>CP093834.1:5344559-6625919 GCA_033064975.1 Smittia sp. YW1114-2 | reverse complement strand
ATTTTATTATTGTTTCCGTTGGTCGTAAGATTATCAGAATTCTGAGGTAACGCAGATCATTTAGGGAATCATTTTCAACTAGAATTGCATTTTCCTGATTGATCACTTCAATTTAACTTACAACTCTGATGTTCACAACTTGACCTTCACGTACATCAATGATGAAGTCGTCGGAAGCACGATTAACTTCACCTGTGATGTTTTTCAACGCATATCAAAAGACATAATATACTTGAAAATCAACGTTCCCGCTTACGAATCAGATTCAAGCTACAAGAGAGAATTCTTTTCAACCTCACTTGATCTGGAAAAGCTGCTGCGTGGAGCGTCCGGAAATTTTGTCATGAAAACCCTCGTCGAAAATCTTTTCAAATCTCTCGATCAAGTGCCACCATTTCCTATCCCGATCGTAAGGAGTTTTATAGTTGTATAATATTGCAATACCCATTCCTGAGTTTCCAGGGAGTTTACAGAGTCACCAACCTCACGCTTCCTGACAGTTATATGCCGTCATTCATTTCGAACCTCAAAGCGTTACTCGAAATTAAAGCCCTAGGAAAAGTTGGAAATCAGAAGAAGTCAATTTTTATGGGTCGGTTGAAACTTTACGGCGAATTTAAGCGTTAATGCGTGAAACTTTCTAGAGTCTTGAACATTATCTAGAGCTATCGAAACTGCGGAAACTATGAAAATTTCACTTTATTTCAATCTTTCTTCTACTTGGGAATAACATTCAATGGTTTCAATAAAATCATAGGGTACATAGGTCGGTCAATTTTAGTAGTCAAGGAGTAGCGGCAGTAGAGTTTTACTCCCAAAGTTTGGTAGAGATGACATAACGAAATTCCACAATTAGAACTGAAATACTTCAATTAAAAACTCTTCCGTAGTAATTTACTCTTGCTGTTCGTCGAACTTCTACACGAAACCTAAAATTTTCCACAATTTTCCACAGCGAAGCGACGACGACACAGGACTGAAAAATGTTTTGTCCATTGTTCTGGACCGTCGATTGAAATGTAGAGAAATAAATGTCACGGCGGCGAAACAATAAGCCTCAGACGGACGGTAACAGATTTCAAATCAATCCATTTGCGAGCGTTTCAAAAGAGGAAAAAGAGTTGAATGACAACAAAGCGCTCGTTGAACCTAACTGGGGTGTCGGGAAACACGCGGATTCCTCAGGAATTAATTAAATTTCACTCACCATTGTCGTTGGACAGCAAGATCCCAGCGCTGGCGTCAAGCGCTCCATCTGGGATTCTTTAAATATTCATGGAAACCTTTCGCAACGACACATCGGACAAAAAATTCCAGAGTCCATCAATGAGCGATAAAAAATAATGACGCAAATAAACGCTTTATGAGTTTCAATGGCACAAAAACATTTAAAAACTTCCATGGCTCCGAGAGTAATTCATTGACCATGAAGCGACTCCCGGCTCAAAGCTTTTAGACAAGTCAATTATTTTATTGCTGATATGTATCGAATTCACAAGTGAATAGCGACGGAGCATTAATCACATTTTTCGCCATTAAACAACGCAACAAAGGAACGTCTGCGACTCCCCGTCGAGAATATGACTGGCTATCGGGAAAGCGCGGGGGCTTCAGTTCAGTCCATTAGTTGAATTTATTGTTTACATCAGAGACCGACGACGACGAGAAATCGGTAATTAATTAAAGCGGCCGCTAACTCACTCGCCCAGCTTGTGCGTCTGTCAAACGCGACGGAAATCTGTTGACATTCATTGGAGTTTTCGAGTAGCTCGCACAGAATTTTATTAGCAATCGAATTTCTGCTTCTCCATTCATCAGCGAGACGTTTCATAAACAGCGATGCCAAGCGATTGCACAAAAAAAGAGTTTGGAAAAGCAAAACCAGACATAGTAAATAACTTGAGGCGATAAAGATATCATCGCATCGAGCGCAGAAAAGTGAAGAGTTGGAAAGTAAATTCATCAGAGGAGAACTTAACATTCGTTTGAGCGAAGTAATCTCATTTGCCATGCAACGACGAAGGAGAAGTCTTAATGAAAGATAATAATCTTATGCCATTAAAATGATACCAGGCAGAATATGCTGTTGGAAATAAAAACACGAGAGTTCAACTTCCTCGTGAGTAATCAAAGGAGACAAGAGCGCGGTTGATTTTTAACCCTTTTAGCGATTCTCGAATGTGATGAGCGTCGTGCTCTGTTTTCACTTTTACGAGCCCATTTAAGAAAATGGTTTTGACTCATTATATCAAACGTTAGCAGATCATTTTTTATCGCGTTTATGTGTTTCGCCTTGGGCGTGAGGTGAGGGTGGAACAGTTCTTTCGTTCAGGCAGAGACACAGGCACATAAATCTTTCCCATTTACGCATCATTATTCATCTATAAGAATGCCTGAGCTGCCTTTTCAACTTCTGGATATTTATGGCTTTTGTTTTCCTTTTAAACAGCAACGTTCATGCTTGATTTAATTACATCTTACCACATCTCATTGAAATATTAACATCGTATTAGCGGGAATGCGTAAGTGGATTCTTCTCGTTTCTGAGTCGTAAACTCGCTGGCAGTTAAAGCAGCGCTCGATGAATTGTTGGCCAATGTTCAAATTCATCAAAGCTCTCCCACGACCTGCACAGTAAATCTTCTGCTGGATCTCCGGCAACTTCATTTTATGGTCAAATTTAAACTGACGTGTCTGCCTCGGAGAAACGCGACGCAGAAAGAATCGTTTTGAAATGTCACACGTGCGATAAAAATCGTCAGCACAACGCGTGCAATCGAGCTGTCAAATGGACGCAATTCTAAATTTATCATGTTTGAAGTGACTCGAAGCCTGTGACAAGTTCCATTAATCGTTGTGTTCCAAATTATGTCATAAGACTCTTAATTACACTCAAGCTGCACAGCGCGACTCGATAATGACGACCGGAAAAAGGCAGAAAGGCGTTGTTTCGTTTGGATCGCTGATAAAATCCTGACTATTTGCCTCATAAACGCGTCGGCATCTAATGTGTGAATGCGTGTTTGTCGCTTTCGAATCAAACCACGTTCTCGTTAATTACTCCGCAGCTTTCCTTCTCAACGCAATAAACGATTTGACTAAAACAGTTGAATGCTCTGCGGTTGAACGGCAGCAGATATTCGCTATCAGCTCCAGGGTAATAGGATTCCGAATCACAAACTGGAAGTTTCAGATGCAAACTTGAGGTGAATCCTTATTATCAGTGCAAGACATTCGTGGTTATCTCAATCCAGGTGACGTAATGCAATCACCAAACTAACCAAACAGGACTTCATGAAGAACAGTGATCAACGCAAGCCAAATCAGTGGTTAGCGTTTGCATTCATCCACTGACCTGTCAACCAATATTAGTAACAGGCAATCGACAAATCTTGTAACAAAGGTAGTCAAGGCTCGAGCATGTTTCTGGATCAACGCTACGGTTTCAATCGTTATCCGAATTCCTTGCGAACAACAAAACATTTCCCTTCAATCTTCTTTGATGAAACCTCGAATACACAACAATGAATATTTCGATTACTTGAGGCTTTCTTACGTCGGTACATTATGGTAATGAACAAGATTAGTTCGGAATATGTGAAGAAACAACGTACGCTTCTCTTTATCATCTCCAATTAAACTTTCATGTCTTTACTTTCAACTTAATTTGCTTAATTCGAAGAAATTTGCGGAGCATTATTTCAATCAATTAAACTTTCTCGACATCACACATCGCTCTCGACGCACAAGACGCCCGAAAATATTTGCGTAAATAATTTACATCTCAAACAAGATGCTAATGCAGAAGGCAAGACAACAAACTAATGTATTTAAAAACTATAGGTTTCAATAGAAGCATATGAGGACGACGTCGAAGTTTCGCTTGGCAACCCTTTTGTTTTAACTGTAACCGTCGCTCATCTAACTCCGATCTCAAAGTCAATAAATTCTTCCGCTTCCTCACTCTCTTCTACACCCAGCATCTAATCACAGAAGAAAACATTTTCACAAGTTTCTCGACGTAGCGAAGCGAATCAACCCTCACTCGAAGCTCTCGCTGTTAATTTTCCAATCCCACAAAAGCGAAAAATATTCAAAATCGTTTCTCGTATCGTGACGAGGAAAGATTAAAAATCAAATTACACGACAAGGTACCTAAACAATAAAAATGTAATTGATCGTTTCTCTCTCGACACTCGCACGTCCCTCAACATTTCCTCGTAACGACTTCAGACTCCCATGATTTTTGTTACGCTTATCAAGCGCTTCATCCTCGGCAATTTTAAAGGAATCGTCGCGGTTGTCTCACACCATTTTCACTAATCAATCAGCATTCTGTGTTGTTGCGAAAAGAGCGATGATAAATTATTATTGTGAAAGAGATTACAACCATGTCACATGATTTCGAGATCATGTAAATTTCCGACGTTCTGAGTGAATTGTGTAACAAAATAGCGGCGCTCGTGGAAACCCTTTTCTCGCTGAAAGGATTGAAATTTCATGGGAACTTGCTGGGTTAGTTGATTAGGAAGAGTTGAGGGAAGAAATGCTGAAAAGACTTCGGGGTGTTTGCGCGTCTCACGATCTTAGTTTGAGATCAAATTTTGTGTCAAGATTAATAACAGCGAAGACATGAAAAATGATTTTTGTATTAGAAATTCAAATTTAACATTCAAACATTTTTAAAAATTCGCCACAAAATCGATAAAAGTCAACAGGGGATCCGTGAAACCCTTTCCAACCTTGTCGGAACAATCGCAGCAATTGCATAACATATGAAATTGAAACATTTCCCTCTCTAAATGCACAGCAGCGTTGCACTGAGAAACAATGAATGTCACATATGCAAAATGTAAAATATTGATTGAAAAGTCACAAAACAACTTCATTAGCATAAAATGCGGTATAAACAGCATCAAGGAGAGAGGAATCGGTGAATTATAAATTACAATCGAGGGCCCATTCATCAATGATGTGATGTAAAAGTTTTATTCATGATTAGTACTGAATTATTCTATCAAAGTGAGGATCAAGTTATCAATTTTAGTTCACTTAATTATACCAAAGGTGTGACAAACTATTTTAACGCCCCACAAAATCATTCGGTCGAACGCAAATAAATTTTTCAATTCCAGTAATTTTCGAAGTAATTCTCAACTTGATACCCGATAAATTCATATTGAGCAAGTGATTGATAAGCATTTGGCAAGCCTCGTTGCATTCTCATCTTTCGGGAGCGAGTGGAAGTATTAAAATTGATATTTTGATAAATTTGCCTGCTATTAACGAAACGTTCTCGGCAAATAAAAGAATTTGCATTCGATTCGTTTGTCGAAATAAGAAAATTCCTCACATAAACGAAAATTGCCTTTATTTGATGAGATGCGTGTTTAAGGGGTTGCGAAAACTTCCTTTTCACAAAAACTCGTTCCTTTCATGTGTGCTCGGATCCTTATTGATGGTATCGCATTTATCATCCTTTTATGTTCTGCTATCATCTCATTTATTGACATTATTATAACTGGGGTGGACAAGCATCATCTCTAATGTGGATATCATTCACATTTAATCATTTCAACTCGGCGCAATCAATTTTGTTTCTCGAGGTTTCATTGTGGAACTTTTTCCGGTAAGTTATCTGTTCGTTGGCTCGTTTGATTCATCACAAAAGATGATGCATGAAGAGCGATTTCTTTCGCTGCTTTGAGAGCAGATTGATGATTTTGTCTTGGCCGAGTGTTTCGTTTGAACGAGGAACATGTTAACTTCCGATTGACATAATCGATGGATTCTCCCCATCACCGTCCACAAAGGAATTTCCCGCTGAGGGTCAACAAAAGGAAAATTTCATTCTGCCCATATTTACTACACATGAGTTCCATTAAAGGTTTCGTTTAAGGTCCACTCACCATCGGTGATAATAATCCGTCGTCAAGCATCCCACAGAATCAAAAGAATCCATCGTCATCTCTTTTGTTTCAAGAGCTTTATGAGCAGCGCAATAATCTGTCGATCGAGAGTGGAATCAATTTCGATGTTGAAATATTTCAAGTGGTCACTTTCATCAATTGTAAATCGACCACTTTGTTGTAGTTTTCCACTCTCCACTTTCTCAATCGCTCAACTCGCCTGTTCGGGCTAAGCACAAAAGGGAAAATTTCGTTTAATCCTTTTGTTATTCGCTTCTCGTTCATCGAGAATTCATTTTCAAACACTACGATGGCACTCGAGTAATCCTCAATATTTACATCACACAATCGGAATCAAACAAAAAGCGACCGAGCTAAAGCCATCCCAGACATTTCATGAATTCTTTTTCGGGACTCTCCGCTTTCGATTCAGCAGATTACAAGTCTTCGAGCGTACCTTTTGATTGAATTGTGATTTATTTACTCTGTTTTGTGCCCGAATTGTGTATGAATAATTGCTTATCGAGCTCATATTGCACCCTCGACTATTCGTTTTTCGAGGGCGATTGATTAATAAATGACAGATTTGTGATGTTGTCGGCTCCACGAGACAACAGTATTTAGCTACAAGCTGTTGGCATTGTGATGAAAGACAATGGACAAACAGATAAAGCTAAATTGAATGCAAGGGGAGAGAGTGAGAAGGATGGGATCTCATTATGCGTTCTTGTTTGCGATGAACACTTGAACTAGCTCAACATAGTTTGCTTGATGTTTTGTTTATTAAACTTGCTTGAACTTGATTCAAAAAGTTTTAGCAAACAGATAATTTTTGGTATCCATTCGCTATCACAAGAAATGTTCGGAATCTTATTTTGTATAATGATCACGGAGAAAAGCAAAAAGAATCCTTCGAGCCGGAGTTGAACCAGCGACCTATGGATACCTGCTGAAGCCGTGGGCCTCTCAACACTCTACAGTCCACCGCTCTACCAACTGAGCTATCGAAGGCTAAGATTTAATTGAGCGAAGTCGGGTAAAACAACTTCATGTGCAAGAGACGAAAAAAATCAGAGCAAGCGATAAAGCAATTTTGAGAAAGTTGCAAACGCAGCAGCGCTCAGCGTAAGCCTCGCTCTCAGCATGAGATCGAGTGTTTGTTTACACCTTCCACGATTTAGCTGTGGATTTGATAACCTGCGATCAAGTGTTATCACACTCACAACGAAACGTGCTGCGTGACGAACTGATAAGCACAAAACATTTTCATTTTATTTCATTCATCAAATAATTTGCCATCATTTGGTGCTACAATGTCCAGTTTATTTATGCTGCTGCGATGACGCAGCCTTTATATTGTTGAAAAACAAATCTCACCGATGAAAACGATCACGGGCAGCAAAAGCATAGCGAGCCAAATTTGGAAACCAGCCGAAAGATGATTCATTGACAGAACAACATGAGTTGCAGTCACCGGTTCTTTGATATACTTTTGAGCAGTGATCATGTCTTCTCGCCACTGCAAAATTCCATTTTCAATGTAGCGTGTGATGAAATCATTGAACGACGGATACAGGAAATTGTTCAGTTCAAAAGCAATCGCCAAATTGAAGCTCATAATCTTTGCATCCAGAAAAGTAAAATTAATTGCCATCTCGCGACTGGAAAAGAAAATTCTTTCTTGAAACCGCAGGTTAGAGTTCATGACGCTTCCGACGAATGATGAGCTCTGGACTTTTTCAAATAAAGGTCCTTGCAACTCAGTGTAATCCACATAGATGACTTCGTATCTGGAAAACCAAGGAAATCAGTTTGGCATTCTCGTGAATTTTTTGTGATTTGCCTTTTCAAAAAGTCGATCACAGAGATCGCTTTCTTTGATTTATCTACACCGGATTCCACATAGAGCGGAAAGTTTGATGCAGCAAGCTCATCGATGGTACCAATTGGCTTTTTGTGAGGATTTGTAGTGAGAAACTCGTAATACTTTCCTTGATAAGCTGTTCGCATGATCAGACTAAACAATATAAAATTTATTAACAAAATCCTTGCAACGTTTTTTGAGGGCAACTGGAACTGAGGTATTCCCATAAATATTGCGTAGATGTTCAACCCCGGCGTAGAAACGTTTTCTCCCGTGATAAAAGAATTGAGAGACGAAGATTTTGCCAGCTTCAAACCAATTACAACAGCGAAAGCAACAGCAAAAACTATCATGAACAGCGTCCAAGTGGTTCGGTCAAAAGGTAGCAGGAATTTCTCTGCTGATGTATAAGCTGCTCCGGGTGGTACGGCGATCCGATAGAAATCGCTTTTAATTGGAGCGCTCAACATCCTTTTATAGAAACGAACAAACTCAACAGGGATCAAGTCCGGCGCCCAATCAAATTTCACTGGAGGCTCGATGAATTCTTTGCTGTTAACTGTTTGATCGAGTTTAAGATAGCGTAGCTTACCCATGTGAAAGAGATAGCGGACTTGATTGAATTTCAGAATGAGCTCCAAGTCGCTTAGAAGATCGAATAAAATACCCACGTGCCGAATCTGCTTCATGCTTCCAGACTGATCAAGTTCCCAATCGAAATCGCTGATAACATATCGATGACTTTTGTAAAGAATGTTGAGCTCGCAGCCATGAAAGTTATCGATCTTCGCTGTGGAAAATTTCGTGTCCATCCATTGTAATTTCGTTTGTGAGAACTTGTTGATCTCGATAAGCTGTTGCTTGTTACAAGCTTGTGGCGTGAAAAGCGTTGTGGCCTTCAAGACAATTTCTGCCTTCTCTTCGATCAAATATCGTCTGATTAGAAATTTGTCATTTGGAAGATTTTTCTCAACTTCATCTGATGACAAATTAACGCAAACGATGAACAAATCAACTTCCTGTGGTCCACTTTCGTTCGACAGGAAAATTCTGTTTTCGAACTTCAGGTAATTCACAAACGTATCGAAGATTAAAACTGCTGAATGATCGAGTTTGTACAAACTCTTCCCGACTGCTTCAACTTGAGTGACTTGAAAAGGTTTCAAGCTGCTGATCAACTTCAAACTTTTGTCCAACAATCTCAACTCTTTTGAGTTGTAAATTATTTCGAATTTCACGCCTTTCTCAATGAAGTAATCCTCAACAAATCGTTGAACTGCAATCGGAGTTAAACTTTTTCTGGTGTCACAAAATCTATAAATTAATGCAACCAGGAGAAACAGCAAAAGCGTTATAGTCGAGTTCATAGTCCACAAAGAACTGACTATAACTTGAACACTTGACTGATGAAAATCTTGAGTTCATTTTCTAATAAACACGCGCCTTGTTCTGAAAGCTTGTCAAGGATAACTCAAGTCCAATTAAATATTTATAACGTTTTTGTACTTAATGTTATATCAGGAATAAAATGTTGCAAAGTGGCTAACACAAAGCTAGCTAACAACAAGCAAAAAGAATCCTTCGAGCCGGAGTTGAACCAGCGACCTATGGATACCTGCTGAAGCCGTGGTCCTCTCAACACTCTACAGTCCACCGCTCTACCAACTGAGCTATCGAAGGCTAAGATTTCATTGAGCGAAATCGGGCAAAACAACTTCATGTGCCAGAGACGAAAAAAATCAGAGCAAGCGATAAAGCAATTTTGAGAAAGCTGCAAACGCAGCGCTCAGCGTAGTAATGAAAGTCTCGCTCTCAGCGTTAAGTTATGCAATTGTTCACGAATCAGCGGTAAATTGATTGAGTTCAAAACTTATCAACGATTTCATGCTGAAAACATTTGTAATAAGGTTCAACTAGTAAGGTTCGCTTTAAAATCTTCGCTTGAGCCTCGCTTTTAAGTCAAACGTCCAGAGTTTGTTGCTCCCTCAAAACGATACACTCGAAGCCACTAAAATGTCTCGCATAATTGAAAATAACGATTACGTTCTCCCCTCTCGATCAACGTCTCGAGCACAGCAACGTCAGATGTAATTACACACCTTAAGTTTGCATATCACAGTTTTATTACATTGTCCGATTTTAAGCCCATCAAGCCAGAAATGTCCGGCATCAGAAAATAGATTTCAATGTCTTTCGCAATAATTAAATGCATTTAGGGGGGAATTGAGAGCTCGATGTATCTTCTATCGAGAGACTTAGCATTAGTGCATGGATTGCACTCGAAGGCAAACGCATTAGACGCTGCCTATGTCCATAACAATCTAATTCGAAATGCAATTTTATGGAGTATCGCTCTGGAGAAAATTTAATTTGTCGGAACAAAACAAATATCCCAGGACATGAAATTGACAGCAGACATAAAACCTTTAACAGGAATTAATTGAGGTAAATGTTGATCGGAAGATTGGAAGAACAGAATCAATCTACGAGCTCTCGTTTCATCAAAGTTCTCATTATGGAAATCATAAAACTCCCGAACGAAAGATTAGTTTCACCGGAGGAAAGTCTTTCATTATATTCGATTTCAATTAATGATGTTGTCGTCGTTGAGCACATAACTGGAAATGTGCGACTCGCTGACTCGTCCCATAACAATAAAAAGGAAACTCGGTAGGAATCAAATTAGTTTCCTTTACGTCCATATCAAATTTTAAGTATTGCGAGATAGAAATCGAATGCTCGCCCTAGAGCTGCAGAGCGTCTTAGAATGTCGTGTAAAGTCTAATTTGCAATTGGGGTGACGTGTTGTCTCACTAGGAGTGAACGAAGGGACGAAGAACAGAGACAAAGGTAGAGGAAATCTCATCAACACGACGCTACTTTCCCACTCGCATAAACCCATAAAGATCTTTCCGAAGAAGCATAAAAATAAACGACAGGCCGAGAAAAAAGTGTCGTGTTGCGTCGTCGTCGCTCGTCTCCGAAAGAAATCAAAATTAGTTGCAATTATTTGGCCGCTTTAATAGCTGAAGATGCCATTTATGCTTCGAATTCAATTATACGAGCGAAGGGACGATTCCTCAGATCGCGCACCGCATCACCCCGAAGATAAAATTTCCACTGAAAATTCATCGCGAAGCGTTTTAATTTAAAAATGAAACGAGAAGCAGCAGACGACGCGATGCAATAAACATTCGCAACATTTTTTATGAATGTAAATTGTCTCATTTCTCCTGCAATCTTCCAGCGATATAAAATATGAATGCAAATATAAGCAGATTAGACTTGTAATGAATTCTTTCAGCGATGTTATCGCGTTCAAATATTTTTCTCTTTCTTTGGCTGCGAGACGAGAAATTGCGAGAAAGAAATTCGCAGGTTGTTGTTGTCGCTTTCTATTCATAACTTCAATTGCATTCATTCCAACCATAAACAACAAAAAAATTATCTGAGCTCCGTGGGTGGAGTTGGGCGAGCAGTAATTTATGGAAATGAACGGTTGGCAGAATTTCGACTGCGGAGTTTCGAAGGTTTCGAGATATTTTTCTGCAAACTGGTGTCGCCAATAAAATTGCAAGACAACGCCGGAAGTTTGGGATTTGCAAGATAGCTGGCACTTGCATCAGTATCGTTTTCAAGTGGGAGTTTAAATGCAGTGCAGTTCAGCTATTCTACTATTTATGAGTTCGATTAGACAACTCGTGAAACTGGAAATCGTCAGCAATCAAATCGCAGCTCAAATATAAATCCAGTCAAACTAAAACTTCCTCTATGATTCAATTCAGCTCTTCGATAAGAATGAGCTCAGTTTTGTCTCCGCTTAAGCTTCTCGATCCCGACACGTAGAATCGTCGAAGCAAACTCACACGAGCGTTTCATATTTTCTCAATTAATTGACCAAAACAGTCGCTTAATTAATTCGAGCGATTTGTCTACCGCATAAGCGCTGCGACCCGTAATTTATGTACCGAGAAGCGATTCAGGTTCTAATCAGATGATATATTGAGCGTAACCGTTTAATGCATCGCGAGTGTTGTCGCCGCGTAGAAAAGAGAGTAATAAACTCAAACACTTTCAAAGCCAACCAGCATTCAACTCGAATTATGAAATTAAAAATAAATTTGTCTTTTTTAAGAGCTAATTTGACTGTCGCATGTTAGTTCCTTCCTTTTACGGTTACTTGATTAATAAATTACATGATCGAACTGAGCTCGAAATGAATATATCCGTGACACCGAACTCTTTATAGCCGGCAATAAATTATTAGTCAGTGCCGCAAAGATTTCAGCAAACAATTGCGCAATTCATCACGACACCGACTTGCTGATCCCAAAAAATTGAAATTTATTTGAGTGTTTTTTACTCGAGTCGGACATAAAAGAGCATTAAAGCCCGAAACTAGGAGCGATAACCACGACCGGGACTTAAGTTAATGGCCAATTTCTGATTTATCGTTGGGATAAATGCGGCAGCTCTAGTGAATTCTCGTGCAGATCTTTTAAACAGCCGAGGTTGGCTTTCGAATTTGTTTACCAACAACTTGATTAACTTCGCTAGGGTCAGAGGGCGTTTACCAGTCCTGATTGGAAGCTAAACCTGTTGTGTCATCGATGACTCCTTCATTAACTCGCCAGGTATCGGTTTAAGTGCATGATACGGATCGGATATCGCTTTGTGTAACAGATGGCACGGATGAGGGTCACGACAACAAGCAGGGAGGAATAAATTCGATCACCAAAACAAAGAATTATAATTGGTGAAATTATGAATCGAAACAATGCTTGGCCTGGCACGGCTTGTCAACGAGCGATCAGATGATGGTACATTAAGAGTGACATTAAAAATCAATATCGCAGTGTCCCGATAGTCAATCGAAGTATTTTCATTGCACTTGAGGCGACTGCTTTACGCTTCGCTGCTTTTCACTCGGCGTCACTTTGCATGATGGTCATTATACTTAGCTGCGAGGGGAACGCAATTTGTTGAGCTTCTCGTCCTCGTGTTGCATAAAAAGAGGAATTAAAACGATGTCAAAGAACACCATGTGGTTTTAATTCTCCTCTCCGCTCCCGTTGTCTCACTCGCTTGAGCGGCAAACAACAACAACGCACCATAATTCATTCATATCGCAATAAATTCAGTAATTGACAATGAAGCGTTACACTTCATTTAAATAAAAACAGTCACGCTTATGGTGCTAAGCTAATATTTTAATAGCTTCTTGTTGTTCTTCTTGGAAATGGAGAAAGTTTGCTCGCATTTGAATTGGAAAGTGGATTGGTAAGGGTGGTAGCAACGACGATTTGGCGTGGTCGGTGACAGAGTGAAAGGATGCAATCTGCTTTCATTCGCAGGATGGGAGGAAGCCATTGTGTTGCCAAATGCAAATTCTCGTCTGGCTCAGGAAATTATGACGAGTGATAAATGAAAGCTCATAAGTCTTTGCTCTCTTCTTGCCTCTTCCTTTTGTACTAAACAGTTGCGAAATTGTGCAGAAATTCAATGCCGATGAACGCTTATGTTTAATGACGCGATGTAAATTTCTCATTAATCAATCAAGTCATTCGAACGAAATGAAGCATCGCACTCAAGGCGATCCTGCACTGGTTTCTAATCAAATTAACAAAGCAAATTTATGAGTGACATCAAAGCAAATGTTGGTGCAATAAATTCACATTCCGAGCACACATTGGAGTGATAAGACGTTACACAAATCGAGCTCGAGGTCTCAATTGCGACACATGCTGCGGTTTGATTTTCGTTCCACTCAAAAGTTGATAAGACAAAAATTAAATTCTTGTGGTTTACTAAGAGTTTACTGCGCATTTGCTGGACAAATGTTCCCTCATGTTTGAGCTTATAAAATGATTATTCGTAGCGTCAACCTTGGCAAAATATTTTTGTTTTGAAAAACAGTTATCACTAGATGTATTCACGTGTTTCTTTGCCGCTGTTACTCGATGACGCTCATCTCTTTTCTCTTCAGCAAAGCTCGAGCTTACGTCTGAGTTGAAAGGGTTCACAACAAATGAAATGTTTTTTAGATGACGATTTGATCAGATGTTTGGTGCAGCACGAGCGAGGTCTGAAAGCTTTTGGCAGAATTGTAGACGCAAGAATGAGGAACTTGTGACAAGCAACGCACGTTTAATCTTGTATAAAATATCAGTCAAGCTCACGTCAGACTTCATTAAAGCCTCTAAAGTTTATCATTTCGGATCCTAACGCAACTAAACCGAAAATGAAAGTTCTCGTTCTTGCTTTTGCATTGCTGGCTTCCACATCAGCAAATAATCCTGCTCTTGGTGATGATCCGATTGGATCTTTGTTTGATACTGCGGCAAAGCTTGGAAGTTTTGCGCCAGATCTGTTACATTTGCTTCAAGGGATTTACTGGCTGTATCTAGAAGTGCTGAAAGAAACTTTGGACGGAATAATTAAGATACCGATTCAAGTCTACGATGATCTTACAGAGTTTGGGTTAACTTATTTCTTACCGATCCTGACAAGAATTCTCAGTAGTTTGGGAACGAATCCATATGCCATCGAATGCATGGTTCAAGGTTCAATCCATTTTAATGCCTCGCTGGTTGGAATGCTGAGCACTGTCAACAATGTTCTTTCTAAATCATTGGAAGATGCGAAAGCTATGCAACTTACGGCTAACGGCGATATTCTCTTCAATCATCTATCAATGACCATTAATAATTTGGCAACGACTCGCAATGTTCCGGTTTTCGTAAGTTACAAATTTTGATTCAAAAATTTTATTTCATTTTATTGTATAATTTTGAATGTTTTTCTTAAACAGGTTGTGAATATTTTAATCTTCTTAATGAAAGGAGTACCACTGTTCCTCGAATACTTTGTAATCATCACTGACGATATGCTTCAGGCTGAATCCGAAATAGCAGTTGCATTGGCAGAATTCAATAAGGGCTTAGCAAGCAATACTGAAAACTTTATCAACTGCGTTCTTAAAATCTAATTTTGTGTTGCGATTTGTAGTCAAACATGAATATGTGCATCCGTCCTAAATAGCAAATAAAATTTTGCTGCAAAAGAATGTATCTCGAAACACTCACCAGAAACATCCCGAAAGTTTCACTCGGACGTTTTCATGTGATTTGGACAGTGAGAAACTCTTTTTGAGCTCCTAGCCTCTGGTAGTTACGATTCTTTTATACATGAAATACAGAATAAATATGAGGTATTTGTCGAATGGAAACGTTCACAACAAGCGAATTCGTGCATTCACCTCTGAGCGTCGTCAATTTGATGAGTTGTTTGTTCTTGTATAAATGACTGAAATTGAAAACAAGAGGATAATGAACTTTCAGCAATGCATTTTCTTTACAAAATTGGTATAAAATATCACTTCATCTCTCATCAGGCGTCAGTTTCTTCAGTTTATCAAATCCAACAGAGTTCGATCAGAAAATGAAAGTAGCAGTTTTGGTTCTTGTGTTTGCATTGCTGGCTTGCACATCAGCAAACAAGCCTGGACTCGGTGATGACCCGATCAATTTTGTCGTTGACGTTTTGGCAAAGTTTGGAAGTTATGTACCCGATGTAGTTGAGTTGTTTCAAGGAGTTTATTTTACGGGTTTTGGAGTGCTCGGTGATATTTCAAACGGAATCTTGGCGATACCGCCCCAAATCGTCGCTACGTTAGAAGCCTTTGCATCATCCTATTTTTATCCGACACTGATAAAAATTACACAGGACTCGAAATTAACTCCGCATGTTCTTGAATGTATGCTTCAAGGTTCAATCAGTTTCAATGCTTCGCTGATTGAATATTTGGAGAACGTCAACACTGTGTTGTCTCAATCATTGAACGGATGGCAAGCTATGGAAATTAAAGATGATTCCGAATCTCTTTTTAATCAATTTCCAACGATCATGAAGAGTTTGACGAATGTTTCGGCTTTCGTAAGTTCCAAAATTAATTCTAAAAGTTTGTGGAGATTTATTCAATTTTCTTTAACAGTTAAAAAACATTGTCATCTTCCTCGTTGGAGTGGTTTATGTGACTTTGCGATACCTTGGAATCGTTACCGGAGGGGCGCTCGAAACTCAATCCGGGCTTTTCCTCGCCTTGGCGCAGTTCAATGCGGATTTTTCAACTATTACAAGAAGCTTCACCGAATGCATACTTGAAGATGTCCTCATTGGATGAAAACGTTTTATCAGATTCTTGTACACCCGAGCTGAATATCGACGTCAACTTATTACAGAATCGAAAACCTTCATAATAAATGAATTTGTTCGTCACCTTTTTGTGACATTCATCACTTGATCAGTTCACTTGTTTATGTCAAATACAACGTCATTAAATATATCAAAACTTTTCATTAAATTGCTGAAACGTAACGTCCTGAAAGGTGGCAATAAAAGCTTTAACCTTAAAAATGTCAAACAGTGATTGTACCGACGCAACTTCAATATCTCACAAAACAACAAATGTGAAAAGCCTTTGTCGATTGTTTAAAAACAAAAATTCAGGTGGTTGACAGCCGCGTCATCGACAGTTGTTTCATCAATTGGCAATCATCTGTAGCTTTGTCTGAGAAAGCGTACGGAACAATGACACTTTTAATTCACCTAAACATCTTGAAGTTTTTTGATCTGAAAGCTTTAAGTTTGTAGATCGTATAAGTTCGCACATTCGATTCATACTATCGCGATTTGAGTAGAACCTTATGAAAACATCTGTAGATGATAGAAGTTATGTCACATAACGTCTGGCATAGTTTTCAACGTTCAAGTTCCCCGAGGTAATCAGTTAGTGATCGTGATAGCGACCTGCAGAATGGCAGCAACATTTCCTGCGCTTCTGCTTGCCATTCTTGTTTGTGGCTCAGCAGCAGAGACTTTAGATTCTGTGTTCAATACCGGACTGCGTGATGTAGCGTCATTCATCGAAAACAACGTTGACAAAGTATGGAATCATAACTGATTACTTTGATAAGAATAACTACTTTGGTCATGTCTTTGTAGTATGGACAAGTGTACGTCGATCTTGTGACAGGCATTCAGGCCAAGATGGATGGTGGCAAAGCCTCAAATGTTGGTTATTATGCTGTTCCAACCATCTACAAAGGACTAATAGACGGTGCCGCCTATCTTTTGGCTGATATCAGTAGTTTAATTCAAAAAGGGATTACCTTTCTTCTTGATTTTTTAAATAACAATCTGTACGATGCTATGCAAGAAGTCTTCGATGCCGTTATGGGAGATGCGAACCCAACATCAGAAGCCATCTCATGCCAACAAAACGCTTCAAAAATCTTCAGCGAATCGGTTTCAAGTCTGTTGGCAAATTTAAACTTCACACTTACATCGCCAGAAAGACAAGATAACGCTGCAAAGATACAGAAGACGTTCAACCTTAAGATGGACGAGATGATCACTGACGGTGAAGGGCTGTCCGAAGATTTGAAATCAAGTTCATTCGTGAGTGTGAGATGAGCTTTAAAAAGACGCTTTGCTACTAAATCTTTCTTCTTACAGGTTGGCGACTTCATCAAGTTCGTCGCTACTGGAGCCGTTTTATTTGGAGAGCTACTCGCCATGATAGCCAGCGATGTTGGAGGCCTTATCAATGGGTTTCTTATCGCACTGGGACAATTCATCACCGATTGTGGGAAGATCGCAAAAATTTACTTCGATTGTGTTGACTCAATACCAGATAAATAAAAGCTGCAAAATCTAGTGACGAACTATTGTGTTAAGCCTGTGTCGAATGTTTGCGGTTATCACGAGCTCACTGGTTTGGTAAGCTTAATCCACGGGGTCGTTAAACCTAGACACAAAGAGCGGCTCGTTTTCAATTAACGAGAATAATGCGCACGTGAAATAATGCGGGACTTCCTATAAACATTCTCTCGACTCATAAATTTCCATGACAGCAGTTTTTTGCCGAACGAAAATAAAAGCCAAAAAAGCAACGAGAAAATTGATGAAACTCGTAAAAATTGTCACTCTTCTTCATCGTGGTATCAGCGTAATGTCAATCATTATCATTTAAATGGATCATATTTTACATACGAGCGTGACAATTATTGCTTTCATTCCCGTGCGCTGCCTCGCATCAGCTTCTGTGTTTGGCGATAATAGCCCGGGTGAAATAAAGGGATCCGATGTCGATATTCGCAAAAAGGGGTTGCGAAAATACTTTCGCCGAACCTCTCTGACTTTCGTTTGTGCCCGCAATCCTTTCTGGTTCACGTAACCGATGCGACTAGACGACATGAGGAGTGTTATTAATTTTAATACGCCTCAAAATCCGAGCGAAAGTCGGGGATGAAAATCATTTCCAATTAGTTGCAGATCCTTTAATAAACAACGAAGAAATGCGACTGAGCTCAAAATATTATTATTGCGGATGGAACAAATGCGAGAAATTTAAATCGAGAGAGCAGAGCTGATTACTTCGCCCGGAAGGCGCCTTGCCAAAATGAGTTGATTTTTATTGCTTATGCAAAATGTTTCTTTACGCATTTGATTGGAAATCATCATAAATTTTGCATGTTATTTACTGTAGCAAAATGCTTCAATCACAGCTTCGACTGATTTTGTCACCAATTGCAATAAATTATCGTCAAAACTGCTTCGACGCTTTGATTGTTGCGTAATAAATTTATCAATTCTTATTTCACGCTTTGAGCAGTTCACCCTTTGATTGGGAAGCGAGCGAGAAACGATCAGAAACAGACAGCAAATCGACTCAGAAGATAAATTCTTTATCGCGAACACATCACTTGAAATCATGCGTAAGAAATGAGATTAAACACTCGTCCCCTTAATCACATCATTGCCATTTTTTATCGATTGACAATCGACTATTCTCGTGTCCGAACGATGCGGAAAAGCAATTTATCAATCTAATATGTTCGTCTCGTTGCAGACGAAATGTTTGTGAGGAGACTGGCACTGATCCGTGCGTAAGGTCTCATGTCACAGTTTTATTGCTAAAAAATGATGTTTTAGTAACAAGAATGATGTGGAGGAAAACATCGCACGCTGACACATTTGTCAGGTGATTACTGAAGCGAAAATAAAACAATTTACTCGACTTTTGCTGATCTATTTAGACGTAAGGGATTTTCACTCTTTTGTGTGTTTTTCTGTGAAAAATTGCAACATTTTACTAAACTATTTCTGGGCAGTTATCGTTCTTGTAAATGGTTTTGGTGATTGAGTTAAGTGAGCGCAATTATTCATTACCATTCAGTTTTCCTTGTTCAATGACGAATGCAAAACTCGATTTATCAAAGAAACGAAATGTGTTGCGATGCATCGAAATATCTTTCATGTTGTGATACAAATTTCTAAAGTTAAAGTAAAATCTGTATATCTTTTATCTTTTACAGTGACCACGCGACATATTCCGCTTCTTTTATTACAAAAAGTTTCATCTTAAACTTAATTAAATCTACAACAAATTCGAGCAAAGAGTTTTGGCATCCAAAAGCAAATCAATTCTCCAATGAAGGCAGCGACTGGCAACACAAGCATGCAAAGCCAAATTTGGAATCCAGTCGAGAGATGATCGAGTGACAGCACAATTTTCACTTCAGATTTTGAAGACAGAGGAAATGCTCTGTGTCGCTCCTGCATCAAAGTCAAAATGCCGTTTTCCAAATAACGACTAATTAGATCATTGAATGATGGATATAAAAAGTTGTTCATATTAAAACAGAGTGACCATAAAATGTTCAATAAATTTAGATCTACAAAAACGAAATGAAGATCACTGTGAGCCTGGAATTCTATAAACCGAGTGTTGATGTTCAAAAGACTCCCGTTGAATGTTGAATTCTGTATATCGTGGAACAAAGATCCTTGCATCTCGGTGTAATTCACATAGTTAATTTGAAGTCTAAAAAATAAAGCATACATTGTATATTCAACAACGATTCATAAAATGACACTCACTTTTCGAAAAAATCAGGTTCGTGATATTTAGTTATGAATCCGCTTTCTGTCTTTTCGACGTAAACTGGAGTGTTTGAGGCTTCAAGTTCTTCTATGGTAGTGATTGATTTCTTGTGAGGATCTGACGTGAGAAACTCGTAATACTTTCCTTGATAAGCTGTTCGCATGATGAGGCTGAACAGAATGAAGTTCATTAGAGTCATTCGAGCTACGTTTCTAGTTGGCAGTTGAAGCTGGCCAATGCCCATAAATATTGCGTAGATGTTAAACCCCGGTGACGAAACATTTTCTCCGCAGATTAAAGCATTGAGAGAATATGATCTTGACATTCTTATCATGAATACAACCGCGAAAGCAACAGCGAAAACTAACATAAACAGAATCCAAGTAGTGTTGTCGAAGGGTAGCAGGAATTTCTCTGCTGATGTATAAGCTGCTCCGGGTGCAACCGCCAAAACGAAATAGTCACTTCTCAAGGGAGCACTTAGCATGGACTTATAGAAAAAGTGATAGTCGATTGGATACAGCATTGGTTCAAAATCGAACTTCACTGGAGGCTTGATGAACTCTTCACTGTTCACAGGATTTTTGAAATCATATTGGAGATAAAGTTTTTTCTTGACATCTAAAATATATCGCACTTGTTTGAACTTAAGCGTGTACTCAAAATCGTTAAGAAGATCAAATAGGAAACCTCTATGCGATATATATATTGACTTTTCTGCCTGATTGAATTCCCAACTGAACTCACTAACCAAAAAACGATGACTTTTGTAGAGAATGTTGAGCTCGCAGCCATGAAAATTATCGATCTTCGCTGTGGAAAATTTCGTGTCCATCCATTGTAATTTTGTTTGTGAGAACTTGTTGATCTCGATAAGCTGTTGCTTGTTACAAGCTTGTGGCGTGAAAAGCGTTGTGGCCTTCAAGACAATTTCTCCCTTCTCTTCGATCAAATATCGTCTGATTAGAAATTTGTCATTTGGAAGATTTTTCTGTACTTCACTCGATGAGAGATTTGCACAAACGATGAACAAATCAACTTCCTGCGGTCCACTTTCGTTCGACAGGAAAATTCTGTTTTCGAACTTCAGGTAATTCACAAACGTATCGAAGATTAAAACTGCTGAATGATCGAGTTTGTACAAACTCTTCCCGACTGCTTCAACTTGAGTGACTCGAAAAGGTTTCAAACTGCTGATCAACTTCAAACTTCTGTCCAACAATCTCAACTCTTTTGAGTTGTAAACCAATTCAAATTTCACAGAGTTCCCAATAAAGTATTCTTCAACAAATCGTTGGACTGCAATCGGAGTTAAACTTTTTCTTGACTCACAAAATTTATAGTTTAATGCAACCAGGAGAAACAGCCAAAGCGTTAAAGTCAACTTCATCGTTTACTGACGATTGAGGGCAATAATGTTATTGACGGAAGTCTTCAGTGTATTTTCTAATTCAAGCGCGCCTTGATCTGAAAGCTTGTCAAAGATAACTCAAGTCAAATTAAATATTTATAACGCTTTTTTACTTAATGTTATTTCAGGAATAAAATGTTGCAAAGTGGCAAACACAAAGCTAGCTAACAACAAGCAAAAAGAATCCTTCGAGCCGGAGTTGAACCAGCGACCTATGGATATCTGCTGAAGCCGTGGGCCTCTCAACACTCTACAGTCCACCGCTCTACCAACTGAGCTATCGAAGGCTAAGATTTGATTGAGCGAAATCGGGCAAAACAACTTCATGTGCCAGAGACGAAAAAATCAGAGCAAGCGATAAAACAATTTTGAGAAAGCTGCAAACGCAGCGCTCAGCGTAATGATGAAAGTCTCGCTCTCAGCATGAGATCGAGTGTTTGTGTTTATTCTATGAAGTAGCGATGAATTGATACTTCGCGATCAAGCGTTATCAGACTTAATGTATTAGGTTAAGTAGATATTGGGATTCCATTTGTGTTAGATAGAATATCACGGCAAATTTCTTAAATTTATGTTGAGGTTGAATTGACAAATTCTTGGTATTCGTTTGAAGCAAATCTCACCTATGAAGGCGGTCAATGGCAACAAGAGCATGAGTAGCCAAATTTGAAATCCCTTCGAAAGATGAGAGAGCATCAAGACGACCTTATTTGACTTGAACGGATGTTTTAAGTACTGTTTATAGAAAATCATGTGCTGTTGCCATTGCAAAATGCCATTTTCCATGTACCGCGCGATGAAATCATTGAAAGATGGGTACAAGTAACTGTTAACTTCAAAATTAATTGCCATATTGTAGCTCATAATGTTAGCGTCCACGAAAATGAAATTTAATCTCATGTCCCATTCGTATAGTTTGCTTCTTTCTTCAAATCGAAGGTTGACGTTCATGACACTGCCTTTGAACGTGGTGCTCTGAATTTGTTCAAAAATATATTCTTGCAACTCGAGAGAGTCCACATATTCGATTGTAAACCTGTAAAATATTGAGAATTAGCTTATATAATTATGAATGCTTCTTAGTTATTTGCCTTTCCAGAAAATCGCTCAAAAGAACGTTTCTATCCTTTTCATTTACACTAGATTCCACATAAAGTGGGAGGTTTGTTGCTTCGAGCTCTTCCACGGTACCAATTGGCTTTTTGTGAGGATCTGTAGTGAGAAACTCGTAATACTTTCCTTGATAAGCTGTTCGCATGATCAGACTGAACAATATGAAGTTCATTAACAAAATTCTTGCAATGTTCCGTGTCGGCAACCGGGGCTGAGCTATTCCCATGAATATTGCGTAGATGGTGAGCCCCGGCGAAGAAACATTTTCTCCCGTGATGAAAGAATTTAGAGACGAAGATTTTGCCAGCTTCAAACCAATTACAACAGCGAAAGCAACAGCGAAAACTAACATAAACAGAATCCAAGTAGTGTTGTCGAAAGGTAGCAGGAATTTCTCTGCTGATGTATAAGCTGCTCCGGGTGGTACGGCGATGCGATAAAAATCGCTTCTAATGGGAACACTTAGCATATACCCATAGAAAAAAATATAATCAATAGGGAATACATCCGGTGCCCAATCGAACTTCACTGGAGGCTCGATGAATTCTTTGCTGTTAACTGTTTGATCGAGTTTAAGATAGCGTAGCTTATCCATGTGAAAGAGATAGCGGACTTGTTTGAATTTCAGAGTGATCTCTAAGTCGTGGAGAAGATCAAATAAAATACCCTCGTGCCAGATCGTTTTCATTTCTCCACTCGGGTAAAGTTCCCACACGAAATCGCTAACCAAAAAACGATGACTTTTGTAAAGAATGTTGAGCTCGCAGCCATGAAAGTTATCGATCTTCGCTGTGGAAAATTTCGTGTCCATCCATTGTAATTTCGTTCGTGAGAACTTGTTGATCTCGATAAGCTGCTGCTTGTTACAAGCTTGTGGCGTGAAAAGCGTTGTGGCCTTCAAGACAATTTCTCCCTTCTCTTCGATCAAGTATCGTCTGACTAGAAATTTGTCATTTGGAAGATTTTTCTGTACTTCACTCGATGAGAGATTTGCACAAACGATGAACAAATCAACTTCCTGTGGTCCACTTTCGTTCGACAAGTAGATTCTATCTTCGAACGTTAAGTAATTCACAAACGCATCGAAGATTAAAACTGCTGAATGATCGAGTTTGTACAAACTATTCCCGACTGCTTCAATTTGAGTGACTCGAAAAGGTTTCAAACTGCTGATCAACTTCAAACTTTTGTCCAATAATCTAAACTCTTTTGAGTTAAAAATTATTTCGAATTTCACGCCTTTCTCAATGAAGTAATCCTCAACAAATCGTTGAGCTGCAATCGGAGTTAAACTTTTTCTGGTGTTACAATATCTATAATTTAGTGCAACCAGGAGAAACAGCCAAAAAGTTATAGTCAACTTCATTGCCTACAAAGAACTGACTACGACTTGAATACTGGATTGAAGTTTCGATGAAAACATGTCATTTTCTTTGGGCCATCACATGTTACTTGACTTGACGAGCAACAAATTGAGCTGTTCCGGACAAGTCGTTTAACTTTACTAATTGATTTTTTCGGATTGATGTTAGTTAGCTATCAAGTTAGTTCCGATTGAAGACAATTCATTAAAACAGCCTCCAGCAAGGTTTGTTAACTCGACGAAACGATTCCGTTGTCGAACTTTTCGTCAGTAACTTGGATTGAAATTGAGTTTATTAAGTGTTTGCTTCTTAGCCGAGTAGCTTGGTCATCTTACAGTTGATCGTCATTCGAGAACGGCATTCATTCCAGAAATACAAAAAGTGTGTTAATTGAAGATCTTGTTGCCGTAACCGACGCGAAAGTGTCCGATTCGCATACAAGATTGAGTGTCGTTCAATGGAAGAAATTTGATGTCTTTCGTCTGAAGCTTCTTCTTTTCATCTGGAGGAATACTTTCGAGATGACATACTTTCAAGCTGACTTTATTCCCGGAAAGAAAGCTGCGTCAGTCGAAAAGCATCTCCCGAGACGGTTAGAAGTGAACAAATAAATTCGCGAAGCTTAAGCCAGCAATGTCGTTCGTTAATCTGTTTTTTGTGGCTGGTAAAGTGTTTGACCGATTTTTTGTGTAAAAAGTTGCAAACTTTTATTTCTCAGCATTGTTGGGTGTCGCCAATTCTTTCTTCTTCACGACAAACTTCGATAAAGTTAGCCTCAAGTTCATCTATGGGTGAGTTACAGCAAGCGTTGAGTTCCGTTACGATAATTTTTTCTCTCAACATTGACAGACCCAACGAGTCCAATCGAACTCAGTTCGCATTGCGTGACGCAACTCAGCTTCTAACGCACGAGAAATTCAACGCGAAACTTCCGACAGTTCTCTATATTTCGGGCTGGACGCAAAGCCCTGAGGCCGACACCACGCGGAGGCTTGTCAAAGCTTATTTAAAACGGGGCGATTATAATGTTCTGCTGCTTGATTGGAGTGATTATTCTGTCGGAGTTTATGCCGCAGCTATGATAAGGATTTCCAAAATATCGAGAATTTTCGGTCGGACGCTTTCAAAGCTTTTCGATAAAGGATTAAATGCTAAATCTTTCCATTGTGTGGGACACAGCTTCGGAGCGCACAGTTGTGGTATTATAGGACGAGAGCTGTATCAAGTTTCGGACCGGAAATATAAACTCACAAGGTTTGTCTTTTGTTACGAGACTGAGGTGCATATTGTTCAATGAAACAATCTTGCAGAATCACTGGACTTGATCCAGCTGGGCCAGGATTTTACCCTGCAACGTTCGAACAACCTTTGAATTCTGGAGATGCTGAGTTTGTTGACTCTATTCATAGTGATGTGTTCTTTATCGGAACAAAGCATCAGACTGGACACGTTGACTTCTATCCAAATTACAACATGATTCAGCCGACCTGCCCTCCGTTGAAAACTGACACTTTCTTCGATTTCGTTACGTGTAAGCTCAATGATCAATTTTATGATAAAGTTGTTGAGGTTTATTCCGTTTACAGCAATGTGCAGCCACTTCAATGCAGTCCGTTATTGGATCGACTCACTTCTCCCGAACTACGGAAAACAGTTCCCGAGCTATCAGTGCGATAATTGGGAAGATTTCGAATCCAAAAAGTGCAAAAATAATCCCGTTAATTACATGGGCATCGAAGCAAGTCCGACGAGTCGAGGAAAGTTCTACATAAAACTCAACTCGAAGCATCATTACAACGGGAGAGCGTTTTATCGATGGTTGCTGGGCCGGATCGAGCAGCGATTCGTGAACCTGTTACACTTCAACTTTTAATGAAAGCTGTGCCGACGTCCGCGCATCCATCGTTGTCCGATACAATCGGATATTTGTGACTGTCCCGCCGCAATTGCACCTCATGAGAAAATGGATTGCAACAGCTTTGAATGAATGGATTACAATGTATCTCGCCATTAGCTGTGCATTCAATATTTATTTTTTATTAAGCACACGAAATTTCCGATCGCGGAATATTTAAATTATTTATGGAAATTGCTTTCAGACACATTTTCAATCTCACAGTTTCGCTCGACATGTAATATTTAAATATCGCCAAATTGGTGATCAATAACCATAATATTTATTTAACAATCGAAGCATTGTTTGAAACTGTTTTGCATAAAAGGAGAAAAATCGAAAACAGGATGTTCATTAAAAGCAAATTTCGCAAAATGCTTCGTCGGACATGTTCAATTTTCGATTTATGAATAAATTACAAAGCAGTCGAGAGGTTGAGGGAGACGAGTTTCTTTGATGTCGTCACGTTTTAGAATTAATCTCAAACACATGCTGGACTATGAATGGGAGAGAAGAAAGAGCGAAGGAGGTTAGCAAGACAAAGGAGTTTTGGTTCTTATTTTAGTGGTTTTGCCATCTTCCCTCGACTTAAATTCTACTTCTGTGTCTCGAGTTTTAATCCTAGAAAAAGATCTCAAATCAATTATTGAATGTTTCTCAGGTCCTACACAACAAGGTCATCCCTTCCAGTATTTTGTCTATGAAATCACGAGACGACCGCGTCAACTTTCACACAGCTCATCACTTCTGTAAAAAAGTCATTTCGTCATTTCCCACCATTCATCAGTCAAAAACTCGTAAACTAAATCAAGGGACAAGACTGCAACTTCGCTCTCCCTTCAGTTTAGGGGTGATGGGACAATCGCGCCAGTTCGTTAATAGCCATCAGCACGTTTTTTATCGTGTTCAAGTATTTTTTAGAAATTTAATATCAATTGTGTTAATCAGAAGATTGATCGACTGTCAATTATGTTTACGGATGCCGTCGGATATCTCACTGTCGCTTTGTTAATTGAGTTGACCAACGTTGACTCTTGCAAAATGATGTCTCCGGTTTCATATGCGAACATGAAACTTGAGCTCAATTATTGCACAATGTTGTCGAACAAATGAATGGAAATTGCTTTAAAACTTCTCTGCCGAGTTAAAGTTTAGTCTCAAAACTCGAAAATGCATTTGACAACTTTCGCAACCTACCGCAACTCAAAACTTCCGCTTGAGTCTCATTGCAGTTTCACTTGTTTCGAGTTGAATCCATGGAGATTTTCGTTTCACTGAAGTGTCACAGTAAAGCTGAATATGCAAAAACAGAATTTCAGCTTCGTCGTACATTCGCAAAGTTCACTGAACCTTTTCGAATGCTTTCGCCTAGAACAAAAGAGTTAAAGTAAACACTTCAGGTTATAAACTCTCTGGCTGCTTGCGACGAGAACGAGCAAAATGTGTGTCAATGAACGTTATCCGAGCAGGAATTCAATTCGTGTACAACACAATTTTATTGTTCCTAAACATTTTGCAGTTTGCAATACAAAAATCAATAAAAAAACTTCTGCAAACTCTGGTCATTCGAGCTACGAATGCAGCTTGCATCATTAATAGCAATCCATTGTCGAAGCATAAACATACGGCGGATCAGAATTTATGTCAAAAGCATATCCATAAAATCTATTCAAATCTCCTTTTTTACGACATGCATACAGTTCATCAATTCCTAATCATATTTAACGCACTTCGCAAAAACAGCCGGGAAAATAAACAAATTACTTAAGTGGAAAAACTCGGAGAGTTTGTTAATCGACAACGAAACAAACTATAACAATAAATTTGCGTATATTTTTTATGAATTTGGGTTAAGCAACGTGCAATTGTCATGAGTATGCAGCGGAAGAAGATGAGGAGGGAGCCGAGCTTGTGCATCATATTTTGACCATCAAAAATCAAAATATAGTTTGTCTGACTCGACTGAGTGATTTTTACGATAATCACCGATTCATGTTGTTCGCTTTCTGGCTGCAGCAGGGTCGGAAGGGAAGTCTGCAAGACTATTAAACTCACCGAACGTGAGAGTGTGGAAAATCATCTCATGTCCAGGAAAGAGACAATTGAATAAAAATTGGGTAAATGCGTATTGATTCCCGCGCGTCAAGCAGATTTCAAATTTATGATGTAATCAAATCGAAGCGTGTGTCAAACTCATCAGACATCATTCAAAGTCGCCGTTTCTCACAACTGGAAGCTGCTGCATTCCTGCCTGTTACACTCTATAAATTTTTACGACGCTCCGTTCCGATTTTAGAAATGCAAACTTTCCATTATTTTACGCATCCTTTTATGGCCTCTGATGTGCGCTTGCATTGTAGCGCAGCTCGTGTGCAATTATGATTATTTATTTCTATTATTCAAATGAACCCAAAATGTTTTCAAAACATTTTAACTGTTCCGGATGTGAACGCATAAAATTTAATTCGTTTGCCAACTTGAGTGCAATCTCACGCGTCGCACTTACAGAATCTTTTTCGATCAACCACAGAATTGGCTGCATGTTTAAAATAGGGTCGAAGCATTTAGACCAAGAAATTTGTCACTTTACGGAGAGAGAAAAAATTTCAAGAATAATTTGTAAAGAACAAAAAGGAAGCTGCAGTGGAGACAGAGCTGAAGCTACCGCAATTTGTTGTGGCTTACAGCCATTGGCCTTGATGTTAAACAATGCACATCAGTCTTTTCAATTTCGAGTAGCAATTCCAGCCTCGCTCAGCTCATCTTCAGGTCTAGATTCTTCCTTCGAATCTGAATTATTTCCAGGAATAAATTCGCAAAACTTGTTTGCAAATACACGAGAAAACTTTTCAGATATTCATGACTCACTTCAAACCTTTCCTGATGCAATAAAAACTTAAAAACAAATTCAATTTGTTCGGACATCTTTTTTAAATCACCGAAATGTGAAAATAAACTTGTTATGTGCTCGCAATCGAATTTGCATTTAAAAGGACGCATTAGACCACGATAAACGAAATAGCATAACAAATATTGGCCCGAACAACCCGAAAACAAGAGGAAAATGATTTATGCCTTTCGCATGAATTATCGCTTCCAGAATGAACAAGAGGAGGGAACGGTCAAGTTTTCCATCCACATGTCTTTCAAATGAAATTCTATTTAATCATCGCCCAGAAAAGAAACTGAAGACGAAACAGAGAGAAAAACAACAAACACGAGAAAGCCAACGCACAAGATTTAGTGCTTCGAAAGGATAATAAGTTGATTAATGACTTGGTGAATGAGCATTAAGGGAAACTTGCCAGATCTTCTTGTAAGACTTTTAAAGAATCCACTCGCATTACAAATTAAAAACGTCACTGCGCAAAAGGACTCTTAATTCAAATGACTTTGCACAACAAGACGAATCGTCTTGACATGCTGGAAAAGTTTCGTGTCATCACGCTTGAACTGTCCAGGGCTTCGTCGACGAGCTGTCCTGTCGAGAGATATCAAAATTGTTCTTGTTGTTAACCCGTCGTCACTTTGACGTTGATTCGGTTTATGACTTAATTACGTAATTCGCTCCAAAGCGTCCTCCCTCCGGGCTCCTATCGCTTACGCAACAAGAGATTTCTACATGTTTTGACAGATTTTAAGGTGAACGTTGAATTGTGCACGCAACAATCGTCCTGACAACTAACAATGTTTCTATACGACATCAAGATGAAAGTCGGAGATAGACCGAGCAATATTGTTGCTGTTGACATAACGTTCATGTCGGCCGGATTATCAACCTCAAATAAAAAGCCCATAACTCACAAACTGATTACAATAAATACGAAATATAAACATCATCGACCGCACCAAAGCATGATAAATCATGAGACAGATTAATGGCTTTGCAGGTAGGATCGGAACGTCGTCGGTGAGCAGTTTATCAAGTGGTCGCTTTGTGGTTCGCCAGCCGATAAACCTAACTTCTTACGGGCCAGGAGATTTGATTTATTCTACGTCAACATATGCTATTCGTTTGTTGATTACGTACAGTGTCTTTGATCGGACAGCAATTTTCCGCTGGTTGTTTTCGCATTCATCGTCGGTGAAAGGAATTTTAATTAATTTTCAGTGGAGAAAGCGCGGGCAGGGAGTCGGAACCACATTAAAACTCTATTTAAATCAAATTTGCGGCAAGCGGAAATGAGCAAATTAATTTCGCAACGTTTTCCCGGAATGTTTTCAATGGAATTTTAAATTTCAAATCGGAAAACAAAACACAAAAAAGTTTTCCAGTTGTAATCGAAAATTTGAAAAATCAATAATTTTGATTTAACATGCGATGCGTCCGTCGTGCTTGACAAATACCCAAGCGTGTCTCTCATGTTCCACCAGGAAAAAAACGTGTAACTCTCAAAAGATTTTGATTGATTACTTTAAATTGCGACAACAGCCGCGACGACGACGGCATTAGAGAGTGAGTGATAAGCGTTAAAAAAGGGCTTTTGTCACAGCGACAAGCAACAATCCTTTGTGCTCGCCTTGTACTTTATGCCTTTTAATGGAATTTTGATGTTCCTTCCTTCGCTATCTTCGGTGGGACTTTTTCGTCGTCGTCGGGTTTGTTTGGGTTTGCTGCAGCTCATGTTTGAAAACTGAAGGCAACAAAAGAGAAATCAAAACACAAGGTGGAAAAATGTTTTTTGTTTAAACGAAACAAATTTAATTTTAGAACTTTTCAATTCTCTCCTCGCAGTTTGCTCGGAACGCTAATTATAGCGGGAACTTTTTGAAGCGGGAACCACTGTTGTTGTTTACGTTTTCACTCGAGTTTTTCACTGCAGGAGATCATTTGTCGAGAACGAGAATTGCCGCGAGAATTTCCACTCATTACTTGCACAGAAATTTCCTAATGTCTTCAGCATGTGGAAAATATTTTTAGAAATTGTCACGCGATTTATTGCACTTGCGGTCGAAGGCATGCGAGTCACTTTATTAAATTATAGCTTAATAATCCTCAGCCGACTTTTCCATTAACAAATGAAAATATTTCGACGTAAACATTGTGATTAAAGTCTTATCCACTTCATAGCCTAACTCGGTTTATTGTCATGCAGCAAATTACTAAATCACTCGCCTGATCAATAATTCACGATGCAAGAAAATTACAGAAAATATTAACTGCGCGCACCTGACATTTTTTCTCAATCGGAAGCGACGCTTGAGAACTTCATTACGGATTCAACAACGTGCGAATTGCGATGAATCAATGAACCCTCCGACGATATGCAAAAGTGAAACGGTAAACCGCTAATTCTATGTTATTAGCTGCATACGCTAAGCAAATATTGGGTTTCAATTTTTGCTGGGATCAAAAGTTAAACAGCACTTGGACATGTTGCGAGCGGAATTGCATGTGAAACTTGGTGCGCAACGCAGCGATTTGCTTCGCTCTGATTTTCCAATTCAATTTAGAATGTTGCGAAATTATTAGTTTCACTTAAATGGACACACAGGAAGCGCAAAGGACTCGCCTTTAATGACTAGATCACTCTGCCTTTTTCCCTCTGGCGCTCAGTGGGAACAAATTCATTGTTCGAGCGCTTCGAGGGTTGCAAATCGCAACTCGAGTGAATTTGAAACACTCAAGAAAGTCTTTTATGTATTTATAACATTCGATTGCCCGAAATAAATTAATTATTTGGCAGAACAAACGGTAGTCATTAATCAAATTGGCGAGATGATGTCTGTATTTATGTTTCGAGTGCACAACAGTTCCATTCATCGAAACTAGTTTCGTGATTAACTTCACGGGTCTTATTACTGATTTCCAAATGCATATTCTGGTCAATCAATCATCCCAATTGTAGTCGCTTCTGAATGAGTTCTCATCGTCTTCCTACGCTTGTATCGAACTTGATTGCTCGATTTGATTCTGTGGTGCCACAAAGCTATCGACTGAACGATTTCCAACGAAGCTCTGTCATAATTCAAAACAACAAAATAATTAATTTAGTGAACAAAATGATCCGTGGCTGATTCGAATCAACTGCAAACTGTTTGACCGATGCAAATTTAACTTCGATTTGCATCGCAACGATTGAATAGTCAATGCAGTTTCCGTTTAAAGTCCATGAAGAATTGTTGACCTTCTCTCTGTTATTTGGCTTGTTAGCCTCTCGAAAGGGACGAGACTCTCGTCACGAGACTGTATCAGTTTTGAACAAAAGCATAAACTACAATCTAAGGTTTTTAAAAGTCATCGGAAAAGGTTGACAGGTCAACGAGTTGGGGAGAAGTTCTCCCTAGTTATTGCCTCGTCTCTTCTTCCTCTCGTCCTCTGGCCATCTGCCGTGGTTGTTATGCTTTCGAAGCGAAGGAATAATCATAAGGAACACAACTGCAATCTCCCTTAGTCTCTTCATAGTTTGATGCACTTTAAGCTTTAAACACGTGCAAATCCTGAAATGTTTTCTTACCCCAAGCTGAGATCCCTCGGACAATAACTAAGGAGTCTTAAGACAACTCGGGCAGAGCTCACAACATTTTTGAGGAGAATTATTTCCTTTAATTATCGAGCGCCATAAATTTCAAGTTTTATGGAATTTTCGGGTTTTAACTTTTTGCCCATAAAATAATTAATTAAATTCCTATTTTTATAGCTGCTGCTACTTGGTTTATAGGTCGTTAAACACTCTCGAGAGAGAAGTTGACATGTTGTCATTGAAATTAGTTGCAAATCTCGTAGCAGGACACAGCGAGCAATAAAACTCCTTGAAGAAAAAAATGTTCATCGTCGATTAAATCGTTCCGATGTCGTCAAACCTTTAATGAGCTGGAGTTAGCAATTTAATCTAATTTTCAGCCATTACCGCTTCCTGTCTTAGCAAGGATAATGGTCAATTACACGGAAACAAATGACAGCTCCATGCACTTCGCGCATTAGAGAACGTCAACGGTCACACTTCGTCGTCTCTTATCGTTATTTTCCATAGTTAACGACGCGATTTAATGACTCAATTAGTCCATCCTTCGACGAATCAGTAGAAAAATTGAACTACTGATGGCCAAGGATAAAACTTTGAATGAAAATTAGTCGATAAATAGGACAAAGGCTAATTGAAACATTTCGAACACGTTTTGAGGATAAAAAATTGTTTTATATTCAAAGCAATAAACTGCGTCAGTTGCTGTTTAGGCTTGGACAGAAACGAGACAGTTGCAGCATGCGCAGGGAGGCATTGAAAGGCTTAATCGACGATGACTTTCTGCGATTACAAAGCAAAGATATATTGCGTTAAAATCTGGCTTAAATGTCTCTCGTATATCTCAATTACCTTAAATCTCTCGTTTTAGTAATAAATCTAATGCCAGAAATTGTCCATAAGCGATTGTCCTCTCTGTAATGCTTATTGATTTATTCGCCTAGTTAACCTTTTCCTCGAGCCAATCGCTTTCGCCAACCAGTAACGAACCCATAAAAAATATTCCAGTGCTCCTAGAAAACCCTTTTTGCCACTCGAGATATTTTCACCAAAAATATTTCACGTTAAACGAAGTTAATTCGCCAAAATAATGTCAAAACACAAACAAACGCTCGAGCAACTAAGGGACAATCCCTAAACTATTAGAAGTCGACACAAAATCGGCACAAAAAACTCACAGCTGATTGGAATCTCGTCCTGACATCGGCGAGAAATGTCGATAAAATCGTCATAAAATTTTCTTATTAGATTTTACAACTTCATGCGTAATAAACAATTGTCGTAAAAAAGTTTAATGAAAAAAATTCTGCCAGGACTTCTTGCCATTTGCCTCCGAATTTGCATCTCCCGATGTTTGACATGACGAAACATTGAGGTTTATGGCCAAGAACTAATTTGAAAACAATCTCGTTCGTCGAAGTCGTAATCATGACGTTAAAAAACGAGACGAGGGATCGAGGGCTTGCACATATCAATCAATAAGCGTAAAATGATTCGATGAAACATATGGATGAATATTTGAATAAGCGAGAGAGTGCGTCAATGTCAATAATTCCTCACGAGTAATTCGGATTTGCTACGTTTTAATTAACGTTCAGACGAAAAATTGTGAATTTATTGACCATTTGCGCACCATCAAATAATCGATGGCGAACAGAAGTGAAATCCTCGAACTTAATCCGTGAAATATTCGCTGCCAAAATGGAATAACAATTATCGTAAAATTTTATGGCGGAATAAAGAAGATTTTTATCATCGATGACTTGTAACATGGCATTATTGTTATTCTCAAGATCCTTCAACTCACTTTTCCATCTTCCACTTGAAGTCGAGGAGCAGGAAAAAGACACCGGAAATGGATGAAAATTTCTCCGCTTCGGGTTTTATCGCCCGGAAAATAAAATTATTCATCACTTCAAATGAAATCCTCGTTTCCATTTATTGCAATTTATGAAGAAGGCGAAATGATTTCATCATGGTTGGGAGTAGTCGATTGATTCCGTGGCGAGTTACAAGAGCAAACCTCATTGAAACTTCTTCAATCAACCTTCGTTTCGAACACCAATTCGTTACCTAACATCGCACCGTCCCCTCTGCGTAATTTTTTACAGCCACGACTTCGATTTGCTTCTCATTTCTCTCGCCCAATTTCATTCGACGAAAAAAGTTGTATTCCTCTGGTTATACAACATCCTTTATGTAATTACTTCCGGTCAAATAAATTCGAATGAGAAATTACCCTCGAGAAAATCCGAAAAGGACTCACTTGCTCAACAATGTAATTATGGTGTTCGGGCCTCTCGCTCCGTCTCGTCTGAAGTGATTAAAGGCTTCAGCTGAAGAGTGAAAGCTGGGCCAGCGACAAAGGACATAAGTGTAAAGATGGCATTAAGTCCGAGGTGAAAAGAGGGATGAAGAAGCAGAGCAGTAATTTATCACGCATGTAAGTTTAAATATTTACCAGCTCGAGCTTACACTTGGAGAGCAAATAAATAGAAATGCGTAACCGAAAATCCAATAAGACGCGTGTATAGTAAGAAGAGAGTTCGTAAGCAAACAAGTTGCTTATCTTATCGGCCTCAAGAGGGAATTTACATATTAAGATAACATGAACATCGAATCCGACTCAATATTTCATTCCACTAATTTATTATTCTTCAATTTATCGGCTTAAGTTCGGGTCGCCATCGAGTCTCAACTTTAAAATTTATTTATTTTCGTTCAAAACATAATTTTTACGGCCTGAGGGGGATCGAATAAATCCTCAAACGAAGCATGTTTTATTATTTGTTGAAAACACAGAGAATCAGGTTCATGGTCCATTTAGAACGTCTTTTCTTTAAACGAATGTCTCTCGGAGTGCCTCTAAATCAAGGATTAGTATTGACGGACGAAAATGTCACTTTGCTTCATGCTCCTTTTATTTTCTCGTCGTGTCCTTTCACAATCTTCAAACTCAAAGAAAGATATTGAATTTCAAGCCAAATCAGAGAATATTCAACAAGCCAAAACCCGATATCCGAGTTGTGTGTTTGTATATATTTCTGTTAATGTAAACCACGCTTGTTCTGTGCAAGCGACGACTGGTTCGTAATGTAACGTCGAGAGTGGAGGGGATGGCGATTGCATGAGCTGCATGTGTTCATGCAATGGTGTTTGTTGATGCCAACGACGAGGAAAAGACGAGCATAGAAACGACGCCACGTAGCGTCATTCGAATCAGTTTCATTCTAGATCTCAGTCGAGTCAGACGCATTTTAGAAAACGTTCCCAAATTATTTCCGCCGAGAAGTTTATTTTGGCGCGAAGAAGAAAAATTCTGGAAATTTGAGAAAAATAAAAATAATTTTAACGAGTGAATAAAAGTGAAAGAGAATCAAAACAATGGCAGTCCCGTTCTATATTCCCGATGAGGACGAATCAGTGGTATCCTCGACAACAGGCGCAGAAGCTTCATCAGCTTCATCGTCTCAGAATTCTCCACAAAGTTCTCCAACCCGACCGATCTCAATCCCGTTGCGTAACAATTCGCAATCGCCCCAACAGTCACCGATCGACAACGAAATGTTGGTGCAAGCAGTTTACGAGGCGCTCTGCCGATGCTCACAAGGTATGTACTTAAAAAATAAAAATAAACGTGCGTGATCATTTGAGTGATGTTTGAGAATTAAAATAAATTAAGCACACATGACGGGCTCACACAATAAAATGCAAATTGCCGCTGCAAAGCCAACAGTTTTCCAGCAATAAATCAACAGACAATTTTCACATTCAACAAATATTTACTTTGCAAGAAAATTAATTAACCGCAATTTCGATAATGTGTGCACTCCAAAATCACGCGATTTTCCATTCGAACACGATTTTAATCAAAAATTGTTTTTTATTTACAGGATCACCTATGAGTCCGCCAATGTCGCCCTCGAGCCCATTCAACCACGGCCAGTTCTTCTTCCCGCGACACTCGATGCACTCTGCCTCAACTTCAGCTTACTCATCGCCGCGTCACAGCTTCAGAAATCCACGAACGCGCCTCAACTCGCACGGAAGCTACGCTCAGCAAGAGAGCGACGCCGAAGACGAAGAAGAAATGCAGCAAGACGTGTTCGATTGGGAAAACAATTATCAGAGACGCGAGCAGCTGGAAGAGTTTTCCGGACGAGTCCCGCAACCCAAGAAGAAGAAACTCCGCCACACCGAAAGCAATCAGAAATCAAACGACAAGCCAAAGAGCCGAACAGCTCCCAACAAAAACAAAATCACCAATTTCGTCATCAGTGCCTTGCAATATGTCATTGATACACTAAGATAAGAAATCATTTAGCTCGCTAAGCATTATTGTGAACAAATATTATTCAAATCTTTCATTTGATCTCAAATATCGTAATTTTAAGATCTCAAAGTAAATCTTCATAAGCTGGAATGTGATAAATTTTGCATTAGATAAAGTAAAGGAGAAAATCTGTCTCGAGAATTTCGAGCAATTTTTTCACTTAAAAATAAAAGGAAAATATTGAAAATTTATGTTGCGCTGTTTGTCATCCAGTTTGAAACTCAAAAGATATTAATTTCAGGATGATTTCACCGAGCGTTTCGTGGGAGGGGATCGAGTTTGATTATGGAAAATTTCAGTCTCTTGAGGGAAGTGAAATGGAAACTCGTACATCATATCCGACAATTTGTAAATCCGACGTAACATTGAATAAGCTCCTCGGCAAATTTATTTCATTCGCTGCGGAAAGGTAATTTAAATTTAGATCATCCTGTTCAAAAAGCCATTAGCCGCATCCCCAAATTACATTTCTCGGATTTGCTCAATTAAAACTTTAGAAAATGAGTACAAGCCGAAGTCCCACGTGAATGAGCACAATGTAGCCCGTTTAATTGGTTACAAAATTTCCCATTCAAATATTGCACAAATTAATTTCGATGTGGTGCACCAAAGGGAAGTGATTGGGAGGATGAGTAATTGACTTTACAATTGTTTTACACAAAACACTCTCATTGAATGCCATCAACTTTTGGGGCTTGATTGAAAAACTATTTCATTACATTAGCGCGCTCAAAGTGATGCATTCACATGTTGTAATGCAATTTCATGGCAACGCATTTGGATTAGAATTTTAGTCAAAGGGAAATTGGAGTTCAACGATCCCCCTGATGCATCCTTTGTCGATATCAATAATACGAATCGAAATAATCAAGCGATCCTTCTCGCTAACAACAATTGATGCTTGTCGAGTGGTTGGAAGGATTAGGATTCCAGGGATGTGAGAATATTTGGCTAGCAGTTGAATTGTTAGTTTGAAATTTGGCTCATCTTTAGATTTGTTACCGAATCATAAAATTAGCTATTGAAACTGAAGGCAATCGAAGAAAAAGGAGGTTAGACAACCAGTCAATCGCAATCCAGCCTGCAGTTATCTCAGCCTCAACACACTGGCTTAAAACTCGAGCCAGGTTCTTCCGTAAGCCGGTCTACCGACGCGTATTTTAGGTTTGAACCATTTGGAATCACTGAAAACATAAAACCAAATCACATCACGAAACATAAAACATACAAAAGCTGTCAATTCCAATCACACATTAAATGCATTTCTGATTTAGAGATCCATAAATAAACTCTTCAATATTTAACCTTTTTACATCATTAACTTGCCACAACTTCCATCGCATTCGATGTCGTTTACCCGAAAACCCTTTTCCGAATTTCACCCAAAAACTATTTTGGTTTTTTCAACACAGAAAAAATCTTTTTATGGCTGATGCAGCCGCAATAAATGTGTGAAAAAATCCATGCAAACGATCGTAAATTATGCTGCAGAATATGCTTTCGAGAGTAAATAATCCGTGACACGGCTCGGGGTCCCGGCGAATCTATATGAAAGGTCATAAGTTGTCAATTTTCGTTCACTTACTCCCAAACTTTGACTCTTTTATGAGCTCGGTTCTCACACACGAGAGGAGACGAGTTACCTTTATCTGCATCGTAAAAAATAATTTTCTAATGTCCTTTCAATGTTCCCGTGTTTATTACACGCATCTTTCCATCGACAATAAAAAAGGTTAGCGAGATAAGCGCAATATGTGTTTTTATTGTCCACATTATCGCCAAAGGACTCCTTCGTCGTCCAGCCGGGCTTATCTGGGACTAAAGCATCAATAAAACGTTAAAATTATCGCTCCCCTGGAAAAATATTTAATGATGGTCAGTGATTCTCAGAAGCATTAAAAAGAATTCAATTCGCTTTCATCCATTCATTAAATTTTATAGACCTCAATGGCAAAGATAACGTGGAGAAATTTCAGTTCTATTCGTCCCTCGCGATATATTAGACGCTTGAATGTTCACTTTTATTGCTGCTTTCCTAATTTTCCACGAATTTAAAAGCGAGCGAGCAGGTTAACGATGCAATTACCATATTCAGCAAGTGATGTTACTCCTCTGGTCGCGACCTCTTATCATCGCTCACCACTAACAGCCATTAATTACCGTTTAGGCGAACCGACCCCGAGTGAGGAACAATCTCGAGTTTATACAATTTCGTTTCATGACATTCGATTTCTGCTTCTTCTTTTTTTATTTCAATCCCTCATCGCCCTTTCCACTTTTTACGGAACATCTGTTGCCGATTCTCATAAAATTACTTATGCTTTCCTCGATGAAAATGAACCTTCGCAGTGCACTAAACCGAGCGTCAACGACGAAGCACGAAACATCAAAAAACACGTGCAATCGTAAGCTAGACAAAGCTTCATTGCTCGTCGCTATCGTTTACCTGGAAATTAAACCCTCGGCGTAAGTAAAATCAGAAATTGCAAAATTCAACCCAAAAAATTGCTTCAGGGTGCAGCAACCTCGGCAATGAAAAATGCTAAAAAGAATCCTTAATTTCCAAATCGGATCAGAACTATAAAAAAAATCCATTCACCGTCATAAAAATAAGATTAACAAGCAGTGAGCTGCTTCCATCCACCTGATACATTCTGTTCGACAATGCGCAAAGTGAAATGAGCGACCAATTTATTTATTTTTGACCTAAACATGGATCAAAACAAAGGCGAATCACACAAAAGGTTGAGCTGATTTTCATCAATTACGGGATTTCCTTCTGCTTGATGTTGCCAACATTATTCTTCCTCCGACCCCGCACTAACAAGTGTTCGCTTCGCATTGCCATGCCAGCGGAATCCAGATTAAACTATTTCGAACCCTCGCGAGCGAACAAAGGAAAATCGTTTAAGTTTAAAAATGTTTAAAATTGTGCTCGGTCAGCGATCTGTAAATAAGTTAAATTGACTTTCATAATCTGCCTAAGCGATGATGCGCGCACACATATTTGCGTATTTTGACTGCAGATCAAGCGCGAACCCCGAATCGACAACGCTTATGATAATTTACATAATTAATAACCTAATGCGATTCCTTTGCTACCGATTCCATCCCTTCGTCGATAAATAGTCGTCGTCTCATTCTCGCCCTTCCTCGTAAATCTCGCATTATGAAAACTTGTAACAAGTTCAATGATTGCATCAATTACGCGATTACGAATTTTAAAAGTCATATGTTGGATTGAAATCATATAAAAAATAAAGAATCAAATCGTATCTGCTCACAAATTGCATAATATTGTTCAATCAATTGAATTTTATTGGCTTAATTCTGCTTTAAAGCAACTGCAAAAATGTTTTGCAATGTGCGAGGTGAAGAAAACTAGCAACAGCGACGACTTGTTCGCTTGCTCGCTTGTGCATAAATAAAGATATTCGAGTCACAGTGAGCGAGCCGTCAGGCAATCACTCGAGGAGCATATTTCTCAAAGTTAATTTACAGATATTTCTTGTTAATTTATTTATTTGTTTGACTTGATAACTGCGCATTTTCATCTAAGGCTTAATGGCGTTGCACGCCGCTCACCGATCACCTTAATTTATACGGTTGTACCGATGATATGCCTCTTTCAATAGCACCACATCGTGCAATTATCATCCATAGAGGTCGTCACTAAGTAACGTTCAGAGGTGATCATCGGGACCTGCAGTAGGTTTGCCTTCAGATCAGCTGTTGGCTTTGAGCTGTGGCTCAGCTTGTTTGCAGCTGAGCGGCTTTCGCAACTGCCGGTTCGACCCCTTAGCAAAAGCCAAGTGAGCTAATAGGTACAAAATTGCACAAAAATGATAATGAACGTAATTGGAAGTTTCTGTGTTTATTTGCCGAGTCTTTTCGCGGGAGGTTGGCAACAAAGCGCCTTGCTAAGGGAATTATTACAATTCCATAATTGATAAAAACTTTTCTTATAAACAAATTTCAGGTTCACTTCACGTAGTCTTCCAATTCATTACTTCATCGTACAATGTCAGACTTTACCTTTGATTTCGTAATGAGGATTAACGAACAATTTCCATTTGCTTGAAGCATGATGAACTTCAATAAGCCACTGAGAACAGGCAAAGTGACTTTGAGCGATTCTAGACAGAATCTCATAAGCAATCGTAAGCTGTTTAAGATTCTGAAAGACGCTTCATTGTTGCCAGCAGCGCAAGAGGGAGAGAGAGCTCAATTTGCATAATTAAGCAGCGTAATTATTCGTCTTTCTTCGCTCATAATAATTCATCTCAAGTCGTTCAACAATCTCCAGTCAAACACATGCATCGTCGTTCGCTGTCTAATCGCTGCTCTCTACTTCGCGCAATTCAAATTCAAAACAATTAAGTTCCAATATTAATCTCTCGTCTAAAAAAAGCTTCAAACTCGTTTTCAATACACGCTCAATGAGACACAAGAATAAGAAAAGAACGACACGACAAAAAAATAATCTCTCAGCTGAACCTTAATGCATCAATATACAATTTGTTTGAATGCTGAATTAACTTCAAAATAAATCAACTTTTTTCATCTCCTCGCGCAGTGAAGGCTGCTCGGTGATTTTATGGGGCAGTTGAGCTGTAGACGAAGTTCGCGCCCAGCCTCCGAGCAGCGCTGCTTATCCGATTTATTATTATGATAATGACGATTCTTCTCTTCAATATTAAAGAAGGTATTATTACTACAGCTTTCTTGTTCCTCTTCTTGCTGTTGATACTCGACAGCGTAGTATTTTCCTCTTCTCCTCTTCTTCTTTCCAAAACGTAAAGATTTACGTTAAAGGGACACTGATATAAGAAGCTGAATAATAATACACTCTCCACTGTTCTCTTTCACGAGCAGAGAAATATTATTTATTTTTATTTTTCCCTTTTGTTCTCGATGATTTTTTCTTATATATCTCAAACACAAGTGTCCAAGTCTCGATTTCATCCGCAGCGAACACGCAACAAACGAGACAATTATCTTCTTATTCGTTCCTCTTGCTTCGATCCGAGTCCACCGTAAGAAGGAAAGAGAAGAAAACAATAACAAAGCCTAAAAGCAGTTCATTGGCTTTTTAATAAAGTCTATAAAAAAATCACAACGTATTTTTTCTCGACTCTCTTTTCTTCTTGTTCTGATGCACACTTGTGGGTGGATATCGCTCAGTGATGTCTGCTTTTGTCACCTTTAGTGTTTGCTGGTAGCAAAATGGTCAAGTTACAGCAAAATTTAGCCAACTGAAGCAGGCTTGACAAGCCTAACAATTTCTATATAAATCAATTAAACCTTACCTAAGATTGATCACACGTAACTTGCTTGCTAACCCCCATCAAACTTCTCGTATTGATGGTGCATCACACACAATCTCGACAGAAATATCAATTATTCGAAACGCAAAAGAAAATGGATAAGAAAGAGATGAGATAAAACTTAATAGCCAGCGAGAGCTTCCACTTGGTGCCAAACAGAGTTCGGACCATGGCAACATTTTATGTATTAATCGCTTATTGAAACATTACTTCGACAGCGATTTTTTATGTTGAACAAGGGCCTGCGTTGAACTCTTCGTTCGTAACTCTCGTCCGATCTATCGAACTGTCACGATGAGCCTAATATATTGTTCATCATGCTGATAGTGGAGTTTTATGATCGAGTTGACCGAGAAGACGGAACGAGAAGTTTTGTTCAACGAGTCGAAATTGTGCAACGTAACGAGATCTCGAGGGTTCAACTGCACAACGGAGATACCTGTTAGAATCTTCGTGATGATGCCCCCATAAGAACGCATTGACATGTATAGACTTGTGAAGCGAAACATTCGGAAAAAGTCTGTAAACAGACCAATGTGGCTTCTAATAATATATCAAAGTTCTTTCCTCTTTCGTTCTCTGTTTACACGCTTTTTACTGCCTTGAACACGAATGGAAATGAAAATGAAAAGAACATAATCTCTTCTTTCTGGCAAACAAAAAATTGAACACTTGTGGTAGCAAAATCTGGGTCTCCGTGAGGAAACCTTCGATATTGTGTCCAGAAGGCAATAAATTTCTAAGCGATCGTAAAAGTCTTGAGGAAACTGAACATAAATTTACAAATCTTTTCTTCTCGCTCTTCGTTTGTGACCAGCAATCGACTGGAAAGAAATAACGAACTTTCGTGCGTGATATTTGTCCTGACAGATAAGTCGTCTCTGCCTTTGTGTGCTGACGAACGATAATAAATGTTTACGTTTAATAGACAATTATCATCACTCGAGAGCGAACCCTTTACAGATTATCTGATATTTGAGTATTTTGACACATTTCCAGATTTTTTCGACAACTCGATGCATTCGTGATCTGCTCGAAAACTGCGCAAAAAAAACTCGAGCGCTTAAAATATTCTCGAGTTTCATGACATGTTTATTTAAACAAGTGTGTTGGCACTGCTAGAAAAACTGACTTGAACAAGAGCTGAAGTTGACTGCCCGAAGCGTGGCACTAGTTTTAACCGAGTATTACCTTGAAAACCAGCTGAAGTCGTCTCGAACGTGAGCTCAAGTTTTTGCTTAGTCCCAGCCAAACTCAAAAGCAATCGTGGCTCTTCTAAATTTCTCTCCGTGTTGCACTGCAGTGAAACGTCTTCAATCCTTCACTATCGAATAGAAGGCGTGCATAGTTGATGATTTGTAGAGTAAAGAAAACGAAATCATGTCATAAGCGTTGCAAGCACGAAATATGATGCTCTACAGATGTTAAGTGTTATCTAATCTCTTTCTTGAGTTCGCTTTCTGTTTTTTGTTGTTTGATAGCTGTAGCGAGTAGAAAGACAACCTTCAGGTTCATGACATTTGAATATGGCAGTTAACTCACTCTAAACGATTATAAATGAGTTCTAATGTTGAGCAGACTCTCGTTCGTGTTGTGTCGAGCCACTTGACTTTCACCATTTCATCGCTGCGATCGCAACAAACGCGCCATGTGTCTGTCTGTTGTTTATTTTTCGTTTACCAACTTTTGAAGTGTCATTGTTTATCAAGATCGAATTGATTATCATTACTCGGCGATATTTTTTTGGCAATTTAAAAATCACTTATCGATGGCGCAGCGAAAAGCCGAGAATCTGTTTTGTTATAGGTCATTAAGTAGTGAAGCACCTAATATAAATCTCAAAACAACGACGAGCGGAGACAATAGACTCGCTGGCTCAACCCTTGATGTAATTTTTTATCTCCACAAACTTTTTTTCTTTCTAAAAATCATAAAAAACAGTCTCGGATATCTCGGCTCGATAATCGTGACGATGAAAAAATAAGCGACCCCTCACTGTTTTTTTCTCCGACTCTCTGTTTTGCCTCAGAGATAAATTTTTGGCGCAAATGATCCTTGAAAAATGTCAATCGAAACTCGTTCTGAACATCGTTGTTAATGAGCGCTGACTCCTTGCGGTCAATGGCATTATTAGAGACGGGCTCTTATTTCGTTATTTATTATTTTTAATTCTTCACAGAAATTTGATAAAGTGGAAACGCTCAGCTGCAAAACCGAGCTCTGAAAAATGATGACGAGTCGTGGATACAAAGGTTTAACCCTCCTCGATACAAGTGTCGTTTTAAAGTAAACTGATGTTTAAAATTGTTCTGCTGCGATCAATTATCATCAGAGAATAAAAAGTGTAAATAAAAGAAATTGATTTTTAATAAACGGGGTGTTAATGTCTCATCCGATCCTCAATTGAGCGTGTCAGCTGGAAGCGCTGTTCGTCCTTTGATAAATCTCCCTTAATCGACATTTATCACTTTTAAACTGCACATTTGTTCGCCAGCATTTAGTGACGGTGACTCTCGACCGCTTCGTCCTCAAATGGAACTATTTATATTAATATCTTCCAATAGATTTAATCTCTGAGGTCCATTTGGGAAAGAGTTGAGTTAAGTTGACCGAAAGAGTTGCCAATGGGCTTCGATGGGCCCAGCGCCTTTAATGTATGCGCAATAAATTTTCATTACTCATTATTTTAATCGAAATATTATGCAAAATATTATTTTTATGAAGTTTATTTTTGTGTTGTCTCTTCTCTCATGCACGAGACAGTGGATTCACACTTTAACGAGACCCATTTCTATGCAAAGTGTTTTTCTCTGTGGCATTATAATCCACTCAAGAACATAACATATCATCGCATTATGAACACCACAGCCATGTACTTTTGTGGAACAAGAGTCGAATGAATTATGGAGCATGAAACTGCTGGCTGGCTTCTTCCAGCGCGACCGTACGCCGTATTCAAATCTGAAACGGGACTCTTACCAAAAACGAAGCGAAGAAGAAGAGCCAGAACTTGGCGTTTCGTGAGTTATTGATAAATACATTAATTATGGTCAGTTGGTATTAATGCTTTCTGATCACGATTCTATCGCAACGGGCGCTTCGCTCGTATAATTTTAAGCGCGAAAGACGTCTCCAGCTTCATCCCGTATCTTCCTACAATGGGAGCGAGAGAGAGCAAGCGGAGCAGCGCACGAAAAAGACAAGAAGTTAAAACACGATAAATTGAATTGCCTCTTTCCTCCCAGCTACGACTCTTCTCGTAGCCACAAGAACTGTACAGCGGAGAGAAAAATCAGAGGTAAAAACAGGTCTTGACTGCACGTGCGTCTTTTGATCGTTTATTTAACAATCATGGTTTTAATGCATAAAGTTCAAGTTTCTTATTTCTCTTCTGTTTTCTTCTCGCAAGTTCAAATTTACATTTATAAAGGTTTTGATATCTTCGCTTCGTTCTGTCTTGTTGTTGGACTCCTCATACACACCAATTCATTTCCATCGACGTTGCAATTATACGTCGTTCCATTTAACCATGTCAAAGAAGTCTCGCAAGTCTCAATCATTCTCCTCTTCCTTCACTTCTGGTTCTGATTCTTAGACGACGTGCGTGTATCTTCGATGAGTACGACTTAAGCTCGTTGTTGCAGAATTATTACAAATTAATGAAAAGTCTTTATGGACTGATCTCGTCACGGTTGAGCAAACAGATTGCAGTCGCAAGCTTCTCATTCTCGCAAGACGATGTTAGGATAATCACGAGTGATTCTAGACAATTATTGTCGAGCTACTACTTGTTGAGATAAAGAAATCTCCTCAGCTTGATAAATAATCTGCAATTAAACTGCAATCTAACATACTGGAGAGCCATTATGGCTCAACGACATTTTTCATCACCATAATTACATCAACTGATTCTTTCTCCTCGTGAAATTCTAGAAAGAGAAAAATGAGCTGCTCATTTATCGTTAATAATCGAATTAAATCTCTCACAATGAAGGGAACCGTTCGCCCCATTCGATCAGAATTCCCTCCGATCGATAAACTGCTACCCGTCTTAATCCCATCGACACGATTGTACTTTAATCTTGTGTTTAATCAATATCTTCTCCTTTAACTGTCTGCCTTGAACTTTTTCTTGTTGTAAATTTGTGTATTCAAATAAAAAACGAAACTTCTTTGCTCCTTAACGTGAAATCATTTGTTTGAACGTTTTTGCCTTTCCTCTTCAACCAAGCGAGTTTTGATTATTTTTGAAGAAGAAGATTCTCGACCCAGTTGGAAAAGTTTTAACGAAAGGAAGAAACAGATGAACTTGTGATCCTTTAAAGATTTGAATAGTTAACATTTGATTGATTGAATCTTGGTTTGATTTTCTTTAAACTGGTATCAGAAATTTATCAATAAATCAGGCTTGACAATTGCTGTATTTAACCCAAACTTTCAACTCGATTGGACCAATAGATTGTGCTCTGGCTAGCTCAATCTCCACTAAGCTGAAATCTCACAAGATCAAGAAAGGACCTTACGATCAAACATCCCCAACTGGGTTTATGATTTTCGGATTTTGGTGTAACGCAGTAGCTGCTCTTTGGATTCGTTATGGAAGATCTTTCGTTTTCTTTTCACGTCATCTCACGAACGACATCGTATTAAGCGAAACAGGAGAAGAAAGGAGAGGAGAAACAAAATATAATCGAGACGTCGAGTCTTAATTTGAAATTATAGAAAGGCTTCAATATAACTGACTGTTTATTATTCCAATTATACCAGAAAGAAGTCTCACCCGTCAGAAACTACTTCCATTACACGCTCGACTGGGCCTCAATAGTCCGTGAAAAGATAAATTTGTTAAATCTCGTCTCGATGTTGCTCGAAATCTCAGCTCGACTCGCGATCGCAGTGTAATTAAAAAGAAACGAAATTGAATAAACAAGAACGAAGTTGGTGCAGCGCAACCGGTAGACTGATGAGTATCGCGGATCAGAGCGAGAGTTCATTTGCCTTACAATCTACTAATTGCTAGTTGATGATGCAATAACTCATTTGATCTGAAAACTTGATTGCTCCGCATGATTTGGGACAGCGAACGAAAGAGAGAGATTCGTGTCAAAACCACGCATAAAGCAAATCAGCCCGGAACGTTATCTCACGAAATTTATCAAAATCTCGAATAAACATGAACAGTTTTCGACACACATCGCCCTCCTTCCTCCACCGTCTCTCTATATAGTTTCTTCTTGACGTATTTAATTTAACAAGTGTCTGCCTGCAAGAACGAGAGAAAGACGAGGAAAGAAACCTCGACGTTATTACATTGAACACCTGTGGCTTCATCCAGAGCCAGAAAGATAAAAAAATTGTGAAAATAAAAAAGAGACGAAAAAAAACATAAAAATGGACAAACAAAAATCGGCCGTAAAAATCTACAACCCAAATGAATCACCGAATGCTGTGTATACGTTACTAATGCGCAATTGCCTTAAACCCAATTTTCGAAAAAAGCGAGAGAGAAAAAGGAACAAAAATTAATGGATTTGTGATGTTTATTATTATTTTTTTGAGAAAATATCAGAGAAGGAGACGATAAGGAAGAGTGGAGTGAGTGGAGAAGCCCTAAATATCGGCTATTAAAGCGATATGCGTTCCCGAACTACTTGTGAAAGGTCAGTCTCAGTCAGAGTGTCTGCAAGAAGCAGAAACTCTCGACTTCTCCTTCATTGCTTCCTTTCTTTTCGCAGTTAAAAAACAAGAAGAGCGCCCAAGGCAATTTAGGGTTTCATGTTGCATCCTTTATCGTTCCTCGTTCATTGTTTGATTACCGTAAAATCGACGTTACGAAACAGGTACGGGCAGCAACCGACACGTCTTAACATGCTTCGCTTTCTTGACTTTTGTTATCTATTTTGTCGGTTCACTGTTGGGTAAGCAAAGCGTCTTGTGTCTCCTATTCGCCTCGGATTTGAAATGATAATTAGAGTGAATCCGTATTTAAGCATGATCAGATAGACAATGGCGACTAGGGTGGCTGTCGTCGCAAGCATGGAAATTCAATTTTCAAAGCAGATTTTTGCGCCAAACTTGTTCCTTTTCTTGAATATATTTCCAAGCTTTGTTTATCGTCTCGGTGCAGATAACAACTAATTTATAGGTTTCCCTAAAAATATTGCTTCCCATTACGATGGTTTAATCAGTGTGCATGAAGAACTTTTGTCTTTCCACCCGACAACGAAGAAATATTGTGCTCGAAACGTCTTGGCGCCTTTCATTTTTTACAGCCAGCATATTTATGCATTCGGCTTGCCGACTACATCAAATCGAATTAGTACATCAAGCAGAAACTTTTAAACTCTCAGTCGAGGGATGGAACACAATAGACTCGGGGTGTCAACTCCCCCACGCGTCCCCCAAAAGCAAAGACAAACAAGAGCGAGACTGAATTCATGAGAAAACTATAAAAGATCCATAAATTCAATTCCACATATCATGCATGTAGCTGCTATGTTTCCTTAATACATTTATTTGCTTTGCGCAAGAAGAAGTTCTTATTGTCGCTCGACGGAGGAAACCGTTTGTTAAATAAACCAAAAGTGACAAAGAGAATGTGAAATGGGTTGAGAGGGAAAAGTTTTCATTGAGACCGGAATTTATTGTTTTATTATTAGCATAAATATTGGATGTTTTCGCAAACTTCTCTCGACTGTTCGCTGCCAAAAGCTTTGGAGAAGCCAATGAAACAAAGAGTTTTTGCAGCTGAATCGTTTCGGAGCTTTGATTATTTGAAAAGTTTAAACGTGTTGAACGAAGGAGAAACTGAATTGACACTTTTCGTCCCAATGTCGAACTCAAACTCTTGCAAAAAATTGCTGTGGAAACCTTAGCCGGAAAAACAACTTGGAAAATTAAATTTTAGACGAGTGAACGCAAGTTTTTTGTGTTAACAAGTTTTATCGCACCGAGGGCTTCTCTCAATTGAGTGAAAGAATGGTCAGAATTGAAGCTGCTCGCTTGATTGGAGGGTGGCCAGACTTTCTAATTGAACTTAATATCGTCGACTACAGCAAAATTTCACGCAAGCTATTCGCGAATTTAAGCTAAATTGAACTTGGATAGAGCTCGTTGAAAGCTGCTTAACGCTTGTCACCCTCGAAACAAAATTATCCCGGTCATTTGACCAGAGAGGTGGATGATTTTAATTAAATTGTTGACATCTACGAAATATCCTTTTCAATCTTTTTTCCATTCGACATCCAGCAGCCGTCGGAATAAAAAAGCTATTGTGCTTCTGTCGAGCGACTATAAAAATGCGAGGAAATTGTTTGAGTCACACTCGCTCAATGCGATGCGGCAGGCGGAGGAGAAAATTATTTTCCAACTCGACCGCTTTTTCGTTTGTTACGCGGAATGTAATGGAAATTCTCAACACAACACACATTGTTTAATTGAAATTCAAAATCATTGAAATTTTCATTTCATATGTTAATGGATGAAAAATCTCGCCGCTGTCCCCAGGCCAGGATTCCGAGCGATTAATTTAGATGTTGGAGCCGCGTCAAACGAGTCCATGGCTGCGAAATCTTCTGGGGTTGAAAGCTCAATGGCAAAAAAACACATTCATCACATTCATTTCATTAAAAAGGAATTAATTAAATGTCTTAATGCTAACATGCACAACTCAACAGCGTTGTGCAAAAATTATAAATCATCCTGAGTAGAATTTTTACAGCTTCAACCCGCCACTAATTACTGAAAAAAATGTTCAGATTTAACTTTTACAATTGCAAGTCGAAAATTCATTTTTCAAGCTTACAAACTTCTGCAGCAATCAGAGGAGGGGAAACTCATTAGCAAAAAAATAAACAATCAGCGGAGGCAATAAAAAATAATAACCCCCAATTAACAAAAGATTTGAAAGCCTTATGACTTCTTTACTTTTATTTTCGTTGTTCGAAGGAGCTGTGGGACGTCTTCAAGTCATCACAATTTTGAAAACGGCAAAGTCTTTTGTTCCGCACGCTCATAAAAGCAGAGAAGTTGATGCAACTCAGCTTCAATCCTCCTGCGTCTTTCCAGATTGAGCACGAACCGTGCAGCACAAAACTCCATCCTCATATTTATAGACAACTTAATGCCACAGCGGAGAAAGCAGCAGCAAAAAAGAATCTGAAAAGGGTTAGACTTTTAATTGCTTCCCTCCTCAAATTGCATTAACGTCTGTTTTTGCTGCTGGTCGCATCTAATTGGATTAAAATTTACAACATTACAACGATGTTCCTTCCACAATTTCTACAAACTTTTAATCAACAGCAGTTTCACGATTGTTCCATTGAGCTCAACACAAAAGTCCCATCAATTCACCGATTTTATCTGATTGGAGTTTTCTCAGTGAACTATCGACCTGTTAAATTTAATTGTAGGTTTTATCACTTGCTCATGTCCAATTCCATGCTCGCTAATGCTCGTTTAATTAATAGATTGAGGAAGTTCCTCGACTTTACATGAGAATCAATTAGGAACTTCCCGCCGATATCTCTGTTGAAAATTCATTTTTAATTCGATAATTAATTTTTTCTGGGTGCCTTACCAACGTCCAGTGAGGTTGTGGAAGGTGGGAACAGGAAGTTATGGTTGATTTTATTATGATATGGTCGTTTCTTCGTAGGTGTAAAGCCCAAGCGATTATCTAACGACTCAACGATGACGCCAGGTGGTCAGAATGCTTCGAAGGGAACTTTTCTCACACGTAAGATCGTCTTATGTCTCCCTAGATCAATAGCGACAAAAAATTGTATCGAGCAATTATGCGTAACCTCGTTCAAGTATGTTCATGAAATATCGTTACAGTTGATGATGAGAGGGAGCGAAAGAACTTTTTGTATCGGTCGCCTCAAGTGTCTCGACAAAAGGATATTTTCTTACACACATCGTCTTTCATTATGCGATCGCACAGCAACAATAGACGAATAGATCGGGTTATGATGTCGTGATGAATTTATTTACACAGCTAGAAAGCAACTGAAGAGACCACTTAAGCGCTTCGAGTGAACTTCTTCCAACGAATCTCTTTCCCATGTCGTTTTCAATTTAATTCTCATTGTGGATGAAAATTAGAATTATACTCCTCAGACATTGTTCAACACCTGCTGAAGCGATATTGAATTTCAGGCGATGAGAGCGAGGGACCTCCGTTGGATAAGGCGTAGGGACGTTTAACATTGAACTTTTTTCGTCGAGTCTTCAGGATTAATTTGTCAGTGAGACCCGGCGATGTCTGGGTGAAGTTTCGAGTGCTTTATTGTAATTGAAAGCAACATTCACATCAAGTGTACTTGGCGTCGTCATAAGAATTCTTTAGAATTGTAACTTAACTGATACGGAAGGAATGGAGCGAAGCGACGTTCTCACACCCCTTTTGAGACGCTCTCAAATACTCCGCTCAAGATCAGGATTGTGAAGAATGCTTTTGATGCCTCCACATGCAATCCTCAACACGGTTCGTCTTAAATTATTAAGTCGCTGTGTCGCATTTCTCGAGGTGAACACCCATCTCGACGACGACGATTATTTGCATTTCTATGACGGGGAGAGAAGATTTAGTCGATGAAAAGGAAAATTTTGATGCCGCGCTCAACAAGAAAAAACCAATTTCCATTAAAGTATATTTTTCAGAAGCCATTGTTCAACTTCATGTGAAAAGAAGAGACGAATCTTCAAAAAAAGATGATTACTTATGCTGAAATGCGACTTGCTCTTGTAAAAAATGAATTGATATACCGTCAACAATGACAAAAGGTAAACATCTTAAGGGCGAATTCATCTTGTTCTTGCAGGGGTTTGGAGATATTTATCATGAGATCGCTTGGTATTTGGTTATATTTACGGCTTTGGACTGTACAAAGGTGCAATTGGATGAAGTAGTTTTAAGTGTCAAGTTGATTCTTGGATTGGTTAGCTAACAGAACTCTAACTAAAGTTAAAACTTCAGCTCGATCACCTCCCCTGCCTTCCTCATCCAATGTCGACTGCTTTTCGTCATCATCAAACAGATGAGATGCAAAGTCTGGAGCAGCACTACAACGTTTCATGCCTTTATTGTGACACAGCAAAAAAGTGCTCGTAATTTATGAGTTTCGCCAAGTCGTCGTTGAACTTCTTTAGCATAATTTGGAAATAAATTTTCGATTCCCCCCGAAAAAAACGGCGAATGTTTCGCTCAACAATTGTTGTGGAAACAAGGGCAGGGAAGAGAAAAATAATTATGTAGTGGCAGAGAAATTAATGCTCGCAAATGTCCCGATGACAAAGTGGAACCAATTGGCTCGCTTTGATTTATTCTCTCTTCGAAACTTAAAAAGCAGAACTCTTATCACTTGCAGAGACTTTTTAGTTTCTGACCTTTTTCAAGTGCAACAGCACAACACGACACCCTCAGCGCTGCCGATGATTCGAGTGGAGTGTTCGGGTTGTAAAAAAGGCAAATAATATATTCACACTCACATTTCAGTCGTCTCCTCTCTCTCCATTGTGCTCGGTTAAACAAAACAGTAATTCGATCCTGCCTTCTTGCACAGAAATTGTTTATTTTGCGGATTAAAAATATTTTTCTGACGCAGTTTTTTCTGCTTCTCGATTCATTTTTTAATAAGGTTTTCTATCTCTTGTTCTTGAGAATTAAAAAGAAACCCGAGAAATGATATAATAACAGTCGTCAGAGGGCATCGTCGCGTCGTCAAGCGGTATTGTGTAAATAAATTTTCTTGTCTTCTTCTCCCCCATCGCGATTAAAGCAAAGAAAAAACTTCAATCGCCTCTTAACGAACATTTCTAGCTTACGTTTCGTGGGCTGCACTGTTGATGGTGTGTGACTTGTTGATGAATTCAAGGCAGATCGACCGAGCGAGGGTGAGTCATCGTGACCTATTTTACAGACACTTCCATCGACAGACAGAAGGTTGAAGCGCATTTGAATCCAGTTCACTGTTTTCTAATCCACGAAACACAAAACCTGATTAAATATTCTTAATTTATTCTCGCGGAAGATTTTCGTTTATTTTTTTAAATCGAGAAGAGCCGTCGCCTCGTCAAAAGGATGACGAGTGAATTAAATGATAATAATGGACTCATTAGAACTTTGCGTTTTTAAATATTCGCCCTTCGTCCCAGCGATTTATTATTTTCTCGGCTTAAATTTTTATGAAATTACGCAAAAGTTTCAGTTTATTAAAAATTCTCCTTCATCTCTGGTTTTAATCATTTCGAAACCAAAGTGAGGATGAGTGGCGATGTCAGATGAGAAATGAGTTATCAAAATATTTTTCGCATTAAATCTCGAGGCTCGTCGCTCAACCGCTGAAACAACCGAATGCAAAACCACAGAAAAGCGATTTAAATCAAAACTGTGAAATTCCACATAATGAACTAACAATTCCATTAGCAATTTGCTGCCGTTTGTTAAGCGAAAAGTGTTTTATTGTTATGAAAGAGTTGAACAGCAGCGGCGACATATTTTAAAGCGAAAATTTATTTTCATAAGCAGTTATCTAAATTTCATCCCTTTCAGCTCGTAAGTGCATTTAACCCTTTTTCGCAAGTCATTTGAGCGATGTAATAATTGTATTGTTCCAGTGGATGAATCTCGGCGACGAAGCTTCGCAATCCTCTCGTCATTAAATGTCGTTGAATGGACCAGTAATTTAATACTTTTAAGCAGACAGCATCGACTCGAAATATTGTTTCTAATCCTTTTCTTCGCTGGCGAGGCGAAGCGACAAGCGAATAACCATTAATGTGATTTGTGGTCTTTGAAGGAAACATCTCAATTTGCATAATTAAATTTGCGAAAATTCGAGTTTCCTCGACGAAAGAAATGTGCGTGAAAGGGTTGAACGAGCGAGTCGGAAATTGGCTTTGGAGTGTTTGCGGTAATTTAATTTCTGGTTGTTTGATAATGCGATGCTGTTAAGAGGTCTCTTCGGAGATTTGTCTGATTGAGCAATAAAGGAATAAACGAGATTCGTTGTGAAAGATGAAAATTGCCTCATTGTGTTGATGGCATCGAGGAGCTAAGCCCGAACAGAAGAAGATCCAGGTCAGTTTTGTCAGATTCTTTTATTTGAACACACAAAGCCGGGCAACAAACAGCAGGATTATTTGCGATAGCTAAAGAACTGCTCGACTTCATGAAAATCAAATAACAAAACCTGAACGAGAGCTCAAGGTAGAATATTCAACTTTTCTCCTTCCTTCACACATCCATGCAATATTATTGCATTTTCGAGACATATGAAAAGCATAAAATGCAACGCAATAAGACACCTGCAAAAAATCACTGCCGATGCATTTCAAATACAGGTTTGGGAGTTGAGCGAGAGAAAAACCTGAGATCTTTGTAAGCCAATGAATCAATCAATTTGTTGTGTATTCGTCTCGAGAGTGATTTAATAAAAAGAGTTCTGGAAACGAGATTTCTGTTATGAGAAATTGAGATATATCGCGACTTGATCGACAGTTAAATGCTCAATTGTTGAGCGCTCAATGTTGAATTTGACTCCACGAGGTGCTGAGACATCGAATTACTTCACTGTCAAGGTTAAAGACGGATGATCGCGATCGCGAAGCGGTGATTTCCTCGCTGGGTGTCGTTTAGTCAAACAGCAATTATGCATGAGAAATTTAACGCTCTCGAGTTTCTGTTAATTTAACAATTTAACAACGAAACGAGAATTTAAAAAATCAAGTGCCGCTCAAACTCGTTTGCTTGCTAATAGACTGGAAATGACATGTGTTTAATTAGAAACCCTGAAACGAAGAAATCGACTCCGCGCCACCCTCGCATGTTGAAATCAAAAAATCGCTCGCTCACATTAATGAAACATCAACAAATTTATTTGTTTAAAGCTGTTTTGATATGAATATAAAGTTGAGAAGACGCTAAGCAAACAGATACAAATGGGAATCAATTTCACGGGAAGATCCTCTCGTCTTCAAATGAAAATTGATAGAGCTAAGGGGGTGAGCTCGTGGTTGTAAATTACCCAACGATTTGGTTGAATTGTTTAATTGCCGATATTTATTTCAACTTCCCGACACGTCTCAATGCATCACTTTCCTCAAGCTCGCTCGAAGACATTTCTCAAAGTAAACAACAGCGTTTTAAAGTCGTTGGGGAAATTGATTTCGTTAAGAGCTTCGTGAGTCACCGAACCTTCAGCGGTAGCGAAAGAACGCAAAATGACAAGGAGCGTTCTTCTCTTTATCGTAAACTATCGGAGGCAAACATTGACACTCGAATGAATTAATCAAATATTATCACAACCATAAATTTTCCCTCGCGCATCGCACGAAATGTGTCAGAATGCTCCGAACAATATTTGAGCTGAGTTACTGAAGAAGCCACAAGGAATCCTTTAATCAGAAAACCAATATTTAATTCCTTTATCTATTAGCATCGCTCCACTCCAATATCTTTCTTCGACCAAATACAGAAGAATCGAAGAGCAAATAAAAGGAAACTTTTCTCGTTCATTTCAATAATAAGTTTTGGTCGCCACTCAGTCTCGTTTTACCTTTTTCGCCTTCTCTTTTCTCCTCTCGCGTCGATCGACACAACAAAAGAAAAAGGAATCGAAAATGCTCTTTTGAGCAGTTTACAATTTATTTCTGATTTCAATAGACGGCATCATAATTTGTTATTGGCCTATTAGGCTGTCGAGGTGAAGACGAGAATCAATAGATTTCGTCTTATTGACAGGAGGCTATTGAAATAAAGAGATTTAGTGAATGCACTTCGAGCTGCTCGTAAATTCATTTATGATCTTGTGAGCTTGCACTTTATGCACATAAATCCACACCTTCTTGGTGATTACAGAGCATTTAGACCCGACAGCCCGAGCACTATTGTTTCACGACCAAAAGTTGATTATTAAAAACAACAATAATTGTAAATCTCTGGTGCAGGCAGCACGTGTTCGAGGCGAAGGAGAAACGACGAATCGCGCTGCAATTGCCCTTTCGTATTTACATTTTTAAAGCTTATAATTTAATAGCTTTACTCTTTGCCATCGCGCATTCGATGCGGTCAAATATCAAAGTCAGTGACAATTATGTGTGCGCAAGCACAGCTGAGAGAGAAAAGAAGAAATTAAAAACTTCAGAGAAAAGTTCTGGCGTGCCAATTAAGTGAAATTAAACTTCATAAAACGACAAGCTCAGGCGATCATTTTTCTTTAGCACTCGAAGAATCGTTAGTCAGCAATGCGCAGTGAAAATTGCGAAATAGTTTGTTGCATGCTAGTTAAGCTCCCAAGTCTTTTCATCGTCGGTGTGTGGAGTGTGTGTTATCCAGATGGTGCAAACAAGTGTGCAATTTTTCAAGGCTGCTCTTTGTTTTCTATCGGTCTCTCTTTTCACCGTTTCTCAGCATTAGTTGGCGTCGTCAGTGGCTGGAGCCGTCATCGGCTGGGCTCTTCAGGCATTTGGATTGAACGACAGACTCATCGATAGCTACAATGTTTCTAGAAGAGCTTGCCATACCCAAACCCTGTATCTTGTTGAGCTCCTTGGTCTCCATCGTGCCGATCACAAGAAACAGTGTAGAAGAAAATCGTAAGCCGAAGGCGTACGTTGGCAACGGAAAATTATCATTTTATAATACATTTTCAATAAATACTCTGGTCGATGCTTTTGTTACGATTTTAATACTTACCTGCTTCATTATGAGATCATCAACACAGGTCTCTCGCTTTGCGGAACCTTCTGAGTGTGCTGCTGCCTTTGCAGTGTGATTGAAAGATTGAACAATTGAAACGAAATAAAAACTTGAAATTAACATTAAAAGAAGCTAACAATTTGCACTGGCAATAATCATAGCAAACAACTCGAAGCAGCAAAGTTAACTCAAGAACATCTCTGGCGCGCGAACAGCGCAGCAAGTTAATTAATTTACTGTTATTGATTGTAAGATTTCATCAGCGACGAGGTCATTAAATTGAGCATTAATTTCAGATATCTCGTGCTGCTCGACACTGCGCTCCCCCCATCAATTAACCAGTGCAATTGCATAATTTGTCAAGAGGCCAAAAAGCAGCAGCAGAGCAACAAGACGAGCAGCGGCGCAAAGTTCTCTCCATTAATCAATGCAAATGTTGGCTCGGTCGCAGCGCGAAGCAGATTGTTAAATTGCCCTACACTTGCCAGCCAGCGCGCGCTGATTGCTAGTTCTAAATCTATTATTCCCTCAGACCTTTAAAGTTCAACATCCACACACCGCAGACAATTTCTTCGCGCTCTCTCACTCACTTTGATTTTTATATTCGAAAACTCAATTTCTCTTCATTGTGTATTGTGAAAGATTAGTCATAAAAATACCGTTAACGTCGATGCAGCCGCTTCTCTTGCCACACTCCAAAACAACAACTTTGACTTCGATGATACACAAAAATTATGATTCATCATCTCGATCGTCTTTTGTGAGTGTTAAGCCAAATTGAGTTTGTATGGCCTTTGATGAGTTTCTTTCCAAAACACATAAAATCAAAACCTAAATTGAAGTCGAACTGGTTTTCAAGCAAGCGAGGGCCAAGTCCCGCTGTGACTTGCACGAAGCTGATTGTTATCGACGCAGCACGCTTATCTAGAAAGTATCGGTTTCTATCGCTACTTCGACTTCTTCATGATAATTCCATTTCGACAGATTTAAAACGCACTGATGAAGCCAACCAATCGACTCGCCCGCTAAGCAGCGAGAGAGAGCGAGTCATTATCATAAAGAAAGAAATATCAGTTGCCACATTTAAATAAAGTCGCAGCTAATAAGAGCTGCTTAAGTCTCTTCTGCTGATCTTGTTTGTTTTGAGAACTGAAAATTATGTTATCAACATCCATAAATCGCCGCTCATAAACAATCTCTCGACGCTGATTCATAAATCTCGCTTTATTCTAATTTCCCGAAAAAAGCATAAAATCATTTTCGTTGTTCGGTAGCTCAAGCTTACGATTTTATTATTCAATAAAATCTTTTGTTCGACAAAAAAGTGATGGCGACATGAACTCGAGAATCGAGCGTTGGCTTTTGTCCCTTCATATAAGTCGTTGCGTTCCACAAATCACCGAAAGATTCGAGGACTCTTTTCCATTTTTTCCCGACGTAAGAAGAAAACCCTCCCAGTTTTCATCCTCGCACCGTCTCGCTCAATCACAAGGAAGTGCCGCACTAGAAAAATGTTTCTTCCCTCTTGCTGTTCTCTCTTTCCAACACGAGTTTCAGGATAACGAAAAAATGTTCCTTGGAGTTTTACATGAAAACGTGATGAGGGTGAAGTCGAAGCATTGCGACGATGTTTCGAGTTGTGCAAAGCAAAACATCGGCGCTGGCCTGCGTCAGTGTTCGTAATGTAAACCACGCTGCTTTTCGAAGCAACAAGCAAGCGACTGTAACCAGGAGTGGGGATGACGCTTGCATCGCAACTTGGTGTAATCTCAGCTGTGTGTGTAATGTTTGGAATAATTTTACATAGTGCGACGCGTCGCATAGCGTCATGCAATTCAGTTCTATCGTAAATTTCAAGCGAGCAAGACGTGATTCTTTGTGTTTTCCCACCGCCAACAAAGAAAATATTCTTTACATGAAATAATTTTTTTTTGGCGCGAAACGAAAAATAAAATAAAATCACATCGCATTTAAAAAAGAAAATAAAATTGAGGACGAGAAAAAAACGTTTAAGCTGATAAGGAAATTTGTTCGAGTGAAGTTGACAAAATAAATCGAGTGAGCCATGGCAGTTCCATTCTATATTCCCGAAGAGGGCGAAGTGACATCGACGACGACTGGAGGCGAAGCTTCATCAGCTTCTTCATCACAAAACTCCCCACAAAACTCTCCATCAAGGCCAATCCCGATTCCATCTCGTAGTAACCAGCAGTCACCGCAGCAGTCGCCAATCGATAACGAAGTCCTAGTTCAAGCATTCTACGAAGCGCTCTGTCGATGCTCACAAGGTTTGTAAAATCATTTTTGACGAAGTTACACTTTTCATTGGTTGCGCAATCAAAACTTGAAGTCATTAAATAATAAGAAGCGTCTTCTCTGAACGACGAGTGAACGAACGAAAATGAAAACAAAATTATGAAAATTGAAAGCAATTATTCAAATGCAGCTCGTTCTCGCTGATGCTCATGCATGTGTGTTTTCCACCGCTGCTCATATTCAGGCACATTGTTCTCGTGTTCATGAGATAAGACGTCTGCATGAGACCTGAATGGTTTATTAAATGCAGTTTAGCTTAGATTTATTCACTCGAGTCGCTTCTTCCGAGCGCGCTCGCACATCAACAGCGTGATGTGATTCATATTCTCGCTCGCAGTAATGACTCACGTTTAGAACCGTATTAGCAATAAGCTATATGCGAAAACTTTGTCGACCGTGAAACGATTCTAATTGGCTTGAAGATCGCTTATCTCGGTTCGGAACTCATCCACGAGTGACACACAATTTCCTTGTTTATTTATTGTTTGTAAAAGTGCATTTAAATTTGCACACATGACGCGTTCGCACGGTTAACATGCAAATTGCCGCAGCGAAGCCAACAGTTTTTCCAGCAATAAATCAACAGACAATTTTCACATTCAACAAATATTTACTTTGCAAGAAAATTAATTAACCGCAATTTCGATAATGTGTGCACTCCAAAATCACGCGATTTTCCATTCGAACACGATTTTAATCAAAAATTGTTTTTTATTTACAGGATCACCTATGAGTCCGCCAATGTCGCCCTCGAGCCCATTCAACCACGGCCAGTTCTTCTTCCCGCGACACTCGATGCACTCTGCCTCAACTTCAGCTTACTCATCGCCGCGTCACAGCTTCAGAAATCCACGAACGCGCCTCAACTCGCACGGAAGCTACGCTCAGCAAGAGAGCGACGCCGAAGACGAAGAAGAAATGCAGCAAGACGTGTTCGATTGGGAAAACAATTATCAGAGACGCGAGCAGCTGGAAGAGTTTTCCGGACGAGTCCCGCAACCCAAGAAGAAGAAACTCCGCCACACCGAAAGCAATCAGAAATCAAACGACAAGCCAAAGAGCCGAACAGCTCCCAACAAAAACAAAATCACCAATTTCGTCATCAGTGCCTTGCAATATGTCATTGATACACTAAAGTAAATTAATCAGAAGCGCATTTTCATTTTGATCTCATTCAAATGTAATTTATAAGATCTCAATATCTAAATCAAACTCGTTCATCATAAGCATAATTGTGATAAATTTGTGTACGATTTGCAACGCCGAGTTTCCTCCGCCGTTCAATTGGAGGAATTACATCGAATTGTATGCAAATGCAATCAGTTTTGCAATTCATTTTATATTACAAATAGATGCTTAAGGTTTCCGTAAATAAAAATGAAATTCAGAAGCCAAGGAAAAGCTTCAATCATAATAAAAAGTTTTTTATTGTTTCGTTAACATGTTACAGCTTTCAACTCACGAGCTTTCGCGAGCGTTCGTTATCCAGCATGAATCAAAATGTTTTGCGGGACTCCATGGAATTCAATTTCCTTTGGCTGAGAACTTTCTGTTTCACTTCAAGGGAAACTCGATGTAAATTTCCCGCTGGGCGAACCTGACCTTTTACTTCGAGCGACTCTCTCGGGCTATGACGTAAACAGCGTCCTTTCCTCGACGAGTTATTGGAGCACTCTCGGGTGATATGAAATTTATAGCCTTGTAGTCGACCTTGAAACTGACTTTCAAACCTCCTTCGATGGAAGACGCTCGACGCTTATAGCAAGAACAAAACATTAAATATTTACCCTAATATCATTAAAACAACATGATAAAAGGAAAAGCTCAGTTTTCCTTCGAGAATTATCATCTTTTACCTTTTGTTCGTCTTCTTGTTGTTCAAAGCTAGAGATAAATATTGGAGAATGGAGACCCCGAGTAAGTAAACGGAATAAAGATGATACCCTCCCCATTATGTCTTTCCATGTAGCTTTTAGCAAGAGCTCTTCTTCTCGCTTTGATTCGACTCTCTTCAACCTCTCAAAGCCATTGCAGCAAAGTGCATTCGTTCACCTTGGAAATTTTCTATTTAATTTTTCAATTTGGTTTTTCTCTGGTTGTTCCGATTCAGCTGAAGCAAAACAGCAGCATGCTAGAGAAACATAAAATGCCACTCAGCGTATCCTTGAATGCCACTGACATCAGAGGGTGACGTTAGGAAGGAACAAAACTCACACACTTGGAGCATGTTGACATTCTAAGCTCTTGAATTTTTAATTAAATCAGCAAAATAAAATTAAAATCGTTGGATGGCAATTGCCAAGTCTCGTGTGTGTGTTTGAATATCTTGAGGTTTTTCCGCTCAATCTTCGAAGCTCTGATTAAATTTCAACCAATCTAGAAAGTCAAACAAGAGCGATGCTTCTCACCTGATGCGAAAAATCCACAAGAAATTTTCTCCTCGACATCGAGCGAAAGATGAAATGAACAGCGGATTTACATTTTTTCCTTCTTGGATTATTCAGAGTGGGAGTTTTATGTTCCAGCCCAGGTTGGAATGAAGTCAACGAAATGTGACTTTGCATCCTTCAGTGTAACTGCCAACAATTCAGACTGGGGCGAACAGTAAATTTTTCTCCTTCAGTTATTTTCGTTTAATATACTCCCGACTTGCATGAAGACTTGTCGCTGCAAGCGAAATTCTCCTAATATTTTGCACTTGTGTCGAGCTTTCCTCTGAGCTCATTACGAATTCCAAGGTAAATTTCATAAAGCTGAAGCATGAATGAGAGAAGGAGGGTGAACTTTCAATCCATCAGACTCGTTTCATTTCGACAGGGAGCGAATAAAAAAGTAATTGACTGCAAGCATGCTGCACTGACGTAAAGAAAGTTTTTGTTTATGCAAATCTCGTTTCCCTCTCGGTTGAAATGATTTCTTTATGAGAAGATTTGCAAGTCAACCGACTCATATTGCCGTTTTTATAAAGTTTCAATTGATTAGACGAGGCAGGGAATGAAGTCAAAAGCGGATGCGATGAAACGAACGCTCAATGATTTCGATCTGACAGCGTAGAATTTAAAACAAGAAGCATTTAATCAGAGACTGTTCCTTTGATTTGCCTAAACGATCGATCGTAAAATTGTCTTTCGATACACAACTCACAGATAGCCCAAAGCAGGCGACAGAAACTTTTATTTGGGCTGTAGAGGAACATTCCTAAATTATCGAAACGGCTTCCAGTTTTATGTTTATGATTTGGCTTTGATGGGTCATCCATCATAGGCAATTGGTTCTTTCTCAAAGCGTTGAGAGCAAAATGAAACAAAGAACGGAGACATTTCGTTTGAACCAGCAATAAAAACCAGAAATGCTGAGACTAATCTCTAGACTGACCTGACGGACATTGTAGAATATTTATAGACTATCTAAGTTAAACACTTCTTATTTAAAACAGCGACTTTTATTAGTGGAACTGCAAATCAGTAAACCATTTTAGATCTCGTTCTTTTCTCCGTTCAAGTTGTAAGCCGTCAGAATTGTGTCGAGTTGGTTGCACATGTGTTTCGCGATTTCCACTCCGACCGTCTTGAAATACTTCATTGTCAGATCTTTCGTTTTTTGTGCCATTTCACGAATCTAAAGAAATTTCGTTAGATGCAATTTCAGTGGGACGTGGAATCTGGATTAACTTACTGGTGCACTCTTGCCGTCGTTGGTATTAAAGTCCTTGTATCCGTTTATCAGCTCTTGGATTTCTTCCTCCGTAATCTTTTCCTCGCTGGCTTGCACAAGGACTGCAGCACACGTCACAGCTAAAAGCAACACAACAAGCTTCATGTCGTCTCTTCAAGTTAATCACGATCGTCAGCGAAAAATTTTCAAACTAAACTGATGAAGCTGCGAGCAATTGTCTTTCTTAAATACTCTCGAGTTGTTCTTGAGAAAAATCTTGTTTCTAGCTCATTGAAACTTCTTATCAGACCCTGACGTCGAGGAACAGTGATCTAAATTGCAAGCTGAATGCCGACGCAACTCTCATTTCCCAGCGAAAGTTTAAAGTTCACGAGAACAAGCACGAGTCGAATCGGAGATGAATTAGCTCAAACTTCTCCTCTCGCCACCCTCAGCCATTTAATTTGATATTCTCAAGAAAAATTTAAGTTTAATTACATCTTCAATGTCAATGAAACTTTGCGAAAGCGTTCAAGGAATTTTCTAGCAATTAATTAAGCACTTTGCATAATGAAATTCCAAAGAATTTAAAGCTTTTTCCATCTGGAGAGTTACCTGATGTGGAAGTAATTTGCTTGAAGTCGAAACGAGCGTCATTAAACTGCAACAAGAAGAATGTTCCGAGACTCACTCGAGATAATTTGCGGCTGCTCAATAAATTTAAAGGATAAAGAAAGCTCCACAGGATTTATAAATTCTCAAGTTTATTCGCCTTAATAGATAAAACGGAAGAAGAGAAGTTTGGCCAAAATGTGTTCTAGTTAACTCTCAGTTGGTTTATGTCTCGTTCCCACGCGACATGTAAGAAGAAATTCTGATAGGAAAAAGTTTTATGGTTTCAGTATCGACCACGTTGCGATGATGATGTCAAGTGGCCTTGAGGAACATTATCTGGGATCGTGAGGGACGCATTGACTCCTCGTCGCTCTCATCGTACTTATAGCTTTGCTCGTGAATCTCGCGTAACGTTATCGCTCGAGCGGAATAAATCTCAATATTGTTTCAATCCGCAAAAATCTAAAGCAACAATAATTCGCCAGCAAGCTCGCGAGCTTCTCTAGCATTAACAATTTTATGTTTCTATTCAGAAGTTAAATTGAATCTTTATCATCTCGACTTCGAAACTAAAGAATTTGCTAGTTGAACATGCAACCGAGTGGATGGCAATAAAGTAAGGAAGCATCTTGATCTGAGAAGTTTCCGATGAATCGCGCTTTGCATTTTAAGAAGCTTCTCATCTGCGTCTGTGATTTCATGTCCTTGGAACTGTGCTTGGATTCTGTTGCGAGTTGAATTCCAAATGTTTCCAGTTCGATTGTCTGACGAAGTTAAAAGGCGAAGGGATTACTAAGCGGCATGCGCCCATCAACTCTTCTTGCCCTCAATATGCTCGTAAATTTTAAAACGCCAAGCTCGATTGAGCGTGTCAAATGATGTTTCAATTAAAGTTATGTAATTTCAGCGCTCTAGCACTCTCTTCCGTCGCTGAACACGAACAAACATAAATATTGAATTATCGAACGCAATTGAACCCAAAACTGTGTCTCAACCCCTTTGATCCCGCTCGGAGAAATTGGTTTGTTCAATAAAAATTATTTTAAAATGCAGGCGCTTCTCGTCGGATGCCGAAAGTCCATAAATTTTAAAGGAATAAATTTCCAATTTGACGCGACGAAAACAACGCGCCAAATGTCGTCAATGGCGTTAATCAGGCGGAAGAGTTTCTCGTATTCATGGGTCATCAAAAAATTATTATCCCAGCGCGACACGATTAAAAGATTCGCTTAGTGCAACGAAGAACATCTGTGAACTGTCGAAGTCCAAATTCAAGGTGACAACATTTTATCGATTTATTTCTTGGAAATCAATGTTATCTTATCAATTCTTGAAAACATTTTGTTGCCTATATCATTTCAATACACGCAAGTTAACACGAGGAGGATCGAGGGGTTCGAGAACTTTGAGTTAAATTTTCAGTTTTCGTCTAGATTGTTAATATTGTAAGTGTTAATTTTAGTTTAAATTACCATCCTGACCCCTCGCCCGTCCCTCCCACTCAATTTTTGAGATAGCTTATCTCGGATTCGTTCTCGAAGTACATTCCATAATTTGAACGGTTTTCTAACTCCACTAAGAACGAAGCACGACAAATTCCGTATGCGTTTCAGTTTACTTAAGGCGCCTCACTGTGATATTTTTTACTGACTCAGTTCATTGAAGCAGTGCTAAGAAATTATAGTTAAATATTTCATTTAGTTTTTGTACAAAAATGAGCGACCAGAAAGCTGCAAGTTCTGTAAGTAGAAGAAATGCCGACGCTCAAACTTTATTTAAATTTTCCAAATTTAGGCGAAAACTTGGAACTTCGACGGGCTTATCATTCAGTCCACTCACAAACGCGGAAGTGTTCCCAGAAAAAAAGAAAGTGTGAAGAGAGACTCACAAGACGCAGCAAAGCCAGTCGATGCTTTTGAGGCTAAAACGACCACCGATTTTGTAAGCGACATCTGCACCGTTGAAGATCGATTGAATTCCTTGCTTCAGAAAAACTGTCACGAATATCCAACGAACGAAGAAAAAACGCAAACAAAAATCACGGAAAAACAAATCGACACAGATGAGCAAAGTTTCGATGGAGCTGTCGGCTTATGGGCGAGAGATGTTAGACGTGAATGCTTTGAAGCTGCTCCAGTTCGCGTGCCGTCATTTCAAAGGAGCGAATATCAGAGATCTGTGTTCGATCCGCCTGGCAGTCGACAGTACACAGGAATATTAGAAGAACTTGCTGCTGTTTTCCAAGCGCCTCCGGAAGAGCCACGTCGTTCAATGATTGATGATCTCGTCCATGCACACGACGAAGCGCTAGTCTACACAAAAGCTGACGAAGATTGTTCATCCTGTCGGAAGCTAATTGAAGCTGGACGTGGCATCGTACTGAAAGATTGCTTGCATACATTTTGCCGCGCGTGTTTAGTTCAGAGAATCAATCACAGCACGGAAGCTGTTGTGTTGTGTCCATCCTCAGTCGATCAATGTGCTGGTGAAGTTCGCGGTGAAGAGATCAAAGCTTTGTTGAATCCTGAAGCTTTTGAACGATACACAGTTCAAATGCTGTACAAAATGAGAATGATCGATCCCAAGGATATAGCTGATGAACACAAAAACATGATGACTTTACTCGATGCTGTGGAGATAGCCAATGATTATGAATACGTTGAGAACGAGGAGGAATTCCAGTGCGGGATTTGCATGGAAAACATTGACACTGGTGATGGAATAGTCCTCAAAAACTGTTTGCATCAATACTGCAAGGAGTGCATTGGTCGCTACATTGAAAACAGTGAAGTCGTTAACGTGGCTTGTCCTTTCAGGGACGACGATGGGCTTCAATGCATTGGTTTTATTACGGACTCAGAAACTCGTTCTCTTGTTCCAATGCAATTCTATGCTGAGCTGATGAAGAAATCGCTTGCAACAGCTGAGAATGAATCAGCGATCGCTTATCATTGTAAAACGCCCGATTGCCCTGCTTGGGTTGAAATCGAAGGCGCCGTCAATCAGTTTGAATGTCCAGTATGCAATCAAGTGAACTGTATCGCCTGCAAAGCTGTTCACGAAGGCGCCAGCTGCGAAGATTACCAAGAAATGATTCACGGACCTGATCGACGCGCTCGTGAAAACGTCGCCACCGAAAACCAAGTGCGCGGCATGCTCGTCGCCAAAACAGCTCAAAGCTGCCCACGCTGTGGCATATTGATTCAACGGATCCAAGGCTGCCGCCATATGAAATGCACCAAGTGTCGGCATGACTTTCAGTGGAATGGTGTTTAACGAGTATCGTTCCTGACATAACACTTGACCCTTTGACTCAACAAAACAGATATCATTTAGACAGATAAAATAATCTCACTGAGAATCGAGACGAATTGCTGATAGCAGTGATAACTTACCTCAGTTGTTGGTTCAGAGTAAGTGAGCTGCAGCTTACTCAATGCTCACAAAGATAAAACCCTCTGCACAGAAGCTTGAAGGGCATTAAAAATGTTATTTTACCAATTTCACAGCCAGCGTCAACCTTGAGCTTCTGACTCTTCCATGCGATGCGAGGCGAAAGATTTTAATCCTTTTTTTGTTATAGAAAAGCTTGGCAATAATAAAAGTTTTTAAATGGAAGCGAGAAGGAGCTTTTAGATGGTGCGAATGACTGGAATATTTGTGCTGAAATATCTGTTCTCAGCCAGCTCGAGAGCTCTCGAGTGAAGAAAGAAATAATCTCGCTTGAACCCTTTCTCGTCGTTATGATGGCAACAGTTTCGTTGTTCAACATTGTTGATACTTTGTAACGAGAAGAAATTAAAACTCGCTCGCTTCTTCAACGGTTAATGGCTTATTAAAAGTTCGTATCGAGAGTGCTAAGTAGCGCTTAGTTTCGCAACTCTTCGACAGTCTTTAGTCGCAGCTGTCCGTGACGTATTGATTCGCGAACAATATAGAGAAATAATCTGGAACAAATAATGTGGCAAACATCAATAAGTTAACGACTCCTCGATCACATTAATTACATTGAATTAAATTGTAGTTAAAGTGTAACCACAATTCATCGGGGCGAGCAAAAAGAATCATTGCAGAACGTTGCAGAGATTTTAAAAGCCAAAAATGCGTTCAACATTGTTCCTGTCCTCCGAGTGGCGCAAGCGACAACGCAATCATAAAATGTCACTTCCCAAAGTCGTAAATAACGATTAAAAATCAATTTATTGGCAGCGTGGACACGGGTCGACTCCGATTCAGGCATCAACTCGTTAGCTTTCGCACGAGTATCACCGACAGAGCACACACAAAAAGCCGTCGTAAATTTGAAATTTAAAAACCTATTTGCCGGGGCGACAAAAAGTGCATCGCACCGGAAAAATTATGGGCCCGAATCGACAGATTACTCGTCGGTGGAGAGGCAGAGAAAGTTGCAAAGTAGGGTTTAGCTGCAGTCACGCTCTCACCCTCGATCTGTCCATCCTGATAATCCCAAAATTATTACTCGTAAATCTTGTTAATGAAACAACTTTTTCGAGAGATTCAATCAACCGAACGAAAACTGCCCACGACGAGTCTATTCATCTACCGTCGGTCAGCATCGCTTCAAAGGACCCGTTTCTAATCTCGACAATTTAGATTTATCTCCGGTTGGACACGGGAGAAGGAAAAACTAATAATGTCATCGGCAGTGACTTGTCATCAGCCATGTCAGCAGAGGTTCGTACTAATTCAATTATTTGTCCACAATCTCATGCACAATGCATCAGCATCGAGAATATTGCAATGCGCTCGCTCGATGGGACAATAAATAAAGATTCCGTGTCTTGTTTCGGGCTGTTGATGGAACTGTTTTTAGCAAACACGAGGGATCGAGGTCGAGAAGGCGAAGAAAAGGATGACCACACAGCAATTTTACCGCTTGAATTGTGTCGCTCTCAAGCGTTTGCATGCAAATAGTCGGTTCCTCGTGTCTCTCGTTAAGGGTGGAAGCATGTTGAACATGAAATACTGCTGGAGCGAGCACAAAACGACTCACTGAGGGAAAACGATACAATGTCAGGCGAGGCGAGATTGTCGAATAGCAAGTACACTTTACAATGAGAAACAACCTTGAAAAGGAGAAAGCAGCAGCTTCGAACGGAAAAATTCGAAATACAAAACTTCATAAAAGTTTACGATGAATTTTCTCGTTCACCGAACAATGTCTGATGCAGCGAGCAATTTTCCTTTTATCGCGTTCAGATTTCAACCGTATTGAGCTCTGCGGAGGAGTCGAAGGTTTCGTCAGCGTGCATATGAGTTTGAAATAATCGAGAAGCTCGATTGAAAGTCAGTTTGAATAAAGCGAAACATCTTGATCGGCAACGTTTACGATTGGAATGCACGAGCAAGACTTGTGAGACATGACAGCTCGATTATGCATGATAGCATTGTTCATGGCATCAAACGCGAATTCACTTATCGCTCGGTTCAATCTCCTTCGCTTCTCGATTTGAAGGAGAAGAACAAGAAAGTTTTCTAATTCTTTGATCGAAATCAATTCGAAGTGGAAGAGGAAAAGTCTTAACGCGTTGAGTGGCGCAATAATTCTTTCACACACATTACAGCCATAATTGAGAGCGTAAACACATTCATTGAATTATTGATAAGCAATTGAATTCCAGCAAGAAACGCTTCTTCAACCCCTTTTTTTCGGGACGTTAGAGGCGACTGAGCAGGAGAGCGTGAACGAGAACATAAATCCTCAGATGCAGTTCAACTAAAAACACGCCAAATGTCACCATTAAAATAAATCAAATTGAATTTGTGAAGCCTCTCAAGGGTTGAAACAAAACGATGCCTCGGCAGTCTTTCAAGTATCGAGCGGACGACCTCCATGAAGCACTCAAGACGATGATTTCAATCATCTTTCTCAGTCACCTCAAAAACTCTAAAAGATGTGTTTTAAATTAATGGAAGAAACCAACATCAAACAAAGGCTTCAATCTTCTTCTTCGAATTAATGAAAGTGTCAAGGAGTTGAGAGGCACATTTCCAATCAAGATCGAGCCGTTCTCAGTCCAGAAAATTAATCACAAAGTGACAATTCGCACTTTGTTTACATTCAACGTATAAATCATTATTAATTGAAGGAGATATTTGTTCAGCATTCAATGTCCTTTTGGGAGTTGAAAGGGAGAAAGGGCTCGACGAACTCAAAGTCTAACGTTTCGCCCTCGAGGATTACAAACACGGAAAGCGGAGAGAGTAGATAATTCAAACGTTTGGCAGGACATAACAAAGTGTTAAAGACAATTAATAATTTAAATTTAATTTCCAAATCGTATGCCGGGACAGGAGACAACGTCGCCGCCGTCCCTTCCTCTTGTCACTGAATTGGACGCTTCCTACACACGTCCGAGAGTGAAAAGAAGTTTCGATCTTATCACGCATCCTGAATCAGAGCCACGTGACCCATTAATGACCATTCAGAATTTATTTAATAGTTAATAGTCATGTTTCCATATCAATCAGTTGGAAAGCCAGTCAAGGGAGAAATCATCGTCAACTGATACGGTAAACAACGCATCGACAGACAAACAAAGCCCACACTCGATACATAATAATTCTCATTGAACGCATGTAGTTTGATTTTATGTTGCGGTTAAGTTGGTGAATTACTGAAGTAACAGGACTTTCTTCGTCCTGCTTATCGTTCATCATGAGCGTTTAATTGCTGGAAAAGTTGAACGTTTCTCACACGATGAGCAAGTCTTGCCCTAGCAACGGGGAAAGTTATGACACACAAGAGAAACATTTCAACACAGTAAATGGTTGTGACAATGCGAAGGGATCAAATCGTCAATGTCCATCCGCTTTGTTCTGCGATGCGACGGTTCGCTCCCTCGACTTTCGTTGCCTTCAGATTCATTTCACTGAAAACATTTTTTATGTTAAACGTTCGATGCAAACGAGACATTTTATCTTAAATATCGATTTGACGTTAACTGTGACGGAAAACATTTCTGTCCCAAGGACCGCTGTGGTCAACAGCCGAAGATAATTCGAACTGTGTTGCACTCAGGAAAACTCCAGAAGTTTTACGCATGAAACAATGCAAGAGATTTGCCGTCAACGCTGGCTACGAGCCGCTTCAGATTGCATAATCGATTGCGTGAATTTTCGTAAACGGTGAGAGTGAAATTAGAAATCTTCGTCTCTCAAGCTAAACGATCCGTGGGTTTCCTAAAATAATACACTGGGTCATCAATAGAATCCAAAGGCATAAAAGGAGCTTATGCTATCAAACATTTGAAGTTTTATCTCAACGACTCGAGATGGAACTGCGAAAGGTTAATAAAATTTAATTACTTTTTCTTCCTTGCTCGAGCAACGAGCGATCTTCAAGACCCAATCTTATCTCAGACGAGTTTTCTTATAATCCGCCATAAAGCGACAAGCGAATCACCTTATAAATACTTTTATTCCTCAACATCAAATCTTGCTGATGCACTTAAATTCAGAAAGTGACTTTCACGAATTTCTTAAAGGCAATGGAGGTTGAGTACAAGTTATTAAAGGAGACAGAGCGACATGGGACTTAAAGGTGACATCAAATTCTGGAACGAATGTTTGTTTCAATTGCTTTGACATCTCGTAGTTTAATTTTCTTTAAAGTTAAAGATTTAATAAGGAAAGTTTTCCATTCAATCATTCAAGCTGAGCCAAGGTAAAGCCTAAGAATTACGCTCGCATACTCAAGGAACAGTACAACTAGACACTAGTTGCATCGTCGTAGGTTAAGAACAGTCTCATTACTATTTAGAAATTCCAAAGCAAGCAAAATCAATCAAGAATTAATTCCAGCAGCGCCACACTATGAATTGTGCCATCGAGGAAAACTCATTTCATCCGAAACGAAATAAAATTTCATGTCATTAAATCGTCATCACTTCGACAGTCGCTCGTCCACAATGGTCAATCCGAGAGTCATAAATGACGGAGTATTGAGAAGGTAGCGCTCATGCACCCACATGTCATTCTCATGAATGTAGCGCCATAAAAATACCCTCGCTCGCCATCCGTCCAGAAATGCATCATAATAATAATAATTGTGTCGTATATTTCACTGTCGTCATTAAATCGACGGACATTAATCGGGACAATACTTATGGATCGGATGAAGGATCGATGATGTTCAATGCACTGTCCATTATTCATTGGAAGCGCATCAGCTTTGCCAAGATCCAACAATATAAAACGTCTGAGTTATGGCTGCCCATTAAAGTGCTGATTTGAAGCATCCTGCAATTTCTTGTTACGAAAATCATTTTCATTTTTTATTCAGCTTCAACTTTTCCTCTCGAGAACTGAAATTCACTCACAAAATTCCATAATAAGCTTCACTCGACCGTCATTTGCAAGCTCCAAAACAAAAAACTTTCTGAATGCACTCGACTGAATCGCATCCTGATGACTCCACTATTATCTATTCAAGCCTTTTCATGTGGTCAACAGCCCAACGTTAATTAGAACCGATGCAACGACGAGCATGCTTTATGCTTGACATAATCGTTAACTTCAATATTTGCGGTTTGTGCAGAGCTCATTGAATGCACTAGCGAATTTAATTAAAATTTATGTCTCGCTATATTCTGTGTACCCGAAAAACGTAAAGAGGTTCATCACAAGAACCACTTGGTGTGCTCGGAAAACGACGGAAAACTTCTTTTGAGTGTAAAACTTTTATGGGATTTTTTATGTCAACCTTCGTGTTTCCAAGGAAATTTTTAAACATCCCTGCAACAGAGCGATGAACTCTGCCGCCGAATCTCTTGAGTGCAGCACACCAATTAAAAGTGAGAGTGAGGAAAGTGGAAAATATTTACCGCGAGTTTTTATATCAAAGGAGATTAGAAAAAGAGTTTATGATTCCCAGATTTTGCTTCAAAACTTCAACATTTCAAAAGACTGCAACACCTGAATTCTCTTTCTACACAGCTTTGAATATTCTTGAAAAGGTCAGACACAAGGAACCGTCGCCATGTCAAGGTCTGGCGTCCCTTGAAGGTTGAATTAAAAATGTTTGTCGCTAGGTTAAGATCTGGCGTCCCTCGAAGGTTGATTTTAAAAATGTTTTGCCTTCACTTTCTCAAGAAATTTCTAAGAAATATTTAATTTCCGTTTAATTGAGAAATGTCGCAGAAAAGTCAAATTGTCAAAAAACTTATTCCACATTTTCGTCGCTTTACGACCTCCCATAAAATTAAGTAAACATGAGGCGTTCAACCCATCAGCTGAATTATCTCCGAAAGAGGCAATTATTCCTTACCAGCTTGATTCAAATGCGATGAAGAAACTCATAAAACTCCTTTCGACAAAAGGGGTTGCTAAAAGAAGTTTAACGACGCAACTTAGAGAAAGGTCGTAAAACATTTTTTAATTTTTATATTTTTATGTCATTTTTTATGAAATAAAATTTTCTCATTCAATTTAATCAAAATTAAATCTTCTTACTCGGAAGAAATGATAGAAAGTAGTTGAGATGGTGAGGGGAGAAGTGTAAATGTTGTGATTTCTTGAAAAGCCATTAAACAATTTCACGGATGCTGTTGGGAATGTTTGCGAATCTCTCAGGCGGTGAGACACAAGGTTGCTACTGCTACGTCAATACACAATCGAACATTTGATGGATCAGTGATTTTGCGATGACACTCAATTTTCCCATGCACGCTTCAAGCCCACCGAGGAGAATCGAGTAATGAAGTCTCTCGGTTGTTGATTCTAGGTCCGAGCAAACATGAGTGATAACATTAAGTTTTTGAATAGTCATTACCGAGTCACGTGTCGATGAAATTAACGGACGAGATTTTGTGTCCACTGTTTGTCCAGTAAATCAATAAATTATCGGATTTCAAAGCGGCTCGCATCTACATGGAAATTAAATTTGAATTAAACATTGTCCGCCAACACTCGGGACTCTTCCATGAGTGTCAATGGTCATTTGCGATCAGACACGAATGCGTTTAATTCCCAAAAGTGTCCATTACGCTGTCCATGGTGCCGTGAAGGCAAATATTTCATTCAATTAACATTGATTTATGAACAGAATGCAAACACGTCTCTGCGTTGCAAGTGTGTCAGCATGCAGTTATTGATAAAGCGAGAACATCTTCCGCCGGCCGTCCATAAATCTCGCACTCTCCGATGGACCTCGACTGCGGCTCTTGACAAATTGCATTTTCGGGGATGCGCACTCCTTCCATCGTCCACTCTGAACCTTTCTTTGACGTCGAGAGACACCCCAACCCTCAATTGACCTCGTGGCAAAGCGTTTCCGGTGAAATGCACAAAGGGATAATCTGAAATTTATTACAAATTTTTAGTGATGTTTTAATTGTTGTCGAGATTCGTGGGAAAGTTCGATCGATTGACTCACTCGACCGTGCTTGATGATAATTGCTAACACGCAAAATTCTCGCTGTGCTCGTGTTCGCAAGTTGTTTACGAATAAGAATTTATACGCAGTTCTCTTCTTCGCTTATTTACTCAAACAATTTTGCGCGCGACTCCAGCACCACGATTGCAATATAAAGAGCGATGTTTACAGCTTTGAAGCAACAAATAATTTTGTCAAGCACTCGAAAAAGTATTCACAGTGAAGAAAGAAGTGAAAGCAAACGATGCCTTGCAGCAAATGTGGACAAAGTGAGATTCAATCGTTATGTGGTCTTTATAACTCATTTCATCCAATTAGGATGCCCGTGCTACGCCGGCCGAGACTACAAACCAAGAGCTGAACATATGAAGGAAGGACACGCCAGGCTCGATGAAGTTAGGCATGGTGAGGTCAAGCAGCCTGGCATTTGTCAGAATAAGCCCAGGCACACACCGTTGCCTTGTAATAAATGCGGACAAGGTGAGATTTTAGGTAGCATTGGTACTCAAAGTGTAAGAGTCGTTTGCTCTGGTTTCAGAGTGCAATTGTGAAGGTGAATGTGGCGAAAACTGTGCTTGTGCTGCAGGCTGCACGTGTCGCTGTAGAAGAGAGAAACACCGAGAAGAAGTCAGGGAAGAACAAGCTGAGCCTGAAGAAGTTGAACACGGTGAACACGAAATTTGGCGGGCAGAAGAGCTTGAAGAAGAGCTTCCGGCACCAGAGGAGTGCCAGAATAAACCAAGAGAAACGCCGATTACCTGCAATAAATGTAGACAAAGTGAGATTGTTGTTAGTTAAATTATCAAAGCTTAGTTCTTTTCATTTGTTAGGATGTACTTGTGAGGGCGAGTGTGGAAAGAATTGTGCTTGTGCTGAAGGTTGCACGTGTCGCTGTGCGGACAAAGACACCAAGCACAAAGCTCATCACCAGAAAGAGCATGGCAAGCACGAAGAAGTTAGACATGGTGGCACCGAGCGTGAAATTCCAGTGCACAATGTGCGCCAAATTAAGCCAAGACAAGCCCCGCATAAGTGAAACTCTCGAGCAGCCTCTCAACTTTAAGTCAAACCCTCTACCCCGTCTCGCATCAGAGCAGACAAAATTTAGTCCAACGTCGACGCTGTTACATTGTAAAACACAATTTTTATGGACAAATAAACTCTGATCTCCTCAGCCACTTTTAAAGTTGAGCAAAACTAATTTCAAACTCTTTTATGGCGCTTTTCGGAAATATTTTTATGGCGTTGGATTCTCGTTGCGAATTGCTGAAAGTTTCAAAGTTCGAGATTTGATTTCGTCTAAGTTGCAGTTATTGTGCATCGACTTTGATATCTCTAGCGTTTCTGCTCGAAGGATCATAAAACTGTGAAATATGATTTCGTAAACTTTGATAGCTCTGAATTCCAAGTTTGAATAAATTGAACATCAACTGAAGCATTTTATTCAAAGTAGTTCAGTAGACAGTGCGATGAAAAAGCACAAGAAATGAAGCGTAGAGAGTCGTAAACTAAGTAGAATGTTGCCAATTTCCATTCAGAAATCGATTCGTGTTCATAAAGCTGTTGCATAATCCTTTGCGAGATTAGCAGCGAGCGGAGAATCACGACGACAACATCGACGTAATTGAATGAGTTATGCAGACACACAAATTTGATTCCACTCATAATTCCGTTTGATCGTTCCCCAAATCGTCTCCTTTCCACAGACGAATCCGGTTGAAAGTTTTGTTAATTATCTTAAAAGCATCCCTCAAACTATCTCTGAGCTCTCGTCGTCGACATCATGCGAGTTTCACATTCGCTTCCATGCCCCGAAAGCATTTCGTCTCAGATCCAATCGACATGTGTATAAGTTATCGTGATGACTGCAGGTTTATCTGAATATGAAGCGCCGAGGGTTGAAGCATCTAACAATCGAATATAGTATTACAAACAGAGTGGAAGACGCTTAGTCCTCGACTAGGTGAATTATGAATATTGATGACAAACTCTGTTAGCTTCTCCCCACAACTCAAATCTCGACTCATCCGTCCCCCGCCAGCATCGTTTCGCACTGATAATTTATTAATGACAAACAAAATTATTCTACCGACTAGCCCGCAAGCATCACAGCTTGTCCTATAAATCCCGTTCGACTCTAGCAGTTCAACTTTATCTGCAAAGTCGTTAGAGATTTAATTAAAACATCTCTAATTGCATCGCTTTGTAACTCTGTTGATTCATTCGTGCGGGAAGTGGAAAGGAGCAACATGCAAGGCGACATTGACGTGAAGAACGATTGCAATCGACGACGAGGGTTCAAGAATCTTCTTTCTAGCCAATAGAGGAAAGCTTCCAATGGTCTCCATGTCACGGAGAGTCAGAGCGAAATTCACTGAATGAAATTGAACTTTTTCTGTGGCATCGAATGGAGAAATCCACAATCATCACGGGGTTGGTGTTCGCAGGAGTTTTCAATCGAATCTCAGCAGTTTGGTTGAAGGTTTCACAGACTGTGGAGGTATCAAATTTATAAATTATTATTTTGTTAAGGTCCCACGTGCTTTAGAAATAATCCACATTTTAACCCAGAAGGATTTTCTGAGGTTTCTGCAAAGTTTCGAATAAAGATTTCGTTAGATGGCCACTCTCGCTGCTCTGATACATCGTAGAGAAAGAAATCTCTTTTATTATTCACAATAAAGCTATTAGAGAGCTTTTTCTTGTTGACGTTTGGATGGGGGAGAAAATGCATTTCTGGATCATCAATTATCGTGGTCAGTTCAACAACACGTAAACGACGACCATCAATACGAACTTCTATGAGCAATCGACAGAGGAACCGACGATAAATGCTTGATTGAAGAAATCGATTCAGTTTCCGCTTGATCGCCTTCGGGGACGACTCGCTTAACTCTTCTGCTGCTTTTTTCCAGTGAAATTTATGATATTTGTTTTACACTCGACTAATTGCGTGAAGCGAGACACGGACAAAGTCTCGCAATGCGTTCGCTCTGCACATTTCGCCACACTCAATTCAACTTTAAACTGCTCGTTTAATTTATGATCATCGAGAGTCGAGTAGAAAAGGGTTAATAATTCGACAATAAAATCGTGTTTTATGGGTCTGAGCACGGGGAGAGAAGATGTTGCCGGCAATCGATTGATCGAGTAGCGGAAGGCGAATTGAAAAATGATTTGTTTGTTTCACGAAAAAACTTTAAACCATTAAACACCCCGATGGCTTAAAGCGATTGCAAAATTATGTCAGTTATTCCAGCGGTATAGCGTGAGAAGAGCAACGATTTCCGTGCTCGACAACATGTTGAAAGGATGCCCGCAATAAAATTTATGAGAGAAATGGCAAACATGCTCGTTTTGTGCAAGGACACGAGTCGTAAAACGCTAACAGCGTCTCTGCAGCGAAAGCTGTGTGGGCGAACTCTTTCCCTCGATTTAATTTATTAAGTGCAATAGAACGACAAAGGAAAGTTTCAGTTGCGACACGAGCATTCGTCAACCTTCGTTGCAGCGATCCGCTAGAAATTTCCATAAAGAATGTCAAGGTTTCGCAGTCGCGATGACAATTTAACTGAACTCGGCTGCAGTTGGGTCATTAACTAATTAACTCTACCGTGCTGAGTAAAACGACAAGATTGTTTCCTGAATTCTTCACAGTTCATTCTTTGGATGAATCATGGTCCTGTTGAGTAAAAGTTGAATAAATTTTATGGTAAAATTTTAACGGCCAATGTCTCGATAGTCTGAGACTTCAAATTGGGATCTAGGGGACTCGATCCAGAAATAATAATTACATTGAGTTAATGTTGAAAATCAGAAATGAGACTTGCCTTGTTGTTCATCGTTACCTTTCTGTCGACGTGTAATTTTGAATTTGCAGTGAAAGTAGTTTTGATATGATGATTCTAACTCAAATTTTCTGCTTTAGATTCAGCAAAATGCAAGCAGCAATTTATCCAACGTCCAGCTAACGTGACGACACTCGAAGGAAAGATTATCGAACTGCCATGTCGCATTGAAGGGCTTGTTGGCCCTGTGCAGTGGGCGAAGGATGGATTGATGTTGGGCTTTGATAAGGAACTTCCAGGTTATCCGCGTTACACAATGAATGTTGATGAAGAGCTGGGCATCTTCAATTTATTGATCAATGACACAAAGCTCGAGGATTCCGGAAAATACGAATGTCAAGTGAGCGGAAGTTCAAGCGTGCCTCCCATTCGAGGATCTGCTCACGTCGTTGTGTCAGGTGAGATCACACCGTTAACATTATCAATATATTCTGTGGAACGCTGACTTTAGTTCCACCAAGAATTGTCGTCATTCTAGGACCGCGCCGAGCTATGGTTAATGAGACAGCAACCTTCCGCTGTATGACTAGTCCGGTGTATCCGCCTGACAGCTTAAAGTTCAACTGGAGCTTTGGAGGATACAAGTTTGACAAGATACAATACTTCCAGAACTACTCTGAAGCCACAATAAGGTTGAAGGAAGGACACAATGGTCAGCAAATCCGTTGCGAAGCCCAGCACAATCTTCTTATGAAGCCAATAATTGATATTATTACTGTTGAAGTCGAATGTAAGTAGTTCGATTCATGTTCCCGAGCTTCAATGATTTCTCTTTCTTTTAGATCCCCCTGCCATTCTTATTCTTAGCGTTGATAAGTTTTCGTTGCCGTCATCCAATGGATATTTTTCTGTAAGATTTCTCTGCAATAGCTCAGCGAGCTACCCAAAGGCAGAATTGATCTGGTCTATCAACAATATTTCGACAGTCAACATTCACAAAAATATTCGGTCAGACAAAAGCTATCAAAGCTTCTCCTTGTTTAATCCATCAGGTCTTGTCGTGCCAGGAACATTGATGAAGTGTGAAGCTTACTGGAATGGAAGGAAAGTGCTGGAAGAAGAGCTTAAAGTTACTGAATCTGACCTTTCGAGAGAGGCAGATTCTGAAGAATCAACCGACAACTCAATGCTAATGACAAGCACTCTGAAGGAGACAGCTTTGAAAACTGAGGAGCTGGCGAGCTCTGAACAGAAGCTGCAAAAGTTTCAAGTTGAACTTACTAGTATTTTGGTCAATCTGGCTACTGCATTGGAGCGTTTTGCCTCACAGAAGTGGGCGCTGTTTCTCGTGATCATATTTTTGTTGATTTGTATGGCGGTGTGGCACCGCCGGTCCACATCGTAATTTGTATCGGCCAACAAATCAGGAGGAAACAGAGAAAATGAGGTGGAATGTCTGAAGATTATTTCTTGTAATAACTAATAAGTTGTTAAGGTATTCGATACAAAATCAATTATATGTTAAATCCAAATTTTATTAGCCATTCAACAAAGGATTCACTGGAACATCATTTTATGAAACTTGTGAATTCCAATAATTCACTAAAGAGTCCAATGAAAACTTTATATAAAAATATTTAGCAACAGTTTTTGTCTGCGCAGCAATCGCAGCATTTCTTGTTTTTGGAGCAGCAATCCTTCTTGCTTGCACAGCAATCTTGCTTGGAGCTTGAGCAGCAGTTCTTGTTGCCACTCGAGCAGCAGTCTCTCTTGCTTGAGCAGCAGTTCTTGTTTCCAGAGCAGCAGTCCTTGCTCTTGTTGCTGCAGCAGCCTGAGGCACAGCCGGAGCTTTTGTCACAGCAATCCTTCTTCTGGCAAGGGCAGCTGCAGTTTGCGGAGCAGCCACATCCTTGACCGCAAGTTGGGCTAGTGCAGGCGCAGTCTGAACAATTAAAAGAAATCAATTTGAGCCTTTTAAAACTTCCACTTTAATCTCACTTCGGTCGCAGTTCTTGCAAGTCATCTTGAATAATTTACACTTTTTTCTTTCACGAGTTAAGTCACTTCCTGATAGTCAGTCGAATGTTTGTGATTTTTCTTCAACCATCGATAGCTTTTTATATCACACAAAATGCTTTTACACCCGGCGTTCGTGCCGTGCGCAAAGATTGCTCAAGTAGAAAGAAAGACAACGTAGATTGCACACCTCACGAACGTTTCTCATAGTTTTACGCACGGCACGATAACTCGAACATGAGCTTTATGATTGCAAAATGTAATCTTCAAGCATTTGTTTCAAGTGTAACTGAATCATAATATCTTATTAAAATGTTTCCGATTTTATTAAAACTCGTCGTGTGACTCAAATGGCAATTCGCAATCAATTGCGATAAGAAATCTTCCGCGCACGTGAGCGAAGTCACGGTCGAAGTTCCCTTTCAAGTGGACCGAGACTCCAAGCGAGCAATCAAAACGAAAAGTACCTCAAATCAATCTTCTTGTTACTTTCAAGCCGGTTGTCCGCTCCAACCTTTTCTGAACTTGCGCTCTTGTGGCAGAGTAAAATCAGATCGGCTTTTTGCCAAACGCATACAACTGAGTCAAGCAGTCAAGATGGTTTCGTGGTGTAATGGTTAGCACTTCAGACTCTGAATCTGACGATCCGAGTTCAAATCTCGGCGAGACCTTGACTTTTTTTTGAAAAAAATTCAATTTATTTTTGGACAAAATATATTTTTATTTTTGAGAAATATCGATAGCAATATCAGCAAAAAAGATTCTCCCCGGCCGGGAATCGAACCCGGGTCTTCCACGTGACAGGCGGAGATACTCACCACTATACTACCGAGGATCTTGTAGACCTTTTGCCAAAATACATTCTTAAGCTTGAGCTGAGTTGCAGTGACGAGATTCGAAATCATAACCGGAGCGATTGATAACCCCGAAGAGCGCCAAAGAAAATATTTTAATCACCACATAAATTCTAACTCATTTTTGAAGTGAATCTTGAAGTTGCAGCATCGTCAAGTGAAATGATCGTGAAGTTAATCCTCGTTGTAGTTTTGATGGTTTCTGTCACTCACTGTGCAGATACGTGTAATGAAGAGTACGCGGATGTCGTTGGTTTTACGAAGCTTGGATCTTACAGTTAGGAAGTTTTCAGCTAGAACTTCTCTTAGAAATTCATTTTGTTTGACTTTCAGAGGGAACAACTGGATGCGGTCATTCGTACGGCAAAACTTACTACATTTCACACTTCTTCAAAGCATTCTGGATAAATGCGAGGGCAATCTGTCAGAGCTACGGAATGGAGTTTGTGTCTCTGGAAACGTTAAACGAAGCAAACAGTTTTCTCACGATGTGTGAGAAGAACATCGCGCTCTTTGAAGAGTGGACGCACATTGGTGGCTACACGTCCGTGGGGAAGTCGTTGGACAAGTGGTACTGGGTGAACTCTGGAAAACGGGTCGACTATCCACTCAAATTCGGAGCCAATCAGCCAGACTTCAGTGGAGGTGCCGAGTTTTGTTTGTCAGTGGGGAAAAAGGTTGGCGGCTTCTTCTTCAATGACGTCTACTGCATGAATTTCTATGAGAACAAATTCATTTGCCAGAAAACTGATTTTTGAAATGAATAAAATTGTTGGTTCGTAAAAGAATTTTCTTCGCTAGCTTATGGAACTCAGCTCAAGCTTAAGATTGTGTTTTGTCAGATTTATTGTAAGATCCTCGGTAGTATAGTGGTGAGTATCTCCGCCTGTCACGTGGAAGACCCGGGTTCGATTCCCGGCCGGGGAGAATCTTTTTTGCCAACACTCCAATAATTTTATTTAGCTTTGTCATCGCATTATTTTTTTCCAAAAAGTATTTTCTTCAAGAAATTAACAAAAAAGTGGAGGTGCCGGGGATCGAACCCGGGGCCTTTTACATGCAAAGCAAACGCTCTACCACTGAGCTACACCCCCATTTTGATAGATATTTGGATAGTGACAAAGAGCACAGATCAATCTGAGTTAGATTACCGAAATAAATTCACCTTCGCTTGCTGTAATTTTCCATTTAAGCCGTCGCATAATTTTGTGAACGTGCAGTTAATCATGAGCTAAGCGATCATAACAAACTATGTCGCAGTTATTTTGATGTGTTGAGTACGCATGTATGCAGCGCAATAAGTTTTGTGTTCAAACATTTTGCACACGGCACGAACGCCGGGTGTAAAAATGATTTCGTCTTTATAAAGAGCTGTCGAGCGGTTCGGAAAAAATCATAAACCATTTGACTACTGAAGTTAATTCAACAAGTGAAAGTAAAAAGTGAAAACATTCGAGAAGATGCCTTGCAAGAACTGTGGACAAAGTAAGAGTGAAGTGACAAGAAATGAACACATAGAAACTAATTTATTCCATTTAGATTGCACCTGCACCAGCGAGACTTGCGGTAAAGGTTGCGCCTGTGCCTCCAATTGCCAATGTCCATGCAAAACTGGCGAGAAGAAGGACTGCTGCAAGAAGTAAAACGCCTGAGAGCTACGTTTGGAACTCAACGTCTCGCTTTTAATTTTTTGTTCTCATGAAAACTAACAAATAAAATTACCAAAAACCATCAAGTTTCTGTTATCTCACTTCAAGTAGTTGCTTTATTCTTCGATATGCATTTCTGTGTGTTCAAATGGTTAGTATGAATCGCAATAGATCTCCGTTCAAACAATTTGCACACGATTGTAGCCGGCCAGAAAACTAAATTGCTTCTATAACTTTTCCACTACGTCACTTCGTTCGCTGCTCATTTCAATTTTTGTTGTTTACGGAATCCATGATGGGGCTCATCGAATAAAGTTTCGGAAAAGCAATTTAATGAATTTCTGCTGTCGCACCTCAAGAAGAGTCAAGCTCCTTAATTATAAGAAGGGAGAGTTGAGTTGGATTTTAATCTCCCTTTCGATAGATCGAGGACCCTTTTCCCTTGCTTCACTAATTAAGAAAATATTTGCATGTTTGTTTCTTCGTCTGTTCGGTTTCGTTCGCAAACTTTCGAGTGGTCATCGTCCGTAATTGATTTAAATCAATTTGAAAGTTGCTGTGGGTTTGAAACATTCTTTAGAATTCCGAATTTAAAATATCCATAAAGTTTGTTTTGCTTTTCCTTCGGTAATTTAAAGTGAGTTGTTGCCGACGAAGCATTTCTCTCAAGGTGAGACTCGCAATTATTTTTCCAGCCCCTTTGATGTCGACAAGCAGAGCAAGAGGAATCACGACAAAGAGTTTTCCGCGTTTTGATAACTCAATTGGTTGGCGGAGAAATAATGACTTTTGTTGAGAGGTGCGACAAGTTCAAAAGGAGGAAGCAGATTTGTTTAAATAGAATTCTTTAAACTACATTAAATGTTTTTCATAAAAACAAATCAATAGCGAGCTACAAATAGTTCGAGAGCTCCTTGATTTAAGTTGAACTGCCTTGGGAAAGAACGGTCGTGTAATCGAGTCGTTTTGACATTTTCTTGTCATATTTTGATTGACAGGGGGCTGCAAGTCTCAATTAAAGTTTTATAGACAAGTCTTAAGTCCAGCTGCACAAACCCAGAGTCCGTGTATAGAGCCGATTGGACGACAATCATAGAGCTTGAAATGGCAACAGCAGCTTGGCTGCGCTCGGCTTGGATTGAAAGAGAAGCAAGGTTTATTGAATCGCGCGAGAAATAATATTGCAGCGGGAGCTTTCATTTAGTTTGCATCGGTTTTTCTTCGAGTATGGATAGAATTTCGCGGCTGCTAAGCTTCATCAGAAGTCATAAAGACGATCCTACTTTCGAAAATTTCACTGAATTATCGTTCCTGATACTTGAGAACTGTTGTTTCAACTTTAAAACTTTGAGTGGAAGTGCGAATCGAAAAGAGAAATTCGTATACTTCGCGAGAGAAATTGTGTTCAGACTTTTTGTGATCGATTTCTACCTCGCTGCAGTGTCCGTGGCCGTGCACGGGCTCTATGAGGCCAAACGCTTCGCAGAAATTCTCAGTAACATCAGAGATGTTCTGTCAGCGTCTTACTTGGCGATAGCAAGCTCGGTGATATTTTATCGGAAAAATGAGCTTTTGAGTTTTTGCGACGAGCTAAAAGGATTTTTCGACCGTCGTTCAATCACTCACCCAGCTCACAACATCCAGCCTTACCTGGATGGCTATCGCAAGTTCGAAAAAGTTTTTTGCGGAACTATTTTGGCCGCCGTTGCCACCTCAGTTTTGTTGGTGCTTTCTTACATTGTGACCGGGCGAATGTTCTTGGTCGTAAACTTCTGGTTCCCGTTTGATGAACATCAGAGAAAAACTTTTCCGATTGCGTTGGCGTTGTATTGTCTCATACTTTGGACAGGCAGCACTTGGTATGCTGCATCGGATTTAATTGCGTTCGCAGTAGCCACAACAGTTTCGATGGAGTTTGATTTCTTGGCAATCGACGTTGCATCCCTGGGAGATTGCGAGGATTGTGATCGAGAGAAAGCCATCAAAAGTGTTGTTGACCGCCACTTGGAACTAATTACGCTGACGGACCTCTGGCAGAAATTCTACGGAGTTTTGTACTTCGCCAACATCGTGATGATCTCTTTGAACCTTTGCCTCTCAGCTTACCTTCTCGCGACTGAGGAAATTGATCTCATATTTTTCCCCTTCAACGTGTTTTACATGTCATTCCTGTTCGCTCGAACCTTCTTGGTTTGCCACTCAGGACAAAACCTCATCGATGCGAGCCTCTCAGTTGCTGACGCAGCTTACATCTCTGGATGGGAGAACTGGGACATAAACTCGAAGAAGTTGATGCTAATGATCATGGCTCGAGCTCAAAACCGAGTTCGATTCACTGCGCTGAGCTTCTACGACAATTCCTACGAAACTTTCATCTCGGTAAGTTCTATATTTTATGAAATTTAGTTATGAGATTCCTAATACTGTGAGAACACAGATACTTTCATCGGTTTGGTCGTACATGAGCGTCGTGCGAAATCTTGAGACTTAAAGGAAAACATCGCAGCTTGATCGACTTTACCATAGTGATTTAGATGTAATTCTATAACAGTCTCGACTTCAGCTACAACTGACAATGTTTCTGATAGTAGAAAAAGGCTAAAGATTTCATAAATTTCTTAAAGATTTGATAAATGTAATTAAAGTTTGCAATAAGGTCTAGAAGAAATTCATTAATTAAGCAAATATGTGTAGAATTTTTATCAGGCGTTATTGTAGTCATAAGAGTTTTATTTATGCTGTAAATTTCAAACTTAAACTCATTGCACTAAAGAACAAATTTGGTTTCCGTTATTTCTCTCGCCACGTTGAAAATATTCAAATTTTTCGCGTCTCGCGCCAAATTTTCGCATCTCCAGCAACAAATTCTGCATCATTTAGAATCGAGAAAACGAAAACACAGAAATTAGTGCGAATTAAATCATTTTTCACCGAGAAAATATCGTAAAAGTATTCGAGAACGATGGCCGATCAAGATCTATCCAAGTTGAAGGTGAGAAACGACGAATTTCGACGGTTGCCGAGGGAAATCAGATCCATAACCAAATTTGTTTGTTTGTTTTCAAAGGTCGCAGAGCTGCGCGAGATGTTGAAGGAAAAGGGCTTAAATTCTGTCGGGAATAAGCAGGAACTCATCGACCGCCTCCAGGCTGCTATCTCCGAGAGCAGTGGCGAGTTGAACGAGGATGATCTGCTAAACGTAAGAACGACGCGGCAAAAATATTTTCATCACGAAACTCATTAAGTTTGTTGTTGCTTTTAGGACGATGAGTTGTTTGAAGACAAGTCGCTTCTGGACTCAACACACGACGACATCTTAAAGTCACCGTCAGAATCAGCGAAATCCACGTCACCGGAAAGCGTCACGCCAGTCGCAGCAATAAGGAAAGTGTCGCTGAAACGTAACATTTCAGTTCCTATTCCGATTATTGAAGCAAAACCAGAGGAGAAGAGTCAGGAATCAGTAGCAGAAGTTTCCAGTGGCGAGCCAGACAAGAAAGTCGTCAAAGTGTCAGCGTTGACAGCACAGGACCGTCTCGAATTACGTGCCAAGAAATTCTCACTCGGCGAAAGCGCCACAGCCTCGGCACCGGCTTCAGATCGATTGCAAGCACGTGCTGCTCGATTCGGCACAGCTCTATCGCCACAAAAGGCCACAACAGGCACCGTCACATCAACCCAATCGTTGGAAGTATTGAAGAAACGAGCTGAGCGTTTCGGCCAAGTTCTCGTACCTGAATTGAAGAAGTCCGAGAATCAAGAGAAGCTGCTGAAGCGACAGGAAAGATTTGGCGCCACAGGCAAGGTTGAGATCACCGCTCCGTCAGCTACCAGCGCTGAATACGCCGAGAAGGCAGCAAAACGATTAGAACGTTTCAAGCAAACTGCTTGAATCACCAACTTATTTAAATATTGCTCGAACTTTTCCGTGTGCGATGAACAATTCGTCAAATAAAAGTTTTGATTTAAGAAAGAAAATTGCTTACATTTATTGAATAATTAAACATTGTTTGTTGTCTGACAAATCATGTGCGAATCTTGAGAAATGTGAAGGGTTTGAAATGTAAAGATGTTGACGGGAAAATTATTGGGATCGGAATTTAGGCAGTGGCCGGTTCGATTTCGTTCGCAGCTGCTTCCGGCTCTTCATCGTTGTAGATGTTCTCCGCCATCTGCCACACTTGCATGATATTGTCCTCCGACACCGAGCAGATGACCCAGGCTTCGTTCGGATTCCATGAGAAGTCGGAGATCTTGGCGGTGTGTCCACCGTGGATGAAGAGAAGCTCGGGCGGACCGTCTTCGGCATCTTCAGTCGTTTGCTCTTCGCCGATCTTCGACAAGTCCCAGACGTGCAAGCGACGGTCGGTGCCGCTGCTGGCCAAGATTGTCTCGTTATGCGGGGACCATTGGACCTGGAAAATCTCGTCCTTGTGTGACTCGAACGAGTGGAGCTTGAGCTTCAAGTTGCGCAAATCCCACAATGCAACAGTCTTGTCGGCGGAACCGGTAGCAAGGATGAATTCTACGAGAAGTACATGAATTAGCAAACTTTCCCACGACTTTCAAAGAGTAAAATTACCAGAGTATGGATTGAAGCTCAAGCAGTTGACTTCAGCAGTGTGAGCATCGACTGTATGCGACGGCTTCGATGTGTTGTTGACGCGCGTATCCCAAATCATCAATTTCTGATCGTCGGCAACGGATCCAAACAGAGATTCGTGCAACAAATGCCAAGCGACATCCTCGACCACGGCTGTGTGTCCGGTGAAAATGTTCTTGGCGTCGATGATGCGATGTTCCTTTGGCGTAGCGTTGATGTCCCACAAGCAGATGGTGTGATCGTCGCTGGCCGACAGCAAATATCCGTTCAGGTTCGGATTCCATGATAAGCCGTAGCCTTCCTTTTGGTGTCCACGCAAGCGTAGATCCGGATGACATTCGCCAGACGGTTCGGGCTTGCTGGGATGTTTCGTGTAGTCGAAGACGAGGACGTCAGACGATGGAGTCTTTGTGGCGATGACGCAAGGGTTTTGAGGCATGTAACGAGCGCGGTTGACTTCGCCTTCGTGATTGATTTTGATTTCAATCTCGATCTTTCCAGAGACGGATCCGAAGCCTCCGAATTCGCCCTTCTCATTGTCGTAGTGGCTTGCATCGAACTGGAAATCTTCATTGGGCAACTGCACGCTTGCGATGAGCAAATGGTTCTGCTCGTCCGACGTGTGAGTGCCGAGAATCAAACGGTGAACCGTGTAATCTTTGCCTTCCGGCTTTGTGACGTCTGGCAACCACTGTGCAGTCAGGGAAGGCCACTCCAAAGCGTGCGTCATGACAAGATCATATAAGAATGGAGTGTTCTTCTTCCAAATCTTGTACTCTTCATTGATAACTCGTTCCTCGACGGCATCATTGTCGAAGGGTTCAACTGTAAAGCAAAACCAAAGTCAATAACCTCAACTAATTCGATTCCCTGCAATCAAATCAGAACTGCAGATGTAAATCTATGCGTGGTGATGCAGTCTCATGTAGAACATCAGGTAATTTACTCACCAGCTTCACTTCTATCGCCCATCTTCCTGATTTTTTCTTGGCGCAAAAATCGCAAATGTTTCTTTCACTTTCTCGAAGTAATTAGAGCCGCCTCGAGCCTTTAAATAATCCCAATGCAATTGGCACACGCTGAAGGCGCTTTTGTATATATTTTAAGAGAACTGGTCACGGTAATTACTCAATTAAATCGCAAGTTTGTCAGAGCCGATGAAAGAGCTTCGAGGGTCTTGGAACGTGAACCGGTTCGCGGCTAACAAAAAGATTCGAAACCGCGAGATGATGCGAAAAAGATGCGAAAATCCCTACCGATTCGCAAAAAATTTGTCAGAAAAACAAAACTGCCGAATTTTTGATTATTTTTAGTGATATCGAGAAAATTCAAAGCTCGTTGAACTCTTTTTCAACAGATTAGGCATTGGGGAATATTTTCCAGGTCGCGTTTCAGGGTTTTGGGTTTCCTTTTCAGGTCTACTTCCATTTCACGGAGATAATAATTTTTTTTCATTCTCGATAAACTTAAAATAATTCAATCGTCGCTCACGCAATTCCTATAAAATGTGCTAAACTGTGAACATAAACAAATTGTCGCAATGAATATGCAAACAATTCAGAATGGCGGAGATCTGGTGCTGCTCTATCAGCCGCTCAACTTGTTTCTCAAGCCCTTGGCCAACCTCACGATTACAATTAATTTCCCGTCGGATGTCTCGGCTGGGAAGTCAATCAGTAATTTTGATGTCATGGACAAGCTGCGTCAAATGATTCTGCCGGATATCTTCTCCATCCTCAAAGTGAGTTCATTGCACTGCAGTCATAACGGAACTTCAAATGGAATCTTATACTTTCAGGTCTCAAAGACAACGTTGGAGTACATAAAGTTCGATGCTGAGCTTGACGATCGTAACAAGCTGAAGAGCGTGATCGCGAAGTTAGAAGGTCGGAAGGTGAAACTCAACGGATTTTCTGAGTACTCGCAAGTCAAAGCTCTCGAGACCAAATGTGAATTCGCATCGCGACATGACTGGGATTCGTTTTTCCGCGACGCCAAAAGCATGGACGAGATGAAGGCAGGCGAGCGTCCAGACACGATCTATCTGTCAGGGCTTCCAATCAAATGGTTCTGCCCACGACACCACGAAAACGATGAGAATGTCAAGCCCAGCGAAAGTCTCTTCAAGAGAATCTTCGAGAAATACGGCGAGGTGCGCATCGCTGACATTCCAATCTGCGATCCTTACCGGAATCAGATGAAGTCAGCTCTGTCAGGGCTCAAGAACTTTAGCTTCGACAACGACATGTATTTTGAAGGGTGAGTTGTTGATGTTTTAAGTCTTAGAGAAGCACAAGAGTCTGTGAGATCACCAGAGAAGCAATCGAAGTTTGACTGAACTCTGAATTGATTCAGCAGGTTGAAGGCTTCATTCTCCTTACCAAGGCCCAAATACTTTGAACGTCATTAACTTGATTCAATCTTTTTCAGTTATGTGCAGTTCAGCGAGTACGGATCGTTCGTTCGAGCCATGGATGAGTTCCGAGGGATGAAACTTGTCCGAAAAGATGTCGACAAACTCGTCGCTGTTAACATCCAAGTGACTTTTGATAAGACTAAACATCTGAGCGACTCGAGTGTGAAGCGACGCAAAGTTATCAGAGATCGGTTGATCGAGAAGGATCGCGAGAAAACTGAGATTGAAGAGAAGAAGCTGCGCGAGGAGCAGGAAAAGAAAGAGAAACTGAGGTGAGATTGCATTTTGTTTAGTTCATCAACATCGCAATCATTCAAACCTCGTTCATTCCAGACAAAAAGAAGAACTGGAGAAGCAAATGCTCCTTGAAAAGCAACGACAACGCGAAGAGCGCCGCAAGCAAAAGTACATCCAGAAGATTACGCAAGAAGAGTCAAGCGAGCTCACCAAAAAAATTCACAAGGAGCAGAAGAAGCTTTTAAAAGCTCAGCGGAAAGTCGAGAGCATTCGACTCCTCGAAGCTTTGTTCGATCGGATCAAAACTAAATATTCAGCGGAGGACACGAGTGGGCCATCAAAAGACTTCAAAGCCTTCGACCTTCGCAGCAAACTCAACAAAAAGAAAAGCGCCGACTTGATCAAACCAGGCGACATCAAGAAAGAGCGATCGCTTAGCATCACCAGCATCAGCTCCAACGACAGCGTACTCAGCGACAAGAACAGCAAAAAGAAGTCGAAGAAGAAACGCGATTCATCGTCGTCGTCCAGCAGCAGCAGCAGCGATTCTTCCACCTCATCACGTCGCGACCGCAAGAAAAATTCGGCTGCGACGCCATCAACAAGCAACGGAATGTACCCAGGCGGCTGGATGAGCCACGGCGAGACAGGTGAGTGGATGCCAGCTGCAAACTACATGTACGCGCCGCCGTTCTTCCCGGGAATGGTTCGACCTTACTACCCAAACTTCCGTGGCGGCTATCAAACCCGGCCGAGAGGTCGAGGATGGGGACGAGGTCGTGGTTATTACTCAAACTACGAGTCAGATGGACGGTAAGAGTTTGTGAAACCCGCAATAAACTGAACTACAAAATTCTCCTTTAGCTATCGTCGTCGTTACGATGATGATGAACACGACAGACGTTCACCTCGTCGCAGATATTCAAGATCGTATTCGAGAAGCCGCAGGTTTGATCAAAAACGTTTCATTGTTTCCTCTCAAGTTCATTCAAAATCTTCCACAGCCGATCACGATCGAGATCTCATCGCCGTCGCAAGTCGTACTCCAGAAGCAGAAGCCGATCATCGAAGCGATCGCGCCATCGTTCCAAGCACTCGAAATCTCGTTCACACTCTCGGCATCGCAGTCGCGATTCTCGCAGTAGTTCACGCAAGAAACTGGTGACAACATTGAGGGATGGCGACACGAACAAAGCTCCACCGTCCACGAGAAGAAATCGATCAAGAAGCGGCTCAGGTTGGTCGTCAGACGGCTATAGGAAATCGGGAAGATCGCGACGATCTTGGTCGCGCAACACACCACCGAGAGAGAAGATGGGACTCGAGCCGGAAAAGCTCTTGCGAAGCGCCAGAGAAATTCAAATTCATGTGCAACAGAAGCTGAAAGAGCAAGAAGAGTCAAAGGAAAGAAAGATGAAAGAGCTCGAAGGCAATGGACACGACAGCGAGCGTAGCAACAAATCTCACAAGCGGTCAGCGTCAGTTGACTCGGCGAAGTTTCAATCACCCAAGCGAGCAGTGAAAAGCTCGACGCCCGATTTTGCCAGGGTCTAACTAAGCTGATGAATTATGATTTCTCATTTGAAATAATTTGTTTATGTATTTTACAAAGTGAATTAAAAGAATTTCTTGACACAAAGCTTCGCGTTGATCTTAAGAGTAAAACGTCAGGACCGACGATTGATTGCCTCGAACGAGGATGAAGGGCGGCATGTCCATGGTAAGAATGTCGAGCCACGACATGTACAGTGGAGCTGAGACGGTTCCCTGAGAACATAAAGAGTTGTTACTTCGACTGCAACTTGATTAGTTGGCTGAATTACCTGGCGCGGCATCGGAAGCGACATCACAACTAGAGACGCTTGACTCGAATGCTTCACCAGCATTTCTCGCAGCCTCAACTGCCGATAAGTTTTCTCTTTCAGTTGGTTGTACTCGTGTTGCGAGACGTAGCAATCGTCGTTCTGCCCCTCCAAAAAGCCTTCGAGAATTTTGTGGTGCAAGCTTATCGTTGCCTCTTTCGGCTGATCTGTTACTCCTTGCAACATCGTCAAGCTCGAGTACTCGATTCGCAGTTTAGCCAGAAGGTTGGCCATGCTAAGGATTCCAATTTATAGCTAGCGACAACTAAGAACTTCAGTCTCAACTCACTTGCGTTCCTCGACTTCCAACTCTTGCTTCCTGTTCGTCAAAGCAAACACTCGAATCTTGCAGTTCGACCAAGCTGATCGCGTCGAGATGATGTAGGGCAAAAGCATAGTCAAGCCTCCGTCATCGTAAATCCACCAAACGTCGATCGTTCCTTTTGGTTGTTTCTCGTGGAAGAAGTTCATCGAATCGAGAACTTCTTTGGAGACCGTCGTTCCACCTCGAGTTGCGTAGTTGACGTCGTTGAACGAAATTTTAGTGTTTTGCATGTTCGGCATTGGAGCTATAAATAAAATCTGAGGTAACTTTTGGAACTTGAGACGATTCTTGAATGAAACAAACCAGGCTGGGGAATCACAAATGAGTTGGAGTTTGATGTGCCGAGGCCTTCGAGGTTGAGATTCGAGTCAATGTGCATGAGCTTGATTGGTTTCACCGCCAAAGTGAAATCGTCTTTCGATGGTTCAAACCCAAAGTTGATCGCATGGCCGTTCGACACGCCGCTGTTTTTATATTGCGGTGAATATTCCGAGAAGTCGATGCCGGTTGGCAGTCGAAGAATTGCCACTGCCATTCGGCAATCAAAAGCGTTGCTGGAATAATTGAAAGTTCGTGATAAAGTTCCCTCAAATCTTTAGTGTTTATCTTACTGCAAGGCCTTGAAATAAGTATCCAACTCAGTCCATGGACACGAGTTCCAATCAGACTTGTAGCCCATCAGCACGATGTTCGGTGATAACTTTCCGAAACCGCTCGACTGAATCAAAGACCGCACGCCGTTCTCAAAATCTACATTGTCAACTACATTGTAGAAAGCTTTAACCTTCCTAGCTTCGAGCCATTTCTGAGCATCATTGACAAGCGCGGTGCGGGCGCGATTGGAAAGCTTTGTTGAAATAACGTCGCCGACGATTAACAGCGAGTGATGCTTGGTGATTAGGTTTGCTAAGTCGATGAGTGGCGGACGAGAATGCGGGCAACCGGAAAGAACAAGAACTTGCGGATGATAATTTTTAATGTGATCACCGACTCGCTGCAATCTGAGGGCCGCTGTCAACGCAGTTCTGTAGGTTTGCTCTTGTGTTGACGAGCCCCAATTGACGTCGGGTTTGCGATACATCACCACAAGATACAGCCCGCAGATGATGCTGAATGTGATGAGAGAAGAAATCCACGACAGGATGAACATGAATGTGACGCACATGAGAAAACCGATCAGGCTTAGCCACGCGTTGTAATACTGTGAAGTGTTAGGAGCAGTTTGAGAGTCGAAATTTTGTACTGAACTTCAGTTTCTTACACGAAATGATGGTCGCCATCCTAGCGGTTTCACGAAAGCTGCGTGGAACGTGCAGAAATTGATCAAAGCGTAAGCGGCCAGATAAAAGTTTGAGATCAGTGGAGCGACAGCATTTAAGTCAGCGATCATGATGAAAATCAGTGAGATGGCGAAAGTCAAGACGTATCCTCGATAGGGTTCGTTGTTCTTGCCGTAGCCTTTCGAAAAGAAAACGACACCAGGGAAGATTCCATCGACGCCTAAAGCTTGGACCAGTCGTGGAACTGACAAGAGATTTGTTAAGGCTGTCGAGAGAGTTGCAGCAAAGCAGCCAGCGTAAATGACGCCGCCGTAAACTGACATCAGCTGCATGACTGAGAAACTGTTGTGCAAACCATAATCGCAAGTCTGTGAACATCGATAATCGGTTAGAGGTTTTATTAACAAATATTTCAAACTCACGTGATTAGCAGCGCAAGCGAAATCATAAGGAACCGTTGAGTTGAGCACTTCAGCAGCAATCCCTGAGCCATCTCTCAATGCCGCGCCACCAACGAAGAACACGAACAAAGTGTAAGTGATCATAGAGATGGACAAAGCAAGCAATGTTCCTTTGGGAATCGACTTTGCTGGGTCTTTCAAGTCTCCCGAGATGTTTGCGCCAGCTTGAATGCCAGTGACACTCGGAAAGAAGATCGCGAAGACAGTGAAGAAGTTCTGGCTTAATCCCTCGCTGAATCGATAGTCGCTTTTTAGGTTTGAGGCAAGAACTTCAGTTGAGAAGCCTGCGAAGCCTTTTGAAACGAGTTCGGGCGAGCTTGGCCCCATAATTGCGCCAATCATGAAATCCAAAATCGCGCCCACAATAATTAGGATGAGGATGTTTTGCGCTTTAACCTCCCACTCCATGCCAACTGCGCAAATGACGATCATAATGATCAAAGCGATTGTTCCGATGATTCGAGTGTCGTTAACTCCCCCGTCAATTATTGAAATTCCATAACTTCCCAGAAGCCCGTTGAGCGAGTCGCAGAAGCCGATCGTGTTCATCGACGCAGCCACCGCGTTTGCAAGTGCGAAAACAACACCCACCGAAGCTCCAAACTCAGGCCCGAGAGATCTGGAGATGATGTAGTAGATTCCGCCGCCTTTGACTTCTCCGTTGGTCGAAATCGCGCATAGCGACAGAGTCGTAATTACGCAGACGGTCGCGGAAATGGCAATGATGATCAAGGTTTCGATTATTCCTGACTGCGCCACGATCCAACCCATGCGAAGGAAGAGCATGACGCCATAAATGTTCAGGAGAACGGGAATTAGCACGCCTTGGATCCATCCGAGCTTGAAGTGTCCATGTTGTTTTGCCACTTCAACCTCCGGCGCGAGTTCCTGTTGACGACGAAAGCCTTATCAGTAACGACTTTGATCGAACACATGTAACCACTCATTACGAGTGCAGGCAAATAACTTCAAAGTGGAGCACTTACAACTTTCTGTTGAGGCTCCCCATGAAGTTCGCCAAGCGATGGCCGCTTAAGCGCTCGCTTAGATATCCGATAATTGTCCAAGCGTGGTAGCGCCTCTCTGCAACGATTAGATTGATTAGCGCTTGACTTGTGACGTCAAATTGGATATAAATAGTTTCGTAGGTGAGAATTGATCAATAAAATGTTTCAATTTGCACTCGGAGCCGCTGAGCGAGACCACGAGAGAAACCACAAGGTAACGACGGAGGCTCGTTCAGTTCGATCGAATAATTGTTTTCGGCAGCTATCGATGTCAATTAGAAGAAACGTTTCACGATGCTGAACTAATCTCAGCGACTCCAATGGAAAACTTTCAGATTATCCTAATTCCTTAGTAACTCAACAAATGTTTTTGCGAACATTTGACGCACTTCAAGTCACGCGAGCTTGGTAATTGAAAAAGTTTAAATGTTAGAATCGAAAGCGATACTAAGTTCAGAATTATCTCTCCATAAATGAATGCTAAGTTAGTTAACTCGAATCGATATTCACCGGTTTTCTAATGAACTCGATAGATCGCGACTGATTGCAAAATTATCACATCGTTAATTGATTTTCCCACGTTCGGTGAATTCCAAAAGATCAAAAATAATTAATGGAACTCGCTCGTCTTATCCTACGAACCTCGTCAGCTGTGCTAAGCTGAACTTTCTTGCCTCGCCAGGGTTGGGAACCGTGCGGGAATTCTTCCGCATGTTCTTCAGCTCGTTTACATTCATAGCAACTTCATTGCGGTATCTTCCGATATCCTTGTTGCTGACTCGAGTCACTGTAAACCGATCCATGTTAAAGTCTTTTATTCCAACTCGCAATATTCTTTTCTTTCACAATAAATTGTTCAGGACTAACTAAGAGTCCTAGACCTCATGTCTAACGCTCCACTGTCACGAGATAGCTTTAGTTCACTTGGATCACAATTTTCTTTCATCAACTTGCTTCTCATGAGCTTCAAATTCGACTAGACGACTTGGCAAGCGTTTCGTCTCCGCAATTTTCTCACGAAATTTATTTTAATAATTAATGTTCGAGCGATCGGAAAACTTTAAACTGTTTATTGCCCTCTGGCTTCACTTTCCTTGATTGAAATTTCCACTTGTGTTCACGCTAAGTATTAACGACGAGAGGCATCAACTGCAAAGTATTTTCCTGTCCGTCCACAGTCACGAGTTCGGTCGCACGAGAAAGTTATTAAAGTAATTTGTCGGATTCCGATTCACTTTGCAGCGAAGATTTCAGGAGAATGTCAGTCAAGAGCGGCTTGGATTTCAGCGCGACGAGCTCGATCACTCAACGATTGCGAACGAAATGTTAAGATATTCTGAGTGGCTGCTTGTATTTATAATAAGTTCAAGCGCAGATAGTCGCTAACAAGTTGCGAGTAGTGTAGTTGAACAGTAGCCGATTGGAGTTGCTGATTCGTTGTCACCTTTATGTTCAGCTAACCGCTCACTATAAAAACTGTTTAATTAGTTTTTCGGAGACAACAAAGTCAACGTCGCCATCCCTGCACGACAACTATCGTCAGATCGACAAGAAAGCAATTGAGATTCACTGGAATGTTTGCTGTTAGTATCAATTGAATTTAATACATAAAAGAGGAGGTGCGAATTAGTTGGACCAACAACCTTTGCCAGCGACCGACGCAAGATGAAACCCACGCTAGATCGACTCAATTGTTTCGTCGGAAAAGTCGGTTCGTCTTTCCCAATCACATGTTGCAATGAAATCACTGCAAGCAAAAACATTCGTCATCAATTAAAAAAGTCTCGTCTCTCATGATGGATAATCGAAACTCAATTAGCTTCAATTATGAATGCCGGTGAGAGCTTTTGATTTTCTACAAAGCTTTGCTTTATTATCTCTTTCATGTGGCAAACAACAACAACAGTTGCGACAGATCGTCGGCCTTCAAGAGTGGAAGGTCAGCACTGAGCTCTGATTGCCTCGCACGAGTAGGAATGGCGGCATCCCTTGCGTTAGCATCTCCAGCCAAGACATGTACAACGGTGCCGAAACTTCGTTCTAAATAAATAAAACGATTAACAACTTGTTAGGTGAAGAGCAATGTAATTCGCACCTGGCGTGGCATCGGCAATGACATAACGACCAATGATGCGTTTTGCGAATGTTCCTTCAGCATCTCTCGCAATCTCAAGTGTAGGTTCGTTTTGTCGCGTAGGTTGTTTCGCTCAATATCGCTCACGAAACATTGATCGTTCTGGCCTTCGAAGAAACCGTCGAGGAGCCTCGAATGCATCTGAATTGTTTTAACCTAGTCACGAGATTATACAAGTTTAGATTAGAAATAAAAGCTACGAGTTCGCTCCACTTACTTTCGGTGGATCGAAGACTCCCTGGAGAAGTTCAAGCGACGAGTAGTTGATGCGAAGTTTGGAAAGAAGGTTCGCCATGCTGATAAAAAAGTTAATCAGTTCAAGGTTGAAAGCGGAAAATTGAAACTTACTCCTTCTTTTCGACTTCCAAGTCTTGCTTTCGGTTACTCAAAGCGAAGATTCTCAATTTGCAGTTGGCCCATGTCGAGCGTGTTGAGATGATGTAAGGCAAAAGCAGCGTCAATCCACCATCGTCGTAAAGCCACCAAATGTCGATGGTTCCTTTCGGTCGCTTTTCTTGGAAGTAGCTCATCGAATCGACGACTTCTTTGGGAAGTTCTTTCGGCATTATGTCGAGCTTTGCCTTCGTGTTTTTCTTTGAGAACGATGCTGGAATTAAACTGTTTAAAGTAACAGAAACATGCAAGATTTTTTAGCAATTACCAGCTGGCGATCTCCCTTCAGGGCTTGGATCAATTGCTAATCCTCGAATGTTCAAGTTGGAATCGACGTGCATGAATTTGGATGAAACAACTCGAAGGTTGTCAGTCGATGAATGCTCGTATGCAAGGTTTGTTGATCCGTTAACTTGTGGGATGGTGTAAGAGTAATCCAGACCATTGGGCATGCGAAGAATCGCAATCGAGACGCGATAAAGGAAGGCGTGACTAATAGAGAGAGTTTAATTATCGAACCAGAGCAAAATGATAACAAAACTCACTGTAGCACATTGAAGTAAGTGCGTAGAGCTGGATAACCACAGGTCGCCCAGTCGCTCTTGTATCCCATCATGACAATGTTCGGTGTGAGATTTCCGAATCCACTCGATTGAATCATCATCTTGATGCCGATTTCCATATCCACATCGTCGATGAGATTGTAGAATGCTTTGATCTTCTTCTCATCGAAGTAGCGATAAGTCTCTGCAACCATTTCGTTCCTAACTCGATTTGAGATCTTCGTCTCGAACACATCGCCGACCAGCATAAGTGAAGCGTTCTTGGTCATTAAACTGCCCAAGTCAATGAGCGCCGGTCTTGTAATTGGATTTCCGGCAAGCACCAAGATTTGTGGATGATAATTCTTGATGTGTTCGCCGGTTTGTTGGAAGCGATGAGCGGCAGATATCAACGTGCGATAAGTTTGTTCTTGAGTTGACGAACCCCAGTTGGCGTCGGGTTGTCTATACATCACCACAAGGTAAAGGAAGAAGATAATTGCGACGGTAATGAGCGAAGCTTGCCACGATAAGAAAAACATGATAACGACGCAGAGGATACAACAGAAGAGGCTCAGCCATTTGTTGAAGAACTGAAGAGAAATATACATATTTATTGCCATTTGATGGAATAATATTTATATTTCTACTTGCCTTGAATCCTGGACGCCATCCGATTGGTGAAACAAACGCTGCATGGAAGGTGCAGAAGTTGATCAAAGCGTAAGCGGCAAGATAAAAGTTTGAGATCAGTGGGGCAATAAGATTCAAATCGGCGAGCAGAAGAAAGCCAACCGAGACGAAGAATGTCAGGACGTATCCTCGATAAGGTTCGTTGCCCTTTCCGTATCCTTTTGAAAAAAAGAAAACTCCGGGAAAGATTCTATCAACTCCCAGCGCTTGGATCAATCGAGGAACTGACAGGAGATTTGTCAAAGCTGTCGAGAGAGTTGCAGCGAAGCAGCCAGCGTAGATCAGCCAACCATAAACTGACATCAGTTGCATAACGGAGTAACTGTTGTGCAAACCATACTCGCAAGTCTGTCGAAGCATTGGAATTAGTAAAAGCTCTAGATAAAGCACTTCATACTCACATGATTTGCAGCACAAGCGAAGTCGTAAGGCAGCGATGAGTTCGCCACATCAGCGACAACGCCAGACGCGTCTCTAACAGCCGCGCCTCCAACAAAGAAGACGAATGACATGTAGGTGGACATTGAAATTAAAAGCGCGAGCAAAGTTCCTTTCGGGATTGCGGTCGCGGGGTCCTTCAAGTCTCCGCAGATGTTGGCGCCAGCTTGCAGGCCCGTTACACTCGGGAAGAAGATTGCAAAGACGGTGAAGTACGTCTGGCTTAATCCCTCGCTGAACGTATAGTCAGGATACAAGTTTTCTTGAAACACTTCCGTGTTGAAACCGGTGAAGCCTTTCGCCAACGCATCATTTGATGATGGGCCGAGTATCGTCCCAACCATGAAATCGAGAATGGCAGCAACAATGATGATGATGAGAATGTTTTGTGCTTTAACCTCCCACTCCATTCCGACAGCGCAAATGATAACCATGATAAGAATTGCAATCGTTCCGATGATTCTAGTGTCGTTAACTCCACCGTCAACGATTTGGATGCCATAATGGCTGAACAAATCCTTAAGCGAGTCGCAGAAGCCGATCGTGTTCATCGACGCAGCCACCGCATTTGCGAAGGCGAACACAACGCCAACCGAAGCTCCAAATTCAGGTCCAAGTGATCTAGAGATGATGTAGTAGATTCCGCCGCCTTTGACTTCTCCATTTGTTGAGATGGCAGACAGAGACAAAGTGGTAATCACGCAGATCGTCGCGGAAAGTGTGATAATGACAACCGAATGGATAATTCCTGACTGTGAGACGATCCAGCCCATGCGGAGAAAAAGCATGACGCCATAAATGTTCAGAAGAACGGGAATCAAGACGCCTTGGATCCATCCGAGCTTGAAGTGTCCATGAGGTCGGCCAGCTGAATCAGCATCGTCATCAGCCTGGGTAAGAAAGAAAATCTCATTCGCATGAAAACAAATTATCATCATTGCATCGATGAGTTGACAAACATTCAATTATCTGTCAGTTAACACCTTCGCGCACAAAAACCTTCCACACAATCCAGCTCAAGTCGTGATGGAAGTTGTTGATTGTGAAACAAACTGACCAATTCCAGATCGCTCCAGATAAAACCTTTCTTGTTTTCTTTTCTCGCACTCGATTCATCATTGAAGTGTAAGTGTTTCCAGAGTCAATTGTTCGCAGATAATTACGGTTTCTCGAGTGTTCATGTGACTATCGTTGCAACCGCCAAATGCTTTTTCATTAACTATAAGTTAAATCGCTTACAATTTTGTTCGTTGTCTCGCCATGCAGCGCACCGAGAGATGGCCGCTTCGTTGCTCTTTTGGACAGCCGGAAATGGTCCAAGCGTGGTAGAGCTTCCCTGTGAATCAAGGAGTACGACAGTTATTCAAACTGTTCTAGTTAAACAGAGGTCTAGCTTGAGCTTAATTTTTAGTGAACACAGTGAGCTTGTTTGTACCTCGTGACATATCCTAAGCTGTGCTTTCGATCGACTCCGTTTTCATTGACATTGTTGAGCTTCTTCCGATTTAATCCATCAATGTCGACAGCTACATCGTGGTGATCCATTTCTGCAATCAATTCCACACTTTTTAATTTCACGTTCACTTGACAGTTGTGCAAACACCAAGTAAACTATTCAGAGAACCTCATGCCTTGGATGGCTGTCACCGAAATTTATCAAACAACTGAGAGCGAGATCGTCGTGACGCTTCTATTTATACGGTCCACAAACTCAGGATCATCGAAAAATTAATTATCGTTGTCTTGTGTTTCTTGTGAAAAGTATTTAGCGATCTCATTATCGCCCGCCACTCATGCGAAAAGGATTTCACTGACACACGAGTGTAACTAAAAATATCTTGAACTTGGTCAGGTTTCACGGTCAATGATAGACCAACAGAATAGGCCAACAAAATGCTCAAAATATTTTAATTTGTCTATTTATTTTTCTTTTCATTGATATGCTGCGACAGTTGAAGTAATTCCATTGTCTAAGGTCTCCGCGTGTCTGGTTGCTTCGTCGACGAGCTTTTGAATGTCTGGAGGCAAAGCTGCAAGCTGTTCGTCGGATTCCACGCTCTCGGAATTTATGGTTTTCAGGAATGATTCATCGTAGTCGTTCAAGTCATTCTCGTTGATAATCTTAATGTAGTTGAATTGTTTGAGTTCTGATGAAATGTCGCTGGTTGATTGGGTTTCGAATTCAGAGGAAACTAAGCTTTTGCTCGACTCAGAATGCTCGCCGTTCTTCACGTTGAGCAGTTTTTTCAAGCTTGAGATTCGTAGATCTTCGTCAACTTTCGCCGAAGCATAGTTATCAAGTAAAAGCTGCGATGGAGTGAGAAGCGAAGACTTTGAGGAGTCGCCGGAGAGACTTCGAACTTTCTGCTCTAAAGTTCCAATCTTCGCAGCTAGCAAACGGTTCGTTTGTTTCTGATGCGAGAGTGCAAGTGATTTATCGTTCAAGTTATCAAGGAGTCCCAGGCAGAGAGCTTTCAAGTCTGCATTCGATGCCGTTTTCATGTCAGACGTTGTGCTGTCGTTGAGAAGCTTCGTCACTATAAAAATAAGTTTAGATTAAATCGTTGGTAGTTTTAAGCTTGAACCTACCTTGCTTGTGAGTTATGACCATTTCCTTTTCGCCTCCAAACTTGACCGCGCCTTTCACCCGCTTCGTCCTCAAGACAGCTTGCAACTTCTCGTGCGATTGCCTCGAATGCTCTAGCTCTTTCTGCAGATTATCGATGCGCTCATGTAGAAATTTATTCTCCAAGATTAATGAGTCGATGTCAATGGAGCCTTCGCCTTTCAAGGCAACGTTGAGTTCGTGAGTTAATCGATGAACTTTGCACTTGAACACATCTCGCTCGCTTACGATTTCTTCCTTCTCGTCCAGCAAGGATCGGAAGTCGAACTGCAACTGTGCATTCTTTTTCTTCAGTCCCTCAAGTTGGTCGATGAGCTTCGATTTTTCTTCGTTCCACGCTTTCAAAGCTTCTTCGTTGACGCAATCGTCAGCATTCGTTCTCACTTTCGCTTTCTTTAGCATGTCAACATTTTTGCTTCGAAGCAGTTTGATATCACCTTGCAGCTCGTTCAGTTTCTGTCGCAACTGCTCCGTCTCAGTTTGTAGCGCGATGTTCTTCTCTCGACTTTGATTGAGCAGGAATCCCAAAGTGGAACTTGAGCCTTCGAAGCCAAGGTCGCTGTCGCAACTCTCCAAACTGTTTTTGATTGCAGAGTATCGCATTTGGATCGTCTCTGCCATTAGCTTGAACTGATCCCTCTCGGTTCGGAATCTTTCTAGCTCAACTCGCATAATCTTCAAGGCCTCGTTCTTGCTCTGCAGCTTGCGATGCAACGCTGTACTCTACATGGACAATATAAAGCTTAGAAACACTAGAAAAATGTTGATTGATCAATAAGTTACCTCTTGATCGTAGTTCTCCATATGGTCGTCCATGAATGTCACTCTACTTGAGCCTTTAACTGAAGACATTTGCCGTCAGCTTGCAAATCCGATGAAATGAAATGTTTGGAAGCTTTAAAGCTATTCGAGAAAATTATATTAAATATCCTCAGAGCTCAGAAGGTTTACAACTTTTCTAAAAAACAACCTGAAGACATGCGCAGAAACTGCCTGGAAAACGCATCGAAACTTCCACGAGTTTGAAAACTGGGCGATGTTGCTCCGAAGCGTGAAGTGAAAAGTAGAAAACGTGGTCGGACCAACGGATTTTCCGATCAACTGTGAATAGAAATTTACTGTGAAAGCTTATGGTTTTAAATGGAATCAACGACGATGTTTTATTATAGAATTATTTGAGTTTTTATTCTTCCGCGAAATGCAGAAATAATTTTGTACATCAGAAAATTAATTGTTATAAAGTGTTACTTTTGAAATATCGCCACCGCTCAGCAACTGTAACAAAATGTGACATTTAGGTTGCGGATCAAAGGAAACTATCAATCGATTGTGCAACGCTTAGCAACCGACTTGTCAGACATCCTTGAGACTTCTGTTTCTCGTTTGAGGTTCGAGACTAGGTTAATATTCTATTGATCAAACTTGCAGTTTCAAGAAGTTCAAGGGTTTCAGCTGGCTCGATATAAGTTCAACAAGTGCTAGACACAACAGGTTCTGTCACTAAGAGACGGAAATCAACAGTTCATTCATAGTTCGTCATTCATATTTATATCATTTGATACTTGTTGATCGGATCATCTGTCTAATTGAAAAATATGATTCAAATATTACGAATTTCAATTGATATTTGATTGCAATCTCGTTGCAGTAATCAGCTAGATATTCAAAGCCGGTATTCGTAATTCTAGATATTCCAAAAGCAATAAAGATGCAATCGAGTGCTGTGCTCGAAGATGTGCAAAGACAGCATTAGAAATTAATAATTTCCTTACTAATTTAGTAAAACCACTTAACTTAACCAAAACTTAAGTGAGCTAGACGCTTATCAAACTGAAAGAATTTTGCGGTTGAATCACAACTCAATTAGACATGTCTGATATTTTTATGATCTGGATTACGAGCTGAAGCTGTAGTAGGTTCAATTTCATTTCTATGTTTAAAGCTTTTCCGATTTAGAATATTCATTGCCATTAGATCGATACGAAAGGATTCCTTGTTGAGTTTCCCTGGAGCCGGAAACAATTTCGGTCTTGTTTGATCAATACTTTTTCAAACCCGAAAAGAAAATTTCAACTTACAGGACGTGAAAAATTCCAAAGGATTTGAAAATCAATTAATTTGTCTAAAGTAAGTAAACCAATAGCCCGCGATGTTCGCAGCAGACGACTCGGACGATGACGAGGGAGAAGAAGTTTCCGAGGTTGATCTCCTTCAGGTCAGGACCAAAAAATTGTGACGTAACAAATAAGTTTTCCCAGTTTTTGCACCCAAAAACCTTTTTTTCTTGTAATCAGAGCACATAGAAAGCATCTCGTGATCTCACTTCGCCAGCTGCTTAACGTTTAATCAACCTAACTCCGATTAAAAATTATTTTTCATTTTTTCACAAGAAAAAATCGATGATCGTTGCGCAATTGTTGTTCTTAAAATACAATTTAGCTTTGTGCTCATGCATTAAACATCTGTTGTCTTCATTCAGGATTCTGAGGATTCCAAGTTCATTCAAAGAAACTCCTTAAATGAAAATTATTCTCGGAAGACGAAAATTTTTCCGCAGTATTTTCCATCAGAGTCGCAAAAGCGAAAAACATTTCGATTTGTCGCTTGGCAACGGCAACATCGATGCATGAAAATAGTTTGTTTGGCAATTCCCGATAAAGTCGTTTGCATAAGCGTTGTAACCAAAATGCTTGTGCATTCAGCTTTTCCTTGTGCCTCCTAAACGTAGTCAATTACAAACCATTAATTAGTTAACTACTGATTGCATACTTACATAAACCTTTAATTACTCTCGCTTATGAACTTGAAACCGCAAGCTCACCTAGTTCTGCCAAATGCACGTTTCCGTCGTTATGCACGACACACACAACATAATTACCACCGAGTCTCGTCCCACGATGATTAATGCCTCGTCAAAATTGCGTAGAGTTACGACGGGACAAAGTTAAGAGCCCTCTAAGGCTCAGCGTAATTTTCCATTGATTGATGCTCATGGACGTGTCGCCGAAAAGGAAACAGTGAATGAAGAGACTCATTTCATCGGGTCATGTCAACAGTCACTTTATTATTCTATTTTTAGCCGCAAACTGACATATCGAATGCTTTCCGTGTTCAAACCAACAGTTTGTCTTGTTATGTTGGTTTAACGTCAAGCGTGCGACCGAATTACTGGAAGTGCACTCGTAGGCTTTGTTGATTTGTCGTTTGCATTGATTAGATGCCGACGTCATCGAAGAGTCTTGGAGACACTCGGAGTGGATTGGATCCGAACAATACGCTTCACCCAATTTTGAAAACCACAATTTATGCTTAATTCGATTTGAAGGCAGCTGAGATTTGTCTCTGCCCGGAGCTTTGATACATTAGATAGATTTATTGTTTTCAACTTCAGACTCTCGTTGTACAAATCTCAACATTCTTCTTCTTTACAGAATGTTATCCGAAGCTCAAACTTTTCCTCTCACTACTTAGACTAGAAGGGATCGCATTACTTTCCCGAAGATTAGCATTTTGAAATTTTGTTTTTCGGAGTTTTCCTTTTGAGCTCGTTCGTAATCGGATGCGATTTTCCTGTAAAAAGTTTAATGGAATTTTGGAGGAATTGTTTCGCAACGAAAGCATGACAAGCCTGCACGACTGTTACACAGTGATTCGATAGTTTAAACCTCAGTGTTTTCACCCTCTAGGACAGTGAACGTTTACCATTTGTGACTCACAATCCATTCCTGTGTAAATAATCAATGAATACAAAAGCCGCACACAAGAGCGTTCAGATCAGAACTAATTTGTAGTTTGCCGCATGTGTCCAAGTTTTACGCAATGATTTTTGGATTTGACGTTTTGCTTTCAATTCTCTTTTTTGCGACGCGAAACTTTTCTTTTGGATTTTGAATTTTTAATAATCCGTGACGAAATGGAATCGCCTGACTCCGATGCTGCTGCTGACGCACAGAGGAGGCGAGAAGAATGCGAGAGGAAGGCGCGCCGAGGGGAGATGGATCCACGGTTGGAGTTCACCTTTCAATTGTTGATGGACGGAACCGGCTTGCCGAGACATCAAATCATGGATCACATCTTCGAGGGAAACATGCTCGACGAGATCAACCAGCTTTTCCTTCCCAACATGCGCAACAAACTCTTGTGGTTCTACCAGGAAGTAGAGGAAGCTGAAGCCGCCCCTGACTATTCGCGACCTGGTCCGTCGCGGGCAACAGCTTCGTCGTCACGAACGCCCATCGCCGGCTCGTCCGCGATGAGTGCGTCAAAGAACAAGCTCTTCCTGACTGACGGATGGACGTGCCCGTTCACCGGCGTTTGCATTTACATGTTCCGCATTAACATTTCGAAACAGCTGCCAGAAGAAGGATTCCACAAAGACCTGTGAGTCGAAAATCCAATCAACAGCATTAGTGGACCAAAATAACAAAGCGTCATTTGCATATGACCACGTTGTGACATTTTTAATCTGAAAAATTCACGATGTGGAAAATTAAAAGCAATTTCATCAGTTAACCGGGGAATTTTCCTATTGTCAACAGGTACTGCGGCATCATTGATGCAGAAAAGATTGGGTTGGTGACATCAATCGAGCGTATCGTTGAGTTTGTTTTCATGCAAGCGCTCGCCTACCCAAACATCGAGAACGAAGACGAAGAAATGAATTGTAATCTTATCAAGCAGCAACTTCTTCCCGGCCTCAGATCCTTCTGCAGTGCTTTGCGTGTCTGCGAGCAAGTGTGCACGAAGAACAACATTTTTGACGACGGGAAAGTAATTGTGACGAAGGTCGACACCGTCGTTGAAGTCAAAGAGATGTCAAAGGAGACCGAGGTGGTGGGCGAGCTAGAAGAGCGAGTCACGAATTGGATTAAGAACATTGCAAAAGTTCTGATGGAGAGCGAACAGTTGCGACGTGAGAATGATTCGAGCGGACCGCAAGACGAGTTGGAATATTGGAAGCGACGAGGCGCCCAGTTTTCTCAACTGTTATCTTATTTACAAGAACGAGAAGTTCAGTGGACGCTTTACTGTCTAACTGTCAGCGGATCTCGCATGATTAAGAACTGGAAGGAAACTGACAAGAAAATCACGTTTTGCTACAATGAGGCGCGAGACAATGCAAAGTTTATCCAAGCGATGGAGCACTGCTGTCACTCACTTTATTTGGATGATCCTGTCACTATGCAGGAGTCAATTCTGAGCCTCTTACAAACGGTTCGCCTCATTTATTCCGTCTCGCAGTTCTATAACAACTCTGAGCGAACATCAACGCTTATGGTTAAGGTGAATTGCAGTATATTACACGTGGAAGTTTATAATTAAACTCAAACTCGTTTCAGATTACGAATCAAATGATTGAAACCTGCAAGTCGTACATCACGTGTCGAGGGATGGAAACAATTTGGTCTCAGGATCGAAACCTCGTCCGAACAAAGCTCACTAATTGCTTAAAGCTCAACCATATCTACAGAGAAACCTACTACAGCGTCAGGTCGCAGCCGTTTCTTCCGGATCAAGCGCCTTTCGCTTTCTCCGAGAACTTTGTTTTCGGAAAGTTCGACACGTTCTGCGACCGTTTGTCGAAGATAATTGCGATGTTCAACCTTATCGAGGATTACAACCATTTATTCGAGGTAAATAAATTAATGAACTTGAATTTAAACTTAAAGCTTAAAAGCTTTTCACTTCTTCTAGCGTCGTTTAGAGGGCTTGTTGCTTGGTGAGGCACTCGAGGAAGCGATGAACACGTTCGAGGAAGCAAAGGTCGCGGTTCTCGTTAAGAAATATGATTACCTCGATCATCGAAACTTGGAGTTCAACGAAGACTTTGAACTCTTCATGTCGAAGACAAATGCGCTGAAGGAATCGATTGCGTCGATGATTGAGAACAACTTTGATTCCGTTTGGGAGACGCCACAAGGAATAAGGTTTTTGATTCGTTTCGAGAAAGTCAGCACGAAAATTCCTATAAGCACAATGGACGAGAAATACGAGCGGATCTTGAGATATTGCGAGAAGGAACTTGATCGCATACTGAAGTTATTTAAGAAGCAGCGCGACGACCCGCCGCTCGAGCGTTGCCTTCCACCCATCGCCGGGAGGATTAAGTGGTGTCGCAGTCTGCAGTCGCATTTGAAGGAACTAATTACGAACATTTCGTCGCATCCCGTGCTCGCCAGCCACCAAATCAGCAAGGATTTGGAGAATCGCTACAACTACGCGAAAACCTTTATCGCCGAGTACGAGCAAGAGATGACGCAGCTGTGGATTAGTCAAGATGTTTCGATTGCCGACGCTTGCCTTGTGCAACCCGTTCTCGTTATTGTCCACGACCGACTTATAGCCAATCTTCATCCGACGATTCCTCTGCTGATTAGAGAAGCTAAGTGCTTGGCGAAAATGCAAATCGACCTCCCAATCGTCGCCACCACACTGTTGTGCAAGCAACCTCACTTCGACACGATTCAGGATTCGATGAATGTGAGTGAAGGTTTCTTTTTGTGCAGAAGCTAACTAGCATGTGAATATCATTCGCAGGACTTGATTAAAATGTACTTCCGTGTAACGAAGTCGGTTATCCAAGAGGTTCGGCCTCTGTTTCTGCCTCAGCTCGTTCGACTGACAACGATGCTAAAGCCTGGACTGAAACAAATAAATGTGAGTTGTGTCAATGTCATGGTCAGTTAAAGCTTTGGCATGCCGTATATTTAATCTTTGTATCTTTCCAAGTGGACGAACTCACGTTGGATGGAGTTCTACGAGCAGTGCAAGGAAGGGATTCATACATTCGATATCCTCGTTTCACGAGTTCATGACATCTACACAAATCGAATTCTTTTTGTGCTGAACTCTATGCAGGAAATTTCATTGCAAACGCTTCCCAACGATGAATTGTGGACGGTTCAGGAGTTTTTAGAGAAGAACGAGGATGCATGTCGAGCGGCTGCAATTGAGTTGAATAGAAAGAGTCAGATGGTTGAAGAAGCGGTGGAAGAAGTCCTCGAGCTGGTGCAAAAGGCGTCGGTAATCTTCCGGAACATGATTGGACCGGAAAATGATTTGTTCGGTGAAGAAGAGGCACGAATGCACGCTGCGGAGTTCCAGAACGACGACCCTGGAACTTCAAATCAGCAGCAAGATTGGAGCTTGCTGTACTCGTGCTTTGAGAACCCTCTGTCGCTCTTTACGTCGTATGAAGGCGGATTGCCCAAAGGAATGCAAGACATGGTGTTTAACGCGATCAATGAAATGCGTCGGTACTACAGTCGAAAGGTGATCGATGTGTTGATCAAGGTCACTCGCGCGTCGCTTGATATGCTTCGACGACGATTTATATCAGAGAGCAACGAACCTGAGATCAGCCAAAAGCCGATTTTCATTTTAAACGCGATTCTTATGATTCCGAGCATCGCGATCCGACCAAGTTTAGACGATTTGCAAGAAGCGCTCGTTCAAACAGGTAAAAATATTGCTGGCGTGTCGAAAGGCGTTGCGCAGTGGAACTCAGGCCGCGAGGAACAAGGTTGCACGACTCAAGTCAATCCGAAAGGTCCACGACCGATTGTCAGTAATGAGAGAGCAAACAGACGAAAAGTTTATCGAGTTATGTCAGAGCAGCGACCGCAAATGCCGCATATGACGAAAAGCTTTTACAGCTACGTCCTGGACAACAAGGAAGTGGTTAAAACGCTTTCGCTGCTTTCTACCTGCACTCGAAATCTCAAGCACGAGATTCAAGAGTTCGTCAAAAAGTGGAAACCTTATCACTTCTTGTGGAAAAACGATAAGACAATTCGTCAACTGCTTGAGTACACGCTCGCAGACTTCGAAGCGAACTTGCGCTACCTCACTGAACTTGATTCTAATTTGTCGATTGAACCTGACATGGAGTATTTCGGTCAAAGCTGTGTAGCTTTGTCGACTGACAGGCTCAAGTTTGGACTGAACATTGAAGTGAAAGCTTTCAAGCACAAAATTGGGCAGGCAATGAAAAAGAAATACAAGCGAGAGATGGATTACGTTTACGCTGTTATCAATGAGATGGACCGAAAGCTCGACAGACCGGTGAGAGATCTCGATGATGTTCGAATGGTTATGGACACGCTAGGCAAGATAAGAGATCAAGAGGTCGACATGGAGCTGAAAATCGACCCGATCGAAGAAGCTTTCGCGACGCTTGCAAAATATGAAATCCCCGTGGAGAAAGAGAACTCGGATCTCGTTGAAAATTTGAGAGACACGTGGTATAAGTTGAAGAATCGGGCTTTGGACACTCATTGCAAGTTGCTTGAAATGCAACCGGTCTTCCAAGAAGAGCTGACCACGAACTTGGATCGATTCAAGAACGAGAAGATCGAGTATGTGGACGAGTACAACAACACCGGTCCGATGCAGCCCGGTCTCACTCCACGAGAAGCTTCCGACAAGCTTATATTATTCCAAAACCGGTTCGACGGAATGTGGAGACGATTGCAGCTCTTCCAGAATGGCGAGGAACTCTTTGGCTTGCCTCAAACGGATTATCCGGAGTTGGCACAGATCAAGAAGGAATTAAATTTGCTGCAGAAGCTTTACAAGCTTTACAACGATGTCATCGATCGAGTGTCGAGCTACTACGACATTGCTTGGGGCGATGTGGACATCGAGGAGATCAATAATGAGCTCATGGAGTTCCAGAATCGATGCAGGAAGCTTCCCAAGGGGTTGAAGGAATGGCCAGCTTTTCATGCTCTGAAGCGCACGATAGACGACTTCAACGACATGTGCCCGCTGCTTGAGTTGATGGCTAACAAAGCGATGAAGCCGAGACATTGGCAGCGAATCATGGAAGTCACAAAGTACACTTTCGAGTTTGACAGCGATGGCTTCACCTTGAAACATATCCTGGAAGCTCCGCTCTTAAAACACAAGGAAGACATTGAAGACATTTGTATCTCGGCCATGAAGGAAAAGGACATCGAAGCCAAGTTGAAGCAGGTGACGAACGAGTGGTCAGGCCACGAGCTCAGCTTCATGTCATTCAACAACCGTGGCGAGCTTTTGCTGCGAGGTGACACAACCGCCGAAACTATTGGACAGCTGGAGGATTCGTTGATGGTCCTCGGTTCGCTGTTGTCAAACAGATACAATGCTCCGTTCCGAAAGCAAATTCAGCAATGGGTTTACGATTTGTCAAACTCTAATGATATTTTGGAGCGATGGTTGTTAGTACAAAACATGTGGGTGTACCTCGAGGCTGTTTTCGTTGGTGGTGATATCGCTAAACAGTTGCCGAAAGAAGCGAAACGATTCTCCAAAATCGATAAGTCGTGGCAGAAAATCATGCAACGAGCCCATGAGACACCGGGCGTCATTGCTTGTTGCGTTGGTGACGACTTGTTGAAGTCTCTGTTGCCGCATTTGCAAGAACAACTGGAAATTTGCCAGAAGTCGCTGTCTGGCTATTTAGAGAAGAAGCGAATGATGTTCCCGCGGTTCTTCTTCGTCTCTGATCCCGCTTTGCTGGAGATTCTCGGTCAAGCTTCGGATCCGCACACAATTCAGAATCATTTGCTGTCAATATTCGATAACACGCGTTACGTGAAGTTTCATGACGTTGAGTACAACAAAATGGTTGCGATTATTTCATCAGAAGGCGAACAGATCCCGTTGGATCGAGCAATTCGTGCTGAAGGCTCAGTCGAAACTTGGTTGACTTCGTTACTTCAATCATCTCAGTCATCACTTCATTCGATCATTCGTCAGGCGAACGTTCAGATCAACGATCCAAACATTCAAATTTTAGTTTTCCTTGATAAAATGCCAGCACAAGGTGAGAATCGTTCTCGGATAATTTGATGTTAATCGCTAATTTCTTCACTTCCAGTCGGCATTCTCGGAATTCAAATGATTTGGACTCGCGACAGTGAAATTGCACTGATGCAGTCGCGACATGAGAAGAAAATTATGTCAGAGACAAACAACAAGTTCTTGGAACTGCTGAACACGCTCATTGACCAAACGACTAGAGATTTGACGAAAATGGATCGAATTAAGTTTGAGACACTCGTAACGATTCACGTGCATCAACGAGATATCTTCGACATTTTGGTGAGACAATCTTGAAATACTGAGAACTCACAAATCTAGAAATCTTTCTCCACAGTGTCGTATGAACATTCGATCAGCCAACGACTTTGAGTGGCTTAAGCAGTGTCGCTTCTACTTCAAGGACGACCTTGACAAGACATGGATGTCAGTCACAGACGTCACATTTACTTACCAAAATGAATACTTAGGATGTACAGAGAGACTTGTCATCACCCCTTTAACCGATCGCTGTTACATAACATTGGCTCAAGCTTTAGCGCTTTGCATGGGTGGATCGCCTTGCGGGTAAGTCATTAGTGTTTGTTTATATTGATTGACAACTGTTTCCGTTCTAGACCTGCTGGAACTGGCAAAACTGAGGTAAGTAACGCGTGGGGTTCATCTGTAATCAGCGTGTTTTCTAAAACCTTCTTTTTCACCTTCAATATTGTTTTGAAATCCCCACAGACTGTCAAAGACATGGGAAAGACCCTCGGCAAATATGTCGTTGTTTTCAACTGCTCGGATCAGATGGATTATCGTGGTTTAGGCAGAATCTACAAAGGATTATCTCAATCGGGAACTTGGGGCTGCTTTGACGAGTTCAATCGTATCGAGCTGCCTGTGCTGTCAGTCGCAGCTCAACAGGTTGCTGTCGTGTTAACGGCAAAGAAGGACAAACGTAAAACTTTTGTTTTCACCGACGGCGACACAATTGACATGAATCAAGAGTTTGGTATCTTCATCACGATGAACCCTGGATACGCTGGGCGAAAGGAGCTGCCGGAGAACTTGAAGATTCAGTTCCGAACTGTCGCTATGATGGTTCCCGACAGGCAAATTATCATCCGTGTGAAGCTGGCGTCGTGCGGTTTCTTGGAGAACATCACGCTGGCGAGAAAGTTCTACACGCTTTACAAGCTTTGCGAAGAGCAATTGACGAAACAAGTTCATTACGATTTTGGGCTGAGAAACATTTTGTCAGTTCTGAGAACTTTGGGAACGTCGAAGCGATTGAACGGCAAAGACTCTGAGAGCACGATTGTGATGAGAGTTCTTAGGGACATGAACTTGAGCAAACTTATCGACGAGGATGAACCGCTGTTCTTGTCGTTGATATCCGATCTTTTCCCCAATCAATCGCTGGAGAAAACGATGTACATCGAGTTGGAGACAGCCATCGCGCATCAAGTTGACGAGGCTGGTTTGATAAATCATCCACCTTGGACACTTAAGTTGATTCAGTTGTTCGAGACTCAGAAAGTCAGGCACGGAATTATGACGCTCGGTCCTAGTGGCGCCGGCAAAACTAAATGCATTCACATTCTGATGAAGGCGCTAACTGAAACAGGCAAAGTTCATAAAGAGATGCGAATGAACCCGAAGGCCATCACGGCTGCTCAAATGTTTGGAAAATTGGACGTCGCAACTAACGATTGGACTGATGGAATTTTCTCGGCGATGTGGAGGAAAACTCTGAAGATGAAAAAGCAGGAAAATATTTGGTTGGTGCTTGACGGCCCAGTTGATTCAATTTGGATTGAGAATTTGAATTCTGTGCTCGACGACAACAAGACGTTGACGCTTGCGAACGGTGATCGTCTCGCAATGTCTCCGCATTGTAAAATCATCTTCGAGCCGCACAACATCGACAACGCGTCGCCAGCCACCGTTTCAAGAAACGGAATGGTTTACATGAGCTCATCGGGCTTGGACTTTACGCCCGGATCAGGGTCGCCAGGTGAGTGTGATGTTATTAATTTTTCTGAAGGTTTCACAACGTTTCCCAACAGTCTTAGCGGCATGGCTCAAAACTCGCTCGAATAGGGAGAAAACTGTCTTCTCCGATCTGTTCGAACAATCTTTCGTGGCGGTTTACACGTGGGGCACTCAGAACTGCGAGTTCATGATGGAAGTGCTCCAGTGTAACATTCTCGGTCAGATTCTCGCGATTCTCGACGGCCTCGTTCCGTACTCGAAAGACGTCGAACAAACGGCTACGATGTCGATTGCTGGCAGCAATGAGGGTGAGACTTTGCTGCTTTCGAATGAGCTTTCTCCATTAAATTCATATCTTCTTTTGATTGGCTAATCGCAGGCATCTTAGACCAACGTCGTAGGTGTCGATTTCATTACATATAATTTGCACAATTGGAAACACATTTCTCCTAAATTCAGAAACTCAAAATCTCATGAAGCTCCCAGGAGCTGCAGAAATGAAAACATCTCTCGACCATACTCTCGAACATGTCGCACGTTATGCTCGCTTTAAAGAACCTTTGACTGTTTGTGAATATTTTCCATCAGATGATCAGCTTGAGGAAGACGACTCACCGAAGAGTGAAGTGGCAACGCCAGAACATCTTCACAGGCTTTACATCTTTGCCTTCGCATGGAGTTTGGGAGCTTTCCTTAGCACGCCAGATCGGATTCGAATGGACGCGTTCATGAAGAAACGTTTCAAGAACTACGATTACCCTAAAGACGAAGAAGGGGATTCGACGATATTCGATTTCTATGTCTCGTCGACTGGTCAATGGGAGCACTGGCGAAATCTCGTTCAGCCTTACATCTATCCAGAAAGTACCACTCCCGAATACTCATCGATTCTCATCCCAATTATCGACAACGCTCGAATCGAGTATCTCGTTGGAACTATCGCGAACCAAGAGCGCGCGTGCTTGTTGATTGGAGAACAGGGAACTGCAAAAACTATCATGATCAAGAACTACATGAAGAACTTGAATCCCGAAACCCACGTCGGTAGGTCGTTCAACTTCTCGTCTGCCACGGGACCTTACCAATTCCAAAAGACGATTGAAAGCTACATTGATAAACGTCTCGGCAATGTTTATGGCCCAGCGAACGGGAGAAAACTCATTGTTTTCATTGACGACATCAACTTACCTCACATCAACGAATGGGGAGATCAAACGACGAACGAAATCGTTCGACAGACGATGGACATGAAAGGATTTTTCAATCTCGAGAAGCCGGGAGACTTCACAAACATAGTTGACGTTCAGTTTATTGGAGCGATGGGATTGCCAGGCGGCGGCCGAAACGATATCCCGTCACGTTTGAAACGTCAATTCTGCATTTTTAACTGTAACGTCCCTGACGATACTTCGATCGATACAATTTTCCGAACCATCGGTGAAGGTCACTACAATACAAAGCGAGGATTCATCACAGAGGTCAGAAAACTCGTGAAAAAGCTGATTCCATTGACGAGACAAGTTTGGCAGGCGACGAGGGAAAAACTTCTGCCGACGCCAGCGAAGTATCATTACTTATTTTCGCTCAGAGATTTGAGTCGCATCTGGCAGGGAATGATTGGAACATTGTCAACTGTCATCGTCAGCGAGCAGCTAATGATTTCGTTGTGGAAAAACGAATGCACTCGAGTGTTCGCTGATCGATTTACAACGTTTGACGATTACAATTGGTTTGCCAAAGAAATTAAAACGATTGCTATAAGAGAGTTGGGCGCCACCTTCGAGCCAATGCTTGAACCGAGCCCAGTTTTTGTGGACTTCATGAGAGACGCTCCAGAGCCGACCGGCGAGGAAGGAGAAGAAACTGACATGGAACTCCCTAAAGTGTACGAGCCGGTCACTGACATCGACTTCTTACGCGAGAGACTCAAAATGTTTTTGGTTCAATTCAACGAAATGGTCCGCGGGGTTGGAATGGACTTGGTATTCTTCCCCGACGCGATGTTACATTTGGTAAAAATCTCACGAGTCATTCGTCATCCCAGGGGCAACGTAATGCTGGTCGGGGTTGGCGGCTCTGGAAAGCAATCACTCACAAAGCTCGCATCGTTCATCGCCGGATACAAAACTTTCCAAATCAGTTTGACACGTTCGTATAACGTAGCCAACTTCCTGGAGGATCTGAAACTTCTCTACCGCACATGCGGCGTGCAAGGAAAAGGAACCACTTTCATTTTCCAAGACTTGGATGTAAAGGAAGAAATCTTTTTGGAGTATTTGAACAACATTTTGTCGTCGGGCGTTATATCCAATCTTTTCAACCGCGACGAGCAACAGGAAATTATATCAGAGTTGACCCCAATCATGAAAAGAGAGAATCAGAAGAGAACCATCAACCAGGACACTGTGATGGAATATTTTCTGCAAAGGACGTGTCACAACCTTCACGTGGTCTTCTGCTTTTCGCCTGTGGGCGAAACGTTCCGTCGAAGAATTGTAAAGTTCCCTGCAATCATTTCAGGCTGCACAATCGATTGGTTCCAACCGTGGCCCCGAGATGCTCTCATCATGGTAGCTGAGCATTTCTTGGAAGACTTTGAGATCGAATGTACACCGGATGTGAAAATGGAACTCGTCAGAGCCCTCGGAACGATTCAGGATGGCGTTTCGGAAACGTCTGTTGAATACTACCAGCGATTCCGGCGCGCAACGCATGTCACGCCGAAATCCTATCTCAATTTCATTGCGGGATACAAAAATATTTACACTCTCAAGTACAATGAGCTTTGTGAGGGAGCCGAGAAGATGGACACAGGTCTCGAGAAGCTTGCCGAGGCTTCAGAATCTGTTGAAATCTTGAAAAAGGATTTAGCGATTATGGAAACGGAGCTGGCACAAGCTTCGTTGAAATCGGAGAGGGTTTTGGTTGAAGTGACGGAGCGGGCTTCGCAAGCAGAGTGCGTGAAGAACCAAGTTATGATTGTGAAAGAAAAAGCTGAAGTGCTCGTCGCAAACATTGCGATTGAGAAAGCTTTGGCGGAGGAGAAGTTGGAGGCGGCAAAACCGGCTCTAGAGGAGGCCGAGGCAGCGTTGAATACGATCAAACCTGCTCACATTGCCACCGTTCGAAAGCTTGGTCGACCGCCGCATCTGATTATGCGAATCATGGATTGCGTGTTGATTCTTTTCCAGCGAAAACTTCATCCAATCGTTCCGGATACAGCTGGTGAGTTCATAATAGTTCTATGAAACTTTACGACAGGAGAAATCCTTAAAATTCGTTTCTGCTCACGTTGTTTTAGCTCCTTGTCCAAAACCTTCATGGCAGGAGTCATTGAAGATGATGGCATCGACCACTTTCCTGCTTCAGCTGCAGAACTACCCGAAGGACTCGATTAACGAGGAGATGATCGAGCACTTGATGCCGTATTTTAAAATGGAAGATTATAGCATGGACTTTGGTAAGTTTCCACGTGGTTAAAATACAAACTGAAATCAATGCCAATGTCAAATGGAACATTCAACGGGCTGGGGATTGTTTCGCAATTCGTAATCGGCTTTTGCTCCTGTTGAATGCATAAAGTTTTATCGTATCTTTTTGTGTTCATCACATCGTTACAGCTAGGCGAGTGTGCGGTGACGTTGCTGGGCTGCTCTCGTGGACAAAAGCTATGAGTTTCTTCCATGGCGTTAACAAAGAGGTTTTGCCTTTGAAGGCTAATCTGACCATTGCAGAAGCTCGATTGAGGGTTCGTGTTGTCATCAAATAAACTTCCAAACATTTAAAGTTTTGTTGTTCAGGTTGCTATGGAAGATTTGGCCGGAGCTGAGAGCCAATTGAGAGAAAGAGAAGGTGCACTTCAACAAGTGAAGAACTGCTACGACGCTGCTGTACAAGAGAAGCAACGGCTCACAGATGCAGCCAACGTATGCTTGCGTAAAATGACTGCGGCAACTGCTTTGATCAACGGTCTCGGTGGTGAGAAGATTCGTTGGACGCAGCAAAGTAAAGAATTTAAGGAACAAATCGGAAGACTCGTTGGAGATGTCTTATTAGCCACTGGATTCTTGTCGTACTGTGGCCCTTACAACCAAGATTACCGATCGACTCTGATGAAGTTCTGGATGTTCATATTGAAGGATAAGAAAATTCCTTACACAACCAGCGTAAATATCATCAGCATGCTTGTTGATAACGCGACGATATCTGAATGGACATTGCAAGGCCTTCCCAATGACGAGCTTTCAGTCCAGAATGCTTTGATTGTAACCAAGAGTAGCAGCTACCCGCTGTTAATTGATCCACAAGGCCAAGGAAAGATTTGGATTAAAACTAAAGAAGATCAGAATGAGTTGCAGACAACGTCGCTTAACCACAAATATTTCCGTACGCATTTGGAAGACAGTTTGTCTCTTGGCCGACCGCTGTTAATTGAAGACGTCGGAGTTGAGCTTGATCCTGTAATCGACAACGTTTTAGAAAAGAACTTCATCAAATCTGGTTCTATTGAGAAGGTTTTAGTGGGAGATAAAGAATGTGACGTCATGCCAGGCTTCATGATTTATATAACAACCAAGTTGCCTAATCCAATGTTCAGCCCCGAAATCAGCGCCAAGTCGTCAATCATCGATTTCACTGTAACGATGCGAGGCTTGGAGGATCAGCTACTGGGGCGAGTAATTTTGATGGAGAAATCGGAGCTTGAAAGCGAGCGCGTGAATCTCTTTGAAAGTGTGATGAAGAACCAGCGAAGCATGAAGGAGTTGGAAGCGAATTTGCTTTGTCGTCTGACGGCAACGGAAGGTTCCTTGGTTGACGACGAAGCCTTGATTGAGGTTTTACGCGAGACGAAAACAACGGCCGAGGAAGTCAACCAGAAGCTTCAAATATCCGAGATAACCGAGAAGAAAATCATGAAAGCTCGCGAGGAATATCGTGCCGTAGCAACGAGAGGCTCAATTCTTTATTTTCTCATCGTGGAAATGTCTAACGTAAACATCATGTATCAGAACTCACTCAAACAGTTCCTCACAATCTTTGATAACTCGATAACCAAGTCTGCCCGCAGCAACATTACTGAGGAGCGTATCAACATCATCCTACGCTACCTGACTTACGAGGTACAATTTGATTCCATTCGCAAAAACTTAATATTTATATTGTCAAACTTGTTTAAGGTGTGGGCGTTTACAAGCAGAAGTTTGTACGAGAGACACAAACTTCTCTTTACGCTGATGCTCGCTATAAAAATCGACTATCATAAAGGTTTCATTAATCACACAGAGTTCATGTCCTTCATCAAAGGCGGCGCCTCTTTAGACTTGAACGCTGTAACGCCAAAGCCATTCAAATGGATCCTCGATATCACCTGGCTGAATCTTGTCGAGATATCAAAGCTGAAACCTTTCAACGATGTCTTAAAGAAAATCGAGAACAACGAGCGCGAATGGAAAATGTGGTACGAGACAGAGAAACCGGAGCTCGAAGAAATTCCGTGCGGTTATAATGCTCTTGACGTCTTCCGTAAATTGATATTGATTAGAAGCTGGAGTCCCGATCGAACGATTTCGCAGGCGAGGAGATACATCGAGGGTAAACGCACTTTAAGTTTCCAATAAACTCCGACACGAAATTTGAATTTCTCTGCAGAATCTCTCGGATCGGAGTACAGCGAGACTCACATTTTGGATCTTGAGTTGACGTGGGAAGAGTCCGAGCCGCGAACGCCCCTCGTTTGTATCTTGTCCATCGGTTCTGATCCAACGAACCAAATTATCGCGCTGGCTAAATTGAAGAATATTCGTGAGTTTGATTGATCTATTGATTAATTATAAAACTCATTAAATTTCCGCTCCGCTTCTTCAGCCATCAAAGCAGTCTCGATGGGTCAAGGTCAGGAGTATCACGCTCGCAAAATGATGACAGAGTGCATGGCCGCAGGTAAAACAATTTCTTCCACCTGATAATCATAAAACTTTTCCGCATTTTCCTTCCAGGCGGATGGGTTTTGCTACAGAATGTTCATCTCTCGCTGAACTTTTGCGCTGAGATCATCGATATTCTAATTGAAACGGAGCACGTGCAAGACTCTTTCCGTCTGTGGGTGACGACAGAGGTTCACTTGGAGTTCCCTATTGTAAGTGTAGCTTTAATAATAATCCTCGGGAGATAATTCAAATCGTTTCGATTCAAAGGGATTGCTGCAACTTGCAATTAAGTTCACAAATGAGCCGCCGCAGGGAATCCGAGCGAGCATGAAGAGAACTTATCAAACATTTACTCAAGATTACTTGGACTATACGTCAGCAATGCAGTGGCCGCCTCTTCTGTATACAGTCGCCTTCCTCCACACAGTTGTGCAAGAGAGAAGAAAGTTCGGCCCGCTTGGATGGAACGTCGGTTACGAGTTTAATCAAGCGGATTTCGCCGCGAGCGTGGCGTTTATTCAGAATCACCTCGACGAGATGGATCCGAAGAAAGGTGTTTCGTGGCAGACCATTTGTTACATGATTGGCGAAGTGCAGTACGGTGGTCGAGTTACCGATGACTTCGACAAGAGATTGTTGACGACATTCTGCGCCGTCTGGTTCTGTGATTCGTTGTTGACTCCAAGCTTCGAGTTTTACAAGAACTACAAAGTTCCACTGACCAAGAACATTCAGCACTACGTCGACTACATCAACTCGTTGCCCATCAACGACACTCCCGAAGTCTTCGGGCTACACGGCAACGCTGACATCACTTACCAGATCAACACCGCTAAAGGAATCCTCGACACGATTTTGAGCGTGCAGCCGAAAGAAAGTGGAGGCGGAAGTGGAGAGTCCCGCGAAAACATCGTTTATCAACTGGCTGATGACATGTTAGGCGCACTTAATAATCAAACTGCTCAATTGTAACTAATTTCAATTCTCTCGAAGGTTACGCAAGCTGCCGCCTCAATACAACGCGTTCGAGGTGAAGGAGAACTTGGCGAGAATGGGCGCACTGCTGCCAATGAATATTTTCTTGAGGTTTGCATTTTTTCTCCCGATTCGAAATCAAATTTATTTGTCGTTTCACAGACAAGAAGTTGATCGAATGCAGAGGGTCATCAAAACTGTTTACACAAACTTGTGCGATTTGAAACTGGCCATCGATGGTACAATCGTCATGTCTCAATACTTGAGTGATTCCTTGGATGCAATGTACGACGCTCGCATTCCCGAGCGATGGCAGAAGGTAAGATAACAATTGTTTATCGGATTCAGCAAATATTTCGGTCCACAGTCAATAGAATCGAATGCCATCGAAAACTAATTAAATTTTCCGAAGGTTCAGCTTCAAATTGAATTCGAATCTTCGATTACAAGTTTTGAAATTTAATGGTCTCTACATGCTTTGAAATGCAAACTGAGCCTGTGACGACGTTTGTTGACACTGAAACATTTTCAAGATCAATTTCCCTTATTGTCACGTTTCACATCAATTTCAACCTTTGCAAACAATTTCGTATTCATTGTCAGTTGCGTTTCCATTCTCGGGAGCATGCAAATGGCATCATGAAGCTGATTATCGTTTCTTCTTTTCGCTCGCGCCATAGATTTCATGGGAATCGATGACGCTCGGCTTCTGGTACACGGAGCTGCTCGAGAGGAACGCGCAATTCAGAACTTGGTGTCAACACGATCGGCCGAAGGTGAGATACATAACTTTAATAAGATCAAGCTAATTTTGATCTGACGTCAATTTGCTTCAGGTCTTCTGGATGACGGGCTTCTTCAACCCACAAGGCTTCTTGACGGCAATGCGACAGGTAACTTCTGATTATCCAAGCTGCAGAATCTTGTGACGCAATTCATGCTGCCACCGCGAACATTTCCACGCCACTTCGTTGCGAATTGAATGGAAAATTTTCTGCTGAGATTCATCGCAAAGGTTCAATTTAAATTCTCTTCAATTAAACCTCGTGATTCTATTCAAACATTTCATCAGTGGATAATTCGCTTTTAGGTGGAAGGAAAACCTTTTTAGCGAGATTTTCTCTCCCATTCAACAATTTGGATCCTAACGATCTTTCACGCGCTCTAAATATCTAGATGGAATAATTTCTCAAGCCAGCGAGACTTGAAAGGTGATACGTTGCGCTCCGAGTCGTGATTAGATTTTTCCTTCAATTTCGAACGCTTGTCTGTCGGCAATAATTTCTGTCAAGATCGCTCGGTCATTTTTCAAAACATTTTTGCTGAAATTTATATTTTTTATTCACCAACGTTCGCTGTAAATCTCATGAAAGAATCTTACAACGTTTAAAGCTCTGCGAAGCGTTCACCGTTTCAGTCAAATTTCTTTAAAACTTTTCCCTCGCGTCTTGCATGTCAATCAGGAAGTAACTCGAGCTCACAAGGGTTGGGCTCTGGATTCAGTCGTTCTGCAGAATCAAATAACTCGCTACAACAAGGAAGACATCCACGATCCGCCGGTCGAAGGTAATTTGAATGAAGAAGCTCCATAAAGCAAATTCTTTGAAACATTTTCTCTCTCGAATTTCCACTCCAGGCGTTTACGTTTATGGACTGTTTCTTGAAGGTGAGTTTCGTCGCGGTTCTTGTTTCAATGACGTCAACGTTGAAGACAAAGTGCCGCTAGCTTCTCATGAAAAATTGTATCAAGATTTGTCACACATCGAGTTCAATGTTACGCTCCCATTTATTTTGCTTTCGCTGCCATCATCATCAATATCAGTTTGATAACTCGTTGAGAAATGTCAGATGTTGGCAACGACTTTGAGCGGCTTCAAAGGATTTGGAATTCAAATCACATCAAAAGCGTTTGCTACAAACTCTTTCAAGCTGTCTGCTGATCCAAAAGCTTTCTTAAGAATTTTTCGTAATTTTCCACTCGCCCGAGCTTTTATTTTGAACTAACTGGAAACCACAACAAAGAATAACCCTTAAAGTCTTTCGAATGAAAAGTTTCCTGAAAGAAATGAGAGGCGATTGTTTATCATAAACAACTCTTCAACTTTCGTCAGAGCAATCTTTCGTTATTTTTGTGCTCTGGACTTGACCGGCTTCACAAGAACGCAACAGACGCATGACGTTCTATTAATACTTTTTTCTCGTCTTGTTTCCATAGGTGCATCGCTCGATAGACGTTCGGGCAAGCTAATTGAATCCAAGGCGAAGGTTCTCTACGAGCAGATGCCAGTTATTTACATCTACGCGATTAACACAACAGCTGGAAAGGATCCGAAGTTGTACGAGTGCCCAATCTACAGAAAACCTCAACGTACAGACTTGAAATACGTGGGCTCGATTGATTTCGAGACGGACTTATCTCCAAGGCATTGGACGTTACGAGGTGTCGCTCTGCTCTGCGACATCAAGTGAACATTGATCACATTTATTCCATTTTTCATCGATTATATTGAACTTGTTGATCTGGTTCTCACATGAATCCTTCAAGGAGCTGTAGGCGATAAGAATAACTTTGCGGCTAGCGTCAATGTTTAGCAATAAATCTCGGCGTTTTCTCGATATTTCCTTGAAAAGTCGAACGTCACCACTTCGTGTAAAAGCAATGGAAGTCTTCCAAACATTTAGCGGGTGCAAGCGAGCACAACGACCTGATAATAAATCGTCTTACGCTACACAGCAAACACAATATTTCATCGATTGATGACGCGCCAAGGATGTTACCGCACGTTCACAACTTCCTGGAAATCTCTTTTGAAATTTGGAATTACAAACCCGTAAAATAAACGAGACACACTCGATGAGGCTTCGAGGAACCAACTTGTTGATTAAGACGATGTTTAAACATCGAGCGACATCCGAAGCAGCGAGCTAAGCTTGGGCAAATATTTTCTCGAAGTTATTGCACTCACAAGACGAGAAAACTTGTTTGCCAGTTTATAAAACACGAAAAACTTTTCACATTGTAGGAGGAAAGGAAAACAAATTTTAGTAATAAGCTTATGAAAGCATATGAAATAAAGGAAGAATTTTGATCAGCGATGGCGGGAGTTGTGATGAAAGGGTGGCAGAAGCCATACGATACGGTAAGCAATGAAACTCGTGGTGGGTCTATCGTCGTCTTTTATGATTCATGTTGTCCTGTAAGCAGCGTTCAGCCAATTTATTTTCATTCGCACGCGCTGAAATAAACATTTAGATGAGGCAGGTGCGTAGCGTAAGTGTTTCCGACACCGTCAAAATACATTAAATAAATTTAAAACTTCGACATTTATGACACTGGAAAAGGTAAATAGAAGCGGGGGCGGACAAAGGAAACAACAAGGCAGCAGCTTAGTTTCAACTTTACTTCATTGATCATTCTTCGTTTAAAATTAAAATATATCAGCCGTGATTGCTTAAAGCTATTAAATTATATACACACTCTGCTCTGTCTCAATTAGCTTTCTCATTATACGACACCGTCGCTCAGCTATGGAAACTTCATTCCAGTAATTAAATAGAGAGTTTTTACATAAAACACTTTCTTGTTATGTTTGAAACATTTTATTTTTCCATTCATCCTCTTCTCGTCAATGAAAATGTCAATAGAGCCTTCTCGTTTTAATTCATTAACACCATAAGTTTGAGGGAATCTTATTTTGATTAACGTTTAATTTGTGTCGTCCGTCTACCCAGTCACAGCTGGATGGACTTGATTGAGATCGAAGAGTAAATAGTTGCCATAGTTGCTGTTTCTTCGACTGAGTGGTTTGATCAGTTTGCAGAAGTTTGTATTTGAGCATCATGATTGAATCTCGAGAAAAGTTTCTTGAATTCTTCGCTCGTCATCAGATTATTATATATTTACATGCTGCATCGTGAAATATCGCAGAACTAAGAACCAACGGAAGCTGAAATGCCGACATAAGCATTGAGGGATGGAAAGTGATATCGACAAATCGTTAAAGCATTTTCGTGATGCTCGAAAGACATCCGAATTGAGAAGATGAATGAGTAAAGTTCGCAGCGCGATGAAGCGCGGGAATGTCAACGGAATCCGAAACGACTTTCGCTCGAAGGTGAGCTCATCATGTCGCAACAAATCTTTATGAAACTCAATCATCGTTGGATCTCTCATGCCAACAATCGCAAACATATCGCCAACCATTACTCGAAGCAAAGGGCTTCGAGCGTAAACTGAGACGTATGAAACTTAGTGGAGTTGGAGAAACATTTTCTGTTCTTGAGTCTTACGAACTAATAATAAATAAGTTTTGTGATTCAGTAACATTTTTCTGTATCGTTTTCACTTTTCTCATTTGCCATGAAAGAATAATTTTTATATGTTTTGTCATGTTTAATGTCTACAGAGGGGCATTTGGGTATCTTCAGGGGGTAATCTACATTTCGAAAGCTTTTCCATGCTCTTAGAAGGTGTTTGCCCGTCTGTTTTTGTATAAACTGTAAAGGTATTTGATCTGTGAGTCCTCGTCGTCGTCGGCAATGTTGTTACTCGCATCGTCTATAACATAAACAGCCTCTTGATTAGCATCTCCATCATTTGAATCTTTGTTCTCGGCAATCTTTGTACTTTGACCTGGGACGAGCGCGTGCGTTGGGTTCGCGTTTCTGCTGGCATCTTCGGGCTGCTCCTTCGGCTGGATGGGTCGCGGGTTCAACGGTGCATAGAGCCGTGCCGTGTCGTAGTATCGATTCCTCAAATATTCCTCGATGTCATTGTAGTCAATAGAGTTGCCTCCACGCTTGCCGATGCTTTTAAGAATTTCTTTATTAATTTCCGCCTACGTTGAAGTGTTCGTTAGGTGTTCGGTTTCCGTTGTGAGAGAAGAGAAGAAATAAATGAAATTAGGGATGAAAAATTGTTGAAACAAAGTGTGTTTGCTCTTGTCACATGCTTGAAAGGAGAAGCGTGATGAATTATGGAATTTAATTATTCTAATGTGAAGCTAAATGCGTTCTAGACAAGAAATGTTTGAGCTTTACCTGCTTGTTTGCGCTCTCTCGTTGCCGGCGAGCCATCTCAAGCATAACTCGCTGACGTAGAACGTCCAAAGGATTCACGATAGACAGTGAAGGCTTAGTCCGCTTCGGCGAGAAGTATTTTTCCTAAAAACGAAAAGATTGGTAATGAAGTGGAAAAAAGGTTTCCCGTCACGCTCTGTGGTGAGTTTGCTCGCCCGCGTCACGAAATCTTTGTTGGTGTTCGTTTCCCACCAAACTCAACTTTGTTTTCATTTCATTTCTTAATTTCGCTGCTCAAATTAGTTAAGTTTTCCGTCGGAAATAAGTAATCATGAACAGCAGACTTTACAAATTTCGGCCCTTCGAGTTGGTGCAAGAGAATCCGCGGAAAAACAGTTTCATGCCAGGCGAGCGAAGCGGTAAAATCGATGAAGATCTTGAACTCTGCAAATCCTCAAACATTTTCATTTTTATAGGCCATCGAATCGCCTGCGATTCTTGCAATCTTTACGTGTTTGGCGGCTACAACTTCACCGAGAACAACGATTCACACAACCTGTACAAGGAGATTCTCTGCTACAACTTCGTGTCAAAGCAATGGAAGTTAATAAATGACGACAGCCAACTGGATGACGACTGTCCTGATGAGCTGGCTTCGAGCTCAATGTTGATGTACGCAAACACACTGGTTGTGTTCGGCGGGACGTCGTATCCATTCGGAATGAGATGCTCAAACAAAGTGACTTTGGTTACGGTCAATTCAGACGACTCGTACAGGATACAAGAGCTAAGAACACACAACGACGAACGGAACCAGCCACCGGGTCAGTACGGGATGTCAATCGTTTCAAAGGACAACTTTCTTTACACTGTCGGAGGAACTCAGGGATTCGATTACACAGCTGATGTTTACAGGTAAATATTTGATGCAATTTGGCTCAGCGCTAGATTTGATTTTTATTCGCTCGTCTTAGACTGGATTTTCTCAAGCAAGAGTGGGAGCTGTTGGCTGTGAGTCGCCCCGAGATTGACCCTGACGAGCCAATTGGACGATATCGTCACGAGATCGCGATTGACGAACGTTTCATTTATGTGTTCGGAGGTGGAACGTCTGACACTGTTTTCGACCTGAAGACGATCCCAGTCTTCAACCTAGAGCACAGAAAGTGGAGCAAGCTGGTGATGATTCCTGATTCGGTCGCTGGCTATCCGAAGCCTCGAAAATGTCACTCACTGGTGCAGCATACGACAAGCGATATCTATGGAGAGAAGGAAACGTGCGTCTACATCGCAGGTGGAAACGCGAGTGGAGTCCCGCTCAACGACATTTGGAAGTTGAGTCTCAAGACTGGCCGGTGGATGCGCTTTAAGAAAACAAACCTACACACATCACTGTTCTTTCACGACGCCTGCATTTCTCCTGATGGTGCTATGTACATATTCGGAGGTATTTCGACGCTCTCCACTCGAACCAACAAGCTCTACAAGATGTGGGTAACGATCCCAAAGCTCTCATCTATTGCCTGGGAGGCTCTCGTGCACTACTTTCCCCGCATACATCAAGCATCAAAGGACTTGCTGCTCGAGAAAGGCGTTCCATTGGATTTTGTAAAACGTGTACATCGCTAGTCTTCCCTCATGAATTTAAAAGTTAATTGTATAACTTCTCATCTCAATCTGTTTGGAAAACCTTTGAACCTGATAAAGTGAATCACACAATCTTGACCGAGACGTATTTTCCCTGGAATTCGGGATTTAACGAGAACACATTCATTTTTCAGAACTCTTGAGCTTGTCATCAACAGCGCTCTGAATTCAGTGAAAGTTCACTGTGAAACGCTAGCAAGATTTTTTATCACAAAAAATGTTTCCTTTATTTTTAGCATTTATGAGAACTCGTTATCAGCTCGAGCGCGTATTTAAAAACAATTAAGTCGATGGTCGGAGGCTTAGCGCCGTCTAACAATTCTCAGCTTCGATTAAATGTCGATTGTCGCTGTGATAGCTCATGACCGGAAATACTTTGGTTCTCTTCAGGACGAAGAAGGCCGTGGCGCCTACGAAGCAAACCACGATGAAGAGCGTGAAATAAACGAAAGTGAACTTGCTTGAGAATTCACTGCGAAAGTCTTCGAAGTCGTTGGAGACCAGTTTCTCTTGTTGCGCTTCTTGAGTCCTCTGAAGCTCCATCTCAACTTTCTGTTCAATCTCATTCATCATGTCAACGCGAACCTGAGACGTGATATTGTTCAGTTCCTTCTCGTACGTCTTCTTAATGTTGTCCTTATCCTTGTTGAAGAATTGCAACAAATCTGTCTTCAAGTCCTCCATTGCCGTTGAGTTGTCGAATTTCCCTTCGAGAATCTTCATGTCGTTGTTGACCCGCTCAACTGCACCAGCAACTTTCGTCTCGAGGTTATCGATTTTCCCCTGAACATTCTTGATGACATCGTTCGTTGATTTCATCAGAGCGTAATTATTGAAGCAGCTTTCGAATTTACTTGCATGACTCGACCACTGAATGAAACGAGTCAAGAGGATTGTGCTGCTGATGCAGACATTCGAGCCGAAGTCAGCCCTCATTAGTTTTGTGAGGCCAGCGTAGAATCCTTTTTCGACTTGAGAAATTTGATTATTTTGAAGCTGCAACGACTCAAGGTTGATATTCTTCGAGAACAGTTGGGCGCTGATGGCTTTGAGTTGATTGTTGTACAGCAAAACTAGTTTGAGGTTCACATTGTTGCTGAAGACTTCGTCGTCAAGCCACTCAATGTTGTTGTAAACCATCTCAATCTTTTCCACCGCCACCAGGTCCCGGAGGGCTAACTTGTGAACGTTCTTCAGCTTGTTGTAGTTCAAGCTGAGAATCTTCAATGAGTTCAGGCCCGTGAAGCAATTCTCGCCGAGGTTCTCGAGGTCAGTGTTTTTCATTAAAATCAACGTAATTTTCTTATCGAAGTAAGTCACGTTGAGATTCTGGAAGCCTTTCGAAGTCAAAATCATCATCTTCTCCATGTTGACGAACTTCTCAAAAACTCCTTTCGGCATGTTATTATCAAACTCTGAGTCACGGATCTGAACCCACACGACGTCCGCCTCTGTCTTGTTCGTCTCATCTTTTGCCATCACGTTAATCTCAAAATTGTTAGGATCTGGCTTCACGTTCTTCAGCTCACATCCGAAGCCATGGTTCTTGTCGTTGAAGGAAGTGCAGTTGTGAGTCGAGTGGCAAGTCGACGCAACAAGCAGCAGAATCGCGAACTGATAACACACTTTCATTGTCAAGTCGACAATAATTTATTATTCAAATGATTTTTTCTTGAACTCTCGCAGCAAACTGAAGTGAGCGACTGGGTACGCTGAGATTTTATGAACATACTTCGGTTCTTTATCAAGAATTTAGGGTGGAAGAATAAATTATGGAAGCTTAGCTTCGCTTGCTTTGCTTGTGACAAGAGATGAGTGATCAGCAATTTATTAAATCAATAAGGAAGCTTGATTAGTTCGACAAGGTTGCCGCTTTGTAAAGAAACTCCACAGCGTCTAGGCAATCGAAATTTCAACCCTACAGCTTCTCAGTTTTTAAGGTTGATTCATTCAAGGGTCTGGATCTCGCTGAAGCTTTTTAGAGTTTAGTAGTTTTCAGAAAGATCTTAAGCATCGAAATCAACATCATAATTTAGTCTAAACTGTTCCCACTTTGTTTCAAAAATGTATCACGTTTGTCTCTCGAATTCTTATCAAAGAGGTTTCTGTAGATTGTTTGTAGTTTCTAGGAGGTAAAAATATTCTTCTCAATCTCTAGCCCCAAAGATTTATGTCAAAGAGTGAGAAGTGAGAAAGGCAAAACATTGATAAGCCGCCGAAATCTTTCTTAGTAAAAATGAAATCAACAAAAACATTTCGTGACGTGTTCAATGGAAATTTCGTTGTTTACTCACTTGAAGATATTTGGAACTGTCGAAGGGAGCTGCGATGCATTGCGCTGCCAGACACAATGTTGTTATCAGCGTCCACTGCCAGAACAAAGCCTTCATTTTGTCTGAAATGGAATTAAAGCGAGTGAAGGTTGAGATAATTGCGTTTTAATCGCGTAGCAGCTCAATGAAATCTTCAGTCTACGGTCTTTCTTTTTAGGTAAAGTTCAAGTAAAGCTTCTGTGACAAGCTTAGCTTTGAAAGCTATTTCGGTCCCACACAAATCGCCGCTTCATTAATTCAAACAATCGATAAACTTCTTTGCTGCTGCGAGTCTCGAGAGCTTTCCTTTTGATTCACAGCGCTCATTAAGGCGGGCGGCAGGCTCAATTACGGGTGATTTGTGTGCGTACTCGAGGAGCTTAAACGATCTGAAATTGTTTGTAAATATCCATTGTGAGGCTGTCACGTCAATAGAAAAAACTACAGGTGTTGATACCAAGTCTCGCTGAAAGCTTCAGTCGGTTTATTCTCATTTCACGCAATTTCCGACCCGAAAAAAACCCAATAAAGCGACGAAGGAAAACAACATTTTGTGTCCATAATCGGATTTGAATTACATTTCACGTTGAAAGGTGACAGACAACGCTCACACCAGGATTACACTCGAACTGAATCATTAAAGAGCTTTCGAGCTGTATCTCGTGGAATTACAGCTCGCACACGTTTCCTTCGATATAACAAAGAATTGTCGTCGATTCATGGCCTTATCTGAATGAGATAAGAGTGTCGCTGTTAGTGCTTGTCTCTCTCGCAAAGAATACAAGACATTAACGAAGCGGATTACGGCACTCGTCGGTGCTGCTGACACTTTGTGGTTGAGTGACAATCTGAACGCATATGACGTCATATGACAAGATGATTTCCTTTTCAATCACCCCAACGGTTCATCAATTAGGCGCAGCGTGACGTCGAAGCCGGCAATTCATTCGACTTCCGAGTTAATTTGCGGAAGGTTAATCGATGGACGAGTTTCATCTCATTATTAACGGTAGATTGAGCGCAAATTGCTCGAGAGAGAAACTCAATTGATTTCCACTTTAAAGCCAATAAATATCCGAGAATCTCGTCGCAAGTTAGCGAGGAAATCTTAGTGGAGAGCGATGTCAATTTACTTAATGGCACAAAACAAATCCGCTTCCTTAACAGCTCAGAGAACAGAAATTTCCTGTCATTGAAATGCATGAGCAAACAACGAGCGCAAATTAAAAGTTTAGCGAAACAGAAAACTTGCGAGCATTGTCACAAAAGTTCTGATTACAGAAATTTACATTCCTCCGCCTTGATAATTTCGAATTTGCGTCGCTCCAAGCAACCAATCTGCTGCTGCTGCTCTTCACGAAATTGTGATTAATCGGTTTTGTGGGTGAGTCTCGTTCCGTTCTAAATCGGTACACGGGTAACGTCGTTGTCTCGATGAACCTTCCAATTTGCTTCCAATTTGTTAACAGCAGTTGCTGGATAGTTGTGTATGCCTCAGTTGCTCCATTAGTTAACATTACATGATTTTCTAGGGTTTATTGAAAGTTACGACTTGATTCAAACATCTAAGAGTTGAAAAGCTTTTCATTAAATAACTTTAGATTACTTTCCTAGCTTTGAACTTCCAAGAGAGCGAAAGCTCTTCAAAAGCTCCCGCTACGAAACACGCGAAAGCTTCCCATAATGCTATGTGAAGTAAACGGTTGAATGCACCTGATAAAGCTGCTCATCAATTTATTTATGATGCGAACATAAACTCAACTGCGATGCTAAGTTCATATGAGCGGATGGAAGGGTCAATAGCAATAAGTCTGTTTTCGCAAATACAAACATTACTCAATTACTGACGTGTTGCTTTTTGCAGGACGTCGTGCAGTCATGCATCAATAAATTAAGCTCAAGTGTAGTATGAATCACAAATGTTTTGCTGTTCAATATAAAGTTCACAAATGCTGTTGATATATTACAGAGCGTGTGAGATTCAACAAGTGTTGAAAGCAATTAAAGAGAAGAACGTTGCTACAATGTACTCGCGCCTACCGCGGCGCTAAACGTTTCAATAAACATGGTGATTAGATTGCGAGACGGCGGAAGGCGCAGCTCGAAGTCGGAAATTGCGTTTAAAGAGACTCTCCAAGCGAGTTATATTGACGTTAGCAAACTTTTCCCATTGCTTTCGAAAAATTCTTCGAATGGAAATTTCAATTTTATAATCGCGTGTAAGCTTAAGCGCGTCTACGAGAACTTTGGTAATAAACGCCGATGAAAGCTTTCTGGTTTGTTTGAGCGAGACTTTGCATCACAATCAAACCCGTCGAATGGAATTGGGAAAATGTGATTTCGCAACAAGCCACTCGCATCTGGTTTCGAGCGAAATAAAGTACTCGGAAATTAGAAAGCTCTGAGAAGCTTTCGAAAGCTCGTGGAGATTCTGTCATTGAGAAACAATTCAGAAATAGCCAATTGATTCAAATTCAATTGAGGTGAAGTAATCCTTGAGCTAAAAGACTGTAATCGCGATATGAAAGCCGTTGTCTTCGTCCCAACAATGTGCCATCCATGTGAGTGTAAGGAAGGTCTCATGTTGAGGAAACAAATGAACATCAACGTGATTCCAGCGTCGCATCTGCCTCTCTCGCGTTTATTTCGCACCATTAACCTGATGAGCAATTAAGAGCAAATCGAGCCGTGAAGAAGATGAATTGTCGTCTCGAAATAATTCAACGACTCATCTTTGCCCACGTAAATAGATTTCTCAAGCACGATGAGTTGCTTTAATCGTTCACTCCCCCGCCGATTGCATTCTCGATTTAATTTCAACTTGCCATCATTTCTCATTGGGACAGAATCTTTCCCTTCGTGGTCGGCCCTAAATTTCATTTTGTTTTTAATAAAACAAAAAATCTCTCCATCATAATAAAAAGGCAAGACGAGGGAGACGTAAAGTATCATGTTAAAGCTGTTAATAAGTAACAAGTATATCGCTTCGTATTAAAGCCACGCTCGCGCTCTTTTCTGTCTGATTAAGCGGCTCAAGAATAAATTATGCACGCCAGGGGAAAGCTTTACTGAAAGCTCTGCGTTGAGGCGAATTATTAGCATCGTTGAGGTGACATTCGACTTCCCGTTGGCAGCATCAACATCAATGAAAAGTTGTGTACGGCTTGTTCCCATGTAGAAAGGATTAGGAATAATTTTCTTTACGGTTGTAGGAGGCGAGATCATCCTGTTTCGCCTTCATGTCACTTGCACTCGGAGGGAGCTTCAAACAATTTTAAGGGTTCCCCTGCTCGCTTTATCGCTCGACGGAAGAGAAAAAGGTTACAGAAACTTTTCACAAACGGATTCCACACTGAACTTGGCCAGGCAGCGGTTGCTCCATTCAACTTTGGTTTCTTTCAAACTTTCCAAGATTTCTCGGTTGAGCTTTAATGCGGCGTATTGTACTTATTATCTCGAAAGCACGCTCTGCTTGCTGCGGGCGGACGGTCTTCACCTTTGAGTCCCAGTCTCATTAAATTATATCTTCCATGTCATCAGAAGCTACTTCCTTTCTTTCAGCTATCTGCGTGCTTTTGCATTGCAAGCTCTCGAGCTTCTCTAAATTTTCCTCGCGAACAATGCGCCAATGCCCTCGAGACAAAATGCCAAATAATTACTCTGCTGGAGAAAGCAAATTCCTCTCTATATTGATAATAACTTAATTAATATCGGCCACATTATTTCTTTATCATTAGAGATTATCGTTGTGCCCATCTTAATTAATTTCTCGATCGAAATGTCATTCATGCGAGGGGAAATGTCTTGGGGTAACATAAGACTGATTCCACTCACAGTTGGATGTGAAAAGTGAACCATTCTCTCACGTTTTTGTCCGCAATCCCGAGAGAAAATTTATGTGGGAATATGTCACGACGGACGTTAATTGCTCGAGGATCTCGAAAAGCGAAAGCAGAAATATTTACGAGCTGTGAAGACTTCTCGGCGTTAACGGAGCTGAAAGCTCGCCGCCTAATTTTTCTCTCTCGCGCAATAAATCTTAAAACGTCGTTTGATGAAACGGGAAACTAACTAACTCAAAGCAATGAAAACTTTAGAAGCGACACACGCCCGCTTAACTCATCTGCAAGTTCGTAACTCTTCTCATTGATGCGAATGTTTCATAAAATTTAATTTACCGGACATGGACGAGGAGACTCTTCATCCTCGTTTCGTAACGAAGCTTCAAGGGTAAATCATGACGACGCTTGACAGGCAACAAGCGCATGTTAATTTGTTTAATTTCTCAGAAACAATCAGCTTTATCGCTCAGGGATCTTCTCGACTCGATTAAGTAGACAGAGATTCTAATAGAACGGGACCAGCTGACGGGCTTAGCACTTCAAGCGTGTGAAAAGCTTTTGTTGTCAATCAATTTTGGGCGAGAAGTTTTCCTCGAACGCCTTCAGGTGATGATGATTCTGATATCTTCTCAGTTAAATCAGCGTTAATTCGCTTTTATGAAATTAGATTTTGAGATAAAACAATTAATGGGAACATAAGTTTAACATTCTCCGACCGAAATATCTCTTCAACCCGAAGAGCTTTTTGTCATTCTGCGACATTAAAAGTTTTGTAATAACTTTCAAAGGCTCGAGACATTCCCCGAGTGTTTTGTGCTGCTTGTCTCTTCAGCTTTATCTCTCGGGTTTATGAAGTGGAAATTTTGAAAATTCGGTATCAAGATCGTTGTCATATACTAAGCGTGGGCGGGTTCTTGACAGCGACGCTTTGAAGTCACGATCCGAGTGCAAACGGACCGAGCTTGCTCATCAATTTGCGTCATTAATTGGAAAGCACACATGCAACTCAAACTCAAACTTGTCAAACACGCAATGAACCCTCTATTGATTTCGAAAGTTGCTGTCATCAACGGTGGTTAACTAAATGAAAAGCTTTATGTCTTCCATTGTCAGTTAAATTAATTTGCCTCGTTTCGTCGCTTGTGCCATGAATGTTTAATTGAAACAAGGAATGAACATCTGACGCAAGCTATTTCTGCTTTGGAACTATTTTCATTCATTCATCCTTCACAAGCAGTAACTAGTTCCAAGTCTATCTGCTCAAACTTCTTCCGACATTCATTAGGAAAAGTTTTGCAGCTAATTGAATTCTCAGTTGTTCAGGTTGAGGACCGACTGTCTCAATAGCTCGAAGTGTCCCGACTTCGGTCATTTCCTTAATTACCAATTATTCAATTGACAACCTTCGGTACGAGTCTATTAGGTTAACGTTTAATCGCCTCATCTGTCTCAAAAGTCAATGTCAACCTTTCTCCGATTTTTCTTTCGTTGAAGTTTTTACGATTCCTCATCATCCTTTTATGGAATTCTCGCAGCTTTCATTAAGCAACCGAGACCGTTCGGTCCGACGTAAAGGAAGGACGATTAAAACAACGAAGATAATTATTTAAACAATGTGGAGAATTGCTGGAGAGCTCTGGATAAACGCTGATTAAGCGGAAGTCCTTAGAACGGCGGTTGAGCGAAAGAAAAGCTCAAACGTGCATTAAATTGTCGTGAGCCGCCATGAAATGAATGAATTTTCAATTTTCTGTGGACAGCCAAGAGCTTTTGTCATTTACTTTGAGCTTGCCGTCGCTGGAAAGCTCGTTAATCATAGCTTTGCTTCTTCCCTCCCTCATCATATTCTGTCACCAAATAAGCGTCCATTTAATGAGTTTGCAGAAAAGAAATGAGTTAACGAACTTGACAGAATGCAAAACTGCGGATTGTTCTCCCTCCATTCACCTCCCAGCGTCGTGGTGAATGAAGTCGAGAGTTAATTAAAAGAAAATTACGCTCAAGGGGAGCATCGCCTCCCACTTGTTGTGAGTTAAGACCGCCTCTAATTATTCAACAAGTCGCTCGCTCGTTCGTCTTCTGTTGTGAATCCAATTTAAATATTTTCGTGCATAATGAAAAGTTTACTTTCACACGCTTGCCAATTTAAACCAACCCGTCGGGGAATTCAGCAGAGCACAGCGCGGAAGGAAGCTCATAAAAAGGCTATTCAAACAGTTGGTGATTTTCGGAAACACTCGGCGGATCTCGCCGGAAGGCTGAGCAGAGAAATTAATTTACGATTTATGAAAACTTTTAATCGTTCGCGTGGAAGTTCGATTTATTTAATTCCGAGCGATTCGTGTTGCGTAACTCAATTTGATTGACTGATTTCATCCAGCTCGATTACCATAAATAATTCATGGGGACAACGAAAAGTTATTCAGAATCAAAACTTACATGAAATTTATCCGAAACTTGTCGAAACAAACTCTTGCCGTTCACCCTTTTTCCGATCAGAGACTTTCGCTCTCTCGATTTTGTGATTTCAAATCAGGCAAATGAAGATAACTAACAGTCGATCCTTGCTCGCTTTCACTTTTCCTACGGCCAACAAAAAATATTTTCTCTCTTCTCTGAACACAACACCGCACTTCAACTCAACAAGTGTTATCGACACGATGTTCAATGCTGAAATCGTTGAGCTCCTTCGCGGATGTATCCTTTTTATATTATTCGGAGACCTTTTCGTCAACTGCGCAATGCTGCGATGTTCCCGACTCGCTTCACGACACAAAATGATCGAGCCGAAGCTGAGGAGTCGCGGACGAGAGCTCGAAGCGAATTCGAAATTGAGAAATCAAGTCATGTGACTCACGATCAATTTGTTCGACTCGTGAGCTTCATGTGCTTAATTTAAAATAATTAAGTAATAAAGAAATCTGAGAAAATCTTGAAATCGCCGACCGTTAAATATCTGGGCGATTTCCAGTTTCATTTGGACTTTCCCGCTTTCCATCGTTGCGAAATTGCACTGGAAGTCGCTCGTGTTGTTGTCACCGTGCTGGTTTGTTGTAAGAGGCGAATAGCAGAAGTTGATAATCTAGCCGACCAGCGACAGAAGGAGAGGAGAATCGGAGTTGTCGTTTACTCTGAGTAACTTGGGTCGAATCCCAAACAAATCTGTGCTATCGTCGTTAGTCCTACGCGACAAACAAAAGTTTAAAGGGCAAGCTAAGCTGCTGCTGAAACAAAACAACTTGTTTTCGTTTGCGAATATTATTCCAAGTCGTCGTGGGGGAGAAAGTTGCTCCATCAACCGTTGCTTTGAATTGCAAATATCTCGTGATATTTTCGTGAGAACCAGGAAACCTTACAAAAGCTTTAGTCTGATAAGAAAGTCGCAGAATATTTATGAATCTCATGTAGCTCAGCTCTCTTCTCGTGGAAATCAATAAAGATCTTGCACTTGTGACGTCTCGACTGAAGTTAAAGTGAATCACTGAGACCGAAAGTGCATGAGAGAGTAGAAAGCGGTCAAGGAGAGATTCGAGATAATTTATCAATTGTGCAACCTTTGTGATTTTCGTCGCCGTAGTTCAGTTCAGTTTCGAGCCTCAGTCTTACATGACGCTCGTTTGTTTAATGTAATTCATTATCACCAAGTTTGCTGACTCAAGTAATTTAGAGTTTGATGATGCCGTGGACTGAATGGACCGACACTTTGTTCCGAGGCTTGGACCTCCGGGATTTGAAGGTCGACGAAGCTTTCCTGAACGTCACTAATGACCATAAAGATGCGTTTTGCCTGTACACCCTCTCAGAGGATTGTGTGAAGTGCCCGTACAAGAAGCTCGAACACATTGAGCCTCTGAAGACAACAGTCATCAAGCTTGATGTTGCGAGAGGCTTGAAGATGAGGCTTTTCGATGGGAAGTGCTTTGACTACATGTTTCCGAACGAGACGAGCAACGGAAATCGCTGGAGCGCTGAGCCCGATTTCGGCGAGTTTGGTGTATACGACTTAAGGATCAGATCTTCAGGAGCGATCATGTTCGAGACAGCTAAAGATCCCGTGAACATTTACTCATGTAAGTTAAGATATCACTTAACTTCCGAGTGCCAAACTGACTTGAGTTAATCCCACAGCTTTGTTCTTTGTTGGCGTCGTTCTCGTGACTTTCTACTGGCTCTGCAAAGGCTTCAACAATTATTATATGAACCCTTCAGGCCCCGATCCACCAACGGATTCGAGCGAACCGCAAGCAGCTGACAACGAACTTGAAATGCCAAAGACTAAGAAACGGTTGAAGAGTCTCGACATCTTCCGAGGCATCGCGATTGTTCTTATGATCTTCGTTAACTCGGGAGGTGGATCATACTGGTGGATTGAGCACGCCACGTGGAATGGACTTCATGTCGCCGATCTCGTATTCCCATGGTTTCTCTTCATCATGGGCGCATGCATCCCATTGAGTATCAAGTCACAAATCACCCGACAAGTTCCAATGTCTGAAATAATCATGAAAATTATCAAAGTAAGTTTTCGGTTCAGGTTTCATTCTTTGTCTAACAAACTCGTTTATTGTAGCGATCAATGACATTATTCGTGCTGGGCCTATTTCTTAACACAACGCATGGCGCAACCTTTGAGAGCATTCGAGTGTTCGGCGTTCTTCAACGATTTGGAATTGCTTATCTTGTCGTCTCTTTGTTGCACATTTGCCTGGTGAACGCTCCGTCGGCTGACACAAGATTTCAACAAGTCTTTTACGACGTCAGAATGCTATGGAAGCAATGGGTCGCTATACTGACGATCGTCGTGATCCATCTCGTGATAATCTTTGGACTTAAAGAGGGAGACTGCCCAAGGGGTTACCAAGGGCCTGGTGGAATACACGATTACTTAAAGCATCAGAACTGCACTGGTGGCGCGACTGGCTTCATCGACCGTCTCATTCTGGGAGAAAGCCACATGTACCAACGGGCGCGGATAAGATCCGTTTATGATTCGCTCGTGTTTGATCCAGAAGGAGTCTTCGGATGTTTGCTGACGATCGTACAAGTTTTTCTCGGCGTTCAGTGTGGCGTCACATTGTTGGTTTACCCGACAGTGCGAGATCGCCTTCGCCGCTGGTTATCTTGGGCAGCTGGACTCGCAGTCCTCACAGGCATTCTAACTCTCTTCACCATCGACGACGGAATCATCCCGATAAACAAGAACATGTGGTCTCTATCGTTCATTGCTGTGACTTCATCGCTTGCCTTCCTTCTCCTGAGTCTCATTTACTATTTGGTCGATGTGAAGAACATCGGCGACGACTTCTGGACGATCTTCCTTTATCCGGGACTTAACGCCATCCTTCTTTATGTGGGCCATTCCGTCTTCCACAAGATGTGGCCTTTCCACTTTTCGTTTGACGTAATGAACACGCACTTCATTCTGCTGCTCGAGAACTTTTACACGGTCATTATCTGGATCTTGATTGCGCATAAACTTTACCATAAGAAAATATTTTACAGCATCTGAACTGTTTGTGGCAATTTGCAATTCAAAAAGTTGTCTTTGCGAATTTATTTTACTTTATCGCCGCTTTTTATTCAATAAAAGATGTTTAACAAGTTGAAAAAGTTTCTCTCTGTTATTCGTCCCAGTTCGTCTGAGTCTGAATGTCAAATTTCTCAAAGTCATAAAAGTCTGAGAAAGTCGTTTGAGTGTAATTGTTGTTGAAGAGATTCTCGGTGAAGTCAGTTTGGGTTTCAGCGGAGTAGAATTCCATCTTCATCTCGCTGTCATTGATGTTATCGAATAGATTGATGCTTGCATCGTCAAAGTCGTTGCCAGATAAACTATTCCAGTTGATGTTTCTCTTCGTTTGACTAGAAGATGACGACAAACTGTTTGAGTTTTCTTCTTTGATGAAATCATCTGCTGTTGATGTTGAAGAATTCTTGATGAGTTTCGGTTTAGTTTCGAAGGCGAACGACGAGATGGGTTGGTCGGTGCTGGTGAACACAGAGGTTGTGGTGGCGATGTTAGGAGGGAATGAAAGGTTCTCGTTCGAGTTCCACAGTCCAAGCCCGGACGTTGTAGTGGAAGCTTCTTTGGTCGTTGGTGGATTCTCCAGCCTTGAACTGTCTTTTTGAATCGATTTGTCTCTTTTGCTCTTTCTATTCCTGACGTCCGCCGGATGCTTTCGCTTCTGATGTGTTAGCAGAGCTTCATTTGAGTTGAACGACGTGTTGCAATGACAAGTGAAAGTTTTCCCACAGTTTTTCAGGTGAAGATTACGAAGCATCGCAGTTGAGAAGGTCTTCTCACAACCCTCGTTTGTGCAGGCGAACGTTCCAGTGTTGTGAACTTTGTGGTAATGCTGGTGCAGATGTTTCCGAGTCTTGAAGTATTCATCTTCCAATTGCAAACTCCGACGGCAGTTGTTGATTGGACAATTAAATCGATAAACCACTTCCCTGCCACTCGATTTCGTCGATCGGTCTAAGTGCTCGAATAAATGTTTCTTCAAACTCTTCTCCGAGTTGAACTGCTTGATGCATCCAGCGTTGTTACAAACGTAAGTTTTATCCTCGATATTCTCAACTGTGACTTTCACATAAATTACAATTAAATCGCTCATCTTAATTGAATCACTGGTTTCGATATATGAATGATTTTTGGAATGTTTGTGTGTTGATTTTGACTAGAAACGAATTGCAAATTTCGTTTATTTTGTGCAAATATTTTTGCAGGAAAATCTCCAAGCAAAACAAAAATAAACCGATTGGGGTCGAGACGCAAAAGTGTCACAAGATGCGAAAACTCACCAAAAGATGCGAAAAATCGAGCGCGAAAATTTAAAATTATTTCAAACTTTTTAAATTTCGTTTTAATATGTGATTTATTTATTTATTTTGATTGTAATTCAGTTGTAGTTGAAATTCTTTAGTTGAACTACTAGATATATGAACAGATAAACGTTAGAAACACGAGTTATCGTCCACATCATGAGGGCTACGTCACATTCAATCGATCCCGCTTATCGCCATTAACCGATTGAAAAGTAAGCGTAATTCCATAAATTTGCGAAAATCGAGTTTTACCTTCACATCTCCGGATTTACCACGAATAAATTACGTACATTAGTTAGTAAGCTAGAGGAGCATCTCGTGAAGGTGATTGCGATCGCTCGCGATTGAATATCGTCGAGTTCTTGCCAGATATAAAATTGTACCGCGAAAAAGGATTTCTTGAGCGATATTTGATGACTCAATTGCACTGAATATATCATGTCAACGACTGAGCCGGAATCAACGAGCAGCAGCAGTAGTACGAGTGATGAGAGCAAGAGTGCAACGGCAAGTAGTCTAATGAACGGAAAGAGTCGCAACAGTGCTGGCAAGAAGTCGCCAATCAAGCAGTCGCCACAAACCTGCACTTGGTGTGCAGAGACGAAGACGCCGCTTAAGTACGTCTTGCCTACACAGAATGGCAAAAAGGAATTCTGCAGCGAGTCGTGCATCGCTGAGTTTAGAAAGGCTTACAGCAAAGGAGCTTGCATTGAATGCGACAACGCAATTCGGGCGAATGCTCCAAATCGCGAGTTCTGCTCGACGTTTTGTCTCAACAAACACAAAAAGAAAACACCAAGCAGTCCTCAGACGCCATCAACATCTCAAAACAAATCATTGAATAACAATAACAGTAACTTATCGAATAACAATAAGCAAAAGTCGTCGATGGAGGCAAACAATAACAACCCGATCAAGGAACACTATGCAGTCACCAAGATGAGTCCAATGTTCCAGTACGAAGCGTTTCATGTGTTCGACTGGAAAGAGTATCTAAAGGTGAGTGAAGTTCAATGCTCCGATTCAATGCAACTGAAGTGTTTATTGATTTTAGGAGACAAAATCAGTGCCAGCTCCAAACGAATGTTTCAAGCAGGCAGTGGACCCACCGAAGAACGAATTCAAGATTGGAATGAAGCTCGAAGCTGTTGACCCTAGAAATGTCAACTCGATCTGCATTGCAACGGTCGTCGGTGTCTTGGGATCTCGATTAAGGCTCCGGCTTGATGGCAGCGACAACAAGAACGATTTCTGGCGACTTGTTGATTCAAGTGAGATCAAAGCCGTCGGCGACTGCGAGCGGAACGGCGGAATGTTGCAGCCGCCGCTTGGTTTTCGCATGAATGCCAGCAGCTGGCCCACGTTCCTTTCGAAGACTCTGCATTTGGCTGAAATGGCGCCAACGGAAATCTTCCAGCCCGAGCCGAAGACGCCAAAGCGAAACATCTTCAAAGTAGGACATAAGCTGGAAGCTGTGGACAAAAAGAATCCACAATTGATTTGCTGTGCAACAGTAGCTGCTGTGAAAGACGACGAGATCCACGTGACATTTGATGGCTGGCGTGGAGCGTTCGATTATTGGTGCAAATACGATTCGCGAGATATTTTTGCTGTTGGATGGTGCGCGAAAAGTTGTCATCCAATGCAACCGCCCGGACACAAAGGACGGTTCGACTCAACATCAAGTCGCCAGAGACACGCTCGTGTCAACTTTACGTTAGCTCAGGACATTGAGCTAAAGGAAAAGACGCCAGTCACCGCGCATTTCCACTCTCAATGCAAAGCTGGTCCATTCATCAATCCATTAAAACTCCCAGTCATTCTCACCGGGCCGTCACATCAATCGCTAGCAAAGCTTTGTCTACAAGAAGTTCTATCAGCTTGCCGCGACACAAGTCAACTATCTCCAGTACTCTTTGGAATGGAAGGAGACGTCCACATTGTCACAGCGTCGAGTAAGAATTTCACGGTGAAGATTCCTGTCTTCACTAAAGAAGGAGCCGACGACGAAATGAAAGGATTCTTGGAGTCCTTAATGGGTGCCTGTCACGCATGTAAAAACCTGATAACGCTCCATCGTGAACCGGAGCAGTGCGAGAAGTGCAGTGGAAACGAAAACATCCCGCCACATCTCCAGCCTCTGTCAACTTCGCTGCCACCGAAGCGACAATCCAAAGGCACCGACTCGCCCACCCAAAAACGACAAAAGCTCTCGTTCTCTGAATCAGAGCCATCAACGCCGATCACAACTCAACCACTATCATCTCCTTCATCGTCATCTAAAAACCTATCAATGAAAGAAGCTAAGCAAGTGGTGTCGCCTGTAGCTTCAAATCCACAAGAAATCAAGATCAAAGAAGAGCGAGTGACACCTGAGCTACCAACATTTCCTGAACCTGAAACGCCGCAATCTGCTGGAATGGGCGGACGAATGTCCGATACTGATCTCGACAAAAGTATGGACTGTCCATCGAGCAGCGCCTCGAGTCCCGGTCCTCTGATTCCGAGTGGAAGTATCAACGACTGGAAGATCGAGGATGTCATTCAATACATCTCGACCGCTGACAGTTCGCTAGCTGTACACGCTGACTTATTCAGACGACACGTAAGAGAATCACAATTCGCCGAATATCATTTGACTAAATTTTGAATTCGTTTCGTAGGAAATCGATGGAAAAGCTTTACTGTTGCTCAACTCAGAAATGATGATGAAATACATGGACATCAAGTTGGGACCGGCGTTGAAAATCTGTAATTTAGTAGAGAAGGTCAACAACAAATCGAGTCGACATCGTCACATGAGTCATTAAATGTCTCGTCAGCTCCCTTCGAAGCTCCTGTACAAATGTAACACTTTTGATTTAAGGAAATCGTTGTTGACACTTGAATTGCTTTCACAGTCTTGTTGTGAATGAAGTTTGTCTCGAAAGCTCTTCGCCGTTCGTAGGTAGTCGAAAACTCAAATTCTCTCCGCCCCGCAAAAAGCTTGAATAGTTGCACAACATATATGAAATCTTAATGGCAAAACCACAAACTGTTAGACTCGCTTCGAATGCTTATCAATCCACAGCATGGCAATATTAAAGTGAAATCTGATAAAACGAACCGCAACTAGAGACACAATAATCACAAAGTTTAGTTCCTCAATCCTTCACTACTTTACATCATCACGTCACAGTTTCCCTCTCCTTTCCAAGCCAATCAGAATGTCGAATGAAAGTTTAATGTGCGACCAGGCAATAAGTGGGATCTGCAAAGGCAAATTTGTTTGGAGTGCGGAGCGAAGGCGCTCGCCTAGAGGAGAGAAGTTCATTAATTTAATTGTTAGGGACGGCCTGCAAAATGGACCGAAGAGAGCTCCTTTATCCTCCTTTTCCCTGGCCCTTTCAAGATTTGTAATGTGAGACGAAAGCTGAAAGAATAAAACTGAAAATGATTAAAAGAATTTGCGGTTGAAGTAACAGTCTAGAAAAATATATTTCTAACAAATCACAACTGGCTGTTAACCTAATCGGACGAAAACGAATCCAGTCCGTGCCGGTAAATAGGCGTGAATGAAGTTGCTGCGACCGGCATGACCCTCGGCTAACGACACGTGCATCAAGTTAGTGTCAACGCGGTTGAATCCGCCGAACGCTTCGTCGTCAGTGCTCAGGACGATTTTGTAAGTTCCAGGAAACTCGACGCCGATGCGATAATCGGTAAACGATCTGTCCTGATGGAAATTGAAAACGAAAACATGACAGTTCCGTTCGAAGCTGATGATTTTGTCGCCTTCGTGCGCCCACGTTACATAGCCGGGATTGCTGTTCAACCATCCGTACTTCTCTTCCGTCAAATTCATTGCTCTGTCGAACTCATTCAGAAATTTGTACTTCAAATTGACATCGTCTGAATGAAACGAAAAGATTGACGGCTGTGCGTAAATTATGAATGGCCAATTACTCACCAACAAGGTTCCATTGACGACGACAATATTGAAACGATTGATTATTTCCTTTGCGGGGAAAGTCTAACCACTCGGGGTGGCCGAACTCGTTACCTATAAAGTTCAAGTAAGCCTCACCGCCGAGAGAATGTGTGATGAGCCTGTCAGAGGATTAAATCAAAATCTGTGACTTTTTGAACCTCAGCACTAACCTGATAACTTTGTGCAACGCCATTCCTCGGTCAACGATCAGTGATGGAGGTGAAAGAACTGACATCGAGGTGTACATCTCTTTGTCCATCAGCCAGAAAGCTAAAGTCTTGTCACCAACGAGAGCTTGATCGTGCGACTCAGCATAAGCAACTGTCTTCTCCTTCCATCTTCTGTTGCTCAGCGTATGAACGATGTTGCCCATACTCCAGTCTTCGTCTCTGGAATCTTTAATGACCTCAATCCACTTGTCTGGAATCGCCATAGCCAAGCGATAATCGAAGCCAATGCCGCCTTCTTCAAACGGACAACAAAGCGTTGGCATGCCACTGACATCCTCGGCAATTGTAATGATGTTAGGATCCATGTCATGGAAGATTTTATTGGCTAGTGCCATGTAAACGAGCGCATCTGTGTCAACATTAAGGCCAAAGTATTCGCTCAAGTCCCCCGAGAAACCAGCGCCAATCCCATGATTGTGATAAAGCATCGACGTTACTCCATCGAATCGATATCCATCAAAACCATACTCGTCTTTCCACCAACGAAGATTGGACAGCAAGAAACGGAGAACTTCGTAGGACGAGTAGTTGAAGAGTCTTGAATCCCACAGGGCATGTTCACCTTTCGGTCCGGAGTGGAAGTAGCACGAGTCTGTTCCATCGAACTCATTCAAACCGTCCAAGACGTTCTTGCTCGCATGTGAATGAACGACGTCGAGGAGCACAATCAAATTGTTCTTGTGAGCGACGTCAACGAGACGCTTCAGCTCCTCAGGCGTTCCAAAGCGAGAAGATGCGGCAAAGAAGCTCGTCACTTGATAGCCGAAGCTCGCGTAGTAAGCATGCTCCATAACTGCCATGATTTGGATTGCGTTGTAGCCTTGACGGGCGATACGGGGGATCACGTTCTCCGTGAAATTTTGGTAGCTGCCAATCTCGTGCTTCTCCGTTGCGATCCCGACATGGCACTCATAAATCCTCAAAGCTCTCGGCTTCATTGGCTTGCGGAACTGAAATTTATAGCGAGCCGACTCTGGCGGATTCCAAACTTTTTGATTGTAATTCGTGCCGAAGGTCAAGTCTGTCGGTGGCACGACGTAGTTAGCCCAAGGCGACAACCGAGCGACCAACTCGCCTTTGTTGGTCCTAACGATTACTTTCACCTCGCTGAGATGAGATATTGGGCAAGTGCCGTCGGCTTTTGGGGGCAAGACCAACTCCCATTTGCCGTAGTCGAGCTTTTTGTACGGGTTCGCCTCCCACTGCCAGCTATCTACAATTTGAAGCGGGCGATAACAGAAGTTGAAAGTTTTGCTCCATTAAATGAAAACTCACTGAAATCTCCAGTAAGATAAAGACCGACAGCTCCAGGCGCCCATTCCTTCGCCACTACAGAGTTGTCGGGTCTAATGTGGATCCCGAATTGCTCGTAGCCTCGAGTAAACTTGTCGATTCCACCCTCTGTCTCCTCGAACGTCTTCAGCCACTGGCGCAAGCAGCCGTGTCTGCAACATCAACCACTCAATTAATCGAAGCGGGAATAAAAACAAACAAGACATAAAAGCTTGTCATGCAGAAATATTGCGAGACGAAAGTCGAGTTTAATGATGTTGTGAGAGGAAACGTCTTCAAATAATTTCGGCGGATCGCAAAGTAAACAGAACCGCCAAGATAACGCGAAGATGGTATGAGGAAATCGACGTCACATAATTTCTTCGATCGACCTTGGTGTGACTTTCAAACTTTTCCGAATTTTTTATCTCCCACGATTTGCATAATTTCCCAGGAGTTTGTCAGGTGGACCGGACTGCTTTGCTTCAGGGCACAAACACCGCACGCACCTTCGTCGTATCTCTTTCTCGTAGGGCTTCATGTAGGGATCTCGATCCAGAAGCTGCTGAATGTCTTTCACTTCGACTGTTGACGGATCCATTGTGTCGTTGTCACTCTTTTCTTCAACTTATGAACTAAGCTAGACTAGTAGACGATTCACTTTGATTATTTTTCGCAAAGTTCGACAACCCAAAGATCTGTTTCGACCGGCTCTATAGCGCGCACTAACATCTGACTCGACTGAGCGACTGCCAAGAGAGTGGAATTTCTAGTTAAACATTGAATAATCAGACAACATGCGGCACTGAGTCTCGCGCTCTTTTTATTTTCAACGCTTCGCTCTCTTTTCACGAGTTTTCCGAAATATCTGAGCATACGAAATATCCGAGAAATATCTCAGCCTTCGTTCAGTAGTGCGACTGCATCGTTCGACAACAGACTCGCTTTTCATATTCCTCTCGTCGTATGTTCCAACGGTCGTGTTGGGGAAAATGTCTTGAAGAGGGAAAACAAATTGTCACATGTGATAAAACGCGGAGATTGCGTTCCGAAGCATTAAAAGTAATTTCACTACGTGTTTGAGTGCTTTACTGTTGACTTGTGCAACTTTCTAGTGTGAGAAACGTAACAAAAGCTGAGCCCATAGCGAAGCATTGGAGCAACGTAAAAGGCAAGAAAACAGTTGAAGTCAGAAACGGGTTTCGTTTCTTTTTTCTGGTTTCTCTTACAACGCTCGAAAAATCATTTTGTTGTGTGCATTGTGCGGCTAAACAGTTGCCATCCGAAAGACACAAAAGAAGCCAGTTCACAGTTTGCCGTACGGAATGTAATTCGCTCTAAAAGGCTCCCGAGTGTGGATTAAAAGTGGATCACAGTGCGACTTGGTGACGCAATTAAAAACAATCCTTAATTACATTTCCACTGGATTAGCAAGTTCTAACTGTTGGATTACCCGGAGCGGATGCTGACGTCGTCCTCGTTCATGTGATGTCATCGCAAGAGCTCTGAAAGAAGCTTTTTATGGTGAGAACGATACGCCTTTCACACTCTTCTTTTATCGAACGATCCGCTGTGCTTTTGAAACTTCTGATGGATTTTTCTTCTTCCCCCGCTCGTCGAGAATTAATTCATTCTGAATTTTAATCGCTTCATATTAATTCTCTCCTTCCTCCCGCAACGATTGCAACGGTTCTTTTGATAACACCGCTCGCGGTGTGAACGTTGCCGTTCCAGCTCGCAGACTTGACGAGAACTCTCTCGAGCTGCACGGGCTTCGACTGAAATTCATCACCACCTAATTAGCATTTTAATGTGCGATTCTTTGTTCAATGCTTCCACTCCTCGCCATATTACCAGCGTTGGAAGAGTCACGACTGAAATAAAAGATGATTTAATGCTTCCTTTCGCTCGCTGATACATCGAAGCGCATTGAAATGGATTGGGTGAGATGTGCTAAAAAGGGAAATTTATAATTAAATTCACATTATGCAGTTCGCATACGTTTGAATTTTAGCTTGGCTAATGAAAATTTATCGAGTCGATCTCCAACTTCGTTTGCTGCATTTGACGACTGACTTGAACGTGTCTCCGGGGCAACGAATAAGAAACCGTCTGTCGTTCTCAGGTTTCCTCCATGCATTTGTTGCACATAATCTAAAGTTGCCGTGTGTATGTCGATGCAAGAAGAAGCTTCGAGGTTTTTGCATTTATTTACGGCTTTTAATGTTGCGCTGGCTTCTCGGCTCTTTCATGCTGCATTATTCCCACTTAGCTCTTGTTGTACGTCTTGCATGCTCTCCCGCTCCACACGTCTTTAGAAACTCTTTATTTTAATTTTCGTGGTTTGCGGAATTTGCTTCATCCGATCAGTGTCGGCGGCTGACGTTGAGAGCTTCTCCTTAGCTCAAGAGACGTCTCGTCGCCGCCGTCTCTGCCACATCTCCAACCAGACTTGTACATTATTTTCTTTATTAAGAAATGTTTCGGAAATGTTTTTCTGCTTTGCGGATTAAAAGTTCAAGTTTGTTAGGGAGAAGCGGAGAGGACGAGCATGAATTTTTCAAACAAAAAGATTCATCGAGTAAAGATAATTACAGACGCATTAGCAGAGCAAGCACATTTTTATAAATTGTGACAAATCTGACACAATTAATCGCTCCAATTATCCGGCATCCATTAGTAGTCGTCGGTCGCCCAAGGGCGAAATGGAAGAAACTAATTTCTCGAGATCGTAATTAAACGCTGTTTTCCTGAGAGAGTAGAAGAATGGAAAGAAATAAAGCATCTTAGGGCCATCGAGAACATCATCATCCGTCTCCCCCTTCTAGTTGGCTTTCCAACGAATCGATGTGTCGCAGATAAGACGACAGTCGGGTGTCATAATAAAACAATAATGGCAGCGATTTGTTTTCTTGTGCTGTTGTGAGACATGTGAGCAGATAATCTTTAGTCATCGTGAGTCGCCTGGAACGATGACGACGATAGCGGCGAAACATAAACCCATCGCAATACAATCGACTGCCTCTCGTGTGAGCGCTTGTGTCAAATTGTTTTCAATTAGCTGAATACACAGACTCAGCCTCTTGGAAAGCAAACAGCTTAATCAAGACACGCCAAAGCTTAAATGTTTACACCGATAGGCGACTGCAGGTGTGAATCGGATGTGTTCGTGGATGTGTAAAGTTGACATTATATTTGAGTCTCAGTTCCACGAGACATTCATGCTGAAAGTTTAAATTGAATGTTGCCATGGAATGATTTAATTCAAGAGATGTAGCTACAGAGCGACGGTGGAACTTTGCGAGGGAAAATCCATTCAAGCGTGAAATGAAATCGGAATATTTACTTGAACACACAAACTTTTACTCCAAAGCATTACGTTGAGCACACGGAGGAGTGGAAAAGCTTTAAACAAATATTTTAAAGAGCGCTCGGAAGGTTGACTCCACTCGCTGTGCATGACACGCTTGAAAAAAGCGGTAGATGAGTGTCAACCACTTTAAGCGGGTCAAGAGAGAGTGCGACAACTACTACGATACGAGCGTTTACTTGAAGCCGGCGATGTGTATAAAGGCTGATAGGCACGCCTTGTCCATTCTGACTCACTAACTACGCAATTAATGATTTAAATTGGTTCAATCAACGGGCTGAAAGGAGACGCCGAAGGGATCGTGGGGGAGGGAGTGAGTGATTTATTCTCTCTATTAATTGCTGTTATCTTGAAATCTTGCGTAGCTGAGCTGCCGCAAATTATAATAATTAAAATTTACGGTTCATCGGAGACGATGAAATGAGTTTTAATTTTTCAACATTATCGCTGAACTGTCGCAAGCCAAACCTAAGCGACGCACAAACACATTGCGAAGTGAAAATCGTTGGAAACGAGAAGTGTCAAATGCAACTGTGCGCGCCTAGAGAACGAAAACTAATTAACTTTTATGCTATTCGAGAGCAAGCAGCAGCGACACAATTCCTAATTGTCATAAATCCGCATTTTTCTCTCATATTTTTCCATTTCCATCCTCGGTTTCTATCTCTCCGTGTGCTGCGAGCTTTTGCCTGGCTAAATAATGTATGTTAATTAAAAAAATTGTTCGTAATTGTGAAATATGATGCAAATTTCGGGGCCGGGGGAGAGCACGGAGCGGCAGCATAGAACACATAATTATCACTTAAAATTTTCAACACATCCGTGAAACATCCGAAACGTGTTGGCACTTTTTTAGGTTTGCCAAGCTGCTCGAGGATCGTCCAACAATTACGAAAATCTGCTCGACGACTGCGAAGGTTTATCCAAACTAATTGCGGCTAATTGTTTCATGGAGAGTTTAATCGCTGATGAGAGTTAGCTCTAGATATTAATCGCTGATGAGAGCTCCTTGAATGGAGCAAGTTGCCGGGTCGTAAGTATTTTCCGTCGCCGCTCAACGCCTCGTCGATTCTTTCAATGATCCCAGTTGTTCCGATAAGCATTTTCCCCTTTGCCATGGAGCTGAGCTATCAACGAATAAATTTTCCTCTTGAACCAACATCGACAGTCTAAATAATTCTAATCGTCGACAGTTTAAATTCAACTCATACCGCCTGATTTCTCCTCCATCGTGACATTCCGCTTGAAGTGTTCCCGCTCGCAAATATTTCTTTATCAAAAACTCCGCAGACGAAAAATTCAATTTTCAATGAGCACGTTTGTTTCTAAATAAACTTTGTCGTTGATTTCAATAGATAAAGCAAAACGACTTCGTTATCGTCAGTAAATATTTGATATTTTTGTTGAAGATAAAAAGTAGAAAAGTTTCTGTTACGCAATACGAAAACAGATTTCATTCCAGCAGCGAACGAAAATTGAAAGGTTTCTTCTTTCACCACCCCCCGTCCGCCCACACCTTCAGCTCCATCCTCCTTTTCCGGATTCAATATTTATTTTTGGTTTCGCAAATTGTCTTTTTTTCAATTGAGAATAAATATTGCATAAATTTTTATGATCGTACGAAGTCGCAGCGTGTCTTCGTGTCTCTTCGGTTGATGATTGTCTATTTGAAGGAGGAAATGTTTCAATAAATTTGAGAGTCAATGTTGCGGGAAGCGCGTCGTACCTAGCGGGAGCTTTTTATTATCAATTTCCAATCTCATATCTCATCAGAAAGAAAATAAATAAAGCAATCATTAAACGTTTAAATGTCGAGATAGCGAGAGAGTTTATCGAGCAGAGGCTCTGCAATTCTCTTAGGGATTCAAGTCACCAGCGGTTTACTGCTCGCTGTATTGAAACAACCGTTGAAGAAATATGGAAACACGCTGAATCAATATTTACCAAGCTTAAACGCAAATATTTGCCTCTGTCTTCGACTGCCAAAAAGAGATGAAGACGCAGAAACCGAAAGTAAAAGGGGAGAGTTGAAAGTGTTTTCATGGACAAAAAGCGCTTTTCCATCGAGTTTATGGCATCGTCAATAAATATTTGAATAGGCAATTGAAAGCTCCGATAGAGAATCGTAATCACTGAGCCTTCAGAAACTGATTTGGTCACAAAGGAGTCTCAATAATTTATGGAAATTCAGAACATTTTCCCTGCCTGCCTTTCGGTGAGTCCTGAGAAAAAGGTCTCGAGAATCAATTTTCCCAAACAAATTTCCGTCGAAGTGAAGTCGACACAAATCAGCCTAAGCATTGATATGCAAATAAAATCATGTGAAACATCAATCAATCACTCGATTGTAGGAAAGAATATTTTCCGAAAATAAATTGTCACTTTTTTGATTTCTCGTTCGCTCTCTGTCGCTTTGTGATTTGTCTACGCAGCAAAGAAACCCTCCCCCGCACTCACTCCTGCCAAATATGCCACATTATTTCTTGATTCCGAAAATAAATGTGTATCTGAATATTTGGGACGAGAGCTCGCTGCCTTTTACGATCCTAAGACGAATATTTTTACAGCCTCGTAAAGTCAGGAGAGCGAGATGAGAACAGAAATATTCCAGGGTGAAATTTATTCATTGAAAATCATTTGACTGTGAAAATTATAAATTTGAAGTAATTTATCACACTGTCTAACCTCTCGAGCTCCCTTTTCATCCACTCGAAAAGGCAAAAACGAACGAAGAATGGATTTTCCGACATGATGGATAAATGTGACATTTGGTTTGATTTGAAGGCTGCAAGCATCAGCTGAACAGTTTGACGATGATTCGGTGCGTAATGTGTGAAATAAAAACTTTTCCTTTTTTCCTTCACGGGAAAATTTTCGACATCACGTATCATTATAATCCGTATCGTGCTTTGACGTGGAAACTCCCATCGCATGATAGGACAAGAGAGCATGAGATGGCTAGGTTGCAAGAGAGGTGGAGGCAATAAACGTTCGACGAAACAAATCATAGCGATTGATTTATTTTCGAGCAGCTTTCACTGCTCTCCACCATGCAATTTCCCAACGGGTCGCTGGCAAAGGTAGACGATAAAGTTTATCTCTGTCTACATAGTGGCAACGGTTAAAATATTGAGCTGTATCAGGCGATGTGGATAATTGAATTTTTATTGAAACAAATTTCGAGAGATTTCCCTTTGGTCTCTCGATTGCGAGCGGGTAAATGAGATCAGTGTCATTAGAGCTCGTCGCCCCTGACGACAAAATTGATTGGTCATTGAAAATTAATATATTTTGTCGAGAGGCGCTCGTTTAATGCTGTGACGGAGATTGAGTGTTTCATCTTTCACGAGCGGTGCTCAATTTTCACGAGGAAATCGTTAAACGCAAGCACACAGAGCCATTGATTGTGTTAAGAACATTACGGTTGAAAGGGCCGAAAGAAAGGAAAGAAAGGAAAGCCTCAAACATATTTGCTTTATTGTTCAGTGAATCCATTGATTGTACACCCTAAAGCAACATTATTATCTTATTAACTGCCAAACGTCGATAGAGGAAAAAAGCTGAATGGAGTTTGATGAATTGTCAGAAGATGAGAAGAACAAAACAGATCGAGAAGGGATCGAGAACGAAATTACTCATGAAAGTGACGAGGAATCACTAAACGATGGACGGACGCCTGTCATAATATTTTACGAGCGCTCGCAAAATTTGGGTAGAGTTGTGTGTCTAGTTCTCATAAGATGCGAAGCACAAAAGCAGAGAAGTGATGTGTATCCTTATTAATAATTCATCAAAAAAGCATCCACAAGATGTGTGTGGGTCGCTTCAGCTGTGAAATCACTCATATATTAAAAGGCATATTGAGAACGTTTGCGGAAAAGCGGAATGAATGTTGACCGAGGCAAGGCGGGGGGAAGAGATGAAAAATTTATCTGTGAACAGGAGCAGTTGTAATGAAGATTCATATTTCTGGCTTCTCACATTTAACATTCACCGTCCTGCCTCTCCTCGCTTCCCTCTCCAACTCATCTTTATGTGTGCTCGCTTCCGAGGGTGAAACAGAGGAACAGTCTTTGGTCAGCTTTATGCACAACCAGCATGAAATAAAATACTTCGCTCCGCTTGCTCGTCTACACTCATAATTCTGTTAATTTAGGAAACCATAAATAATAAGAAAAACCACTAGAGAGATTCCTTCCCCGCCTCGGTTTGTTTTAAAGAGCTGTGGAGATCGAGAGGAAAATATGGAGGGAGAAAAATTAAAACCATAACTTCGTTCAGTCGGCCCTCTTGCCGCACTACAGACCGTTCTCATATTCCGGTTCTCTTCTTTCTGCAATGTTCATTTGTCAATGGACTTTCCGCTCGCTTCGAGCATGTTGGGGATGCAGTGCGGCTTCTGTCGGTGTCTTGAAAACATGATAATATTACCACGATATGCTGGCCCATGAGCACAAACATTTGCCTGCTCTCAATTCCCAATTCAACTTCGGGATGTTAAATTTTTGAAACGACGAAATCATTCAAATGTTAGCATTATCGGGGAGAGGAGGGAGGCAGATTGCGGTTGAGGAAGTTCTTTTTCAAGAATTTCCCGTTTTTAAATTCCGAACCATTATTCTAGGCCATTAAATCGAATTTATTATTTCTTGTTCTGCCATTTTCAGATTCATCGTTGGATGTGGAGCGCCCCAATACAGCGAGCAACCCTCTCACTAGAAGCCAATTCGAATACGAAACCCAAATAAACAAGACAATGTCGGGTTGGAGATATTTATCTGTGGCGATACTGCTGGCACTACCAATTGTTAATGGCGGCGATTGCGGGCCCAAATTTAAAAACAAATGCCTCTGCGGCCGAGGCGAGTATATCGATCGCATTCAATACATTGTAAACTGCACAAACAGCGGCTTTCGGGACACGTCGATGCTCGAGCATTTACCGCCGCAAACAGAAGTGTTAATATGGACTGGAAATTTCGTTCCCGAACTGCCATGGAACGTGTTCGGTGCGATTAATGATTTAGCGAACTTAACGATAGTCGACATGAGTAACAACCACATTCGAGAGATTCGAGGCAAGAGCTACCATCATGTTCCTAATGTTAAGCGACTCATCCTCAACCACAACAATTTGAGCATCTCGAGCGACGACGATGACGACGTGAATCATCACCACCCGCGTGTCTTTTCTAATTTCGTCAACCTCATGGAGCTTCATCTAACGAACGCGTTCGCGGACAACACGTCGGAAGAGTTATCGGAGGATTTGCATGACATATTCATGAACAGCAATCTGACAAAGTTGACGAAGCTTCATCTAGAGCAGAACGAAATCAAGAAGTTTAAAGACAAGCGGGTCTTTTGTGATTTACCCAGCTTACGGGATCTGCATTTGGGCGACAACCTTCTCGAGGAGATCAACTTCAACGTGATTTGTTTGAGTCATTTGAGGTTCCTAGACCTCGAGCGAAATAAATTTACGCAAATGAAGCTGAAGGACTTGAACGTTCTCGACATCCTTTCCAAGATACAGGGGCGGGATACAGAATTAATTATAGACTTAACGTTCAATCAATTGGCCTGCGATTGCACTATCAACAACGTGCAAGACTGGCTGAAGAAGACAAAAGTCAAAATTCGCAATCTCGATAGCTTGTTCTGCTATCGGCAGGGCCGTCCATCGCAGCCAGTTTTGTCGGTCAAATTTAACAAATGTCGAGTGCAGAGTAGAGACTCGACGACGACCACGGGCCACACGATCACGTTAGTTTTCCTCTTTGTGGTTTTCTGCACGGTTCTTTTATCATTAGTCACCATCCTCGTCTACATCAACCGTAATCGCATTAAGAAAATTGTAAATCCCGTGATGACGAACGTTTCAAGAAAGGTTCAGTACACAACTATAAAAGATGACGAGCATGCCCCTGAGCAATACGTTTAAGGATTTCCAGTGAATGTTTAAGTAGCTTAAGAAATATGTGATATCAAAGAGGATGAAGAAGCAAATCAGTCAATGGCAACAAAGTGAAACTTATTGTCGAACCGGAAGTCAGATTTTATATTTCCTCTTGAGAAGACGAAGTTCTCTCATACGAGTTTTCAATTCATATCGACTAAGCGCTACTAAAAACTCTAGCTTTAGGTTTTCACGAAACTAAAACGATTCGATTAACGTGTGCCAAAATGTAAATTGCGTGTTTAAACAAACCTAGTTAATGAAAGTAAATAAATGCTGTCCTAAACGTCCTCGTCAATTTATTCATATCAGAAAACTTTCGCAATTAAAATTCGGATTTTTCTCGTTTCAATCAGAGCGCTAACTAATTAATCGAGAGTGATGCAGTCTCTGGCAACGACATCCACTAAAATTATTTGAAATAAAGATTGCAATTTTATTTTTGATTGTTAATTGTTGAGTGTTTCCCTCGCTTCCTTTTCCAGCCATTCTCGCTTTTTCCAGGTCATCAGTCATCGCTTGCGAGTTATAAATCATCGGAGCGCTCCGAGGAATCCGTTTAAGGTTTGTGTCGTGCTGAAACTTTTCCTCATCATCCGGACGAGATCATAACTTTACCTCAACATATTCGTAAGCCACCCACACTCGCAATCAAATTCGTATTGAATGGAGCACTCAACCAACCATCAATCATTCATTCGTGAACTCTTCGAGAGCCGCATCGATTTCAGCATAAATGTGAATGGAAAGCGTTCGACTGCTTTTGAGAAAGCAAATACGCGTGGGAGCGGCTGGCTTCACTACTCGTTCGCCCGCCTTCATACTTATTCGCTTCCAAAAAAGATTGGCCTCGTCTTCGAGGAATTAAGGCGACGTTAAATTCACTGTCGTTCACAATGATAAAGTCGAAACGAAGAAATTTGTTTTCCCGCTCAAACGTCAGATAATAAATGTGACATAAAAAGCTTTCGCTTCGCGTTGTTCGAGTCGTTCTCGGGCTCGCCGAATCACGCTCGAACAACATCAAAACTCAAATTGATTTTCATGCGTTGGGTAGAGATAAACGTGCGCCCCAGGTCTCGTCTGTCGCTTTCAAAAGAAAGCTCAAGCGGATTTAACGCACAGACCTCGTTACGACTCTCAAGTATAAAATCAAATACTCAAAATCAAAAAGGATTTCGACTCTTTTTTCCCCCAGAGTCGTAAGTGATGAAGGGTTTAGAAGCAGCAAAAAATATCTACACCAGCAGCACAACAACATACAAGACATTGTGTGACGTGGATTAAAAACCCTTTGTGACAATGGCAGAACAATTCGTCGTCTAGATTTATCACTGAACATTTGAGGGTTTTTCACATGAAATAAATTAATGGCTTTGAGAGGACTTGTTCCTTCCCCAGCACACAACTTTTATCGCAATAATAAAAAACCCAAAAAATGTAAATGATGTTGTCAAAGGCGTAGCTAAGATATAGTCGGGAGAAGTGGAGATAACAGATCGGCACGTAGAGTGGGAGATAAATAGCGCCCCGATTTAAGGATGCTTGCGAGAGGAAGTGTGCGTGACGTGTGTCAAGCTTATGTTCTACTCATCTTTCAAAAGTTTTCTGTCGGTAAACAAACATCGCCCGAAAGTTCTGTGACTCTCGAGCGCTCGACGTACATATTATGTTTATGGTTTTTGCCATTACAATTTCGGTTGACGAGAGAGTGAGAGGTCGTTCATCCCCATGACTACGTTGTGGAGTGCTTTCGAAAATTTCATGCATTCTTGAGGAAGAGAAGGCTTTAGTCAACCTCTCGACATCCAACAAAGCTCTTCCCCCACTTGAAGCTATTTGTTTTCACTCAGGCAAATTTGACTCTCGGCAAGCAATTGACATTTTAATAATCAGCGTGCATAAAAAGCAATAAACTCTCGTGTTGTTTGTTTGTTTGCCATCCGCAAACAGGATTTTTTGTCGTGTTGAGTTGTTAATAAACGTCGAAGTGGCAAAGGTGGGCCTGTGGTGCTGGGGGGAAGCCTGCAAACAAGGTGCTAAAGCTGAAAAAATGCAAACAATATAAATTTCATTGCTTTGACTTTATGTCGTTCGACGTGCTTCGATTGTTTATTAAAGCGGATTTTGTATTTTCCTATCAGCAAGCGGAGCTTTCAATGTTTGATAAAAATCGGAAAACTGTTCGGGCAGTGAAAAATGAAACTTTTATGACAGCAAAAACTCATTTAAAATGTATCGCCTTTTTTACACGCTACCGTCTAGCGCGTCGGGAGTGCCAGGGAGGAAAAAACGTCGAAGTGATATCGAAAATAAATCGGTCTGTGTGTCCCATAGCCGGCTCACAGTTTTTTTTTCTCCTGTTATTAAAGAGATGAATTTACGATCTGACTTGTCCCACTCCACCTCCTCCTTGGATTTATGAAAAATTGCCAATTTATTGCTTCGTACTTCAACCCCGTCTTTAATAAGCTCGTGTCAAGTTGCATGTGATTTATTGCCATATTTTTTTATTAGTTTAGTTCTATGTGCCTGGTCGAAGCAAAACAGGATCAGCAGAGATCTCAATCTCATTCCACCCTGTGCGCTGCCACCTTCCTGGAACTTCCACAATGAATTGAATGGTATTTGTTTTGCTGGGCAAGCTGGACGATTCAATCGATTCACAGTTGATTGAAAAAAGTTTAAGCTCACATTCGCAAGTGTTGAATAATCAAAACTTTTCGCAAACTTTACTTTTGAACTTCTCATCCTCCGCTCGCTATCGCCGCAATCACATCGCTCGAAGCTTGGAAAGGGCAGGGAAACGTTTCGAGCAATAAATAAACTCTCGGAGCTGAAAATTCTCCTTTCTTCTTCTTCGACGAAACTTAAATTTATAGTTTGAAGCAAAGTATTCTTCATTGAGTTTCGTGTGTGTGCTGGATCCTTGGATGATTGGGCGAAAGGAGAAAGGCAACACACGAGAGTGGAAACTTTATCATTCGCCGCAAAACCTTAAGCGCACTATCAAGAATTCCTTTGTTCTTGGAGCAGCGAAGAAATTGAAAATATGAGAATTCGTACACGAATCACGTCCCTTCCAAATGTACCATGAAAAGAAAATCAAGAAGGCGAGCAGAGAACTTTTTTCCGCTATGATTTATTTTTCATTAAAGTTCAGCACGCTTCATAGGAGCGACGCGTAAGTTTGCGCTGAAACTGTTTCATTTCTCATCAAAAGATCTAAATTAGATTCCGTTTGCTTTCTCGTTTTATTGTCGACATTCTTTCGTTATAATAAATGAGAAAATATTTGATGCACTTGCGAAACTAAATCTACAATTTGCAGCTTTGCTTTCTCGCTCTTCGTTGTTTGTTCTCGCCAGCGTGAGTTCCGAGAGGGTAGACGCGAAAAAGAATTCTAATGAAGCTGCTAGTACACCTAATAGCATCGCAAATAATTTATTGCCGTCGTGGGATTGTCGAGGGGAAGCTCATTTTAGAAAGCGAGCAGATAAATCTGACAATGCTGTCGAGGCGTTTATCAGATACGTCAGTTTATTTCCTGAAAAACGAGATAATTCCTGGCCTCGATTGTCTCGTGTGATGTCGCCGTGATCAAATTTCATAGCAAACCTGAGCAGATTAAATGGCTGTTTGATGTCTTCACAAGCTGTAAGCCGATCCAATCTGTTCCGAGATGGGAAATTCCGATGAGACGTTCGCTCATCAGCGAAGAATCTTCGGCTAAATATTTATAATCCCGTCTAGAAATGAATTCTAATGAGCTTTTGTTGGAGTTAAAAGTCATTAAAATTTCAAATCACGTTCGCATGTGATGGGAATTAAATTATCTACTAGCAACTCTGCAGTCAAAGTTTCCCACTCTTCACATCCTTTCACATGAATTGTTCAAAGATTCGAGCAAGCGATAGGAAGCAAGTTGATCTACATGGACATAATTAACTTTTAATACTTAGCTTCATTATCTCGTGAAATTGATGAGCAACAAGAATGTTCGTCTAGCGTTAAATCGATAATGGAACAAGTCAAGGCATAATTACGTCTTGTTTCTTAAGCTCTCAATTATTTAAAAATATTTAATTAAACGCTTCGTTTGCATTTTCAGGAACAGAAAAGCTTTTATAAGCCTAATAAATTTGTTTTGTTACTAAACTGATGTGCCTAATGCTTCTATCTCATCAAGATTGCATTATTCATTCCGATGAATTAATTATGAGACGAGCATTGTGTGGGCCAGCGAACAGCAATCGACTCGGTACTTCCGAGAAGCTTGTTGCTCAATAAGTATTCCAGCAAGCATTCTGGAGTTATTTAAAGCAAAAGGCTCAAATTTAATTCCCCCTGAATCGATGCGATCCTTCGTCTATTCTCGGAGACTAAATCTGCTTCTTATTGTTTCATGTTTCATCCTTGACTCGCAAACTCTTGTTCAGCCCGAATTCAAATTTTGTCAAAGCTTTTAATCGCTCGATACAGCTGCAAACATTAATTACGTTGGCTTACAGTTATTAACAATTGCTGACGATGAAAAAAGCCCGAGCATTTTCATTGGAATGACAAATTGCTATCGAATTGACCGAAAACTGCAATTCGATTACGTATTCAATTTGCGAATTCAGCTCTGATTTAAATCGAGGAAAAAATAATCTGAGAGATGAAAAGTTTAAATCGGATTCAACTTCTGTTTGCAACAAATTGTTGTGGATTACAATCTCTCGCTCTCACTCGTCTCTATTCAATTGATTAATTTCCGAAAGCTGAAAGCACGTCCTATCTGCATTGAGCGTCATCCGAGCGAGAATGAGAGTTTTGGAAGCTTGTTTCGATTTCTCGCTTTGCTGACTTCATCATTTCAAACGCACATGCAACGTCATGAACAAGCCGTCCCATCTCATCTGGCGCTACTAAAATTAATTGTGAAATTTTGAGTGTTTGTCATCTCATGGTCCGATGATTAATGGCCCGACCGAAACTATCATTGTCACGATAAAACCTCACGGATTCAAAACATATCAAGTGAGACTTTGTCAGAGGACTGCAGCAACTGATACGCAGCCACGAAGCTCGTCCTCTCGAAATTTACATAAACCCTTCGGAGTAATTACGACGAGGTTTCCGACACTGACGGGTAAACGTACATCGCCTGATATAGGATTAAATTATCCTGAACGAGATCGCTGGTATTTTATCAAAGTTCATCGTGAAATTCAGAGCAACATAATTCGACAACTCAGGTGGAAAATCATTCATAAAATATTTTGATGTTCGAAAATTTGCTTTTCGAATAATGATTCGCTTCCAGGTGGGAACTAATTGCCGTCAGCACATAATATTGTTGCCTGCCTGAGCGTCGGCGATTGGACAACAAGATGAAAGGATTTCCGATTTCGTCGCGGAAACGCGAACAGGAGGAAAATTAAAATTTCACGATGAATAAAACTTTTATTTAAATGCATCCTTAATTCAAAGCGGTCGTTGGCGAAACAAAAATACGAAACACGACGGCCAGGAGAGACAGGCAATAACGAGTTGAGTGAAAGGAGAAATTCTGAAAAGGTTTTCCGGGGCAGCAGTAAAAAAATCTACGAGATACTTGAAGCTATTAAAGCGATAGATCACATCATTCATCTCCCTTTTCAGTCGATACTCGCCCCAGAGCCATGGCAACAATTTGGCTTATCATCTGCCAAAAGGAGAGCAGAAAAAACTAATGATTCGTCGAGGAGTGTGCACTTAACTAATACCTTTTCTCCCACATCAGATAACTATGGGAAAAGCGAAGGGAAGGCGAAGGCTGGCGGGAGAAAATTATTCATGTGGTAATGAAAACGATGAGATATTATTCCGGGAAGCGCTTTAATTAAATTCTTGTTTAATAATGAATCCTCATTGTGGCAGGAGAACCGCTGTTGCGTACATAACAACATGTTAAACTCTTATGAATACCAAAGCATGAGAGTCTGCTCGTATGAAACTTTGATGCACCGCGAGTCGAGGCGGAGAGATGGAAGCAGACTCGCTTTTGTAAGTGTTTAGAATTTCCAACGAGAAGCTTTTCGCTCGCACGGGTTGCATAAATTAAATGCATTGTTGCTTGCGAGTTTCTCCATCAAAAATGCACGAGCACCTCGCAAATGTAACAGCGACGACGAGCTCAGATGAAAAGTCTTCCCTCTCTGTCTGCAGTTTTTAATTACGCTCTGGTGGAAATGAAAAGCTTCTCCAGCTCCCGTTGCTAAGATCCGCAGGTTAAAGATAATTGCCATGAAGCCATTGCTCCTCAACCAAGGGAAGTTATTAGTATTTTTCGACTTTTCACATTCATTTGATAAACCCGCTTACACACTAAGATAGTTGGCCAAGTTTCGGTCGGGGACGGCGCTGATAACGTGAAGAAAATTGCTTTCCGCTCCGTGTTTACACAAAATAAATGAGAAAATCTTTTCAAAAATAATGCATATTCATGAGATTGAAACTTTACTCGATGCTGTGTGCTTAAGCTGCTTTAAACTCGAGGAGGCAAATGCAAAAAATTGAGATTGCTATCGCGAAGGGTTGGTGTGTTGAAAGGAGCTGAGTTACTCAAGCAGCGTTCGAACACACGGCGAAGGTTTCGGGAGCTTTCGTAGGATTGGAAGAAGCTCAAGGATTGAGTCTTGTGGAAATGTTGAGGCTGAGAATGCCGCAGACATTCCACATGGTTGTAAAGTTTTTTTGTTGAAAAACCTTTGAAAATTTGCCACGAATAATAAATTCATTTTGACCACGTAGTGAGGATTTACTTCGGTAGCTTTCGAGGTAGTTTTCGTTAGTTTTATTCAAACCTCGTGGACGTTTTCCTTTCGCTGTTCAGTATTCGAAATTGGAGAAGAAAGCTTCATCACAATAAAGAGCGAAAGCTTTTGTACACAGAAAAATAATTTCGTTTCAATTAAACTCTTTATAGTAGTTTCGCAAACTTTTTTATAGAGATGCTCGCCCTCCCGCGCTTGTTTTTCCTTCGTTCGCACAGCGACTCGTCGTAGAGGTGGATGAGGACGAGAAGCGGAGAAAAAAAAGATTGAAATTAATGAAAAGAGTTTTCAGGAAATTGAAAATTGTTTATTTTCTGTCTGTGCCTGAATCTGAACCTTAATCTGCAGATTTTGGGTGTGTGATAGAGGAGCCGAGGAAAAAAGTTAATTTATTTCGTTCCGTCAATTTTTTCCGCTTTCGCATTTTTCCCGTTGCGAGCATTTTTCACATTTTTCCCTTCCCATCCCTTTCACTTGTTATGTTGTTTGTTGGAAGCGGGTTGCCTGCATGTTTATGCGGCCGAATTTTCTATGTAAATCCGATTTGGAGCGATTACTTCTTTTATGAGTAGTTTTATGTGTCGAACTCTCCGACGATGTCGAGGAGCGAGATGAATGGCATGCGAGGTGGATTAGAGCGGGGAAGTAGCGAACGCATGATACGGAAGCTTATGCTGTTGAAAACACTCAGAAGCTTGTGTGCTTTCTCCCGTATTCCATTCTATTGTTGATCCCCCACACACGCTTTCGCAGCTTCAACTCAATCATGCGAAAAACAACTTAATCCGTTTTAAGTGGCGTAGAATCTTGATGACTTTGGGTTCAACCGAGCCTTACACCGACACCCCCACAAAGGAGTTAGAAGGGTAGAGCAGCAATCATACGTTATTATTGTATCCATGCTCAGCCACCACAACAAAATGTTAAATGGACGATGAAGATTCTACAACACTAAAGAATTCTTTCGCTCCAAAAGCTGTTGGCGGTAAAGTTTGTTTTTAATACGGCCCGATGATATCACTCGTTGCGCATGCGGGAGAGTGAACGTAAATATCTGAAACTCGCCAGAGACGAGCATTGCATAAAGAGAACTAGTAGTTGATTCTCTTTCCTCTGTCGTTTCTCTTTCACTGGCATAGTCAACGTGGGGAGCTTCGTGGGTGATGACTAGACATTGAAGATGAATCAAAGTCTTCTCGTACTCTTGCAGAACGTCTCCAACAATCAGAGAGTTCGATCAGCCCACGATCGACCGTGACACTCTTTACGAACGCCACCTCACTACGGAATGTTCCATTCAAGTTTCTTGAGATGTGAGTGAACAAAATAAACATTTTATTAATGCAAATACGTCTTGCAGAACTCGTTTAGACTTCGTGTTATAACAACCATTGTGCCACAGTTGAAGTTTATGTCATAAGTGCAATTCTTAACTAATAAGTTAGAGTTTTTGTCGGTCAAAAAGATAAAAGTTTACACGAACACAGAAACAAGTGGTCAAGATGGAAAACAGTTTGATTCGTCTGCTGGAGAGTCAGCATCTCGATGAGGTGACGAGCGAACTCTGCGACTTTTCGTTAGAAGAACAGAATCAATTCGCCGAGAGCCAGGGAATCAAGCCCAGTGCTTCCTCCGATCATGTGCCAGTCTTGGGTAAGAAGGAGCGTTTAACAGTTAAATGATTGCGTATTGAGAATTATGGCTTTGAAGGCAAGACCGTGACATACATCGTGGCAGTTGTGATTTTCAACGAGGCTGAAGAACTTTTGCTGATCCAGGAAGCTAAGAAAAGTTGTGCTGGGAAATGGTGAGCTAAGACGATTCCATCCGTGGGCTGTTTGCTTCATCTGGGTCGTCTCAAATCTTATTGGAACGTTTCTCTTCAAGGTATTTACCAGCGGGTCGAATGGAGAAAGGCGAAAATATCATCGAAGCTGCAATGAGAGAAGTTCTCGAGGAAACTGGCCTGCATGTTAAAATTACCACGCTGCTCGCTGTTGAGTCAGCCAGCGGGTCGTGGTTTAGATTTGTTCTTACTGGCGACATAACTGGCGGTGAACTGAAGGTTCCGGCACGCGCCGATCAAGAATCTCTTCAAGCAAAATGGATTGGGAATCTCGACGAAGTCACGCTAAGATCGCAGGATATCATGAACATTATCGAGCTTGGCAGGAATTATTACAAGCGACCAGCTGACTCCACATGGCACAAGAATATTCTGCCGGCATTCAAGACTCATCACAAAAGCTACCTTCGAGTTGTCATCGCCGTTCGCAAGCGATCCAACCCAAATTGCGTGAACATTCTCATCAGCGAGAAGAACTGCTACCATTTTCCCACCGTGGAGATTCATCCCGGTCGAAGCCTTCACTCGACACTGAGAAAATTCATGGTCGAGCTCTTCGGATGCGAAGTGCCACAGCATCGTCTGGTTGGACTTCTCTCTGTCGAGCACGATCCAACGTCGAGAAACGAGACTGATGGAGTTTGCCTGAGTCTTCTCGTAGTATTCAAGCCAACGATCGAAGAAGTTACCTTCATTGGAAAGTGCTCGTGGTGCGAGTTGAGCCGAGAGACGAGCGATAAACTGTCACTGATTGTCGTGTCCAAGAATTCAACGTTTCCCTTGCACGTCGTCCGTTGATTCTCCACGTTGTCCAAAACTGTTAACTTTGAATACCATTTCGGGCCAAGGCATGGACAGCGTGAAGTGTTGATTTTCATGGGAAGATTGAATTGAGATTCCAATTATTCACATTTCTGAACTCATGTCATGAGATTCTTCAAATTTTTCGTTAACAATTCAGGTATTTAAATTATTCCAACTTAAACTGACGATTAACAAAATTTATGGTGCTTGGAAACGTAATGTTAAGCAGTGCTTGAAGCAGACGATACTCAAGACTTATTCAGTACTCTGATTGAACAAATAAAAAGATCTTATAACCATCTCAGTACAGGAATTTATTCTTACATAAAAAAGGAAATTATAAGGAATCCCACTGTACGGTAAACGCGAAGTATCATAAATGCCTGGCCCGTTTTGCTTATTATTCTTAGGAGTAGACTCTCTGCTGCTTCTTACGTTGTATATTTGTATCGGTAGATTGCGATTGCGGCGACACTGATGAGAACCGACCCGAGTGTGTAAGACCAGAGCTTAAGTTTGGTGCCAGTGTTGTTGGCCACAGTTGTCGTCGTCTGCTTCTTCTGCTGTGTCTTCTTATCCAAAATCTGAGCTTGTCCGAGCATTTTTTGGTACAAGTCTTTCTCGTTGCGAGCTTCTCGCTTTGACTTGAGGATTAGACGTGACAGCTCGTTTTGGATTGACTTGTTATCGGGCTCGAGGATCGCTGCACGGCGCAGTAATGGAATAGCGTTCTCGACATCGGCTTTTTCTTCGAGGATTTTGCCCTTGCGGAAGAGAGCTTTGACATTGTTCGGCTGGCATTGGAGAACTGTATCGATTGACTTGAGGGCAGCTTCGAATGCCTTTATCTTCATCTGTGCCTGTGCCATGTTATTATACACTTTGATTCTATCTTCGAGGAGTTCCTGCAACTGAGCATTTGTCGGCTCGAGTTCTCCATCAATCGTCGGGTTTGTGATTCCACCCTCGGACTCGTCCAAGTACTCTAGAGCACGACGATACAGCTGAATGGCCGAGTTGTACTCTTGACGCTCAAAGTAGAAGTTTCCTCGCTCGCGCTTCTTGTTCCCGACTTCTTTGCGCGAGTCGTAGGACTTTTTCTCAACGTCTGCTTCTTCGCGAGCTGAAAGCAATTCGACCGTGTAAATGATTGTCGAGTCTGCTGGAATATTTTTAGACGGTAATCCGATTGTTCCGTAGGCAAAGCGCGAGTTGCATGTTATTTCAGCCTTTTCTCCCACATCCATCAGTCCCACAGCCATGTCCAATCCCTGAACAACCTCGGAATCGCCAAGTTGGAATGCGAAATTATTCATTTCTTCTACGACGTCATCGGATCCCTCGAGTTTGCCCGAGCAATTGATCTTGCAGATGTCCAATCGCTGGGGTCGAGTTTCTGGAGTTCCCTTGATCAGAACCTTGAATGAAAGAGCAAGAAACGAGTGAGTGAACTATTGTGAAATGAAAAGTCTGTCCCACTTTTTTTGTTAACTGATTATTGCCAAGAATGTCCATGAAACCGTCTTCCTTCTCGCTATCTTTGACGTCGCTGTCTTTGGCGAGATCTTCGAAGCTAGAAGAGTTGCTGCTCGACGTTGGCTGTTCCATTTTATCGATATTATTGTGACTTTGTTCTCGAAGTTTTTCGGATTTCAAAGTTGAGAATTGCAAAAACTAAAAAAGAAAGCGCTTCGATATTTCTAATTTTACCGGTCAAATTCAAAAATATATAAAATTTAACGGATAAATTTGAAAAAGTAAACAAAATCGCCTCGCAAACTTCCGCCGGCAAATTTCATTAAATCTCAGTGAACGAACAAACTAGTGATGGATTTCAACTTTGGTGAGATTGTGGAGCCGACGTCGCGTGCCTTCTACGACGATTACGATGATCCGAGCCTGAATCTTCCGTTCAAAAGGTTTCTTTTGGTTTTTGCGTTGTCATTGTGAATGATCCAATTGTGTTTTCCGCCTTAGACCTGTTTGGATGTGGAGCAACGAGGATGGCAGACCACCTGTTGATGAAGTCATTCCAAATCTCATCATCGTTGACGGATTAAATGCTTTAAAAGTCCTGAATCCGTCGATCCTAAAGGGAAAGGCTCCGTTCGCAAAGTTGGACGGCCGCAAAATTGAGCTTTACGAAATTGAGAACTTCATAGTTTGTGTCGTGGAAGAGACCGACCTGAATTACTTCACCACGACCACGCAGTTGCTGGGACCTTGGATTCAAGCAGCTGAGAATTGCACGATCGTTTCCCTTCAGAGACTTTGCGAATACAAATCCGACGAAGTTCCTGAGACTTGCGTGATCCAGTCACTCCATTCGCAGTTCTCCGACATCCCACGACTCGAAGCTCCCAACTTCATCACAGGAACTGGAGCTGGTGTGGCAACTTACAGACATTCACTCGATCTTCCCTTCTCTTGCTACATCGTTTACATTGACATTTACGACGTTTTCACCATCCGCACCATCCTTAATCTTCTGAAGCGTCTGCAGCTTCCGCACGACGATTCAGTTGCCCTCAAGCCCCTTCACCACAAAAGTGATCTGTACATGTAATTGCCATGAGCATTTAAAGGAATTGATTTATTCAGTCCTAACGAGAACTTAAGATAAATTACAATAAAACCGAAGGAATAAAGATGAGAAATCGCAATATTGCAAAAGAAAAACTGAAACTATTGTTTCCAGGGCAACTGGCAGCGTAACAAGACCTCAAACGAGAGACGAATCTTAAGCCATATAAGTAAAGACGTTAATATCACCATCGTCGCGCGCCAAATATTTTTGCTCGATCAGCCACTCGGTCTGCTCTTTGATCATCTTCTTCGATGGCAGGAACATGTTCTTCAGAATCTCAATCAGCTCGGCCTGAAATGCGTCGATGGTAATCTTGATGTTTAAAGAAACTTAGTCGTCTTACCTGAAGTGCAGCGTTTGTCATTCGCTTCCTCATCTTCATAATCTTAATGATCGCTTCCTGCGTCCGAAGTATTCTGAGCTGCACGATTGACTGGTTGTCTTCTTGCTGGGAGCGCTCGGTACTTAGTTGAAGCCGTCCGATGAGGTTTATCTTGCCGCGTTTTTGCGGCTTTCCGTTCTTGATGATTGAGAATTCCTGATTAATCCAGAAGACTGTGTTCTCGACAAAGTCCTTCGGAGCTTGCACGACGGGATCGTACAAGAGAAGCTGACGCTTGAGTTTCGGAAACGCAACAAGCGACCAAAGTGTTCGTCTTAGTTCAGGATCTGGAAGCTCAGTTGCCAGTCGAAGATTCTCGTAAGAGATTTTGTCGTTGGGACGCTGATTCCAAGCAAAGAGCACAGCCATTTGAAACGTTGTTACGTCCAAATCGAAGCGACCGACGTTGTTGGCAAATGTTATCGTGCCGTTGCTCATGTGATGGAACCACTGAAGTTTGCGGCCGGAATGTTTCTTCTTGTAAAACTCTTCGACCTCCGGGATATAATCTTCGAGTTCGAGTGGCAAGCTGACTGAGACTCTTTCGGAAGACCGAGCTGCCCAAGCTCCAGCATTCAGGATTTTGATGTTTATTGCGTCGTGACGTGTTGTCTGCGATCTGAACTGCGTGTTGAGGTCTTCGCTGACTTTGATGTCTTGGAACATTCGAGCTAGCTTGTTGACGTAATCAGCCGGCATGCCGATCTCTCGCAGCCACTCCACCATGTCTTCCTCTTTCTCGGAATCAGCGCTCGAGTCCAATATCAGACGCCTTGTTAGATGGGCTTTGTGATATCTCATGAAAACATCTTTGTTGCAGACATATTTAAGAACCAACAGAACATCCTTCAACCTTGTTTCAATCTGATCACTCGTCAAGCGTTTGCTACAACATTTAAAGCGTTAGTTGCTTGTCATTTCATTAAAACGATTCTCACCTTAGGGGCGTTCTTCTGAGAAGCATGTCGCAGTAGTTTGCTAATAATTCAGGACATTTGCTTTCGGGCGTTGTCGTTTTCGTCCCTCGAGAGGTCGTGTTCGTTGGCAGTTCCAGCTTGAAAACTGTGGTGTCGTTGACGACCGTTTTGAACGCTTTGTCTCTCGCTGTTAGGAATCTCGGATCGTCGTTGAACGCGTCTTGCACGAGTTTGCTGAATCTTCGGAACAAGTCGAGCAGTCTTTCAACGTATTTCTCGCTGTCTTGCGTGATGATGTCTGCAGACGAAACCATGTCGGAGAGGCCGGCTGAGATTATGTGGTTTTCGAGGTCGTTGAGCATCGGATCAACTCCGCCGCTCACACGATCCAGCAGTCTAAACATTAGATTGAGACGTTCTGTCTCGCCAGTCTCGATGAGAGGTCGACATTCAGCTAGTAGCGTTGGTAAATGATCGCTAATGAGAACACGAACGCAACATTCTGCAAGTGCGTTAGTGCTCGCTGGTTCGAGATATCGTTTGGCTCTCGTTTCCTCTTCGCGAAGCTTCGAGTCAGCATAGCGCATGAAGCTTTGAACTCCGTTCTCCTGAAGCTGCTCGTTCCCTTTAAGCCGATAGAAGTCTCCAGTCGCTTGCAAATACGCCGCTTCAAAGTTGTCTCGGTAGATTTCGAGTTTGTCTTCATTGTTCGAGCAGAGATTGACATAACTCTCACGAACACCAATCACGAGCTGCGAGTCGAACGCGTCGCCATTACGCTCAGAATGCACAAGTTTCATTGCAGACTCCTGCAGTCGGTCCTTTATATCCAAGAAAATACTGTGGTTCCAGCTGTCTAGCATGAGTTTTCTCACTATGCTGTCGTCGGACATGGAAGATTTCTTCGATGAAGTGTTGTTCGAATTGTGGCTCGACGAAGACTTTGTCTAAAACCATGGAAATCACATTGAGAGAGTTCTTAGTGGCTCCTACATTATAACTTACTTGTAGCGACGTCTCAAGCTGCCAAAACGGAAGCGGCAAGAAGGAACTTTGTGTAAAGAATTTACGCCATTCGATAATGTAAGCTTTGAGGAGCGCTTGATCTTCGCCAGCTACGAGAACTCTCGATTGTGCTTGCTTGATGAACGACACAATTAGAGTTGCGAGACTTTCCCGGATCTTTTGTGCTCCTTTCTCATCCCATAGACAAACTGAATGCACCAGATAGAACAAGTCTTGCCATTCTCTGAAAACATAGCAAGATAATTAGCTGCAATTGAGTTCACTCGAAGTCCTTACGAGTTGTCTACGTGCTCTTGGAACAAAAGCTTCAGCACGACCGGCTCCATCGACGGCCATTTGTCCTCGAATATGAGCTGACCTTTATTCTGCGAAAGGTGTAAAGAGAATCGTCAAATACGCGAGAACGCCACGATATCACAAAATCAGAATGAGTTGCAAAACGAAATTAGAAAGCCGGAAACTCAATTTCGATTTCCACAGATTTTGCGTCGTTTCTCAGCTCAACTCGTTTACCTTCAGCATCGCAACGTTCACTTGTTTCTCAGTCGGGAGTTAATTCACCAGGATTCGCGGTGCAAATGCATGAATCAATAATTAATACACAAATTTGCGAGATCCAAGCACAAGAAAGTGAAACGCACTGAAACTCTATGCGCGGCGGATCACAACGAAATATCTCGGATCACGCCGACCAAAACAAGATTACGCTGAACCTTCAACAACTCCACTCGAATCTCAATTGAGCTTGAAATGGCGCTTCTATTGCAAAACGACCAGAAACAACATCTGAAGCTTCTCGACCTTCAAACAGTCAAAGGTGAGGATTCAGTGAACCGTCGTTGATGGTCGAGAAACTCAAAGTTTTGTTGATTCCAGTTCTGACAAATATTCTGGAGAACATTGCGAGTGGGAAGATAGCAAATGTTAGTGATAACGACACTTTGGTGATGACACAAGCTGTCATGAAACTCGTCATCGACGCAAGGCAATTGCAACTTCCCGAAAAGGAATTCGTCAGCCAAGTGAAAACGCAGACCGGCTTAAAGGACGAGACGGCTCAGACGCTGTGGAGTTTCCTTGACAGCAATCCTAGCTTAGACGATCTAATAGGAACGAACGAGTATAAATTCCGTGATTTAGAATGGAGACTTGAGGCTAAAGTAGCGAACTGATTCCCAATTTGTATGAGCTTATCAACATTCCATCAACAGGTTGCATCCAGATATTCGCGTGAACTTCCGCCTGAACCAAGAATACTAATGAAAGTTCACCTTGATCGAGAGAAGTCGCTGCAACATCGGTTGACTTTGCCGGAAGCCTTAGAAGGAAGCTCGAAGAAGGAACTTGTGATGGAATCAGACGTCAATAGCCTTGTTCACATTATCGATCAACTTGAAAGTGCTCGGACTGCGGTCAACATGAAACGGGTAACGCAATTGCCACCTCAATAATGCCGCTCAATCCGTTATATAGCAGAAGACGCAAATACTCTTTAATTCCATTAAATGCTAAGTTGTCTGTCATAGAAATAAAACGACAAAATTAAAATCTACTCATCACAACTTTATTCCATTCCGAAAGAAACTTTTAAAGCCTTTTAAACAAATTATCACCAAACAGCTACAGGGTAAATAAACGTGGAAGTCTTATGCTTTCTCAACGACCGATTCGCACGAGGCAACTGATTGCGCTTCGATTGCGACGTCGGGCTCGCTAGCACAAGCCAATGCAGGATATTTCTTCGTGAGAGCTGCGCGATACTTCGGATGGCTGATGCCGTAGACAATTGGATTGTAGACCGCGTTGGCCTTCGCGAAGAGAGATCCCCAGATTGTCATTAGTGGAGTGATCTTTGATTTTGTCATGACGCCAGTGAAGTTGATAATCAAGTAAGGCGTCCATGCCATGAACCACAAAGAGATTGTCATCAAGGCGACCTTTGCAAGTTTGCACTCAGCGCTTTGGTTGACGTTCTCCGCCGATCGTAATGAGGCGACATTCATTTTCTTAGCTTGGTCACGCATGTTTTTCTCGTGGGCCGAAACGGCTTTCAAGATGAAGTAATAGGAGTAGATGATTGTCAAGAGCGGAGTCCAATAGACGAAGAAAGCGTAGGCAAAGATGTAGGAGCGGCTCGACCAATCGTGCGACAAGTAGTCCGTGCCACAAGCAGTCATGTTGCCTTCTGGTACGTAACGGTTCCATCCGAACAAAGGTGCAATTGTCCACAAGAGAGACCAAGCCCAGACGCAGGCGATTCTGATCATGGCTCCGCTGTTTGTCAACGGTTTGCCTGACAAACCTTTCACGATTACGTTGTAGCGGTCGAAAGCAATCATCATCATTGAGTAGATTGAGACACATCCAAAGAGAGATCCAGCCATCGCGTAGAGTTGGCAAGCGAGAGGTCCAAAGGTCCAAGTTTCGTGGTAGCAGTTGATAACCATCGGTGGTCCCATCGTGAACATCATTAAGAAGTCGGAGAAGGCGAGGTTGACCACCAAGAGATTGGATGGGGAGCGAAGCGATTTGGTCGATGTGAAGACGCTGATGACGACGTAGTTGCCAATCATCGAGACACATCCCAGGACGAAGATGACGAAGCCCAGAATTGAGTGCCACAGAGGATTCATTGGAGGAAACTGATACCAATGCGGGTCGATCAAATGGAGCATGTCGGCTGGAACCATATCGACGACGGTCAAATTGCCGCCGAAATGTCCACCGAATGATTGATACGCTGCGATTGCTGCCATTGCAAATCAAATTTTTTTAATAATTTTATCCAACAAAACTTGAATCACTCGTGAGTTAAATCACTTTCTTTATCCTTCGATTACGAGCTGAAGAAAATCGCCGTTTGCACAGTCGAACTACTTCAGACTCAATGTAAGTGTAAACCAAATACGACTTGAAGCTTTGATCGCCTCGCTCTAGTTTTTATACCTTAAGAAATTTGCAAACGCCTAAGGTAATTTAATTTGAAACAATTAAGGAGTAAATTCACAAAGCATTCGCTCTAATTGGCTAAAGATTCTGAAGAATTTTTAATCTCATAAAGTGCCGTTTGATTTTCTATTTAAAAGTCGCACATGTTTGCAACGATATCACGGTTGCTATTAGACTTCAAGCTCGCCGAAAGAATTCAATTCGCATTGATTGATGTTTTAAGTCAAAATGTCAAGGCAAAACACGAGTCAGAAACGGGCTCAGAGCAGCTTATTTTCAGATTGTTGTTTGCCTAAATTTTCTGGGTCATGCTGGATGTTGTCGATTATTTAGGTTATCAAAGTCTCAAAGTTTATCGAACTGCACTGATAAGACGATTTACTATAAAATGACGAGCATTGTATGAACGTCTTTCAGTCGTTAAAATGGTTTCGCCGGTGCTAATAGCAGTCTTTGTCGCGGTATTCATCTATCGGTGTTATAAATATTGCTTTTATAGACCGCCGAACTTCCCACCGGGTCCGCCGAGAATTCCTCTGGTCGGAAGTTACCTTTTCATCCTTCTGATTAACCACAAGTTCAAGCATTTCGCAATCAATAAGCTCTGTGAATATTACAAAAGCTCAGTCATTGGGTTTTTTACTGGTGACGTTCTTACGGTCGTCGCGAATGATCCAAAAAGTGTCCGTGAGTTGCTGTTCAAACAAGAGTTCGATGGCCGGAATGATATTCTGTTGGGCCGCCTGCGAGAGCCCAACTTCAACGTGAAAGGAATTTTCTTCACCGATGGCGGTTTCTGGTTGCATCAGCGACGTTTCACTCTCAGAAATTTGAGGGACTTTGGCTTCGGTCGGCGTTATCAGGAGTATGAAGTGGAAGTCATCGATGAAATGAAAAGTTTAGTGAATCTTATCAAAGAAGGTCCCAAATACGAACACGAAAGAAAGTATTTCAAGGCCGGTGGACTTGTTTGTCTGCCAAAAGCTTTAATTGGAGCATTGGGAAATAGCTTTCTCCAAGTTTGTGCGGGTGAGCGTCTACCAAGAGCTGAGCAAGATAAACTTTTCAAGTGAGTAATGTAGTTGATTGTGATAAGAATTTCAATCTTATCTTGTGGCGTTTTATTAATTTAGGGCAGGCGAGGGATCATTCGAGTTTCAAATAAACTCGAACGAGTATGGAAATTTCTTTGGCCTGGTTCCTTGGATTCGTTTCTTCTTTCCGGAAACGTCGTCCTACAAACAGTGCCGACACGGATCAATGGAAATGGTTGACCTTATGAAAGGAATCGTAGACAAGCAAATTGCGTCTTATCAGCCGGAACATGTGCGCCACTTCATGGATGTTTACATCAAAGAAATTAAGGAAACAGAAGCGGGCGGGGAAGATATGGGCTACAAATACGATCAAATGGTGATGATGTGCACTGACTTCTTATTCCCATCGCTGTCAGCAATCGAAGCTCAAGTCGCTTTCCTGCTTCGCTTCATCTCTCACAACCAAGAGGTCGCCGACAAAATCCAGGAAGAAATCGAGCTTGTAGTGGGATCGGGACGGTTGCCGGAACTAGACGACAGAATCAAGTATGTTACGTTCATTAATCGCACAAACGTTCAACATTCTTCCGTAGTTTGCCTTACACTGAATCTGCATTGAGAGAAATTCTTCGGTTTGAAACGCTCGTTCCATCGTCAGTTCCACATCGAACCTTAGAAGACACCACGCTAGCTGGTAATTTCTCTATAAGGATATAACGAATTCTTCTTTAAATTGTTTTCATTCCCAAGGCTTTGACATACCGAAAAACACTTTCGCTCTTGCAAGCCTTCACACGCTCCACAACGATAAGGATCTCTGGAAAGATCCGGAAAACTTCCGACCGGAAAGATTCTTGGACTTTAAAGGAAGATTTTCCGCTAAGAAAGATCCTTCGTTGCCTTTCGGTGCTGGTCGTCGACTCTGCGCTGGTGAAACATTTGCTCGAAACACGATGTTCCTGTGCATCGCCGCTCTGCTGCAGAACTTCAATGTCAAACCGGCAGGCAATGTGCTACCTCGTCTTGACAGCAATACTTGTGGCTTAACGTTGATCCCCAACGATTTCTGGCTTAAGTTAGAAGCGAGATGAATCATTCGGGAGATCAAAAGTTTGTCACATCGCATAATAAACAAAATAATTTAGTACTCAATAACAATTTGTGCAAAACAATTTACTTGTTGATAACACACATGTTGATACATACTTCGTCGGCTGATACTTTATCGGTTATTTACTTCGATAAGAAATCGTTTTCTTGACTAAGGTCTTATATACATACTTTTGATTATAACTATGTGGTTTAAACTCTTAGAATGTAATTATCATTTTATCGAAAACTAGTTTTAGGAAAATAAGTTTCCAGTCTTCGAAAACGGTTTCGCTTGTTCTCATTGCGATTTTCGTCGCGTTGAAATGAATTTTACCATAAATATGTACTTGACCTAAATATAGATCGTGGGACTTCTCTTTTTTCGAAAGCTAAGTATCTCATCATTTTTGTAATCAACTACAAAGTAAATCAAGTTCGCCATCAACGAGCTCTGCAAGTGTTACGAGTACAAAACCAATGTGATTATAATTCACACGGGATCGTTCATAACAGTTATCGCCAATGATCCGAAAAGTGTTCGCGAATGTTGTGTAAACAAGAGTCGTTGAACAGGACGACACTCTGATAGGTCTTTGTGAGATCCACCTCTAGGAGTTTGGACCATAGAAGGCAGCTTTTGAAAGCCGCAACGATGTTTTACCTTGAAAAAACTACGAGATTTTGGATTCGGTCTTCATTATCAGGATTACGAAGTGAACGATGAACTAAAAAGCTTTGTCAATCTTATCAAAGAAGGCTCGAGATACGAGCACGAAAGAAAGTATTTGAAGGCCAATGGTCTTGTTTGTCTGCCGAAAGCTTCTTTTGGAGCTGATCGCAAAAATACCGAACGACTTTTGGGTTATGCTCGAGACAAAATGATCAAAACTCATAAAGATTAATAGACAACAAATTGCATGTTGACAATTTGAGAAGGTCTTCTGGTTATCAGTTAAGATAAGAAACATAATTGGTCGTTAGTTCAGAGCTTGTTTATTTGCGGTGCAATCAATTTATCGGCTAAAAGCTATGATAACGCGACAGCAGACTAAATGACTCCAGGATTAAAGAACCGTTCGAAGCTCTAAAAGCAGAGTGAATTTTATTTTTGTGAGAGCTTAACAGTTATCTATTAATGCACGATAAGAAAACATAAAATTTAAAGCGAACATCCAAAAGAAACCGTCGCAGTCTTCGAAAATGGTTTCACCTGTTCTAATCGCGATTTTCGTCGCGTTGTTCTTCTACCGATTCTACAAATATTCGACGTATAGACCGCCGAACTTCCCACCGGGTCCGCCAAGGATTCCATTGCTAGGAAGCTTCGTGTGGATTCTTCTGATTAACCATAAAGTAAAACATTTCGCTATCAACACGCTCTGTGCATATTATAAGAGTTCAGTGATTGGATTTTACACGGGAGCTTTTATCACGGTTGTCGCGAATGACCCGAAAAGTGTTCGCGAAATGTTGTTCAAACAAGAGTTCGATGGCCGCAACGACACTCTGCTCGCAAGATTGCGCGATCCAGACATCAAACCGAACCGGGGAATTTTCTTTGTGGATGGCAATTATTGGTTGCATCAGAGACGTTTCACCTTGAGAAACTTACGGGATTTTGGTTTCGGTCGTCGTTATCAGGATTACGAAGTTGAAGTGAACGACGAAATTCAAAGCTTTGTCAATCTTATCAAAGAAGGCTCGAGATACGAGCACGAAAGAAAGTATTTCAAGGCCGGTGGACTTGTTTGTCTGCCGAAAGCTCTGATCGGCGTGCTTGGAAATTGTTTCCTTCAAGTTGCTGTAGGTGAACGCTTTGCTCGAGCAGACCAAGCTGAACTTTTCAAAGCTGGTGAAGCAGGTTTCAAGTTCCAAAGGAATGGCCACGAGTATGGAAATATATTTACTCTTCTGCCTTGGTTTCGACTGCTTTTCCCTGAGTTGTCGAGTTACAAGCAATGCAGGGAATCTTCAATGATCATGTACGACTTCATGAAGAAGATCGTGGATCGTCATATTGCAACGTATCAAAGCGACCACGCAAGGAGCTTTTTGGATATTTATATAAAAGAACTAAAAGAAGCCGAGACAACCGATCAAAGCACTGGCTTCCAATACGACCAGCTGATGATGATCATGGCAGATCTCCAGTTGCCTTCCTTAACATCATTACCAATTCAAGCATCTTTCTTTCTTCGCTTAGTGGCTCATAAACCAAGTGTTGCAAAGAAAATTCAAGAGGAAATCGAACTTGTAGTTGGATCGGGAAGATTGCCGACGCTGGATGACAGAGTCAAGTGAGACAACATTACCATTTATAGATAAGTTGATAAGCATTTCTTTGTACTTAGTTTGCCTTACACTGAAGCCGCTCTAAGAGAATCCTTGCGTATCGAGACACTCGCGCCGTCTTCAGTACCGCACCGAACGATGGAAGCAACGACCCTTGCTGGTAGCTCTGAGTGTCTAACTAAATTGAGCAATAATTACTGTAGGTTCAATATTACAGGCTTTGACATCCCGAAAAACACTTTTGCTCTCGCGTGCCTTCACACGCTCCACAACGATAAAGAACTCTGGAAAGATCCTGAAAATTTCCGACCAGAAAGATTCTTGGATTTCAAGGGGAATTTGTCTTTGAAGAAAGACGTATCGTTGCCTTTCGGAGCTGGTCGTCGACTCTGCGCTGGTGAAACCTTTTCGAGAAACACGATGTTCCTTTGCGTCACAGCTCTGCTGCAGAACTTCAACTTGAAACTTGCAGGGGAGAACCGAGATCTTCATGACAACTACAGTGGGTTGAACAACATACCCAACGACTTCTGGATTGAATTCCAACCGAGATAACATTCAACATCAAAAAATCAACTTCAGCTTTCAATAAATTTGTTTTGAGATTCAAATTGTTTTCGCTCAAAATCTAAAAAATTCCATTTGTCTTGCTGAATAAACTGTAATCTTGTTTTGAATGTAAGTTTGTATCAACAGCCGCACTAAGAGAAAGAAATCAATTTGATGAAAAGCGGACAAAAGGAAATATGTGGTGACTTCAAAGCTCAACCTTAAACTAAAAACGTTTTTTGGATGAAACTTGCAAGCACTTGTCGTCTCATTAGAAAAGCAAGATAGCGACTTGTTGAACTAAAAGAAACAATTACTGAACACGAGTGATAAGAATCGTTGCAGATAAATATTTCGTTCACGGAAACGAAAGCAAATAATTCAGTTGAGCTTCTTCAGTCAAGCGAGAAAATGCAACACGTGGCCATAGGATTTCTTTTCCTGATTTCAATATCGTCAGCAAAGGCTCAACGTAAGCTTCTTAAGCCCATTGTTTATTTATTTATTTATCTATCTCACTTATTGATCCGTAGATAAAGTTGTTTGCTATTGGCAAGGGATCATATCTGCCAACGAAATCAATCCTCAGATATGCAGCCACATTATCTTTGCTTTCATTGGAGTTCACGAAACTGGTGAACTGTTCAGCTTGACTTCGGATGTGCCACGTGAGTAAAAATCATTGTGGACTCCTTCGGTAATAATGGTTGACCATTTCAGAAAAACTTTCGTCGCTCGTAAGATTGAAGCAGCAAAACAAAGATTTGTCGGTTATGGCTGCAGTCGGAGGTGCCAATGAAGATTTGTCTAGAGCTTTCTCAATAATGTCGCGAGCTTCCTCAACTCGTGGAAAGTTCGTCGCGAATATTGTGAATTTTTTGACGCAACATTCGCTCACCGGGGTCGATATCGATTGGGAATATCCATCAGCTCGAGACAAGAACAACTTTTCTCTGTTGCTGCGAGAGTTGAAGGAAGCTTTAGAAGCTCAAAGCTTTATTTTGTCAATTGCTGTAGCTCCAGACGTATGGCGAGCAAGAGACTTCTACGACATTCCTAAGATTTCGGAAACCGTCGACTTTATAAATCTAATGACTTACGACTTTCATGGATCATGGGATACAAACGTCGGCCATCACGCTCAAATGTTCCCACACTTCCAAGATTCATCTTACGCTAAGGAATTGAACTGCGCTGCTTCGGTCACGTTTTGGCTGTTGAGTGGAGCTCCGGCGAACAAACTTGTGCTAGGTATTCCAACGTATGGCAAAACTTTCGTTCTCTCCAACGCAAAGCAGCACTCCATCGGATCGCCCGTTAATGCCAATGCAACAAGAGAAACCTTAGGAATCTTGGGGTACGATGAGTACTGTGCATCGAAGGTCACTGGGTGGAAGCAGCATTACGACACGAACTATCGATCTTATTATGCCGTGAAAGGAAACTCTTGGCTTGGCTTCGACAGTGTTCGGAGTGTTGTCGCTAAAACAAAGTTTGCTAAGGAGAAAGGGCTAGGTGGCGTGATGTTCTGGTCACTTGACACCGAAGATCGAAATAATCTGTGCGACCAAGGAGCTTTCCCTCTAGTCTCAGCATCTTTCAGAGAGCAAACAAAACTTTCAAACTGAATTTTGGTTTTTATTGCTACGTCGTTATTGCATCTTCACATGGGAAATCAACTTAATGCGATTGCTCGTTACTAATTTTTTTTTTACATTTTGTAATTGCAAAACCAAATGATCAAGAAATAAAATATCAAGAAAATCAATCAATCATTGTCAGTCAAAAATTATTTCGGTAGAATTGTCCAGGTTAAGCTTTTTCTTCGATAACAGAGTCATTTGAGACAACTGATTGCGCTTCGATTGCGACGTCGGGCTCGCTAGCACAAGCCAATGCAGGATATTTCTTCGTGAGAGCTGCGCGATACTTCGGATGGCTGATGCCGTAGACGATTGGATTGTAGACCGCGTTGGCCTTCGCGAAGAGAGATCCCCAGATTGTCATTAGTGGAGTGATCTTTGATTTTGTCATGACGCCAGTGAAGTTGATAATCAAGTAAGGCGTCCATGCCATGAACCACAAAGAGATTGTCATCAAGGCGACCTTTGCAAGTTTGCACTCAGCGCTTTGGTTGACGTTCTCCGCCGATCGTAATGAGGCGACATTCATTTTCTTAGCTTGGTCGCGCATGTTTTTCTCGTGGGCCGAAACGGCTTTCAAGATGAAGTAATAGGAGTAGATGATTGTCAAGAGCGGAGTCCAATAGACGAAGAAAGCGTAGGCAAAGATGTAGGAGCGGCTCGACCAATCGTGCGACAAGTAGTCCGTGCCACAAGCAGTCATGTTGCCTTCTGGTACGTAACGGTTCCATCCGAACAAAGGTGCAATTGTCCACAAGAGAGACCAAGCCCAGACGCAGGCGATTCTGATCATGGCTCCGCTGTTTGTCAACGGTTTGCCTGCCAAACCTTTCACGATTACGTTGTAGCGGTCGAAAGCAATCATCATCATTGAGTAGATTGAGACACATCCAAAGAGAGATCCAGCCATCGCGTAGAGTTGGCAAGCGAGAGGTCCAAAGGTCCAGGTTTCGTGGTAGCAGTTGATAACCATCGGTGGTCCCATCGTGAACATCATTAAGAAGTCGGAGAAAGCGAGGTTGACCACCAAGAGATTGGATGGGGAGCGAAGCGATTTGGTCGATGTGAAGACGCTGATGACGACGTAGTTGCCAATCATCGAGACACATCCCAAGACGAAGATGACGAAGCCCAGAATTGAGTGCCACAGAGGATTCATTGGAGGAAACTGATACCAATGCGGGTCGATCAAATGGAGCATGTCGGCTGGAACCATATCGACGACGGTCAAATTGCCGCCGAAATGTCCACCGAATGATTGATACGCTGCGATTGCTGCCATTGCAAATCAAATTTTTTTAATAATTTTATCCAACAAAACTTGAATCACTCGTGAGTTAAATCACTTTCTTTATCCTTCGATTACGAGCTGAAGAAAATCGCCGTTTGCACAGTCGAACTACTTCAGACTCAATGTAAGTGTAGACCAAATACGACTTGAAGCTTTGATCGCCTCGCTGCTGTTTTTATTCTCTCCGTAAAAGCGGTGTAAGCCTTTAATTGAATTGCAAAAATCGATGGACTTGAAGCCTTTTGATGCTGCTACAAAGTAAGTTACACTGATTTCTCAATGACGTTTTCTTTTTATTCAGAGGTTGAGGTCGAATAAAAGAAGATTTTTCCATGACAAATTATTCTCAAATTCACGTTCTGTCGAATGCAAAACCGCGAAGATCGAATTTTATTTAATTTTTTTTTTGGATTTTTTGAATGCTAAATTTCTAATCTACGAAATACATAAAAGTTTTCCATGTCATGTCCTTTAAGAATGCGCGGGTTGTCATATTAAGTTTTGCTGCTTACGCTGTTACTTTTTCCTCTGTCACGGTCGTGACACCGGAAACTGTCGATTGAGCATCACTTTCTTCAGTTGCTCCACAAGCCAGAGACGGGAACGTCTTAAGCAATGCAGCGCGGTATCTTGGATGGCTGATGCCGTAGACGATGGGATTGTAGATCGCGTTGGCCTTCGCGAACAACGATCCCCAAATGGTTGCCAATGGAGAAAGCTTAGTCAGGTCGAAAATTCCAGCAAAGTTGATGATCAAGTAAGGCGTCCATGCCATGAACCAAAGGGAGATTGTCATCAAGGCGACCTTGGCGAGTTTGCACTCGGTGCTGGTGCTGGTATTTTCAGCAGATCGCAACGAAGCAACATTCATCTTCTTAGCTTGTTCACGCATGTTCTTCTCGTGACGCGAAACCGCCTTAAGGATGAAATAGTAAGAGTAGATGATCATCAACAGAGGGAAGAAGTAAACCCAGATGCCATAAACCAGAATGTAGGAGCGGCTCTGCCAGCCCTTAGTGATGTAATCAGTTCCACAAGCAGTCATGTTACCCTCTGGCACATATCGGTTCCATCCGAACAATGGTAAAAGTGTCCACGCAAGCGATGCCGCCCATGCGAAGAGGATTCTGAGAATGGCTGATCCGTGCGTCATGGGCTTCGCTGATAAACCCTTCACGATAACATTGTATCGATCAAAGGCGATCATCGTCATTGTCCAGATGGAAATACAACCGAACAACGATCCAGCCATGCCATACAGTTCACACATCAAAGGTCCGAACACCCAGGTTTCATACCAGCAGTTGATGACCATCGGTGGTCCCATTGTGAACATAATCATGAAATCAGAAACTGCCAGGTTGACTACCAAAAGATTGGATGGGGTGCGGAGAGATTTGGTCTTGGTGAAGATGTAGATGACGCAAAGGTTTCCAAGCAGCGCGACGACGGAGAAAAGGGCGATTGCCATGCCGAGAATCGAATGCCAGAGCGGGTTCATTGGTGGGAATTGCACCCAATGATCGTCGACTAGTGCGAGCATCTCTTGTGGCACCTTATCGACGACAGTCCAGTTTCCCCATCTTCCTGCACTGCCCATCTGCTGCATCGGATTCCACGGCTGCATGTTGAAGCCTTGTTGTCCCATGTTGTATGTCGCCATTGTAGTTCACACTTTTGTCTCACCTTCAACAGCTTCCAAATGAATTGAAAAGTGCTGAAGAAAATCGTTTCGGTAGAACGAACTACTTCAGACTTGAGAAGACCGAAATCACAACTCGACACTTCCGAAAATTTTCCGTCAATTTATACGCAAAAGAAAATCTGCCGAAAATTTTTCCTAATTCGATTGCGCAGATAATTGGATTATTAATAATTGAATAATCATCAGTTGCCGAAAAATATTTTTCGTTTATTAGGATCGTCTAGAAGCTATTTTGTTTTCTGTTGTTACTGTTGGACTTGTGGAGTGATTGATTGCTGTTTAAAAGAGACTACCAACCACAGGTGACGTGATTTTCGTTCATAACTGAAAATCCTGTTAACGAACTTAAGGTTCACCGCTGCTTGCTTTTAATAATTTTGTTGAAAGTCCAACGTGAGACAGAACAATAATTTGAGGCCAATGTCATGAGCACAATCGATTCGTTTCTCTTTCCCAACGCGGTGTTGCCTCTCGAAGCATTTGCTGAGACGGATGTGCCGTTTTCACGTTTCCTTTGCGCTCGTTTACTCGTTAATCTATTTGAAGTTTATCGGTAAGTGGATTAGATATGATTTCATGTTTTTAGAGTTTGACAAAAATATTTACGAAGTGAAGTTTCAACTCTCCGAGATTATCACAAAACAAAACGTCACGCTTGATCGAAACGTGCTTAGTGTGAAAATGGAAAAACATCCTCATGATAATTATAAATAAAGCTGAAGTTTAGTTGAATCTCGCAACCCGATCATTGATTTGATCGAGTTGCTTGAAATGAAACTTCTAAGTAATCTTCTGTAATTTAAATCTTCTGCTTGATCGATAAATATTTTGCGTTATGCAGCCGAACTTTCGCAGTTCACTCATTGTTGTGAACTCAAGTAAACTTTTGGTAACAGCTTGTCACAAGCTGCTTGTGTCAACGAAGCGTTTCAATATGCAAAAGAGCAGCTGTCGAATTCACGCAGCTGTTATTGACGTGTTTCTTTTCACAACAACTTTCGTCAGAGAAAAGCTTACAGTTGCAGATATAAAGTTACCTTTCAATAAGAGGCTTTCATTACCAATTATCATTCCTACGGCTACAGAGATAAATTTTCCTCCAATTATATTCTACTTATTCTGGTCTCCAAAACATGAAGTGGTTGCTGTGCAGTTCGGTGATTGTTTCTCTGCTTGCAGCTTTCACGATGGCGCGAAAATGCTACTCGATTCTTCCGAAGATGGATTGGGGAACGCCAAACATGTCCTTGAGTGACGTCAGACTGATGAATCTACGAAGACCAGGACCCAAAGAAGGCATTTGTACAGGAGGAAGGTCTGCTTGGACTATCTTTGGAGGCGATTACAATTTGCCTGATAAACAAGTTTGCGTGAACTTTGATCAAGGAAAAGGTGAGATTATTGCACACTTGAAGAAAAATCTAGTTCTTGGCTTGAACCTAATATAAATTTAATTTTAACAGATATTCAACCAAACAATGGACCTCAATGTGCTGACATCCCTGCTGGAGAATACACGGACACATGGGCATCTTTCAACAGAAGACCCTACGATTGCCTTAAAGATACGGCTCCTACTGACGGCTGGTGTGGCGATAACAGAATCAAAATCATTTTCCCTAAAGCAGAAACTGGCGGCGATCGAGACATTTGTGCATGCATCGTGAAACATTGCGATGTCTTGCGCGAACCCATTGGGGACCGCGTTGACCAATGCTCGAAGCAAGAATGTTAAAAAATTTGGCCCCGAGTTCACTTGAAAATTCAATAAAGTTTCCATTCAAACCATCTTTGTTGACTCAGTTTGATTTTCGTCATCCACTTTGGATCTTCCGAGTTCGCTAACGAGCGAGCGTGGTAAATTTTCGAATCAAGGAGACTATTGTCATCATAACTAGATCCTCGTTACTAGAATAATGATCAAGTGTTCGTGAGCTTCCCGGTGAGCTTTTAGAAACAAACTTCTAGTTTCTGTAAACGTGTCATGCCAGATCAAAATCGGTCGCCAGCTTTTCGGCTAAAGCTTATAAGCTTGTGGAAATTTTAGTATGCTATCGGAATTAGCCAATTTTGAGGTTTTTCAAATGCCGCATGATTGTCAACGTGGGATTGAAAACCCAACGAATAAGGCAAATTAAAACTTTAACGGTTTTTACTTGGCTTCAAAATTTTAAAAAAGATGCAGAAATTTGATAAACATTGGAATGAGCGATCAAGAAATTAAAGACTTTCGAGATGAAGGAGATGAGGCGGCTTTGGATTCGGACGACGGAGATGACGAGTACATAACACCGAATAAAGTGAGTTGAAAAATAAGTCATTGAGCTACATGGAGAAGCTGAAATTGTAACAAATTGTTCCAGGTTTTGGAGAACATTGAAAGCGCTTGGATGAACGAGAAACATTCGCCGGAGATTCTGCCTTATCAGGGGGAAATGGTCGAGTTGATGCTTGGCCAGCTTTCCCATATGGAGGAAAACCTGCAAGCAGTCGACACTAACAATTTCCTGCGGCTTACACATCGAATGGAGCTGGAGAGAATTAGGTTCGTCGTCTCGAGCTACTTGCGCTGTCGATTGCAGAAGATTGAAGACTTTACACAACACATCATCAACGAAGAACGAGAACGGCCAGCAGAGAAGAAAAGACTTTCACAATCGGAAATGAGATTCGCCGAGGATTATTTCAACAGCATCGAGTCGCACTTCCAGCAGCTGGCGCTTCGCCACATTCCACCAGAGAAGGAAGAAGACATCAGCAAGCGAATCATTCGTCCGAACCTTATGAGCAATGTTTTCCTAAAAGTTCTCAGGCCTTGCGGTGTCGTCGTCACAACGAACGACGAGGAAGTGAATCTGTCGGAAAACAGCCAGCACATGTTGCCTTTCCAGTTAATTAGCGACTTAGTAATTAAAGGCGATGTACAATTAATATAGAAGCGCTCAAATAAATGAGGATATTTGTTTCTAATGTGAAGGAACAGCATCGCAGTCGGCTTTGTATTGGTCAAGCTTGCCATAGCAACGATCATCGATCACACAAAACTTGAACTTCTCGAAGCTCAGATTAATGATTAACGTCGTGAATAATTGAGAAATGTCGTACAATTTGTATCACAATCTACCCGATTTAGCTCGTAAAGGAGGTTTTATGTTGAGCGACGCAGGCGGAGATGAGCAAGACGGGAGCATCGACTGGAGGTTTATTGGTGAGTGTCGAAGGCAATTGAGAATATTCCATTGATTTCTCATTTTAGCTTCAATTGACACATCGCGCATTATCAAAGAGTGTGATTTTGAGAAGTTGGACCAGTGCATTCCGTTTCTCATACGATCATCAGTCGGCAACTTGTTAAACGTGCGAATTCTCGATCCCGCCATCGCAAGGATTTACATTCTCTCCCAACTCTGTCTTCAATATTTGCTCTTCTGTACAAAATTCCTCGACAAATCTGTGTACTCGTTGCGTGAGAACATCTTCAGCTCGCAGAAGAAAACTGTGCAGTTTGAGGAAATTATCGAGAAACGCGACGCGGAGATTGAACAGTTGCAGAAGAAGCTGAAGCGACAAGAGAATTTGAATCAACCGATTTTCCCGTGCGACAAATGCACCAAGAACTTTATGAGTGCTGCGCTGTTAGAAAATCACATTCGAAGAAAACATCCGACATTGCAAGAGTCGAAGGATAAAGACTCGAATCTGATCAACACTATCAAGCTTGAGTTGGAGATCAAACAATTGAAGGAGCGGCTTAACACGACTGAGAAAGAGCTGATGGATGCAAGCAGGAAAGTCGAATGCCAACAGTGTCAGTTGAATGCTCGACGAAAGTTCCAAAGCGTCGCAGTTCAGAGTAATTTCGAAGAGAAGGAGAAAGACGACATCGAGAAAGACGCGATTGCCGAACTGCTGAGCAATCAGATGAAGAATTTCGAGGAACTAAAGCAGATTGAAGAGACTCGCAATCGCTCAGAAATTATCGAGCTCCGTTCCAAACTCGACGAAACGATTGCCATGCTTCGCAGTCAGAAGGAAACGAACGTTCCATCTCCAGCTCCACGGTTAGTAAGAATTGCTGATAAAACAGTTGGCACTTCAAGCTCAATCGAGTCGCTCGTTGAGCGGCCTAAACCAGAAGAAAATTTGTGGAAAGACCGATACGAGGAGATGGAAAAATTCTATAAAGAGAAAATGGCAGCAACAGTCAATGGAATCGAACGAAGCTACAACGAAAAAATGTCCAAGATTGAGACGAAAATGAAGGAGATTGAATTGGAAAGACTAAAAGCTCACGAGCAGCTTGCACAGCCAAAGCTTGAGCAGAAAACTGCAGTGAAACCTCCGTTGTCCCCAAAAGTTGTAAAGAGAGTTGTCGTGGAGTCGTCGTCATCTGATAACTCGATTGATTCCGATGATGCGATTGAAGCAGTTCGACCTTTAGTTGTCCAAGAGCCAACGAAGCCCGATTTCGATCAAGTGGCAAAGCAGTCAGTCGCTTTGCAAACTTTCTCAGCGCAAAAGTTCAACATTCGCCCGAAAAGCTCGAAACCGATGAAAGCTCCGCCAGCTAAAGCAGATAATCGAGAAAAAGCCGAGAATGCTTTCTTTAAACGGCTGAAGGTTTTCGGGATTTTACAGGATCAAAAGCAGTTGAGTAAAGCTGAATTCAATCGAGTCCAATCCGAGCTCGTTGACAACCGAGACGCAGTCAAGAAGAAACGCAAGTCCTTCTTCAAGATGCGACGGGAAGTGATCTCAAACCTCGATAAGGCTTACCAGATCCAAGAAAGCTTAAAGAACGAGACACAGAACAAAGTCGTGAACGAATCAATGCCAAGTTTGAAAAGCTATTCCAAGTCTTCGCCTCAAGCAAAAGCCGAGAGTCGTAGAAAAGAAGAAGTGGACTATGAAGTGCCAACAACGACCAAGAAAGCTTTTCGCGATGATCTCGAGAAGACTTTGGCTAAACGACTTCCCGCCTCGAGCCTTGTGACGGTTCAGCCAACTCGCGATACAGAAGTGACAACGAAGCGCAAAGACAGGAAAGTTGAATTCAATCTGAGTCCCAATTTCAACGAGCTCAAGGAGGTTGCGGAAGATGATTCAGACTTCGATGTAAGCAGCTTCACAGACTTTGAAGAAATTCGATAAACGTTTTTAGTTCGAGTCGTTGAATAAAAATTTGAATTCAAAAATTTCCTGTATTTCGCATCTTTTTCGCTTCTTTTTCTCGCATCTTTTATTTGTTGTTTTGTCGAAAAAGTTGAAAACAAAAATGTACAACCGAAGTAACAACCGGAACTCGCGATTTAAATCGCCTCGGTTCGGCACCGCAGAGTTCAATCAACAAGTATTCGAGAACAGAGGATCGAGCGACAACTACCAAAGAGCAGCGCCGATGAGAACGAAGGAGCAAATGGAGTTCGAGATGGAGTTTTCAAAATGGGAACAAGGCTTCAATGACTGGAAACAAGCTTACGCAAACCATCCGGACAAAGTTGCCTACCGTCAGTATGAGCAGAAGTTCCTCGACGTTCGCGAAAAACTACTCGAGAAGAAGCGACAACTTTTTTCTCCGGCAGTCCAATTCGAAAACCAGCTCAGCGCAGCTTCGACGATGGCTGCTAACATTCTCCAGAAGTTTAGTGATCAACCAGGCCCCAGCAGAGGTTTCAACGATAACTGCGGACGACTGAATCGTTCAAGATCTCCACCTCCGATGTGCAACAACCAAATGAACTTAAATCAAAATCCGATTCCAGCACTGCTGGCTGTTAGTTTTCTCCAGAAGCTCAACGACCTGGCAGCTTCAAACTCCAGTGGAGGATTCAACGATAACTTCAATCCAACAACAGGATCAAACTTCAGCGGAGGATTCAACAATAACTCCAATCCATCAGGATCAAACTTCAACGAGAGATTCAACAATAACTACAATCAATCAGGTTCAAACTACAACGGAGGATACGGCAATGCTAACAACAATCGGTCAAGACAACCTGCGCACGGTAACCAGATGAATAGAAACAACAATACGCATTCTGGAGGTAACTTCGGAAGCCGGAAAAACTCAGTCCGTGGTGGCTCGCAAAACAGTTCTAATTCCAACGATAGAAAAGGTCAGAAAAAAGTTATAATAGAGAAGCCAAAGGATCCAAAAAGCGTCTATCCGCACAAGCCTTGGGTCCGAATTAACTATGAGAAACCTCGGCTCATTGGCAAGAGAAAGAAAGTAAAGAACGCGAAGATTCTCAAAGTTCTTGAACGAATCGCTAACGAAGGGTAAGCGATAAACGTTCTTACGAGTCATTGACTAAATTGTTTGATTTCTAGTGATGAACTGGTTGAGCTGGAACAGAAACTCGAAGACGCGCGTAAGTCAACAGGATACATTCCGTTCTCCGGCGCCGCTGGGCGAAAGTATGGCATGATTCTCGATAAGAAACCAGAAGAGCGCACAGCTCTAGACAACAAGTACATTGAATATGTCAAGTTCATCAGATCACGTCGCTTGGAAGTGGATAAGAATAGGCGAGCCGCGGCAACTGTCAGCGAGTAAACAACGTCGAAATTCTTTTGAATATTTTGCTCAGTTATGATATTTTAGAGACGGGCTGACGAAAATCACTCGGAAACTGGAGGAAGCGAAGAACACGCCGGGCAAGTTGTCACTCTCGGGTTGCGCTAGACAAAATTTTCAGGCCATCAGCAATAAGCCAGAGCACAGCCGCACTGCTTTCGAAAAGAAGTTTGTCGAATATTATTTGTACGTCAGGACGAGGCGAGATGAGATGCGAGATGTAATGCCGAACACTGGCGACAAGGGATTTGAAATGTAAGTTGAATCTAGCTCAGTCAGTTCACCTTGTTCAGCTTCCGATTTCTAGGAGCGACTTGGCAAAGATCACACAAAAGCTGGAAGATGCTCGTAACACCACTGCGGTTTTGCCGATTTCAGGAGCTTGCAGACGAAAGTATCAAGAGATTACTAAAATCCAACCTGAGCTTCGCTCCGAATACGAAAGAAAGTTTGTGGAATATTTCGTGCTCATTAGAAATCGTCGTAACGGTGTGAGAAAGGCAGAATTCGATGCGGGAATTAGGAAAGTTCCTCCGAAAGTGGATACGCAATCGTCAGGCATTCAGCCGACACAAACAGTCGACGACTGTTTCGCTATGGACGTAAACATTTAAACTTCGATTAAAATGAAGTGAATTTATTTCCGTTTCTTTCCTTTTCCACCAACTCGAGTCCATCCTGGGTCGATGTCTTCTTCTTCTACTTGCATAGTACTTCCACTTGTGCTTGGCGCGGTGTTGTTATCTGTTATCTTCACTTCTCCATCGTCCATCGCCTCGTCGTCATCGTCTTCATCTGACGAAGTTTCGTCGTCGGGCTTGGAAATGAATTTGATCTGTCGACCTTGCACAATCCACATGTCACATGGAGGCAGCAGTGAGAGCTCAGCTTTAATCTGCTCCATGTTGCCACTACAAAGCATTCTGAGATATTTGACGAGGTAACTGGAAATTTCTTTGATTGAATTGTCATCGCAGATTGTTTGGAACTCTTGATCCATTATATCCTCGAGAAGATCAATCAGATTTTCCTCATCAACCTTGGGATTCGAGATACAGCTGTCTGTGACATAGTTAACAAGCTCAATCGCAGTCTGAAACGAATCTGAGTTATCAAAACAAAACAACACGTGCGGCTTATAGAACTCACTTGCAATCCATTCTGTCCAGCCATTCCATGCTCCACGGCTAGCTTCAGCGCCGTCCATCTGTTGAAGATGCTCTCGACTATCTCTTTGAAGTAAGGCCTCAGCTCCGCCGACATTTCCAAATTATTTTATTTTCACCAAATTTTCAATAACAAAACTTTTCGCGTCTTCCAGTTTTGCGTCTTTTTCGCGTCTTTCCAATATATTTTCGCATCATCTCAACCGGTGAAATTTTCCACGAGTTGGCGATTTTTTTTTTGGCAGTGTAAAACCCAAATTTCACCATATAATCTTTAAACTGGAAAGTATTTCAATAAAAGACGACCAGAGCGAGCTTTATAGATCAGAAGCGCGTTAGCACGCGATGCGCGAATTGTGATTGATCAAGAGAGATCGAAGATTTTTCAGAAAGTGTTCGCGATCCACGATTTATGATAACAAAGCTAATTGGTTATCAGTGAAATAGTCTGAACTCGACAGTTAATCAGTTCGTTCGGTCACTCGCGAGAGAAGGAGTCAATGAAGAACATGGCACAGAATAAACGTGTTCAAGTTTATATAAAACCTTCAATGTGAATTTAATATTTGTTAATTGATCAAGTAAAGTTATGAACGCTTAATTGCTAAATCTTAACTCCTTGATTTTGTTGTTTGTCTCGGCATCGTTTTTAAGGTACGATTTATATTCAAAGTGTTCACTAAGATCCGTTAACCAATCTTCTTGCTGTTCCATCAGGCTCATCTTCTCAGTATAATGAATAATCAAAACAACTTCGGCAACCACTCGGGTTACATGTCTGGGTATCAGCAATATCATCAGCAACCTCAACAGCAACAGTTTGGGGCACAGCTGAACTATCCGCAATACATCGCAGATCAGGTAGCTTCAAACTTCGATCGACGGTATTTCGAACGTATAAAATCTACTTTTATTTTGTAGTATCAGCCGCCGGTCGCTCATCATCTTGCTTATCCTCCGCCAAATAATTTCCAGTACTCGCACGCTCCTCCGCCACCGCCCGAGGAAAAACCGCCTGAGCCGTTCACTTATAATTCCGGTTCAGGTCAGAGCAGTCGCGGAAACTTCCATAATGTCAACCAACGTGGGCAAAACAAGCCAAACTGGCCAAGAGGAAATCATCGAGGCGGAAACCGAGGCTTGCAGAACTTCTCGGGATTCAAACCAGTCGTCAATAACTTTTCCAATAACAGAGACATGCAGCAGAATCAAGGAGGACAAGGACCAAATGTAATTATCCAATCATAAGCTAACTTGTGCTCGATTTAGATTTTCAAAGTTTCCTGTCAATTCTTTGAAGTTTGTAATTTGAACTCGTGACGGCGCTTTCGTCAATATTTACTTATAGGGCGGATAAGATTATACTTAACGTCACTTACTGCTGTGAACGTTAGCCACATTTCACCATAAATAATTTATAATACACAAGGGAATCCCGACGAGTTCGTTGGAGTTTGATGCAACGGACAAAGAGCTGCAAACGTATCAATATTTCTTTTTATGGATCGATAAGATATTCTTTATCTGTTTCCAACGTTGTGAAATGTATAACAGATGGTGAAACAGCCAAACGAAATAATTATTGCATAATGGCTCAGGCATTTCCTACCAACGCATTCATGACTTGACATTCTTTTAACTCAATGCTAATTTACTAATACAAATCGTTTTACTATATTTCCGAATATTCAGCGAAACAAAGGCAGAAATCAGAACTTCAATCAAAGCAGCCAACAACGTCAGTACAATGAACCGCCACAAACTGATACAACGGGATTCCCAAGCACTTCAACTGCTCCAGCAACACAGAAAAATGATCCGCCGCCGGTAGCCGTTCCATTGACGCAAGAAGAGATTGAATTTAACGACCAGTTCAAGAAATGGGAGGACGAATTCGATAAATGGAAGCAGGCGAACGTCAACCATCCGGATAGAGAAGCTTATACGCGTTACGAGCAACAGTTTGAAGGCGTTCGGGTTCAGCTGCTTCAGGTAGGAATCACTCAGGAGCTTAATAGACACTTGAATAATTCAAACTCTCATCTAGAGACGAAATGAAATGCAGAAGAAGAAAAAGGAGCAACAGATGCTTGTGAACCCTCCGAAAACTGCTGAACAAGAAAAATTTGAATCACAATGGAAAGCTGGCGATCCGCAAAACGAGCAGAAGAAACCGGATTCTCCGCAGCCATCAACGTCAAAGCCTTTGATGCCGCCGCAAACTTCGGACCCGAAAGAGTTCACTGATGATTTTTATGAAGAAATCGAGAATTTCGAGTCGCTTGAAGCCGTCGGCGAAAGTTTCAACTCCGTTCGCATTTGGCCATCGCGCAACGACGGGATTCCTTGTCTCGACCTCGCGCTACCTGAGCCAGCGCCGAGACATGTCAGCGATGTGCCAATCATCGATCTAGACCCGGAGGAGAACTTTAACGAGCCGAAAGATCCGCCAGCGTTAGCGAACTTCAAGCCACTTGATCGTCAAGTGATCAATATCGAAGAGCTTCTGGAGCACCCGAGACGATTGAGCCGTCCTGAGAAGTAATGAGATCACTTAAAATGTGTAAAGTCAACAGAACTTGAATGAGTTTTATTCCTCAGAATTATAATTTTCATCAGAGGCGCCCCGGGCTCTGGCAAAACTTACTTGGCCAACTTGATTCTGGAAAAGGAGAAGCAAATGGGAAACAACAGAACGAAAATATTGAGAGTCGAGAACATCGACAGCAGAACCGATCAAACAAAGCTGGAGGAGCTTCAGGAGAATCTGTTCCATCAACTGAGAGATGAGTTGCGTCAAGGTTTCTACCAATTCATCGTCGTCGAACTGGAGGGCGGTCGATTGGTGTATTTGAATAAATACTCCACAGCCGCCAAGAACATTCGCAACTTCTCCTGCTATGTCATCGAGATTCATCAGACGCTTGACGTGTGTCTGAGGTACAACCGCAATCGTAGAAGTCGCAATGATATCCAGCAAGCCATCGCCGATCTTGAAAAGTTTAAGATACCTCAGAAGATGATTCTGCTTGATCCTTCTTATTTGTTGTTTAACGTTCGTCGGCCGCCATCGCCAGCAGAAAATTTGCCGTCGGTTGAGCCCAAGCCTCCATCATCAGCTCTCCCACCGATGAACAAGGATTTGACTTCGAACTTAGCTCAGCTGCTGCAGAACAAAAATGTCATGAGTCTTCTGCAGTCTCAGTTAAACATTCAATCGCAAGCGTCGATCGAGTCCAAGTCCGCTACGAAGGTCGATAAACCAACTGAAGCAATTCCATCCCTGCAAAATCGAAACATGAATCAGCAGCAAAGCCAATTCAATCAGCAACGAACTCCAAACTTCGTTCAACCAAATATGCAATCACAATCGTCTGGTTTCGGTGATATGTCAGGGCCGATGCCATTTTCACAAGGCTTGCGTTTGAGAGAGCCACAAATGCAATCTAACATGCGGAAAGATGATTTCGGCTACAACCTTTACCCGCAGCAACCTCACGAAATGCAAATGAACATGAGGAACGACGACTTCGGTGGGTATAACAATTTCTCTCAGCAAAACTCTGCAATGCAAAATAACATGAGACGAGAAGAGTTCGGCGGATACAACAACTTCCCTCAACAGTCTCCAGCGACGGAGCCGACTTACAACGAAGTTCCAACGTTTACTCCAGTCAAAATCGTCGACTACAAGCACGTACACTTGCCGACTTTAGCAGAGCAGCTTCTTGAGTTCAGAGTGTTCAGAGTTATCGACTACAAACATCGCTCGACGCCACAGCTCCGAGAGTTCGTAAAAGATATCGATGTTGACAAGATCATCGAGAAGCGAAAGGCAGTGGCTTTGCGCAAGAAGATTCTTGAGTATCTGAAAAGCGCTGAACGTCCTGAAGACACAGTCAGCAACCCGAAGTATCCACGCAACTGGGAAGTGATTGAGCGCGAGCGACCGCCAACTAAAAACAAACGCAAGAAAAAACTCACAGCGAAAATAAGACGAGTCATAGCACAGAAGACAAGCGAGTGGATGACGTTTGGGTACACACGAGACAGGAAAATGGATTTGGAAGAAATTTCCTCGGAAGACGATTCAGTTGATTACTTCGTTGATGAGCCGCCGAGAGCTTCATTAGTCTCAATTGCGTTTAAAGATCCGTTTGAGAGTTTGCCTCGGACAGTGCCGAGTTTCAACGGCTCCAATCATCCGAATGTCGAGGATGTAAAAACGTTGCTGTGGAAACCTGATCGGAGCTCGCGACCGCCGTGGATTATGATCATCCTTCGAGGCGCTCCTGGCTCAGGCAAATCGCATCTGACTCAATTGATCAAGCGAAAGGAGCTCGAGATGGTCAACTCGGGACCCAGAATCATTTCAATCAACGATTACTTTGAAGACGATGATGGCAAATACACTGAAACGGATCCAAAGACGATGGAAACTTATTTGAATCAAATGGTGAAGTTTGTTGAGAAAACGATCAAGGAGCGACGGTACGAGATGATCATCGTCGATGCGGAGAACGTTGACTTGACGTTCTACAACAAATTCCACCAAGCGGGAACTTCGAAAGGCTTCACGACGTTCACCATCGAAATGAATCAAACTTTTGAGTACTGCAAGGCTCAAAATATACACAACAGGCCAGACTCGGACATCAAAGCTGCGATTGAGAAGCTGGAAAAGAATCCAACGCCTTACGAACACAGATTGCTGATACCGACTGTGCTTTATATTGAATACAGCTGCTTAGTTAATCCAGCGCTTGTTGACGAACCGATTGACAAGCCAGAATCGTCCAACAGCAAAAATTCTCTCAATGATTCAAATTTAGCCGAACGATGGGAGAAATTTAGCGAAAGCCTGGAAGTTCTTTTAACCGAAACTGAAGTTCGGCCTTTGGTCAATATCAAGACAATCTTAGACGAACCTTGGCGAAGCAGCCGCGACGAAAAGATTCTGATCATTCTTCGTGGCGCGCCTGGTTGTGGCAAGTCGCACCTCGCCTGCTCAATCCGTAACAAGGAAGCAGCCATGAACTCAAATGGAGTTTGGCTTCTCTCGATCGCCGATTACTTCATCGACCCTTTGACGATGACTTTCAAATACGACGAGTCGAAGCTGCAAGTTAACAACGAAAAGATGTTGGAGACTCTGAAGAATATTATCGCTGAAGGTCACCACAACTTCATCATAATCGATGCGAAGAACGAGAACCAAAGCGACTACCAGCAATTCATAGAAACCGGAAAGTCGAGTGGATTTAAATGTTATCTTATCGATTTTTACAGCGCCGAGTCGATCTTCAAGGAAATCGATTTCAAAACTCAAACGCACGATCAGAGCAAAGCGAAGTTGTTGGCTGTTATGACCTCGATACCGGAAGACGTGACACTGTTGAGTCCTCTGGCGATTTACAATAAAGATTCAGAGAGAGCAGTGCTTCCCTTGAAGTCCGCTTTGCGGATTTGCGAGAATCCTTTGTTCCCTGCTGGTGCAAACCTGAGGGAGAAAGTGGAAAACAAACCGATGGCGACTAAGAAGGATCCGCCGAAAATTCCCGAGTTCAACTGGCACAATCGCGAGATCATCGACGCTCGTGATATCCTCGAAGATCCCGGTCGATCCTTCAGACCAGAGAAGATTGTCGTCGTGCTTCGTGGCGCTCCTGGATCTGGGAAAAGTTTCCTTGCCGATCTAATCCAACAGAAGGAAACGAAACAAGGCAACCGAGCGCAGTTCAAGATAATCTCGCTCGAAGCGTTCGTCGATGACAATTTCCAGTCTACAAAAGTCAACGAGTACATGGAAAATCTCATTGAATCGTTGAACGAGATAATGCAAAGCTCGAAATTCAAATTCATCGTGGTCGATGCTGACTGTTGCGACCTTTCGTTTTACCACAGAATCTATGAAATTGCTCAGCACCACAACTTCACGGGCTACACAATCGAGTTGAATCAAGACGACTCGAAGTGCATTCAACAATGCGATCACAAGCGCGATGAAGATATTATCGCGAGGAACAAGTTGATGGCATCGAATCCTACGCCAAGCGAGCATTTCCTGCTCGACCCTGAATATTTATACGAAGAAAACTGCTTCGAGGATAACGATGAATCAATGGAGTTTGAAGAAATCGAAAGCGACGATGAAGTTGTGACATCAACTTTTGGTCCCTTGCGGAAACCGACAATTGAAAGCAAGTGGGACGACGATGGCGATGCGCCCGATGTGCTGATCGAACGCTTAGACGGAACTCGAAACAAAACCTTCGAGCATCTGACTATGGCGGCTTATCTGCAAACCGACGATGAGTGGACAATGCGGCCGTCAACGAGCGGCAAAAAGCGAGTACGTTGGGCAGACATAGAAGAGAAGAAGGAGCAAGAACGGATGCGTGAAATTGGATTCATAGTCGGCCAGACCGATTGGAAGAGAATGACCGACACCACAGACGGAAAAAGTGCGCTGGAGAAAACCAAGTACATTGAACCGAGGAAAAAGTAGTTGACAAACTACACGTGATGAGACTGATAGCTTGTAAGTTGCTGAAGATGTTGCCGATTGATTCTTATCGATCACAACAATACCAAGATCTGATTATTCAACCGAGAAACTTTTAATGATGCCCTTAACTTTTACGAATAGATTTTAAGATTCTTTTGCAGTAAATAAAGACATGAAATTGAGGTCGAAGTTGTTTTCGTTGAAATTTTCAGGAGCGTCACGGATGAGATCGTCTTCGCTTCATCAGGCGAAGTTGGCAAAGTTTTAATTAAATTGATAGCAAAGCTTTCCCGCAGCTTCTGCTAGCTGAAGATTTCCTCGGCGTTGCATCTTGTCTGTCCCTTCGGCAGCTGGATAACGATACCCCAAAGGAATCGAAAGTAAATTAAAAGTTTTCGTTGAAGTTTCATTATTCCAAGGAATCAAATTCGCTCAGCGCAACTTCAGCCTTGAACTGCTGACGATGAAAAATGATGGAAACTTCGACGGAAAATATTGCTGAGGTTACAGCGGATGTCGTTGCAAGAGTAATACAAACAAATTTATGCTGCAAAGCTTCGCGAGTTGCATTCGAAATTGGAGATAAAAGCTTGGCTGTTCAGAGACGAAAAGGATTTGAGTGACGGGTTGTCAACGAATGAATATTCATTCCAGCGAATCGGATTATCTGAAGCTTCGAACGATGAAAAGTTAGGCAACAAAGGCGATTCGTCTCGAATGTCTCAGCTTAATGAAAGACGGAAACGGTCTTGAAAATATCAATAAACACGAGCATCGTTTTTCTAAAGCGAAAACTTTCTCCAAGCGCCAACAGCTTTTCTCCACAACAAAAGAAGGAAAATTGCGAAATCAAGTTTAAAACTTTTTTGCGTTCATCTTCCTCAGCTTTTTTCCTCTTTCTTGCCGAAGCTTGCAATTGGGAATCATGAAGATAAATCGAACAGATAACAGAATAGTTGTTTAATGTTGCACATTTATCTCTCCATTCACAGAATCATTTCGTAATCACATTCGAGCCGGAAGTTTATGTGTTGGCTCGGGCAACTATCCATGCATACCAGCTTGCGAAACTATGAGAAGCATTCGGAATGGGAAGCAGGGAAATCTGCAATTGAGTTGGATCATTGGCCCGGCGAAAGTTTATAAGAACATTAAACAAGCACGATGAGGAAAAAACGTCTTTAGCTAAAGAGAACAAACTTTTCCGGACTCAAAAAATAAAAAGAAAAGTTCAATAGAATTCGAGGAAAAAACGCAAGGAGAGCAAAGCAAAAGCAGCTCTCACGGGGATCGACGTAGCAGCTGCAGTGGAACAAGCAAGAATCGACAAACAGTTTTCTGTTGAGAGACAAAATGTTTTCGAAATTTCTTGTGGAGAAGGCGCAAGATGGAAGAAAGCTTTCAACTGCACAGCAACGTCTCGTGTTTGCCCTCGATGTTTGGTCCCATTTTCCTCCTCTAAAACTAGAAAAATCCTACGAATTTTTACCAAAATATTATCGCGCTACAATGCAGCACAACAATAAACTTCGGAAAGCTTTTTCTCGTCGTCAATGTAAGTGGCAATTTTTCACTCGCATCGTTCGCTTTTTGTCTCGTTTGGGATGGGATGAAAAATCATGGCATCGATTCATTACAACAGAATCTTCACCGCCAGAGATAGCTTGAAGGGATTATGAATTGACATGTCGAGTTTGGTCGTGTAAACGAACTTTTTATGCTGAACATCGCTTCTCCTTTTCTAACAGCGATTCTATAGAGCTGCCATGTTTAATGTCTGTGCCATCAATGTGCATTATTTATTGCCGATGATACATTAAAATGGAATCAATAAATCATCTCTAAACGATATGCATCATCCAATCGCATGTGTGTATATTCGTTTAATCCCCCGCATTGCTCTCGTATGCAAGCAATGATGAAGCTTGCTTGAGGTTCTGAAAGCACTCGCTCGCTGGCGTCGTGCATCACCGAACGATGAGAAATTGATGTAGGAAAACATCATCAGACTCACAAAATTGCAGTTGCCATGAGAGTGATTCCCGCAGTTCAGGAAAACATAATCACAAGGAGATTAACAACGTTTTATATGAACAAGCGAGAGAGGTTTGTAACACAACGTTTGAAGAGCCTTAGAAAGCAATTTCGAAACTTGAGAGCTTCGCATACAAGCCTATTGAATCGCTAAAATCGTTAATTGAAAAAACAATTTGATGTAAACAAGAGCAAAGGTCGATTCGTTAAAATTTCCACGAAAAATATTACCGATCCAAATGAATCCATGTGTTGAAGGCACTTGAAACATTCTAGGTCCGAAGTTATGAGTCTAAGACTTAGCTTTTGAACTTCAACTCAAGCGCAAACAGCTTTTTCGACTGCCTACATTTCGATAACCTAGCGAAGCGTTCGATTGAAACGCTTCAAATGCTCGCATCTGTTTCACCTTTCAGATGATAACGGAATGCATCAGATCAAGTTTCTCTATCAATTTCACATATTTCCGAGCTTTTACTCGTTCACCAGATTCACCGCAAGCTTCACTGGTGAAGTATAATGGAATCACTGAAGATTGCATCAAAGCTTAAACTTAATAAGTTTTCTCGTCGTCGCTTCATAATCCTTCGTGCCTCGACAGAAATTTCGTTCTCTTTTCGATGTGCTCGTTTCTTGAACTTTGAGAAACTGCTTCGAGCCAATCAAAACAGGAAAGTGGATTATTAATATTAATACGAGAAGGTTAATAATTCTATCCATCAAGTAAAAAGTCTCGGGGTTGTATGAAATTAGAGAGGAAGCTTCGAGTAACTTTCTTGTTACATGGAGCGATATTTGAGTTGGCACAGCAAGAATCAATCAGCTGCAAAAATCCTTGAACATGAAACTTGAATGAAAATTTCCGTCTGTTTGCCCGCTCGGTTTCGACAGATTTTATTGTGCAACGATAAATTTGATTTCGGGCCCGATACGCTAGTGAAACAGTCATTCATGGATCGCTTCTCCTCTGGCTCCGTCCAACTCAATTGTCGAGAAATTTCGATTTCTGCCAAGTCAAGTGGAACTGATTCACGAGAAGCTTTAAACTCACGAGTGAGTCTTGAGCCTTCTCGGAAACTTGACGTTAAATTCGTTTCGGAAATGTCTTCGCTTTGCTGTTGTTTGTCATCACGATTCCACCCCGTTAAATCACTTTATCGGAATGGGACCTGACAAGTGCCAAGCTAATTGCTACGAGGAATTCGAAACGCGAGCGAACGGCTGCCGTCGTCTACAAACAGAATTTAAAAGTTTCCTCTTGTTGACACTTTTTCCAGCCAATAAAAAAGCTTCAACGAGACTTGATTGCATCAGAATTTCTCGTGAAAGCTCCAACGACGCGCAAGAAGTTCACAGAAGCAAACATTTTACGGCGACGTTAAGTTCAAAATATTTTCACACATAATCACTTGGTGGAAAATTGCCAGACAGGGGCGCGGTTGTGTTGAGATTAGTTACGAATTCCGCCTGACAGAGCTGACGAGTTCATTGTGATCTGACGGGAACCGAACGGTCTTGCCACATTTCTGATGGCTTTGCGTCTGTCTACCCGAGTTATGGACATCATCTATAACTCTCGGCAGCATTTCGTCGACAGAAACATTAATTGTGTGCTTTGGAATGGAAAACCCGCTTTTGAATTTCCATCCGCCCTATAATTTACATTGCGATTGAAACGAGCAAAGTTTGCTCGGTAATAGGATCAAGATCACACAAATTGATTAAGCTGTGTAATTTGGTCTCGATATCTATGTAATTTCGTTTCAATTATGGCTGTGAAAGAGTGAGCAAAATCAGTGGGTTGAGCATTGCAGGAGGTTTTGGAAAAACCTCTTGAGGACTTCGAAGGAGTTCAGAAGCTCTCGATAGCCTGGAAGGAAGTGACAAGCTATCATATCAGGACGTGTTTGAGGTTTCAGTAGCTTTCGTTAACCTCCAACAACTCAGAGAAATTCATTCCCAAACAACAAATCCCCTAAACGAAAAGCGAGCTTTAAATCGTGAACGGAGAAATTCGATTTCAGTTGGAACCTTTTTCCTATTAACGATTGAATTTAATCACATTTGAAGCTTTGCAAAGTGTAGTCGTTTTCGTGGCAATCTCGATTTAACAATGGTTTCGTTCCAGCAGCTCGCCAACGTCGAGCGCTTCAGCGAACGAAAGTACTTTTTCCGTTTCCAGAAGATTGGATGGAGATTTATTGGATTTTGGCCGGGCAGTGACATTGTTTCGAGGATCCAACTGACGATGGCTATTCTAAACGGTCTGGAAGTCCTGATTTATGTGCTGTTCCAGCTCAATTTTTGCTACGAGAACCGAAACAATTTGGTTATTATTCTCGACGCGTTGACGCCAACTATAACTCAATTCACGAGTGCCATGAAAATATTTTTCATCCTTTGGAACCGCAGTGAGATCCTCGCTATCCTGACATATCTGCGCGAATCATTCGAAGCTGGTAATTGAGTCAGCGGCTGTTTGGCTTGATTGACTTTCATTTAAGCTCTTCGGAACAGATGCTGCGAAAAAGCGAAACGTTCAAATTCACGGGTCCGTCTCGATGGTCGCTTGTTTCTTCACATTCATCATGATGTTCTTCGCGAACGTTACAAACACTTTCTTCGCATCGCTGCCTGCGTACCAGAATATCGCCAGCTTGATCAACGGAGGCCCGAGAAGTTTTCGATTGCCGTTCAAAGCCGTGTAAGTTGACTCCGTTCCAGAGCAATTTAATCGCTTTCAATTAGTTTTCCTTTTAACATTTTCTGGTCGCCGCTCTTCGAGTTGATTTTCGTGGCTTCGATGTGGTCTGGTCACATAACTGTCGCGTCGATTTACGGCTCGGACGGGATGTTTCTGGGGATTTGCGCTCATTTATCGGGCGAGTTCAACATCATTGGCTCACGTATCAACACGTTGATTGAACAAGAGATAAGTAAGCTCGTCTGATTTGAAGAAATTCATTTCGTGATTTTTTCCATCCCGCAGAGTCACATGAATCAACCGAGAAATTCACGCCCGAGCAGAACGATCTGCTGTACGAGAAGCTAAAGGAAATTGTCAAGGAGCACGAGAAAGTCATCGAGATGTGCAAGAGGACGACGCAGAGTCTCTGGGCTAATGGGTTGCTTCATTACGTCACATCAGCGATACTTACGTGCATATGCTGCTTGATGGTTCTGCTGGCGGATGGCGCGGACAAATTGATTTTCGTTAACTACATAATTGCCTCGACAGCACAAATCCTCGTCTACTCAATCGGGGGCACGATGTTGGAGGATGCGAGCATCGGACTCAAATTCGCTGCTTACGACTTCGATTGGTATAAGTGCAATGAGAAAGTTCGCAGAATGATTTTGATGATTATGGTGAGAGCGCAGGATAAAATTGCAGTCGACGTTCCCTTCTTCGAAGCGTCGATGGAGACTTTCGGATCTGTGAGTCACGCTTAACAGCTCTTGCTTTCGTATTTACGATTCTAATCGTGCGCTTTTCTACTCCTCATTTAACGATTAGATTATAAGAGCGGCAGGCTCATACATAACGATGTTGAAAACATTCCTTTAAGTTCGTTTGAAGCACTTCGCATATGTGTGTCGGATGATTGCAAATAATGACGCAGCAAAGAGCTATCTCGACGCTATGGCAGCAGCAGGGGCTCGTAGCTTAGTAATTTATGTGTTCAGCAGACACCCTGACTAGCTCGAGGAAATTATCGGGAATCTCAATGGCAATTTCCTCATTAGCTGGTGCAGAAGTTTCTCAACTAGTCAGCCGCAGAACCAAGCGTAGATGTGTTTAATAAGGTGGAAAGGTGGATCAATAGCAGAGTGGTATTATTAGTTTATTGCTAATTAAGCACTTGAAATCTTTTATTCAGAGCCATAGCAATTGAAGCCGTGCGCAAATGTTTTCTTTCGATTAGCTCCGCTCCAGTGATTTTGTAATGAGATGATGGGTATTAAGGTATTTCCTGTGCGAGGCGGCTTTCATCTCTCGCTCGTCACGAGTGATTGAAGGGGAACGGAGATAAATAGGATTTGATTTAGGCGAACGAAGCTCAAAGACGACGATGATCTTAAAGCCCTAATCACATTGGCACGTTGGAACATTGGCACGTTCTGCTTTCCTTTACGGCCAAAGTTACGTTTGACACATGAAGATTTTATTGCTCACGGAGCAATAAAAGATCAAAAAAGTGCGGATTCGAGGGAAACCGTCTTGAGCCGTCGACAAGAACAAGGAGCGTTGCCACAGTTCTCGTTCTCGCTTCATATAAATTAAATGAAAACAGAAGCTCATAACGTTGGACACAATCCATCTGAGACTTTGCCGTGAAATATAATTCCATCCTCGCCGCCCTATTTGGATATTTTATTTCTGACTCAGTTTCAATAGAATATTTTATGAGCGTTTGTAACTGAACGAGAGAAACGGAAACGAGAAAAAATTGTGCTAACGAAGCAGAGCGAAATTTGCGAGCAGCATCGAGACGGGAGAAGTTTTATATTCCCCAGCTCCAGTTCAACGAAACGAGCGAAACATTTTCATTAAAGTCAAAATAATGGAATGACATGAGCGAAAATTATAATAATTTTTATGTCCCTCGTCCTTTTATGTTTCAATAAAACTTTGCCCAGCAATGAATTCCGCTTTAGTTTTCAGCGTGCCGAAGCTCTACGGGGTCTGAGCTTCTCCCTTGGAACGGACGACGCACGATGTGATTAATGGTTGTTCAAACAACTTCCCGTCGCTGCCCAACAAGAGCAATAAAATCTGCCGCATAGCTCGCCGATTTAAAATTCATTTAAAAATCTCGGATCATTATAAATAAATTAAGTTTTTTTTTTTTCGTCTCCTTTCATGAATTTATGTCTCTCACATAATCTCCTCGGGGACCAGGCAAACAATAACCGATTTAATGTTCTGTTTGTCCTTGCTTGGCGTAGCGGAGAGAACGAAAGCCACTCCGCCTTCCTTCACTGCTGGCGAGCTCCACTCGGGCTTCGTCGTCGTACGACAAATTCACTCAAAATCCATGTTTTTATATGCTGCTATGTCAAGTTAAATCCTAGGAAAATTGCATGAATTGTTTATGGCTCATGAAAAATTAAGTTTTCATATTTTCGCTGTGTTCGGGTTTGTGTGTGGACAATGTTGTTCCTCAACTTCTGCCGCAGCTAATTTATCCGATGAGCTCCGCTACGCAAAGGGCCAACTCTAGAATATGAACAAGTTGTCAATTATGAAGGGATGTACTGAGAGCTTTAGATACGAAGTAGAGCTGTTTGAAGAGCTTTCATTTATGCGAGCTCAAATGAAATTTGTAAAGTAATGGCGGTCAGCCTGGAAGAAAGAAAATCATGAAAAGTTCCATTTAAAGAATGAAAAACATCACAAGGAACGAAATCTCAAAAGTATTCGTTCAGAGATTGTTGTTGAAAGGCTCGAAGTTTTGCATTCTTTCCTTTCTCATTGTTTCGCTTTTTATTCGGACTGAGAAGGTTAGTCATTGGATTAAATCTTTCGCAGAACTCTGATAACTCTACCGAGCTTGCAAACGCTGACGTCAAAGTCGATCGGGAGGGTTTCTGTGCTTGCCCGCGGCAAGAAGATCAAAGACATAACATTGGAACCGCTTTAGCTTACTCGTCGCAAATCCGCAAAATGAAGCCATCGAGAGTTTAACTGTAGTTTGATTGAAACCTATTCATGGAATTGGAATTCAATATCTGCTGGTTCTGTTTGTCCGTCAAAATGCTTGACAACCGTTGTGATGAACGAAGTTGAGCTCTAAACATTCTCAATTCCAAGCATTTACAAGTTTCATTGAAGCTTTGAAAACATTTTTTCGAGTCTGTGCTATCCCTCTTGGCGACCGTTCAAGAGTTCACGGGTAAATTACATTGAAGCTCCAATATCGAAGTTAGTAAAAAACATTAAGGTTGAGTGTGCCTAGCAAACTTCAGTCGAAGTCCCTTTGATCGTTCACTGGGATTTCAAGCTTATTTAGCGAGGGAGAATTGAAAATATGAGGAATAAAAAGGCATTCAAACAGATGTTATCAAATTATTAGAACGCTTCGCATGATTCACAGAAAGGACAAGCTGAAATGGTCTAACGAGAGCTTGAGGGAATAAAAAACGTTTGTAAGTGGCATCGAGATTCCCCGGCCGAAGCATAAATAAAGCTTTTTATTTGCCATTTCAATTGAGACTCGAGTACACTTTACAGCAATGGCGAGGCTCCTTGTTGGGATTAATATTATTTTTAACGGTTTCCTACACAATTTCGTCTTCAGCCCGCAGTTGCCCAGCGATTAAAACAAAGCTGATGTCGCTGGTGCTTTAACGATGATGAGAATCGTGATGCGAATGTCCGGACTGGGGCGCTTGAGATTTTGGGCGAATTCCTCGTGGTATTGCGTGGGACTCGCTGGCGACGCACACAACTGGCTTCATTCGATTGAAAGAGTGGCTCGGACTCATAATTTTTTAATGCGCCTCAAGGCTTCAGGATTATATTTTGTCGAGCTATTAAATATTGCTCCCAACTATGAGGGAATCCTTAATCAGATGGTCACAATCGTCCGCCAAAGCGACAAAAAACATAAAAGGGAGCGACGAGTTTGAAGCACATTATCCGTCGTATGGCTTTGCCGAGACTCGCACGCTCGTTTCATGACTGGAAGGAAAAGCTGAAAACAACAATTTTTTGTTCTGTTGAATTTATTTCGCTTTTTCTCGCTGAATTCTGCACAACTGCAAGCAGATTCTCTCGCCTCGTTGGAACATATTGCTGGCTGTTAATGTTGATGGTTTTAAAAAGCTCAATGCTGCCAGAGTTCGCTGTAGTTTCGCAACAAGTTTCAGTCAGCTTAACGATGTCGAGGGGAAGTGAAATGAAATAAATTACATTGCAAGATTGTGGAGAACGACTTGACATCGCCATCGCTTTCATCGTCGTGTTTTGGCCTCTCACGACATCGCCCGAAACGACAATTTAATCATTATTCCATGCATGAACTGTCTGCCTGCTTCTGGTTCGCAGTTTTTCTTCATTCCGAGCAGACGGACAGCGAGCACGTGGTGAAGGATGAATCGAATATTTTTGCAGCTATCGGGAGCCAATAAAGCTCAATGATTAAGCAGCATTCAGGCTGATTGCATCATGAAAGACATCTGATGACTCATTCTAACTTGTTCATGAGCTTGAAGCCAAATGCAATTGGCTCTCTCGATATGATTTTAACCGAATTCCATAAATTGGTCGCTCACCCTTTCGTACGTGTCGAGGCGAACAATTTGTAGCCATCGAACTTTTTCACTCCCCCACCGAATGCATTCACGATGGAAATTGTTGCTTCGCTATTACGCCATGTCATTCTCTAAGCAACATCGTGCATCGATTTTAGATGGCGTTTAATGGCACCGATTCTGCCGAGCAGGCGAGACTGTAGCGTGAAGTCGATCAATGGCAATGCTGCTCAATACAGGCATGTGATGGAAAAATGAGCTGAGTTTTATTGCATGGAACGTTTGCCATGAGAGGGAGAGAAGTTCATTTATCGCTGGCACCGAACGAAAGCGCACATTCAATCGATTGAAAAATAATTGGCTCAATTAAATTGAGTTTTTCTATCTTCCGAGACAAACTCGCTGAGTGGAAGAGTTGAAGCGAACTGATGCCGAAAAGTTCACGGATCAGCGGTTTCGACAGCGTCGGAGGGTCGGAGAGCTGTTTGTGCATTAAGAGTTCATCGCCAAATATTCAATTTGATTATTGGAAACGTCCGACGAAAGTTTTACCGCGGCAATAATGCGACGTGAAGCTGACCCAAAACCTGCAATGAAAACTCCATCGTTCGCTGGAATTATTGCATCGCAAAATAATTTTTTTCCGCTGCCGTTTGCTGAAAATTTGTTTGCCACCGTAAAATGTTTTTATCGTCAATGTCAGCTCCGTAAAATTCCTCATTTCGTGTGAGCACTACACGAACCGTAATTTCCACCGACAAGGCATCGAGCTGTAAATCAAAACAAAGACAACGCTGTAAAAGCTCTTGCCATTAAAGACTTACAAGAGGAATGTGTGACGCCATCGTCGACAAACGTCTAACTTCTCCCGCTTCATAAACACGTTGATACTTTTGACAAATTTTCTCAGCCGGTGCGACGTCGAACACACATCTGCTAATAATTTTGAGTGACGTAGAGTAAGCTGACAACGTGTTCGGTGGTTGGGGAGCGATCAAAAAGTCTCGCGACTTCCTACCGAACTGCAAACACTCCCCGACCTCCGAACCAACCCACCTCGTTTATTTCATAATTGGGAGAGCATCGTGTGTGTGCCAGCTTTATCGTTTTTCTATTCGCCGAGTCGAGTAAGTCACCTTTGAGCCATAAATCAAGCCATGAAGGAAAGCGCGAGCAATATTTCCAAGACTGATTTACTTCCAGTCGCGAACGCATTTCTTCGAGATAGATTACCATAAAGAACAGGGCTCAGACAATTCCTCATTCCCCTCCCCGTCTCGACGACAAATGACACAAAAAGTTTTTATTTTGTGCGAGAGAAAAAGCGAAGCTCAAAGCAAATCGCTTGTTCATAAATCATTTTACTTGCGGAGAGACCTGGAGAAGGGAAATCGCTTTTCGAATAGCGACAAATCGGAGGAAGGAGATGATGAAAATCAATTCTGTTTTCGATTCGCAACAATCGACGACGATTATTTGCTTGATTGAGAAAAGAATCTGTTCTTGATATCAGTCGGATTGTTCGACTTTCAAAGTCACCGTCGGCACATGTCGATGTTCTCGCGCGTCAGATTTCAATTGAATATCTGGCTGAGCTAAAAGGAAGCCCGCCCCATTAGCTCCCTAGGCGATGATTATTCAAAGTATGCCTTACGACTTCAATTTGTGCGTCGACACTTTTCACGTTTTCAATAGTCATGACGTGAAGGGTTTGGCCTAAGATGTTCACCACTTCATATCAAGTCATCGAAACCTCAACAGATTTTTGAAAACTAAATTTCAAATCGGACCATTTGCGGCCAAGTCAAGTCATTTCAATTCAATACCTCCCTTTAAGTCTTATACTCTCAATACCATCGCTTCCGATCGGATAAACCAACGAACTTTAATCATGAAAAGAGAGCGAAGCATTTCCGATGAGAAACGACTTAAAAATTGAATCCTTTCGTCGAGGCTCCTTTCCTGAGAAAGGGATGAATTAAATATTCATGCGATATCGCTTTCGGTCGGTGTTATAAAAATGGAAATTGATATTTTTCCTCAAGCATCGAGAGGAAGAGTGAGCGAGCGTCTAGAATCAACCAGATGTTGTCCAACAAGCCTTGTATTGAATAAATTGCCGGCGCTCGAGGATCTAGTGCTTCGGAAAATCCTTCCCTATGCTGCTTTGCTTAATAAAACACACGATTTAAGCACCGTGCAAGGATTTGTGCTCTTTGCTTATTCAATTGCTGGGGCTCTCGGTTCCTTTCCGCACACAAAAAAAGATGAAGCGAAAGAGTTGCTTGGCAATGATTCGGGCGTTTATGGCATGGGTCGCTCGGTTCTGCTTTGCTAAATTGTTCAATCATAATCCGGTGTTCGCTCTCTGCACAAATGCTTTAGCCAGAGCATAAAAGCAAACAAAATGTTTTGCATCGGGGGAAAATCGGATCATTGAGATGTTTCGTTGGAGCAGTTCCCACTCAATGTTGCAGTTTGCTTCATAAGCTGCTGTGATTCCTTCTGTTTGGATAACAAGGAAGTCTCCCTCGGGGGCAATTTCAATGGGTTTCATTTCGAAATGCTTCTATGCACTAACGATGGTGGCTTGAGATCCCTTGTTCTTCTCTCATTGCTTTTCCAGTTTGCCAACAAGCAGCGTTTGATTTTCCATTTGTAAGGAAAGTTGTGTCCGACCTGCTTTGAAACTTTGCCACTCCATTGTGCTGTTTAATCGAAAAACCTCGAAACTTGTGCTATGCAAATGTTCAACTCGAGATTAACGAGATTTATTCTTCCAGTTTCATTCAAGCTGCTCTCTGAAGCTTCAACGAGGAAATTTCGTCTGCATGATTTCACGCAATGTGAGAGAAATGCCAATTCATTAACATTCCTAATTACCAAATTAATTTCAATTACTCTTCGGCATGTGAAGACGATACTTCTTTGCTAATTGGCAGTAAAGACACGAAGTCACGTTGCCTTGCAGTAAGCTAATCTAGGCCATCTGTGAATCATTCACCTCCTCCCACACAAACCGCAACTCTGCACTTCCGTCCAATGATTTAAACATTTGTCAATATTTGCTGTCAGCAATCGTTCACAGGCCTTTGCTCCTTACTAAATTATTCTACAATGGAATCAACGTCAACATCTTCAAACAGTGAATTGAATTTATTTTCATCATTTTAAAATTTTTATTGTCAGCTCGCCGGTCGCAACAAACTATGTTTGATCATTTTGTTTGTAAAATCACCGCCGAGGGCGACAGAAATTCTAATGAATCACGCGGTGTCATGCAACGTCAATCAACAGCCCTGATTGATCTTATCGCATTAAGAGTTCACATCTGATGATATTAATCCTCTCATCTGCCCTCATGGGCGCTATTGCAGCCAGCCCAGTCATCTCGTATTTCATCTCGAGGGTAATTTGTCTGTCATCATCGGAATTTTTTCTGACAGATTCTCTTCGCTTTGTTTACATTCGACGTCAATTAAACACCATAAATAGATCGTCGTTATCTCGATTGACTCGAGGGTTTTTGTGGTGGGCTCAAGATGTTCATCGAATCTCCTAAAACGAATTCTGATACAATTTTGCCATCTCGTTCAATTAACGATCGCTGGTTATTTTCGTTCCTTTGCTGGAACCAGCAGAAATGCGAGAGACAAACACATGGCAAATAAGCTTAATTGCAAAAAAAGAGAAAGAAAATGTTTCTTGTTCTAACCGGGGAAGGGTCTCGCAGCTTATCACGTTCATTTGATCTTGCACATTTAATTCAATTTATCTGACCATTCTTTGTGAGCCGGAGTCTCTCCATTGTTACCCAATTTAAGGTTCTCGGAGGCCTGCATCTCTCCACACACACTCGAGCCCGGCTTCACACATCAGATGACAATAATTTAATAAATTGAAATTTGTGTCTTTATAGCTTCTATTATTAGTTAATTCCCATCGCAAGAACTCTCATGTAAGATGATGCGATGAGTTTGTGTTCATCTGCGCCATCAGTCATCGGTTGTATTTATTCGAGTGCGGATCGACGTCAAGATGGATTGCGAGCAAATTAGTTTAGCGCATCTCGATTGATTTAATTATATTTGCCGATGAGAGTTTCTCACTTTCGAAAGCAACGCGTAAACGACTCAAATCCACTTTTACCTGAAAAACAAAAACCCGGCGTGTTAAAGAATTATGGAGAATCATCATTTACAGAAGTGCCTATCAGGTGTACTCGTCGTAATTTTAGCCTTAATTAGTGATAATGGCGTGCGAACAGATGTTAATTTTAAAAGCAAGCCCACAACAATCAAGACCTTCGAGAACGACTCGGTGCTCCTGCCATGCTACTCAACAGGTACACCCAACAGAACGAGAGAAAGTTGCAAGTTTTTCCAGCACGAGAGTCGCTTGTGTGTCGCGTCGGCGGAAAATATTTTTTGCGACGCTTTAACGATTTTTTGTGTGTGCGGTAGATGATGAAAAATATTCTCCGGTGATGGAAAATTTAATCATGAGAAATTGTTTCCGTTCTGAAAAATGTTCCCGAGGATAACGACGAGTTTTTTGTGTGTGGCCCACGATGGGAAATTGTGGACATGAGTTTGTCTGTTGAAATTGTTATACTGAATAAACTCTGAGGCGGATCGGCAACGAAAATAAAGGGAAAATCGAGCACAAGTTTAATGCCTTTTCAAGCATTCTAAGTGAATATAAAACTACGTTGTTTGCACAAAAATTGTTATTTTCCCATCAAAAACATTTTATGCTGTGCAGGGTGGCCAGATTGAATTCTAACTTAACGAGGACTGAGACCAAATTTTAATCTTTATTCATAAACCAAATTGAAAAGGCTCAGCCGAGTTGCCTTCAAATTTAGACTCATCTAGCCACCCTACAAACTTTTAAAAACTTGCAGTTTTCTTTTCGTAAAATTTGCGATTTATCTCGAATCATTTATAAGCGTTTTGCAGTTATAGATAGAGCTTAAATCGTATTGCAGTTATGTCAATAAATCCTCCTTCGTTCTCAGAGCGACACAGCAGCGTTCGATGGCTGAGCCAAGACAGCAAGTTAATTGCTGATAGCAAACATCCCCAGTATGTCGTTCCCAATCGGATACTTCACACAAACGGCTCTCTGGAAGTGACCAACATAAAGCTTGATGACACTGGAGATTACATTTGTGAAGTAACAATTGGCAGTCGAGTCATAAAGCAATTTAACTCGATAGAAGTTCAAGGTATGTATGGAGTGAGATTGAAACAGATTGAGCGCATAATTGATTTTAATGCTTCGACTAGTCGAGCCAGAAGTCATGACGTTTCCTACGGGTACGATGAATGTGACGCTCGGTGCACTGTTTCAAATAACGTGTGAACCCAAGGGGGTTCCTTACCCAATTATTTCCTGGTATCACAATGGAGCACATGTCACCAACACTGTCGACGGCGAGCGACGATTGACGGTTGAAGTGAAGCATTATGATATGGCGGGACGGATTGAGTGTGTAGCGAACAACGGCGTCGGTAAAGAGCCAAAGTCAGCTGGAATTCTTCTCATCGTAAATTGTTAGTCATTTTAAGTCTCTGTTGGGCGCAATTTAAGATTCTCGTCTGTTACAGTTGCGCCTGAAATAAAGACCCTAACCCCCGTCGTTCACACGCGACCCGGTTTGCAAGCGAGAATCGAGTGCTTGGTCTACTCTCACCCAACCGCTCAGGTTCATTGGTTCTTCAACGGATCGCCTGTGAGCAAACGCAGTAATCTGATTCAGACGCAAGACGTGGATTTGGTGAGTGAAAGCTCGCACAAGCCATCGATTGAATTAACAATTAATATCCTAGGCCGCGTCAGAGCTCACAGCCTCTTTCTATTCGAAGAAGCGCCACATCTTGATGATTAGAAACGTGCGTGAATCAGATTTGGGAAAATACGAGTGCAAAGCGGAGAACCCGCTCGGCTTGCAAAGCGACTTCATTACGTTGATGGGAAATCCTTTAAAGCCTTCGTTCGAGAACAAGAGTTCGGTCGCCGCTCCGACAAGCAAAACTTTATCATGGGAGACGGAATCGCTTTCGCCAATCATCGATTACAAATTTAAATTCCGAAAAGTCCCAACCGGAAACGAGAATTTTCGAAAGGGCGGAAATTTCATGTGGAATCAGCTCACAATTCCAGCCGATCGAACGACAGGGCCGTTTCATTCGAAAAGCTTCAAACTCGATGCGCTCGCTCCCAGTACGGTATACGAAGTGATGACTCAAGCACGGAACCAGTATGGATCGAGCGAGGACAGCAAAATATTACGGTTCTCGACGCCAAGCGAAAGTAAGAAGAGAAAAGGTTGACGAGGAACGCTCTCGTGCACACGATAAGATCTTCAATGAAAAATTCATGTTTCAATTTTAAGCTCTGGTAACATAAATTTCTGTTGCAGTTGACATCATCAATAGTTCATCAACAGAATCCAATGAATACGATATCCGCTATGACGAGGATCTACTAAGCAACGAACTGTACACGTCGCACTACAATGCAGGCTCACAGCCAAGCGCCAGCATTTCATTTTTACTCGCCTCTGTCGCCTATCTGATACTGTAAATAAACTGAAACGCTTTTTTAACCCAAGCCGAATCGCATTTCTAGCCGACACATCAGCACGAGATAGCAAAGGCACGATTTTAATTTCAGATGTTTTAATAGCTTTTCAGCATTTATTTATTTGCTGAAATATTTTTAATTCTCGTGGTTCTCTTTCATCATTCTCAACGCTTTCAATTATGATATTGATTTCTTCAGATCGTCAAAGCTTTCACCGGATTCCTCGTAAATCTTCGTGCCTCATTAATTGGCGAATAATAATTCCTTCCTGCCTCGTGCAAAAGCTTGAAATATTTTTCAATTGATTGGGAGCTTTTCGATCGGACGAATATCGAAATTACGTCACGTACGTTTGAATTTTCGGGAAACTAATCTGCTGATTGTTTCAGGGATTGCTCGACGGTCAGCGATTCGAGGTTTCCCCAAACATCAATTGATCCTCCAACAGCTTTGGCCGGGCCAAGGAACAATTGTGTGATTGACCACCGTTTGCAGAGAGAAATGAAAATCCTATCGCCATAAATCCCAATTTGTGACCTGATTTATGTTCTCTTCCCTCTCATCCCTATCGGAAAAGTTTGTTGCTCCAGCCTCGCCAGATCCCGAAGAAAGGAGAAGCAAATAAATACGAGCTCAAAAGAAACCTTAATAAATTAATTAACAATTCGTTCTTGGCGCTCACAATTGAGAGTTTAACTGAGTTTGCTCTGGATTTAATAAATTTCTGACGAATGATTCCGGTTCGGTTGGAAAGCTGTAGGCAGTTCGAGGATTTAATGAAAAATCAATCTCTCTCAAAACGCCAGATGGAAATAAATGAAAAAGGGATTTTCTCGAGTAAATAATGAATTGCGGGCGGGCTTCATTGTTAAAGGTTCCAGCTCTTTTTTAGTGTTCAACGTCGTTGTCAGAAGGAGCGACTGAGGTTGGGGCTATGCTAACGAAGCCAAAATGCCTTGGCCCAATTATTCGTTAATGTTTGGGACATGAAGGCACATCAAAGTCAGCGACAAAAAAACTGTAGAGTGGAAATGTTTTAAGCAAAAACAGCAACTTTTTTCATTGCGAGAGATAAACAAGGGGCTTCCCTTTTCAGCCACAGAACAAACAAGCTGGGAAAAAAGTTTTCATCTATGGAATTTTTTATTGCATGCACGTTGAGCGCGTGAGCCTGAAGGCCACTTTGAGCCTCATTTTTTATTGGCATTTGGTAGCTCGCTTTTCATTCAAATTGATGATAAAACACGCTCGATTTTCACATCAAAGGGAATCGCTTGGCGCGCTGATTCTTCGCCGCACCACCTCACCGAAGAAAACAAACGAGCGATTTGATTATTTCCATGAATAATTGATTGATATAAAGAACTTTACTTCTTCCTCTTGATATCGAAACTTCTCATATAACAAAATAAAATAAGAAAGAACATTCCTTCATTCCCACGCCGACGAGTGAAACCTTCGCCTCTTCCACACGCACAAATTTATCTAAGTTTTCCTTTAAAAGTCCGAATCCGAGTTGGAGTCTGACAGGCACAGATCCTTGCGCAAGAGAGCCGCCGAGTTATCCATGTGATTGCCCATGGTGGACACTGTCGGTGCTGTGGAAAAAGGGATCGAATGGTAAATCACCCTTCATGTTATCGGAAAATCTTTCAAGTTCTCACCTTTCTTGTGATTAGAGTTACTGTTGTTATTCAACATCATGCTGTTGTTGTTGTTGATATTGTTATTGTTCATCGGGTGGTTGTTTGTGCTATCGGCACTGTCTGAATCCGAATCACTGTCATCATCATTTGAATCACTAGACGATGATGAGCTCAGCTCGCCAATCTGTCGATAGAGAGAACATGTGTAAGCTTGTCGCTTATCAGCGAAAAGGTAGAGACACTTACGTCATCCAGAGCGTTTTGAGACTGTTGCTGATGCTGCTGCATGATTTCACCCGATGGTTTTGGCATCGATGTTGTTGCCGATAAATTATTACTAGCGTTAATGTTATTACTTTTATTATTATTGTACACGGACGATGAAGGTGGCGGCGGCGGCTGACTGCTGGCAAAACTATCATCCAATAAGCTTGGTATACTTGGCAATGTCTGCTGTGTATTATTTGCGTTCCATCTGTGTTGTGAATGAAAACCATGAGAGAAACAGCTGTAGGAAAGAGCTGATATAACCACTTACAATGGCGCTTGTTGAGGACTCCGATGTGGATGCGGATAGGAAGGAGACCCCTGTAAAGGCGAGTGTTTTGGCACAAAGTTTAATATGTTATTCTTCCTCAAGCCGGTGGAGACGCGTGTCTTGGAGCTGTGGCGGGCAGTCTGGTTCTCCACCTTTCCTATCGGAGCTTGAGCATTGCTGCTGGGAGTAGGAGCGAGCGACGATGTCGAAGACGGCTGCTTACTGCTGGAAATTTCAGTTCTTGTCTTTTTCACTTGGATGTTGCTATGCAACTTCTCCAACGTTATCTCGTTTGTATCACGGTTTATGATGAGGACGCATTCTTTCTTCGTGTAGTCGCGGGTGTTGCCTTTGAACACTGTGTTTGGTACTCCCGATCCATCTGTTGACGAAATTTCGATTGAAACATATGGGACGAATGACACGATTGGCGAAATTCTTACCGAGATGGGGAAGCGTTACAGTAACAGAGTTGTTGGAACCGGTCTGGAGAGTGGCTTCTTTGTGAACGTCTACACTGGCTGGCTTGAAGTCGTCTGAAAGATTTCATCGAAATATTTCGAGCAAAATTAAAATGTGGCAAAATCGCAGACGAAATTTGTGATTTTATAGAATTTCTGCTTACACTTCAAGGTATGGAACACTGCTCTGGCATTGGGATTGGTGAAGCTGGCTCCCAACTTCAGTTCCCTTATCTCTTGACCGCGATCCATCGTGATAATCGAAAATATTTTATTTCCTTTTGGAGAGCAAGTAAATTCTTTTGAGCGCTTTACAACCTCGTAACACTAGTCATTTCTGATGCTTCAGTGTCACTAGAGCAACAAACTAAACACTGAACTGCATTCGTCGTTGAAGTTTCTTCCCATTTAGCTGCGAGAAGATTTTCACTTGGATTTTATTTTTTAGAAAGTATTGAGGCAAAGCAAGAGATGCGAAAGTGATGCGAGAATGAAGCGAAGAGAATCCGGGGAAAAATTATTTGAAAAATTACGTTAACAATTTTGTTTGAAACATTTGAGGACCTTGGAAATTAATTCAACTTTTTAGAAGTTTACGTTTTATTGTGCTGAAACTTTCGGTAGGCAAGAGCTCGCAAACAACGTTAGTTTAGGTGCGGCAATGAAAATATGCTAAGATTCATGAGATATCCTGGATTGATCGAAACATGAATTTAAAATTTCCAACGTTTCTGACTGGAAAATGGATTTGCTGATCCGATAAGACCTTAATTACCTTTTGTACTATTACCAATCATATCCGAATTAGCTTCTCGGTAATGTCAATTGAAGGAAAATCCTATCATTACCATAAATTTTCCGTCTGTAATCAAACCGGTGCAGTTGCAGCCAACGACGATCAACACGTGTTCGGGTAGAGCAAAAATATCTCAGAAACCTCCAAGCAAAGTTACAGTCTAATTGACTTTCGAAATAAATTATAACTGAAACGCTCTGACAATTATAATTGAGTTGATTAATCCTTCCATTTGACGTTGATGGTTTCACTGACTTTCCCTCATTAATGTTGAAGCAAATATTCAATTTCTTTGTAATAAAACTTTGATTGAGAAATCGAAACAATACGAACAGAAATCAATCAGAACTTTTAATTGACTTTTCAATGGTTTAAGTTGGAAATTTCGTTCAATTCGAATCGACCAGGTCTTCTTGTTCTTGCACTTAAACCATATTAAAATAGATTGACAAGTTTGCAGAAGAAATGTGAAGTTAGCCTCTTTCAAACTGGTGCAGTTCTAGGGCATTTGCAATAAAAGTTTGTCATAGCAGGGCACGACGAAAGCTTTTCGTTCCAGCAGACAAAGAAATTGCTTGTTTGTCTCTTGCTTCCTCTTGCTGATAAAATAATTGAAGTGGCATGCTAATAAATAAATAATTATGAAGTTGCGATGAAAACAAAGAAAGGAGGGAAAGAACTGCATCGCATCCGGCTGAAGAACTGGAAGTTTTTCTCGTTTTTTTGCTCTGCGCGGGGAGTAATTTCATAATTTAGCGATGCCCCAAAGAGAGCTCGAGAGTTATGACTCATAATGCAACTGTTGCCATTAACGACAGTGCACTTTATGCATTATCGCCCTCTTGATGAATCCTTACTCAGCGCGAGCGCCTCTAATTCATTCAGATTTAATGAAAAATCTCTTTTAATAAGCTCCAAAGCTTCCACATTTCGCAAAGCATTTTTTGTAAAAGTCTGGCACATTATGAATGCCATAAATTCAAAACTTTTCTCTCGCAGCTTTTCATGAGCTTTTCGTCGAGCACATTTCGAGACATCCTACATGTCATTAATTTAAATCAAATAGTAATTTTCGCTCTCACTAAAGCTGCTCATGCATTGCTGAGCCGCTTTTCTTCCAGGGCAGTTTGCTATTTTCTTTTATTAACATTATTTAGACCTTGACGAGCGGAAAAGAAAAGTTTTGGGGTGTTGGTTAACATATGACTTCATCCAATGGAAAAACCAAACAAAAACCTACTTGTCGTCACCTCTACCCACAGTTAAAACTCCTGAAACTTCCTCGTGAGGTAATGAATGATCGTTAAAAGCGCCCACCGCCCGCTAGATTAAGACAGCGTGTGCTCGAGTAGAAGGACGGCAGTGCAGTGAGAGCGGACGAATGGCAGAAGCTTCCCTTTTATTGCACCATTATAGCTCTTAATAAAGTGATTCCAACGACCTCTGTCCATTTATTTCCCGTCCATTCTTTTGCCTCGGCTTCTTCTTGCCCCGCTCGCAATATTTTATCAGATTCTTCGTCGTTTTCCCTTCCGTTGCTCTTTTGTAAATTCACAATTGGCTTGCAATTACAATAGACGAGAGCGCTCCACTCAAAATTCAATTTCGCCGCTGTGATTGAGTCTGAAATTCTGTTTGAAGAAAACTTTATCTTCAATCACTGACGATTACAATCAAACACGAACATCCATTGATAACACGCTCCGATCTCCTCCTGAATTATTAATTGAGGAGCTTTACTCTCGCTACGTTAAACAACTGGAGAAACTTTTCGTTCTCCTTCACGTTCGCTCCCTCAATCACCAGATTGCCAAAATAAATGTTTGTCATGTCGTTCTCGAGGAAAAACAATGAGAGACATGACGTGAAGGGAAAATTTTGGTTTGCTGTGTTGTTTTTTTCCTCCGCGAGCCTCGACAAACATCCCAAAAAATAAATTTATGTATTTCCAACAATGTTTTTTATGTGTCAATCGGGGGCTGAGCAAGAATAACACATCATTTGGGGGATTTTAAAAGCTCATTCGCAATACTGCCAAAGCGAGTTACGTCTGCTGAAGAGTGACGGGATGGTTTGCATTGGAGCTTGTTTATTATACAATGTGACAAACCGGAAAAAATATCTGGCTGGCCTTATGACATGTCGACAAATATATTTCTGCATATTTTGCGAATAGTTTGGGTGTGAAAAGGGTGGACGGAAAATGTCGAAATAATAACGCAAAAGTTTTGCTGGCGCGCAATGTAAAGAAACAAAATTATGCAAACAAGTTTCTCGACTGTGGAAAGCTTTCGCTCCGGATCACGTTCGCGTGACAAATCAATGCTTTTAACACTTGCTATGCGGAATTTTGTAAAATTGCGTTGTCGGTGGAAGTTGTAGGTGTCGCTATCAGAATCATTCCGAAGATCGAAGCTTCGTAACTGATAAATTGATTACCTCAAGGAATGAACCGTGTTGTTGACTTTAATTCTACATTATTCGAAGAAACGCTCCTTTGATTTTGAGATGAGTTTGATGAGCTGCTCCAGTCTTTAAACTAGAGAAGTTCTATTGAAGGATCAACCAAAAATAATCAGAGTAGAATCAGGCGATACCGAGCCAAGATGAGTCGACTGGATTTATGAATCTACCAACACGGTTTCTGGCTCTTTTATCGTTTATATACACGTCGACCGTTTATCAGGCTTTGACTTCTCAGTTCCTCGAAAACTATTAGCAAATCGTGACACCTACAAATCGTGCCACTTATTTAATGAAAACTTTTACCAACCGAATAATTGACCAGTCGTTTCACTTCGGAGTGCAATGTTTCATCGTTTTAAATGTGATCCATCAAATGGCCAATTTAAGGTTACTAAATATAAATTGTCGTTCAAATTCAAGAAACTCAGACTGTAACAAGTTGCCATTCTAGGAAGTTCGCTAGAAATACAAAATGAAATTCGTAGTTGTTATACTCATTGTGATTGTTGCAATCGTTTCGGGTGAGTTTGTTCTGGTGAAAATCGGAGTGATGACTAAATTAAATTTACTTCGTAATCAGTTGGGGCCTCCTCAAGACCGACGCCATCAATATCAAGTCCGAGTTTTGGGGACTTTATCAACGCTGTCGTAGGCTATATATCTGGCTTATTCCAGGAGATTGGAAAATATTTTGATTATTTAATAAATAGTTTTCAATAAACATTTTGATTTTTTATACTTAAACAGTTTCGAATAAACTCTGCAAGTTTTTAGATTTCGATTGAACAACTTTGACGTGTTGAGCTACATAATCGTTGACATAGGCCATTGTGAGCCTCTCTAACTCGTTACAGCGTGCAGCTGAGCGAAAAACAATGGAAAAGCTTTCCAGCAGTTTCCTCGTGAAATATGACACCAAAGAGTAAAAGCGCGATAAAATGTCGTTTGGCGAAGAAGAAAAACCTGAAGCAAACATTTTCCTCTTGCACATACGGGCGTTGGCAAGAACAACATTGCTCGAGATTTTAAATTTCGCTTTGCATGAGCCTCGTCGAGCTGTTTTTATTCTGCGGTGTGTGCTTTAATATTTGATGTTCTCAAGCCGTGTCTGTTATCCTTCTTCTTGCCGCTTCGAGATTTCCTTTTGATAAAAGTTTCTTTTTATTTCCGGAACCTGCATGTAGGCTGTGTGGTTAAGAGATGAGAGTGCGCGAGACGAAATTAGAAAACGAGGAAATAAATGGGGAAATTAAATTTTAATGATCGATTGATACCCAATTTAGAAATTCAATCATTTATCAATGTAGAGACGTTTAAAGATGGAAAGAAGGAAATTGATATTTATTTATTCTTGTTTTGGGTTCGACACAAGTCGTGAGAGAGTCTATTATATGTTTCCTGTTTCGTATCCAGCCAATTCTCGAGTAGACGAAGGAGCATTGTCTCAAATAAATTTCTTAACTTAATTGAGCCTTTGAACCTTCTTTTATTGATCAAAACTCCGGTCTCTGGACGCTGCGGGGCGTCTTTGTTCAACTGTCTCGACGACAACTCATCTGGTGGCCAGTTGAGACGAGGAGCGAGGCGAATCGAAGACCACTTTCGAAGTAATTTCCTTCCTAATCAGATCACCGGCTCGGGCGACTCGTGGAAATCTCATCCGAGCCAAGTTTCTTTCGAAGGTTTATTTTTCTTTCTTAAAACAACAAAAAACTTATTAACTGACTTTCCTCTCTCCCTCTCAGTTGTTTTTGTGGCTTCGTGTTGTTCTTGCGGGCGAACAAGTTTGCAGCCAGCCCTCGGAAGAGACAGGAAAAGATTTAATTCATTAACACGTACTCTTAGCCTTATCGTAAATAGTAGATGCTCTCCCGCAAAACAGCACAGCACGAGCTGAGGTTGAACTTTTCCGAAAAAGATCCTTAGCAGATTATTTGCTCGTCGCTTTGAGAGCTTTCGTTTTAATATTTCTTCCTTTGTTGCTTCGATTCACGGTTGAAGCGCCAGGCTTTGGCAATTTATATGGTTATTTCTAACACACATTATATAATGATTAGGGAATAAGCGAAAGCAACTGTCTGCTTCGCAAAGAAATCTCAAAATCTTCTCACACGTAATTGTAATTTGGACTTTTCTTCCTTCTTTCTGCTCTCGTCTGTTTGCCTAAGAGTTGGAAAACTTCGAGGATAATTTGGGTTCACACAAAAAAGAAAAACTGTGGTGGCGAAGAAAAGGGCTTCACCTTCGGAAAGAAGTGTTAACCCAATTGGAAAGCAATTGATAAAGAGTTCTCTGCACCCGCTCTCGCGTGACAACAAGCCTTCATATTCCAGGCGTGAATTTATGATGAGCAATTTGCCATCATGTGTGTAAACATCTTCATACACCAACATCTTGTCGCTTTGGGTATCGGAGAGCGACAAGAACAATTTATTCAGCCCCCGGCTTGCACACTCCTCCTTCGAAGGGAATTTGTTCTCGGTTTCCCGTTCCTCGTTTTACATTTTAATTTTTCCCAGATTTTACAAATTTACATGCTGTATGTTATTGCAAACAGTGGGTGGCTTGTTTCATTAGTGACGTGTCACTGCCGTCTGTGCAAAGTTCGAGTGCTTCCTCGTCGACCCCAGCGCATTATTGCTTTGGTTTTATGTGTTCTCGCTAAATAATTAGAAAAGTTTACCCCAAAGTGTGCTCCACGAGAATTTTCTCCCCGAGTTGCCTCCATTGTTTCCGTTGTTGGCATGACGAGGAATGAAGATTCTTTCTTGCCGTATAGCAAAGGTATGTTGGAGCAGGAGAATAAAAGAACAATTGAAGTAAATAGATTTTCAAACAGGAGCTCTTCATAGGGAAACTTTGCAAGTTCTTTTCTCGGTTTCCATGTAGTTTGCGGTTCAGTGATTTCAGCATATGAGAGAACACAGAGCTTGTTAATAAGTAGTTAGGGGGGTTGAAATACAAAAATGTTCTACTTTAAAATATTGGACTCGAGTTAATGAAAGCATTGAGGTTTTATAATTGAAGAGATTTAACAACTTTAGCAGCTTCGTGTGCACAGGTATGTGATGGTATGAACTTCCCGAATTCAGCTTGTTTACCACTTGAAAGTTCAGCGAATCAACATTGAAAGCTCAGGTCTTACTCATGCATGCTAATCATTGGAGCACTATCAAATTTGATTAAAGTGAAAGCAAATAAAGCAGGAACGAATCGCTTGCGGTGATTAGCATTCGCGTTGTTTTAGAAGCGCTTAATATAATGAAAGAATCCTTTTATCACAAGCTGTCACAAGGCGTTACTTGCAAACAGAACCAAAATCAAATATAATGGAACAAAGCTCGTTGTTATCGTGTTAAGTGTACAATTTACTGAGCGCTTGATGCACTTCGAGTCACAACATTTAATTAATGTTGCATTCTATTAAATCAAAACCGTAGTCGAATTTACTCAACTGAAAAAGGGGCAGCCCAAATTATCAAAATGGTGATTTCAACAAAGTTGAAATGGAAAAACTTTTCATGTTGTCGAGAGATGTTCGTGGGAACATAAGAACGAACTTTTAATAGAATTGCAATATTCAGAGAGCTTTTACAACCGCTCCAACCGCAGATATATCGAGAGCTATAGCAGAGAACATGCTGTCGAAATGGAATGGCGAGCGATTAAATATTTCCGGGTAAACAAATAGAAAATGAACAGCAAGTCCAGACCGCTTTGGGAAAGAACTTTATTAATTACCGCGATTCTCTTTGCCAGGAATTTTGCTTGAAATCCTTTATTTACCACAGCTTGGTTGTTCAATGTTTTATATAGCCGGGGGAGATAATTGAAGCCGACAAAGCAATAGAAATATTTTAATCTACAACTTTGTCAATCTGAAGAAACCGGAAGCTTCATCAGACGAAACTAGATTCAGCTAAAGACTCTGGGCGTTTAAGCTCTTGTAATCGCGCTACTCTCTTGCTGTCGCTTTGAATTCGCTTACTCTGACACCTAAGCACGCTCATTCAAAAATCCTCGTGCCGTAAAAAGTTTAAAATGGTCAACAAAGAATTTACATAAAAAATTTAGATCGCGAAAGAAAACTTTGAGTGTTTAAGTTAATTATTAATACTCGCTTTATTAATTTCTTGGCAACCTTCGAAAAGATTTCCCGAACGGATATGAAATTCAATTTGAAGAGATATTTTTAATCTCCAAGACGCTCCGCTCCGTTTGCCTAATCTGAAAGCAAAGTAAAAGCAGGAAACTTTCTTCATCAAGAGTTTCTCTCAAACGCTCAACTGAGTCGTGTAATTTCTGTAACGATCTTAAAGCACACAAAAAGCTTTGAATTAATGCGGAGTCTAATTATCTTGGAACCTTTTTACTTTGCACAACGCCTTTGTCACGAGGAAGTTTCTTCCCACTTAAACTACTTCGGGCGTCGTCGTCTACTTCATCCAGCGGAGGAAGAAAATTAAAACTCCTCGGGAAAGTTAATTTCTATCGTGTAAACACAGCAGAGAACAGTTTGCTACTCAGCTCGTCTTTCAAAGAAGACGTGAATACATCATTTCCATTAACCTCCCTTGCAGTCTCGCTCTCCCGTTAGCTTACTCTGCAACGCTCAGAATGTTAAGTAAATTTTCCGCGTTACCAGCGAAGCTACAAGAGAAAAGCTCTGGAGCTAATTAGAAAATTACAAAGGCGCACGAGACGATGCAAAGCGACGTTTTCTTTTCGAGGCCTCGAGCTATTTCTGCTCACTTCCTACCCGCCCTCTTTTCTCGTATCATGAAAGGTATGAAATTAAGAGTATAGCTCAATTTGGGCTGAGTGTGAACACTTGAATCGCTAATGCCGCTAATGTACATCAACAGACTTTTAGGCGGCAAATAAGCTCATCAATTATGTAGAGTTCTCTTTTTTAATTAGGCACTCAGGAAGTTTCCTTAAAGCTTCTCTTAAAGCAATTTCAAGGCCCATCGCCAGCTCGATGTGGTTTTATGTGAAACAATTTCAATCTCCCTCAACTCAGACATAAAATGTGAAATGCCCCTAAAATCAAATTTGATTATTTTCCTAGCTTTTCAAGCACACAAACCATGATGAAATTAAGTTGAGCCATTGAATTTGTAAGCCCGAAACAAACTTTGCTGTTAGCATGGGCGATCGGAGTCTCCCTCTTATCCCGAAGGAGGGTTCAGTGTCTGAAGAGGAAAGGAGAGGCAAAAAATCAGACAGCAAACATGATATCAGAGGATAGAATCGTACGATATGATTAATGTTGTGGAACGTGGACCAAGGCTGGGAACCCGAAAGAACATTTTCATGTTAAATTCCCGACAAATATTTCTATCCGCCACTTGGGCGTTGTTCATGCTGGTTTTAATTGAGAGCCTTCTCGCCCCCTCGAAGAATTCATTTCATGTTTTGCAGTCCGGCACAAGACTGTCCGTTCATTTTGCTGTCCAAACATAGAAAAACTCGAAGCCATTCATGCATCCATCCTCCACAAAGAGGATAACATACATCGTGACTAAACAAACAAACACACATCAAAAGCGTTCGGGGAAGCAGCATAATCGTCGAGAGAGGTTAACTTCACTTCTCTGCCCGATGATATCTTCACAAAAAGGAGCCTTCAGACACTCTCTACCGATGTATGCAAACACAATCGTTTGGCTTAGTGTTGAAAATTTAGTATCAATAGCTTCTCGTTATGCGAAGAGGGATGAGAGTCGACGGGAACATGAAGTAGACGAAATATTTACCTCAACCCGACCGAAGCTCACAGCCTCAAATACGAGAATGAAATATTATAATCAAGATGATGGCCCTTTAAGCTGCTTTTAAAGCAAAGGATACTTGATGTGAACATAGATCGCAATGATATCAAATGTTTTTAATGACTCTCGAATGGATTACTTACAGCAGTGTCCGGTGTGAAAGTGATTCATTTAGTGCCTTCAAGGGTCAATTGATACTTTTATTGTTGAGATTTTCATCAAGATAAAGCAATTAGAACTTTTATGGAGAAGTTTAGGGATTGGTCGAACTTGAGACGCTTTTGTTCGCTGCGGGAGACTCGAGAAATCTGATCTGCACCTTTTCCGATATTTTCTGCTGCCTCAAGAATATTCTTCTCCCTAGATTGAAACAATATGAGCAGAAAATTATTTTCGTTCGATAAAGGTAAAGCGTAAACACTTTGTCGTCGTCTCAGCTTTCGTTGGGGGTGGAAATGTTGTTATTGCATTCAAAATTCCTGCTACGTGTAGGGATTCCATCGGCGAAGGAAGAAAGCCAATGAACCTTTCATGGCTCCTGATTCGAAGAGATTTTCCACAAAGAAGAAAGCCGGAGGTGTCAGGGTCATGATTAGGGATCAGTTCGGAAGATTGTCTCAGGAAATCACTCGAGAAAGTCGTTGGTTTCGTCTCGGAGGGACGAGAAAGCAAATTTACTGTGAACGCGTGCTCATGTTTCAAGCATGTTCGGCAATCTTTTGCTCGACAAAAAGGGCGAGCGAGGAGAAAAGCGTTTCACCTATTTCGAGGGCGCGCTTTGCACATGTGGAAGAACAATAAAGCTTTATTGAATATTGCTTAAGTGATAAAAAAGCGCATGATTTACTTTTCTGGAGTAACTGTTATGGTTATTGCTGCGTGAGGAATTTCCTGAGTTGCTGGGACTGAGGGGCGATAAACCACAGTGGGTGGGCGAGGCTCCTTTATTCCCTCAATTAGAAATCATCCGATCACGAAAGCAAGAATTCGCCGACGTCAATCAAAACGCTCGCAAACTTTGTGTTTGCTTTCAATTCAATCAAAGCACCCGGAAGTTTAGGCGAGACGCAAATAAATTGGAAAATAATTATGTTTGAGAGAGGTGAAACAAACACAAACAGCAGCTCTCGATATCGAGAAACCTTCCGCTTTCAATTTATTAAATTAGATTCGTTTGGGGAAATCAACAAGGTTTTTGTGTCGGCAATATCTCGCAGTGAGAGGGAAAAAGTTCGGTGCTCTCCCCAGATGAACTCGATAAAGGCGTTGACGTCGTAGAATACAAACATTTATTATTTCAGATGTCTTCGTTCGTCTCCCTATGATTTAATCCATTTCGATACGAATGGGAAAATCGGAAAAGTCGTTTGTCTCTTGTGTGCCTCAAGATTTATGGGCGTCCATTGAAGCTCTCCAATGCATCGATAATTGGCTCCTAAAGAGCTCTGACTCACACTGTTGTCTGATGGAACGCATCCTCTGAAATGAAAACGTGATAGCATTATTATTTGATGACACGAATCTAATATTCTAGAATAAATTTAATTAGGAAATGCATACATAAATTTAAAACGATAATTTAAAGACTCCGTTGCATCATATAAGCTTCACACATTTTCCACGTGTTTCCATGTAATCCATGAGTAATCAAAAGTTTGTCACTTACCAAAGCGGAATTTAAATCAATGGTTAATTTGTTGATCATCAGAATCCTCGAATTAATTATCAAAATGTTTAGCGACAAAATATTTGTGTTTACTCGCTCCATCCGACCTCGTAATGACACCGCTCGTAAGTTGCGGAAATTGTTTAGAGAGCTGTTGATTTGCCAGCGAGAGCGGGACTGGAAAGTAATTGCGGCCTATCAATAAAAGATGAGAATGAAAATTAATTTGAGTCATGCTCGATTAACGAGCAGCTACTGGGAAAATCAGTTTAGTCACACTCGATGAAGTGGCAGCCTTGATGTTTCCATTAAATCCACGGTAGCTTTGCTGTGTTTATGAGCGCGTCTGTCAGTTATGACGCTTCTTATTGCTGTTGATAGTCTAACCCTACCTTGACAGTTTGCTTGTCACGAACAGGGAAACTTAGAAAACGAAGAAAAACTATTTTCCTTTCTTCCCCAGCTCGAGAATAATTTATGATTTACCGGCGTGTTCTCCATAAACATGTAGCTGCGCTGCTTGCGCTGGAAACTTTATTACAAGGAGTTAAGTGACAGCATTAGTTCCTACATTAGCAGTGACGGGATTGAGTCATCGTGTGAGTGGCAACTGCTAAACTTTCGTCATTAGCTGACAAAAGCTTTGTAATTAAAGATTGATGAATTCAACTCGGCCCCGCATTCAAACTCACTTCCCGATACAATGTAGCGGCTATATGTTCCTCTCATGCTGTTGTCGCATTTTTCCATGGACCGAAACTAATGAAAATTTGAAAATGTTCTCAGTAACAATATACATTGTTGAACCCTCAACTGAATTCCACCCAAGAACAGTCGACTCCAACCGAATTGTATTTGCCGAGAGATGTCACAATCTATAAGGACTCATTTATCAAATGTCATTATTTTCCTCGTCTATATGATAAATTGCACCAACTCGTGCTTCGAACCATCAGCAATTACAATTTGAATCAAAATCGAGAACAATGGAAAGCTTTTCTCTCTCTCGCTTTATCAACAACAAAATTTCATTCAAACACGATTCACAAACCAATATTGGAACTTGAGAAGCAATTTTGTCTTAAAACAAAATATGTAAACTCCACTTTCTTCAAGATTTATTGTTTCGATGGAAATGAGTCTTAAAGCTTCATTAACATGGAAGAAACTTTAAGATATTCAGCGCGAAGCCTTCTGGTCGTTGCTCCGGCTTGAGATCCGGAGCACGTAATTTCGCCATTGAACGACCGATTAAAACTTTCAAGCTCATGGCAAAGCACTCGGTCGCATGAGATTGCTCTAAAATAAACTCCTACATCGATGGAACTCCTTAAAGCGTAGGAGAACGATTTTCTCAGGCTCTGAGTTGAACACATAGCAGAGACAGCAAGGAAATATTTGAAGCCACAAAGTGTTCATTCTTGTGTTCGTTTCTCCTTGATATTTAAACTTGGATAATGTTTGCTCACAAACAGGGTATCATTGGTAACATGGTGGTTTACAACAAGAGAGAGAGAACGAAGAGAAAATTTGAATTTCATTCGACACACATCAGAATCAGCCCAATATCAAACTTGATTTAAATAAAAAGCACACTGTGCGGTTTCAGGTTTAATTATTATTTCGCAAGCGATTCCTGCTTGTGATTTACGGAAAACAAGGGGAGATGCCTAGCTTATTGATCTTTCCAGTTTGCCTCGGCAAGCGGCAGATTGCGAGGAAGTTTAAATTTACTTTCGAACTGTTGAAGGTTGTCACGTAGCGGGGGAGGGCGTCGCTTGCTCTCGGGGATTGACGTGAGACTGTAACATACAAAATTCAATCTTCATTAGATTTTCAATATTTCATGTTATGCAAATTCAACGTTTCCTATTAGCTTTATCTTGTGTTTGAGTTGTTAGCTTCAAGTAGAACAAAGCACTGCAGCTTTTCTTCTTCCTGTTTGAAGACGTGACAACGGCGGTTCAAACAATAAATCTTGCTCGCATTCATGTTCCTCGGTGTCGCTCACAGCGGGAGACTTGTTGTAACGCTATTTAGCAAAGGCAAAACTCCCAAGCTTCGAGTCTCAAAGAAATCGCTTAAACGCTAATATAAATATTGACGTTAGCATCGCTCAGTTTATGCAAATCAATTTATCAACATCCATTATCGCAATTGTCTTCCCTCGACAAGAATTAGAATTTTAAAACGTGGTTCTGTCAGTTGCTACCATAGTTGATCATTCTGTAAGCTACAGCTGAGGACTTCAAATTTACAGTATTTTGCCGATTATCAGATAATTGCTAGTCTCAAATATTTGGCTCGATTCAATGGAGTTCTTGTGTATGTAAGCAATCTTGATGAGTTTTGACTACTTCGGACTTGTGAACCTCGAGCAGTTTACATGTTCTAATTTAAATCAAGTGGCTCAATGAAGCCTCTCACATGAAGAGCTTTTGGTGTTTCCAATATTGAAGTTCGTATCACAATTAACGCAGCTCTATGAGATTTCTAATGATCTAAGTACTTCACATGTTTCTTGTTATTGTACAAATTTTCAAATTTATTTTGATTTCTGATTGGTTTCTATTATTAAGCTCTTAGAGTTCATTCAATTATCGGTTATTCTAGTTCCCGTTCTGACAACGATGTGTTGTCAAAGCGAAACTGATTTGTCTGATTACCATCAATGATGTCTGCTGTTAATTAGCTTCAATATGTTTGCTACTGAATCCTTAATCCAAACAAATTGTTGGGGGGAGCGGAAACAAACGACGCTCTTGACATTTCAGCGATTAAAAGTAAATGTTGACACAGAAAAAGGTGCTTGCAATCAGGGCTTACAGGGGAAGGATTTCCCCTAAGAAGGATCGAGTGTATCCAAACATAACACCAAACTCCGAAATTCCTTTATCAACGCAGCCATAAGCGAGGCATGAATTATGTCCGTTCGGACGCAATTTACGTTCCACTTCCTTGCCACTTCGTTCGCACTTGGATCAATAGAAACGCTTGATGATGAACGTCCTCAATAGCAAATAAAGATTAAAACAATGACTGGGTTGACAGCTTGAGCTTGGGAAATGTCTTATTCCCACAAGGAATGTCATCTCAACCATTTAGTCATAAAAATTGCTGTGGCTGCGCAGTCACTCGAGAAATCTGATTTAGCTCTGCGTTCCCGCTCCAATCCTTTGACACTTGACACGTCTTGCCGAGGTTTGCATGTCTCATCTGGTCAATATCTGAAATTGAAAACATTCATTTCTATATTGAATAGCTTTTAGATTGATAGAGAATCGCTTCTGCATCGGGAGTGAACCAAACCCTTAATCTCAATGGAGATATTTTTATGAAGATCATCCACGTCACACATGTCCACCGAAGGTTTCGAGCCTGTAAGAAGATATAAATGCGATGTTCTGACATAAACTGTTCCGGTGACGGAGTGCACAACAATCTCGTTGGGTCATTTTTACATGGCATGTCGAGGTTTTCTTATGAATGGAAACTTTTGTAATGAATTGACCAGACGAGCGATCCCGAAACTGACAACGTCGCCCAACCGTTCTTAGGCTCACGCCCAGAGGAAATAAAAGATGACCTTTTCCCAGATTCAAATCTTCCTCGTATCTTTCAAGCTCGAGATGAATAATGTTATGGTGACAAATCGAGATCTACGAGGTGTTTTGGGCTTTCACAAACTTTGAGTGAATGTTTCCTCCATAAAACTTTTCTTATTTATTTTTGAAAAGATTTTTTCTCCCGAAAAGTTCGCCTGGAATAAAAACCGGATGCGGTTAAACATATTTCAACATATTACGGCCAGATGACAAACGACTGTAGCAGGGTGAAAATAATTGCGCAAACTATTCTCGACAGTTTCTCTGGGCACCAAGCGAAGTAAATATTTTCCCTATAGTGGATTTATGGTTTTTTTCTCGACGTGGACAAGCGAACAAGAAGACTGGCTTCTCTCTCTAGAGTAAATATTTAGTTAATCAATATCTCTCCAACAATAAAATATATTTTCGAAAATACTTTTGCATTCTCTTCGCCTCTGAAATCCCAGGTCGAGTGATAAGCAGTTTTTCTGCTCCATAAATTATTTGGTCTTCGAGAGAGATTCGCCACCGTTGATAGGCATTTTCACTATGCAAAGTTTGAGATAACAAAAATATAATAAATTATTGTCTTCATGCTATGAGCAGCCAACAATTTTCGACATTATGAACATTTTCCCAAGAAAAGTTTCTACCTGATGGGAATTCCGAGAGCGCTGAAGCAGGAGAACGATCAATAATTAAGAAAAATTTGTTTTCACAAAAACCAGTTGAAAATAAACTCTCTAAGTTAGAGGTCACGAGTCAAAGAGTAAGCCAACATCTCCCTGTTTTTCAGTCTCATTAATTAACGACAGTTATGTCTCTCGAAATAGGCAAAAACTCTTGAGAATCATTACTGGTGACGATTGTTGTTTGCGGTGGCTTCGACTACAATTTGTAACCACAAATGTTTACATAAGGCTCTTACACTCCTAAGCCAAAGTAGCAAAGTACTAATGAGCTGTTTGTTTTGGATGGTTGATGGGCGAGCTTCTAGAAGAAATAAATGGTTGCGTTTGTCATCTTGATCGATGGAGCGAGCCTCAAATTCCAATACCGAGAAGTAAACAGTCTCAATGTTCACTGATTAAAGGTTCCATCTGCTCCATTTGAGGAAGCCGATGCGATTAGCTTTAACGATTAAAGTTTAGTCAACACTCGAGAGCTAATCTCACAATGTGTTGGTCTAATTTGAGAGCTCACGGATTCTAATTAATCAAAACATTGATAAGACACGCGAAATAATGTCGTAAAGTTGTTCGTCGTTACGGCTACGGGGAACGAGAGTTTGAATGTTTAATTATTTTCAGTTCGAGGGAAGCTCAGTTCTGTTTGTGTATTTCAACTGATAAGGTTTATTGCCGGTATCGCTCGTCGTGCGGAACAATTTTTTAATGAAGAAAGGTCACGTTGAGATTTAATGGGGCTTTGAATGTTAATTTAAGTTGCTCGTTGGCGAGATCCTCATATCAGCCATCATAAATCCACTTGCTCCAAACTCTTGAGATTAGAAGACTTTGCAGCATCTTCCATCGTCTGCTGCTTCCGTCTCGCTCGGCGGGCAAAAATGATTTATGGGAAAAGTGACTTCATTTAATTCCACGTGAAATATTTTGCGCAAAACGATGGCAGTGAATAAGTGGAAGTTTCCCATCCGCCAACATAATCTTTTGCACCTACTGAGAGCAATACAAGTCGACAACGACGACGAGTCGAAACTAAACTCATATTCCAGATATTTTATGCTTTTGTCGGAACTGTAGGAACGTGAATTTATTCATGAGCTCCAGAGACGCGAGCAGGAGGAAACTTTAAAGATATCGTAACACTTTCACATAAAATCGTTTTTATTACATTCTCAGCTCCTTTCTTTCAGCGATACGTGCGGTTTCGATGAGATGTTGAGTGCAGAATAAAAATTGAAAATGAAACGTTTCCTCTTTTTATATCTCGAAGCGTCGTAGCAAAGGAGGAACGTAAAGCATTTAACCTGAAACATCAGCAGATCCGACAGTGAACATGGCGCTTCATCATGTGCCAAGGCGAATGTGTTGAAAGCACTCGGGCGATAGTTGCTGGAAAGCGCATCGACTTGTGAGAGATGAGGCAATTAAAAATCTAATTTTCAGCTCATTTCGGTGGAAGTCGTTGGTGCACTAAAAAGCGTTAACGAGAATTTAAACTTTCATGTCGTAAATTTTATTCTCGCTTCAAGTTAATTTCCACATTCTTAATTGTCTCGCTATTTCTGCACACAGAGGTTCTTGTTCAGGTCGTACTTTGTACCAGACGGGCACTCTGCACCAATCGTTCTTTGGACTCCGCAGACGCCGCTGTGATCCTTCAAGTTGGCTGGGCAAGTGACTGCAAATGCACTGCAGATGATGGCGAAGAGCGCCACTAACAACATCAGGAACTTCATCTGAAGGAACGCAACAAAAAAGATCGGAAAGAAATTTAAATTCACGAGACACTCGAAGGCTAACACGAGAAATTACTTTGAAAAACTTTGCTCGGGGGAATAACAGTGGCACTTAACGAAAGATCTCTTTAAACTGAATCTTAATTCGGCGTCGCTCGTTTAATTTATACGAATTTCTCACGTTTATTGAATTCAATTCACCAACACAAAACGAATGGAAGAAGTTTGATAACGAGAATAAATCAGAGCGAGATTTCCGAGAGACCTTTTAACACCAAGTCGCTGCTGATTTCTGAAATATTTAAACGAATTTATAATTCATGATTGCCGTATGTTTAGATTTATGGCACCGGAAATTTTGTTCTTTTATCATCTCGAGGAATCTGCTTAGCTTCTTCAGCTTCTCCGCCTCCGTCGCGTTGCTAAAGATTCCAACGAAATCGCAAACTCGAAACGCGTTGATAGGAATTTATATCGAAAGCTTTAGCTGCTTTAAGTGATGTAATTCCGCAATAAATTTCTTTCCGGTTAAAAATCTTTAACGTCGAATGCTTTTGGCGGCGGCGGGTGAAAGGCGGAATTTATCGCAAACGTTTGTGGATACGTTTAATGCATTCGTTTTATTCATTTGATTGATTTTTTATGGAATAGAAGAGAATAAAGATTCTAGATTGCACGCTATTTATTTGCGGGTTGATGTCTCTCTCGTTTTCAAGGCTGCGTGCCGAATACACGCAGTAACATAAAATTGGAATGTAGGAAGAATAAGCTTCAAAATGTATTCCTTAAAGACTTTATGGGGTCGACAAGCTTAGTTTGGAATTGGATGAAATGGAACGAGTAAACAGCTTTAAGCAAATCTCCGTCGTTTACGTGAAATTCGTATGGAGATTCTGAGAAAAGTCAGAAGCTAAATTTTAGGTAAAGTTCATAGAAACAGCTCAAGCCATGTCTTCAGTCAACAGCAAAAAGATCAAGGCCGGCGATCAAACACTTAAGCTTTTCTTTCTTTTTCTTGGGTCAAAGTGACTCAACCATCGCGTGGGAAGATTCTGATGGATTTTCATCATCCATCGTTTGACGAAAGCTTCGCTCGCAGCTTGCAAAGGCATCCAAGCGGTTATTTAATTCCAATAAAAATATTTGGGATTGCAGAAAACAATTTTAATAAAATTGAGTCGTGTGGGGAGCTTTCGAGGAAAAGCTTACAGCTTTGGCTTTATTAGAAGGAATTTCTATCATGTTTTCTTCACTCAGTCTGCCGGCGTTTGGCGATGAGAGCAATGAAACTGTATGAACGCTCCGTTGTAATTTCACTTCTCATTCTTCTTACAGGCCGTCGCGAGTCTCGAGACAAGATCGGAAAATCACTAATTTTCTCATTTTTCTCGCCGAATAAAAGTTTTTCTCGCGTGTGCACGTTATTTTTAACAAGTTTTCTCGAAAATTTTCTCAGTTTTACGCGGATCTTTGAAACTTTCACTTCACGAAAAGTTGCTCATAGCAATTCCGACCTTTTCTTCTTTGCCGAATTCAATTGAATCGCCCAACTTTGATCACTTTTAAAGTGCTGAGGAGGGAAGACAAAGGACAAACTTCCGCAAGCGACGTTTATCTCCAGAAGTCTGTGCAAAAGTTATGAAAAAGTTATTTTTATTTAGGTGAATATTTGCTCCCCGGGTGTAGTGAATTGGTTAGAATCTCATAATGTAAGTGTGAGCGGTGTCTTAAAATAGAAAGAAAGTGATGTCAAATTTATTAAAGTCTCCTTGAGACTGCAACGAGGAAGTTTCACGTTAAAAATTCCATGCAAAAGCATAAGACGACGCTCGGATAACTAACGACTTAATCTCGTTACGTAAATCGGCCCGACACTCGAGTAATATTTCCTTGAAACCGTTGCCCAACCAGCTTCATGCTTTAAATATTTATGTTCGCAACGAAGTTACTGTCGGTTGACGAGAGTCTCCTGTGAGGCTGCAACGACTCCGCGTCAGAATATGTTTCGTCTAAAAATATCTTTCGCGTTTTGTCTACATAGCGGCGTTTATATAAAACAAAACTATTCTTAGCCAACACAAAGCGATACTTTGAAATCAAATTCATTGACTTCTCGAAGAAGAAAGTGAATGCTTTCGGCCTCTGCAGGAAGCGTAAACAGATGATTTTCGCTTCTGTCTTCGACGGCGCGAGAGGTTCACCCACATTTCGAAAATATTTCGCGTGTTATTAGCTGAGAATTGGGGCCATAGGCTAAATTTACACCAAAACATTCGACGAAATCGACCGAGCAGCGATCGAGAGACGAGTGAAGGCTTAAGAGGAATTTATCGTTGCTTTTCTTTCATGTATTTGCAGCGTGCCAATAAAGCATGTCTAGTCAAATGTTCAACCGGTCAATGCCTAGTTGGGTGGTAATTTGATCAAAAGCCTCGATCCAATTCGTCGAGTAATCGAATTATTTTCGCAGAGCGAGCAATCGGGTCGTATTGGCCCAACTCCACCTTCACTCCCCAACAAGAAAAACAACCCAGATCCAGATTACGAAGTGATAGATTTCTCGAACCAACGATACAGCAACGCAACGCCAACGAAAGCGACGAAGGAAGTCATGCAGAAGAATCCAGCCGAGGTTGGACTAAAGTGTGAGCTCTGTGGAACGATTGGTCCCGTCATAAAATGCGAACAGTGCGTCAAGAATCTGTTCTGCTACACTTGCGACGACATGTTCCATCGTCATCCAAAGCGACAAAATCATTTACGCAAGGTAACTCAATTAATTAGAGTTTCCGCCCGACGCTTTTAACACGTAAATTTCACACGTTAAGCGAGTTGACCTTGGCAGCGTGAAGCCGCCTTTGCCCCCAAAAATGACATCGCAACCTCAAGCGCCCGTTGCGCCTCCCCGTCGCAACCGCAAAAGCTGCTTGTCAAGTCCCATGCCCGAAAGACGAGATCAGGTATGCGAGGTTTCTTAGTGAAGCGCGCTCAAATAGATAGAATTGTGACGAACATTGAACACGCTGTAAATATAAATTGACAAACTTCAGAACTGCTTTTTAATGTCGATCGACTCTCACTCCATTCTACACTCGCATCATTGTGATTTATGTTTGTTGTTTAATCGTTCATAAGCACATTTTGTTGTGCATACATTAGGTAGGTGGTTGATGAAGTCGTTCTTAACTTTGGCAATTTATATTCAGTGCAAAATAAACTCGAAGCAATAATCGTCTGATACTTTCAAAGGCGCTTCAAATGAAGCAACAAGAGCTCCGCACATCAGTATTCAATGCGTCGCTGAAAGAGAAACTCGAGGATTTGAATAGATCGACGACAAGGCCATTGCCAGATATTCCGAGTAAGAAATGAAAATGAGGAACATTTTGACATAAGAAAATTGATGATCTTCCTCTCTCCACGACGCAGTGCCAGGCAGTCATAGGAAGGCGAATGTCTTTGACGCTATAAAGAAACCGCCTTCAGTCGCGATGGAGAAAATTCAAACGTCGACAGCAGCAACCTTAGATCGTATGGCTGTGCTTCAACAGCGCTACCGACAACACAAGGAAGCCATGAACTCCGACTCGAGCGACAAGAGCCGACGAACGAGCACGACGTCTACCATCGACAGCGCAGTGAGTTTGTCAACCCTTATGTGTCACCCTCAAGTGAATAATGTTTCTGTTCTTTAAAGTCTTTTCCACTTGTTAACCGCCCACCTTTGCCTCCCCAAAATGCTAATCACAGTCACAGCCAGTGGGAGAATGTTGTTCACAGAACCGATAGCTTTTCATCCGTTTCGAATCCGTCTCAGTGTTATCCAAACAATTCGAATCATCAGAAACCTTTTGTTGTCCAGGCTCAAGCGTCTGGAATGCAGCCAATTCGTCGGCCAGTCCCAATGCCGGGAAATATTCAAAATCAGCTAGCGCGGAACATGAGTGCATCGGTTTTCAATCTGAATCAAGGCGGCTATCCTCAACCTGGCTTTCAACAGCAGCAGAGTCCTTGGGGAATGAACACAATGAATCAAGTGAGATGAATATTGATCTGGAAATTTGTTTTGTCACCTCAAAGTTGCGCATTGTCAATTGCCAGGCACAGTCAATGGCACATTTGAACATGGGAAACCATTGGAATCCAGGATGGAACGGAAATAACTTCAACGGGTCGAACATGAGCCTCAACATGGTGCCCAACCCGGGTTATGTGCCGAACGAGCAAGCAATGTGGAACCCTTGGATGCAGCAGCAATATCCGTTCCCAATGATGCCCGGGGGTAAATCCGAAAGCGACAAGAAATGCTTGGTATGCCGGAAAACATTTAAACTTTTCCGTTTCTCTTGCAGGAATACCGCCGAGATCATTGCATCATTCAAGAGCAGCTTCGCCTGCACTGAGTGTCCGATCAAGACGCTCGACAATGAGCTCGAGACACCGACACAAATATTTGCCGCAGGACCTAACAGATGACGAAGACTCGGACGTTGAGAATTTTACTGACGATTCTCGGTCAAGAATGAGGCGGAACGAAGGCAGGGTGAAGGCGAGGCGGAACACGGAGCAGTTTGATTTGGATTACCGAGAGAATGAAGTCGTCAGCCGTATTCAAAGGATGAAGGAGAAGTCAAAGCACATTCGAGAGCGACGAAGTGGATCATTGAGTAACTGGCCGCCCACAAAAGCCAGAGACAGTGGAAGCTTAACACCATCCGACGAGGAGATCAAAAAGGTTGCGTCAAAGTACAGAAAATCATCGCTGACATCGCCAGTTCCACAGAATAAAAGATTGTTGTCAGACTCAGCTTCTGAGAAGGAGAAAGAAGCGCCGGCTAAGCAAAAAGAGCAGAAAAATTCTCCAAAAGCTTTGCAGCTTGCTACTCAAAGTGATTCGATGTCCGAGCGGGAGCTAAAGCCAAAATCTTTCAAAGCGAACGAAGTTAAGAAGAAATCAGAAACAGAATCAGAGATTGATTGCGATCCTTTGCCGAAAGTTGTCGAGCACAAGTTAGAAAGCGAAACTCGCCCGTTAAAAATTGCCAGCAACATCACGAAAACATCGAACGGACCGTCGATTAAAAAAGAAGAAAAGCAAATCGCTGTGCCGAAAAAAGAAGAAAAACCGAAAGAAGTTCTGAAGCCAAAAGTCGAAGTCGCTGCACCACAAGCGGCGGCAGCTGGAGCAAAAACGGAAATTACAGCGATAGCTGTCAACGAGGCTTGGGAGTGTCCACATTGCACGTTCGTGAATGAAGCCGTCGCTAAAGTCTGCACGATTTGCTGCAAGACCCGCGTGGATGTTCTAAAGCAGCTCCCGAAAGCCGAGGACGACATTGACATTAACGAAATTAACGAGTCAATTTTGCAAAACGAAAACGACGCCAAGCAAAAAGGTAAGGTCAGAAAAATTTCCTTTTTGCCTGGAACTAAAGCTCATTAGTCTTGTTTGTGTTGTGCCATCCTCCATCGCAAGCATCTCACCTGTCACCTCTCACTGAATTGTACGAAAGCATTTATCCACGTTTGATGTGAACATTTAGAAAGAAATTTTTCAATAAACCCTTCGAGGAGTTTTCGAACGTTATTAACCCGGTTTTTTATTTCCAACGCTCTTCCAGATTTTACTTTACCGGCTAATGAAAACGTCCGAGCTGTCAGCAGCGAAATGGACGAGACTGAAAGCGTTCAATCGGAAAATATTCAAAATTATTCCGAGCCGCCTTCAACGAAGGAAATCGAAGCAAAGGCTGAGAGTGCTCGAGTTTCAACAGGATGCGGCCCGTCGCCAGAGCGCGAAGTAATCGAAGAGCATCAACCGGTGAGGCAAAACGAGAAAAGCTCTCGAGTTTCAACTGGATGCGGCCCGTCACCCGACCGAGAGATTGAAGAAATTTTCGCTAATGAACACGTCGATGAGTCGATGATGAAATCGTTTACTCCATTAAGGGAAATCCCTAGCAGATCATCAAAAGTGTCGATCGGAACATCACCGCCTCCTCAAACTATATCAACTCAGGTATGACGATAACTTTCCCCATGAATTGGGTCTGATGAAGGTGAAAATCGTCTTTTCATCGCAGACTTACGACGCTTCATCTTTCGATGTCGAACTTGAACCCGAGCCTTTTCAATACCAGCAGTCGGAAGGTCGCTTTTCTGGTCGGGGCTTGAGACGGAGTCATTCGTTCGCCGCAACAAACTCTCGATTCAGTGATTCTCAAACGCTGCAGCGCTCAATTAGCCGACAAAGTTTCTCGAGCGAGCTTCAGGTAATACACAACAAAGTCAGAATCAAAAGTTTTTTACGTTTTAAACAATCCGAGTAGGACTTTGAAACATTCAAGTTTGATAACTTCATGAATCAAAGGAGGTTCGAGCAGTCGTCAAACACATCTGCGGGCGTCCATTTGGCTAATCTTTTGCGAGTAATTATTAATGTTTTTCATAGCTCGTTATATTTAATTATGAACATCCGTAGGAAGCTGAGCATTTTAAATTCAATGCCGAAGAGTTGCAAGCGGCCCTGAATCACTGCGAAGGATCAAATCCCATCGCTTGGTTACGAGAGAACTGGCAGAAATTAATTGAAACCGTCCAGCATCTCGCAACAAAGTACGGACACGAGTTGAGAGTGAACACAATCGGCACCATTTCAGCGATAGAGGCTAGGGAAGCACTCCGCTTGCACAAGGGAAACATTTGGCATGCAGTTACACAATGCATCGAGCAACGTCAGAAAAAGTACAATCAAATTGCAACTCGCGGAAACTTCACCCGCGAGGATATCGTTACAAGCTTAACGGCCCACCATGGCAATATGGAGCTGGCTTTAATTGAATTGAACAAGACTCAGCTGAAGCCATTCTTGATGAAAATTTGGGGCCCGCCCTCCGGCGTCGACAACGAGAGTGGAAACTTTTTGATTGAACGAGACTCGCATCGGATTGGTATGAGATGAATTCATTGCCAAAGCGCTGCGTACATTTCTTTTCCTTACAGATCCCCACATCCAAGAGTACTTGAACAACATTATAATTCAAAACAACGACGACTTTCATGTCAAGGAGTATTTCAGCCCGTCGCCCAAATCGATGAGCTTTCCATCATCGTCGTTAGACGATCCCAGCTTCGAAGACAACTTAAACGAAGACTTGTTCGCGACAGCTGATTATAATCCGCTAAGCAATGCCAATTTGCTACGGGACATTGAGAGTCTTATTCAGAACATGGAGCGAAAGCAGACGACGCAGGATAGCGACAGTATGATGCTGCAGAACATAGATAATATCTTGAGCAATATTAAATTAAACGAGTCGAGGCCACATTCACCTCAATCAAATCAGAGCGCTGAGCCCATTAGGGTGAAGAGCCCAATTATGCTGCCGACTCGAAGTGACGACAAAGTTGTGAGCGACGTTCAAAATATTATTGATAACATCAGAAACTTTGTGACGAACAATATTCAAGACATCGTGCCCGACTTGGTTAGCCAAGTTGAGCAAGAGCTTACATCGGATTTACATGATGAAGTTAACGAAATTACGCTAGCGGATCTTGATGAATTTCTGCGAACTCGGCAAGACGAGGAGTTCGAAGAGAGGAATGTTTCGCCAGTTGTGTTTGATAACACTCAAGACGAGGGCTTTGAAGATTTTCTTCGCAGTCGCCAGGATAAAGAATTTGATGAAATCAACATTTCAACAGCTCTAAATCGCTCTGACTCAGCACATCTCGTCGAGTCGCATGTCAGTTCCGATGAAAGCGCTCGCGAAGACATTTACGATTTCTCTCCTTTAGACGAATTTCTGAGGAATCGCCACGACGAAGAGTATAAAGAGGCCAACAGTGATTTCTCAGATGTGCTTGCTGCAAGTCACGATTCAATCAAAGAAACAGAGAGTGTGGCTGAAAGTCATGGCGTAAATAACCATAATAACGTTGCGGCTGCAGCATCGAGCTCAATAAACATCCGACAAGGCGAAGGCGTTGAAAGCGTTTCGCATAATTCGCTCGAGGTTTCAATGCAAAATGTGACTAATGAACCGTCAGAGACGGGAGCAGTGACGGTTGCAGAAACCCAACAAACCGAGGCTTTGAAATATAAATCAAGCTTCAACCTGAAGATACTTAGGCAATCCTCGATTAACAGACGAAGCAGTAAGAGCGAGCGAGATTTCAAGAAGCGAAACAGCCTGATTTTGGAGAATGTCTTATTAGGGCGAAAGAATTCCATCGCATCAAAGAAAACCAGGCCCGTGTCGCTCGCACTGAACAGCGAACCTGTTGTGCCTTCGGAACAAGACCAAAGTTCTACATCGTTGAAGCTAAATGATCCTGAAAGCAACATTAATCATCATGCGAGCTTAATAAGTGAAAATATTGAAAGGAAATCTGAGCAAAATCTAAATGAAATTAATGCTTCCGACAGTGGAAGGAATGTTGAAGTTCAGGGAAGCGTTGAAGACACCGAGAGAATTAATGGAAATGTTCCAGCAGATGAGCAGAGCGAAGGTTTATTGCTTTTGGGAACAGCCTCGAACGGGACTGATTCTGCTGAAACAACAATTGAAACAGTTGTTGATGTAATAATAAATGATGGAAGCGAGTCGACGGCGGATGATATTAATGGAGATGCGTCACAGGGACCTCCTAACGTTCAATCCTTCTCGCCAAGCAGTTCGAGCATGGCAACGGAAAACGATCCAATGAAGAGCACTCAGAATCTCTCAGAGCTTGTTGAAGACACTCAACGACTAATAAAACAGATGAAAGACGAAATAAATGCAATCTATGTGTCTGATGACGACTACAGTTCAAGTGAACGCTCAGAATATTCAGATGAGTGGGTTGACGGCTTTGAAGATGAAGAGGAAGAGTACACTGAAGAGGCTTCTGAGTACGAGGAGTGGTCAGGCGAGTTCGTTGATACAGAGCAGATTGAAACTGCATCTGAAGACAACTGGAATGAAGAGCCATTTGTCGAAAAGCAAACAAATCGTGATAGCGAAGATGATAGCAACGAGCTGCTCGAGAATTTAATTATTGGCGATGTTCCAAGTGGAATCAACGAGCCGGGAAATGCAGAGCCCGAAAGTGTTGTTCATGGCAAATTAGAACTAACGCCAATGTCGTCAAATCAGTTTGAAGTTGGTGCAAATATTGAGAGTGGAAATGAATCTGCTGCTGCTCTTAGCGCTACCGGATCCCTTAACGATAACGACATCAATTTAAATAATTCAACGAGTCAGAACGATGAAGAGGCTAATGACAAAGCAGACGATGGCGCTCCCACTTCAGAAGCTTTGAGTGCTAATATCGTTGAAATAATAAATAACGAGATTAGCGAGGCAACAAATTCTATTAAAGAAATAGTGAATGAGGCCATTAATGAGGTCATTAGCGCCATTTCCTTTGATGAGACGGGAAACTTTGTTGCGCAAGGAAGCGGTAATAATGATTCGCAAATTGCCGGAGGATCGCTGCAGCCCGCCGAGCGTGATTCGACAAATCCTGATAGTGTTATGATGAATAACCCGGAGAATCTATCAGCGGAAGTAATGACGACGAAAGTTTCTGATAGCAGCAACAACGATTCGATAACTTCCGGAAATATGTCGAACGATGTCGAGGAAACTGAATTCACGTCAATGGAAGCCACTAACAACGTGGCAAGTGAAGAAATCATTGCATTGAATAGCGACGATAAATCCGATCAATTGAAAAATGATGAAGTTAATGAAGTCGATGGAAATGTGAGGGATGACGAGTCAGAAATGCCATTAATAACTGCGGTCGATAATGTCGAGGCAGCTGCTGCCGCTCATGCAGAAAACAACGAATTTCCGACTGGAAGCAAAGGCGAGACGAGTCCGCCACAGAAGGCAAAGGGAGCGGTCGCCAAGTCTCGCATCCCAGCAAAAGTCAAAGCAGTGAAAGGAAAAAGTTTGGCCACAAAGGAAGCTGATAAGACGAGCGAAGACGACTCCAGCAGAAAGTCCAAAAGCTCATCGCCGGAGAAGAACAAAGAAGCGCTCAAAACACACGACAATGCTGAATCGACGCTCGCCCAAGATAAAAATCAGAAGCAAGTTCGCAAAACCTCTGTTGATAACAGTTTAAAGAAGAAGGTTCCGTTTGGATTGCTCGCCACCTCGAACGTGAAGAACTTGCAGAGTCAGTTCTTGAACAAGGCGTCCGCTCCGCCTCCCCCGAAACCTCAGCCGACTAAAGTGAAACCATCCAAGCTCGTTCCGCCAAAATCGCTATCGAAGGAACCGACATCAACGTTCGCTAACAAACTGACAAAGTTGATAACGCCGTCGACATCGTCGAGCGCGAAAAGCAATTTCGAGAAAACTAATCATGCCGAAAACTCGAAAGAATTCCAGCGAGATCACAGCAAAGATATTGTTCCTGAAAAGAAATACTTGGAGCACTGCTTTAGCGACGAATATGCGACAACAACAGATGACGAAGAAGGCGAAGAAGAAGACGCAAAAGCTCCGCGAAGCTTTTTTAATAAAAAACGACCTACTCAAGATTCTGATGACGAAACATCCGATGTAAGAAGAATAACGAAAACTTTCTCTTGTTTCCCCTTTTCACGTCTTTCTGCCTTTTCATTTCGACATTTTGCCGATTACGCAGCAAAAAGTTAATAGATTCTTAATCGAAGGCTTAGTGCCAAACCACTTGGCGGCGGAGCTTGCAGTGTCGCTAATCGAGTTAAAATATCCAAAAGAATCAGCGCTTTGGGTGTCAGCTCAAGTGTCAACGATCGAGGATGCGGTGCAGCTGCTCCAGCAAGATTGCGAGCTTTGTGCCGATAAGCATCCGATGAACCAAATGATTAAAATGCTGGTTTGCGAACATCAATGCTGCAAAGAATGCGCATCGAATTACTTTACCGTTCAGGTAACGTAAAAAATATCAATTTTCCCACGGCGACACCTTTTTCGAGTCTCATGCTTTCGATTGTCTCGTTCGCCCTCCCACAGATAACTGACAGATCGATAAACGATTGTATCTGTCCATTCTGCAAAGAACCCGAGCTCCACGACTCCGATGAAGACTCAATCCTCGAATACTTTTCCAACCTCGACATTCTCCTGAAGAATATTTTGCAGAGCGATGTGCATGACCTCGTAAGTAAAGTATTCAGGTACAAAGCTCGTAGTCTCTATGTTCTATTTCTCTAGTTTCAACGGAAGATACGTGATCGAGCACTTCTCAGAGACCCGAATTTCAAATGGTGTGTTCAGGTGAGAGGACGAAAAGCTTTCGAGCGGGTTTTTGTTGCTTCAATTTTGCGGTAAGCGAGAGCGCAAAAAAGTGGAAAACAGAAACTGTTTTGACTCTCTATTATGATTTATGTTAATTCACCTTCTCTCCTATCTTCGCTTTCAAGTGCTCATCTGGCTTTTTTGCTCGTCCCAAACAACGTCGTTTAATTTGCCCAGATTGCGGCTCGGTGACGTGTTCGAAGTGCAGAAAACCGGTAAGTTCGAAGCGAGGGTTGCGATGATGAAAGAGATAAGACTGTCTGCTTCACACGTATGTGGCGTTTGAGGGATATTTCAGCGAGCATTTTAGCTCGCCAGGATAACAAACTTCATCTCTGCCATCAATTGAACGGACGAACATAAACCATGAAACCATTCTTTTCGTTTATTTGAAGTGGGAGAAGCAGCATGAAGGATTATCATGTGAAATGTTTGCCGAATGGAAGGAGGCAAACGACCCCGATATCCAAGCAGAGGGAGTCGCAAAGCATTTGAAATTGAATGGCATAGATTGTCCGAAATGCAAATTCAGATACGATCTCGCACGGGGTGGCTGCATGCATTTCACTTGCTCACAGGTTAGCGGTTGAAACCTTTCAAACATTTTTGTTGTTTATACTTAACGTTAAATCGTCACAGTGCAAATACGAGTTTTGCTATGGATGTAACAAAGACTTCCTCATGGGTGCGAAATGTAAAGTCTCGCCGTACTGTGCAAAGCTTGGACTTCACGCTCATCACCCGAGAAACTGTTTGTTTTACCTCCGCGACAAAGAGCCGCATGAGCTGCAAAGCCTTTTGAAAGTGAGTGCAAACATGTTCTCGATAACATCGATAACGAGTTTCGCTGATGATTGACCGAAAATCCATTTACAGATTAACAACGTTGAATTCGATAGCGAATCCTCGTCAATATCAAACGAGGGAGGCGCAAAAGCTCTCGTCAAATGTCTAGTGCAGCTGCAGAAGGAAACGCCGTCCGGCCTAGTCGACGCTATTTGCAATAATGAAGTGCCAGATGGCCACGCTGGCCTGTGCAGGTGAGAGCGATTTAGTTAATATAATCAGAGTTAACGATTCCAAGAGAATGCCCAGCTTTGGATTCAACTTCTCACCCTTTTTTGAAAAGAAAATATTAATTTGAGACGTGACTAATTTCTTGTTCACAAAATGAAATTGCAGAAGTCACTATATTGAGTATTTGTGCCAGTTGATTCGGCAGAGTCGCTTGGAGACATTAGATATTTTAAAAGCCGACGATCTTGAAACGGTCGTGCGAAGGGAGAATCGGAAATTGCCTCCAAAGCCTTACGGAATTCTGGAATCATTTTATCGAGACCGTTTGATAGAGGTGAGCGACATTTTTATCAATTCTCCTTCTCTCTTTCTCCCCCATTTACCCGCGGCGTGCTCTGCGGAATTCATGGAATGTTGTAATCAGACAACATTACGTCGAATATTTAGTTTCGGTCGTGTACCAAGCCGGCATCGACCCGCTGCCGATTTTAGATCTAACCGACTGCGTGCAGGAGCTCAGACGTCGAGGAATTCCTCTGCCTGAACGGGGGCCCTGGGACACCGATCCGATTTATCGTGAAATGTGTCAGAAAGTAATGTTGGACATAATTGAATCTTCTACTAACCGTTTTCGCCAGGCTGCAGAAAAGTCAAGCTCGAGAGAAACTTCTCGAACGTGAACGGATAAGTAGCAGAGTTCAGACTCTAAATTAAACCCTCAGATAAACTTTTACGATCGCAATTCCTTACTCTAAAGTCGCTCTCCTTAATTCCTCTCGTTGCAGATTGTGAAGGAACACATCCCTCTGGACTAAGTGTGAATAGAAACATAAAATTGATTTTAAAGATTTTTTCATCATCCTGTATCTGACTTGGCAATGTTGTGAGAAGGAGAAGAGATTAAAGTTTCTGAAACTCTGACTTGAATGTTCTCGATTTGATTGCAAAAGTTTCATTGGCTTTCGTGTTCACTAGAAACACTGACAATCTACAGAAGCCAGAGTGAAATATGAAGTGATTAAAACAAATTCTCTTCGATTCTCGTAAATATTTCAAGCTCTGGCAAACGTGACTCTGTCGTTCAACTCTAATTAAAACCGCTTATGAAAGGGCGAAGGGTGAACGACTGCACGAACTACTTAAAGTAGAAATTTTCAGACAAATCGAATTCCTGCTTGGTTTTGCTCTCGATACATTTTCAATCTGGAGCTTCCGATTGAAATGTTTCCTTGGAAATTAACATTCAGTCGTCGTTCAACGTATACTAGAGATAATTTTAAACTCAAATAAAAGGTGCGCCAGGGCAAAGACCAGAGAAACCACTCCCAGTCAATTGATTACAAATCTTTTGTCGCAATTGAATTTTCCTTCTTTCTCCTACTTTGAGTTCTCAATGGAAGAAAAAGCAAATTTACAGCAGATTCTCGAGCGAGCACCGCAAACGAAGTTAGAGCTGGAGATAAATAAATAGGAAGTGGAGAATCCTGCGGTGAACGAATTAAGTTTCACACAGAAGACTGGACTATCAAACGAGGTAAAGTGCTTGGAATGAATCATTTAATGAGCTTGAATAAACATTGCAGCGAGATTAAGGAATCAAGACAATCGCAAGTTAATTGGATTTAGATTGTTAGAGTTAAACCAATTAAGGAATTTTGTCTCGCTGACTTTGAACGAGCTGCTTATTGAATTGAAATGTGCTTTCACTTAGCAATCTGCTCTCATTACTGAGCTACAGCGCTCAACATGTTGTAAGTGTTCCTATCCAGACTGCTCGTGCTTCTGAAGTGAGTTCGAGCTGCTCGAGGAGCAGAATTGTTTCCTAAAAACCTCGTTAAGAAATGTTTTGTTTACACAACGAATTTGCATCATTTGTTTGATGGTTTGGAACATCTTCAAGTCACGTCACTCGAACAAATCCTAAGTTTTCACTAAGTTGCTCGAGACATTTCTCATGAACTTGTTGAGGAAATGAATGCTCTGCAATCTCCATGATAATAATATTCAATCTCTCAAGCCATATGCGAAAGGAAAGTTCCAACTTCGAGGCAGCAACTTTCCTTCGCCGCACATAAAACTGGAAAAGAAATTTACTTTTGCCCTGAAACTTTATCAAAAGAAATACATTTTCCATATTAATGAAAGACATTTTTTACCAAGCAACTTTTCCTTTCTTCGTCTTCTCTGTTGTTTGAAGGGAATAAAAAAGTTGGAGGAAAACCTCAAGACACTTGTTCACCAACTCGGATCAATTTTTTAAATTGATAGCGAAGAGAATGGAGTGGAGGAAACTGCTTGTTCGTCGTATCAATTTTTAACTCAAACCAATTTAAGTTCCCTGCTCATGTAGTAATCTTTGTTCCACAAGAACTTTTCAATTATGAATCTTCTTCAATTGAAATCTCGGCGATGTGAAAGTTGCATAGTTTATGGCCTCGAGAGCGCGGAGCAGCAAGAAACTTGTGAAGAAGCAGAGTGTTATGTTTTATACGAAATTGATGCTGAAGCATCTCCGGAGGGAAATTGCACCACTCTTGATGTTGTAAATAATGAAAAAGTACTTGCGATACGATATTTATTGCAATAAACTTTCAGCCATGTCTGCCTCCTCTCATCTCGTCTTGTTCACCCTCAAGCTAATTTGAACAACATAAACATTTGCGTTACGTCAGACATGAAGCTCTGAACCAGATAATAAATTTCAGCCACGCATAATTGTTGAATTGCTCTATTGTTTCCTCGATGAACCGCAAATTTAATTAATCGAGTAACAAATTGGCGATGTTTCCCTCGAAGGCAGCAATCGCTTTCAATTTAACCTAATTCAATAACAAAACTTCGTAGGCGGATAATTGCTTGGAGTTGCCAACAATGTATGAGAACTCAAATTACCAAACTTTCCAATCGAACTAATGAAACAAGTGTCTGAGCTCTTGATGTGCGAAGAGCGATAAATTTAGGGTTTTACTAGCATCATAAAGCGTTGTCTGCTGTCCGAGGTTCATAAAAAAATCAATAACAATATTTATTTGTGATGTTAAGCTGTCCATCAATGGAGATTTTGAATGTTAGTCTATTTATGGGCCAAACAGTTTCGTGATTTTATGGCACTCGTGTCGTATTGATTTACGATCGAGTTGCGCTAATTGAGGTGGTCAAATGGCTCGACTGTAATATCGTGAATTGCGCTATAAAAATATTTTTGATGAATCATTTACATTTGCGAATTTCCCGCGGAATGGCTGAACGAATAATTATTTTCTACTTCGGAAGCCGGACGAGACTGCCGAACTTTTCATGAAACGAGCGCTATCGAGATAAAGCAAGTGAGTGAAGTCAGCAAAAAGTTTCCAATTGTTTAACAAAAATTAACAAGGCGAAACTTTTTTCATCGCAAGTAGTTGAACGGCAAAACAGCACACCTGTGTCTTTTACTGCGAGATATGTAGGCGTCGGGAATTGTTGTCCTACAAAAACCGAAAGGAGATAAGAGATATGAGAAATGCTACGGAATTGTAAAAATTTATGTTTATTCTTCCGAAAGCAGCGAGTGAGCGCCATTAACATCACCGTCAAGCTGATAGTCAGTTTTAGGGTGTGAAGGAGACGAAGGCAAAAGTAAACAACGCTCGAATCTGATAAATTCAATTTTAAGAAGAGCGAAATTGTAATTTTGGTTGTTCGAGATCATTGAGGGGAGATATGCGCTTACCTTGTCTTTCCCAGGTGGTCCTGAAGGCTTCACATTTATGAATCTCGTCAAGGCTCATTCGAGATGAGAACGTGGTCAAGGCATGTTTTATTCAATGCTTGGGTCGTTGGCGTTCGTATGGCGAGCACTTTGTCAAATTAAACTTGATAGAAATGAGCAATCTCCATTTGGGCGGTCGATGATGTTGATTGAGATTGAAAGCGATAAAAACGGTAGAGAGAATCAAAGATGTTTTTTAAGTTTGGGTTCCGTTCTACTTTTTCAACGCATCAATTGTAGTCTTGACCTTCTGCTCGATTGACCGAACTTAGGAAATCTCTACAAAGCGATGGGAAAGCTCCATGGAAAGATTTGATGGCGCATGAACTTCAACTCTCGTATTTCTTTCTACCTCTCGTCAAACTTTCAGTTCTTCTAGGTTCCGAGTTCTCACTCGTCACAGTTTGCTGCATGAATTCTTCTTCTCGCCGCCTCGAATAAACTGAATCGTTTTATTCAATCTGGAATGCCTCACGAAATCCTCTCCTTAATAATTCAACCCGAGACTCACAACAAAAGCCCAGCCTAATCCCACACTCAAGTCTCTTCCTTGTCCTGATACTTTTTATGGCTTATTGCACAATATTTCATCGAGGATCCACGGAACAGACGAGTTGTGTAAGAGGAAAAACTCTATCAAAATTTTATCGTGCGAATCATAGCGAGAACTCGTAAAGTATTTGCTTAATCTTATGAATATCTCTCATGCTGCGCAGTTTTCATTTAGTTGGACGAGAAGACTCGACAAGAACTAAACAAACTAACATCTCGAATGACTAGTTTCAAACAAACTCTGGCCTCTAATAGCATTCTGTTTAAACTGTTATTAGTTGCAGAACGTTCGGAAGTTTATTCATTTATGGTCGAGTTGATTGAAAACAAAAACTAAGTCGAAGCAATTTCGACTTCGTGTTCCACCAGATGGAAATGTGTTGGCTTTTCAGGCTGAGAAAGGAAAATCAAATGCAATATAAACTATTATTTATTTCGATACATTTCATCGAATAAACATCGGGTTGTTATTGTAGTTTAGAAACAAAATGCTTCCGATTTAAGCAGATACATTGGTTGGAAGTGGTTGAGGAGCAAAGGAATATTTTTGAATACTCTTTGAATAATAGAAGTTTATCGAATATTTTATTCATTTTGCTTTCTCTATCAACATCTTGCGGGTTTCTGTGGATTTGAAAAGGGAAAAAAGGAAAAACAATAATCCCTCAGACACTGTAAGCGAATGTTATTTATGGTGAACGGACTTCAATAGCTGGAGCTGAATAAAACAACCGGCAGCGCTAAGCTATGCTGAAAGAAAATTGTTTTCCGAGGAATATTGATTGCTTAGAAGTTAATTGTTTCGTTGTAAATCTGGAAATGCTGCTGTGTTATCGAAGTGAAAGTGTTTTCGAGCAAAAACTTTATCGCTCCTTGCCAACTTGAATTCGTTCGAGAAATTAAGTGTTTGCCACTTTGATAAACTTTCAAAGGTAATTAGTAAAAATTATCAAAAGTTTATCCTCCGCTCGTTTGAACTTAAAATTTGGATGTTTTAATTTGAACTTTGCGATTCACTTTCAGCACACTTGACAAGCTTTCGATCTCAAAATCGCTTTTGCGAAGTCGAAATTCAACTTTTGTTTGAAGTATTCCTGAAACTTCGTCCCGTTACGGTGCCTCTTAATTCAAGAGTTTTGATCTACTTTAAAAAATTTCAGGATAAAATTTGGAACAAGTTTGGAACATCACGAGCTCGAAAGCTTCCTAGAAAAAACTCAACAATCTGCTCAAAAAATTAGAACGAGTGCTCTTAAGCTCTCTAAAACCAGCTTTAACAACAGATCAATAAGTCAGCAATGTTAGACGAGAAAAACACTCCGGAACAAATATTCTTAATTAAATTGTTTTATTTATGCTTCTTCGTTTTTTCAACGTTTGTATTTTACAATCATTCTTGCTTGGTATCTTACAAGTTCTCCTTGAGTCGAAAACAAACATAAACAAGTGGAAAATATAGTTCTGCATTCTCGTAACAGGGTCGAAGGGAAAAGTCTTAGTTGCTGAAAACGTAATTCAATTTCTGCTGACGGGAAGGAAAACTCATTCGTTGAGGAGACAAAAAGGAAATTGTTCTTTAAATTTTTTCTCTTTTGCATGATATGTTTCATTACAAGGGGGAGGATAACGATTTTCCAGCGGAAATGAAAGCGTCGCATCGATTACAGCTCTGCAATATAATTCCTCATGCTCATGGCAATAGTTTCATTTTTATATCACAATAAAATTTGACGAGTTTCTACTCTTATTCGGTTTAAGATTCGGTTTAATAAAAAACGATATTAAATTCTCTTCTCGTTTTATCTGAGGGATGATAAATGTGAAACAACAATTTGTGATGAAATATTTGCTCGAGGAAAACTCAATAAAACTGCTTCGATAATTTTTTCGCTCAACATACGAAATAAAATTCAACTCAAATGTCATAACTAATATTTACTTTTCATTACGTTTATTTAATTTACAAAGGCGATAAAATAAATAACGGCAGCGGCTTGCGCTGCTCGCATTCCTGATTCAATCTCGCAAATTAAAAGGAATTCTTGATGTTGGAATCCAGAGCTTCTACTGAGCGCGAAGCTATTACGCAACAAGCCCAGGGATTCGCCATAGTCTGAGCTTCTCAATCGACTCCGAGCTTACGGCATTAAACTCAGCAGTCAGAGCTTCAGGCGGCGCAGTCAGTTGCAGGCGAACCGAAGCCCTGAAGTTCTGTGACACAACAGAGTTTGCAAACTTCTGGCATTTCCATTCCGAAAATTCAATTGTCAACGAGGGCAAAAACTTATTAAATGCTGAGCATTTTCCGCAAAAAGCTTTCGCTAAATTTCTCTCCAAACGAGTAATTAATTCCCATCGCCATGAAATTTGTTAATTTTTTGTCATCATCATTTATTTCAATTTTGATATCAATTTTTAAAATTAAAATTCGCATGTCATTTTCATCGCAAACATTCTCGTCGCATAAAAAAGACTCGCGCCTCATATTTTCCGCCTCGGCATAAACTAAATAAAACAGATTTGACTTTCATGTGCTTGGGCTCGTTGGAGCGCTTTGCGTTTTCAGTCCTAGAGTGATTCATTTATGGCTCTCGCTTTAAACATTGTTTATTTACAAATTGGTCAAAAAATCATGTGAATCGCTGAATTCTCGTTGATATTATTTGATTTATTCGTCACAAATTAATTAAAGTGGATTTGAGGACATAAATTATAATGATATTTCGCAATTTTTCGCGCTTTATTGATGATAAACTGCCACGCAAATATCTCAAACTGCTTTCACCATTCGCTGCTGAACCAATTCCCATTACGCGAAATTAAATTGCCGAAACGTCGCTCCTGTTTTGTACGAATCACGATCGAAATAAGAAAGTGACGGAGAATTTTATGCGATTCAGCCACGACAAAGTCTTCTCTGTCCGAATGTTTTCTGTCTATCAGCGCGGCGTCAACCAACGACGGAATTCAATTAAAATAACTTCGTCTTAAATTAGAAAAACTTTGATTCTCGTTCATCACGTTCTTGGTCCGGAATATCGACAATAAGATCGTCCTAATATGTCTTCGGGTGGAATGGCTTGATCAATTGGCAGCATTCCCTGAGCCTCGAGTTGATCCCTCACCTAATTACGAGAAGGTAATTTGAATGCTTATCCTCCAACTCCCGGCAGACCAAAACTTACTTGCTCCACTTGTCGAAAGACTCGTATAAGATTTCTTCCAGCTAACTTCGCTATGTCTTCCTCCGACCACCGATCTGAATCGGCCAGCAATTCAGCAAATAAATACGGATACTTTGAAACATCCTCCAGTCCTTGGGGAACACTTGAAGTTTTCCAAAACAGCAATAAAATTTAAAAGTTAATAAAGCAGAGGATTTTTCTAGTGTCAAGGGTTTGTTCATAAATTTTGCAGTCACCGAAAGTTGCAACTTGAAATTAATTTTTGATTAACGACGAAAACCCTCAACCTTTCACAGCATAATTTATGAACATTCCTTCACAACAAAAAGCTCAGCCATTCGTTGTTGTGATACTTACACGTTTATTCCATCAAATCCGGCGCCTAAGCCTTCAGATAGATTAGGGAAAATGAAGATGCGAGTTACTTTATGAAAGCACCGGCGTCTTAAGAGACTCACCAACATGATCCATTCCTGCGATATCTCGTATATGATTTATGTGCGCTATGTGAGGTGAAAGAAATTTTAATGAGAGATAAATTTTGATAATTTACTGCCACGGCGGCTAAAAAGGCAAAGCGGGGGGAGTATCTGTAGTTCGCAACTTTCAACCGTTTCTTGGCGGTTGTAAAGCAATGAAATCTTAATTTATTCAAGCGTCCTCTCTTAGAAAGGAAGTCCCCGCTTTCTCTAAGTCGGTGAAATATGGTCAAATAATGCGCTCATAAAATTTAAATAATGAATCGCAGTAGTTTTGCTAGCTACGCTAAGCCTCGAGGCAATTAAGGGCCGTCAGAAATTATTCTGAGGCTACGCGCTCATTAATGTTCATTAAAATGAACTTATCGATTAATGAGCTGTGCGAGGGGAAGCAAATGAACTCGGGGAAATCACGGCTCAGTGGATTAAGCGAAGCTTTTCTCCGGATCACTGCGAGAGAAATTAATTGACTTCCAATGGACGTTTTGCTGCTTCCGCGTGTCTTTTAGCTAATGTCGTGAGCCTCTTAACTAGGGCTAAACTGTCGTGATACCGGAACGTTTCGTTTTCCCTTCTATTTGCTCGACCTTTGTTTCATTAATTAATCTAAATCGTACAGCGTTGTATTTACGTTAAAAATTGCCTCTCTTGCTAAAGGTTTAGGTGGAGCTCGTTGTCGACAAATGGTGAATCCCTGGCAGGAGGCAATGTCAACTGTTGTGTTGATATGTAAAATTCTCGTATGCAGAGGAATTATAAATGAGCAGACAAGAGCTGTTGGAATTATGATCCAATTAATCTGCCGCAAATTCCTAAATGAGTCATCAGACTGAGAGAAATTGTCAAATCAGTCACACTCAGAGGATGAATATGAATGTCTACCTTAGACGCTTCATTTAATTACTCGCCTCGACTCGTGTGTTTGCTGTGTCGAGAGCTCCAAACTTTTTCCTTCCCCCGAAAAACTTTCTGCCACATTTAAGGAGGCAAGCACGATGAGATAAAAATTCTCGACACATTTTCGAGTGCGACACTCATTTGCATATTTTCACCTTTCGAGACGACCGAGCAGAGAAAATTCTTTCCAAGTTTATCTCTCGGATAACTCAAAACTACTCGGATGATTAGGCGAGGCAGAGATAAAGTTCTAATGAAATAATTGAATTGGACTCGTTCAGTGAGCTTACCAACAACATCGTTAAGCGTGGCTTTCTCTCCGCAGCTGACGAAATGTGGGTAGAAAGCGACCATCACCAGTCCCCCGTTGACAGCCTGAACACGAGAATATTAAAGGCCATTCGTTAACAGATCGACGAGGATTCTTACGATTCTTTTCAGCACATGATCCGGAACGTTTCTTGATGAGTTGCAGATGGCGTGTGCCGAGCTGTGCGAGAAAATTATCGGTGCTTTCGACGTGGCGAGGGCGTCCAACATTGTCGGCACAGAAACGTGGGAAAGATCAACAATCATGCCGAGTCGATTCATCTCGGAGACAACGAGCTGTAATTGGAAATAAATTGGAAAATTTCAATGCAGCTTTGTTCGGGGATGAAGTTGTCATCAATTACCGTTCCGAAGTGGGAGAGGCCACCGATGTGCGGAACTTGACCAGGTTCGTCCACCTTGCAGCAATCTGGTGGGTGGAAGCACAAAAAGGTCAAGTGATGTTTTCAAGCGAATGAACTTTTGCACTGAATTTTTCGTAAACTTCTCCCGACTCCCCGAAGATTCCCCGTCGTCAACTCCCGTAGTCAAATATTTACTCTCGAAAGCAAGAAGCGACTTTAATGTGCTTTTCAATTTAAACTTTGACTTCGGTTCGAGGATGAAGGGAAAAGCTCCGACAAATTGTGCTTGCTTCTAACCTGCCCATGGCGTATTGCATGTATGTGTGAGCGTTAGATATCTTGCACCAAGCGAATAGAACATCCGGAGAACAGCCAACGACGTTCCTATACTGTGGCCGCCCTCGATTCCTATCAAACTAGCTAATTTTCCTTTCTTATGGCTCTCCTCTATGCCATCAGCTGTCGTGACGAGAGACATGTGTTGAGGGTAGAGTAATACTAAGCGTCGAATTAAATCTATTTGCTCTAACGTTAGCTGCACAGCGTCTAGATGCTGAGACGAACATGGAGCATAAGCAGACCAAAACTGTTAAATAGCGATACAATAGTGGAAGAGAAAATTTTGTAAGATTCGATCTAAATGGTTTTTGTCTTATGCTGTAAGACATTGCACGAGACATTTTTCGAGCGCGGGAACGAACGAATTGCTTGCCTTCTCGCTCCTAATATTTCTCTCTTTGCTATGACGATGGGTGGGGCAGAAGGTACTCACAATGAATATTTTATTTTCATCATCAAATGAAATGAGCAATAATGATGAAACTTTATGAGCCAAAAAGCTCGCTCAAGCTTTTTCTGTTATTATTATTTCTTTCCTTCTCTCTTTCTCTCTCACTCGGTCATATCTAGCCTCAAAGCATTTGCCAACATTGTGACAGTTTTTTGATAGATTTCCGTTCAGCTTTAGACTGTTATGAACTTTTTCATTTAGTTTTTCGTGCGGCAAAAACTCATCAAACTTTGATTGATTCATTATTAGTTTTTTTTGATCGGAACGCCTTAGGATTCATGAATGCAGCGATGAGCATCGATGTTTATATGTGGAAAGAAAGTTGGCGCGTGGAAAAAGAGCTGAAGCGTCAAGTTATTATGTTTGAGAGGCTCACAAACGATCGCCCCCGAACGACCATTATGCGTTCGCTTTTGTTTCCGCTGAAAGTGCTTTTCGATACGGGCGAAGTGGTTGCGGGGGAGAGAGCAGGACTGGAAGCGAGTAACACATTGATAAGTGCGAATGTACATAATGTAAAGCACTTTTATTATTATCTTTTATGGCTCTTGGAGAGAAATGTGATTTTTACAGCATCATTTCGAAGCTTTCTTATTGTTCAGTCTTTTTCACATCATGTAAATCTCATCTTGTTCGGAAACGGAGGGAAGAGACTGGCAAAAGCTCGAACAAACGACATTTGAATGTGTCTTAAAAAGATTTAACGGCAACATTTGTCGTGAGCAATAAATTCCTGCCTGAATCTACTTACTTGAGCTGACACCATTCCCTCCTTCAGTCGCCTGAGATCCGTGTGCGACCACGAACTCGTCGACCAAGGCGTGATGTCCCGGAGGTCTTCGCCGAAACGAAACTCTCGTAGCTGATTCTTCAGGAATTTTCTGATGTTCCATGGGAGATCGTTATGACTGTGAAGATTTAAGGGAAGAAAGAAGAGAACATAAATTCGAGCTTTACTGCTAACTTTGACCTAAAAGGAAGAAGTTTGCAATTCAAAAACGCAAAAATCATCAAGGACAAGCCTTTGTGATTCAAAACAACGATACTGGAGACCGATTGATTCCCTTGCAACTCGCAAAATGCATTAAAGACTTGCAGCTACAACACAAAATTAAATAACAAATCAGAGCTTTATTATGGCTTGAACAAAAACGAAGCGACGGTCGAATCAATGAAGCTCTGTTTTTGTAAATTTCGTCTACAGAAAGAGCAAAAGTCGAAACATTCAAAGGATGCTTAAATGAATCAGAGTTCAAGGGGCTTAAAAAGGGCCTCGGGGTGAAGAGCGAACGATTCGAGGAAATGTTTAATAGAGGAGAAGAGTCATAAAAAGCAAATAATTTGTCTTCACGATGAGGTATACGAAGACCAAGAGAATTTATCGGTTTATTTATTCTTCGTAAAAGGTTATTTTTGTCTTCCGGGCTTCCCAACAAAGAACGCAAGACTGCTGTTCACTGCGTTGTTCGACTCTCCGCATCGGGGCTAATGTTAAGCATAAAAATGTATAAGTTATGGACGGTTATTATTTTAGTCGGGGCAGTTTTTTCCTGCGGAGAGACCGTGAAGAAGAAGAGGAAGAGGAGCCGAAATCAGAGCAATTTGACTTGTGCTTAGATATGTGTGGAAATGTATGTTTTCGGCAAATCCACTTGAACCTGATACTCTTTTTCTCCTTGTTAAATAAACATCGAAGATCCATTCGAGACGATGTAACATAGTTGGGCTTAACAACGTCGAGTGAGTAAGGAACTCGATTTGAATTGGACGCACTCGAGTGGAAGGAAGAAATATAAAATCCCGTGATTGAGTTAAATCAACCCAAATTTGCTTCGAAGGCTTGCAGAGTCTTTCCATCTCTTGTCGTTCAGTAGCTACAAACGACGGCTCGGTTGATTCGAGTTTAGTGACCCGAGTAAACAGGAATTTAACGCAGTGTTTGATTTATTTCGTGCACGTTCACTTACCCATCTATTAAAGGCACTTCGCGTAGGACTTTCTTGACGACCTCCATTCTCTCCTCGAGGAGAATCGCTGACGCTGAGTGTTGTGTGCAAATCGATATGAGATTTATCATTATTGTCGAGAAACATAAACTACATAGTTTGAAGATCTCAGTGCGCTTCCGGCGCCGCATTGCTCGGTGTTGTTGCTGCTATTTTTGACTAAAATCCGGTTTTATCTGAAAGAAGCCAAAGGAGGAAGGAAACGAATGAAACGGGTGATTGGTGTGAGCTGTTAGCTGAGTTAAATCTTATCGGATTATTCGTAATCTTCTCATAATTACCGACAGGCATCATTGAATGCCTGATGAGTTATAAATTTCGCGCTTTAAGCATTAGATAAATTATTTTGTTTCTGCAAACTTTTCTGCTTCAACTCGGCTTGAAGGCCTCAAGGCGCATTATGAGTAAGCTTTACATAAAGGCGAAATTATTTTTCGTAATTTGGCTAATGTATTTGGGTCGTTTTCTCTCAAGCCTTTCGCCAAACTTACAGTTTCTCTTCTCTAGTAAACTCTCGATGAAAGCAGAGCGAACGCCGCTTCATCTCGTCGCTTCAACCCTGAATTCCGCTTTTCATCGATATCATTCCGCCTGAAATTATTCGACAGTGAAAAACAAGAGCGAGAGCGATTGAGTTATAAAAAGACCGAATCCTGTCATGGCTCGAGTGCGGAACGATATTGATTCTCCTGCGTCTGTTTACCCGCACGATTTGCTCCATCAAAGGAGTTTTCCTTTTTTGATTTATGGTGTAACCGGATTTACTAGCTGAGACGTAGATTTACCTCAAAGCTTTCGATGACAAATGGGAGCTTTGGGGAGAATAGCTAAACACATCCGTGCTGGCGCGTTCTCCGCTCACGGTTCCTACGCAAATAAAACTCCATTGAATAAAAACACAAAAATATTGAATTTTCCATAAAGCGACAAAAGCACATGAAAATCGGAATCAACGCGCCCCTTCAATATGTCGTCGATATCTTATGAATTTTTTAAGGAATTTTCCCGGATTATTTTTCTCCGTATGGGAGCGTGCATAAATTACGTTCGAGACGATAAGCTTTCGATTGAAAGGCTTAGCTGGAGCCGCCGAAACATTTAGAAGCGCCCGTCAACCGTCGGCAGGAAAAGCTTTCGCTCTCGTCGAAAGAAAATCTATTTCTCCAAATGAAAAACAAATGTTGTTTTATGCAAATGATGTCACTGACGTGCCATCGTATCATAACAAAGCTGCTCTCCTCTTTTTTCCGTGAGCTTTGAGAGCGCCGAAAGTAAATTAAATATGCTAAATCTTTATGCTTAGTTCGGGAAACGTTGAGTGTGTTTGCCATGCGTATTTTATGTTGGTGTATGCTTGGAATTCTATTTCGGGTCTTATGCTAAACGTTGTACAGGAAAGTCTCGCGCCGCTAGATATGTAAAAATCTCACGCAATCTTTTTATGATTTGTTATAGCGAGTTCATTTGCATAACATTTACTTGAACCCCGGCGATGACAACGAGAGAACGACGACGTTCGTGGATCTGCTTATTTATTGCACTTTTATGACATAATCACCAACTCGTGTTCCCTTTTGGCCGCGGGGCCCGTCAATAACAAATTGAGCAGTTCTTGTCGTTCCTGAGAAAACGCTCGCAAAGTTTAGTAATTTTAATTTCGAATTTATAATTTAGTTTAAAGTTTTTATTGAAATTGGAATTTATTCAATTTATTCTAGCCGGGAGGATCAAACTTCCCGCTGAACAATACAAATTGGAGACTTTGAAATAAAAGCTCCGTGAAATGTTTGAATTAATTGAGCTTCCTGCTTAGAGAATTCATTTGCTCATCATGAATTTTGAAGCACATTTTCACACTTTACATAATTAATTATTGAATTAATGAGATGCTGTCAAGCTGAATTTATTAATTTTTCATTAGATTCGAAGGATGCCGGAGGCTCAATTCAAAATAAAGCTGTGAATCATTGAGCAGCTTGGAAGCAACTGAAGGAAATCTTTAAAGTTTGGGACGACAACTCGTTCAAGTTTGCTGGTTGTCACAGGCACTTGTAGTTACACAAAGTTCTGTGGCTAAGTGCCAGCTTCCCACTCATCTCAAACATTGTTCTGTTAAACTTTCTCAATATTTCTCGTCCAAGCTTTTAATTGCGTTGCTTTCTCTTTCACTCTAACCGCATTTCTGCTTGGAAGTATCCACATAGTGTTTATCGTCCCAAATGAATCATTCATGCGACGTAAGCGACAGTAGTCTCCACGTTGTAAGTTCTAGTTTAGCATGAGCAGTTATTTATTTTCGGAGCGAGAAGCGCGTTCTTAATTTATTATTCATCACCACACATGACATCATTCATTCCAGCGCTCAAACGATATGATTTACACAATTTTGAAGCGGAAGAATCTCGCGAAGCGTCTTTTGTGAACTTGGATAAATCATCTACATCCCAATCCCTTCGTTCTTTTCTTCAGAAGAGAGTTTAAAAGGCATGAGAAAAGTTTGTACAAAGGCTTCGAGAACGGAGCGCGCGGAAAGGGAAAATCATGCTCGAGTGCGAGCAGAGATGAGACCTCGTTAACTTATTGATGCCGAACGGCTGAATACATAAAACTTGCGCGCTGATTGCCAGACTTTTGTATTCATCATTTTAATGCTCGCAAATTAATATTTCATGGATATTTCTGATTTCTATTTGCGAGCAAAATTTGTTAAAGCTTCAAGCCGTGGCTTTTGACTAACCGGGCACTGTTTGCTCTTAAATCAGGTCGTGTTGACTCGACGATAGTTTGGATTTAATTTAGAATTCAAATCACGTGAAAGCAACCACATCAGCTCCAGCAACTCTTCTCTCATGCCAAAGACAGTCGACGTTAAAGAAGAGGAAGATAAGTTTGCGGGACCAGATCACTGACGACTCAAAGCTTTAAACTAAAGCTCTCTTTCAATTTTCCCTCCATTGAGTTTTCGTCTTTCGTTTGAGCAAATCTCTTCATCTTGAAGATGCGGTTTGGCGCGCTCGCTGCAAACTCCACTTGGCATTAAAACAATTTCTATGAAAAGCAAACGATTCCTTTGGAATCTCAATTCTTTTAATTTTGCAGCGCGCATTCCAAACTCACCTCAATTTACGAAACGATACGACGTCGGAATATAAAAAGGAAATCTGTGGAACAATGAAAAGAGCATGGAGCATCATCTTTCCCAGGGATTTAATATACTCGGTGTGAAGATTTATTCTTCGTATATAAAGAATTGTGTCGAATTCACGAGTGTGGCATTAAATTGCGACAACGAGTGTGGGAGAAGGAGGAGAGCTCCGAGTTAAGTGTTCGCATAAGTTGTGAATTCCCCCGTGACGAATTCCTTGTGTTGACTCGATTCCGATTTTATTACTTGAGTTCACACAACAGAGTCGCACATGATGCGATGGCATGTTGTGTTATCTGCCTTTGCTCAACGCACTTGCCATCGTCACATTTACATGTCGAAGAGCCATAAAATATTGAAAGTTGAGCAAAATGAATTCCCTCGATGTGCGTTTCACGCAGAATTTCGCTCGATATGAGCAATTTATTAGAATTTTCCATGTCGCGGGAGAGATGAAAAAATCAAGAAATCGTTCGGAAGTCGATAAATATATTCGAAAACACTTCAATATCAGACGCAGACGGCGAAAGGATGTTCAAGTCGCTCGATATTAGCTTTCGCTCGAAGCACATTAGGCGATTCCTCCCTCCAGAAGATTCAATTGCGCGCTTCAAATTTGATAACTTTTATTTGAATTTCAAATTGCAGAATATTTCTTCTCAACTTTTGCGCTCTCTGCGTTCTCAAGCGAAAAGTCTGAACCTCGAGTGCTTGAACTCGCTTTGTCTTCATTTGAATACTCAACTCGAGACTCAGGTCAGCCGTTGAAGGTGTGAACCTGAGACGTAATTTGAGCCCAGTCACAGGAGCCAAACCTTAAGCCTAATTCATGTCTAGATGCGACTAGACACGATAATTACTACTGAGTACTTGAGCCAAGTTGGCTAATTAATTAGACAAAATCACTGCTGTCTCTTTCCAAGAATTACTTTACGACCCATAAAAGTAACAACGACGTTATAACGTCCATAAAAACATGTCTGCTCTGGAAGATTTATTGATTAAAGTGAAGATTGCAGCAGCCAAAGCTTCGCATCTCACTCAACAGAAGGCTTTTCATGTTAACAATTTTCCCAAATACGGAACGAGGTCGTTAAAATCATCATCGTTTATTTATTTTGTGTGTTGACGTCCTCGCTCGTTTCTGTTGTCGATTGCTCAATATTTACTTTGTTTCAAATTTTCATGCCGAGCTCAAAGCTCGGAGCTTTCGCCCAAAGTCCACAGTATGAAACCGAGAAATCCAAGCGCAAATGCATTTCAGAATAAGGAGGATCAAATATGAAAAAGGTTCACCGCACGACAAAAATTCAGCGAGAAACCGTACGACTGAGATTGTTTGTTGCTTTCTTTATATTGCTGTTTACTTAGCTCCGTACGTTGCCATCAAAAGAATTTCCCTCTATTGAAATAAGTGAGCAAATAAAGACGTCACGTAGGAATTTCTTGAAAGAGCCCTCGAGAAACCATACGAGAGAGTTTACTTGAACTAACAGCAGCGCCATCCGTCGTGCAATCAGACTCAATTTTTCACTCGACGGTGAAAGGGAAAAGATTTCCATTGTTGAGACAGACAGCGTTTGATCATTACTCATTCATATTCGCTGTAAATGAGGAGCCCAGTAATGGAGAACCATCGCAGGAGTAATTTTCTGGAACATTACGACAAAGGCCTGCAGGAAAAGTTTTCATTCACAATGATTAATGTAGCGAAGACTGAATCAAATGAGAAGGCTGAAACTTCACCCTTCAAACACAAATAAAAAGTCATTAACATCATAATTGAGTTGTGAACTTGCTTCCGTTGCTCGAAGCGTGTGGCAGCTTAATCGGTTTGCTTATAGTTCCTGAAACAGGATGAAATGATTTTTGTTTTCCACTTTCTTTACCGCTCGCTTAGCTTCTGAAGCCTTTGCTTGGCTGGTCATGAAAGGTTGCTCGAGTTACGAGAAAACTATCGAGAGATCAAAATTGAAAATAATTTCGATTTGCTTTTCAATCCAATCAGGACATGGTTGGGCGCTCGTTCCTTAAAACAGGCCGACCTGCTCATGCTGCTGCAGCCTAATTCGGGTCATGAATGTTTAGACTCCATCGCTTTTGCTTTGGGATCGTTCCGAATGAGCAAAGTTCAAAGGGAATCTTAACAAGTCTAAAACGAATCAATTAAAATTCTGAATGCTCTGGAAAAGGCGAAGACAAGAAAATTAAAACGAAAGGGCTCCAGATAAACTTTGAAAAACATAAAGCTAGTCTAATGCGATTTAAACTTTCAACACATTATTTTTCTTTGACAGAAATTAAGCCTTTAAGCTCCTCTCGAAGAAGATTTCTTTTGAGACAAGAAGCAAAGTCCCGAAAATCTGATTCCGCTTTATGCTAGAATTGAGACGAGGATTTACTTTTTGATATCTCAGGCCTGCCGCGATAAGATCTCCTAAAGAATTTTAATTGCTCTGATAATTAGCGAGTTTTTCAAACAGCAAAGCCTCGCGCTAAGCTTATCAGGATCATTAGACAAAGATCAATTGCGAAAATTTAACTCGCAGTAATTTATCTCGACCGCACTAAACTTAAATTGCTGTTCGATGTTTCAGCCACTGCACTCGTTAAGCTTCGCATTAGTCCGGCTAATATAAATTGATGATGTTATAAATGCAATTGCACGCTGGCGAATTCGTTCACTGAGTTTTAGACGCAATTTTAATTGCTCTTAAACACCGAAAATCGATTAAGCTCGAATTTCAGCAGCGCCATGTTCTGTTTGCATGCTCGTCGGCATTGTTGTTCGGTGGCGTTCAGAGCTGATGCAAAACTTTAATTGCTGTAAGCCGTTAACAATTACAGCATTAAAAATTAAATCAACAAATTAAGCGCGAGCGAGAGTGTTTCCACTCCAGCTTAATGGAAATATTGTTTTCTAATTAAAACAAACATTTTCGGTTTGGGCTCAACAAGCATGAAATCTTGATGAATCCATCGCATATCGTTTAACAAAAACACTTAATGGGATCCGTTTCCATATAATGGCTTCAACAACAAATGGATCAATTAATCGTGGAGAGCGTTTATCTATATGGAACCACATAGTGCGGCTTTTTTATGTGGCAGCAGAGCTTAATCAAATATTTTGGGATACGATTGCCATTCGTCAGTCAACAGCACAAAGCTAACATGTACCAAAAAACTCATTGAAATCCGCAATTAATTAGACACAATTATCTCTTCCATTGTGTTCTCTACAGCTCGTCTGACTCTTTGAAACCTCATCGCTCAAAGCTATGCGGGGGCTGAACAATTAGTCACGCGTTGATTACTTCTCCCTCAAGTGATGTTTAAATTTATCCATGTCACTGCGCCCCAATGCAACTTTTAATTAATTTCTCTGGCTGTTTTTCTTCTCCAGATTCCAGACTGAGGATTAGACTGGAGGATCAATTTTCCACTCGTCTGCCTGATGATGATGATGATGTCGGAAAATGATTTTTCCGCTGTTGATTTTTCTTCTTAAATGCCAGTGTAAATACAAAGTTTTATACAACTTTCACAGACGGTTTTTCGATCCACGGAGCTTCAGCTTTCCAGCAAACAGTTTTATGCTCTTCGCTTTCGAAGACGCCAGGAGCGAGAGGCAAATCCACATAATTTTCGTTTACAAATTTCCTTGAGGAGGAGAATATAAATTGAATAATATTTGTTTATTTTCCGTATTATCCATGATCTCTTTGTTGGGTTCAGAAGAGAGAGCAAGTTTGCAAGTTTAATCCTCACTGCCACAAGACGGGCGGAACGCAAAGACATTCATGATGATGATTACATAGCTAAGTTCTCGTCATCGCAACCATTATCGACTTTACAGGCTGAAAGCGACAGAACGAAACCTCGTTTGAAGTTGCAAAGAGCCATTTCAATTTCCACAACAAGTAGCAATCTCAGACCAATGTCATTTGCAATTCTATAACTTTAGCTTCGGTTTATTTGCTTTTGACAATTCGAGAGTATAATAATTGAAACACAATAACTCCATGCCAGTCCCCCCAATGAATCAAAATCAGAGACGAAAGTTATTCCGCCCACTCCAGGCCAGCTAACCATGTGGCTAATCTAGTTCAGCTTTAATCACGGCAGAGTTCGCAATAAATTTCCAGAGAAATATTAAAGTGTAAGCGAAGCTTCGTAGAGAAAATAAATGGGTTTCTGGCTGCATGACTGCTGTGTGTGTGTTATATTTCTTCTGAAATGAAACTAAAACAATAATAAATGGTATTTAAGGAGAAGGAAAGCCGGAAAAGAAAGATAAACGAAAAGCAGAGAAAATGGAAAAATCTGCATGAAGGAAAGCGACACCGAGCGAGACAATCGCATGCTGATTGTTAAATGAAATTTATTAAAGCTGAACCGAACAGAGTTTTCCGATTTGCTAGCTTCGGAGCTTTTCGAACGAGAGAGTAAACTAGCAAGTTAAAGAAGAACTAGCAAGCTTTATTGAATGAAGAAGATTCGCTCCTCGTCTTGGTAACTTCGTTTTAAGCTTTTCCCATTTAAAATTCCTCGTTCATCACGACAAGAAGCTCAGTTCGTCAAGCATTTCCAGGCTCACCAGAGCAGCCATTCGTTAAACATATTTGATTCATCCTCCTCCATCTTTCATTCTAATTAGTTGAATGTGAGTCTAAGCCAAATAAAAGTCGTTATGGTTCTCATTAATAAGCATCTCAATTATATTTAATTCGTCTCTTGAAGAATTTCCTCATGCCTGAGATGATGTTGTCTTCATAAAGCGACATTTCTTTTTCATCTCGCCTCTTTGACATTGTCTTTTTGTTCATCCTTCGTTTCTCATTTCCTTTGCCTATAGCTCACGCTTTCTCTCCATTCTGAACGTCTTCGTTGTACACGAGACGCCTTGAACCCGGGAAGGGCGACCCGAGAATTATTCGTTATTATTATCATACATTAAAGCTATTTTATGTCCTGGAATTGATTTTCTTTCTTTCGCACGCTTGGACGCGGCCTAGAGGCATTGAACTTTGAGCGAGAATTCGCCGCTGAAACGATGAATGTTGCTGACACAAGAAATAATGCCGCTTGAATCGTCTTCTCCGTTTGAATGCAAGACTCGGTGATGTCATTGAAGAACTGAACTAAATACAACGAGAGTTTATTTTGGCAGAGATAATTTCGTTGTGGGCGTAAGTTTGTTTCGTGGAAAAGTCACTGCTCGTTTAGCTTCGGCAATGAACAGGCAATGAAGCTGAACGTCGCTTGGGAACTCTCCCTCCTCGGCAATCCACAGAGCGTTGATCGTAGCCTCCCCTAAGTAAGATGTCAAAGCGCGCTCCAGATTATTTTTTCCTCTCGTAATGTTCGCTTAGCTTCGCATGATGCCAAACTTCGAGTAGTGCTCGGATAGACTCACTCATGAACACAGAGTGAGTAATCAATAAATCAATGTGAATAGCTTAAAAATGTCCTTTATAGAGCGTAATAAAAAGCAATCTATTTTTGGCAGGAGGGAGCGACGCTTTATGCGAGAAGAACGAGGCACAATCTCTCTATGTGTAAAGTTTATTTATGAGCCGATGGTTTTAAATAAATTTCTCATGATTTTTGTTTCCACGTCTCGAGTCTGTTCGCCTTTTTATTGCATTGACACAGCTGTCGAAGCGATGGCATGTGCGCCATCATAGCTTCGAATTGCATTTTGTTCCCTTCCGTTTTTAAATTGTATTGTTAGCGAAGCTCGCGCGTCGACGGATGTGAAAGCTCAAGGGGACTTTCAGCTTTGAAAAGCGCGGCTTTTGATATTTGGTAATCAAATTTCTCGTCTATCACGCTTGAAACTCGCGAAGCTACCAACAGCAGTCGAAGCGAAAAATTGTAAACGAGTCGAGCAGAAGCAAAACTTTATTTTCGTTGCTTTCACTACAAATGGGAAATAATGAACTTTGTTGTTTTTCGCGGCCTCAACCGAGCAAATTACAAGCCTTTAGGCCTATCCGGGCAGGCTTGAATGCGTTTAACACGTTTTATTGCCAATCCAGTGGAAAACGCAATGGGCTTAAAGAGCTCAGCAGCTGGCAGAGCTTATTTTTCACCCCTCATCACAATGAATTAAAGTATTACCAAAGTTGGAAATCCGCAAAAAATCTCTTTGTCGCTGTTCGAAGCTTTCAAGTTCAATATCGCACAAGTCGAATCAGGAGATTTACAACCGAATGTTCCTCGTAACCGAAGCCTAAATAAAGGCTGAGTAGACTAAACCACTTTATCGAGTGACGTTGCTTCCGATACGAAGTCAGAGACTAACTTTTCCTCCACAAGATGTGTTACATCCTTTCCGAGATAGACGCCCAAGATGAGAAAAGTCATATTCAAAGTGAGAAAAAGGCGAGCACGGAGAAACTTCGGTATCTTGATTTAATAAATCTTACAAGAAGTTTTCTCCAACTCGACACAAGATGCGGAAATAAAAATTGATAAAGTCTTATGCGAGCGGGTTCAGGAGCAACGATGAAAACACCGGCTAATGAATGGGAAAGTTTAAGTTAAATCTCCGGCATAACATTAAGACATTAAAATCAAATTAGACATAAAACCGACTCAGCGTAGGAAAATAATTTCCAAAGCGAACTTTTCCCTCGTTAAATAACATTTCAAGTCCGTGACGGATCGCTGCGAATTGCGAGAGAAAGAAAACTTCAAGTCGCCTTTCTCTCCGACACTGTCGGAGTCCGGAGCGACTAATTAAGGAAGGCGCAAATTAAAATGATGAAAAGGATCGAAAATAATTTCGAAACTCAACGGCGGTGATAAAAAGTGAGGAAGCACGTTTAAGGATCCTTGGCGCTTTAAGAAATCCTAGGGGTGGTTGGCTCGGATCAGCGGGAGTTGGCTGGCATTAGGCGAAGTCAGGTAGAGTCGTTATATTTTACGATGAGTATCATGACCCGAAGGCTAAGTAGCACCGTAATATTTCGATAAAAAATATGAAAACACTTTGTCATCTTCGTTTGGAGAAGCTTGTAGTAAAACAATCGTAAAATCCGCTCTCACTCGGAATAATTAAATTTCGTTTTCTTCGAAACATTAAATTGGCACAGGAAGTAATCCTTCTAATTCAAAATTTCCTTGTTTCCGCGACTCATTTTCTTGTTCTCCCGCTGTTTGCAGACAGATGAGAATTCAAAGAAAATCATTACGGACGAAAAATGAGCCAACGTCAAAGGAATTATTCTGCCATTTCTTGTCGTCAACATAGCTTTGGCTTTTCGAGCCCACTCTTCCTCATCGTCCGCCCACCTCACAACCTTCATCTTTCAAATGAAACTTCCCTTTATTTACTTTCTTTGTTTTGGCAGAAAAGTTTTCCTCCGCTCGCGTTCTCTTTAATTTCATTTCCGACTTCTGTCTCGTCTTTTCATCAACATGTATAGCGATAAATATTTGCAATTCTCCATCGCTCGGAACGTGTCAGAATGATTGACAATATTTTATTAAACTGCCGAATTAGCCAGCAATGATGACTTTCACTCGCTTCTTCTTCGTGTCTGCCTGCGTCGAAAGATATTCTCATCGAAATAATCAAATTATCGGCAAAAAGTTGAGCTGTCTCGGGTGCGGGTTTGAAGCTTTTACTGGCTTCACTTGAACAGACAAAAGTTTCGAGAATCTGTCGATGAAGTGACAAGCGATTGATGGTATCATTGCACTTGAAATTAATTACGTAAACTTTTGATTTGATTGCGTTAAAAGAGTTTTGTGATTAGAGTGATAAGGGTTCAAGAGATGAATATAACTGGAGGAGAAACTCGATGACTTTCAGTCGATGGGTGACAGTAGCTAAAGCGAAGCGATCATTCCTGTCTTCACCACAAATTATGTTAATATCAATCACGCCGCATAATAGCGAAATCTGAGCTGAAATTCCCAGGATTACAATGACCAGAATGGTTATTTTTCAGCGTTTGATTAATTATTTCCATTGTTTTACTCCACCTCACCATGAATGCTAGCAAAGGAATTCCATAATGGATTTTCCCTCGCCGGGCGAAAGTGAAAAGGTATTCAAAGAGAATTCATTGTTTACGCGCTCGGCGGAAAAACTCATTTCACTGCGAAAAAAAAATAATTTGAGGATTCCATTCCATCCGAGGATTTCAATTAATATTTCAGAAAGGCTCGAGAAAACAATAAACCACAAAATGTTTTCAACAATTTCGTTTCATTTCTTTTTCCGCCTACTTTTGAGCGCTACAAATATAAAAGCTTTTTAATATCTTTTGAAACTTTTCTCGTTGCGAACGAATCAATTGAAGAGGCCGGAAAATTTATGGAAATTTTTAATTAAATTCACAATGAGCGACCGAAAGTCATAAACTGCACCGCACGGAATGACTTCGAGTGAAAGCCGCTCGGGCATGAAAAGTTATTGATTCAAGTCATGACAAATGTTCCTCGAAGACTTTCTTATTGACTTCAGACAAAGGCAGGAGAAAGGAACAAGAAATCGGAATCAGGGTCAATGGATAAGTTTGTATCGATTTTCGCCTTTTCGGCAGAACATTTATTTTGGATCCGAAAGCTCTTTTTACTTTCAACTCGCTGTGCTGTGCAAACATTTCAAGAGAAGTGAACTCAAAGATAACACGTACCTTTACCTCCTGCTCCTTCACGAGCATAAATTAGCATATTTCCATAAATCTTTGGGCGTGAGCCATAATTGTCTGCTGTTCGAATGTTTCGCTATCAATTTTTATCCACCAAGACGATTTTCAGCTTTCACTGCGATTCAACCAACTCACTCGTCGCACAACAATGAATTCCTCTCAGGCCTCGGAGGCTGATTTAATTTTAATATGATTTATATTTCGATACGGAACAATTTAGCTTTCTATGGTTGGAGCGTCGTGTGGGAAAATTAATTTTTTATATATCGAGCGAACACAATATTAATCACACAGATTTCGACTCTCTACAACGAGCTTTTACATTTTTCACCGAAAAATAAGCAAAGCCTTTGCCCTCCGGCACCGCTCGAACTTCTAGTTCGCAAACTGTTTGCTTATTTATAGTCGCTTCGCATGAAACTTTCATTTTTCTCGCCGCATGACTCTCTCGCGAACATCAAAACAGTGGAAAAGTTTAGCAGTTTAACGACAACTGGCGCTTGCTGTGTCGAATAAAATATTTCTTTTTATTAACGACGTGACACAAGACACATTAAAACTTTTTTTACAACAAATTCCTCCTCAACTTTTGTCAATCTTCCTCACAATAAATCCAAGACTGAACCTCTCGAGATTTATCGAATTACTTCCGGCAGCGTTTACATTTGAATGAAAACTGACGTTCAGCTGGAAATTGTGTCACATTTTCATGCATTTGAAATTTGGCATGTTTCGGAGACTCGCCAACTGCGCAAGTCCTGACTGGATGGAGCTTTGAAGCGGAGGGGAAATCGCGGAGACTGGAAGTGCCACGCTTTTAATCGCATAATTAAATCCTCGGCGAAAGAAGTTTTGCGGCTAACTCGTAGCTAATGTGATTTAAATAATGAATTAATTTTTGTTTCTTCCGTTATCGTGGAAATATTCAAACACACAATGTGGTAAACTCCGGCGAATCCATTAATTATGAAAAGGCGGGAGTTATTACGCAAACAACAGAGTTTTGAGTGCGGTGAGGTTTTAATTTTTAACGGCAGCCAATCCACTGCCATTTGTTTCTCATTATTTCTTCGTTAGCATGAGGGGGAAATTCATTGCGATAACTCGTTTGTTCTACTTCCACAACGAGACTTGCACTCAATATATCGTAATTAGCTCTTTCATTCATATTCACGTCATGATTCAGTTCAATGAATCCTTGTACTTAGGTGCATTAGATGCTGTCGCTTCTTGTAGAGTGAACACATGCATAAGTAATCGTCCTTAATTTAATGATAAAACAACTACGAGATGTTTAGGATGTGAGATCATTGCAAGCAGAACTTGGCTCGTTGTCGCCTCACAGTAATTAACTTTGCTCCATAATTGATGCACTTAGCATGATGAAGTAATTTCTGGGCTCACACCCTCACCTCGACATTGCACGTCATGTTCAGACGAACGTTGTAACTTGTCGGCAGCCGTTTACGAATCAAATGCACGAACCGGACACATCGCATCATGCATGCAATTTAATTAATAATTGAAACAAACGAATAATTATCGAGATTTATTATCACCCTGGATGTGTCGTCAATATGTTTCTCGGCAGATTCATTATTAATCAACACGGGCGTGTTAGTTCCCTCGTTTCTGTAACCAGCTTTGCTCTATTCAATTATGCATCCGACTTACTGTAATTGAAGCTCGTTGACAGGCCCTGAACAGACCAATCGCAACCTCAAAAGTTCTGAATTACAGGCTGAAGAACTTTTAGAGATTATCGAGATTCTCGCACTCCCACGCACTTCGGAAACCATACGGACAAACTCGACATCATCGTAAAAGATATTCGATTACACTCTCTGCAATATTCATCCAAATGGCTGTGATTGAACGCCACCTGAATTACAATGAACTTTCCACTTTGCCTCAGTCCCTGTCTCAATCTGGTTCCTCTGGAAGCTAATGAACAACATGCCAATACATTCAGCTTGTTGTTGATCAAACATTTGATCAAATAATTAGAAATTTCTCATTATTGGCTATCACTGTCGGCCGCTCAAGATTTGCTGACTCGCTCGGATGTGATTGAAATACAAAGCGAAGCGAAAGTCTGGGCGAAGAAAATTGATTTTGCTTCGACTGCCCTTCATCTCTTTGAGAAGGTTTCCAGCGAACTTCATCAGTTCATCAAAGAAGCTCAAACTAGGTTTAAGATGATTCGAGCTCCAATCGCTCCTCTTGCATCATAAATAAATTACCTTTCACGCTCCTTTTGTGTTTATCTTATTCAAAGCTTTGCATTGATAAATTCGAAGAAAAGCTCTCATGAATGATTTACAGCTTGAAACTTATTTTCAAAAATCCTTTTCGGAGAAGGATCTTGTATCAAATTTTTTCCAGCATCCATTAATCATAGAGGACTAACGATTTGTAACGTTGATAAGCTGTTACTACGACAAATTGAGAAAAGGTGGAAAGAAGAAAGAAATAATGAAACGCCTCAACAATAACATAACAAATTCATCACGGAAGCTAGCGAAGGGCTTTGGGCTTCAGGCTTTAATGAGTGGGAAGAGCTTCACTTTAAGAAACTTATAAATCTTGGATCCCGATGTTCCTCCGCTTCGCTTCAAGCAAAAAGGAAACACGAAAATAAAAGTAAAGAATTTTTCATGAAAATTTATTAAAAGCCAACATTGATCTACTTCCTTCAATTTCAACTCAATTTTAGTTCAACTCAAAAGCTTTAATTTCAACTCAATTTCAGCTTTAAATGTGAAGAGATTTAACATATTTTCGATCGGTAATCCCTGAAAGTTAGGATGACAACAACAGCAAAGCTTTAACAGCTTAAAGCTATTAGTTTTATTAAATCTAATTTTAAAGTTAGAATCGAGAAAGTTTACTTGGACTATTTACACAAGATACTTTCCAATATTTTGTGTTTCGAGTTGGACATTTCTTGTCTAATGAACTGTTTTTCCTGAAAATTTTCTGATCCTTTCCCAATATTCATCATGCACTTTCTTCGATCTTGTACAAATCTTGATCAATTTTAATCTCGTTGAAAGTTTTATTCTTTCTCAGATTCGCCGTCATAAAGTGAATTTATGTAAGCTATTGTTATGTTGGAAGTGCATGCTAAAGTTTTGACTCCTGGTTGTCCACTGCTGTGCTCGGATTCGTATCTCGTTCTGTAGAATGTCTCGAGAATGTATTTGACTAAAATGTAGTTCTTGATGGTTGTCAGCCACTCCGTCAAAAGCGCTACAAATGCAAGAGAGAAACTTGCAAGCCAAATGACAAATCCAGGCTCGAGCTTTTTCATGGTCAACTTTGTGGGTTCATTTGAATGTAAGTGTTTGTATCGGTTAGGATCTAGAAATCTGTGAACGTGTGCAGCTCGAAATTGTATGATTCCGGCAGTAAAAAGCTGCTGCGACTTCAAATCGAAGATGCCAGTGAAATGATGATTTTGAGGGAATTTAATTCCGCACATGTTGACATAAAGAACTTCTTTTCTGATCCTTTGAAGACAAAGTCCATTTGTATGATAAGTCATAATGCTGAGTGTTGAAAGATCCATTTGAATCACGCCTTTGAAATCCTTTTGTACAATTCTCTGCGTTAAATTGTTTCTATCCGTTCTATGATCGAAGTGCTTGATTTTAGCCCTTCAAAATAAATGTTTGTGGTCACAAAGTATTTATTTTTATATTGAACAAACCTTTTGGCGATCTCCGTTTCCGGAAACTTTTTCTTGAAATCTGGCTCCATGTAAAACGTGTATCCTTTCTTGATCATTTCTTCGACTGTTTGCAGCTCAGGTTTCGTTATATTTTTCTGCATGAACTCAAACATTTTTCCTTGCCACGCGGTTCGGATGATCAGACTGTAGAGAATAAAGGAGATTGAGAGGAATCTAGCGAAGCTGCCTCGAGGAACAGCAACTTGAGAGATCCCAAAGAAGATTTGAGTAACGTTTAGAGATGGCGTTGTGACGTTCGATCCTATGACTATGTCTCTGATTTTCCGTTGAACGCAATACATAATCAAAATTATAGCAAAAGCAATCATGAAAGTTAAAGTGATCAAACTCCAAACATAATTGTCGAAAGGCAATGCGAGCTTGGCGTATTCTGAAATGTTTTCAGTTGGTGGCACGGCCATTCTCACTGGGGAAAAGTCAACAAGACATGTCGTGAACGATAAATTTGAAAAGGTTATTGACCTGAAACAAGAAAAGTAAACGTTATACAAAAGATAACAAAATTATCTTAATTTTAATTGTATATGAATCTTACGGTATTTCCTTCATAACTGTATACGTTTGATATTTATCCATTGCGTTCAGACAACCTGCGTTAAAAACTATATCAACAAGGTTGTTAGGGTTTCCGTTATCTTTCCATGTTCTTAATTTATAGTTTAGATTTTTTTCGAGATCTTGTGGAATCAACCAGAACATGTGCGTCAAGTGTTCGGTTCCACCGAAGACACTAATGAGATCGCATTCATGAAAGTTCGCCATTTTATTGAATGAGAACTTGTCGCTTTTCCATCTCATTGTGTTCTTACTAAAACTGTTGATCTCGATCAGTTTCAACTTGCCACACTTTCCAGGCGAATACCAAACATACGTCAAAAGTCGGACGCAGTTTGTTTCCTCAATCAGGAAATATTCGAATTGAATGTGATCTTCCAAGGCCGTCTTGACTCTTGCCATTACAGGGTCCACACGTATCAACATGAAATGCATGCTTGCTTTTTCTTCGAGATCCTTAACCAATGATTTGAGGTCACTGACTATGGCACCGCGACAAAAGACAAACAATTGCATTGGTTTGTAATATTCGTTCGTTAAACTTAATTTTTGGTTGAAAGCTCGAAATGTCCCGAAGGAGTCGAATATGAGAAGCGTTGATGAGTTAATGAGCACACGATCAGTTTTCAGCTCCAGATTCTGAAGTTGGAACGGCATCGCGTTCTCATTCAAGTTTCTTAGCAAAAGCCACGTCAGCGTATTTGAGTCGACGCCATAATTGTTAATGAACATTCGCGTTTCCAATTGAAACAAATGTCGAGTGACATTCTCGAATGCAGTTGGCAATGCAGATGAACTCGCGATGTTGTCCAATAAGATTCCTCGGCACGGAATCTGGACAAGCACGATCACAATCAACCAGGAACTTCTCATTTCCTAAAACTGAACCTTCCACCTTGAAAAAAGTAACCTCGACTGTCTTAACAAAATATTCATCCATCAATTATTTGTTCTTCTATTTGGACATGGAAAATTCTATGTACCTTGTCTCGCATCTTGTTTGATACCTGTTTTACTTGTAAGTTTTCCTGATCAGGTTCAAGCAATTCGACGACTTCTACTGTCGTATAAACAAGTATCAACATTGTCTGACGATCCGCTTTAGCTGAAACCTTTTCAAGCTATTTTCTCTACTAATTTAGACGGCCGGTGTTACTGCTTGTTTTCAGAGAGTTAATCGATGAGCGCAATACTTTTCATCCTAGAACAAATGAAAAGATTTAAAGTTTCGTTCTAGGTTGCACATGTCATCATTTATTTAACTTTCATCCTTCTTTAAAGCTGAATTCAGACTCGAACCGTACACGAGTTTGTTAAAAAAAACTTCGCTGAGCTTCCGGAATTGAGACTTCCCAGCTTATTAGCAGAAGAAAGTTATGTAACGATGAACAACCTTGAAACTCAAATTGGATCTAACGATGTCAAGTTACTCAAGTTACGAACAAAATAATCACGCATTAGGGTAATTGAAAGTTGCATTTTATTATCTTTCATCCGACCACAAGGTTAATATAATTTTACTTGCTACCTAATAATTGAGCGCAGGCATTTTATCATGATGACAGTAAATTTTCGTAATAACCATAAAAACTTCTTCTCCCGTCATCACATGAATATAAATACATTTTCCGTCGATTTCATTGCTTTCCGAAATATTGATAAAAGGCGGATGAGTGAGAGCGAAGGAGATAAGAGACATAAAAACTTGATATTGCATTGTCTTAGCGACGCTGTGAGCGAGAAGCGCCAGCAGCTTTCAACCTTTTTTGAATTTCAATAGCAGAATACTAATCGTAAGGAAGATGAGAATCCAAATGCCTGTGGAAACGAAGCCAAAGTAAACTTTGGGATCGGATATTGGCCAGCCACGCTGTAGGATTGACCGTAGTGACTCAGTTGACTTGGTGAGTGGGAGGAAGAAGGCCGGCGCCTGGAGGATGGGATGCATTCCTTCGATGGGCCAAATGATGCCGCACAGCATAATGAGCGGCAGAAAGGAGCCGAGTGCGAGGTAAGTCGCGCTTCGTTCGTTATCCACGGCACAAGAAATCACGAAGCCTGCAAAAAGCAAACATTTATTAACCGAGGATTTGAGAAAAACGAAATGAGAAGAACAAACCAAAGCACATGCCGCATAAGCCGGTCTCGACTACGAGCAGGATCACCCACAATAATTCTCCACGCAATGTCAACTCAAACACGGAGAAGCTGAAAATCAGAACGAGAGTCGTTTGGAAGCACATCACGAGAAATTGCGTGGTAACGTGTGAAGCCAGTATCTCCACGCCCGTAACTCCCGACACGAGGCACCGCTCCAAAATCCCCTCGTTTCGTTCGATCAACATGGCACCAGATGTTAGAGCGACCGATAAAAAGAAAATAATGCTGGAACGAAGTGAGAAAGGAGAAACTTTTTAGCTACATAAGGTGATTTGATATTTTCTGATGAGAGTTGTTGCGTCATGAGAAAGAAAACGTTGTGATGAATCATTGCGTTTATTGCAGTGGAATCAATTTCGATGATTAATTAGCACTTACGTCAACTGAACGCCAGGAGCGGCAAAGTCTGTGAAGTTGGGAATCCGATCACCGTAAATTGGTTTCTCCCAGTTGATTGGTATTCGTCCGACAGCGGGATTTTGCTGACAATCTTTGAGGATGCTCTCGATGAAGTCGAAGAACGCGTATTGAATGTCTCGGAACAAAAGTGTTCCAATTTGTTGATCTGGAATGTAAGAAGTTAAGGCGAGCGGCTGAGAAGGGAGCTTAGTGAGATCTCACTTGACATGTCCAATTTGACGTTCAACTCGGCCGAATCGACAGTATAGCTGTCAGCGTTCTGTCCGTACTCCGTCCTTTCGACAAGGGATTCCGAATAATTATGCGAGAAAATGAGAGCTCCCCACGCCTTTCCTCGTCGGACCACTTCGTACGCTTCCTCTTCAGTCCCGAAATGAGTCTGTTGGAATTCTCTCCGTCATTACCATGCAGAAAGCAAATTGGCCTGAGCCACTCACCACAATGACGCTTCGATTTTTAAGGAACTCCAAGTATCGGCAGCTCAGCAGCGTGTAGTTGCAGCCATCGTAAATGGGACATTCCTGTTGCGCCAACAGCCCCTCGGAGAGCTCGTGATTTGTCACCGCAATTTGGAGTCCAGTCGGGTCGTGACCGACGGCTAAACAGAACAGAATGATTTGGGCAACTGGGAGGCCGATGATGAAGGCCATGACACTTTAAGGAAGCAAAAAGTTTGTCGTCATTTTTAAGGATTTTCCCCTGGCGATGTTCTAGATTAAAACGAAGCTCTTCGTGGACGAGTTTGTTTGCATATTTTTTGCTCAACGCGTACAACGAATTAATCCCAGAACATTTTTTCTCGCCCTCGCGATTCTCACCCAAAGTTACGCCACATCCACAAAAAGTTCTTCCAAATCAGCGCCTTCATGTGATTGGATTTCAGGATTTTGAAGTAATCGGAGCAGGAGTGATTAGCATTCTCATCTGGCGGCAACGGCAGCGCGTTAACAGCTGGAGCGATGACCATGTCAGGTCCACGCGATGACATCGAAATGTTGTCACCAAATTCACCGGATATTTCACCGTGGTCGTCGTCATGCGACAAATCTAAAGCTGGGTTCTGAAAAATTCAACAAGTTGAAATCTCTCCGGATAAAGCTTTAGTAAAGCTTACAGTTAAAGCTGGAAGTTGAACAGCCTCGATGACTTCTTTCGCAATCGACGATCTTCGTCGCTTGCCCATGTTTTGCATGACGGAAAGCTTTAGGAAAACATCTTCCAACGAGTCAGCATTGTATTTTCTCAGAAGCTCATCGGGTGACTGTTCCGCTAAAAATTTGCCGCCTCTCATCAAACCAATCATATGAGCTTGCCGTGTTTCGTCGATGTAATGCGTTGTGATGATGACAGTCGCTCGGCCGAACTTTGTGATTTCCACTAAGTAATCCCAGATTGTCTGCAGGCAAAAGAAAATGTTGCTGGTAATTAGCCAAAGCTACCAACTGTCAACTTACCTGTCTCAGCACTGGATCAACTCCCACAGTCGGTTCGTCGAGAATCAAAAGTTCAGGCTCGTGGATAAGAGCTGCGGCAAGACTGACTCGACGTTGTTGGCCGCCGCTCAAATTTTTGACGAACCTGCACGACAAGAAACAAAATGAAATTGCAGAGTAATTGCGGCCGTGTCTGGTTTTTACCTCGAAGCGTTTGGAAGCTGAAGCATTTTCAGCAGAAAGTCAGTTTTTTCGTCCACATCGTCGGTTTGCATTCCATAGATCCATCCAAAATAAATGAGCGTCTCTCGTATGGTGAACTCGCCGTACAGAGCAATCTCTTGTGGCTAAGCAACAGGAATAGTTCAGTATTTTTAATTAACCGATTCAGGTCGTTACTTACCATGTAACCAATTCTTGGTCCTGGAACCTGAAATGACAAAACTAATAAATTTTAACGCTCCAGAAAACTAAAATATCAAAACTTACGCCAGAGCCCTTCGATCCGGGCCGACCGCCTAGCACCCAAATCTCTCCCGAGTTCAGTCTCCGACGTCCGACGATGCATGACAACAGCGTCGTTTTTCCACAGCCTGATGCACCCAGCAGTCCATATCTATCAAAGATAAATTGCCGTCAACAATAATTTCCAATAGTCATTGAGCTATTGTCGGAGTAAAGTGCACAGCAGATTGCTCGCTCATTAAACGCTCGATACCGACAATTAAAGTTGATTAAATTATTGACAAATGAGCGACAGAAGGTGAAATGCGTGATTAAATCCGATAGCACAAAAAGCACTTCAAAGTGATGGTCAGGTCGAATGAGAGGGTTCGAGAATTCAAATCTGTTGAGAGTCAAATCAATTACATAGTTGTTCTCGGAAAGCTTTGAAGGATTTTTCACGCGCAGTCATTAATTAATTCGGTAAGAACTCAATTATCCTTCAGAGCACTTCCCTCTGATTTATGGTGAGAGCATCACGGAAAATTACAGGGGACGAGGTCACGGCTCCCAGAGAATCGACAGGCTCAGACAATAAATCATAAATTATATAATATTCATCTTAATTATTATTACATTGTAGAACAAACTGCGTTGGGTGTAAAGCGACACTCCGAGCAAGTGTGAAACTTATTCATATTTATCACCGAGTCCCTCCATCCCCCTCATGTGTCTGCACAATTATCTCAACGTTCTCTTTACCTAACAAGCATTCGCAGCCATAAAGCTCGTCTCTTCTTCTCTCCCCTTGATTTCATTACCATACGACACATTTGCCTCCTTTGCTTTTGTCGAGCCTTTAAATTAATTACGAGAAAATCTCTGCATTATTCATTAAGAGTGTGACTCGGCGTATGTAAGCAGGAAGGATGAGCAGAGTGAAGGAAGCGAGAGCGGTGATAATTTCATTAGAAGTGTCTTAATTTGTCAGGCAGATAAAAGGCTCAGAGCGAATGGAGTTAGCAAAATCGCGATAGTTCAGCGCAAACATTTTCCTTTTAATGACGTTTTGCAGTTTCGTCGGGATGTCGAATTCTGACTCGCAAAGTTTTGCTTGAAACAGAAAGAGTAAACGAAACTTCTGTAAGTTAATGAGCAGAGTTTTCAGTAAAGCAAATAAATCAACATCATTGCGCTCAGAGTTTGGCAGGTTTTCATTTTTTGTGCCTGTTTCTTGGTGTGTCAAAACATGAAGCTGCTAGTCGAAAGCTTTGTAACTCGAATTGAAACAAAACTAGTCGTAGATAAAAACCAAATTTACGAATAGAAGTTGTAAGATCCCTCACATTATCTCACATGAATTAGCGCAAAGTTTCCCGCAAGATTTATGCATACAGAACGAAGTTTAAAAATTCTTTAATTTAGTGGAAACGTCTTCCATTAGAAACTCAACCACTCGTAAACTTTTAATTACATTTGAACTGTTGAGCTGAGATCAGATAAACCTTTTATCTGGAAACTCATCCGGGAAAACTTTCCGTCTTAATCATTCATGAACAGGAACTTGAGTGTTTTCTCGATGACTTTTTTCCGCGAAGATTTTAATTACTGTTTGATACTTAACGCTGAGTCAAGACTCTTGACGCTTTGCATTCTACAAAGTTTTCAATTTTCTTTCAACTTCGCCGAGTGATCATTTGCAGTGCGCTTTGATGAGTAATCGTGTTTGATTGCGACACGTGACAGATTTTTTACGGAGAACCGCGCTTTATTACTCGGTAATTTTTTACTGCCTAAGTTCAGACTTACATTGTGCCCTTCGGGACGGTCATATTCAATCCGTCAAGTATCACGTTGGGATTTCTCTTGGTGCCGTAAATTTTGTGAGCTCTCCGCACACAGACGGCTTGCTGTCGGCGTGTCGCCACTGTTGACTGTTGTGAAATTAAAACTTTTCTTTTCGGCTTGACTTCGATGACGTGTGAGTCGACAGCATCGTTTTGGACGGGCGGAAGCCCCTCAGATTCTGCGTCCATTTCAAATCTGGAAAAAGGAAGAAGTGACAGCGATTAAAAGTAATTCAAGAAACGACGCTGATTGAATAGCATTAGGGCGCTTTCAAAGTGTCAACAGGACGATGAAAGAACGTTCGGATAATTGTTCCTCCCCTGGGATTCTGCCATGTCATCGAATGAGTCGCTGACAAGGCGAAGTCTCTTTTCATTGTTGTCTGAACTGAGAATTATTTTAATCAATTTATTACTTCATTGTCGTATTAACGCGCCGATGCCAGCTTCCATCAAATCACCCGCTTTTGTCGAGATTCTTTCAAGCGACGACTTTCGTTAATGTAACGCGATTGCTGCCGGAGAGTGAATTGAGATGCTCCCCAACTATTCAGATTGTTCTTTTTTACATTCCAAGAAATCTGGCACTAGGAACGCAGTTGTAACATCGGAACCGGCACGAGCGAAGCCGGTGCGAAGCAAGCATGATGCTCAAATTTAATTTCCTTTCGCTCGCGATGGAATAAATGAAGTTTTTCTTTTCATCACCGTGAACAACCCCGGCAAAGGAGCTTCATAAATAACACTCACAAATTTCAGCCACTAACGAGAACGCACGGTGAACTTCAGCGTTGGTCGTGTTTGCTGTTGCTTTTGCTTAATTTTCAATGCCTTTTGAAGGAAGCATGGCGAAGGAGAAACGCGCCGATGGAGAGAAGAACGAAGGGAAGACTCTCAGCATGAATCATATTCAAAAGTTAATTAGGAAGTGCTGATTTTGTCACATTTTAACGAAGGCGAGCGCTGGAGTGTCGGGGATTGTGATGGAGAGGGGAGACGCTTTTAATGAATCTGTAAATTATTTAAGGTTCTTTCGTTTAGCTTCCCTGTTTATATTCTAGTAATGAGTTTGAGGGTCGACATGACCGGGAAGCGCTAACGAAAGCAATCGAGCAAGTTTCGTCAGACAAAACCTGAAGCGATTGAAGGTCTGCAAGGTGTTTTAAAATTTTCTCCCCCCACCGATGGGATGCAACCGAGCTCTTGTTACGATAACGAAGCTTGCCGGTTTGTTGTTTGATTCATTGCATTTTAATTTCTCTTTCGTTTCGTTCTAGGACGCTCTTCGTCTACACCGAGCTCGTCTGGCCTCGAAGCGGTTTCAGTTGGATTCATTGCTCGCAAGGAGAATTGTAGCAGTTTCAATTAACGAAACTCGTTTATCAAAAAATTTGTTTCTGCTGCCGTTGCCTCCTCAGCTCTTGCTCCTTTCTCCACTCTTTTCTCGGCTGCCGAGCGGAATGCTCATTCGGCATGAATAAAAACCATTTGTATGAAAATTTAAAATTCATAGAATGTTTTCTGTAAATTTGAAAAAACAATTATGCTCGAGTCATAAACAGTTCCCGTTGCGCGAGGAATGAGAATGTATGCGAGCATGAAATTGTATTTTGCATGTAAATAGCGGCGGAATGCTCAGCAGCCAGCAAAGGTGAATCTGCGGAAAAGCTTTTGCGGTTTCCCCGTTGATGTTTATCGGCCTCGCCGCCGACAACTATTAAAAGAAAATTGTAATTTCGCCGGTTGACATTTCAATTTTATGATGGCACAAAGTCTAATTGGAACGCTCGAGGGCTCAAGTGATTTCTCACGAGCGGCTGCTTAACCCCCGGCCTTTCCAACTAAACAAGAAGCTTTTCCGGGAAAGTCTCGATTATGAAACAATTCTCATCATCGTTTTGTTGGTACATTTGAAACTTTCTGGGTATATTTTTGTTTTTCAAAGGAAACACGAACTGGGTGGATTTATTTTCGAGCTTTCGAGGGAGCCAAGGAAACTTTGCTACGCCCGCGAAGCAACGAAGCTGTAAGTTTGATCCGCTAATATTTGCTCGGCAACGGTTTCGAATGATGAATTATTCATAAATCTAGCAGAGTCTCCAGTGTCAATATTGATTACTTCTTGTCGTTTTTAATGAGTTTCGAGTAGTTCTAACGAACGTTTTTGTTTGCCGAGCAACTGCTCGTGGTCATCCTGGTATTTTTATCATAGAACTGCGAGTTAACGATGGCAAAGGTCGACTAGTGCGAAAAAGTTTAAGATTGCTGTGATCTCTTTGAACTCGAGACAGAGCAAAAACAAGAAAATGATTTACAATGCAAGATGGAGCTATAAAACTTGGAGTGGATCTCGAGGCTAAGTGAAGTCAGAAAGCGAAACTGCGAGAAAATGAAAGCAGAACGAGTTGCTGACTGTTGCTGGTTTATGTTCGATTGAAAGCTGATGGTCTCATCTTATCGCACTCCCTCGAAAGTTGATTTCCTTGACGATCGCAAAAAGCTGGAAGACATTGGACGCCTCAGGGTCAATGGGTACGCGTTCAAATAGCTTGACGCACTTAATAATCAAGAGTTGTCATCTCTTTACTTCGCATTATGTAGAGAATGAAATTGGGTTCGCGGCGTTCGTCTCAATTGAATGACACCAAATATTTGGAGATGCAAAAATCCTTCCGTCGACAAAAATGAAGCTCGTGTAAGTTTGATTTGCAAAAAAAACTGCTCTTTGAATTGGTCAGTTTAGCCATGCTAGCTTTTATTGCGTTAGACGTTGGAGCTCTTCCTTGTGACAAGAACTCAACTGTTAGCTTACGCACTTTAAAGCTTTGAAGATGTTTCGTATTGTATTGCGTATGGACGAACATTGGCAATACGATGACAATGTCACTGCTGCAATTGATTTGTGCAACTGAGACGGAACAGAGGCCGATGTTGACGTGATGGCAAAACACCTACTGAAGCTGACTGGAAACTGAGGAGGAATTGTGTCATTCTAAATGATTAATTTAAATTTGAAAAGATTTGGAATTGCTCAGTTCTAATTTTTTTCAGGTTTTTTGAGCCAACACCAAGCGATTGTGCGAGGTCATCAAGGAATTGAGTCGTTTACAAATGCAGAAAGTGCTTAAGGTGACACACTCAAGCATTATAGAATGTGTCGCATCGGAACTAAGGGCAAACGAATAGCTGCAGTTCGAGTTTCTCTGGGTAATTTCCAAACGGAGACGTCTAAATAATTTGTGTTCAAAAGCGCAGGGGCCAAGTTGACAGCTGTAAGGAAGAATAACGTTTTGTCGCGGTGGTAATGATAACAAAATCAGTTCTCAAGTTACAGAGTTTCTTTGGGTCGCATCATTGCTTGTCCAAACAATTAGTCTCGTTATCTTCACAACGAATTTGCGTTATGTAAATCCAAACCTTTCCATATAAATAAATTTGAAGCGGTTTGGATGATTCAAATAATTTAAATCATCGCAGATCTTTAAGCAGCTTGTTTTCATAGCTTCCGATTTGCAAAAGACGGCGTGGATTCTAAGTTGTTTACCGACTTTCGTAAGGTCATTACAGCGAATCTCGGGCAATTTTGTTTACTGATCTAAAATGAACCGTTTATTTGGAACGCCTCTGGCTACGGCCATTTGACAACAAGTCTGATGTTTTCACGTTGGACGACACGAGCAGTAAATTAAATCGAAAGAAAACATGCCAACGACGATGAGGAAGATTGGGAAATAAACGTAGTTCTTTACCAGCGAACTTTGAATCATTTGACGGCTTCGATGACTCAGCTCGCGTACTCTCAAGTTCAAGACTTTCGAGGAAAAATCTTTGAATCGCTCAACGCAATTTTCTTTTAATTGTGAACTTGATTCGCAACCTGTTAAACAGATCGAGGTCGCCCCCGCTTTTGTATGTAACTCGCTCACATTAATTAATGACTGAACCGTCTGTGAACTCACAAGACGGAGGAAACTGCCAATTTGCGTTCGATAGTTTCAATGAAAAATCTTCTAACTGTATCACTGAGTCTTCGAGTTTCACATTGAGTGTCTCGCATTAAATCCAATGAAACACAAAATTAGCAGTCGAGTGAAGTGAAAAACTGGTTTTTCCGCACACATTTTTCACTTCCCCGTGTTTTGCATTTCTGTTGAGTGTTTGTGACATTACGTACGAAGCAGCAAATGCGGTAATTCTTCGCTGATTCATAGTTTTCCAGTCGAACAAAGCGTTTAATTAAATCAGTTCGACGGATTTTCGCCTTTACGATGACTAGAAACACTTCAGCTGCGTTTCTCGGCTTAGCAAATTACAAACTCATCGCTCGTCAGGTTCAGAAAGCGAATTTTAATTGCAGTGATGATGTGAAACGCAACGCACGAGAGCTGCCCGCTCTTCAACCTTGCCGAAATTGCATTTCAGCTAGGGAAGCAGTAGAGAGTGTTTACAAAACACCGCGAAGCTTCACGCTGCTTACAAACATCACACATGGAACACTTCGACTATGTCACAGTTTGTGTGCAAAGCATTTTAATGACGAGTATTGCGACTCGCGAAAGTGATGAAGTTTAGCTTTAGTCTACTTGAATGCGCGTCAAAACAGTTCTAATGCCTTTCAGTGTAATTACTGCGATTACATCTGCAGCATATTTGTTGCAAAAGTTTTACTCATGGAGGATTTGTATAATAAGAAACAGACTGAGTTGTCACTCTGTCACCGATTTGATCCTTGTAATCTTGTGCACTAGACAGGCTGAGACACAGACGGTGCCCGATATTACATAACAGATTTTGACTACTTTATTTTAGAGCCATAACGATGACCTTCGAAGCTCTTCTAGTTCTTAAACAATCCGATCAGCTTTTCTTCAGTTCCCGATTTGCAGAAATCTTTGCAGCCGCATTTCGTTGGAGTAATATCTCGTAAACTCTTCCTAAAATCATGCGAGTGCTGAGCTCATATGCGAGCGTAGAAATCAACATAAAATAATTTTATTATGCTCTCGAGAAGCAGCTCAGGAACAATCTCATTTGTTGTCTTGATTATGCCGATGTGTTTACTCCATTCTTTGCTCACCGTGCAGAGCTTATACGACGTTAGAAAAGAGTGTAAGTAATGTTTATTCTGCAGACGGAGTATGAATCATAAACATGATGAAGTTGTTCTTTGGAAGATGTTCGAAGTCGGAAGTTTGTTTTGCACTCAACGTTTTCAATGAAACGAATGACTTCAGCTGCCAGCTTTAAGTTTCTCGTTAGCTTTCAAATTAAACTCTCCGTCGTCTCCGTCCACATGACAACTGCAAGCTCGATTCATTTATTTCAGAGACATTATCTCGCCTCAGCTTTCGTCCTAGAGGAGAATCAAATCTATCATTCGCCTGACGTGCGTCTAAACTCTTTTCTCTCGTTCACTTCGCAACATAAAAGTTACTACATCTTCGTCGTCTCGTTCAATTGTTAGACAACATGCTCGAGAGTATCCACTTAACAAATTTTCGTTCTCATGATTCATCAAGTTAACAAGCCGAGAAGGGAACTCTGCTCGCTGAGGTTTTCCGTGCTTCCATTTTGAACGAACAATGGCGCAACGAGATTCCATCATTTAGCTTTTCTCCTAATTTTTTGACAGCGCTGTTAAAGTTTTTTTTATGGCACCGAGCGAGAGGGAGGCAAAAGAAAAGTTTTGCAATTTTCCGCATAAATTAGAATGTATGCAGAGTATTTCTGAATTGCGACTCGGCTTCTTTGCTCTAGTAATATCTCTGTGTCTCATCATGGAGCGGAGGAGTCCCGCATGAGGAATGCGATGTTGCTAACAGCGACGTGAACTCTTGTTTGACAAATTTTTGTCTGATTTCGCTAGCGATTGTCACCTGCAGCTTTGCAACCTCAGACACATTTATTTCAATCCAGATTGGAATCAACGGCGCTGCTCTGCGTTTTAATGAGAACGAATTTCATGTGATTAATTTAAAACAATTCCACGAGCTTCATAATTGCGAGGGGAGAACAATAAAGGCTTTATCGCAATCAATAATGATGCGCGTCCACCTATCAATGCGTTGCGATCATGTCGCGTTCGACTGTGCTGTTTGAACGAAATTAAAATTAAAATTTTAATGAAATTTCGGGCAAATGGAAATAAATAACGAGGATTTAATAAATTTTTAAGCTTCAATGCACTCGGCACCAGCCATAAATCGAGCTTTTCGCACGTAAACACTTTCAAGTTCTTTCGGAGCTAATATAGAAATAAATTCCATTAGAATTTCTCCTGCATTTTTTCCAGCGATAAAAGATTTTCCAACCTGCAGCTCGTTCAATTATTGACTTCATCCACGAATACGTTCGCTCGTGCAGCAGTGGAAGTTCCACCAGCAAGCCGTAAATTCAATCGGGTCTCAGAGCATAAACTACGTACAATATGTGGCTGCTTAATCTCGAACGTATTCTAATTCTGGAGCTATAACTTTAAGCATTTCATTGCTGTGACTATGGCCAAGAGCGGACGAAGCTTAACTCCAACTCTCGATGCTAGAGCAACGCAAACAGACAAACTGCGAGCGAAAGACGGAACAAAAATAAACTGCGTGATAAACTGCGAAAGTAAACGATGGTCGCACGAGACTTGATCGTAGGCTCTCAAGGTTGGTCAGACGTCTGAATTGTTGTTGCTGTAGGCATCGCTCGATAAGTACACACAGCGATTCTCAATGACTTTGCGAAATGAGAAATATCTTCGGCTTGTTTACCCCAAAACTTTTAGTCATTCTTTGACGCTCACTCGTTCCCACCGCACATGAACTTCCATTGAAAGATCAACTACGCTTGTGTTCACGCCACTACTAATGATCTCGACTGGTTACGTCTTCGCTTACTATTTATTCTGGTTTCTTCTCAGATATTCAAACGTGAAAGAAGAATAAAAGCTTTGACGTCATGGCAGCAAACCTTCATGATGATTTTTCATTTCATGTTCTCTTGAAGAACTAAACTTCTTGTTTCATAAGTTCTTTTCTATTAAACGCGCCATTCTTTCGAAATGTTAATTGAGTTAACAAAAGAGTTGAATACTTGGCTGAGTTGTTTGAGAGTCGTTTTTGCTGATTGCGAATAAAAGTTCTTTTTACGTTTGCAGTTCTTCAGGTTTCTCCAATTAAACGCTTTTCATGAAGACGGCTGATGCAATGCGGAGTGCTCGCTCGAAAGACTCGACTCGGGATTTCATTGGGAAACGTTTTGGTCGAGTTAATAACACATCAACACTCTCCGGTGGCTCATGAGCCTCAGCTCATGAAGCCTTGGAAGTAGATTCAATCATTACTAATGAACGCTTAACCGGACACGTGCGTGTTTTCCCATTACGCTGCCTCAGCTTCACTTAAAAATTTGTCTTTGCCAGCTTAGCGTGAGCTAGCAATTTATCCGCAAGTGTCGTTAAATATTTGATTTAATTCCAGTAATCGCATGTGTCATCTTCGAGATGGAGACCTCAACTCGTCTTTATAAACTTTACGCAGTTCAATCATCTCTCGACACGACACTAACCTGTTTCCTTGGACGATGCAAGTTTGCCTCGATCAACAATCGCCTGGAATCCTGCGAATTCGCAACTGTTCGTAAGCTGACGGCTCTTTAAAAGCTCTAAGTTATTTAATTTCGAAACACACTGAAAACTTAACACTTCTCGCTTTAAGTTTCATGCAAGGTTTTCCAAATAAAAACTGTTTGATTCACTCGACTGCTTCAAGTTTCTAAACTTTATTACTCAACGATTGAATTTCTTTTCGCGATGGTTCGTTGATCTAGTCAATCTAACTCCACTTATCATAAAAGAAGAAACTTTGCAGTTGGTTAATGAATCGAAGAGCAAATTGGCTTTGAATTGGATTCACACATGAAGTTAATTCATTGCACAACAACTTGTTTCATCACTGAATATCTTTGCTTTGATATTGGCTCACTGATCTGTTCCACTTAACCGTTTTATTTAGACTGATCCGAGTCGATCGGAATCTCAAAGTTCTAAGAGAATCGATTAGTTAACTTGTCCGAGTAATTGCGATTACGTTTCGCTAGCGAGACGGTTGAATAGAAACTGAAAAGAAAAACCTGTTGATGGCAGTGGTCAGTTGCGATCGCGGAGGGGAAATCGCTCCCCACCAGCTCAACATACTCAGAGCGATGCCATGTGCTCTCTGTATATCAACTCCATCACACACCGCAAGACGTGATCGATTACTGCAATTGCTTCAACACTAGTGGACGGCGAACACAGCTGAGGTGGCTTCGATTCGCTGCGGCATTACGCAATATCGTTTGCACATTCGTAAATATTTTCGAAGAAGTTTGATGAGATTGATCTCCGTCGTGTCTACGCCGCCGAAATCGTCACGCCGCGCGAGTCTTGAACTTGACCTACTCAACAGCTTTTCTGTTATTTCGGAAATTTTTATTCCGGTTTTCTCGAATATTTAAGGTTTTACACCTCGCCGCGTCGCTCGCAGGCAGATCGCGTTTCAAAGATTTAGCGAGCGCGTTTGGGTGAATCATCCAATTGTTTTTTCATGCTCAGCATAAGATCCAACTTTTTCATCCGCGAGCGGAATTAACGTATGCACACGTCGTGCGAAAAGTAAACGTCTCGTCTGCCGGAGGCTCCAAGCTTCGCTCGGAAATGTTTCACGATTTAAAGCTTCTTAAATTAATCACTCGAGGATACTCGAGCTGCAGCATTTGAAGCTCAGCCAAGCATGAAACATCGCACGAGCAAATGAAACTGTTCCATAGCTGTCATTCACCTTGCCTTCGTTGAGAGGAATAGGAAGCATTAGCATGATTGTAACAACTAATCTCAGAAGATTAATGCATCCATTGCAAGCGACTGCAGACTTTGCATGTGAAGCGGGAAATGTTTCGAATGCATGGAAGCAATTACAAGCAAATTCAATTTCAACAATTCAAAGATTTTCCATTTTTCACACCGCTCTACTCCCAAATGAACCATTTCTCTTCAGCATTTCTCCATCACCTAACAAACATGCAATCTGCAGCACTTTACAGAAAGCGATCTTATTTATGATATTTGTTTCTTTGTGAGAGCTCAAGAGCTACTAGCTTCCGTCGATCGGCGGAGATTCTCGTAAAGATGACGAGCTAATAAAGAAGATAACAATGAGTGTTATTGCAACCCAATACGATGAGGATTGGTGAACTAATGTGACCCCGTCCAGGTCAAACGTTTATTCTAAAATATTTTGTTTTCCAAAATCGATACATTCGAGTATTATACAATCCAACAGAAGCAATTGTCAATTTAGGGTTTGTTTAATTCCACGTTATGTCTAAAATCTAACTAGAATTTGAGCTTTAATTCAAAATCATTTTCATTGAAATTGATTTTCGTATCATTTATGAATCGCTTGACGTGTTCTCCTGACTATCCCGCATTAGTTTTTGCAACACTTTAGAGATTTATTACATTCGTTTGCTGCATATTTCTCAGGGGATTCGCTGATGTGCACTCTGCATTTGCATGGCTTAATCAGCATTGGAGAGATTTGTGTTGTTAACGGCTCGGGTTGAATGTGCGAAGTACTTTGGAACTGGGGCAAACAGTCGGAGATAACACGAGTTATGCTTACCTCTTACGTTTATCTGACGCGGCATCCAAAAGTCAAGGACAGAAGATTGTTCAACTTGACTGATTGCAGAGTCTTAATCGGAGTTTCAGTTGGTGTAGGTTATACCTTCGAATAAAACCTTTTCAATCGAAGAACTCTCATTCGGTTGTAATCAGCTCGATAGCGAGCAAGTGGTTGAGTTTTTGAGTGGCGCGTTTATTCCACATTGAAATGTACGAAACTGATTTATTGCTTCTCATCTGCTCCGTTCTGCTGTTCGTCTACTTCCGGAACTCGTTGAAGCAGTTCATCAAATACCAAAAGTTGTTTCTGAGCATTCAAGGCCCCAAGACGCTGCCCTTTGACTTGATCGCTTACGTCTTCACCGCCCGTTCCGAGGCAGGTAGTTTGAGTCCCCAGCGACTCAATCAGAGCGACATTGAAAATGATTCTCCGGTTTGTTTCAGATCGCTTCCAAATCCTGAAGAACTTTTCGAAAAGGTATCCAAACTTCTACTCGCTCTGGTTCGGCACGAAATACCTTTTTGTCACCGACGATCCGGGCGTAGCGCAGAAACTTCTGACGTTCCCGCAATGTGTCGAGAAAAACTTCTTTATGGACTTCTTCGGATTCCCCAACGGCTTAATCTCGTTGAAGTGTAAGTCAGGCGAATGAAAGCTTTTCCGGAAAATGATTTTCCTTATGAATCCGTCAGCGGACAAGTGGAAGAATGAGAGGAAACTGTTGAACACGTCGTTTAGTCTGCCGATTCTTCAAAGCTACATTCCAACCTTCGACAAATGTATCGCTCGAAGCGTCGAATACTTCAAACGGAATTGCGATAAGGGCGAGTTCGACATCAAGCACGATATTACTACAGTCGTCATGCATGCAGTTCTTAGTAAGTCTCATCTTAATCGAAAACGTTTCCTTCCGCTTTGACTGTTGCTCGCATCAACAGATACAACGTTTGGTAAGGATGTGCCGCGTCATGTTGCCGAAGGAATGATGGAGAATACTGAGAAGTAAGCAATGTAGACAATTCGATTGTGAAATTGTAGGAGTTCAGAGAACGAACAAATGCACAAAATGTTTCGATGACTTTATTGACTCGAATACAAAGCAAGGAAACCAAGAAGCTCCACTGAAATTTCACTTTGCAAACTCAATGAAGCTTCAGCAGGAAAATTCTTAGGTTTGCAGTTTCAAAGTCAATGAGTTGATAAAGCTTTGGCTAAACTTCTTCGTCGACAAATCTTTCAGCTGCTCGAACTCGCAACATGCATTCTATTTTTAGACTCCTTGATGTCATCTGGAAGCGCAGCATGAATCCACTCTTTTATTATGATTCGATTTATTCTCTGACAAGCTTGAAGAAGCGGGAGGACGGTTATAGACGATTTATTTTCGAATTTATTGAGAGCGAGTGGAACGAGTTGCTTGCAACGAACTCTAGTTCACATGAGGAACAATCGTTCATTCATCAACTGAAGAGAGTTTCAAAGGACGGGCGGAACTATACAGTGGAAGAGGTGAACGATCACGTTGGAACGATGCTGGTCGCTGTGAGTTTCACTTACTTTATTGCTTGCAACAAATTTCTAATTCGACTTCCGTTTCTCGATGGCAATCTTTAATTATGTTTGAACAACAAAAGGCAGCAGACACCACAAGCACGGCGCTAAACTTCCTGTTTTTAATGCTGGCCATGCACGAGACCGTTCAACATCGCATAGTAGAGGAAATCAATGAGGTATTTGGCGGTGAAAATAAAGATCTTATCACCTCCAACTATGAAAAGCTATCAGAGCTAAAGTATGTTGAAATGGTAATAAAGGAAACGCTGAGGCTATTCAGCCCCGCAACAGGTAAGCTGTTTAATGTTCTCACCCAAGGCTTTTAAAGCGAATTGCCTTTCTATCTTCGAGGCATTTTTCGGGAGGTGAAAACCGACGTCGATTTGGGGAACGTCGGCATGGGTAAGCGACGATTATAACTTCTCATTAAACAGTTCTTTCCCTGCAATTTATAATCTGATAATTGCCTCCCAAACAGGCGTGGAGAGCTTGGTGCTTCCGCAAGGAACAAACTTAATTATCAACATTCACCAATTGCATCGTAAAGCGGAAATTTGGGGAGAGAACGCTGAGAATTTCGAGCCCGAGAACTTTCTACCTGACAGGATTAACAAGAGGCATAATTACAGCTTCCTGCCGTTCGCCAACGGCTCCCGGCTGTGTATAGGTTTGTTTGTATCCACGGCGCCTGTTCATAAGCGCCAATTACCCGATCATTATTTTAGGAAACCGCTACGCGATGATTCTGATGAAACTAATTGTCGTTCATTACGTGAAGAATTTCCATTTCTCAACGTCACTAAAATATGGGAACGTGGAAGTAAAAGCTGGCATAACTCTGAAGTTGATTGGCGATTACTTAGTAGAAATTACTAATCGAAAATAAAGGGAATCATGGGCAGATAAAGCGAAGATGCTGTCGATGATAGATTTGTTTAAAGTTATGACTCATAACTTATGAGTTGAACAAACAAATAAACAGGACAACTCAGATGGTATAAAAGTGAATTTGTACACCGTTGAATTGAGCAACGGAAAATATATATGAAGGTAGAGTTGAACAAAATTCAAACCGTTGGAGTTGGAAGATGGCGTTGAACGGAACTTTTGAGCTTTCGCTTGGATAATTTTATACGTTCACATCAATAAGCTTTTAAGCTTTTTATTGTTATGAAAATATGAATCGAGTTGAGCAGACAAATGGAAATGGACTACAAAATTGACAACAACAAAGTTGTTTCTACAAAGACAAAGCTTTTTATGTTATTTAATTCTTCTACTTTTGATACAAATCAACCAAAAAGCTCTTGGCTTGATACAAAATCTATCAGCCATCGAGCTTTTTGTTCAAAGTTCTTTTCTTCGTTGAATTTTTGATCCAACCCAAAGCACAATTTATAAACTTTGCTTTCGGGCAACTTTCCGACCCGATCAAAGTTATCAAAGTCTGCAACTAATCAATCAGATTGAAATAAATATCAAGCACAAACTAATCAATTTATCGAAGTTTTTGACATGAAAGTAAATAACATTTTCATTTGAATAATTTAGTTTTGAAAACGCTTCGCTTATTTTCTCGCATGATTACCATAAAGCTGATAAAATCAACAACTGAATAGTTTCTGTTGTTATGCAATTCACTCTTCATCACTCATACAATTATTGGCACTTAAAGGAACGTTAAATTCCTATCGAGTGAGTTCGCAAGTCTGTGCTGATACTCAAAGACGAGGGTAACATGTGCAGCGCAATATTCTCGTATGGAAATTTGGAGAAATATCGATGAGGCATTGACGCTTGAGTGAAAACTGCGAACAGCTCAAGACGTCGAACCGTTTATAAATTTATTTCAATTCTGCTACCTTCGGAGAGCTTTATAAATTGCGGCAAAAGTGAAGAAGGGAAAGAGCGGTAAGCGATTCACATTTTTCCTCCGCATTTAAATTCATTTCCACTGCTTTTGTAATATCGCAAAATCGATAATGAAGGAATGGAGCCGAAAACTGTCAACAGTTTTCCCCCCAAGACAATAGAAAGACAGCGCAGCGTCGCCTCTCCTCCCCCTCGCGCCTTTATTGAGTAACAATGATTAAATTTGTAGAGAGGAAAGAGATATGAAGGTAGATGAGGTTTTGATGCGAAACACATTTTTTGCATAATGTAATCGCGACGATGACTAAAGCGTAATCTCAGCACTTTCGCCATTGAAAGGGAGAGAAATCATTCGATAACAGTTTGATGGCGAAAGCAGATATAGCAACGTGCGGAGCGAATCAAGGAGGTGGAGGGATTACCTATTCAAGCAAAACTTCTTCTTCACGGCTGGAGCACCTGCAAGAAATTAAAATACTATTATTAAAGAAAAGAATCGAAGACGAGTTTGAGGAGAGAGATGGAGATTAATCTCGGATTGCATTTGACTGGAAAATTTCATTTTAATTCGCAAAGTTTTCTCGTTGCTCCTGCTGTCCTCCGAATGCAGATTTTCCGTCAAAGTTCGAAAGTTTTCCTCTTCTTTGTTTCAAAACTACTCGATCGTGTCGTTAGTTGTTCGCTGTAAGTTGTTGAAGGCGTCCATCAATAGCTCCCATCCTCCTTAAAACGATGTCATCGACATCGAACCCCATTTCTTCGGTTTCTATAGAAAAAATCTTTCAGGACATCGTTTTAAGCTTTTTATTTGTCATGCTAATGCTTAAGTTTCTTGCATTATTCATGCGATGAAGGACGATTCTGAAGGGTCTCGTACTTAACTCAATCTTGAGAATCAGGAAGGAAGAGCAGATTAAGATACAACACGCAATTCTACAGCATATTTCACTCTGACCTTACGCAAGCAAGCCTTGCGAGACGGGGGCCACATCATAACACAATTTCATAAAATTAAATAAAATTTTTGAGGTAGAAGCCTTTGCTAACCGATGTCATATACGTGACCGGCCTTTGAACGCAGACTTCCTATTCCCTTCTCTCGGTTCATTTAGGTTTCGGTAATTCGTCAGTGGCGGTGGAGAGTCTCAAGAGCTTTCGCAGCATTCCGACCGACGGCTTGACACAACTCACGAACTTCAAGCGAGGTTTTTTCGTGGAAAAAATTCACTCGTAACGCCGGTTTGTAAAAAGGGCTCGATTTTTTGTACGTTTAATTTCGGTCGCTTTTTCTCGACGATGCGAGGCTTGTAAAAAGCTTTGGAGAGGAGCTTTTAATATAAAATGACGTGAATGATGGTTTCTATTCACAAATCTCTCGGCTGCAAAATCGCAAGGATTAAAATGATGAAATATTATCTAACGAGCGCGCCCGCATGATGTACGGCTCTTAATAAAATATTCACTAAAAGGAAATGGCTCACACGAGGTTTTCCTGGCTTATCGGAGGTAAAGCTTTTCATTCGGCCGTTCATGGAAAAAAATCCGCTTCATAAAAGTTTTTCGCTTTACGACTCTCATAGAAAACGAGATAAAAATATCAATTTCCAACTACAGTTTCAACTTATTCATCGAGGGATTTTATTGAAACATAAAATTGTGTGTTTGAGCAATCTGAGTGGAAATTTCCGCCTCCCCCCATCGCATCCTTAAACCATTTACCGCCAGCCGACTTCGAGATTTCATTTAGTTCTCCCCAGGCCTGAAAAACTGTAAATTTCCTTTCTCAACAAGATGCGAACGTGATAAATATTTTTATTGATATGATTATTGCGAAAGTTTTAACGACTTTCGGCGTTGATGTTTGAGGGCGTTGCGGTTTGAAGATAGAAATTTAAAGCGTTAATTTGAGAAAGCCATTTAGCTGATGAAGTGTTGACAAATAAAACAGCTACTGTCAGTCTCTCAACACGCAGTCATCAAACCTCAATTTCATTCTAGCTATCATTCAACTGAGTTAGCAAACTTGTTTGCATGAGTCTCTGCCTCGTCATCCAACTTTCCCACGAAGAAATTAAATTTACATTTTACTGCCAGCAGCTTTCGCAGCAGCCGAGCGCTCAAAAAACACACAAAAAATTACAAAAGCAATTAAACTGCACTAACTGAAAACTAACAGCTACAGAATTGAATTTAACCACACGTCCGCGCCATTCAGCAAAACGTAATTAAAAAAAAACCTCGGCGAATAAAACTCTCGTTTCGCGAGAGCTTGCAATTTTTAAAACTGTTTATTCAGATTTTTGTCATGTGACACTCGAGAGCGAAGTGATTTTCCGCGAAGTGGAGCTCCATTCATATGGGAAAGTAATCGTTATTGAATCTTGTTATTGAAGTTAGCACGAAGCTGGCGCAGCTTGAAACTGTCAATCAGGATTTACTGAATTCAGCCTAAAGTTCTGACAAATATTAAGTTGAAAAACTCGAGTTTCTAAAGCAATAAATTCCCTCAAGCCTGAAGGTATCGAAATTCGCTTGCTAACTTCCCTTGGATTATCGAATCCCAGACAATTTTCCATAGAATTGAATTTCAATTTCGGTGCGATACTCTTGATGAGCATGCGAGTGGTTGCTTCTCCCCAATGACAAAAATAACAATTTAAGTGAAATAAATGTTATTATGGATTCACATTCGGTTGAGTTCTCTCGTTTCCCTCGACAAAGGAGGCAATAAAAGTGTTTTGGGTTCGTTTTATGCCTCAAATTTGTTGCCAAAAAGGTCTTCTCGGCCTTCTAATTAGGAAATATTGTGCGAGAAATTGTTGAATCGTACTTCAGTCATCTGATAAAACTAATCCGAACCTTTTTGTGTCGAAGTCACAGAGTTTATCAGTTCTACATCATCAAAGGCCTCTTTCAATTATACGCTCGAGGCTCTTGATCGTGAAATCGCTCCGAATACTCCGCCAGCCAACAGACAAGACCAGAAGGAGCTTCTCTATCGATATAAATGTCACATGCTGTCAAGTGAATCGAAGCTTGTTTTTCCAACGCTTCCTCCAACGTTTTTCCTGTGAGCAGCTCTATTAAGATTTATTTACATAACGACATATTTGGCTCCTTCACTCTTCGCAGCACACAGACGAATTTATTTTGCAAATCTTCGCATTTAGCATAAGATCCCATTCAAAAGCCCATAAATCTCTTTCCGAGCAATCTCCTCGTGTATACTTCGGCGAACTTTCCCTTCGCATACTTGCTAAACAGCCAGAAGACTTTTAAAAAATAATTTCGGGGATCATGTTTCACTTACGAGATTTATTCGTTTCAAATCTTCCCAGACAATTTATAAACGCTGTCAAAATATTAAGTTCGAGGGAGATTCCGACTGTCTACCTGAGTTTATCATGGCCTGGTGGTGGCAACCTGGTAAGCAAATCAGTCTCGATGTTCGATCGATTCGCTGCCAGCAAAATTAAATCAAGACTAACTAACACGAATTCACCTGTAGAATTGACATATAGCTAACGGTAACTGAGTTTGTTATTTCATTGCACATGAGGATATACGAAAGCCAATCAAAATGTAATCGTAACATTAATTTCATGCGCCGGAATTTTGAAACCACAGAACATTTTGGATTGCGGAATGAAAGAAAACATGACGGAAACCTTTCTACAAATATTAGCAGGTGCTGCAGACATTTAAATAGATATCTGATGATAATATGACTTCGAAGAAGCCAAGGAAGCGCAGGCAGTGCACGGAATGAAGTTTCGAATTGGCAGCTGCAAACTGATCCGAGTGAAAAACCTTTCCTGACCGAGCTTTTTGTCATTTCAAACATCAGAACGACGTCAGGTAATTAAAATCCCGCATCGAATTTTAACTTAAAAACTGATTTCGATTTAACTACGGCGATTTTAATTCTAATCTAACTCTTGTTTGTCATATTTGTATAAACTATATAAACATCTAACGTAAATAAATTTCGATGTTGATCATAATTTTCTCGTCGATTAATCACTGCTCGTAATGTGACGCAGTGATTTATGTAAATCATTTTGACCACGTCGCACATCGTTCATCCAATTAAATCATTGCACTGCTTTAAGAGTTAATGAGTTTGATCTCACAGCACGTGTCGAATATTCAACTCGTGCGTTTTCTCATTAAATTGCGATTCATTCTGATTAAAAGCTTCTCATGTCAGTACATCAATCCTCACGCTAACGTTGTGAAAGTTATTCCACTTCCTCGTAAGTGAACAAACTTCATCGAGGGAGATAAGAGCGGAGGATGTTCTTCCGAAACCAAAACATTTCCGAAGGAAATTTCTATTAAAGTCGCAATAAAACTTTGCGAGGAAACTACAAAATTTTGTCGGGGGGAAAATTCCAATTTCAGAAAACCATTTAAGTTTGCCTGACTGAAGCTTAAGTGTTGAATTTATAAAAATCTTCACAACGAGATTTCTCCTAACGAAATAAAGAAGTGGAAAAACAATTTCATAATAAATGGTGGAGGGAGAAACAAAACAAATTTAAAGTTTAATCTAAAGAGAGCGCCATTTTTTATCGCTCGCAAGCCAAAGCTTTCAGCTTCGCGTCCCAAGTCGCTGCCGTCTTCGCTTCAACTCTCACAACAGTTAGTTCAACAAAACACATAAACAAATCTTGATTGCTCGCATTAACGATTCCCTTTTCGATTAAACTCGTTGCTTTGAATCAATTTTTCTTCAATTTATGCAAATATCCATCGGATGCGACGAGAAAGCAAGAAATATTGTCATCCGAGCACTGAGAAAAACGCTCAATAGAGTTTCCTAGACGATAGAAAAACTTTTCAATAACAAAGGAATAAATAAATTTCTCTCCAAAGCATGAGGAATTCTCTTTGTGTTCAATCGACTTTTTATTCAATAATAATACATTTTCCTCGCTTCTTCCACAAATAATGAAAAGAAAGAGAGAATGTATGATAACGATAACAATATAAAACCAATAGAAGTCAACGGATAATAACGAATACATAATTTGCTCCCCCTCTATCGCTCTCTGCCAGCGACGCTCATGATGACGATTATCGTACATGAGGAATTCTTTGTGGCGAACGAGGAATCTCTTCTCGTCTTTTCATTTCATTCATCTTCTGTAGGTTTGGCCTCAGACAGAAACTCCAAGATGAAATACTTGAAATCAAAAAGGAGTTTCGACCAAATTACCAACTTAAAGAGAACTACTAAACCTTCTCAAACCAACCGAGAGTCCACCACAATCTTTTCATGAATCTAAAAACTCCTTCAAAAACTCCTACAGTCCCCCAAACCCATATCATCCTACGCTCTCGGAAAGCGAGGGAAACTAACAAAAGATGATTCACAACTTCAAACCCTCGCTGCTCAGTTCAATCCTCGATGGAATGATATATTTTTTGATTGGTATTTGAATGGGAATTGATTGAAATTGTCGAGACGAAAAAAGAGGTATGTGGAATAAACTTGGTCGATCGAATGAAGTGGGGCCGAAGCAATGGCGTAGGTTTGAGTAAGACTCGAGACTCTCGCTTGTTATTCTCAGAAAAATCTTCTATCTTCGATTTTGTCTTGTAACTTTTAACTCCAGAAGCTAAGCGAAGAATTTCCAAGAAGTTCTTCCAACCATGACGACGCCTCTGACTCACGGATGCACTCGGAAAAGTCTTAAGTAAGTCTCAAGTTTGTAAAAGCTTACGACCAATTTTCAAAGTTTGTTTAATCGCATTTAATGTTTACAGAAGGAAATATTTCATAAACTTTTATTGTTGGTTCACGTTTAATTGAAAGTTCATGAGAACGCAAACAATCATTTTAAGTCAAGATTACTGTTATCTCATGAATTCGAGCGCACTTCAAAATTTTGTTTTCAACAAATCGATGATATTTTTACACATTTTGTAATCGGCTTTATTGCCACGCTTTTGATAGCAAGGCTGTCTATGAATAAGGATGCTAACTCCTAAGCGACTGCACGTACCATGAATGGACTTTCCAATTAGCTTTCTTCTCAGTTCTATAAGAGAATGCAATGACTAGATACCAAGGCATTCACGTTCACCAACCAAGGCATTGGTAACGAGCATAACAACCTTGGTCAGCCTTACGATAACATTTTATTTTCATCGACGCTGCGATAACAGAGGAAACCCGATACTTTCTGGCTTGTCGTGAGCTTCGATTAATTCGGGTGGCACTTGAAACAGTGAACTTTAATTTCCGGAGCGTGCCGAGTGTTGAATGAAAGGCGAGCGGCGACTGACAATAGGAAAGACGGCAATTAAAATATTTCACGCAATAAAAAGTGAGAGTGGAAGTTCGGGCTTCGAGTGAAATAGAAAATTTATTCAAAGGCCAAGGCGATTACGACAAAAATAGAACCTCAGCTGTTTAGTTTTGAGTTTTGCTTCGTGCGGTAAAAGTGATTTTGAGGTGTAAAATGTGGAAATCATTGAAAGGTCGGTTGGAGTGGAGAAACCATGGGGCCAATTAATCTCGTAGCTTCAAGTTGTTGTGTCTCCCCTAATGGTCTTAAAGTGTTGTGATCACAGCTTAATTACCAAGTCAATATTTGCATAGTTTTAATTGATCCTGTTTACACAGTTGGTGCTACAGAATATCCAAGGGCACTTTTGTCCAAGCGATGGAATTCATCATACAAGGGCCCAACGTTTGAGCGAATCACGGAAATGCGAAAGCAATTCGTGACGCCATCGGCCGTTCCTTTCTACCGCAAACCATTGCTGATTCACAAGGGAGAAATGCAATATTTGTTCGACCATAAAGGTGAAAAATACCTTGACATGTTCGGTGGGATTGTGACAGTTTCAGTGGGCCATTGTCATCCGTAAGCCAGTTGATAGAAAATGTCTCGTCAGAGAGAAATGAAACACGCAATTTTGTGCAGGAAAGTCAACCGGGCGCTCGAGGAGCAAATGAAAACTTTGTGGCATACAACGAGCATTTACATGCACCCAAAAATCTACGAATATGCGGAGAAACTGTCGTCGACTCTGCCCGGTGATCTGAACGTTGTATATTTTGTGAACAGCGGGTCGGAGGCAAATGACTTGGCAATGCTGCTAGCACGTCTTTACACGAAGAATAATGAGATTCTGACCTTGAAGAATGCGTATCATGGCGCCAGCACGAGCACGATGGGATTAACAGGTTGAAATCTCTGTGACCCGATGCGAAAATGTCTTGACAAGAAATTTTTTGTTCAGCTCAATCAACTTGGCGTTACCCGCTGCCGATGATAGGCAACGGAGTTCATCACGTCATGAACGCAGACCCGTACTTGGGCCTTTGGGGCGGAAAGAAATGTCGCGATTCTCCAGTACAGACAACCCGAGACTGTGATTGCTCCGAAGGGAAATGTCTTGCCGGAGATAATTATATTAATCAACTTGAAGCTGAGTTTAAATATTCATTACCGAAGAGCGGATGCGCTGCCATGTTCGCCGAGTCTATTCAAGGCGTTGGTGGAACGGTTCAGTTCCCCAAAAATTATATCAAGCGAGCTGCTGAGTTAGTTCGTAAGAATGGAGGTTTGTTCGTGAGTGACGAAGTACAAACTGGCTTTGGACGTACTGGAGAACATTACTGGGGCTTCGAAGGACACGGAATCGTTCCAGACATTGTGACGATGGCGAAAGGGATCGGGAACGGTTTTCCCATCGGAGCGCTCGTGACTACGCAGAAGATCTCGCAGGTCTTGACTCAAGCTCTGCATTTCAATACCTTCGGCGGGAATCCATTAGCTTGTGCAGTCGGAATGGCAGTTATGGATGTGAGTGACATTAATTAGCAGATGAATTATTTGCCGAATGACTCGCTCAAGTTAGCGACCTTTGGGTGATGAGACTTGGGAACGATCTAAGTCGAGAGATAATTATGCATAATCAACATTCATTATTGAAACTTTAATCAGGTGATTGACGAGGAGAAGTTACAACAGAACGCTCTTGAAGTTGGCTCCCACCTACTCAAGGGATTTGAGAGTTTACGTGATAAATACGATGTGATTGGCGACGTCAGAGGAAAGGTGAGCGCTCTAATCCTCCTTTAATTCCACTTCCTCGAAGCCCTTCGCCCCGTCTTCCGCTCGAATGTTCTCATCGAACATGGGATTATTAAAAGCCGAGTTGAGGTTCTCAATGCTTTGATCGGTCCCAAAGTGTAAATCAACCTCGCCAGCGCTGTCCTCGTGTCCATTAACATGCGATGCGTTGTCGAAGCGAGCGAAAGTTACATCGGACACATGCAGAAAGCGACGATTTCTTATCGCAGCGATAAAGCGAGGAATGTGTCTGTCATCATAATAGACGGCATAAATCAGTGTCATAAACAGCGTCACGACGAAGAACGAGCCGAAAACGAATGCCAGGACGTGACCACTCTCGTTGGGCGTAAATGGCAAGCCAGAGACGAAATAAAACTTTGATTGCTCTGTAAAATTGGGAACGTTACTCGTTCGTTCTTTTGTGGCTCTGCAACGACGACTTACTCTGATACAACTGACTCAAGATGCTTTGCCTCAAAGAATCCATCAGCTTCGTGCTGAGCTCATCGTATTCGAATCTATCAACGATAATGAGTTGTAAATAGAGCTGCCGATCTTTCGAGACGACGCTGATATGATAAACGATTCCGTCTGGATCAATACCACTTGTTGCATTGACGGCTACAAAAGTCAGAATAAACATTTTGGTCCGATGTTGCATGCAAGTTTATGTAAATATCGGGCGGGGAATGCGTCGGAGGGTCATTGATGAACATTTATGAGAGTTCGGCGAGCAAAAAAAGCTTGATGGACTCGTTATTTACCTTGCGCAATTCTGGCTTTGAAACTTTTCAAATTAAAGTTATTGATGGTGTCTAGGTTCATTTGGAAGAGAGCGCCGCACTCGTAACAGCAGTGACCGATGGGCTTGACAGGATCGGAACAATGCGGCGTTCCCCTGCAATTTGCCGCTTCATTCTCGCATAATTGCTCGAGTAGTGCAGCGCTCTTCTGGTGGCAAACGCATTTGCTATCGTCGCTACACGAACTCTCTTCGAACAGAGTGTTGTCGACGTTCTTGAAGTCTGACTGACCGCGTGCGGAGAACAAAAAGTCCTTAAACTCGCTCAACGACAGCACTCGACCGTCAATGGCGATGCTCTTGAAAGACAATGCCGGTGCTGATTGCAGGTCAACGACGTATGAATTATTGATTGGGAAAATTATTTCATCGTTGTCGCAGGGCAAAAGCTCCTCGTGCGGAGTCGCCTTGTTGTAGAACTCGGTGATGTCGTTCTCGTCGACATTGCGAGCAGCGTTCCAGTTGTTAGTCATCAGCCATGGTGTCTCGATGACACTTCTAAAGGTTCTGGTTTGGTTTGCGCGACACTTTGAGTCGCGTTCGGTGAACTGCAGAGCGGTTTGGCTGTCCAAAATGAAACCGCCGGTCTTTGGCAAAATTATTTCCTTCATGCTGAAGTTTGACAGCTTAATGAGGTCATAACTCTTCTGCGGGAAGAGCAACGCATCACTCGAGCACGGAACTGCGTTCTCTTCCCAATTGCGAGCATCGCCAATGCTCGTCCGCTGATTCCAAATCATGCGGCGACATCCACTAAAACCGAAGAGCTCCGCAGCAAAAATTAACGAAATTAAGTTAAATTGATTCATGGTCGAAGCCGCACACGCGAACAGCAGAATCGAAACTGATCTGAAACCACCGCCAACTGATTTAAATTAACTAGAAAAGTGGGAGGATTCGAATCAATTAGATTAAGAGCGTAGAACGCGGAGGGAGAGAGAGATCAATTCGATCCGTGAACGACAACCATTCATTTCACTTTTTGCCTCCATCTGACAGCCTTCATTAGACAAATAAATCAATTTACATTTCCAGGGCTTGATGATTGGCGTGGAGATGGTTGAAGACACCAACGCTCGGACCCCTCTTAACTCAAATTCCTTCGGCGACATTTGGGAGAACTGCAAAGACCGAGGTGTTCTGTTAGGAAAGGGTGGCATCAACGGGAACGTGAGTTTAGCAAATACTTGAGCTTCCCTGCCGCAAACTAATTAAATTTCTTTACCGTCGCTTCCCACTTCGGATCCAAACAATTCCGAAAAAGGTTTTCAGAATTAAACCGCCAATGTGTATAACAAAGGAAGACGCTGATCTGACGCTGAATGTCTTTGAAGGAGCTGTTAAGAATCAGTTGAATAATTAATCTGAATAGATTAATTTTAATATTTGAACAATTAAAGGAGAAAAGGACTTCCTCCCTTCATCCTTTTCAGCTCTTCCGCAAAATGGTTATTTTCCTCATTTAGCTTTGTCTTAGGTTAATTTTCATTATTCTGTGTATTCAGGAAAACAAGAAAGGCAAAAGGAAGAACGCAAGAAAAAATAAATTTCTTAATATTCGCTCAGTCGTCACGAGCTTCGACACGGTCGAGCTTTGAGACGAACATTGTGCAAACTTTGGAAAGGCTTTCGTTTTGCTGTTTAATTAATTACAGATTGGAGTCGGGAGTGCTGAAGCTTCGAGCGCGAAGCAGCTTCGCTACGAGTTTTAATTATTTATTTTCGTATCTCCTTGCGACGACGAACCCAGCGAAGGAGAAATTTTCCTTTCGCCAAAAATGAATCGTGAATGAGCACAGGAAATTAAGCGTTTTCCATTTCTGCTGCTGCTCAGATCCGCCGGCTTCTGCGAAACATAGAAAAGTTCACATAATTTATTATAATTTGAATTTATATGCTCGATGTCGTTTATCTCGGGGGAGAGAAAACTTTCGGTTTGTGTTTATTTGTTTGAATGACGACGTGAAGCGTAATGCTGCTCGAATATACTTAGCTGCGAGCTTATTAAGAAAACTCTCGTAATTAAATTGGAATTAAGGATTTTAATCGCAACACAAATCCAACGCTCACGAAGAAACGTTGGTGAGTTCACAAAATGTGTCCTTGTCATCCCATGAGAGCAGTTGGGAAGCTGCGATCCGAAGTTTCGGAAACTTAATTGTTTTTCTTAAAAGGACTTTGGGGGTATCACGAAACTTTAGGTGTCACGACCTCAATACTTCTTTAATTGTTGCGATTTAAATTAATGGTCTCTTTAGTTTTAGGCAGTTAATGAAAGGGTTGTTGCTTGTGGTCTTGATGGAGCTGGGAGCTTGGTGATTGTTGGGATTTTCTCCGTCTTTGGGATTTAGTCCGAGACTTGTTTTTGTCCGAATGAAATGAAACAAAAGCTCGAGGAATGAATTGGATTGCGCGATCATCCAAGCGTTTTGTGCTTTTGGCAAGCTCCGGATTCATCGCTCGTTCATCCTACAAAGCCGAATAAATTTTCATCGAATTAAAGACGAAATTTTCCGCAACAAAACAATGTTCAGCTAGACACATTTAGTTTCATCAAGCCAAGCTCAAAACTTTGCTTTGTTCCGACGGGACGAAATATTGTTTGCTCGAGCTCTTTTTTCTCTCCAGTGAATTTAAAAACTCATTTTCGTATCGAACATAAAATGCGGCAAATAAATAAATTAAAACGTTGCGAACATCGATGCTGCTCTCAATGTTCCGCATGCGAGACTGAGAGCGATAGAGGATGAAAAGTCCATCGTCAAATCGGAAATCCTGACTGCGATAAGCTTCGAGTCTTGATCGGGTGACGTCGCTGGTTCAATTTTATTTTTGGTATCGCAATCCAATTATCAGAGCACAAACCGCTACGGTTTTGTCATTACCAATTCATGCATTGTGATTTATTCGAGAACTTACCTGAGCACGAGTTTGTTTACCAATGTTTGATAAATTTCATCCCTTGCCGTTTTCCTAAACTTCTCGATTTCTCCTCGCCGACGCTCCAACCGACAAACCAGCGATAAATTCATTGGAAAAAGTTCACTCCAGCGAGTCTGTTAAATGAGAGCAACGTATGGTGTTTGGCAGATGTGAGGAGGAGGACGAACGGGGGGAAGGGAAAGGGAAATAAACCATTTGTTGAAAAGCAATGAATGACCATTGAGCAAGGCATGGAAAAATTCAAAAGGAGTTAATCTGATGATGGTTTTCAGCTTCTCTCTTCGTTTCTATCGTCCTTCGTGTCCCCTTTTCCCGTTGATGAAACGAAAATCCATGCCATAAAACATTAAGTAAAATGTCGAGTTTTCATCCAGTTCACATTAAACTGACCGATAATAAATTTCCTCTTTCTCCTTATGCTGGCATCTCCGGCACGAGCTTGCTAAACGCTCGTTACTCGTCCGGCTTTCAATTGACGGCTTGTTTTTATGCCCTTTCATTTGAAACAAATATCAATCGTTCGAACGGCGGCGGTGTTATAAATTTGCGGATAAAAAATATCGGGAGCTTGTGCTATTGATTCGCCCTGTACCAACAGCGAACATAAAAAAATGTTTAACCAGCTAAAAACACATAAAACATTTCGGGAGGGAGGAGACGCGTTCATAAATCATGAGACATGTTTCAGCTTTGCCACAAAACAGTTCTTTATTATGACGAAATGAAATGGCTGTGCAATCGATCCGACGACTTTGCTTTCATTATTTTTCCGCCGATTGATTCTCGGAGATTTTCCGAGTGAAAATTAAATATTTATCAAATCAATTTTCTCGAGAATGGAAAATGTTTCGTGTGTGAGAGCTTTTGAGGATAAATTTTTTCCGTTTCCACTCGCAACATCCACCGAAATCGGTTGAATAAATAAAAGCGACAGCGTTCGTTTCCTTAAGCTTCATCGGAAATCGTTGCAAGTTTTAAAATTACATTTTTCACCAGATCATCAAATAATCATGAGGGAAGATTGAGAGAATGTTATCACAAAATTGAAATTCAACGCTGTTACTACTTAGAAATTAGAATAATTAATTTGTTAATTTATTCTTTTTGGATTCGGCAAAGCCGCAGAGGTGAAAAAAGGGAAAATATTTTAATGTTTTTGAAGGAGATTCGTCGAAAAATATTTAATATTCATCTTAAAATAGAAAACTTTCCCGGATCACCCTTGAATTATGTAAAGGGCTGCTGAACAGCCGCTGCTCCCACGCGATCCGAAGAAGTTTCTGAAGTTGACAGAATGGAAGAGCTCGCAGCCGTTAAACATAATTCGAGGACATTCCTTCGTGAGACTCTTTCGTAAACGAGAAATTCGAGGTGCTCCATCTTAATTACCGACTCAATTTCCTGAAAAAGTTTTATCCTAAACATCAACTTCAATCAATAATTTTTCGTCCACGTCGATGCCGTCGAGAAGGGCAGCTGCCAGTTCTGATTTTGCCTTGTGAATGACCCAAATCATTAAGCTGACACCGACGATTGCCTTTTTTCCGCGCGGCAAGAGAAGTTGAAGGGCGAGAGGTAAATAAATTACACAAAAGTTAAATCGACTGTAAAAATGAAAATAAATCGGATTCAATCACCTCAAATATAAACATGCCATAACCCGCGAGGGCCGTATGATTATCATTAATCACGTCATGAATTGACCGCAGTTTGGAGCCCAGGTACACGTTGATTGCCTGAGCGGGCAGTAAGCCTACAAGCGTGGCCGCGTGATAATCGAACGAGTTGACTGAACTTATCTGCGGATAAATTTAGATAGAAAATTAATTTGTTTGCCCTTCGAGAGCAGAGATGAATGGTTTTGAAGCGATCCATCGATAAACTTCTCTTATCAACTTCAAGCTATAAGGAAGAGAAACGGTTCAATTAAATTCTAAACCCATTAACATGCCAGCCCATCCCGGCTATGCAAAATTTTCAATTATAAATTCAGCGGATGGAAATTCTCTCTCGCTTCCACTCATCTCTCGTTTTAATATCGATCCCTTTGGAAATTAATTAATTAAAATCTTCGAAAACTTACGCCGAATATCGTGTTCTGAAGCCCGAAGGGAATCGGAGTGAGGCGTGTGAAGAGAACGACTTTGAAGGCTCGTGGTCCCGATATCACTCGCAATATCGCCCGTCCAGTCTCCGTTTTTATTAATCTGCGAAAGAGGAAGAGTCATGAATAATTTATTTCAATCAATACTCTGATTATTTGTTGAGCAGTCGGGAGACGAAACGCACAAGAGGAAAAAAGTGAAGCTTAATAATAGGAAGATTAAGAGACAAGGCAGCTGATAAAGGGATCACAAGGGGGAGGAGTGGAGGCGAGAGAAAGTTTCTATTCTTCTTTGGCTTGTGCTGTAGAGTTTAGTATTTGCGTCACGATTGTGTCTATTTTATAACTGATTAAGCAGGGGAGTATTTTTCATGCTGCCTGTCGTCGACTACAAACCAAGTCGAGAGAAGCAAGAGAAATATGCTCTGGTGACACAAACAGAGTTTGTCATATTTTTCAGATAAATTCGTTTTCGTCGGTCCCGAAGGTCGCTCACTGCTGCCTGCGACTCAGTGATACATGTCGGTTATCAATTTACCGCACACAATCCACAAGGAACTTTATTCCGTCCCAACCATCGCCTAAAACGCACAACAACTCTTTTATTTCGACACCGCAACGAGTAATCCTCGCTCAAAAAAGCCGCAGATTTGCAAGGGAAAACAGACAAGGGAGTGCGACCCACACAACGTTCCCTGCGCTGTCTCTATCATCATGCGGAATGTGCCCGACGCGCTTTGTATGAATTTAATAAATTTTCATATTTAAATTGATTATATAAAATAAATTGAATTTTTCTTCCTTCATTGTGTGCCAAAGCTAAATTCCCTCGGAGCTCCGACGAGAGCCTAACATTGCTAAATTTTGCGCTCTATAAAATCCATTCTCGTGTGCACCAAACATGTGTTTATGAATTTAGAAATTCCAAGCAAGTTTCTCTCTCTCGCTTTCAGCTCCTTGACAAAGTCAAACCTGACAACGACAAAACGTCGTCGACGAGAGTTATCGAATTTCATAATTTCATGTTCGCCCAGCCATGTGATGTCATTTGTTTCCGTATCAACTGCGGTATAATTTCATTAAAAGCTTTATGTGAAGCCAATTAATTGGGAGTTTCATGCTCCGAAGGAACCCTTAAATGGAGATTAGGAATTTTCGACAAGCCAGTCAGCATTGATAAGTGTGGAGCGAGACGTGGCTTGTCGCTAAGAAGCTTTCCATCAGATTCTTTTTTCAATTACTTCAATTATTTTGGGAATGGAAAGCCGACTTTTCGCTCTAGCGAACGGGCACAGCCTGTTATCGGCATAGTTGCTTCTAAAACAAATTAATTCAACGAGCGACAGCCGACGAGCAAACAGCAGCGGGAAGTCGCGAAGGGGAAAATTTAATGTAAATAAAATCAAAACGGCTTATTGTGTGTTATGATGTCAAACTCACTGTTGACCTTATTAATGTTGATATTTATGCGGGGCGTCGCGTACACATTCGAGAGGATAAAACTCTGCTTTTCGACTTTATTCTGCTTTGTTTGCTTTTAATCGTCGGGCGAGTGAGCGAGCAAGTTGGCGAAATCGTGATTGCACTGCGATTTATTTTCCTCCCGCTGGCAATCGCGGTCATCAAAGTGAAAGTCGTCGCACTCTCGTTCACTTACCTATGAATTGGTAGTTTCTTCTGCATGTTTTTGATTGTCATGTGAGCGATGGCGACTCCTAAGTTGGCTCCCAGAATCGCCACGAGGAATCCCTTGAACATGGAGAAGATGTAGCCGCAGCTAATGATTAGAACGAGGTAGCCGACCGCGAATGGAAAGCTGACGATTGTGAAGAGCAGCATAAATATCAGAAACGTCATCCACAGGTTTTGTGTCTCCATCCACACCAGCAAATCTTTGGTCGAACTCTTAAATGCCACGAGTAGCATGAATACTAGCATTAGGAACGTAACAGGCAGCAGGAACTTGAGGATCACATTCCGCCGCAGCAGTTTAAATATCTTGAAGCAGAGATTGATTTTGTCTTTCGGCGAGCAGTTTGGTGACAGCTTTGTCGGTGACAGACTGGCGATGGCTGCGGTCGGAAGGCACAGCTCCTTCGCGCTGTCGATGCTCAGCAGATTCATCTCCTCGTCATTCAACATCAAACACAATGTGACGTATCGGTAATTAGATTTCTCTGCTTTTCTTTCTTCTCCTTTTCATTTAGACTCGCGGAACTTCACTGCACATCCAGCGTTATCTTACTGCTCTGCTCGTTCCGAAGGTTGATAACATTAACGACACTTAACTGGAATCCAACCAGAAGATTAAAGATCAAGAAATATTTGCTCTGCAAATTGGAAGAAAACACAGAGCAAAACAAACTGCGGCTTCACGTCGATGGTGTCGTGAGCGATGAAGAAGTTTCTTAAATTTTAACTCGAATAATGAATGAAACTTGATGTCGAGTTAATTGAAGTGATAGCGCGAAATTTACATGAAACTTTTCCGTGATAATTGCCAATGATCGTTCAAACCAAACGAGGATGCCAAGCACTTTTATTCTGTGAACTCGAGTCACTCATCGCGGACTTGCTAAACGTTTCATTTTCGTTGGTTTCGTATTTGAATTTCTCGTTTTCTTCTCTCCTACGCAGTGGATATTCATTCATCGTTCGTCGCTAGGTTACTACCAAATGATCAAACAAAAATCTTGTAATCATTTTGATTTAATCTTTCACTCCTTCTCATCTCGTGGAATCATCAATGCCACATTATTCCGTTTTCGTTGCATCACTCTTAAACCTCCTGACACTCTCGATGTTGGTGCTGAGCTTTTAGTTTTCTTCGCTCAAGCTTTTAATATCTCACATGCATCGCCAACCCTCGCTCGCGTTATTAAAATAGTTTTAAATTATTTAGGCGAATATATTTTTTACGTATTGAAAGTTGAAACATTTTTAATTAAGTCGATAAAGTGAGCAAAAATTCAACGAGGAAGCTTTATTAAAAATGCTTGTCGTTTGGGGCAAAGAATTCAGCAAGAATCGATGGCAACGGAGAATTTTAGCGTCGAAGCGACGGTTCAGTCCACATGGGATAACACTCGTTTATCGCGGACGATACAGAAACTTCGTTCCGCTCTGGGATCTGAAAATGAGATAGCAGGGAGCCACGGGGATTATTAGATGGCAAATTAAAATGAATGGGGAGTTCATCGTAGGTCGCTTACCGGTGTCGGTCACGGTTTTCGCTCTCTCCGACAGTCAGCAAAGTTCAATCTAATGAACGGAGTTCTCCTGCTGATAACATTATCTGGTGTACAGCAAGAGGGAGCAACGGATAAATAAAACTAATTTGATGACATCTGATTTCAAGTCGATTGCTTCAATGGCGCTAACCTCTCCGTCGAATGGGCCATTCTTCGATCAGTTCATGGTTGATTTGGCTACTGTAGCCATTGTTGATTTCCTCAAATTTGAGTTTAATGAACCGAAATTTATGTCTGCGATAAAACAGAAAAGTTTCCGTTGGTCGAAAGGAGCTGAGATGGGCTTGGAAGGTTCTGCCAACTCGGTCGCTGTGTAAATCATAATGCGACCTTAAAGGACGAGCACTTTGTATCTTTTAAAACAAGGCAATCTACCCTCAGTCATTATTCTTCGCATTGTCAGCGCAATCGCGCTCCGGTAAACCCACAACGTTTGCAATCTTTTCATTACCTCGACCGAGGAGTATTTTCCAACGCTCCAAGGTGTTTATCCTTGCTAAGGAACAATTTCATCCAAAATTTAGGGCAAAATGAGCTCCGTTAAGACATTACCCATTCATATCTCACCGCAGATGAAAGGAAACTTGATTCCATTATGAAGCAGCCGAACGTCACCGATAGCGTTTTGAGTCGAAATTTCCTTGTCGTTCACACTCTCTCGTCGCTCTTCTGATGTCGGTATGCATCTGCAGGCGATTGGTAATTAAAACCTTTGTGGGGAAGCTGCCACGTTATTGCTATGCTGTATCGTTTACTCGACGAGCTTCAAGTTTCGCCAATTGATACTACGGAAAGCATTGGATTGCGTAAACAACTTCAATTCTTTTCAGCACATAAACAAAGAGCGTTGCTGTCAACTAATGGAAATCTAGCAGCGAGGCGGCAATATTTTAAATTATCCAAATTAAAATCTTCATTGAGAATAATGGCACATTTGCATGCAACCGATTTTCCATTACCGGCTCTGACAGACTCTTCGTATTTGTCGTCTGCGAAGGTGGTTGCTGTGGAAATTTGAGACCGAAGCGTGTTTGTTACATTCAACTCGTTTCCACTCCGCGTGGCGGTAAGATATTTTAAATTTTCATTTAAACGAGAATAGACGTTTGCCGTCGCGACGCCTCTTGTCGAGAGTTTGTCGAGAGCGTGAAATCTGACAATGCCGTTCTAGGATGTTCAAAGCGAAAACCTGACGCCTTTGACATTTCAATGCGTGAAGCGAATACGTCAAGAACCTCGAAGCGATTGCAATCATAGAAGGTTTGATTCGAAATTTATCCTCGTGTGGTTTCCCAGAGGGATTTTGATCTTCAAACAACACTAATGACGACACGGGAGGAATTGAAGTTGTAGAATTTTCTCAAATAGAAAAGACGAAAACTCGTCGAGTGAAAAATGCGGCCGACCGGAAATAATTACGAGAATTAAGAGTTATCGAGGGCTCTCAATCTTGATTACGTCTCGAGAGCGATTATGTTTGTCTGACTGCGCCGTTCGCGATGTGCCAAAAACAGTTTCTCCTTTAATTTTGTTAACGTGCTTACTCGTCATTAATAAAAGTTTATGAGCATTCTCGATCTCTCATCATTTTTCAGAATGAACTTTTATTGCTCACTCGCTTCGTTGCCTCTTCACAATGCAATATCGCTGCGCTTCGAACGGGTATCGCAATATGAAGCGAGCGTATTGAGCATGAATATGAAATGTTATTAAGGTTTTGAGGGCTTCGAGAGTGTGCAGGAATAAAAAAATGGTTTCAGCAAATATTTATTCGATCGAGAAAAGCAATTTTATGATGAGCACAGTATCAAACACATTATTACGAAAGGCTCTTAAAAGGATCTCGGGAGTTTATTCAAGGGTTTATAATTTGGTTATTGAAATTTGCTCTCTTTCAGCCATCGACACGAGTTGCCTGAGCTGACAATCTTAAGACGAACATTGAAATATTTAATTTGAGATAGCTGGAAGAGCATCAAACATAAAAATTTATTCTCGCCGCAAACTCGAAAGGGTTTCGCCTCAACTACATTCCCTTGAAGATTTATATCTCGAAGCTGGAGAGGGAAAAAATGTCTTCAGTAATCCACAAAATGATATTAACCCAGAGCTGGCTAATGGATGCGGATCTTTGGCTTTGGAAGATATATGACTTTCCTACACACAACAAGCGAGCAAAGAATGTAAACCGAATAACTTTTCCCTCTTGATTCTTTCTCTTCTCCCACTCCCTCAAGCCGCACCCAACTCATAAGAGCACAGCACTAAATAATTAATAATCTCACTACTCATTGACTAAAGTTTCGGAACTAAACTTGCTAAAGCTTCAAGAGAGAAAAAGATATTTTCCTTTTTCTCCGGCTCACTGTTTCCGTCTCTATTCAAACCACGCTTGGGTAAGAGGCAAGCTTTCATCAAAGGGAAACCGTAGCACCCGAAGAATCTTTTACGAGAAATATCTTTGCTATGAAGGAAGGAAAATTCAAGTTTTACTCCAAATTTAATTTCATCAAAGTGCTTTACTCTTTCGATTTCAATTTCTCGTGCAACGACAAACGCTACGGTTTAGCTTTAATTCAAGCGAGTTTCTCAAGACCTTTCCTTTCTTTCGACACAAGAGTGAGTCTTCAACAAACTGAGTCAACAAATAAACGTTGGCCGACTAAACGACGACAGTTTCAGAATAAATTGAACGTCAAAAACTCGCTCGAAATTGTTTCATCAAAAAGATAAATAAAATTTGCTGGGTGGAAGGCTTAAAATCGCCCACGAAAGCTTCAACATTGCTCGCTCACACTGCCAGCGAGGAAATATTAAACGTTAAACAAATGCTTCTATTATGAATCCTAATTAAGCGCTCGTGAGATTCTAAAAGGGAGCAAAACGCTGAAGCCTTTTAATCCCTTCCTTAATCCCCTGCATTAAATATAACAACATCACACCAAAATTTCCCGAACAAATTTCAATTCTTTGTGTCGAGAAGTTCAACTCGCTCTTGATTGGCTGGGTTCGCAATAAAATTGTGATAGATTTCATGAAGAAGTTTACCCTCAGCTCATTCATTCATGTACATAATATTGACAGAGATCTTCATCAATGTTTTGAAATTTTCCACGCAACCTGGCAACGCCCAGCGATTATGAGAAAGAGTTCTTAAAAGTTTATTGCTCACCAGAAGACCTAAAAAATATTCATTGTGGTGCAATAAAAGTTCAAGTGCTGCAGCGAGTAAATAAAACTCACGAGTACTCTGAGGCTCCTTGGTATCGTAGGAGAGTAAAGGCAAAAGCTTCGGCAAAGCTACAAATTTGAAGCGGAACCTCGCTGTAAAATAATATTTCTCTCGAGTGCTAATTATGATGAATACTTCAACAGTCATCATGATTTTATTTTTCGACTCATGATGCTGATGATGAAAAATAACGAGTGCGAAGCATAGAAAGGAAAGGAAGAGCTGAACGAGCCAAGAGTGGAAAACGCTTACATACTATAACGATGCTGAAAGATAATGAATGATGAAGCAACATGCAAGGATAATTTAAAACGTCTGCAGTGTGCTCGCCGCTTTCGCTGTAAAAACTAATTGTTTCCCTGCGTCTAGCAGAGTACACTTAAAAGATTCTAAAGCGCTTAAACTGTCCTGGAGAATTTGCATTTGTCGTGAATAATGAGCAAATGAGACTCATCAAGAATGCAAACAAAGCCACTTGCAATTGCAATTACTCGTCAACAAACGTTTTAAGAGAAATTACTTTTACATACATAATACATTGTCTGTCTATGCTGTCGAAACGAGAGCATTGCCGGTTCTCTTTTGTCGCTTACTTTCTAGTGTAATGTGTGAAAATTCTTTTGTTTAGGAAATTATTATCGCACTTGGAATGATTCGCGTTACAGTTTTGTGTCGAAACATATTCCCGTTTAAAAGTGATGAAACGTTTAACAAGGAGACGACCACTTAAATAGCCACTTTGGTTTGCAATAGAACAGCTTCTGGATGCATCCTGGAGGAATCTCTAGAAAGAGAGATGTGAAAACACCCACAAGCTTTATCTTAATTAAAATGCAAGCAGAGATGAAATTATTCCATGGTAAAAGCACCCAAGCTAACCGTACAGTTTGAGAATAGTCTTTGGTTTAAACTGAAACACAAAAAGAAGCCAACGGGAGAAAAATAAATCCTGTGCTCGTGCAATGCGATGCACTAAATGAATTCCAAGCGAAAAAAGCGAGTCGAGAAGTTTCTAGAAATATGCAGCAGTAATTTCTCTGGTCGGAACGGCAAACATATTTACGAACACACAATCAGACAGACTCTTGAAATAAATCGAGAAGCTCAGAGTTCTGGGAAGCTGGTTAAGGGTTGAACTCTCTTTGAGCCGAGCGTTTTCAAGCTGGATCAGGTTCGGAAAACGGAAAGGTGTTAATACATTTTTGAGGTTGATTCATTGCAAGGTTAATGCTTGAACTTTAGTCATAGTTTAGGATCAACGTCTCTTCTAATTAAGGATATAGTTTCAACTTCTAACAGCATTAAGCTCACTGAAGCTAGCCAAAGCTCCATCCACTTTCGTGCTAGCAATCCAGCCCAGACCCTTGATCCGGAAACAGCGACTGAGTGAGTGCGACAAGGAGAGGGAAAGCTATAGCAAGGAATTTATAAAGCTTTAAAGAGTTTTTATCTCCATTGTCGTTAATCTTGGAGCTTATTCTTTAAGGAAAGAAGAATGAAGTTGAGGAATGGAGAGCAGAAAATAAATTCAATACATTCAGCATTAAAAGCTCCTTTAAAAACCATTTCTCGTTATAAAACATCATGATATCATCGTGATCAGAGGGCTTTGCTGCTGCTCTCGTGCTCGACTGTTCGACGAGAGGTTTGACCGCATTGAAATAAGGATTATTGATTTTCCGCTTTCTCCATCTCGCTTGTATCACTTTATGTGCTCAACGATGATAATAATCATATTTCTCGATCTCGATCTCTATGCATTGTGATGCCACTGATGTATACGTTCTCTCATTATTATTTCTGCTCCAACAATGGGTCGGTTATTTTTATGAGGCAATGAACACATTATAATATTTTTTATATTGCTCGGCTATCGCATCGCTCAGTTTCAGGGCAGAAATTGCTTCGTTTGATGGCATTACTTTCTTCCTGTTGTTATAGCTCAAATGAAAGTGAATAGGGGGGAAGAGGAAAGCCGCATGAATATTAACAGACCGTCGACACTTAAATCCATAAATAAAATAACAACATCCTCGATCTAGGACTCGAGCGTGCGAACGTCTACCTTCAGCCACATAAAATAGAATTCGCAAGAAAGAGAATATCGAGAGAGATGTACACATAAAAGTGTTACTTATTATTTTTATGCCACAATAAAAAAATGGCTTTTACTTTCACCAACTTCACCCGCAGCCGAGGCGAACGTTATCGAGAAGAAAGGAGCAAAGTCTTGGCTGCGAAGAAGAAAAATGTCAAGAGACATCGAGTGAATATAAATCAGAAGAGAGCAAGTGCGAATGCTTTTTTATGCTCGCTACTCGCTTCGATATCGTCATTGGGGGAAAACTTAAAATGAAATTGAGAAAATATTCGTTGGGAGGCTGAGAAAGAGAGAAGCGCGCTCGATCGTCATAAATTTTGACAACGAATTTTCTCCCCAAACGAACTCAGTTCGTTTTTTTTATGCTCAATCATGTTCATTGATTCCGGAAGCATATTATTAAATAGCATTCAAATTATGATAAATTAAGCCGGGAAAGGAAACTTTTCTTTCTCGAACCATTATTTCTCGTTTAGGAAGAAAATGTGAATTGCTCCAAAAAGAAGTCAACGCACGCGGCATGAAGCAAACAATGGAGAGCAATTCTTCAACAATTTTCAGCGACAATTTCTTTCGAGCGACATAAAATTTCACTTTCGTTTCGTTACATTCGAATTGTCACGTCACGAGTGTTCAAAAGGACCGAGTGAAGAGCGTAACACGAAAGAAGGGAGTCAGCTTGGATGGGGAATTCACTCGGCTCTTTTCTTGTAGCCATAGAATTAAGGTTTTCGCGGCCTGGACTTAAATTCATTTTGAGCCGGAATGAAAGGCTCAACTGCTTCACCCTGGCTTGTCCAGAAGTCATTCACTTCACATTCCTTCCATGCTGTATCTATGCACCTCTGTTTTGAGCAGCTTTCCAGCCTAAAACGTAGCTCTGGCTCCATTTAATTTAGGTCTCAGGTCGCTCCCTTGCCCTAGAGATTTTACTAAGGATTCGAGCATCTGTCTTCAAACTCTAATTTTACTGCTTGTCGTCGAAGACTTTTCCCGCTTGCGACGATTTTCGTCAAGACAATAAGAAATAAGTAAAAGGAAAATAAAATTTTACGATGATTCTTTCGTGCGTTTCGCGCTTGCCTTTTCATCATCATTCCTTTCTCCCGTGTGCCTTTATGCATTTAAATCGCTCCTGATGCCTTTTTAATTTCTTTATCGTCGACAAGGTTATCTCATTTAATATCTGCTGTGCGATAATAAAATGTGATGGCAGTTAAATCTAAATTACAATCAAAATTAAAGTCACAGCGGCGTTACTTCCACAAAATTTACTTTTATTAGATTTGTGAATCCGTGAATATAAAGAAAGTAATAAAAAGATTTCTTCCTCATCCATTACCGTGCGACATCTTGCTCTTAGTCGCTTGTCACTTTCTTACTGGCGACGTGAACTTTCTGAGCTCTGCCTGAGGGGTCGGAGGAGCAGCCCCAATCAAGGCGTGGAATCCACTGCTTCACAGTTTTTATGCACGACTCGTTCGAGAAAATCTCTTCGAAAATCTCTCGATAGTAAAAACCTTCCTTGCTCAGTGGCGTGTTAAATGGGAAGAGCTCCTTCGCACGTTCAAATTGCTCATCGTTCACATGGCTCGCGGCAAAAGAGCGAATCGTGTCTATCCAATTATAGCCCACGCCATCGCTGAATTGTTCCTTTTGTCTCCACAACACTTCATCGGGCAGATAGTTGTCGGTGAATGCAGCGCGTAATATGAATTTCTCGATGTTCTTGTTGGCTGGCGTTATCATGCGATCTTCCGGTCGGATGCTCATTGCGTAGTTCACAAAGTTTGTGTCTAAGAAAGGCACTCGCAGCTCAACGCCCCAAGCAAGAGTCGACTTGTTGGCTCTCAGACAATCCGACGACCACAAGTTCAGCACACGCGAGACTGTTTCATGATGGAAATCAGTTGCGTTGGGAGCGCTGTGGAAGTACAAATATCCGCCGAGAATCTCGTCTGCTCCCTCTCCACTCAACACCATTTTCAATCCACAGCTTTTGATGTAGCGTGTAAGAAGAAACATTGGGATACTGGCACGGATTGTAGTCACATCGTAGCTGTAACGAACAACATTAATATGAGCAGTTTATCATGAAGTTCATTCATCGGGCTTAAACATTCTCATGTTCCATTGAGCTTCACTTACGTTTCCAAATGGTAGATGATATCACGAATGCAATCGATTCCTTCATCGACGGTGAAATGCACTTCATGGTGATCGCTTCCGATGTAGTCGGCGACCATTTGGCTGTATTTGAAGTCCGGTGCTCCTTTCAAGCCAACGCTGTATCTGGAAAGGGAAGAAATCATGTAAACTTCAAACGCTTTCGGATGACACTTATTGTTGAGGCAAAAGTTATTACAAGCACACTTTCATTTCTATCAAACACTTACGTGTGGAGCTTGAAGTCGGGGTTCTTCTCTCGCATGATTCTCGTAGCAATCGAAGCAATCAATGAAGAGTCGACGCCCCCAGAGAGCAAGGAGCCGAACTTAACTTCGCACTGTAGGTGAGAGCGAACGGCAGACTCGAGTGCTTCCCTGAAAAGCTTCAAATCAACACTCTGCGAGGGAACCTTGGTAATCCAATCTTCCTTGTAAAACTTCACGAATTTCCACTTGTTGGATGTCCCGAGTTGATGAGAAAATAAGCTTCCTGTTGAGAAGAGCGGAGATGTATAGAGCCAACAATACATAATTCGCAAATTGATATGAAAGATATTTTTATAAAGATAAATGTTTAGTTTCCCTCTCATGTGCACAGTCGTTGTCGTCGTCATGCAGCTTTCGAGGTGTAAAGGATGGAGCTTATAAATTTTAAAAGCTGTAGTCGCTCCGTTGTTTCCAAGTCATGCGGGAATGAATAGAGAAACATGTGAGCTTACCTGTTGGAAAGTTCTGAACGTATGAACACTTCTCCGACAAGCACTTCATCTCGCTTGCAACCCAAATTTTGCCATGAACGTCTTCACCGATGTACATCGAGAGAATACCAAAGGGATCACGTGCAGCAACAACTTTCATGTTCTTACGGTCGAACAATGCAAATGCAAACATCCCAGTCATGTGATAAACCAAATCATCGCCGTATTTCTCATACAATCCAATTATGACATCGCAATCGCTTCGGGCTACGTATGGTTTCTTGTAGAACATCGACAACTCTTCTGAGATTTGCAAGAAGTTGTAAATTTCTCCGTTAGCGACTAATGTAATATCTCCATTATCAGATTGCAAAGGTTGGTCTCCGTGAGCCACGCCGATGATTCTCAACCTCTCATGGACCATTACGACCTCTTCCTCTTCGAAGAGAACGATTCCCGTCTTATCCGGTCCACGGTGTCGTTGCTTGCTTGAACACCTGTGAGCCATTTCCCTTAATGACTCTTTCGATGGAGTTTGCAGAGCTGCTTTATGGCCATTCCCGTTTGCATTACACTGTGCATCGCTGCAAGTGTTCCCGAAAATTGCAAATATTCCACACATGATGATGATAATACGCCGCTGTCTTTATCTGAAACGATTCTTTGTGCTACAATTTACTTATTATCAGTTCACGTAACAAGATCCGTAGCAACAACTGTTTTGCGAATGAGAATTTTTGGAGTAAATTGATATGTCAATGACCGACGCGAAGTTTGCGTCGTAAACAGATCGAGTGAAAGATTGTGGAAGAAATTAATTGCCTTATTGCGTCGTAATCTGAAGTCACGTTTCTTCCCGCGATTGGGGAATTCTCGCTGACTCTTCTTACATGCAAACATTGAAGAAGTCCACGTGTAAGCGACACGTTTAGACTTTGATATTGCGCACATTGTCAGCCCGCATGTTCATTCACTCCGCAGACGAATCCAATTTAAAATAACAAGACTCATTGTCAAGGCTTTCCTCATTCCAAAAAGTCTGCTCGAGTGGAATTTGAATGTCTGGCTCCGACTCAAAAGTTTCGAGTTGTCGCACAGCATAAAACCAAATATCAATCTCCATTTTCAATCGATGGAAATATTATTGGAAAGCGCAAACAGCTTTGAAGGACGATGAATTGCTTTTCCGGATTCGCGGTAGCGACTAAATGAAACTTACTTGCCTGCAGCCAGATGAACGACTAAATGCACAATATAATTAAACTTCGATGAAAAGTATTTGCACCCAACACAAAACTCTCTGCCGCACAAAAAACTTTCCGATATTTTATTCAAACGTTTGCGCTCGAGTTCCCGATTGAAAATAAATTCAAATTGAGTTTCGTATCGCTTTTATATTTTTTCCCTTCTGCACTTCGGTTGACGAATATTTATTCACCACGAACATGAAAGATATTCAACACAAAAAAGTCCAAATGTAAATGAAACTTATATGTGTTGTTGCATCATCTCTGTTATCTATCGACACTCTCGTTAGCTCGCGTAGTCTGCGCCTCGGACGTAGGCAGCTTGGCAGTGAATATTTGATGCGAGCAGAATCACTCGGTGAAAGAGAAAGTATTCTGAGTAAGCTTCGATCAAATTAAACGCTCGTCAAAATGTCGTTATCGCTCTGTCGTCACATTCCTCATCAAGTTATGATGATAGCAAATAACATTCGGAATATTCGCAATCCAATAAGCACGACCTTACCTTTCATCGTTCTCTTCCCGCTCGTTTCTCCGCTTCGATTCTCTCGCACTAACTTTGACGCGACATTAACATTGATCTGTAGTGAAAGGTGCACGGTGATGAGTCTCGCATTATCAGGAAATAATTCCAAGACGTGACTACAATAAAAATCTCACTGAGTGAGCTTGGAGACAACAAAAAGTTGGCGCGAGGACGCGAGAATGAAAGCGACTCAAACCGAAAAACCTTCCAGCGATTTCTTTTGTCATTTTTCGCATAAATTCTGGCACAACATAATTTAATTTCAAACTTTATGCCCGCTCATCGTGATGCGTACATTTCCCTCCGAGAGTTCGTTTCGTCTCTCGCTTCTTTTTTCCACCGAGCGGCTCGGCAGTAATTGTTCTTGCTGCCGACGATGCTCCGATTATAGAGATATTTCCATGTTATTATCGATTGCCGGCTCCACCGACGGTGTCTCTCGTTCCGTAGAATGCTGTTCAGCACCGTTATCGGCAGCAACGATAATGGAATACACAGGAATTCGCTTTTTTCCTTCCTCGTCTCCGCACAACAGTAGTCAATGAAATGACAAACGAGAAAATGGAAAATGAGCGGCTCTAATGCCGAGTTCATCACACACCGACCGAGAGAACAGTTCATTTATTCCGGGATCGCTTGACAACTTTACGGGGTCACCCAAGACTCGGTGAAACATTTCAGAGCGGCAGAGGCAAAACTTTGAGAGCTTTTCGAACGTGCTCGACAAGTCGAGTCTTGTCTCCACATTCGCATTTTTTCGACCGTAGTTCTGTAGCAAAAATCTACATGCCATTCATTTTAATTTGAATCTATGGCTCAGGATCACGAGCACCGAGTTCGTATCATTAAATATCTGCTCGGAGCTTTCATAGACAAATAAACATAACAATGAAAATGGACTTTTTATAGGTCATCGGACATACAAATTTTGTGCCATTCTTCTTCATGACAAACAGTTTTTGTCGTTTGCTCTCCTCGCTCGGTCGACTAACAAAGCTCATAAAAATCTCGACCGTCACTTCATTTCGGAGCCAATCAGTTTCGTCGCAGTGACCATAAACTGCTGAGCTTATGCGTCGTAGTTTAATTCGTTCTTTATGAAGTTCACTCGCTATGACTTGAGAGCTTCTTTCTGTTGATTCTTCTTCAAGTTTTATTCTGCGAAATTTGTAAAGTTCAACTCTCAGAATCATCAAGAATAACTTCCATCAAAAGGTTGCAGCAATTGACTTCTCCACAACTCTCGTGGTTATTCAATCCATTGAGTATTCAACTCCATAATGAATTTAAAAGTTGACTACAGAAAGCACTTTTGCATCGGAGTCTGAGGCAGTCAAAGAGAAGTCAAAGAGCGTTTGAAGTGCTCGAAGTTCGACGTGAATTTTTCTCTGCTAAGGGTAGAATTTTTATGCGAAGACATTCCTTTCAGGAAAACTTTCTTTCAGAGGAATTCTGTTGATTCAGTTATGGAAATCATGATGTGGACAAATGATTCTTTGCAAACAAGGCAACGAAAAATTCTTCTCCCGAGGCCCTGCGATTGAGGAGGAATTTACTTTCAGATGATATGGAAGGCGGACTGACGTAAAGCTTTGGCAAATTTAGATCAAATATTTGCCTTTGATGGAACATTACAAATTGCAAAGAAGAGGGAAAAATCGTAAAACAAATAAAAATTTATGTCTGAACATCTTTCTCGAGCCATCATAATCGTATCGTTCTTAGCTTCAAGTGTAAATAAAAGTCATGGAAAATCTCGACTTCATAATGGAGAAAACGTTAGAGGAATAATTTCGGAATGAATGATAATTCGATGGCATTACATAAGGTTTATGTACGAACAGCGCTTCAATCAAAGTCAATGAACGAGGGCGAAAGAGATGCGCTCGCTCGCTCGCTCTTAGTCGTTCTGAGAACACTTCAAAGACGGTATTTGATTTTATGTTGATTGATTGCGGTATTACCTGACTAAAAATATCTTAAAGCGCTTTGAAAGCTTTTCTAACGAACTTTTGAAGCCCGGGGCGGTGTTTTCCGAGAAGAAATCTAGATCGTAAATATTTGGTAACGCTCGACATCCTGCGTGCATCACTCAAAGATTCGATTTTCGAGCCTTCGCAAACATTTCCGGTCTCGCTTCAGCTCTTCAAGCGCTTCTCTTTATTGTAGACAAATAGAAATGACTTCGAGATGTGAAGCATTTTGAAGGCTTCAAGACGAATGGCAAGACAAACTCAAACACGAAATTCGGAGACAGTGGAGCGATCGTGAGCAGAGATAAGTAGATAAAGCCGTGATAATTTATAACTTTTCCTCTCAGGAAGTTTTGCTGCTAAAACGGAACTCTCGTCAACAGGTGTATAATGAGCTTTAGTTTAAATATCAACGTATCAACGTGACGAAAATCTTCAAGCTCATTATTTCAAAGATATCTAATTGAGTTATAAACTTTACGTTCTGTGAATTTTACTTCCATTTGTGCTCCACTTGATGAGGGACTGTTTAGAATCTCTCCGTGCGACTTGCTGTTCACTCTTAAAAAGTCAATGTTTAAGTTTCACTCGAGTTTCGTAGAAAAACTTTTGATGATGTAACTCAACTTTTGAAGCGTCCCTTATGTTTCAAAGCACTCTTGACAGTCTGTTGAGGAAGGAAACTTAATCACTAAACTTTTTATTCTGCAGAAAAGAATTCCTGCGTTACAATTGAGCTGTGTAGAGGTATGAACATGCCTCAAGAGCAGCGAAAAGCTTTGTATGCTTTTGCTAGCATGCAGAGTTCGTAATTGTCCTTTGAAAATGCTGGATAACCTAGATAAGTGGGATGACAATGTATTAAAGCAGTCTAACTAATTTGATGACTAAAAAGCAATCGCATCTAATCTACGACAAAGGTTCAGCAATTGTTAAACGTCTCCATCGTTATGTAAACATCTTGTCAACCGAATAATTTGCCTCTCAACCGTGACTTACACATTGTCTAATTAACATGTTTCTGTCTAACTCGTTGCTCTGTCAACATCAAAAAACTTTTCCCGGAATGTTCCAGAATAAATTTTCGTGAAGAATTTTATCTCTAAAGCGTTATGTAAATGAGGTTTTTCACATTTAATTTTTCCTCTTATTTTCCACCATCGCGTGGAACGGAATCCTCCTCAGAGAGAAGGTTTTATTGGAATTCTTATCTCTGCAAAGCTTTATTGCATTTCTTTTTTGTTGCAGACAAATCTGAATTTCTTCGCTGGTGATTTCGCTCGACAATTCAACGCACTATCTAGCGCGCTCGGGTTTATTGTCCGTCTTAGAATGCTCAACCGTAAAATATTTAAAAACAATTTAACTGCCGAGGAATGAAAGATTGTTCGCCCATTGTTTGATTTGTCTTTGAAGGTGGCGAAGGGTTAAACCTTTCGCGCTCCTTCATTTAATTAAACGACGGTATCGTGATGATTTGTTTGAATAATTGCTCGTCACGCAATGCAAAGCAATAGCAAAGTTCTGGCGTCGTCAATGCAAGCGGAAAACTTTGACTCCAACGATCCGATAATTGGCAAGAGGGATAAATGGTCGGAGCAGGTTTCGAATAAATCAGAAATAGGTTAATGTTTGTACGACTCAACGTCATTTATTAAGCCGCTGAGGCAACAAAAAAACTACGAGAGCTGACGTATATTACAGATATTTGCTCAACGCTCTCGATTGTTTTTACAGTCTGCTGCAATTTGTCTTATTTTATTCGCTGTTATATTTTTATTATGTTTTATATTTTCAGTGCGGAATATGAAAAATGACTTCGTTGGCAGAACGAAATCCATGTGTTTAACAGCTCAATAAATCAAATGTAATTGCTTTAATGATTTTAATTCATTTTTATCGAGATTCAGCTTAATGGTTCATTCTCATTCGATTTAGGATGATAAATCTCGCAATCGTCCCGAGAGGAAGATCAAGCACAAGTGCAAAATTTATTTGCGCGAGTCAAACACAAACAAACGAGTCAGAGCAAAGAGTTTAAAGTTTAACTCAAACATCAATCTTGATATAGTCGCGATTTGCAATAGATCACTCGATGTTTTCTCCTCAATACAGATTAAGCGGGGCTGAGGTGCTTCATTCGTCATCAAGCGTTTGACGCCAGTTCAGAGTCTGAACTTCAGACTGAGCTTTATCTCAATCTGCACGGCCGAAGTAACTTGATCGAGAAAGATTTACAGTTTCGTGTTTTGATAAATTGCTTACGCTTTAGGGAAAGCTTACGATATCCGAGTGAGTTTACCTTCCGTCTGTTCGAATTCTCTGCAAACAAAAGTTGTCTCAGTTTCAAAGCGAACACATAATGTTCAAAAGAAAACTTCCGCCATCCTCGTCGCTTAAAGCAACTCGAATCATTAGTTCGCATCAGCGGTTTCTAGATATCTAATCAATACAACCTATAACTTCCTATGATGTTCATTAGTGGAAGAGGCAAGATGCGCACAAATTAATTCCATTTTATGATCTAGTTCGCTTCATTTCAATCAAATAGAATTATGTTGTTATGGAGACCTCTCTTCTAATTGCTCATCTTTTTCTCGTCACTGCGGACAGTTCAACGACGGGAATAAAAATACTAAATTATCGCAATTACTTGCTCGGACTTGTCCTGCGGAACGTAACAAATGACAAAACATTCATCACCAAGTGGAATTATAATAATTTGGAAAGGAAAAGTTCTTTGAGACTCATTAAATCAAGCCCCGATTGGGGTTGACAGAAAGTCGTGACAGTTTAGGTCATGTTTGGAACTCAGGCGCCTTCTTCTTCCCGTTCCTTGAACGAGAAAAAGAAATCATAAATTTTCATTATCTGGTTCCCTATTTCGTGCGAAATAACTCAATTAACATAATTTAGAATTCAGAGCTTTCACTTTGCGTACAGTTTCTTTTCTTCATCCTCGACCCTCCCCTTCATCTAAATTACTTTCACTTTTTTTGTTGTTCTTCTCGTGGCTTGGACGACGACGACGGAAAGACCATTTTTCTCAATTTAAATTGTCGAAAACAGGATGATAAATAAATAAAATGTGACGCGCAAGACGACGAAGGAAAAAATTCCTTGGCTATTGATTGATTTTTGTGTTAATTAAGTTACGCTGTTGCGGGGAGAGATTCATCCCTAAGCCTGTGGTATTAAAATGAGAAGAAAAATAGCTCGAAATGACAGAGCGCAAATCTGTGATGACAAAAGTTCAGTGGCGTCTGTCGGCGGCTGTTTATCGAAGAGAAGGGAAATTCATTAGACGAAAGATTCGTTCGTTATCGTCGGGCTCGCCTCCACCATTCAATTTTCCTTCCTTTCTTACGCACTTCGTGTGACAATGAGACACATAATGAACAATTTCTCCGGTTGTTGTTGTTTGTTCGTTACAGCAGTGGAAGAACGACGAAGGGAAAATAAATGAAAATTAAATTGAAAAGGATCGCAACGTGAAATCGTTTATAAACATTTTTAGTGGCGAGAGAAAAAAGCAAAAGACGAAGGAAAATATTTTGGCAAGAGGCAGAAGGAAACAACGAAAGGAAAGCAGCGGAAAATATCTGAGAGAAAAGATTTTTTCCTCTTCGAATCGCAACGTTAAAACCGAAAAAGCAACAGCGAGCGAGAAACTGCTCGCCGTAAGTATTAATGAGTCATATGAGATATTTGTTGATATTATTTTGTTTCTGAAAGTTTACACTATCGTTCAAATCAAGCTCTGAAATTACCTTTCCAGGTAATGTTTGTTTGATAGTTTGCAAGAAACCGACAGCTGATGTCGAAGTGTTTGGATTGATAACAACATAATACGCTTGTTTATGTCTAACTCAAAATGTGTGCAAATCATAGAAGTATGAAATTCTGTCAAGTTCTAAGAAAATATTTTTTGATCTAAATACTTGTAAACATGTTTCCATGATTCAAAATTCTAATAAAACTATCCATGTGCGAAATAAGTGGAAATTAGTAAAATTTTGCTACCGGAAAACCAACAAAACATTTCATCCTCCCAAATAAGGACTTATATTGGGACGTTCCATGTTTCTCGTATTCACAGAGAAAACATCTAAAGTATTTTTATATGAACGGGACAATCTGACACATCTTCGAACTAGACACATACCGAAAGCAAGAGTAACTCTAGTGTAAACTTATTAAGGAGTTTTCAGGAAAACAAAAGTAAATGTGTACAGATCAAGAACAAGACAAAATGGTTTTGTTTTACCGGATTCAGATTTAAGTTGAACAATCCATTGGACAAATCAAAACATGTTCGGAAATTGTTTAAAAAATTATCATGTCAATCTGATCAACAAACAGAAAACTGAGTATTCCGCTATAACAGTCGAGATTAGTTTGTTCAAGGTGAAAGATTCAGTTTAGGAAATGAGAAGTTCCTGGTTGATTGTGATCGTGCTTGTCCAGATTCCGTGCCGAGGAATCATATTGGGCAACACCGCGAGTTCATCTGCATTGCCAACTGCATTCGAGAATGTCACTCGACATTTGTTTCAATTGGAAACGCGAATGTTCATCAACAATTATGGCGTCGATTCAAATACGCTAACGTGGCTTTTACTAAGAAACTTGAACAAGAACGCGATGCCGTTTCAATTACAAAATTTGAAGCTGAAAACCGATCAAGTGTCTATCAACTCCTCAACGCTTATCACATTCGACTCCTTCGCGATATTTCGAGCTTTCAATCAAAAATTGAATTTGACGAACGAATATTACAAACCAATGCAATTGTTTGTCTTTTGTCGCGATGCAAAAGTCAGCGATCTAAAAGCAATAGCTCAAGATGTCGAGTTCAAAGCAAGCAATGATGTTATGATAGTTATAGCAGCGGAAGGTCATGCGCGAGTAAAAACTGCTTTAGAGGATCACATTCCTTATGAATATTTCCTGATCGAAGAAACTAACTGCGTTAGACTCTTGACGTATGTTTGGTATTCGCCTGGAAATTGTGGCAAGTTGGAACTGATCGAGATCAACAGTTTTAGTAAGAACACAATGAGATGGAAAAGTGACAAGTTCTCAATAAACAAGTTGGCAAACTTATATGGGTGCGACCTAATCAGCGTCTTCGGTGGGAACGATAGAAAACTGATTATGCATATTAGTATCATATACGACCTACAAATTAACCTAAACTATAACTTGAAGCTTTGGGAAGCCAGAAACACCAAAAAGCTTGTTGATGTAGTTTTTCGAACGGGTTGCTTGAACGCACTTGATAAACATCTCAAGTTTAAAGAATTGACGTAAGTTTGAATATATTTTTAAGGCTTTTTCTCGAAGACAAAAACACGTAAATATTTTCTTTATCTGTCTGTCCGTCAATCTGGCCATCTGTCTAGGTAACTCAAGAACGTAAGCATTTGAAAACTTCTAGTTTTTGCTATTCGAGAGAGATTTCTTTTCAGTTTAGACGAGTTCAGAAATGAATCGCGGTCGATCTGGCCTGATCCTTCTGGTACCGATTTTCTCTCTCAAGACGTCGTATACCATACACAACAGTGTGCTAAAACTAAATGTCCTTGAGTCAAGACGGACCGATGGACAATACTGGAACAAGTTAGTGACAAGTGGGAGAGTAAGTAAATTTTCGAGTAGGTAAATAACGGGTCGTTTCTAAAACTTCAATTGCCCGAATAACTCAAAGATTTCAAATGTCGAGGATTAAATTTTTTAAATCGAGAAAAAGTCCTTATAAAGTTTGATCAAAAGTGGCCGTAGCACTTGTTTCTATTTTATTCTCTTTTCAAACAGGCCTAGTGCTTACTCGCATCAGTCCTTCTTGACAAGTTCCATTTACTTCTCACCAGTAAAAATGGCCGTGCCGCCAACTGAAAATATCTCAGAATATGACAAGCTTGCATTGCCTTTCGACAATTATGTTTGGGGTTTGATCACTTTAACTTTCGTGTTTGCTTTTGCCACAACTTTTGTTCTGCATTGCGTTCAACGGAAAATCAGAGACATCGTCGTTGGGTCGAACGTCACAACGCCATCTCTGAACGTTACTCAAATCTTCTTCGGGATCGCTCAAGTCCAAGTTCCACGTGGTAGTTTCGCAAGATTCCTTGCAATCTCCTTCATTCTCTACAGTTTAATTATTCGAACAGCGTGGCAAGGAAAAATGTTTGAGTTCATACAGAAAAATGTAACGAAACCTGAGATGCAAACAGTCGAAGAAATGATCGAGAAAGGATACACGTTTTACATGGAGCCAGACTTCAAGAAAAAGTATCCTGAAACGGAGATCGCCAAAAGGTTTGTTCAATATAAAAATAAATACTTTGTGACCACAAACATTTATTTTGAAGGGCTAAAATCAAGGAATTTGACATGGAAACTCCCGCTGGTGAAACTTTAATGAGACTCATAGTTAAAACAGATTTCAAAGGGGTGATTCAAATGGATCTCGCCGCATTAAGTGCTACAACTTATTGGACAGAAGGCCGCTCTCTTAAAAGGATCAGAAGAGAAGTTCTAGACATTCAAATCTGCGGATTAAAGTTTCCTCACCATCATCACTTCACTGGCATCTTCGATTTGAAGTCGCAGCAGCTTTTTACTGCCGGAATCATACAATTGCACACTGCCTACGTTCACAGATTTTTAGATCCTAAGCGATATAAGCACTTATATCTTTATGAACCCACAAAATTGACCATGAAAAAGCTCGAGCCTGGATTTGTCATTTGGTTTGCAAGCTTCTCTCTGGCATTTGTAGCGCTTTTGATGGAATGGCTGACAACGATCAAGGATTACATTCTGATCAAATACATTCTCGAGGCATTCTACAGAACGAGACACGAATCCAAGCACAGCACAAATCAATCAGGAGTCCAAACACTAGTCTGCAATCCTTATATGGCAGTAGCAAACATAAATCCAACTACTGATTGCGAAAAAAATGATATTGAAAGTCTGAACGTCGTCAAAGTTAATCACGGTAAATCAATCTTGGATAAAAATGGATCAGATGTGATTCTGGAAGACCTTGAAGAAACCTTGGACTAATGTGTTTGTTGTGATGAAAGCTGTTTTGTAGGGAGCTCGTGAGTTTCACGAGAACGTTCAAATTTTGTTTTGAAATTCTGAAATCTGTAGAACTACGAGTATTCTAGGAAAGTATTTTTGAATTATAATTTTAAGGTTCGAAATGTTTCCTGATTTCGAATATCAATATTGTCCAATATCAATAAAAACTCTCATTGTCCAAAATTAGTCGTTTTGCCTAGCTAACATTTTGTCATCAGGAAAACTCTGAGAAGCGAGAGACGAAGGAAAATATTTTGGCAAGAGGCAGAAGGAAACAACGAAAGGAAAGCAGCGGAAAATATCTGAGAGAAAAGATTATTTCCTCCCCGAATCGCAACGTCAAAACCGAAAAGGCAACAGCGAGCGAGTGAGCAGAGGGCGAGAGTAGGAAAAACTGCTCGCCGTAAGTATTAATGAGCCATATAAGACGGGATTTTCGTTGCCATTGTTTTGTTCTCGAGCGTTTACACTAGTTAAGGCGAGCAGCAGCAAAAAGTATGTATTTAATCAGATTTCATTATTTTTTCACTCCGCACATAGCTCGGAACGACTGAAGCTGTTCGGAGGAATGAACAGAGAAAAAGGTTAACATATGGGATCATCAAAATGCGATTATATGTGTGTTTGCTATCTTATCACGATGCGATGTATCACTAAACGCCCGAGTTCTCCAAGATTTCACAACATTAATTTACTCTTCGCTCTCTTCGCTTTGCCAGCAACTGTTTGCTTTGGGGCTTTCCGAGTTGATGAAAATTATGGTACAATGGGGAAAAGTTTCGGAATGGAGTTTCGATTGAATGGTAAACACTTGGTGAGCTTGAAATTGAAGGGTTCGTTGCTCAAACAATGGAATTTCCACATCGCAATGTTAGTTTTATTGTGTAATTCATTTACTATGTAAGAACATGTTTATGCGCGAAACAAATATGGAGCTGAGAGCAATAAAACTCAACAGCGTTGAGTGCCGTGTTTTGCTCTCATCTCACGAACTCATTACAATAAAATGACACTTCGTGCGAGAATGGAAAAGCTTCCTTCCACTATTTTATGATGAGCATTCTTCCTCCTGTTACACTCGAGCTCGCATCCAAGTCGAAGACCACACGGAGTCAAGGACTGCAATCGAATCCAATCATTCTGAACGAGAGGAAAATTGTATTTCAATCGAGTCCTTCGATAAAGATCTCGCAGTTACCTCACTTACGGATTAGGAGCCCGTATCCACATTTCAGATATTTGCTTTTCATTTTATCAAGCCGTGAATAAATTTATATTTGGGGATCGTTCTCGGAAAATGCTTCAGAGCATCTGTGCGTTGGAAAGCGAGAGACAGAGAAAAGAAGGAAAAAATTCTCTGGCTGGTAAATTGTTTCGGCATTCAACCCAACAGGTAAGCGCTTCAACGATTTTCTTTTTATCAAACTCAGCGTTCACGTTTTTATTTCGCGTCGACCGGCAATGTTATGCACAGCACTTTTCCTCCACCTCTGCCGTAAGCATCTTTGTGGCTTCACCCGACTCAATAATGAGAGAGAAGCATCGTGCAAACGCGAAAATTATTTGCTGTTTTACGTCGTAAGACGTGGTGGCTTAAATCGCGAGAATTGCCAAGCAATCAGCACTCGTTTGCGTATTCATTGCATAACATTCGGCAGCAAATAAATATTTTTAATGACGATGGTAAGAAGATTTCGATTCCCACTTGTGAATTTATGTCGAACAAATTTACATAAGATATCCGGAGCGGAGGCAGCGGCAAACGATTCTGAGAAAATGATGTCGCGCAAAAGTCCCTGAAATTAAATTCCATAAATTTTCCATTGCAAACGCTTTGATAATATCAATTTAATCGCAATTTCCATGCCTATAGCCGACAACTTTATCGTTTGACTCGGCTCCTGAAATACGAAAATCCTTAATTGAACGAAATACAAAATTCGTCAAACAATTCTCTTCTCGCCCTATTTAAATTACAGCGATTTTCCGCTCGATTTATCAAGGGAGAAAATAATTATTTTTGAGAAAATGGTAGACACAATAAATTGAACGTTCCCGTCTTTTGTTAGAGAATCGATAGCGTCTCAGCTCTAATGTGAAAACGCTTGTGCCTTATCAGAAATTCTGCGTACAACGTTAACCATTTCGTTCGTTGTTTTATATTTTAATTAAATTTCTCTTCATTGATTCCGAGCCACGTTGGGATAAACGATCTCCCCTCGCCCGCCTTCTCGATAACCTCAAACTTTATCAAAGGCCAAAACACAACAAGTTAGGCATGAGCCGAAAGCTCCATGAATAATCAAATTAAAATGCTGCAAAGTATTCTGAAAGTTGAAGCTGATTTAGAAAGTTTTATGCAAGTGCATGAGATTCTGGAAGGGAAAAACTTTTCAAGTGGTCACGTAGAGACTGAAAATGGAAGCAGAGCAGATTTGTCTCAACTCAGCAGAGCAAGACTTATCTCAACTCATCTTTCGTTTGCTCCACTCAGCGCTTCTTGCGATGTGAGTGAGCTTTCACAAAGACTCTACCGCAGTTATCGCATCAAAGAAAACAACAATATAAATTTCCCTAATGCGATTACTTTCAAATGAGAAACCCTAATTGTTCCTCGCTCGTGTCTTTGTGACTGAAGATTTTAAATTTGCAACGTGATCAAATTACGCAACAATTTTCGCAAATTGAGTTAAATCGTCACCACCCAAACATTGTCATGAATATTCTGCTTGCTGATGAAATGAGAAACTTGAACGAGAGCAAAACTGAAATTGGGAAACGTTGAACGAGGAAATTTTCTTTATTTCAATTCAATCATCATTCCCAGGAGATCTTCGAAATTAAGTTTCCTTCCGACGTTCTCCTTTCTTGGAGTCGATAGAAAGCATTTAATTTTCGTTCTACACTCATCAAAAAGACGGAGAAAACTTTACGTATCGAGTTTCACCTTTTGGCCATTATGAAGCCTGATGGTGATAGGAAAATGTATTGGGCCTTTAACAGCAGCAACATCTGCTGCCGAAAGAGTCGATAGAAATTTGTATCACGTTTCAAGTGCTTCTAATTCTCCATTTAGATTGAGGCCTTCCCCTCGTACCTTTCGATTATATTAAAATATATTTTCCGAAGCCGGAAGGGTCCATTAGGCTCCACTGTAATTGATCTCGAATCGATGATTCAGTCAGCATTATAATCATCGTAAAATAATCTGCTGATGTCATTCCATCTATAAATAATTAAGAATATTCTCGTAAAGTTCGACAAAGCAGATGACAAATCTTCGCTCTCTTTCAGCACGCTCAATGTCATTTGAGCCGATGACTTTAAACAGAAACATCGTTGACGATACATTTTATTGATGATAGTGTTTATCTTAAACAGTTTATCAATATACTTTATACAAAATTCATTGTTCATTGTAATTCTATCTCATCTTAAATGCTTTTGATTCAACTCTATACTACACATTTATAAACGATACTTGCTGATGGAAATGATCTACTGAAGAAATTGTGATGGCTCCCAAGGGCATCACATCCTGCGGCATTACAAAATTAGCATTGCTCAAATTTATATCAAAATTTACTTTTCATCAATAGAAATCTTCCAGAATTTATGATATTTGTAGTAAATGTCATGTTGATTTGATGAGTTTAGGTCGAATGCCATTGCCAATGTGATGCATGCCATTGGGAGTATGGAATGTAACGCCAGGGAACCGGACTCAAATATTGCAATTAAAGTTTAAAAGTTTTATGGTTTGTAGGAGAGAAAGTTGAAGAAGCTTGGGTGGCAATGAAATATCTACGAAAGTCTCATCTATCAATTAATTAGCTTAGAGAAACAATTACCCTTGCAATTAACCTCTCTGCTGAAGTACAAAAATATTAAAATTCCTCCAGGAGAAACTGAAAAAGTTTTCTCCCTTGTTACAATGACAACTTGTTACGTCGACTTTAAGTTCAAACTTTCTTTCTCCTCGAATAAAACAGAAATTCCAACTCTAATTGAACGAAAAACTTTATGTACATGATTCGTTTAGTGTGGATTATTTTTACAGCAAAAAATATTCTTCAACATCAATTGTATTTAGACGGTAATCTCAAGGTTTTTAGTTCTGCAATTTATACATTTAACTGCCTTCATCTAAGATTGTTTTTCATTAATCTACAGCGCTAGCTGATCTCAATGTTTATTCACCGTGGCGCATGAAATCCTTGTTTACTTAATACACCTTTGAGCTTCATCAAGCTGCTCTTCTTTCTGTTCTGCTTAGCGAGAAAAAGCTCAAATATAAACAAAAGTTCAGCGAAGCGGTTCCTTCTCAGGAACTCCTCAGTAAGAACGTTGATTAAAACAAAAATAATTTTTTATCATCGAGTTTCTAGTAGTTGTTATAAAACCAAAGAAACTTTAAATTAAGCAGAAATGTTAATGCTCTGCACGATGTAAAAACAGACGTTGATGTACTGGTGTAATGTTTCACTTCCATATCCCTCGCCTCGGTATCTGCAGTTCGAGTGAGAGGGAAACAAGAGAATTAAGAAGAAACAGTAATAGGAATGAGAAAAATATTCAACAAACAAGCATACAAATGAAGAATCAGTGGATGGAAAAAGTTTTAATTAATTTATAAAATGAACGTCGAGCAGTGAACACAGAATCGGAGAGGTTGAACAACGACTACAGAGAAGTGCTGAAGGAAAACACATAACGATGCGAACACTAATGAAAATCATCCAGCAATTTTCATTATCGCAAAGATTAAAACATTTTCCACTGCAGGTTGCTCTATAATTTAATTTTTCCAGCAGCCAGCACCTGGGATTATGGAGAAGTCGAGTTGCATGTATGTAAGCTTCCATATGAAAGTTCAACTATATTCAATTTTTAATCTCGCCTCCTGCACGTTGTAATTGATTGAAAATAATTGAAAAATTTGCTAATGCTCGAGTCGAGTATGCGGAGTGTGCAGGGGAAAAGTTTGAACAGGGAAATTGAATCTCATCGATGGATGGGAAAAAACCATTATGGAAAATTTTACAGAATCATGTGTGGCAATTAATTTCATGAGATGCAATGCAGACAAAGTTTCATCCTCTCTAGACACGATAATTGATTTAGAAGGTGAAACCCGCTCACTCCCAGTTTGTTGCTAAACTCAAATTTACTCACCTATTAGAGACGTTGAGAATACAAATCGTTCGGAGAAATCGCTCCAGCCGTATCGATTCCTGGTGAGCGTGAAAAATGTTTTCCATTAGTAGGAATATTAGTGAAAATCCCTATCAGCGCTTCGCAGAAGAGGCAAGCGACTGGCTCATTCATATTCAAAGGTGAAACGATGAAAAAAGGCAATGAACTAATTGACTCTACCTTGCGATGACTTTCGCCTCGTACTGCTGATCTGGCTCCAAGTTTCTGATGATGTAACTCATTCCCTGCGTGTAATGAGTGGAGAACGGGTAGGGCTGCAAGACCAAATCAATCCAATCGGTGTTCGGTCGATGAAAAACGTTGCCAAAGCCACTCGAGTATGATGAAAAGGAATCGTACGGGCTCTGTACGTTGGAATTATCTTTCTGCAATCATTAATGAGAGAAGAGGGGGAAGATAGTCTCGAGTCATGGAGCTTATTTGTTTAGTTAACGAACATAATTGGCATGACTAGGATACGAAGCATCCTTGTTGTGGGCGTCCATCGATGGATCCAAATGGTTTTGAAAGCCGATGCTGTTGTGGCTCAGCGTTTTGTAATACAATTTGTATTCCTCGATGGGAGCGTACGAGTCAACCGTCCATGAAATATTGTATTTATCCCTCCACTGGCTTTGAGCGTTTGAACGGAATTGCGGTGCTCGAGGCAGGCCGGACAACGTTATGATTTTTTTATTCTTTCCTAATTGATTATCAGCTACGCACGAGTAATTTCCGAAATCCTGGGCCTTCACTCGCCGGATGGTGAGTGTGTGACGAGTTAGGCGATTTTCCATCGTGTACTGTTCGTTGTGCTGATCAATCGGCATCGTGTCCCGCAGCCACGAAACCTGAACGAGCAGAAATGATTTCATTATCAATTTAAAAGTGCCCACATCGACCATCATTAATCACATTATTACTTCTGGTTGCGTTTCGCCATGAACAATACAACTTAACGTAGCTTCCTGTCCTTCACCTGAATACACAATCGGATTTTCGACCGTAATTTCTGGTGGATCTGTGAGAGAGAGAGGGAGGATTGCGGAAATATTATTTACAAAAATTTAAAGCCAAAAACAATTTCCGACCGACACGAATTAATTAAAAAGATGTTTATGCTTAATTTCACTCAGAGGTTGAAAGGAACATTCGTAGGGGAATGAAAAGCTTGTGGTTGAATGATGTCGAGATGATAATCAACCGTGCACGTTTCGAGTGGACTTAATTTTACAGCACACACAAGAAGCATGTGCCTATTCAAAGCTTGACAAAGGAAAGCGGTTCAGGGACGAGATGTGAGCGAGAGTCCCTTTCAATAATTAAGCAGAAAGCTGTCATGTTTATGTCATCATTTAGATATTTGAAGCATAATTAATTATTGCACGCCCTTCCACCCAACTCTTAAGCAAAGTCCTCCTAATGAGAGGACTCTAGAATAGAAATTGCTTTATATGCTTGAAGCAGCTACTCATCATTGCTGAGGGCGAGAAGAAGGAATCGAGTGTGAATAAATTAAATGTTATTTTGTAGCACTTGAGGAACAAAAGGAAAGACATTTCACTTGAAGCAATTTGTCTGTCACACGAATGAACAATTTCTTTTTCGTTCCATCCATCTTTTCTTCTGCTTTACGTCGTCGGCAGACACATTTCACTCTCGAAAACAATGCAGCAAGTACATATTTACAATCTTCTCAAGACTAATGTATTGGGCTCGAGACAAAAGCGAACATCGCGTAGTTATGAATTTTCCTTGTGGAGAATGCGACGCTCTTCATTTGTTGAATTCGCTTGTCATAAATTCTCGCAATAAGCTCTCGGAATCACTGCTCCGAATGTGATTTCTTTTTTCCTTCCCCTCCCGCTGTACTTATGATGAAATGCGATAAAATATGCGGGAGGCGGCAGCTTTTCTCCTCAGCTTGCTTCAAAATTACTTACATAAGACGTGTAATGCAATTTGACTGGAAGCAGTCTGGCCCACGCCGTTGTTCGCTGTGCAGATGTATGTGCCGCCTTTGTGCCGATCCATGTTTTCGATTACGTAATTTGAAGATACATAATTTGATTCCCCTGCGAATACAATAAAAATAACACGTGTAATGATGGCAGTTTAAGTGTCATGTACTTGTGAAAGCTTTTTACGGGTGGAGAACAAACAATATTCGGATTTATCGCAGAGCTTTTACATTGTTGCTGTGCGAACTAATTGAAAATGCTAACGAAGCCTTGCGAAGTGCGGCTCTCGTCTGCTCTCGATACAATTTGCGAATATGAAATGTGTGGAAACATGTTCATTTGCGGTGGGAACTCATTAAAAGCACGTCAAGCTCATGTGAGCCTGAAACATGTTTAATTAAATTTTAATGATGTTTGGTTGCTCTGTCGATTCTTCTTCACATTTCTCCTTACGCTGAACGATTGAATTTGCCAACGGAATATTTAAACAGAACGAGCCAGATGCTTCTGTTGATATTCTTCCCTTCTGCTGACGCAATTAATTTTAATTAAAGCACCTTCTTGTTTATAAAGTTGCTGCCGTGCTTGAGACTTCATTTTAATTTTGCCTTTTTTTTCTCTTCGTCTTGGCGTTGAGATCGACGAAAACAAAGATTTTATGAATTAGCTTATTCACGTTGGCGCTGATATAACAGCCAGCATTAATTCAAAACTTTATCGAGAATTCCTTTCCGTCTGCGAACGATGAGGGCAAAGAATGAAGATTGCTTTCACATTCCTTTTCATTATGAGAGTTTGTGAAGAGTTTCTGGCAATATAATAAATACACGCTTGACCTGAATCCGATGCTGATCTTAAATTACAGTGCAGTTCAAATTCTCATTTTCCTCTCGAGTGGAACACGACGCAGAAGAGTGAATGCTTGAGAAGAAAGCGAGAAGAAGCTCGATGGATTTTCAGGTGTTTGTCCGAGAAGGTGTTTCATCCTCATCAAATAACTTTTTATCGGGTGAGTGAGGAGCAGCTCAATGTTTATGTGCTCGAGACAGACGACGAGTGCTGGAGCATTTTCTTGTTTGAATGTTTATTACGAGAGCTTTTTCCTTCCCTAGCAAGATCTGCTGGCGACACTTTCGAGGAGCAGCCACACCAAACGTGCCTTATATCAAACAATGATCGTATTATGTTTGTGATTCATATGCGGAGACCGAGCAAATACGAGAAAGTTCTTTCAAAACGAAAGCAAATATTTATTCGCCAAATAGAAAAATGGTTTCTCGCAACTCGAACGGTGGACCGAAGTAAAAGTTCGACTCGACTTACCGTTAGGTAACAAATTATTTTTCCTCGTCCAAGTGATGTTCGGCATTGGATTGCCCGTAGCCGAGCACTCTAATCGTACTGGTGATCCTTTTTTCACTTGCAAATGGCCCCCAGATGTGACATGATTTATTTTAGGGGGAACTGAGATGATAGCGAGCCGGAGCAAAAGTGAAAGAGAAAAACAAGTCAGAATGAAACATTAAATTAAAAGAGAAAACTTAAAATTCACCCCGACGTAAATTGAGAACGAAAAAGCTTTGTTTATGACAATCTATTTGGGAGAAGCTTTTTCGTTTCCCAAAAACGAAATGAGGCGACTCGGTGAAAGTTTTGTAGTCGTAGGCAGAGCTGACAGTTGAATTCTAAAATGTTTCTTTTTGCTCTCGGGCCGTCGCACCAGGGAAACCCCAAAAGCGCTTCAGACGAGAGAAAACAAACTGGAAAATTTATTCTGTGCAAAAAAATATCTTAAAGTTTACTGATGCATACCGAAGGAAGGGAGGAAAAAGCAACAATCAGGAGATGTAGTGATGTTTGTCTTCCTCTCTTCCTTCCTCGCCTCGCTGAGAGAGCAAACAGTCTCACCAAAAATTCGAGCCCTGTTCAAATTTATGGGCTTCCGTAAGACGAGAGTCTTAGCATGAAATAAATTTTGGTTTCGTCATGGCCAAGAGGAGGAAATTTTGATTTACTGATCGGTTCTCTCGACACACAAGACAGATTATTCAATGAAGGGCTCAAAGCGATTTGATTAATAACTTTGCTAATTCAATCCACTGAAGCGAGTCACTGCGACACAGAATAATTGATATTTATGGTCAGCATCAATTCCCTCAGCTCTGCTTATTTCTTGACTTTATTTCTTTAAGGCTCTTCTCTTACTCAGTATTTCTACATGATGCGTTATCTCCCTCGGCTCTAAGGTGCCAATTTGACAAATATAATCTCCTGCATCGGATGGAACAGCATCCCGGATTTGTAAAGTGTATCCATTAACTAATCTCACTCTGGGATCGGGAGTGACTTTAACTTGACCCGCCGTTAGGATTGCGATGCCTCGTTTCCATGCGAGGACGAACGACCCTATGCACGAGGAAAAAGCATAAAGAGAAATGAAGAAAAAGGGTTAACATTACACAGAATATCATGATTTTGTCGTGAAAAAGGTTGGAGCATTGTGTACACTCTCGCTCGCAACGTTGGCAGTTAGAGAAATTACCTGGTGTCGTGACCTCGCAGGGAAGTGTTATCACATCTCCGACAGCAAATTTAAAAGCTTCGGACCTCGATATAAACATGGGCTCATTCTTATTTACTACCTGACTACCAGCTAAAGCTCCTGTAAAAGGAAATGAACAAATATTTGGAATTCAGATAAGGCGCTTTCGATCAGCAAACAAGTGATATTGGAAATGAAACTTTTCCGATATGTTGAGCACTTCCCCTTTAATTACAAAACTTTCCTTCTCTTCGGAGTCGAAGAAAGCTAGAGTCGAACTCTCTCACGCTGTGCATTTAAATACGAGTAATTTTCGGTCGGGAAGTTGTTGCGAGACTTTATCTTCATCGGATCGAGAAGGAATTTCAGTTGTCGGAAAAGTTTTCTTTCTATTTTCGGCAACAAAAGAAAAGTCGAAGAAATTCTCCCTCCGACGCCACGGGGAAGAAGTGAAATGGGATCCGGACGACTATTTAAATTGCTCAACGAAGTGAATCAATTTGGGCAATTAAGTGAAAATTGAACTGCAATTACGCCAGTTTCCCGTTAATTATATCTTTCGAATTCATTTTTCATCGCATTAAACACTCGCAGTGCATTTGATGATTACCCGTTTCGCACATAAATTCCTGCTGCAATCAATGAATCAAACGGAAACTTCCGCCCCGCTCTTTTGAAAGCTATACGTTCATTTAGCATGCACAGCACGAGAGCGCACCGAGCGAATCGTTTTCAACTTCAATAGAAGGGTTTGCTCCAACGGAATTTAGTTCTGATTTAAAAGCAGAGCCATTAAGCATTCCGTTTGATGTTCATGATGGTCCTGTAATACCAAATGGGGGTGGCTCACCTATCTTAAAGTTATCTGAGTGGATGCATATTATTGTCAACAGGTGCAGAAGCCAGCTTTTGATAAACTTTCTGTTCTCTCTATACACTTGCATACTTATTTCCGTCTCTGTCTCGGCAGCCTTTTCAATAAACTTAAGCTTGCTCCATTGACTGAGCGCAATGAAGTAGTAAATCACTGTTATCACTGATTGACTTTAATGCCATAATCAAATGCGCTCTCTACGCATACTCTGAATTCACTTCACTTCACATAATTCCATCAGATAATTCATCCTTTTTGAATGCAGCTGAAAGGAGAAACGATTTAATCTCATGGAGCTCCCCAGCTTGAACAATCTACATCAAGTTTCCTGCTGTCCTGAAGTTATTGACATTTTCTTAATTGCATCTTTGAGCTCCACAAACAAATCTCCCCCGTTTGAATCGTTTCGAAAGCAATTTTCCAGCAATTTCTCAAAGGCTTTGCTCGGATAAAAATCATTTCGTTTTAATGCCCAATTGAGAGAGAGGAATTCTAATGCAAATTTTCATTTAATTTCATTTGAAACATAAATATTTAATTGAAAGCTCCAAAGCAGAGCAGTCGGAAAACAATTTCCCTCGAAAGAAGAAGATTTCATAATTTGCACAGCAAATATTTTCAATTTTAAACGTAAACATTTTGTCAGCCAAACTTCGTAGAAAGACAGAGAGATTTCTTGGATTGGATTAAAATCGCAGAGCTGGTTTGTTTGCATGCTGCTTTGTTTGGTGAGCGCTCCATCTTCAAATGAACGTCTTCAAGATCCACTTAGTGGATCAACACTCTCGACAATTGCTGAAATTAAATTCATAAATGCTCGGGCCATGTTCTGGATCCATAAATTTCAACACGAGCAAAACTTTGTTGAGATAAAGTGCTGAAAACTCTCAAACGAATGTAATTAATATTTGAGCCTTCTTGCTGCTTCGCCAGAGGAAATTAAACGAAACTGCTAAATGGCAAACTTGGGGCTTCTCCAGAAAAGGCGACCGAGGAATTTTTCCGAACAGATAATTAACGAATAAATTAACATGCAAAATACGTTCGGGCTCAACTAGCCGCCCAGCATGTTAAACTAAAACAAAACCGAAGCACATACATCGTGCATCTCGTTAAGCTTTCTCTCTCTCTAAACACAAAAACTTTTCTCCTCCTTATTTATAGCAGATCACAAACTTCTGCTCTAAATAAAAAATCAAACTGGAAATTTATTTCCCAGCAAATGTTTCAAGCAACAACAGCGAGCATAGCCAAATTTTGTTGAGACAAAAAAAACGACTCAACTTTTAGAATATTTCACGAGAGGAACATAAATAGGATGGCATGTTTAATACGGTGTTCAGCAACACACCAAGCAGACTGACGTATCATGTGGAAAGAGAGCGAAAAGTCGAATAAGTAGAACAAATTGCTTAGAATGCCGAGGTATCATATTTCAAAACAAATTAAATAAAAACAACTTTTCTCATATTATTCTTCATTGTTCAGTCGTTCTTCTCCCCCCCGAAAAGAAAAAAGTTTGTCGCAAACTTTCCACCAGCTCCTTCTGGAAGCTTATCTAAGACAGACTTTTGTCAGATTTGGAAGTTTCGCTACGTTGGAATATTTAATGTATTCAAATTTTTACGTGTGTATTCTAAACAGGAAGATGTTTAACCACGTTACGCAAGAAAAATGTCAAGGCGCCTCTTGATGTAGCTTGGAAAATTGTGTGTTTTCGTTCGAGAATCCTTCGTCGTATCAACTGTTTCACTCCATGAAGCCGAAACAATTTCTAACACGACTTTTGGAATTTGGGAACAAGCAGCACTTCGAAGACGCTTAGGAGAGAAGTGGTTGGGAATAACTTTGCTAATTTGTTACTTTTAAAAAGTTTCCTCGCACATGAAGACGTTAATCCAATCGACTAAGTTTTGGTGTAATCCAGGACTTGCATGTTCTCTAACGAAGCACGGCACTGTTCTTGCTCAAATCCATCCGTTCTGGCAATATTTTACTTTTATTGATTAATCACTTTATGGGGATTTCTCATAATCTCAGATAACAAACATCAATCTTCTCAAATGTCTTTAATGGACTTTTTACTACTGTTCGGTACTCCGCAACGGAAAAAGTCAACCGACTCGGGCGATGATCTCAGAACAACTGACTGATTTGGCAACAGCATCCGCTTTCAGTTGGCGTGGTGTGAACTGCTGTTATGAAGAACACTCCGTCGGACTTTATAACAGTTTTCGGTCTCTTCGAGTCGCTCTCGACATGCGCAGAGCGTGAAAGCGTGCGAGATGAATGAATCACACACGGCATAAACAAAAAGTTGGAGAAACGCTTTTTGCTGATAAGCGTGAACTCATTTCGGCGTTGTGAGCCCCCTAATTATTTATTTTCCTCCGTTGCCTTCCGCAAACCGCGATCGCGACTCTAATCAGCCGAGCGATTCCTCGAATTTCCATTGAATAATTTACGCGCTACTCACTGGAATATTCGAAAATTATTATTATCATCAAATAATTGAATTTCAAATTTTCATTTGCTATAGCATTAATCCAAAGTAGCGCAATGGAGTTTGAAAGAAAACCAATTTAACTTTAGACGAGAGCGACTTGGAGAGATATTTGCATAAAAATTCAATTTGCTTGACAAAACAATTTGCTCTTTGACAAACAATTGATTTAGCAAGGTAATACTGTAGCAAGTAACAAAGTTCGAAAGTTATCAAGTTAGTAATTATTTTTTGCGCTTTTCCGAGTTTCCGGTTCGAAGCTCAAGGCGCCAAGGAGAAGATGCAATTTAAGACAGAAACTTGGAAGAATGGAAAGCTTTTCAAGGAGGACGAGAAAGAAAGAAGTTATAATTGAAGACTGTAGCGGCGATGAGAACCTCAGCAACTTGCTGGCTTGATTTCGGAATTGAATTACCAACCAACAATAGCTCTACATTGATGGCAATTAAGTAAAATAGTCATGGATTTATTGCTAATGTAGGTTTTGGCAATAAACTGCCTTTGAAAGATTCCTTCTTTCTTACTCTATTCTGTCAGGGACTTGGCGTGTTTCATACTGAACAAGCTCTGGCTTGAGTTTAGGGCTGAATGTTTCAGGAATTCAAAAACCTTTTCAAGCCGCTCAAGCTTCCTAAAACTAAGCTTGAAAGTAATGCCATCCCAGCTCTGGCTGTGTATTCTTGATATCCTTTGCTGTTTTTTCCGGGTTCGCGTTTGACGGCAGCGAGCAAAAGAGGGATGTGCATAAAATGAGATGTTTGTTAAAAGCTCAACTTTATTATCTTGTAAGATATTATCCGTTCGACGCTCGCTCGTCGAGGAGAGAAAAAGCGAAAGGGAAAATAGAACGAGAAGAGAAAAAACCGTTTAATGGAAAAGCCATAAATAACGAACATAAATGTCAAAATATTCGATACCCTTCAGTTAAATTATATTTATTCACATTCCTCTCTCTCGCCACACATGAAGTTACACCATAATCTTTCACTTTCACTCTCCCCGCAAATGTGAAGAACAAGATTTCCCTCCCTCGAAACAATAAAAACCGCTAAGGCTGCATAAATCGTGGAGCGCAAATTTAAACGCTTTGAAGTTGTAAAAAGCAGCTGAGCGTTGGATGATTGCCATGGCTAGATGATGAGTTAGACAATGAAGCAGACAATGATTAACTGAACTGAATCAGATCAGAGAGCCTTTATTGTCTTTTGAACAGGAAATAAAAGAAACATCCATTGGGAAATTAGAGCAGTCGTTGGATGCGAGCGAGTCTCTGTCGAATTTGCCTTTGGTATCGTTTCAATCTCGGTTTTGAATGGAAAACATTCGGGTATTTGATTAAATCTAAATCCTCTTCTCCTTACGACGAGTGATATTGAAGTGGGAGAGAGAGAAAGAGCTTTGGTGCGACGGGAAAAATATTTTGATAGAAGCGATGCTGTGGGAATTCAGCTCTGATGACTACGGTATTTTCCAACAAAGATTAGAACGTTTCAAACAAGAGCCATTAAGGGGACTTACTCGACAATTTTGAATTAAAAGCTCTCGCTCTTTTAACGCAAGATTGAAGCCTCATCGAATGCCAAACCGAAAACCGAACATGGACTTATGAAAATTTAAATTTCACCAAAATTTTTATGCCTGGCAGCAGAGAATTAATGTTTAGCTGAAACTCAGCGGTCCATTCCCGTTCAGAGCACGTTCGAGCAACTTTGGAACTTTTCCTATCGCCGCTCTGAAATGTTTTACCGGAAAATGGAAAAACGCCGAGACTGGGGTGACCCCGTAAAGTTGTCAAGCGATCCCGGAATAAATGAACTGTTCTCTCGGTCGGTGTGTGATGAACTCGGCATTAGAGCCGCTCATTTTCCATTTTCTCGTTTGTCATTTCATTGATTACTGTTGTGCGGAGACGAGGAAGGAAAAAAGCGAATTCCTGTGTGTTCCATTATCGTTGCTGCCGATAACGGTGCTGAACAGCATTCTACGGAACGAGAGACACCGTCGGTGGAGCCGGCAATCGATAACAACATGGAAATATCTCTATAATCGGAGCATCGTCGGCAGCAAGAACAATTACTGCCGAGCCGCTCGGTGGAAAAAAAAGCGAGAGACGAAACGAACTCTCGGAGGGAAATGTACGCATCACGATGAGCGGGCATAAAGTTTGAAATTAAATTATGTTGTGCCAGAATTTATGCGAAAAATGACAAAAGAAATCGCTGGAAGGTTTTTCGGTTTGAGTCACTTCCATTCTCGCGTCCTCGCGCCAACTTTTTGTTGTCTCCAAGCTCACTCAGTAAGATTTTTATTGTAGTCACGTCTTGGAATTATTTCCTGATATTGCGAGACTCATCACCGTGCACCTTTCACTACAGATCAATGTTAATGTCGCGTCAAAGTTAGTGCGAGAGAATCGAAGCGGAGAAACGAGCGGGAAGAGAACGATGAAAGGTAAGGTCGTGCTTATTGGATTGCGAATATTCCGAATGTTATTTGCTATCATCATAACTTGATGAGGAATGTGACGACAGAGCGATAGCGACACCTCAGCACACGGTGAATTACAGCTATGAGATGAACGTGGCATCGTTCGCCAGATTACAAATACGTGATGATGGTTTTGACGATTCATTAAACTTAGACGCAAACGAGTGAATGGCTAATTGATTCAAATCCTCCCACTTTTCAGATTAATTCATTTCAACTGATTCATCTGTGGTTTCAGATCAGTTTCGATTCTGCTGTTCGCGTGTGCGGCTTCGACCATGAATCAATTTAACTTAATTTCGTTAATTTTTGCTGCGGAGCTCTTCGGTTTTAGTGGATGTCGCCGCATGATTTGGAATCAGCGGACGAGCATTGGCGATGCTCGCAATTGGGAAGAGAACGCAGTTCCGTGCTCGAGTGATGCGTTGCTCTTCCCGCAGAAGAGTTATGACCTCATTAAGCTGTCAAACTTCAGCATGAAGGAAATAATTTTGCCAAAGACCGGCGGTTTCATTCTGGACAGCCAAACCGCTCTGCAGTTCACCGAACGCGACTCAAAGTGTCGCGCAAACCAAACCAGAACCTTTAGAAGTGTCATCGAGACGCCATGGCTGATGACTAACAACTGGAACGCTGCTCACGATGTCGACGAGAACGACATCACCGACTTTTACAACAAGGCGACTCCGCACGAGGAGCTTCTGCCCTGCGACAACGATGAAATAATTTTCCCAATCAATAATTCATACGTCGTTGACCTGCAATCAGCACCGGCATTGTCTTTCAAGAGCATCGCCATTGACGGTCGAGTGCTGTCGTTGAGTGAGTTTAAGGACTTTTTGTTCTCCGCACGCGGTCAGTCAGACTTCAAGAACGTCGACAACACTCTGTTCGAAGAGAGTTCGTGTAGCGACGATAGCAAATGCGTTTGCCACCAGAAGAGCGCTGCACTACTAGAGCAGTTATGCGAGAATGAAGCGGCAAATTGCAGGGGAACGCCGCATTGTTCCGATCCTGTCAAGCCCATCGGTCACTGCTGTTACGAGTGCGGCGCTCTCTTCCAAATGAACCTAGACACCATCAATAACTTTAATTTGAAAAGTTTCAAAGCCAGAATTGCGCAAGGTAAATAACGAGTCCATCAAGCTTTTTTTGCTCGCCGAACTCTCATAAATGTTCATCAATGACCCTCCGACGCTTCCCCCGCCCGATATTTACATAAACTTGCATGCAACATCGGACCAAAATATTTATTCTGACTTTTGTAGCCGTCAATGCAACAAGTGGTATTGATCCAGACGGAATCGTTTATCATATCAGCGTCGTCTCGAAGGATCGGCAGCTCTATTTACAACTCATTATCGTTGATAGATTCGAATACGATGAGCTCAGCACGAAGCTGATGGATTCTTTGAGGCAAAGCATCTTGAGTCAGTTGTATCAGAGTAAGTCGTCGTTGCAGAGCCACAAAAGAACGAACGAGTAACGTTCCCAATTTTACAGAGCAATCAAAGTTTTATTTCGTCTCTGGCTTGCCATTTACGCCCAACGAGAGTGGTCACGTCCTGGCATTCGTTTTCGGCTCGTTCTTCGTCGTGACGCTGTTTATGACACTGATTTATGCCGTCTATTATGATGACAGACACATTCCTCGCTTTATCGCTGCGATAAGAAATCGTCGCTTTCTGCATGTGTCCGATGTAACTTTCGCTCGCTTCGACAACGCATCGCATGTTAATGGACACGAGGACAGCGCTGGCGAGGTTGATTTACACTTTGGGACCGATCAAAGCATTGAGAACCTCAACTCGGCTTTTAATAATCCCATGTTCGATGAGAACATTCGAGCGGAAGACGGGGCGAAGGGCTTCGAGGAAGTGGAATTAAAGGAGGATTAGAGCGCTCACCTTTCCTCTGACGTCGCCAATCACATCGTATTTATCACGTAAACTCTCAAATCCCTTGAGTAGGTGGGAGCCAACTTCAAGAGCGTTCTGTTGTAACTTCTCCTCGTCAATCACCTGATTAAAGTTTCAATAATGAATGTTGATTATGCATAATTATCTCTCGACTTAGATCGTTCCCAAGTCTCATCACCCAAAGGTCGCTAACTTGAGCGAGTCATTCGGCAAATAATTTATCTGCTAATTAATCTCACTCACATCCATAACTGCCATTCCGACTGCACAAGCTAATGGATTCCCGCCGAAGGTATTGAAATGCAGAGCTTGAGTCAAGACCTGCGAGAAAACCGTTCCCGATCCCTTTCGCCATCGTCACAATGTCTGGAACGATTTCGTGTCCTTCGAAGCCCCAGTAATGTTCTCCAGTACGTCCAAAGCCAGTTTGTACTTCGTCACTCACAAACAAACCTCCATTCTTACGAACTAACTCAGCAGCTCGCTTGATATAATTTTTGGGGAACTGAACCGTTCCACCAACGCCTTAAATAGACTCGGCGAACATGGCAGCGCATCCGCTCTTCGGTAATGAATATTTAAACTCAGCTTCAAGTTGATTAATATAATTATCTTGTTCCAAGACACTTCCCCGAGGACTAATCACTTTTATCCGATAACTTTCCTCATCCTGTAAATCTCTCGAATTAGATTCTAAACGATGCTGAAATTTGATTAGTTTTGCATTCTGGGGAAAAGATTTTCCGCTTTCATCCTGACAACAAACTCGTTTTCGATCCCTTTAAATATTCAAACCCTTCGTCTGTCTTTGAATTTATTTGAATAACAATTTCTCCACAGCTCATCTCGTTATCATAAATTCCCAGCACTTACACGGAAAATTGATAAAATACGGAAGCAGTCTAACTCGATGTTCAATTCAGGTAACAATGTTACATCCGAGAAATGAATTTGAATGTGTTTGGAGGCAAGAAAGGGAGAAAGAGCGAAATTATGTAAAGCTTCAAGTGTAATGTTAAAGCAAATCTATAAGATACGGATCATCTGGGATATGAAAAATTATGTAACCCTATTTCATTCCGCTCCAGCGCCCCCGAATGTTAGTAAATTCCATTTGAATGTGAATAAGATGAAATTTATTTATATTATTCAGTTTGTCAAAATTTGTGATTGCATGATACATGTGTAAGCTCCCAGGATGGAAGCATCAGTGGGAGGAAGGTTAATTCGTAGGTTTCGTCAGCGGAAATGTTATGAGATCGAAAAACAGAAAGAAAGTTTGTTGCTGTGTAAGTTCACGAAGAGAAGTTCATGCTAGAATATCTTTAGTTTCCGGGAAACAATCGGGTGAAGGTATCTCATTCCTAAGCATGGAAATATGTGTATGAGAACCTCATGTGCGCACTCTAAATTATTTCGCTTTTAATGTACATAAGTTGAGGTTTTCAGACGCTTTATCAACATTTGGTTAAACTAAAAAATACGTTCCTTTCTGCGATAGTATGCCACGAAAACATATTTGATCACGAGAAGGTCCTTAAAAGTCATCAGCCACTCTAAAGAGTACGATATGATCGCAAGAGACAAAGTTGTGAGCCAGATAACAAAACCAGGCTCGAGGATTTTCATGTTTAAAACTTTAGGTCCACTGTCTAACTCTTTCTCGTATGTTGGATTGTCAGACAAATCGAATCGAAAAGGAACGATACCGCCATTGAAAAGCTGCTGGGTCTTCAGTTCAAATATTCCGATAAAATGATGATGGCGCTGGAACTTCATTCCGCACGTGCTGACATACAAAACCTCTTTCCTCAGTCTTTCCATAAACCGTCCGGACATTTTTGCAAAGCAATCTCTAGCAAATGGATCGACCTGCACTATTCCTTTGAACTTGGGGTCTAACAATCTTACAAGCATTTCTTGTCTACTTGCAGTGCTATCGTTAGTTCTACTAGAGGAGTAAACTTTAGCTCTAGAACAAGGACAAAAAAAGAATAATTTCAAATAAGAGATTAAACCTTCCGTTTAGTCAATGGAATATTGCTAACTGACATCCTGATTGGTCTCACCTTTTGCTGATTTCTGATTCAGGAAACTTTTTCATGAAGTCTGGCTCCATATAGAATGAGTAGCCGTTAACAATCCCATCTTCCACTGTCTGGATCTCAGGTTTTGAGACGTCTTTTTGCATGAATTCGTACATTTTCCCTTGCCATGCTGTTCGGATGATTAGACTATACACGATGAATGACATGATTAAGAATCTTGCGAAGCTTCTTTGAGGTAAAACGACTTGGGAGATCCCGAAGAAAATTGCTGTCACATTCAAAGACGGCGATGTTACGTTCGGTCCAATGATCATGTCCCTCTTTGTTCGATCTACGTTATGAAGTATCAGAATCGTCAAGAAGGCAGCGATGAAGGTGAGTGCAATCAAAGCCCAAACAGAGTTGTCGAATGGCATTGAAAGCTTTTCGTACTCAGAATAGTTTTCACTAGGAGGAACAGCGATTAGATTTTCGGTGAACTCAACCGGTGAAGTGATGTAAACTTCTATTTCCTCTAGTGTCCTGAAAAGAGAAGAAGAGTTGATGTGTTAGTTTCAAATTGAATGACTTAGTCAAAGCTGATCTAGTCATGCTGAACTGACTTATAGCATTGCCACTTTAACTTACAATCTTGTGCTGTTTGTGAACGTAGAGTTTCGGTCGTAAACGTTGTAGCAGCCTTTCCTTGAACTGAAGTCTAGAAGAGCATTCTTGTCTCCTTGATCTACCCAATAGACGAGTTTGTAATTCAAATGGTTTGCTAGTACGGTTGGAACGCGTTTATAGAAATAAGTTCCCCAGTAATAAGACGTAGTGATGAGTGTTATGTTGCATCCATGAAAGTTAGCGAGCTTTTCAATTGAGAACTTATCGTTCTCCCATTTTACAGTTAGCTTGTTAAACCTGTTAACTTCGGTTAAATGCCATTCGCCGCACTTTTCAGGCGAATACATAACAAAAGTCAAGAGTTTCATGAAAGGAGCTTCGTTGACCAAGAAGTATTCGTACTGGATTATGTCCCAAAGATTTGTGTTGTAATAGATGAGAAAATTTGTACGCTTTCCTCCACGATAAGTTGTGTATGTTGTATAAAATTTCTTGGCTCGCTGCTTCACATCCAATGTCAGAGACGCGATGTTTTCAACACTTGCGTGTTGACAGAATATGAACAATTGCAATGGCTTGAAATATTTGTTTGTCAGAATCAATTTGTCGTTGAAAACTCGAAGACTGTCGAATGAGTTGAACGTCATTAAAGCGGACGATGCCATCAACACGCTTTCAGTTTTTAGTTCCTGTTTTCGCAGTTGATACGGCATCGCTTTCTTGTTTAAGTTTTTTAAGAGCAGCCATGTCAATGTGTCAGAGTCTACGCCGTAGTTATTGATGAACATTCTCGTCTCCAACTGGAACAAGTGACGTGTAACATTCACAAATGCAATAGATAACATCGACCGATCTACATTTTCTTCAATTTCTGCACACAAGACACTCAACAGCAAAGCAAATCCAATGAAAAATTTCATTTTTCTGAGCGCTAGATTTTAGTTTCAACTATTCTAAACCAAAAACATAGCTAAACTGAAAAGAATATTTGACTTGATATGTACAAGATTTGTCGGGCCTACACGATAATCTTGGAGTGAGAAACAGGTAACGGAAAACAACGAATATTCTTTCTAGTTACTTTATTTTCTTTATAGATTTTCACATCTTTTCTTCCGAGTCAAAAGATTTGATCATCCAACAAGTGCAAGTTGTAAGTAAAGTCTATCGAATCTTTGACAAGAGTTCACAAGAAATTCAAACACATTTTCGACGATTAGAACTTCTCAAATAATTTGTCAACTCAACGTCGTGCAATCTACAGACTTTTCAGCCCGCGATGTGAATTTACAATCCCATCAAGCGTTCGAATCGCTTCTATATTTCATGTAGCAGAGATCAACGTTCAAGGTACGAACTGAGAGAGTAACAGGCGAAAAAATATCATTAAACGGTTCAGAGCACTCAACACACGTTTTTCTGCTGCTGCTTTCATGAAAACGTTATCGGAGTGAAATATGTGCTTTTCATTATATTTCGCACACGGTTGAATAAGTTTTAATAATAATTTTTCTATAGATTTTGTTGCTTTGTGCTGTAGCGAGCGATTTTCACTCAACACACAAACTTGACATTTAAGTTGATTTGAAAAACAATTGCGCAGCTATCGACAATATGAATTAACACATGTTTCAGACGAAATAAATTTTTATGGTCTGAACAACTGTGTGAACACGAATGTTGACAATCGACTCCCCAGCCTAGAGCGAGAAAATCGATAAAGATATAAATTAAAGATTTCTCCAGCATTAAAATTCAGAGTCCAGAAATGTTGAGGCTTCTCTTCAAGGCTGCTGAGAGGTCGTCGGCAGGAATGGAGATTTGGAACTGAAGCAAAACCACCAAGTATGTAACCTGAAAGTAGGCGAGTGAGTGTAGAAACGAGTGCCGAGGTTGATGCGGGAGAAATCTTACCATCGTCGCTAGCAACTGTTTGAAGTCGAGGGAGAGAAAAAGGAAATGTTATCTTGAGAAATTGGAATCATTTTACGCTAAGCTTCTTAGTTCCTTACGGATTTGAAGAGATTTCTATTAACAGAGGTAAAACCTCCTAAGTTCATCTCTGCCTGGCTCATCTCTGTCGCTCGTAAAAACATGTTTATTTCCTTCACCGCATCGGAGTTCATCCATGTTAGGTCGACCATAAGAATCTTCTTCTGAAAAATCGTCTTAACGTTGAACGAAGCGTTATGGCCTTCGTCGCAGATGAAATACAGCAATGAAACACTGCAGACGACCGTTAATGCCAACCCCATGTCTTTGAAGCCGAAGCCTTCCGAAATTTGCGAGATGAGACCATAGAGAGACAGCGTAATAACAAAAAATAAGTAAAGATTCAGGAACGTGAACGTGAAGCATGTCGCCGTCCCAGTGTCACGTGTCAATTTGCTCAGTCGAAGCCACAACGCGCGGTAATCGGACACAATCGATGCAGGCCCGACATTCTTGAGCGCCTAGTAATAGAAAGCAGATTACTTCCCGTCCGTTACAGAGTACAATTCCTGCAATTACCCTGTGAAAGTGTTCAGCGAGGACTCTCGCTGTGACACTCAATCCGTCGCAAAGAAGATACCAATATGCTCCAAGCATGTAAGTCAACGTATCGATATAGCAATAGGGTGTCACTTGAAACAGAAACGAACGCTTTGGCATTTGTTCTGAGCGTCTGATGACGAAGTGTGTTAGGAATACCGAGCCGATAGATAACAAAGGTAGGAATGCACTTATAAGCCTCGCTTTTCGCTTCAAGAAAGCAAGTTTCAACTCCTTCCCTACTGTTCTGCGATAAATCAACTGCAAGAGATGATAATTTGCATTCTCCTTGCGCCTTTGTAATTGTCACTCATACCTCAAATTCCGCCCATTCGTTGAGAGTTCTCGCAACCTTAGCGCTCTCGTACCACATCATAGGCAAAATTATTAAGGGGAATAGATTCACGATGAACAGATATGCAATCACCGCCTCTACAAAGTTTCCCTCGAGATCCTTGATGCTGTCTATTCGATCCTTCAGAATGTAACTGCAGTAGAACTATCGAGCAATGATGGGCGAAAATGAGAGAGCTGCGACATTTGCGGTAAACGAGAAGCCAAAAATCATTTACCATCAGAGCCACAAAAATGAAGAGTGAGTACGCCATGACTGGTGATTGAAGCTTGAATATAAACTCTCCCGAACTGTTTCTCGATAGTGGAAACACGCCCAAAGCACGTAGAAAATTGTAGATCGGTTTCAAACAATCAAAAATTACATCCTGCAAGAGGAGAATATTATTCGTAATTTGCATAATTCGAATGTAATGGCAGTGCTTCTTTTCCCCACTGCTCGAGCAATACCCGGAGCCAACTCTCCCCTGTTATCTCTCTCACCTTTGGAGGTGTTTTTGTAAAAGCTTCACGTCTCGCTCCGCCAGGTGAAATGTTGAGATTATTTCGTACTTGAATGAAAGTTGCTGCTTGATGTTCCGATTGTGTTTTACCATTATCGTCCTTCACCATGGGTATCGTTGCCCCATTTATAAAAATACCACGTCTTCCCATCTGCTCTGCATTTAGTCGCTCAATATGCACTCCATCGTTGGAGCTAAAAATTAAGCTCATGCTGAAGGAAAAGTTTTTGCGGTGCTGCGAGTACTCGATACGCTGGTTTAACGTCCGCCGCTTAAGGAGCTTTAGAAAGTTTTGATGTTGTTCGAGTTGTTTCTTCTCTAATCATCATCCGCTCGCTCGCTCGCCCGCCACTCGACAAAGTATCGATTACTAATTAACGTTGGAGAGCAAATAAACAGAAGAAGACTTGTATGCGATGAACTAAATAATTTCACGAGTAAGCATGACTTTGTATCTTGACTCGAGACCGTGAGACATCAGGGTTAAGCGTGAAGGCTTTGAGTATCGAATTCCGCTTTTATGGCCAACTACACAACGACGAAATGCGAGGCAGATTGAAGCTGTCATGAAAAGATGCTTAAAGAGAAAGACGACGAGAGTCTTCTCGTAAGAATAATTAGATTTCTGATCCTTAGACCTGAAATCACAGAACTCGAGCGTCCTAAGATAACAAAGCTCTCCAGAAAAATATCGTCTTTCAGGCCAAATGACAAACTCACTAATAAAAGACTGAACGTTGTGAACGGACCTTCCTCCCTCACGTTGTCTTATTGTATCTCAATTGACTCGACAACCTTCGACTGCATAACCACATCCCAAGCCTAGACGAAATATTCTCATCACATTTGCCTTCGTTCACGCTGTAGGCGATGGAGGGCGTGTGCTCTCATTACGACACAAAGACCTTTGATAAAAGGCAAGCGTGGTCAATGAAATCTGATAAGCAGATGCTACGCTTCATCTTCTGATGACAAATTCCTTATCTGTCAATATTCGAAACCAATATTTTGCCAATTTAATATCATGTTTTAACTTGATCGACCGACACTAACGACGCTCTTCCATTCAAGCGAGGAAAAGATACAAGATTTATCCTGTACACGGGACTCGTCTATAGCTACAATCTATTTTTCCTTTCATTCGATTTTCCTCTTCTCCCTCTCTGCCGAGATCTTATCCTACATTGTCTGTTCATAAATTACGTCAACGATGTTTATGCCGCAATCAATAACTCGATCGTCCTTCCCCGTAATCACTCCAGTAGACGTGACGTACTCGACCCTTTCCGCCTCGAGAAGATGTCGAAACAAAGTGTTCAATGTATCAATAGAGAAGCTTCCTTCGGGGGAATGCTCTGCTCTTCTTTAATCAAAAAAGTTTCAACTACTATCGCTTGCTGCTGCACAGATTGATAGATGGTCTGCTTTCGTTCGTAATTAACCTTGAGAACATCTTCATCAGCCATTGTCGTTCGTTTCTCTCCCCAGCTTACAGCTGTTTCGAGAACAGATTAAGGCGCATTACAGCACAGTCGTCTCTGCTGATTTAATTGAGATGTGAAGATAACCTTTGACAATGTTCTTCTCCTTTCGTGTAATTAAAAACGCTGAAGAAAGAATGTTAATTGCTGCTTTAATTACACGCAGACATCCTTTCAGTGAACTTTTCACGAATAATATTTAATTATCATGATCACAAAAGCCGTTTTTGACACCGGTTTCGAGTCGCTGAAAAACAATTTTAATTATTAATTCAATCATTTATACTTGAGCAAAGTTCTTGATTAAATCATAAAAGATAATTAGACGAGTGCTCTGTAAACATCAATTCGTTCTCCCACTGAGGGGAGGTGAGCGCGAGCTCAGAACAAAAGTGTGATTAAAAAAGTTTGCTTTCATCGCCATTCAGCGTTGAAATTTGGTAAAATCGCTCACAGGCACTTGTGCGTTGTTGTGAACAGACCTCTCAGCCTGCCAGTACAGCAGTCGAGATTTTCACTTGACTACCATCGAGTGATTCGAAAAGGGAATAGAATTGTTTTCATTGCTGCGGGCGACGTAATCAGTCGCTTTTCACAGATCCCCGATTCATGTGTCGAAAGTTTGGTAATTTGATTTTAGTAGTCGAGCGATGTCCTCAACATTCACTCAATTTATGGTTATCATTTCGACATTTTCTGTCTTTCGTCCCGGCAAAGCTTTGCGAAGGTAAAAGAAATAAAAACTTTTCCATCGTCCTGCTCTTGGCCGCATCGGAATTTATTAGCTTTTTCAGCTTCATTAAGTTCTCAATAGTTTCGGAAACTTTCTTACGGAGCGAAAAGTCTCTTCCTTCAAGCTAAGGAATTCAGTTTCGTAAGTCAATAAATATCGAATGCGGAGTTCCACATAATTACAATAAAAGAGTGCTTTGCTGGGAAAACTTTGATCGCTTTGCTGCAAAGCTTTGATGTTATGTCGAAATCGTTTCTCTGCTCGCGCACCATGAAAGCTTCAAGACAACCCTCAAGAAGCAATGAATTGAACATTGCAGTGATGAAGTTCAATTTGATGATTGCAAAAACCGCTTAACATCCTCTGATGATGTTTCATTACTCCGCGGTCTCTTCATCGCTCTTGTCGAGGATGACAATGGAAAGCAAAGAAGGGAAAGTAATACCGCAAATGTGAGAGCATCTCAATTGTACTTCAACAAATAAACAGAAGTCTTTGTTCCCATTACCGCTCGCTCCTTCTTGACGGAAGAAATCTTCGGTGGAAATTGCCGTTTTCCTTCGCTAATTGAAAATGCGATAATAATGATATTCCTTTACTTTGCGGAACCGCTTTCGGGCGCGAGGCGGAATGACGACGTAAAAGTCCTTTTAGCGTAGCGCAGCGGTGGTAAGCAAATGTTATCGAGCATTAAACTCCCGATGGCAACTAAGACGGCGCGTGATTAAACTTTGTAACGTAACTTTGTGATCGTTACAGCGGTGCTGAGAGCGAAGAGTAAGTAGAAATTTTCACTCCATTTAGTATTTTATGACCGTAGCTACAACAATGGAAATGAATATTTTCACATTTTTGTAACAAAGTAAACTCTCGGTTTATGTTCTCCTTCACGACTCGTCGAGATCTTGGAGCGATAGAAAAGCGCTTCGAGTTTCCACTGCGAAATGGAATGGCTCAAATGACAAAGGAGTTGAGCAGCTTAAGGATGCTTTTATGCTCCTCGAAGGATCTTATTTTACTTGAAGATTCGCACAACAGTTAATCAGCTACGCTCATAAAGCCCAGAGTCGCCCATTAAGCGGGGAGAGAGCAAAGCATTTAAATTGATTTCATTCTGGCATGTTCAAGTTTCCACTTTCCAGCACCCTTAACAAGAATTATCTAGTTTCTTCTCGGCTTAGTGAACCTGAAAGTCCCACTAAAGATGTAATTGATAGTCGTTGCCTTTTTCAGAGAGCAAGTTCGGAGACCATTCGTAGATACACAACGCATATTAATCAAATATATCGAGGAGAAAGTTTTTGAGTCCTTTTTTCCAGTGATTGATTAATGGTATTTCAGTCTTGTCATATTTTATTTCCTCTCTCCTCCTCTTCGACAAACGATTCCATCTTCTCTCACTGACAACGGAGAAGGGATCACAGAAATGTGTCGCAAATTTCATTCCTTCATTTTTAATGTCGTGCGTAGCCTAAACCCTTGGAAGCTGGATTTGCCTCTCCATCTCGATCGTCGATGGTTATTCTTCTGTCGATGAATCCAAGCACACCCTAAGGCATTCCATCTGAGATGTCACCGAAAATTCAGACCAAATATTAGGCTTTGCTACACGAAAAAAATTTAATTTATTTATTTTCCCCCCTTTGCACAACAACGAACGAATTATTTATGTCGCCTAATTCGAGTGCGATAAATTATCTCGGAACTGTTTCATATCGCCCCCGAAACGATGCTAATGCCTTCGATGGCTTCTCTTGGATGTGTTGGGAGAAGCTTGCGAAGGTCACCGGAGAATCGTTATTGGATCCAAACAAGTTGTTCTGAGTCGCCCGCAAAACTATTCACAATTAAAAGCTCGTAAAATTCAAAGCTTTAAACACTCATGGCACTTTACATGTTGCTGGCACAATGAGGAATGGCTCGAGGCTTACGTTTCATAAATGTACGGTCGAGGAACCCTTATCATCTGTTCCATTTTCTTATGTAACTTATTGTCTCCGAATCATGAACGTAGGAAACGGGTAGAAAGTAAGTAAAGTCAAAAGTGAAACTAGTAAATTTTGTTTTCTGACACTTTGCTATGTGAGTGGAGAAGAAAAATGGAGAAGGGAAAGCTCGCTTGAGCGAGGATAGCGGAATCATGTTCTAAGTGAATAAATCAAATTATGAAAAATTGTTATTAATCGACAATAAACTTGTGGATGGTTGAAAGGAAAAGATTAATGGATAGCTTCCGACATGCTCAATGTTTTAAGCTTTAAAGCATCTTCGAGTCGGACGTCGAAAGCAGATGATGCGATGCCATCAATAAAGATTGAGAGCGTCCCAAGGACAGCTGGAAACTTTCTGGTCGTCTGAGATGAGCCAGAAGCATCGAAGGTCCCTGAGCACTTCTCTACAACTAACTGATATCATTTTAAACTGAGGAACCCGTTTAAAGCCAGATGCTTTTAATTAAGGTTATTTCTATAATTGCGCTTTGTATAATCGCTCCCCGTTTACTCTCATTGCGAGTGTGCAAACCATAAAACATTTAATTAAATTCATTAAGGAGAATTATGAAATAATAATAATTTCATGCCAACTGCAAACGACCGAGAACAAATTAATTTGCATGTAAAGCTATGAAAGTGCTGGAAAAGCTTTCGCCTTTGTATGTACATTTGCATGACAACGATTGATGTGCAGTTGAGGCTGCTTTCAATCGACAACCCTAAATAAATCTCCTTTCGTGTCCACGTTGATATCTCAACAAAACTTGAAATCAGATCATCGTCGTCGTCAACCTTTCGAGAATCTTTTGCCAGAAGCACTTTACATGTTTGCATCGTTCTTCACGCTCTCCAACAACAACAATAAATTCATAACGTAAGGAATGACAGCGAGTTGAGGATGGATACATCCGCCCCTGAAAATAGATTTATCACAAAGAACATAACACAAAGCACAATATTTTGCCGAGCTGGGGAAGAAAAACACTTTGGAAGACGCTCCGTCCTCCCAAAGCAATGAGCTTTGTGTCGCTGTTAATCCAGCAGCTGGAACGTGTTTGTTGACTTTAATATCTTCCTTCTCGGCAACAATGAATTAATATCGCTTTTTCAGCGTGTCAATTGTGAGCAAAAGTATCGTCAGCAGAAAGAAGTCGCTCGTTCTCTCTCACTTGCTCGCCCATAAATCATCGCAGTTTGTTTTATTATCGGGACACGCGTGAAATTTCCTTAGACTTGTTTGAATTTATGGGCGCTCAAAAACATAAACAAACTCGACAAATACACTCGCAGGCAAACATTTGACGGCTCCGTTTTCAGGATATTTGACTTGCGATGCGAATGATAAATCTTTTCGCGTGAATCTCGTAAGGAGCGAACGGAAAACTTTTTGATGTGCGCGCCGCTTGATGAATTCGAAAGTCATCGAGCATGTGAAGCTCTCATCCTCCCTCGCTTTTCCGACTGAGTCACTCAGCATTCTTAAATCATTAGTCTGTCATTATTACACGCGAAACTTTTCTCTTTCTTCAACTCAGTGAAATCACATTTCGTAAGAGGTTATTCAATTTATACGTAGTTAATGTTTTAGTGAAACAGCGGGGTTCGACCTCAATTATATATTGAATTATATGTCAACAAAACGCGGGCACTTGTTCAAACATTTAGACCAAGCTAGTCTGGCGAAGAAACAAAGCAACGAGTCAGTAAGTCGACAATGAAGAACGTCAATATTTAAGAGAGGGTTGCAACCAATAATCACGCTTATTTCTTATCTACGTAGTAATTGAATTGCCCAAAAGAAAAGTTGAGATCTTCGAACAAAGGCGAGAAGGGAAAATGTTAAAAAGTTTGAGAAATGAAAATCTTTTTACAATTTTAACATGCTTCGTTCCTTCGACTTGGTTCTTTCTTTTGGTGAAAGCATACACGATGAATTTCAATCTCACGCTACATTTCTTTTTCGCAGAGAGTTGGATGCTTTCAATTTACCCGCAAATATCTTTTTGAAGTCATCTTGCATTTGCTCTCCCATCCTCCCTTCATCTTCCCGTCTTTAGCATGACGTACTCGGTGGTGCGGCGACGGTACTCGGTAGAATCATTTTTCATGTATTCTCCTCAAGAGAGCTTCTTCTTGTTTACATTTGTACAGAGAAGAAGCGAACATACCGACAGTGAGGAACAAGTTAATATAGGATTTGGAGCCAGCAAGCATGAAAAATTGGAGAAAAATTGAAATTTTGATTCGTTCTCTTCTGCTTCGAGCTTTTCTTCTCAGTTTATGTTGGCTCGTTCGTAAGCTGAAGCAACTTCATACAGAGAAGTCTTTAATGTTTTGAAAAATTGAATTTCTCCCTCGTTCTGATCCAGCAATTTAATTTCGCATTTTAATACAATTCCTCCTCGTTTGTTTCGTGGCATTAGGGGTATCATGTAAAGAAAATCCATGGAAAGCCATGTCACTCTCAGTGTTCCTTGTAAGTTAAGCGAACAATTTTCCATCTCGCTGCAGCAATGCGAGTGGATTCAAAATTTCTCGGGTCAATTTCGTGCGGAACGCTTTTTGCAAGGCTTATTCACATGAAATTACATCAAAGAATTTATGACATGCTCGAGTCTAATCCTACGCAGAAACCGTAGAGTGGAAGAGCTTCATTCGCACACCGTAAGCAGCAGACATTAACAGGAGAGCGCCGTTAAATAAAGGATTCTCCACGAGAAGCGTCTTGATCTTGACGAGTCAAGAGCAGTGCAAAGTGTTTTCACTTCGTTTTATTCTTCAAGCGAACACATAAAATTTGAAGAATCATCTTTGCGAGAATTCAATTTCGGAGTCAGGAAACGTAATCAAATAAAAAGTACGAGGAAATAAAAACAATACAGCGAGAGCGCTTCATGTCATGTGAACGAATTCCTTTCAGCATATTTTACAACGTGCATGTATCAGCATTTGAAAACATTGCCAGCTAGCTTTCGGTTTACTGCTAGCTTCATTGCCACGAGCGGAAACCTTAAACACATCCTGCATTCTTGGTTATGCGACGCTCATGTGTGCGAGCTGATAATTGCATCAGCTTAATTATTAGAAAAGCTCAGCAGAGCTTTTCTCACCGCTTAAACAACATTCTTGCTCCCGTTACGTGTGATACTATTCATCAGCAGACGTTGCAGGATGGGAAAAAGATACAAAGCCATTCACAAATTTCACAAATTCATCTCAATCATAACCATTTATGAAGCTTCATAAAAATATTTTTGAATCTCTAAAACAAGGGTTGAATAAATTTCCGTTCTTTTTGTTGGAGGAATCAAGTTGTGTGTGCGAGCAGAAAGCTCAGCTTTACATCAGGAATATGGCAAGAAGAAGGAGAAAGCATGAAAGCAAAACTAAAAATGAGCAATAAAACTTGGAATTTATGAGTTGAAAAACATGTTGTCAGACGGATGCAGAAGAACAGCGACGAGGAAAAATTTAAAAACGTCGAGTTGTGTGCTCGGTACCTTCACTTAAGGAAATATATGAGCTTTCGGCTCGTAGCGGAATATCTGTTTCATTATTTTGTTTGACAGCGCCAGACAGAGCACTTCATACACATTAATTTGAACGAGTGCGCTCTCTTGGCTGAATGCGCAGGTCGCGAAGCTTTCACGACAAGAGAAAATCTTTTATAACAGTTTACGATTCAAGATTGTCAGTAAACATTGGAACGTCTCCGGGGATCGACGTATCGAAGATCCCGCTGCCTTGATTCGCTCGAGAAAACTTCATAATTTGTAACCCCGAGGCTTTAAACTTTTTCTCTCGCAACGACCCCCAAAGCTTTTCAAAGATTCAGCGAGCACTGCAAAGACTTTTACTGCTTCGGCAAATCTTTTTTCTTGCAGAGACGACGAAAACGAGGCGAGATGCTCAGAGCTCAGACAAACATCATTATTGATAGTTCAAAGATATTGAAGCTGAAAAAGTGATTTATGAGTTTGAGTCGCAAATTTATTTTGTTTTTCTATTTGCCAACTTGGCTCTTCATGTTTTTGAGGCGAGGACGAGATGGCAGAATTCAAATATCCAAGGACATTTTTATGAGATATCGAGCGGGATGGAAGACAAAAACGAGATTATATTAATTTATTAACTTGAATAATGTCTGACAAAACTTACAAGAATTAGGCCTTCTCGAGTGGAACATGATAAATCGATTGGGCGGCGGGCGTGAGGCTTCCGATATTGTCGCTGATGCGAGCGGCTGTTGGAGCAAATATTTTTTCAATTAAAGCTCTTGCGGCCTTACTGCCGACATCATAAAACAAAAGATGATAATTCCATTGCATTAAAAATATCGTCTGTCACCAAGAGAGTTTCATGGACATCGTAAGCATAAATTACTTGTGTGTCATCGCAAGGATGAGAGACGATGAGACAGTACAGTTCGTACGACAGGCAAATTTATTCCTAGTGGAAGTTTTTGCTGAAGGAAGAAACGCCTGTGAAGATAATCTCATTTGGCTCGAGAATCAAAATTAAACCTTTAAATATTCATATCGTTTTAATTCATATTTAAAGTTGAGCTTAACATTGAGTGAGGAGAGAAAATATGGCTTCGTAATCAGAATGAATTAATTGCCTAATTATATGGAAACCTTGTAGCTCTGCCAAAAATTAACAAAATTGCCTCTAATTGGCATCAAAGAGGAGGAAAAGAGTGGGCGGCTCATTAAAATTATTCAATGATTTTTATCCAATTTTCGTTAATCATTTAGAATCGCATGAAAAATGGAGCAGAATCGAACTGCTAGATAAATGAAGCAAAATTGTCAGGCTGCGATTGAGCGTTTGGGTTCGCAGCAGGTTTGCTATCTAAGTTTTAAGCGTGAACTAAAGTTTTGTACATGTAAACCTATGAAGAGAGAGAAAGGTGAGCTAAAATAACTTACGACCTTTGAGTATTTTAAAGCTAAGGGGGTCCAGAATTCCGTTTTTTCGTTGAGCAGTGCACGAACATTTAATGAAAAATTCCAGGGTTCGTACCAGTTCTCTCATAAGGCAGGAAGTGAGTTTATGGAATGTGACAACAAAGCTTTTGATGTGAAGATCAGGACGGCAATTTTGGATCGTCAAGTCCAACCGTCGCTCGCCTGTCAAATAAAACTCTGGCAACCTTAATTTTAATCTAGCTTCGTCCCAATTCTTCATCGCCGTTACACCACGTTGAAGACAAATTTAATTTCATAACGACAGAAGAGAGAAGTTCAAAGCGAATGATTTAGGGAGGAAAACGTTACGACATCGTTAATTCAGGTTCTCAACGAAATCTATTTAAAGTGCTTCTCACAAGCGAATTACTTTCTTTTATCGCTATCTTCTCCATCTGGTTTATAGAGATGTAAACCCAAGGAATGCTTTTGAAAGGAACGCTTGATTATCTTGAAAGAGTTCCCAAGAGCGACTGTCTCGCACAAGAATTTCAGCACTGAAGAAATGGCACGGGATGTAGGCGAAGCATGAGACAGGAGGAGAGTAATCATTCCATTCGAGCATTCATTCCCTCTGTCAACTGCAATCCACCGCATGTACTTACGTAAGCAAACAATTGTAAAATGTCGCCCAACCCTCCTCACCCTCCTTCACATGCCTAACTCGCTCGCATCATCAGCATTTCTCTGCTCGTAACGACAAATAATCAGCAGGTTCAGGAATTAAAACAAAACGTACAATGCAGTTAAATTTTTATGCTTTGCGGGGGAGCAAGAGAGACAAGCGGGAGCTTTTGAACAGACGATTATCAATACGCAGCAAAACACGAGGAGCAGAGTGGGGCTTTGTTGTGTGGCAACATATTTCAAGAGGAAAACATTTCCAGCAAACTGAATGCGAAATTTATTATGACAGCAGCAACAAACGGCAGCAAGGCTCATTCACCTGTTGATATGATAATGTAGAGAAGCATCAACAATGTAAACACGAGTGCAAGCGTTTTTTGTTTGTTTGTTGAGCCGAGGAGATTATTATTGCTGTTATCGGGTCTCGCTGTTAAACATAATTATTGGCTCGAAATTTAAATTTCTCCATCGACCGTTCACTAACAACAAACTCAAATAAAATTTTCGTGTTACCGCTGCAGCTAATTAATCATCAAACAACATTTCTGTGTGTTCAAATATTTTCAAGCCCCGGTTCGGTTAGACTAATTGGTTGATAATTAGCGGAACGAGTGAGCAGACAGTATGGAATTCAAGAGTTTGCTATGAAGTCAGTTCGATCTCATCAAAAATTTAATCAGAAAATCACTTAAACCAAGTGATTTTCAACGTTAGTTCGCTTCTCTACTCGTCTCTGCGAGTCTGAAACTTTTCCGTTTACTTAACTCCCCCGATTTATCTTGTAATTATTGTGCTTATTTGTTGGGGGCGAAACTTTTAGTTCGTTCGTTTACTCTCTCGTGAAAGGGCGAACGAAAGAAAAGAGTCGAAACGAACCTAAAAGTTCTAAATTGCCAACAAGCTTTCCGATAATTAAAGGCAAAGTTACGAGCGAAAAGTTTCATCTCTTTCCAATGGTTTTGATTCGAGTCGTCCCAGAGGGTAAAGGTCGACGTGACAAACTCGCCGGATGGCTTGACACTTGATTGCGACAAACTGATTTTCGCTCGAACCTCGGTGGCTTCCGCTCGACTGGGATGGCTGTGTAGGAAACAACTTTTTCGATTTTCATCGTGGTCGCTTGTATCAGGTAGAGGAGAAAGAAAGTGGCGAAGAAAAGTCGGCGAAGCTTGTCCCATGTGAAAGTGAACATTGATCACTGGATGCTGGCGTGAGTTCAGGGACATTTACGCTATGGTTAAGCTGATGAAAGAGACGAAGTGGGGAAGAAAAAAGTCTTTGATTAAATTGTTGACTTCGAGGACTTAATTAATTGAGGTGAAGCGTCGACGTTAACAGCGACGAGGGCGAGGCGATGAAATTGGTTTGGGCGAGGCGAGCCATTTATGAAACTCACGTTGCTGCTAATTATCAATTATTAAATCAATAAATAATAATTGATACTGTAATTAGTGGATAAGTAAGCTGCCTTGTGAATGAGCAAACATCTCGCAGTCAAAGCCAAAATCAATAAAGAGAAATTAATGCTGTTTGCATGTAGTGCGATGGGCGGAACGATAATTACATTCGAACAAGATAATTCTCCCTGATTATGATTTGTTTTCCGCTTCCGTTCAGCGTTGGCAAAGTATTCGAACGGAAGGATGAAGGGAAAAGAAATGTAATCTTTAAATCTTCATTAATATCTGAAGGAAAAGGCGAAGGCAGATGAATGACTCGGAAGAGGAGAAACATTGTAATAACAAAAGTTATTCGATGTTCCGAGTCGATGAGGCGAATTTATCGTTGGGTGACAGAGGGAAATGATAACGAATTTTGAAGAGTTCTGCAAGTGTCTCCCGTGTAATCCCTCTCGAGCCTAAGATTGAATTCTTGTAAAGCAAATTCCATCCTACGAGCGCTGAAATGCTGATATTTCACATTTCAAGGGAAATCGAATATCGTCGCGTTGTCGACGATGCAAAAGCGACTCGAGAAATCGCTAACCTGATCTGATATTGGATCGAAGCAGATCGTTACGAGGTTCAGTTGAACTGTCTACAACACCATAAGGAAAAATCTTGTTTTAAACCGCATGAAAGATTCTCAAGCAAACTGAAGAGGAACACGTGTTGCTGTTTATAATTTTTTCACCTGCAAAAACTTGTCACTGAGCTTCCAGACTTTTAAAGGAATGAGAACAACGTTTCTATGTAAACTTCCGGAGTCTTTTGAGAAGGTACTGAACTACAACGACAAACATTCTCGCAAGGTATTGAGCCTCTGACGAGAGCGCTCGTGCTACGGCCAAACCCTTCCATCAACAACACTTTCGCTAAGGGAATTGAAGATTTTTTTGAGGCATCGTCGAAGCGAATGCCGGGGAAATCTTTTTAATTTAAAATTTATGGAGCAAGAATTTTCGTTCGCAGTGAACGACTTTATTTATTCCTTTGGCAGATGACGACTCTTCCTCCACGACAATGGCTCAATAGAAGAGAAACGGCAGACAGAAGAGTTGGGGAAGCGGGGAACGGAGAACGGGCGATGATATTGCTTATACCGATTAATATAAATTCAAACATCCGCTCCATTCTACGCTCTTCTCCATTGTGCACTTAATGTGAGTCACTTTGATTTCATGACAGAAGGGTAAATGAAGCAAATTGCGGCTCTAATGACGAAAAGGATTACGGTGGTTCATTCAACTACATCCACGACGCAAATAAACTACTCTATATGGTGTCACAGAAAGACTTTCCCATCCCCCCTGTCGTCGTCGTTTAAAGGCTTAGACGAACATTCTTGGCAGCATTGTTACTCTTTCTTCCCATCTCGCGCCATCGCTCGGCTATAATAAAACAAAACTTCGCCGTATTAAATTATTCATGGGATGTTACGAGATAGCTAGGCTTGTTGCTTCGCAAATGACGAAGATTATGCAAAAGTAGGAAATTTAAAATGAAACACGACTTTTTTATTCGGCCCAGCAGCTTTGCAAGATCTCATGAATTGTTCTGATTATCACATGCTCAACAGCGCCATTCTCCGCCGCTTCAAGGCGCCCCTCAACATAAATCAACATAATTTCTCGAACAATAATCAACCCTTCGTCTTGTGAAGACATAAGAGCGGGATCGGAAACCTTTTCTTCCCATCGAGCGCGTTCGAACGACGACTCGAGCAAACGGGAAACTAATAAAGTTGTAAAGTTTCAAAGTTCTTAAACAACGTGTAGTTGAAAAACAAACTAATTTCAACACGATCACATTGTTTCCTCAACCGAACCCATCTCGCTTTCTCTCTAACTCCTCCGTCTTTTTTGTCGTCGTGATTTTCGCAAACGGTTTGTGTGGATGGAAAATTCAATTTCGCCTGTGTCGCACAATAGCAGCGTTGCCTCCACAAAGACGACGTCTCAATTGTGTTGAATAAATTTTACTACCTAGCAAGGGTAGAACGGAAAGAAAACCTCTATTGAGCGCTGCGTCAAAGCGAAAGGGTTGAAAGCAATATATCTGAGCTAAGCAACAGCGACAGCAGCCTTTCAAGCTTTCGTGTGTTTATTCTCCACGTTGTGGTGGTTTACATAACATAACATAATTAAAACTGAATTAAATTCACTATTATATTCATCTGCTTGTAATTTGTTTCGATGGTTTCGCTGGGTTTTAATAAGCTTGAAGCGAACTCGATGGGAATTCAGTGGAAGCGCCATTCTGCTTTAAAGTTTTGATTTAATGTTTCATAGCAGCAAAGTAGCTCTGCTATTAACGCATTCAAGTGTTGAGTAGCCATGGCAGTGTTAAGTTGATGCTGTCGTCGCCCAACCGGACATCAAGCAGTCGGAGCATAATTATTATTTTTCACGGAACCGAGCTTTCAAAGGCCCGACGTGGAAAATAAATTACGAAATTGGTTTTATGGTTTCCACTTTGATGCAAAACCTGAATCCACTGAAAATTTTAAAGCGAAAATGTCAAAGGTAGACTGCGAGCTAAAAGCTTTTCAACAGGAATTCAACAAGCACAAGTCCATGCATGTAGAGAGCTCAGCTGATTTGCGGTGGAAGCGTTTCCAGAACTATGCGATTGAATTACGTCAGCGACTGTAACGTCACCGCTTGTACAGGTCAAATTGAAATTCCGGAGACTTTTCAAAGCTTTCAAAAGCTTTCTTGTGCTTCGCAACCAACTGTTAGCAACAAATATTATGCAACCATTAAAATCAATTTGATTTCGTAATAGCATAGCTCAGTAACTTGTTCTGTTATATAAACTTGCAATCAGCTTATTTCGCAGTTATCTGGACTGTAGTCAGTACCATAAAAGTTTGATTGAAAGTAAAAGCTTTTGTTTCTTTGAGTTCTCAATTCTGCGGAACCCTCCGCAATCTTCCCAGCTTAGTTCCATCGTAGTTCTTCCAGTTCAAACACTGAAACAGCATGATGAACAAAAGAAGAATTAAGTTGTAAAGTTCAAGTTTTGCTTGTTCAACAGCGAGGCGCTGCAAGTATATTTTCATCTAACGATGCTTGAGTTTTATTCATTTCTCAGTGAAAATGTTTTTGCAACCGCAGACTTTATTTATTCATTGGACTTAATTGTGAACTGACTTTAAAAGAAATCGAAGACGAAGCCAAATGGAAATGAAATCATAATGAGATTTTTAATTAAGCACTCGACGGACTCGCTGAGTTTTTCTAATAAAGTCGAATGTTTAAGCAGATTCAGTTTCAAGCTGCTCATGAATGCGAAAGTCTGTCGAAATATTTATTCAGATATTGATTGATTTCTGCTGAATAAATTTCGTTTTGCATCGAAGTGGCAAATGTAATCTCGTAGCTTGCGATGATTTTTAATGGAAATTTTTCATAAATCAATCCGAAAAAGTTATTTCAACGTGGCGTCGGGATCATTTGCGCATCAAAACAAAAAGTTGATGTAAAAGTTTCACTCTGTCGACGATGCAGCGTTCATACTAAAACATGAAAAGTAATTTTCTTCAGCGTTCACTCCTCGCTATTGTTTCTCTTTCTTCCTTTTCCACGCTGTCGTCGTCGCCCTCCGCATCATAAAAGACGAATTGATAATGCTCGCCCGTCCTAGCATAAAAATAATACTCTGACAACATAATATTCTTAACTTTCTTCTTCTGCAGAAGACAAAGTAAAAAATGGCATCCATCTGTCAGGCAATTTGCTTTTGTGGTGTCCGCAGCTTTCTCCCTCTTCCACCAAAACGCTTTTTTTAATCACGGAATTTATTCACGCCATGACCCTCCGACATCCTCTTTCCTTTCGCTTTCTCTCTCTCGATAGCGCAGCATATAATGAACCTCCATCCATTTCCGCTTAATGATTATTAATTGTTATAACGGGAAAATTGTTGACACCAACATGACAAGCTTTCTTCTCGTCCCATCCGCAGCAGTCAAATAAGAAGCAAAATGTTATTAAGTGAAAATTTATTTCATTATTGGCTCTTTTGTTCGTCAGGGACCGTTGATGCGGAAGATTTTCGTCGAAAGCAAGTCACGTTTTGACAACAGATTAATTAAGAGCTCACGTGTCTAGTCGGCACTCAACGGAGCGGGTGACATTCATTGAACAGCGTTCGCTTCGGTTCAAAGGATTCGCGGAGCTAGTCGAGAACGATTTTAATTAATAATCGCGGGATGTTTCCATCCTCTTGCCCTTAACATTTTTCTCCGCTTTCTTCTCTCGTGCAATATTTGGACACTTTTTTCTGCGCTGATTAATTTTTTTCTTCCTTTTTGTTGTTCCGCTCGAGCACATCGAGCTCAGCCCGCTTGTCGGCTGTCAAATTATCGGATTGGGCAGAAAAACAACTTTGCTGTTTGTTTATGTTTGCGCCTTTGTAATCAGAGGAAAAATTCAAATTAATCATTTTTTAGCCCTTAAATCCCTGGCCCTTCTCGCCCACGTCCCGTCCGCGAGCTCGATAGACGTCTTTAATTTAATTCGAGCTCATCATAAATCCCCGACCCGTCATCGACAAATTTATATAAATTTTTCTATCGAAAACAAAATTTCCGATGGGGAAAAATTTCCTTTGCTCGTCGTCGCCTTCTTCTTATCGCTGCTCGTCGAGGTTGATTGAAGGCATTTCATTAGACTCGAATCAATTATAGCGACGAAGTAATTGAATTAATTAAATAGCTTCATCGGCGGAGAATTATGGAAATTTTTCAATTTCATAAGTCGTTAGGTTGACTCGCTCGAGGGCAAAATTAGAAAATCATTTATCGATGTGTGATTAAGAAAAGACGGAAACATTAATTATAAGATTGCAAATTTGTCTTCCTCTTTAATTCGTGCCAGACTCGCTTACAAATAAATATAGTCAATCACTACGCTTCTCATCATGTGCCAATCATTTATGTGGCTTTCCTCTTAGTTGATGCCAATAGCCGACGAAGGTTTCGCGAAGCGGCCACACGTGTGCTTGTCCATAGTAACTCCAGAAAAGCCCAACCAAAGCTCCGCCAAGATGTGCTGCGTGATCAAACAATCTCCAACGGAGCAGCAATCCGAGCGTGTCGAAGCACATAATTGCTTGAATTGCCGTCGAGGCGTTGAAGTGGAATTGAGGTATGAACAGAATTTGAAGTTGCGTTTGCGGATATTGGGCACAGACGTAGGCTAGAATGGCCATGATTGCTCCAGACTGTAAAGAATCTTGAGTGAACCAAAGGTTTGATGATAGTAAATCAGAAGAACTTACAGCTCCAAGTGAATATCCAGGTTTAGCCAATGCGATCTTGAAAGCATAGCTAGCAAATGATGAAATCACGCCGGCAGAAAGATACAATCCGAGAAATTGTTCTTGGCCTAAATTGTGGGCTGCGGCTGAAAAGCTGTGGAGAACGTACATGTTGGCAAACAAGTGGAACAGCGAGTAGTGACTGAATGTGGAGAGAAACATTGGCCAGCACACGGCTTTTGCTGCTGGGTTACTAGCGAAGTACCGAAGCATGAACGGTCTCATCGAAGGCGCTCGCCACATCGAAAAAACAATGACGTTGAGTAGGAAGATCGGCACGAAAACCTTCTCGCCGGGCCTAAGTTTGTTCCAAAGTATGTCAATCTCGCCTTTGATTCGATCAAGCTCGACCTCAAGTTCAGTTCTAAGAAGCAGCTCATCGTTCTGCTTCTGTTTCTTCCGTAGCCAACTCAAAGGATCCGCTTTTTTAAGCACATTGATTGCTCTGCTTCTAATCCTTTCGTACTCGAAAATTGTTACAGCTACAAAGGTTCCAGTCGTAAACTGCAATGGGATTAGGACTGATGATAAATCACAAGAGGATTGACTTGACTTACAGCAGCAGTGAACATGAACGTTCGAGCCAGAACATTTTTCGGGATATGAGTGGGCGCCACATATCCTTCGAACGGAGTAGCCGAACTGTATTGTCGGGGTTTCTCCTTGCCTAATTGAAGTCCTTTGCTTCGGATGAATCTCACAGGAGTTACTGTCAATCGTTGCCTTTTCACGAAATCTAAATTCGAATATTGTTTCCTATAAGAAAGTTTGATATTGAATCATTTTAATTATGTCGTTGGTTTCCAGCAAGTTCATCGCTTTACCCGAAGCCTCTGATTCCTCCACTGAAGATTAACTGTCGTAAAGCCATTTTGATTAGCCTATCAGCATGTTCTTGTCCAGCAACTTAGCAAAACGATTTTTTGTTTACATTAAATTTGCGAGAGAGGCAAAAAATGATGCGAAAGCTTTGGCTCAGCTGAGAAAAGACGCGAAAATTGATGAAGAGAAAATCAAAACAAAAACTTTTCGCAAAGTTTTAAACAAGAAATAATCAAAGAATGTCTGAGGAAAATGTAGCCGACGTCACTCAGAGCGTGGAAAACCTTGCAATCAAAGCCGAGGCATCGCCCAAGCCTGCAGAAATAACGAAGAGTAAGAGGGAAATGATTACAAATCGATAAAAGTTTTAACATTAAATTTCATTTCATTCCAGTTGATATTCTTCTGAATGCAGCTGGCAACGCACCGATCATGAAGCAACGCAAGTGGACTGTTGACTATATGAAGAACATAGACTGGGTGAGCAAGTTTATTAAGAAATACCTCAAGCTCGAACCCGAGGAAAAACTTGTAAGTTCTCCGATAGATTTGTCAGTTTTCCTTTCTCTAACTAAACATCTTGCAGTTCCTTTATGTCAACCAAACATTCGCACCTAGTCCCGACCAAATCTTGAAGAATCTTTACGAATGCTACGGAAACCAAAACAAACTCACGCTTCACTATTCCATCTCCCAGGCTTGGGGCTGAACAACCAATTTGCAATTATCTCATGTAAGCTTTCCATGTCTATGAATTTGAATAAAATCCGCTTTTTATTTAATAACAAATATAATCGCTGGTGTAATGTTGACTCTACCATTGACTTTACAAGTGAAATTCGTTTGTGCCATCAATCCATCTAAGTTGAAGTGAAATTCTATATCGCAATGTTCTTTCAAGTCCTTGAACGTGTTAGCGACGACGTCTGCTGGATTTAAAACTCTCGTAACATTTCCTGTAGCGCGCTTGGTTCTTGAAAATAAGCTTTTGCTGTCTTCATCGTTTTAAAAAGCTCAAATACTTCTTCGATCTTCTCCTGATGTTATCAGTTTTCGTTATTTCCTCCGCTGGAATGTTTCAGCAAACAAAGAATCCGATCTCAGCCATCAAAAAGAAAATGCCAACGGCACATAACGTTCCCAAGCGGTCACCCATCTAAGTACTAATTATGCCCGATGTTTCTTAACTTCGGTGATCGGACGAGAACCGGTGATTTCAACATGGTATGGTCGTTGACGAGAGTCGTGCGGTTTAACTCCTGACAAGACTTATCGAAGTTGTTTAAACAAAGCAACTGAATATCGTGACGATTGTTCTGTCAATTAGCATGACGAGGTGTCCGAGTGGTTAAGTAGCTGGGCAGCTAACTAAGCCTTCGCAGGCGCTGCAGTGATCCAGTGGGCTCTGCCCGCGTGAGTTCGAATCTCATCCTCGTCGAAAAATTAATAAACTTTTTGCAGAAATTGTCGTTGAAATTTTTCTTCGGTCTCCATAAAAGTTTCAATCAATCAGCAATGCCACTTTGTGACTTATTGAAGAATAATATTCTTTCCGATTCGAATAGCGGTCGTTGCGTATGAATAAATCATGCTTTTCACTTGCATTGCTCTACAATTTCCGATCGAATCGCTGGTAGAAAGATTGCAACGCTCTATAATTTCGGTTCGTCTTCGTCTAAAATCGAACTTACCGAGGACTAAAGCTTCAATATAGGGTTCATTTTTATTCGTGAAAGTGAACAGTAAGGATGTGGCTGGAAATATTCTCGAGACTTGTTTGCGTTGTTGCGTCATTTGCGCGACGTGGCTTTCAGATCTTCCGGCGACTTCCAGGCTCATTTCCAAGGGCTACTGGAGGCTGGATGGAATCAGAGGATTATTTAGTTCGCGTCGAGAAACACCTGAACTTTGTTCTATCTTACATCAATCCTTTCGTGGTCATCGGAGGCGAGCGAAAACTGTCGAAGCGGTATAAATTATTCTTTAAACAGAACTCGCCTCGACAGAAAAGTTCAATAAGCCGTTTTAAAATATGTTTCTGCTCCTCAGTGTCGTTGCATGTCTTTGTCTTCAACATTTGGGATGGATTTCCACAGTTGTTCACACCATCGGTGAATTTTCAAGCCGCACAGCACCTGATTTATCAGAGAAATCAGAGCTGATAGCGGTTGCGCGTAAGCTTATAAAACGTACTTGAATCGAAATCTGATGATTCAATTGAATCCTTTCGAAAGTTCTCTCCACGCGGTGCATCTGTTACTCTGCTTCGGTCATCAGCCTTGGTTCAAGAATGAAATCAATCATTGAGCGAGTCATCGCGGACAGGTTAGCTTTAACAAGTGACATTCAGCATAAATATCATTGTTTAACAGGGAAGCTAGTCGGTCATCGAGTGCAGCTTGGCAACTCGCCTTCAAATACTCAAAGACGGAATTCTTGTCTTCGATGGGATTTGCTCTCTACGTTTTGATCTCCCCGGTCTTGTTAATTTTCGCTCCTGTTTTCATGCCGAACCAACTGGTTCTGGTCTACAACTTTAAAATTCCTCTGTTGCAATTCGAAGACGTTTTCTCTGCTAATTGGTACTTGACTTACTTGCTCCAAGCCAGCATGGCGATCATTTATGCCAGCTTCTACACTTGCTTCGTGTCGCTCATGCTTCATTTCATGGATCATTCCTGCTGGACGATCGACAACTTAATGATACTAGTTGAAGAACTGCGTTCATCCTCTGACGATCACGATCGTAACGATCCAGAGAGTGCAAAATCAGTGCAGAAGCGGCTGAAATTAATCGTTCGGAAAAGCTACGAAGCGTTGGAATGGCAAAATGAAGTTCGGGATTTGTTGAAAAATATTTTGATGCTCGAGTTTTCATTACAAGCCATCATGACGGGGTTGAGTTTGTCTACTTTGGCGAACAGTCTTAAAGCTTCAAGTACTTGTTACGTTGTACCTTTGATATTCTTGCCTCAGATCTTCGTCAACTGTTGGATGGGAGAAAGATACGTCAACAGGATCGAAAAAATAAGCGCTGCTGTTTACAACCTGCCTTGGTATTTGATGGATGCAAAGCAAAGAAAGGAAGTCCTGATGATTCTCATCATGAGCCAAAACATGCAATCCTTCGATGGAATCTTCTATCAAGTCAACATGGAAACATTTCAAGGGGTTTGTGCCACCAGCATTCTCTGAATAAACTTCATTTCCAGTTTCTTGCCTTTCGCAGGTTTTGAAACTCACATATTCGTTCATCATGTTGCTGAAATCAATGAACTTACCGTCTGAATCAGTGACGTAGGCTTTCAAACATTGCACAGCCATCAAACATAGCAACTTAACTTGAATATCACCTCAATTTCTCACTTGCAACTTTTGAAGGAAGCTAACGATTTATTTCAACAACTTATGCTTTGTTGTAAATACTTAATCAACTGCTTTGGAAACAATTAAAACTCAAATTGCGGAAGGAATTTGGCGACATAGTATGATTGATTGTGATGGAGGATCGTCACAGCATCAGCGGCATCGTGGTGTCGTTTGAAGGAAATCTTCGGAAGGGTGAAAAAGTTGGTTGGCTCGATGAAAAATTCGGATGTAAAAACACAACAGGAGTCTAATCTAAAGTCATTTCGAAGTTCTCGTCATCGATAATCTTAAAATTGTAATCGCGGAACTTTCCGTAGTTCTCAAAAATATTTCGCACTGTTTGGTCGAAGATCTTCGCGATGACTGGTTTCAGTGGCTCGATGTCGGCGGTTTTGGCGAGATCCTCGTAATGCATCGCATGTCTTTCCAGCCCTAAGTAATGAGCTTTCTTCTTCGGCATTGTTTTAAAGCGTTCGGTCATCTCTTCCTCTGCTTCCTTAAGCATTTCATCGCGTGATGGTAATTGCTTTCGACCGGTCATGAAGGTCAGACAAAATCTAACTTGAAGATCGTAGAAAGGAACGCCGACCGCAAACCAAGGAAGACCCAAAATAGCAAGCGACGGTCGCGTGATGTTGATGCAATGCTTGTAGAGCGGCTGAACATATTTATCTTCGCAAGATACACCGCAATCAACTGATAAGAACGGAAACCTGAAATCGTAGCCCGTTGCGTACATAATTGTTGAAAATTCTTCAAAAGTTCCGTCGACAAACTCAGCTCCACGGTCAGTGAACCGCAGCACGTCTGGCTTCTCAGTGACAGTTTCTGGCAAGATAATGTTGTTCAACTTGGATCCCAAAGTCTGAACCATGTGGTGTGACCAAAAGACTTTCTCGGCAACTTTTCCAATTAAAGCTGTCATGTCCATTCCACTCGGCCCTCCGCCGATCACAAGAACGCGATCGCCAGTAAACTTTTCCGAGCTTCTGTGAGAGTGCGAATGCATTTTTCTGCCTTCAAACAATTCTCTACCTGGATATTTTGGGATTATCGGCACTGAGAATCCATTGCAGACTAAAACAGCGTCGAATATAAAAGTTTCGTACTTGCGGGCGATGAGATTGTGGACAAGAAATTCCCATTTGTCATCCAACAGAGGACGAACACGAACAACTTGATGCTCAAACTTGATGTGCTTTTCAAGGTCGAAAGCTTCGGCGTACGATTTTATGTAATCTAAAACAGCTTCTGATCCAATGAATGAATTTTGTGGCGTCTTGTAGGGAAAGTCAGGATATTCCATCACTTCTTTTGGCAGCAGCAATCTAACACCTTCGTACATGCTCGAATGAACATCCAAGCCATTTTTATCTTTCTCGCCTTCCTTAGTTAAAACCCATTGACCTCCAATCTGATCAGTTTGCTCGAACGCGGTTACTTCACATCCAAACGACAAAGAATGCTTGACAGCACTCAAGCCAATCAAACCCGCTCCGATCACTCCAACTCTCATCACTACCCGAAAACGTTACGCTTTGTTGAAACTCGAAATGGAACTGACAATCTAGAGAGAATGTCTGTAGTAAGATGTATTAGACTATCTGCTCGCGTATCAGTCACCCTTGAAGATAACAAAATCTTTTACGTGTGGATGTTTCTAAGAAAGTTGAAACAATTTTATTCACAAATTCATAACGAAATTCTCATCATCGATAATCCTAAAATTGTAATTGCGGAATGAATCGAAGTTCGAGAAGATGTTTTGCACTGTCTGGTTGAAAATCTTGGCGATGACTGGTTTCATTGGCTCGATGTCGGCGGTTTTGGCGAGATCCTCATAATAATTGGCGGCTCGATCAACTCCTAGAAAATGTGATTTCTTCTTCGGCATGGTTTTCCATCGCTCGCTCATCTCCTCGTCGGTTTCCTTCAACATTTCATCTCGTGACGGCAACTGCTTCTTGCCAGTTATGAAGGTCAAACAAAATCGCGCTTGGAGGTCGAACAAAGGAAAGACAACCGCGAACCAAGGAAGGCCCAGAACAGCAAGAGATGGTCGGTTGATGTTGATGCAATGCTTGTAGAGCGGCTGAACGTATTTGTCTCGAGCAGATAAGCCACAATCAACTGATAAGGACGGGAACCTGAAATCGTAGCCCGTTGCGTAGATGATTGTTGAGAATTCCTCAAAAGTTCCGTCGACAAACTCAGCTCCGCGTTCAGTGAAGCGCAGCACGTCTGGCTTCTGAGTAACTGACTCAGGCAAACTAATTTTGACTTCAAATCCTAGAGACTGAGCCATGTGGTGTGACCAAAAAACTTTAGCAGCAACTTTTCCTATCATGATGGTCAAATCGTTTCCACTCGGACCAGCGCCGACGACAAGAACGCGATCGCCAGTGAACTCTCTTGAGTATCTGTAAGTGTGCGAATGCGTCTGCCGGCCTTGAAACAAATCTTTTCCCGGATAATTTGGGATGATTGGGACTGACGAGAATCCATTGCAGACCAACACAGCGTCGAATGTATAAGTTTCGTATTTGCCTGCTCTGAGATCATTTACGATAAATTCCCATTTGTCATCCAACAGAGGACGAACGCGAATAACTTGATGCTCAAACTTGATGTGCTTTTCAAGGTCAAAAGCTTCGGAATAAGATTTTATGTAATCCAAAACTTCTGTGGGTCCTATGAATGATTTTCCTGACGTCTTGTAAGGAAAATCAGGATAACTCATCGCTTCTTTTGGCAAGTTCGTCATCAGCCCTTCGTACATGCTCGAGTGGATATCCAAGCCATTCTTATCCTTGTCAGTTTCTTCAGTAAAAACCCAAGTTCCTCCAATTTTATCAGACTGTTCGAACGCGATCACTTCACAACCAAACGACAAGCTTTGCTTGATGGCAGTTAAGCCTGCTGGACCAGCTCCAATCACTCCGATTCTCATCTCTTTTATTAGGTCTGGCTCGCTTAAATTTCGGAACGCAACTAACAAACAGAAGCGAATGCAAAGGTAGAGCCAAACAAAATGTATGTGATGGTTTGAATTATTTTATGCGTGTGTTGCTTTATCGTCGAAGATAAATTTTCAGTTTTTTGTCATTAACACACTTTGATGTTAATAGTTTCAAAAATCATTGGTAGGCGTTGACGTCACGCGCTTCTTACATTTTGTTTTAAGAACTTAAAGCTGAGTTAATCGATCTATCAAATGAATTTGCTCTTTCGAAGGCGGTTTAACTGGTCCAGTTCAGATCTTCGCAGTGGAATCGAGTTCATACTGGGCAAGTTTAGGCATCACGAAGCGAAGGATTTTTAGGAGCGTTGGTTGACGCAATGCGTTCCATTCCTCGGCGTTGTCCAGAGTGTCGTAGCATCTGGAATTCAGTTTCAATCTCTTGATACTTAGCTAAAGAACAAACTGACCTAACTGCGACATCCAAGCACTTCTCGAAGAGCTCTTCAGCATTGGTTATCTGTTCGGCGATTGCCAATGATTGCAACACGTTTTCTTGTTTGAGGTCCTTGATTAGGCGATCGAGGCAAAGGTTTTTCAGCTCTTTCATTTGGAATTTCTCGGCAGCGTGGATCAGTTTGGGTGCGATTCCAGTCAAGTCCTCGATTTCGTATTCGTAGGCGAAACGCAGCAGCTGCTTTAATGTTTTTGCATCGAAGTCATCGATATGAATTTTTACCGATGATTGATCCATAACGAGTTGTAGCATTTCCCGAAAAATGGGCGATCTAGCTGTGAGAATGAGTTTGTGGCATTTCAGAACTTGTCCGTCGCTTGTATGAATCTCGCAGTCTTTGGTGTCTGTCATGTGGTAATCTTCCTTTAACTTTTTCAGGTCTGGCTGAAGAGTTTCGTTTGGTCGCATGATGTCAATCTGTAACGAATCTATTTGTGACTTCTGGTCCATTAAACGACATGATTTAAACCTCGCAGAAGATCGTAAGCTCTCCGTCTTGCAGATAATTCCCTTCAGGATCACAAAGCTCCTCGTGTGAAATCCATTTACCGAAGCCTCCTCCTGAATTGTTCTTCCACCAGGTGCTTGATCGATTGACTTGTGATCTTATCTTGTAGCTCTTATCCTTACACTTAGTTCCGAACTTCACGGATATGTCAAATGCTTTAAAGTCTGTCTTGTCGAGATACAGGTAAACGCTAATGAAGCCTTGCTTGTCTGCTGACTGTCCGTTCGGGTACAGTTTCAATGTCCTATTAGAATAGAAAGCTATTAACTACCTTATAACATTACAGAGCTAGCATTCTAACCATTCAGAAGCTTTCTTCTCAATCAGGCTCGTTGATACTTTGGAGCAAACATAATAAACTCCAGGTCTGATGGCTTGTAGCTTCTCTACCGAGCATCCTTGGACTTTCAAGAAGATTTTGAAGTTGGTGACGATTTTCTAGGACAGAAACAAAACCTCTTGAGCTCCAAACAAGCAAGAGTTCTACGCTTTTAGTTCACTTACATCCCCAGACATTTTGCGGCTTCCCGTTCGCGGCTTTTATCAAATTGTTTGTGTCAAACTAACAAGACTCAGCTGCTTAGGCTCAGCCTGAGTTCTTCTTTCAAAACTCGGATCCGTAACGGACAAATTATTCACTGCAATTAAATTGACCTCGACACCAATTAAGCTTTGATTAATCTACGTCTATGAATATCAATATGTTCTCTTTATTTGTTTAAATTACGAAATATGTTTCTTGTTGTTGATGAATAGTTTTTTGTTAGCTCATTTTCTTCGTCGATTGTGTCACAATAAATTTCAAGAAATTCTCTCTTGCCGATGGAAAACACTAAGAACATTAATACAGCGTAGTCTTGAAATGGCAGATTATCAATCAGCGCAAATGGAAACATCGACCATCGATAGAACATCGAGCAATTAACAGCGTTTGAAGGAGATAAATGCGAAGATTGACTTAACTAAAGTTACAACACGAGTTCGTCTTTTTGGCCGTTTTGTAGAAAGCTTTGCTCTGGACCGACAGTTCTTCTGATTGTGCCACCAAGTCGTCAAGCTTCTCGCCTCGAACCAGAACTTGCTCAATTGTGTTGCGTAAAATGATTTTCGTCTCGTCAAGGTCGTCTTGCATTTTCGTTAGCGGATCAGCCTCTCGTGGATCTTGGTACTTGCTGACATAGGCTGGGAGCTGAGTGAAGCTGATGGTTTGTTCAGTTCCTCTTGGCCATTGATCGTTGGAAACTTTCGCTGCGAATTCGTCGAGAATTTTTGTGATTAAAGTGTGGGCGACTCGTCCTGAAAAGATATGAATATTGAGAATTCTATTGAGGTGCTGAGGGGATCGTTTCTCACCAGGATATTCATGATCAGCGATGAGAACTGCTGCCAGATTATCAGAACGGACGTAGACGTGACACATGTAAACATCTTGTTTCACTGACTGCCTCGTAGCCGTGGACGTCCGCTCTACGATTGTCTTCGATGCAAACGTACAGAACTCCTGAACGCTGCCTGCAATTGAGCAATAGGTCAAATTAATCGTCTTTGTTCCCACAACATATTTAATCGTCAAAAACAAAAACTACGAAGCAACTTTACCTCTTTGGAAAAAACTGAAGCTCTGAAGATCGTAATGAGATTTCAACAACTTTGCGTCGTTTGTCGACTTATAGAAAACACTTATCGCGTATATTTTAACCATCTCGCTAATCAAGAATCTCAGAAAACACGAATTAAAATTTCTTTCGTTTTTTATTCTTTGCTTCTTTTAACGCGAAAAAGACGCAACAGATTGAGATGCGAAGAAATGATGCGAAAAAGTTTCATTTTCCTCTAAACTCAAACTCGTGCGACTTTCTTTTATCCTCAACTTAAAATTATAATTAACTTAGTTTCGTGAAATCAATTAGTGTTAAAGTGAAGTTAAGAGTGCCGGCTTTCTCATGGAAACAAAAGCAGAGCCGGCGAACGGCGTCGTTGCTCCAAAACCCGAGCCACAAACTCCGCAAGCTCCGAAGGCCAACAAATTCCAACAAGGCGGTGGTGGAGGTCCCAACATGCCGAAAAAGAAGGCTTTTCCGAATCGCGGCGGGAAAATGGGTCCCAACCAGCAGGGAAATCCCAACAGAGGCCCGATGAAGAACGAGGTGAGCGAGCAAAAGCTTGAAATTCTTAGCGTGTGCGCCGCCATTTTTTGGGGAAATTTTAAGTTACGTCGAGGCTTGAAATCTACGGCTAAGGATTAATGGGATCTTGAACGATTGTAATCAATCGGTTAATGCATTAACAGCAAATTGGATGATTCATTGTAGTCGAAAGTTTTGCGAGTCGCAATTTGCGACTTACACTAAAAAGTTCAATGCACCTTTTGAAGAATAATAAATCTAATCAATGTTAATATCTATTCTTTCATATCCTGCAATCTCCTATGTATGGCGTTTAGTTTTATGATCGCGGTGGCAAAAAGTCCGAGGTAAGCACAAGCTTCTTATGCAAATATTCTCGAAGAAATGCACGTGTTATCAACCGACATTAACCCCGCTTTTCACTTTTGTTCCGTTTTAGGATTTCATGGTTAATCAGAAGCTGAAGAACCTGATGGGTCCAATGCACGACCTTCCTGAGCTACAGTGCGAGGAAGTCAAGTTCTCCGGGCGCAACAGACTGTACATTGGAAACTTGACGAATGATGTAACAGAGGAAGAGCTCAAGGCCATGTTCGCACCTTACGGTGCGATATCGGAAGCTTTCATCAACGCTGAGAAGAACTTCGCATTCCTTAAGCTCGATTTCCATGCTAACGCAGAGCGAGCAAAGAAAGATCTCGACGGAACCATGAGAAAGAACAAACCGATTCGCATTCGTTTCGCCCCCAACGCCACAACCATTCGCGTTAAGAACTTGACTCAGTATGTTTCAAACGAGCTTCTTTACAAAGCCTTTGAAATATTCGGACAAGTTGAGCGAGCTGTGATTATTGTCGACGATCGTGGCAAGACAACCGGCGAAGGAATCGTCGAGTTTGCTCGCAAATCCGGAGCCATGGTTGCGATGAAATACTGTCAAGAGAAATGCTTCTTCCTTACATCCTCTCTGCGGCCATGCGTCGTCGAAGTTTTCGAGCACATCGATGACAGCGACGGCTTCCCAGAAAAGTCCATTATGAAGAAGAACAACGAGTTCTACAAAGCACGACAAAACGGGCCACGTTTCGCCGAAATGGGAGCTTTCGAACACGAGTTTGGAACAAAGTGGAAGCAGCTCTACGATCTCTACAAACAGAAACACGACGCTCTCAAACGTGAAATGCAGATTGAAGAAGAGAAGCTCGAAGCTCAGATGGAATACGCACGTTTTGAGCATGAAACTGAAACTCTACGAGAACGTAAGTTGATAACACAAATAATTTAATTGATGAAAACTCATCTCACCAATTTTACAGAGTTAAGAATGCGCGAACAAGACCGCGAACGTCAAAAGCGTGAATGGGAGAACAAGGAGAGACAAGCTGAAGAATTCCGGCAGCGAGACGAAGAGCAAATGAGACAGCAGAACGAGGGCATGCAGATTCGTATGCAGAAGCAAGACGAAGAAATGCGACGTCGTCAACAAGAGAATTCGCTCTTCATGCAAGCGCAGCAACTAAACAACATGTTGGATCAGCAAGAGATGAGCCACGGTAATCAGAACGCGGGAGGTCGTAAGAACTTCAACGACAACAATGATAACCGTAGAAATTTCAACATGATGAACCAAGGTTGGAATGTCGCGGCATTTGGTAAACCCAGATCTCTTATCTAAAACTATTCTCTTAGGTAACCAAGGCGGCAATCAGTTCCAGCAACAACACCATGGAAATCAGGTACGAAAGCGTTTTGTCCAATTTAAGCTACTCCAGAACATATCAAGAAAGGGCACAAAAAAGTTTTGCCAGTGTTTGCGTGGTCTCGCAGTGTTTGCAATTGATTGAAGCTAAAGTGTTTTGGCTACAAAGCAACGTTCGACTTCGTCGTGGCTTCCACAGCATAGAAGTAATCAGAGTTTTGACTGACTGATTCAAACTGATTCTTACAGTATCGGGAATTATTAAGTTTAGCGATACTTGTGAAGTTTGCAGTGGAACTAAACCAGTGAAATGTGAAAATCTTTGCTGACCATCGAAAATAGAACAGCACATCATCGTTAACAACTCCAAATCTCATTGAATTTCTTGTTCAACTGCATCTCTTTTCTTCAATTGCAAACACTGCTCAAAGTTTTAAAGACCCCAAATGCTCCATGATTGAAGAAGAACTCTTAAGCCACTAATCCTTTGTCCTGTAGTTTCATCGTCTTCTTTCTGATGCTCTTCGAGAGCTGCCATTTCCTTACACTCGCAGAGCGTCCTCAATTTCTTACACAAGATTGCATTGAGCTCAGCTTCGATGAATGATTGCATGCAGCTTTTCGATCAAAACACGCAAATCTCTCGATGACTCGTCATCAATCAACTCTTGAACTTTGTCGAGTTCTCAACTCGTTTACCAAGTTATCAGCATAAGTCCGAAAGCTTAATGGATTACACATCGAGGGGAGTTTGTTTTGGCCGAACGAATCTCCCCAACGATGCTGAATATTCATCGATTATTCATTGGACGATTCTGCAATCTCTGATAGCGATACTCGAACCTTTTCCCAATCGCTTGGGATTAATAAATTATGCAGCAATGAGGAAATCTGTTGATTTTGTCAAGCCATTTGCATTTACGATGTTGGGTGGAATGGGAAGGGAACGATGGGAAATTCCCAGATTGTTCTACTCAATTGATACTCGAGGCGGTTGCGACTCTTTGTTTGTTTACTGAAATGAATTCATAAATCATGCGATGTGGAAATTATTACGATGCTAAAACTCAATGAACTGCGAGTCGTTTGCTCTGGGCAAACATCTACGACGATAATCGTTATGTGGGTGTATCGAGCACCGTTCATGTGGGGAAATGTTCTCGTGTCGTTAGCTTTTATCGACAAGCTTGCATTCTATCTCTTTAATAACTTCATCATCTCTCAATCTGTAATCGAAAACTGCATGCAACTCAAGTCGAAGCAACTCACTCTTGCGATTAAATCTTCATAGAAAGCTCTGGAATTTATCGTAGAAAACTTTGAACTGCAACAACTTCGCATAACTCAAACTTTATTTTTATCAATTCTCACCTTCTCAAAAAATCGAAAATGGTAAACTTTTCGACTTTAGGATCAAGGAGGTCGATTCAATGATGGACAAGGCGGATCTCAAAGAGGAAACGTTCGCAATAATCCGTGGAACACCGGCGGTGGCAACAATAGTGGCCACCGTGGAGGTGACGACTTCCAAAACAAGCGAATGCGACGATACTGAATTTCAAGTCTCGTTGATTGATAAGAATCTTGTGCAAGAAATGCGTTCGTCGTTTACTGAAATAATGAGATTAGTATTAAGCTACGATAATGATTATTGTCGACGGTCTAAGAAAAGTGTACAACGTCATGAAGACACGTTGGAGTTCGTACACATAAAATATTTTACTCAACTCTAATCGCCGGGGTTGTTAAGCTTAGCGAATGCACAAAGCTTCCCCATCATCATCATGTCTTGCGCTGTTTCGGAGCGGTTTTAGTTTAGATTTATAAGAGTTTTATTCAGATTGGAACAATTGTATTAAAATTGTGCTCTTCGACTATGTAAATAATTAAAACATTTTCTGGAAAATATTCGTGGAACGTGAAAAATCATTTTGAATGCGTCTAAATGATTGGTGAATGTTATCGGTTTCGAGTTCTCGTCGTTGTCTTCGAGCTGATTAACTAACTTCCATGACACGAAGATGTGTTATTGTCTCGGATGATTATGTTAGCGTTAGCTGAAGCCCTTGATTATTAACTAGCAATTCAACATGCTTTAAACATGCTTGCGATCATTAGGAAACATCTGTGTTATCAGCTAGTGTCATCACTAGCAAAGAACTAATATAAGGAAGCCGGAAAGACTAAAAGCACGAACCCTCAACGTAGCTTAAGGCTCATCAGTGTCACTGCTTTTCGCATTGCTCGTACAAGAGCATCGACTCGACTCTCTGACAGTCGAACGTCCTTATCTGTCAACCTTCGTTGTTCTCTCGCTGTGTGCTTGTTGTTTGAATGTCCTGTTGCGGAAATTTTCTATCCAAATCTTACTAGATATACAAACGTACAAGTGCAACGATCTGATTATCTTAGAAAACTGATACAACTCAGTCGAAATGTCTCAAAAAGTCTTGAACCATGGAAGGTAAGAAACCATGAAAGCGTAAAATTAACTTCAAAAGTTTTTGCAATTTTTATGTACTCGTTATGATTTCTTATGAAAATTTCTTAATCTCATTTGAGATGATCTCGGGAAATCTCTTAGTATTTGAGACCTTAAACGGTGTCTCAATGATAACAGTTCTACGTGACTCGTCACTCAGCACAACTCTTTGACTCGCTCGCGTATCGCAAGCGTCAATTCTGATCTCTGGCTGAGTGAAGTTGCACTTCTGATGAAAGAAACGAATTGATTCCTTGAGGAATGTTCACTCATTGTCATCTGACATCATCTTTGTCTGGCTCAACATCCAGAATCTTGTTTAGCAGTCACAAACTCTTAGCTGAAAGTCACAAATTCTCGACTAAAACGCCAAGATGAAATTTCTAAAACTTCCAAAAAGTACATAAAAGTCTTAAATAGTTCGTCGACGTTTTTCTAGCCATCGCGCTGTTGAAATTTGATTTTGGATTTTCTCCTAATCGAACAGCAAACTGACGAATTTTTGTGAACGACTCGCAACTTTCTCCTGCGTCAAACTAATGGAATTCTCTTCTCCTCAACTTTTAGTATCACCCAATGTATCGCCCTCAAAAGAGTCGACAACGGAATGGCTGAGGGAGACCAAAATGTGATTGGAGAACTGATGGCTTTCCGAACGAGACTTTTCCGGATGCTTAAATGGTGAGTTTAGCCAGTCAATGTCAGAAGCGTCGATGGTCTACTTGCTAGAGTGTTGGTCTCGTTTGAACATGAACCCTTGTTCGAGCCCCAACTCAGCTGAACTTCTAAGCGCCCCTGGGATCACACTAAGAATTGGATGTAAGAAAAACCTATCCATTCTGGTGCCAGCCACTTACGGAATGGGGCAAATTGTGTGCGATAACAAGCAATCTAGTCACAGTATATAGGAAATTTCTTACTCGAAAAATAAACCCCACGAGATGAGAAATGCCGAAAAACTGCGATACATTTTTTTTTCAAATTAAAAATTAGTTGACAAGCTTGATAGAAAAATATTAATTTGATTTACGTTTAATCAACAGGTTCGCGTTGGATGGGAAATTTACCGTCGGCGATCGCTGACTGGAACGCGAGAGAATCTGAAATGTAAGTTCTTATTTTCCTTCTGCCAACTTGTTTTGGGACAAACTTGAAAGCTCGATGGCTCAAGTGAGTTTAACTAGAACCTAAACGCAGCAAAGGTCACGAGTTCAAGCCCTGCCCTTGCCCGCGGTCCTCTCGGCCACGCTCAAAACGAGAAAATATCATTTCCACGTTATGGGTGCCAGTTATCAAATTAAATTTATAAACCAGAGGAACATCAAATTCTGAGTCATAGGAAATTTCTGTAGTCAGTTCGATTGATGCAAGAAATGCCGAAGATTATCAGAAACATTTTTCTTTTTTAATTCAAACTCATCTGAATGATTTGCAGCGGCTAAATATTTTCTTTTTTCTTCGTAGATTGGCTTCGTCTGATCGTTGCAATGTTCAGTTGAAGGTAAGCTCTTCCATCTCATCAATCTCTTGTTCAGAATCCTTTTAATGATGACAACATTGGTCCGTGTTTATGAAATTATTTGATTATAAACATCCATTAATTCAATCTGATTCTTGTCTCGAGTTAATTAGGCCAACCTAATGTCAAGAGAATCCAATCTAATTCAGTCGTTTTCTCATCTCATTACAGAGCTTGAAGATGCTGCAATACAAATATTAATGCTGATTGCTCGAGGAGTTTGTCTACTGGCTGTGATAAACGCTAATGAAGGAGGCTTTGTCGAGCGAAGCTGCTGGCACAGAAGGTAATTTGTCAAACATCTTAATGATTTGCTTCGCCCTCTTACATGATGACAACATTGGTCCGTGTTTATGATTTATTTGATTATAACTTCCATTAATTTAATCTGATTTTCCTCGAGTTGTCAATTTGCAATTCCAGTTTATTTCCAATAGCTAATTAGATTTTCTCTTCCGTTGTTCTAGTAATTGAACTCTGTCGCCAATGAGCAATTCACGCACCAACCGGGTAATTAACGGTGAGTTTCATTTGGGATAAAGATGACGTTTAAAGTCCTTTAATGATGATCACATTTCCGTGTTTATGAAGTTCAAAATTGAACCAACAATGATTTCAAACTTTTAGTCAAATTTTGCTGAAACTAAAAACATGAAATCATGGAATTCAATCCTGCAAGATTTGTTCTAACAATTTCCTCCGTTTGATTTCTTCCAGGGCCTGATTTGCGTAAAAGGAGCTCACGACTGAAGCAGACTTTAAAGCTGCTGACGCTCCATCAACGCACTTGCAACAATCATCAAAGATTGGTGAGTATGTCGAACCTTTAATTGAAAATCCTTTGGTCTGACACTTGACCATCTCAAGCTAAGTTAGACTTAGCTAAAGATAGGATTGTTTGATCCCTGAAATTCCTTAAAATGATGATAATAATTACCGTTTGATCAAATAATGATAATACAAACTAGGCTGCTTTTTTAATAAAAAGTACTGAACACTTTAAATCTCCAATGCTTTAGCTGCGTTGCTGGCCTGAAATTCTAAACGAAATGTTTCTTTGCAGAATCGAAAGCTGTGATACTTCAACGAGGAGGAAACTTAGTTAGAAACGTAAGTGAATCTCCCAAGACTTGTGAAAGCAAACTTAGAATGATGATAATAATTACCGTTTGATCCAAGTGATGAAACTTTTTCGGCTGCTTATTTTCAATAAGTACTGACGCCTCCCAACTTATTATCATCAACTTATCAACTCATTGAGATATTAATAAGTTAATTTATCCACAGAAATCATTGGAATTAGCTTGAAGCAACAAGTCATCGTGAAATTTCGGTAAGTTGGCGTGAAAGTTGAGCTGAAAGTGAAACAAGTTCTCGGGATGATCTCCATAAAATTTGTCTTCTTTTCCCATCAGAGCAAAAGCAATGAATGAAGTTTTTTATCGCTGAATCACCCGAACGTTTCACTGACAAAACTCGATGCAACAAGTTGTCTAACGTTTTCCATTTTCTCTCATTCAACAGGTGAAACGAACCGAAAAACAACAAGATTGTCGAGTTAGTTGATTCGAAAGGAACTTCGTCAAGAACTAAACTCAAGTTTGAGCTAGCTAGAAGCAGTAGACGATCCAGATTAAAGCTTAGGACAGCACAGGGAAACGTTGAACTGACTCAACGCTAAAACTCGTCAGACTTTACAAAACTGTAAAAGAATTTTATATCAAAATCTCCATGAGAATAAAATGCCAGAATGTTTCTTATAGAAACGAAAGATTTTATTGTTTTAATTGAGATCGCAGTTCATCCGTCGGCTTCTCTGTAGCCAAGAGGACGACGGAAGCAGATGACATGAGCTTCAGCGCCCATCATGTAATGCGTCCAACCTGTAGCGAGCAGAGAGACTGTTAGCAAGAAGTGTTGGTCCCTTGGATGAAGGAGAGGATTCATATTGAGTGGAACGTTTGGCTCCCTCAGATTATGATCCTGACACCTTCCAGAGTCGATTTGCAAATGACCAAAACTCACCAGGCGATTGTTGGATGCCCAAGTTCCTCCACTCCGTCTCTGTCATCAGATGCGTTTTAGGGACGAACTTGGAGAGCGCGTTGGGCAGAAGAACATGTCTACAACGAGATATTCTGTTCAATAACCCGAATCCAGTTCGTTGTCCGAAAGTTCTCACCGATATTCGAAGGTATCGTCCTCGTATTTCTCGCTGTATTGAATCTCCTCGACTTCCGTCATCGCTCGCGATGGTCCAGCAAGTTGTAGCTAGCGTATCTCGCGAGTTGTTACCGCTTCCGCCTTTTTGTTGTGATGAACTCGACGAAGGAAATTGAACGAACTCGAAAACTTCGACGCCCCAAAATCTCGAGCTTGCTTTGAATCTCGAAAGCTTCGGGAGGAAAAAAAGTTGGAGATTTTTCTTATTTCTTCGCTCGGTTGAATTAAACTTGTCAGATGCTTTAACAGAGAGAAATTCGTTGACTTCTACTCGTTCTATTTGTTTTCTACAATAATTTGTTAGTTCTTCTCGTTCGAACAATAAAGGTAAAGTGAATTCCTTCGGCCAAGAGAAATCCAACGAGTCTGGCAATCAAACGTGAGCATAACCAGCGAGACTGACGTGCTAAACTCGAAGCTATCGGCTCGTGTTTCAGTGGAACGTCCACGGCAGATCGTCAAGGAAAATTCCTGGATCTTCGAAGTTCTAAATTTAGAATTTATTGTTCACCTTTATTTTCGTTCGCACCACGAGCAACGCGAATTTCCATGACAACGTGCGTAACTAACAACACCACGCTTCCCTTTCCAGACAGCACTATGCATTAAACTGACGACTTCGAGCCGACACATCAAGAAACTGCTCAGAGGAAATGGTGAACTCCTCTCTAACTTATGAGATCCTCGTGTACCTTAACTCCTTCTACTTCGGGATGTTCGCAACTTGTGAAATCGGTGAGTGAACTGAAAGGTTGATGCGTCATTGTGTTGGCCAGAGCAGTTCGAGCTTGCACAAGTTAGAGAACTAGCACCACAGTATTTGGCGTAGTCAGTGAATCAAGAGAGACTTGGACAGATTGAATTGTCTATCAGGACTGATCTGAGCTGATTCAGTGATCAGGATTGCTCTGAGCTGACTCCGTGAAGCTATGACAAGCCCAGAGCCTCGTCAATAACAAGTGCAGAGCCTCGTCACCAACCTAAATCCCATGATAATCAATCAACTAAGCTGCAACTTCATTCCAGGCATGGGGACATTGAAGTTCGTCAACTTGGACTACACGCAGAAAGATCTCATTCAAGAAACGATTGTTCTGCTGGGCCTTTGCCTCCTAGAGTCGATTCGGATACACCTTGGGAAGAAAGGCAGCTTGTCTGATCATGGTAAGAGCTGCGACCTTCTTCACCAGCCACAATAAACTTCAGCTTGACTTCTTCTAGGGTACCAAGTGTGGCTAAGTGTCATCCTCATAATTCCTGTCTCTCTCGGCGTTATTTATCTCCTTTTCCTCCAAACAAACGTCCTAAAGCTCGAGTATATCCTCTGTGCCTTGATGCTTTTGCTCCAACTGACAGAGCTGATCTTTGCCATAATGTTCCTGTTCAGCTTGTGCAAACAGCCGACCTACGACTGATCGCCGTCTTATGCCAACAGCCAAACCCTTTTCTAGTCACCACCGGACCACACTCAAAGAGTCGATTATGCTACAATACTTTAGTGTTTCGTTTTTATTCTCCCGGGTTTGGTGAACGTTTCGTTTCACATGAGGTCGCACCTCATGACGCTCCAATCGAAAGCAATGTCGTAAATTTACATAAAAGAAACTACTCGTTCTAACTCACAATTTGCACTGTTTTTGCTTTTCCGGCGCGTGGTTTGCTTGTGTTTTACGGTTTGCCTTCAACATTTCTAGTCTGAATTATATAATAATAAAATGCCCTTTACAAAGTAATGAAGCTCTAGCGTTTATACATTAAGTCGTTGCTTCAGCAGCTCGTGCTTTCGTCGGAGGTTCTTCATGCGATGGGACGAGTAGACTCGAATGAAGATGGCAAGGAACACGATGAAGATGCCGAGCACTCCGAGCGGCGATATGTGATGCTGATAGATGAGACAAGAGAGAAGAATCGCCATGGCTTGTCGGAGTGTCATGATGATCGTGAAGACGATCGCGCCGAACTTCTCGATCGTGAAGAAGATGAAGAGTTGGCCGATCGCTGAGCTGACCGACAAGACGATGCAATCGAAAAGGAACTTTGGGTGTTCGGACGAGAACTCTAAGCCCTCGGTAAAGCCTCCTTGGACAAACAAGGAGGCAGCGGTGAACATTGTGCTGAAGAGATTGACGCCGAACGTCATCTGAAGGCTCGAGATCCCGTAGCTCTTGAAGATCTCGCTCTGCCAGTTGGCAGTGAAGCTGTCAAACACCATGTACATGCAGAGCAGGAAGAGCCCGGTGAGCGTCGTGATCGGCGTGTGCTTGCTTTGGTCGTAGCTTCCGCTGAGGAAGAAAATCATTCCGATCGATATCGAAACAGCGACGACGTATTCGTAGAATTCGTATTTGTTCCTCGAGATGATTCGGCCCATGATCATCACCGGGATGATCTTACACGATTTGGCGAGAACTTGCGTAGGGAAACTGATGAACTTGAGCGCCTCGTACTGCAGCCAAGCTGACATAATGTTCGAGAAGGATGCGAAGGAATACTGGAAGAGTGGAGCGCGATGTCTCGGCTGCGATCGCACTGCGAGGTAAAAAGCTGCGATGACCAAGGCGAGCACGCGATTGGAAAATACAAGGAACTGAGAATCTTTGAAATAAGCTTTGGTTTTGCCGTCGTTGCCTACGTATTCCCTTGTCATGATTTTCTCCTGCAGCACGCCCCACGTCAAGTACGAGCCCATCAAGCCGAGAAAGCAATACGTCAGCAGAATGCATTCCTTCGCGACTGTCTTGCTGGCAGATCGCGCTTGACTCGCCTGACTTGTTGCATCGAGCTTATCGCTGTCGCCAAAGCAGCTCTTGATTACAGCGTACAAGCAGTTATGTTCTAAAACGGAAGTCGGCTAAGATAAAAAGCGGCGTGAGCGACGCAAGCTTACCAGATCTCTCGAGATAATGAGTCTTCTTAGTGTATTTATAAATTAAAATCCCCGGGACGAGGATAGCGAGATAGCCGATGCAGTTGATGGTGAGCCGAAGCGCCCATGTGTACTCTTTCGACAGTCCTTCAGCTAGCTGGGACAAAGTTAAGCCGCTCGGGTTTTCGCCAGCGAGGAAATCGTAAAATATGTTGACGACGAAATAAATAATCAAGAACGTTCCGCCAACGATGCCTCTGTGGATGGCAATTCGGTTGATTGAGTGGTCTCACACTTGGGCAAGGCTGAGTACTCACAATATGATGGCATCTGGAACGATATTCCTCATTTTCCAGCTGTTGTCACGAACTTGCAGAAAAACAACAAAAGTTGTTGCTTAGCTCAGTCAATTTCGTTGCTCAGCTTACTCGTAGTTCGACGCCCTTCGCTTGTTGCTCGCTTTGCTCACTGAAAACTAGCAAAATAAAACTGCAAATTGTAATTTACCTCATTAAATATCCAGAAGTTGAAGTGAAAACAACGTGAAACTCTAGTTGACCAGCTCAACTTTGACGAACAAGCAAAGAAGACGCGAAAGGTGAGACATTAAACTCGAAATTGATGAAAGTTATGAAATTTGGCTTCGGCGGCTTAAAAATAGATTTTCACACATTTTCCGCCTACTTAAAACGAATTGCCCCAATTATTTGAACGAAATCACTGCAATCTGTTGATGTCTAACATCGATTCGTCATTTCTATTTTAAGCTCATTAATCCCGGAAGGAAATTTTTCACTTGGACATCGTCACATCTTCCTAAACAAACGACCATGAACACAACAACAGCAATCACTTTGAACGATCGCTTCTCGTCGTTCAAGCCAGCGAACGGCATTCAACAGGCCGCGGGACGAGGCAGATCGAGAAGCCGAAGCCGAGGACCGGCAAGACAAACAAGACAATCAGCTGCGGGATCAAGAAGAAATCGCCAGATACTCGACGCATTGGAGAAACAACACAAGATGCGCTTGGCTTTGAAACTGAAAAACGTGAGTGTCATTGAACCTTGTACCGAGTGGAAGTGCTCAAGTGTTTTCTGTGCCTTGCAGAAGAGCATCGTCAGATCGCGGGGCCGCGTTCAAGCTCAGATCATCCGCGGCGGTCAAGCTCAGATAATTCGAGGTGGACCACGTCGAATCAATCAGGCTGCAATCAGAAAAGCCGTCAACGTCAGAAACCTGAAACGTTCAAACAGTTTGACGACATTCGTTCCGTAAGAAAACAGTTTTTCGTGTCTGAGAATCGTGAGCTAACTTAGTTTTGTTTTAAGGTTGAACGATGGCCCAGGAAGAAACTTCAGAGGCCGCAGTCGCTCCAGATCTCGATCGCGCAACCGCGCTCAACTCACTGGAACAATTGCTGACAGATTGGGAGTCCGACCGGTCGCTGGTCGTGGCCGAATGCGACGAGGACAAGTCATGAACAACGGAGCTCAACAGCAACGCTCACGATCTCGTCCACGCAGTCGCGTTCGCTTGAACCGAAACAACTTCGGTAACAACAACAACGTCGTCAACAACAATCGCGGAGCTAGTCGCCAACGAAACGGAGTCGCCAACAATCGCTCGCAAAGTCGTAACATGAATGCTCGCTCACAGAGCCGCAATCGAAACGGAAACGCTCGCTCACAGAGCCGCAATCGAAACGGAAACGGCCAAGCTCTTGCAAGACGCGCCAATCCTGTCAATGCCCGCTTAGGCAACAACCAGGTCAACCAAGTTCGTCGTCGTCGCCGCTTCGCTTCCAACACTCGCAACCCAAACACTCAATTGAAGAAGCCATTGACTGGCCGCATTGCCAAGCGAAACCCACGAAAGCCGTTGGCTGCTCGCGTCCAAGGAAACTTCCGCAGAGCTGGGAACGCTGTCGCTGGCAATGCCCGTCGCGGAAATCCCGCTAAAAGGTGGATAAAACTCTCTTAAGCCTCACGATTGTGTTACGGAAGACAAGGACTCGAATTGACGTGAAAAGCGATGCCACGATGTGCATTCGGTCAAAGAGAAAATCCTGCTGAGCCTCGCGAAAACGCATCACAGTCGTCTTCCCACATTTGTTACGCAAACGATTTTCTAATCCCAAAATTTTCCCTCCGCACAGAGGTGCCGCCAATGGCAAAGGCCAGGCTCAAGCTCGTGGAAGAGCACAAAACCGAGGCACTAACGCACAAGCCGTGCAAGGAGCAGGTCGCCGTGGGCGCTCGCGCACCCGTCGCGGCGCAAACAACAGTAATCGAGGTATTTTACGAGTAACCACTTGAACTGTTCAAGTCGGACGAGGCTTTGAAGAAGCGACGTTGGGTTGTGGATTGAGTCAGAAGGAAAGCGGAAGAGAAATGAAATCTAGGAACGCAATTACGCGATTGAAGAAGGAAGCAGAAGAGTTTTTCTCGAGGCCGAGAGAGTGGAATATTTTTACAGTAAAGAGGGGAAAGGTTTCTCGATGCGAGGGCACAGCATTCAGACAGGATTGTTCCAATCAGCCTTTCGTTACCCGCCAGCAACAGGATTAAGTATAAGTCCGGGGGCAATTTGAGTAACTCCTGAAGCTGACGATGTCCGTGGCCGATTGAAACTGCTGTAAACTGGATTTGAAGATTTCTACCGCTTTCAATTTCCGTTCCAATCGCTCGCCCTCACTAATCTCCTTCCTTTTATTTCTTTTAGGCGGAGGAAAAGGTCAAGTCTCAAAGGAACAACTGGATAAGCAACTGGACGCCTACATGTCGAAGGGATCGGCCTAATCTCGTTGCAGCTGAACTCAGAATTATTCTCACCTTAACTTTGATTTGATAACTTTCATTCTTTCACTCGTGATTTCAAAAATATCTTCGCGAAGAAGCCAGAAATATTTTTGTTCCAAATATCTCATAAATAAAGAAGCCCAGTTTAAATTGAATTGCTTGATTTGGTGAAGGGAAATTGGAGAGTTGGGGGCACGAAAATTGGGGTGGAATCAAGAAGAAGCTGAAGTGTCAAAATGACATGGAAGTTGGACAGTGGGAATCTCGTTAATCCATTCTGTAGACGGCCAGTGATCTCGATTAGCTTACTTTTAATAATGAGATCCCAAGGTTTCCTTCATTCCTATTTTTAGGATTATAAGGACCCCACGTGTTTACGCGTTACGCACCGTTAATCCAATCATGGGCGTCTTTAATTAGATGACGAGACATTTGGCTACTTTGAGAGTCCTAGAAACTCTCGCCGTTTACCCGCGCTTGCTTTAATTCCTCCACGTTGAATTTCAGAGCACCTATTTACTATCTAGCGAGACCCTTAGCCAACGGAACGGGCTTGGGAACACTAGCGGGGAAAGAAGACCCTGTTGAGCTTGTCTCTAGTCGAGGAAAATCAAAATATCTTCAGTTGTAATCTAACGATTTCAACGAACGAATACCGCCGTGGATATTTCTTGGTGTTGGTTGTAACCTTCGATATTCGTCGATTATGTAAACAGTGAATTCAGTTCTGCGACATTTGATATTTGATTCTAAGCTCTACCGAGACGTATGAAATTCTAATTAAATCAAAATCTCATCGACTTGTAAGTGCACACTTAAGCCGAGGGAGCGAAACGTGTGTTGCCAAATCACCGGTGAGTGGCCTCGTTGACTTGTTGACGATACGAGATCGGTATTTAATTGAATTATTCATGCTTGACATGGCGACGGAACAAGAGAACAACGGTGGAACAGAAGTCAATTAATTTGAAGTGATTTCGGTTGATTTCGTCTTCAATATTTCATCTCTTGCGTCGATGGAAAATCGACACGATGAATCATAAAACAACAACAGAACTCGTGAACTTTGTCTCAGAAATTGGAAGAGTTTTTCTAGGAAATTTCCTCGAAAGCTTCAGCAATCGCGTGTGCGAGACATTTGATCGCTTGCGCGCCTGGATCGGGATGGTCGCTCTCGAACTCGTAGTCAGCTGCCTTGTCACTTAGAGAGTAAGCTGACCTTCCACTCTTCGGGTTCATGGTCTTTGTTGCTTCACATCCTTCCTCACAACCCAAAGCGAACGCCTTCGCTGCCTCCACTGAGCTTCCGCTAAACTTTCTTAATCTCTCGTAGCCAACTTGAAGCGAATCCAACAAAGTTCTATCGCCAATCTGTGCCTTGCCATATCTCATGATGCTCTCGATGCCAACTGAACAACCGGCAATCCAATTATGAGCACAATATCTGTTGGAAGCTGAGAATGGAGTCGACAAGCCTTGAAAGAAGATAGCGAATATTGCTCCGCTCGTTCCTCCCATCGAGTTCATCAAGGATGAGCTGATGTGCAAGAGCATCGCTTGTGGATCGCCGACTTCAATCTTGTCATTAGCGAGGTCTTTGAGCAACCCTTCAGCTCCCCTCGACAGTGTTGAGCCAGTGTCACCATCGCCAAGCTCACTGTCAATCTCGTTCAGATATTTCTTCATCGCCATCGCAGCCTTGCAGCATCTTTCAATCACTTTCCTAGCCATCGACGCTTCATCGTCGGACACCTGAGGCTCGCTTCTCACCTCGCTAATCGTTCGAGGAACTTCGTAATCCCTTACAAGCGGCTTGCAAATTTTAAACGGAGAGTTGAAGAGATCCCCAGCCGGCGTTTTAACTGGGAACTCTAAATATGCAAGGATATCTGACGAGTTTGGATAAGGAAGCTCCATGACGGTAACCGAAATTGCCTCTTTAGATAACGACGTGAGAAACTTTCCCGCATAAACTTTGACGACCCGAAGACTCGGTAATCCCTCGATGAACTCCTTCACGAAAACGTTGAAAGCGTATTCCGACGCTCCACCTAAGTTGTTGAATAGCAGAACGGCGTCCGCTTTCACTTCATTTAATCTCAATTTCTTCTTCATGATGTCAATGACTGGCTTGAAGTTATTCGCCCTCTCGATTACCATCGATCCCGGCTCTCCGTGTATTCCGTAGCCAATCTCGATGTCCGACAGGAGGTTGGAGTTGTCGTGCCGAAAGCAAAATCCGATTGTGCGGATGAGTCGATTAACAAGAAGAGCCGAGCACAGCTCATGAATTTCATTCAAACGAGCTCCTTGCGCGCTCATCGCACCGGCAATTTTGCTGATGAGATTAACGCCGGCTAATCCCCGTCGCCCTGTTGATTCTCGAGGGCTCTCAATCGAGCAGTCATCGTCAACTACCAGCAGCTTTATATGACAGTAATTGTAAGCGTTGCGAGCCATCTCGACTGCCAGGCCAAAGTTTAAGCGGTCGCCTGTGTAGTTATTTATTATCACAAGGATTTCTCGTCGCACGTCATTGGCTTGCAGGATTGCCGCCAAGCAGCTGAAACAGTTATGAAATATTATTGCTTTATATGAACGTGACGGCCTAACGTCAAACCTTGTCACCGATGGCGATGTGAACAGGTTCCCAGAGACGGCAGCCGACAGCATTCCCCGTCCCACGAATCCATTGGCTAACCCTGGCTCATGGCCAGCGCCGCCTCCACTTATCAACATGACACGACCCGAATTCCTCACGTAGTCTTCGTCATTTCTCAACAACACACCGTGATTCCTCAAGAACATGATGTCGTCGTTGATTGCACAGAACCCCAAAAGGGACGACTCCAGACAAATCTCGTTCATGTCAGTTTAAATTCTCAACAAGAACTTCGAGATGTTTTCCGATCGAGCTCGAGCAAACAGATTAATTATGCAGGAACGATAAGAGGCGGAGGCGTGCGACCTTCAATCAGTCAGAACCAGCCAACAGTAATCTCGTCAGATTTGGAATGAGTTCGATGATAACAAAGTGTAACGAGCGATGTGAGTTCGACGGCAAATTCGAAAAGTTTAAATAGGCAAAGTTCATCAGATTAAGCGATGGAGATTGAAGCGTGTACGAGGATAAATTCCACTTCGTTTTACACCCGATGAATTTTATTTCCTCCCCCGACCTCAAGGGCTGAATTGAAACTTTTCCTCATACACCCGAGAGCTCTCAATCAAGGTATGAGGCTAATTATGCCGCTGTGCTCGATGCATTCGGTTGCAGGAAGTAAAAGAGGGGAAGGCGAACAAAGAGACGACGAAGTTAAATTCACAATTACATGTGCAACAGGAAGCTTAAGCTCGGCAGTTTCCACTTGACGGGAGATTTATTTTTAGAAAAATCAATGCGCGGTTGTAAAAATAAATATCGAGTCGAGCCATCAATCGCATTTAAATGGAAGCCCTCGCTCAGGCCTTTGAGCCTCCATTACGATGTCATTACACATGACGGGCGCTTATATTTTAGAGCTTCTTGTAACAGATTGTGCCAATCACCCGTGGAGCGGATCACTCGCATACGAGCGAACATTTTTAACGTTGCCATCTCTCACATTACGACCAACGTTAAAATGCAAATCAACAATCAATCTGCTGAGTTAATGCGGTGCAGGGGGAATTTCCACTAGATTTGCTGGTGAAATATTTGAACCAAATTCAATTAAAGCTGCAGCAGAGTGGCAGAAAAGCAATGTGACTCGATTCGAGTTCCGTGTGGTTTGAACGAACCTCAAAGTCAAAGCTTTTGAGACTCAACCCACGCTCGCTAACAGATTTCAAAGTTTTAGCTAAACTTGAATACGAGTTTAGACTTCTTGCTAAATCTTTCAGTAACCATTGCGATAAACCTCCCAATCCCACCCACTAAGTTATCATCCCAAAGGTATTTCGATGGGAGGGTTCGATAACAAACGGATTAGACACAATTCTGGCGAAAGACTCAAGATTGACTCAGTTAAGGTTTTCCTTTCGCCCGTTCCTTTTGTTGTGCCGAAACAAAACAGGACGTTACAGCAGTTATCATAATTAAATGGGGTTCGCTTCTCATCGGCAAGAAACAAAAGCGATGAAAATATCTCAGGCGTCTATGCTAATCACCAACCGGAAATTTCTTCAATGGCTCCGGTTGAGAAGCAGAAATCTTGATTTGGATTTCATTTTAAAGGCTTCACGGAATCAAAAATGAGAACGTCGCTTTCCCTGGGCGCATGGGACGTTCTCGGTCTCGTCGAAATGAATTTTCTTTTCCTCCTTTCGGTCCGTTCCGTAACCAAACGAATTATTATCATTTATAATTCGTTTGTTTAATTTCGAGCGAGGAAGATTTTCTCCGAAGCTGACGAGGGTTTCTCGCAGACTACGGATATAAACCTTGAGGGTTTAGCCATCCATAAAAGTTTTTAAGTGAGCAGCAAAACATGGCTGGAAGGTATTGGGAGGTTTGATAATTTCTGGGAGGTTGGGAGGTGACACAAAATGAACTCAAATCGATATACTTAGCGTGGCTCTGTCCACTGACAGGAGTCATACGGACTTTCACAGAAACCATTGACATTGTAGCTTGTGTTGCAACGTCTTTTCGTTTTCATTCTCGAAGGATGGAACCAGATTGTGTATGAGTTTTTAAAGGCGATTTTTCAATGTCCAATTTGGTCAGACCAACCCTCTAGACAAGCCATCGACTGCTCGCCTTCTCGGCTCATAATAAATTGCTCGAAATCTCCTTTACGAGAATCCCATGATGTCTTCATTTTAAAATCCTATTAATCTCGTCGCAAGTAATGAATCATTCGTAATTGTTGCGCAAATGACCTCGGCGCTTCGCATTTTTACGAGCTCGATCTGGTCGAGATTAGAGTGCAGCGCGAGGATTTTTCATTTTCGGTTGGACGTCGTCGCGTCGCATAAATCACATGAAATTGAGTTACAATGTTTGCAGCGCAGGCAATCGATATTCGAACGAGACAACGTTGCATTCGTTTGGGGCTCTGCGCTTCGTGCTGAAAAATAAATTCGATGTTAATTCTTAAATTAATATCCGTTTGATGTCTGCACAAGCTCGAAACCCAAATTCATATGCATGAAAGCTTTGGCTCTTCTTTAATTTGCTCCGCGGTAGATGAAGCTTCTGATGAAAACTCTCCCACAATAATAGGAAATATCGGATGAGCTGAAAAATATTTTGATAATATTTATCAATTAGTAATTTGAGCAAACAAAATCCGTAATTAATTCGTCGGTTGAGCTTCTATAATCCGCTAATTAATGAATCATTATTGCATGCATTCAGAGCTGAAGCTCGAGGGTCTTCACATTGATGTATTTGCATTAAACTGAATTAAAGTTAATGTATTTGCGTTGCTGAGCGACGACGCTTGACTGCTTCCCAAGGGATATTTCAATCAGAATTCTGGTTTAAGGACACTTATTCAATCGCTGGGTAAAAATATTTGTGTGCAAGTGGTAGAAATAATTCAGGAGCTGGCAGCTCGATAAATTCCATAGATCTCAATTTATTCAACTGGATAATTCGAGGTATCCTTGGGAAGATTCTTAATGAGTTCAAGGACTTCAAAGAGAATTAACTTCGAGCCTGCTTGACAACGAAAAATTCTTGTCAGTCTTTTTAAACCACCAAAAGAATCTTCTGGCGTTTTATATCCCCGGGAAGACATTGAGCTCTCCCGCTACCTTTCACGGTTTGCGCACTTTGAAGACACTTTCCCCCATCAGGCATCTTCAGCTTTAGTCGTAACTCACTCGAATTCAGCCACCGCAATATTCTCAATCGCCCTCTAATCCAGCTCCTGAACGTTTTCTCCCATTGACGAGCTCGAAATCTTTTCGTTCACCTTTCTCGCCTCTTCCACTCGAGCGTCATCAAAAGGGGAATTGCTTTGATTTCTCTATTGACACTTCAACAGAGCTAGTGAGAAGTAAAAGCTGCTGCCGACGTAAAACCGAACCCCCTCGTCGAAGCTGAAAAGTATAAAATAAAGAAATATCAGATACATAAACATGATTTAGTGTAAATAAAGAGAAACGGCTTCACATAATAAGGGAAGATATTTCATGAGAAACAGCGCTCGGGAAAGGAGCGAGCGTCGAGAACGATTTGAAATATAAATTGTGTATTTCTGAAGCTCCTGTTTGATAGAGATTTATACAAAGATTGAACATAAATCAGTGGCAGAAAAATGTTGAATACGTTTTTCCTCCTTTTCCTCGTCGCTCACCCGCTCGCATTTCTAATGGAATCAATTTTACGCCAAGCTTGAAGCATACACGCGGTGGGCGAAGAGGCGGATTACCCGCAAAGTGCTTTCGCTATGATTCGAACTGCACGAGATTGAGTAATCAGCAGAAGTTGAGCTCTCGCTACCCAATTCCGTTTCCTTCCTCCACGTCATTTGCTGTCATTTGCATTTTCTGTCGCTATCCAAGCTCTGGCTAGGAGCAAAAACGTGCGGTTATCATCATTATGAGTTGTTGTGATTGTCTCGATGACATACAAGGAAGCCGCTCGTCTCCCAACGCGCCGAGTCACAGCGACGGTTGTGCATTGTGCTGAGCGCTGTTGTTTGGGATTACGTCGAGTGCTAAACAGGAAGAGCTTAATAAAGGCGGCTGATGAATGATAAAAATGCACGAGACGAGAAAATCAGAACAATGTGAATTTTGTCTCCGACACCGAGAGCTTTCTCTATGATTCACTTGTGCCGGTGAGCAGACAAAACGAACGACGACGAAATAATGGAATTTCTGTCAACAGATGCTAATCTCGTCATCTCATCTTTTATGTGTTCTCCTCCGACTATAATGATTGTTGATGCAAGGGATGATGCGAGTCGTCTCGCTCGATACGGTCGAGGTGGAAAACTGCAGCAGACACTTGCACGTTCGTGTGTCATAATGCCGCTGCGTTAATGCTCTCTCCTCGCTGCTAAAGGAGAACGGCAGCAGTGAAAGTTCTCGCGCGTGTTGTGCACGTGTCTGCGACGGTTAAAGCGTCGTCACCTTTAAGAGTGCCACAGCGATGATTTTGGAAATACCAGGCACCTTCGGGACTTCATTGTTCCGATTTGACATGGTCGAAGGAATTTCGCAATCAACATCGAGGCTCCACCTCGAGCTACCCAAATCGAATTCGTTGCGAAATTGTTTTCCAAAGCTCCGACAATGACTCGAGGCATACAAAAGCAATAAATTCTACGGTAGCGATTAGAAGCGAAAAGATCATCATTAAACCGAGCTTGGCATTTGAATGAAAAGTCGATTATTTGCTCTTTACATGAACTCACGTCGTCAAATTGGCTTTGTTCGGATAGCAACAGAGCGCACGAGAGAGAGATAAAAAGTCGTTCATGCATATCATGGATCGACAATGAGCTCGCAATTCAATTTTAGCTTTTATGGATTCTACGCTGTGTTTTGCATACACGCTCGAGCTTTGGTTGTTGTGCTGCGATGACTTCTAATTAGATTTTGCTCTCGATGCTCCAATGAGTCGACAGTTAACGCTTACACATGTTTCAAAGTCAAACGTTGCCATCGAGCGCCTGCCGCTATCGATAAGATTGATGTGCACATGATGATTGTGTACATGGCAAAATTATGAGTGTGTGGAGCGGTTGTTATAGCAAAGTTATTTCAATAAAATGTTTTCTCCGTTTTCCTTCGTTTCAGAGAGCAGTTGAGTTCTCCCTCGAAACCGTGCAGTTCTGGCTTGCCGAAAGTTTGTTTCTTCCTCGCTTTAAACTGTAAGTCAAGTGGTAAGCGCCGTTATTATGGATTCAGATCCCATCGAACCTTCACTCATTGCTATGGACTCGTGCTTCACCGCCTTCGATAAAGACTGGTATGTGAAATTTTGCTTTTTATCAACTCTTATACTTACGTAAAGCTCAAAGTTTTCTCCTAAATAAAAATGAAAAGTTTCTCGTGAAAGTTTTATCGGGACACTTGCGATATAAATTGTCGGCGATTCCTGAAAATATGAGGGAGAAAATAATAAATAATCGCTGTTTTCAACAGACAAACAATGTGAACGTGTTAAGTGGTGATTTAACAAGTCGGCGATAACAAGTTTTTATAATGAAAATGAAATTAAACCCGAGCGATTGTGAATGCAAGGATCAGAGGTGCCGTTAGTGTCAAAGGATGCAAGTGATTAAGTGCGGCGGGCGGTTCCTTACGGCCGCTTTTTGAATCGTGACGAGCGGGTTGAACAAGGATAAAACTTTGAGTGACGCTATCGAAGGCTGCCGAATCGAATTGCGTCATCGCGACAGGTTTTGAAGTGGATGGAAATGAAGCGGTGGGGAGGTTTTCGACACTGCGTGTGTGAGTGCTTGTCACTGCCTTTCGTCACGCAACGAGTTGTTTAGTGACTTTATGTCGAGAGATCAAACGTCTCATACCAAGAACTGAAGTTCGGAACGTGGTGAACTTTGAGGTTGACAAATCACAGCTAAGCTTCTGTCGATACGAGAGTTATGACAAGTCTATGATCGAGCTTATTACTCTGCCAAGTCCACATTGATCCGCTTTAAAGTTTAAATTGCTCATCAGTTTGTATTAGCCAAACCTTGCTCGACATAGCGTTGCTAGTCCGCGTTCACTCGTTAAGCTCCAGTGGAGCTTCACCTGAAAACTTCCGATCAAATTTTCATTCCACCCGAGCTGAATGAAATATTTTCCAATGCTATTTATTTATTGATCAAATCGATTTAACATTTTTCTGCGCGTAATGCCCTTTGAAACGGTTTAAAATCCGTGAAAAAATAAATTTCCCGAACGTGAAATGTTTTTGCATTTGATGGAAAATCGTTTTTATGAATAACATTGCGAGATTAGCGAGCAAATTTATTTCCTTGGTAAACAATCGGGGGGCGCTAAATCCCTCTGTCAATGTTACGACTGCTCATAAATTCCCCAGAATATGTTTCCGAACTTTGAACTTTGCCTCGAAAGTTTTGTTGTTTCATGAACTTGCTAAGTGGTCGTGTAAGTCCATGAAATTCCCGAATCGCTGTCACTTCGAATCAATTTCCTTGTCTCGTCGCTATCGGCCAAAGCCTCGCAGCCTCAAACAACTCCATTGCCTCTCAACCCCAGCACATTGTGCAATTCGGAGAGATAAATAATCTTCTTTTATGTTGACATATTTCATGCGGACGACAGAATCAGAGGCCAATTTCGTTCATCATCTCCTGGGCGACTCCCCCCGCTCTCCATCTCGACAGAAGGAAAAGTCTGTGTGAGAAATGGAAGCCGTTGGGCATGTGACATGAGTGTAAATCGTCTTTGAAAAGGAATTGGTTAATCAAGTTTAAATATGGCTTGGGATGCGAGCGAGAAGCCGCTGAATTATGTGATCATGAACTTCCAAAAAGGGGGCGAATGAACTCGCTATTGAGTTGTTAGAATCCCATTCACGTCACTTATCAGCAGCGACGCCGAACTTTCGAGCGGAGCACATTTCTCTCGCCGCCGATGCTCAATGAAATGAAACGTTAACGTCAGAAGGAATTCTCGTCAAAGCTTTTTCGAACTTTTAATCTGCTCATCCGAGGCGCGCGGCTCCATCCACGAAGAAAGTTTCAGCCGGAAAAAGCGAAGGAAAATGTGTATGAGACTGACAGGCCACGATGAGCGCACGGAAGCGCTTTCTCACAGCACTGAAAATAAAACAGCAAAAAAGCATCGAGGCAATCAATTTCTCATTGGAAACCGCCATGAAAACTCGTACAGCTCGGGAGAGCGGAAAATTTAGCATTGAAAATTTATTTCGCCAATAATTTTCTCGTGATTTTGAAATTCAATGTCGGTTCGACTAGGTCGGAGAGAGAACTCGTTCGTTCGGGAAATGTTTACGAGGCCGGGAGTAACGGGAAAATTAGATTGAGCCCTTTGCGGTGTAACACAACGTGCTAGAAATGTTTACAAATTATCCTGAGTCATGAAAAGCCGTCGAAGCGGAGACGAGGACAGATTGAAGAAGGTAAAGCGCGAAGGGATCAAAGAACTTCGTCGAGCTCTCGCTAAGACTTCAAAGATCCAAGATGAAGATTGAAGAGGCAGCGAGGATATTTTGCAATGAAATTCACGTACGACCTTTGCTGTCTTCGCGAGTTTATTCGAACGCGAATTACAAGTTTGCTTGAAGATTAAACCATTGAAGTTCTTACGTGACGCGTTTTATTTTCCACTTACCGATCGACTCCTTTCGCAGCGCGCCGAAGGCGGCAGTCGAGCCATCGAAAGGTTATCGATTGCCGGGGCTGTTTGCCATATAATTAAAATAAATTTTTGCTAAGTTACGCGAGAAATTGATAAATCGGAAACACTCGAGAGCCGTGAAAGTCGATGCGGAGTGATTCTTTTGTTATCGACGAGGGAAACTTTACCAAGTTGTTGTTTTTTTCGCCTTCAAATGTTTATTTCTTGTTCCTTCCTCCTCCGGAATTTTATGGAAGCGCTTAGCGGAAATATTGTTTTCAAGTGTTTACGACTAACAGCCTGCCGCTTACGCTGGCCTATTGCGTTGGTTTTACGACCGTGCCTGAACAAAGTTCGCCCTCGCTAATGGCTTTTGTGCATCAAAAATATTTATATTTTCCGTCATAACGCTCTGATCCGTATCGATTAAGACACTTGACGCGATGATAAAAGTAACGAGATGAAAATTGCTTCCATCCGATTGGATTTAAGTGTTTGGTGTCGGGCTGACATTGTGTCGCAATCAAATTTGACGGCGAGGGAACTGATCGATTTCTACATTAACTCAAAGCTTCAAAACTGAAGCTAATTTCAAAATTTATTGACATTTTCGAGAGAAGAAAGAAGCGTTTCAGTCACTAATGTCAAATTGGGTTTTGTATTTTTATTAGCCAAACGTTTCCTTTAATGGCGAGATGATGGTTCCGATCATGTTAATTACAAGAATTGATTCTCCTTCTGCGTCGGTAAAATACAGAATCATTTTATAATCACCAGACGGAAAAATTGACCCCAAAGATTTAGTTTTTGGCTGCACGTTTTTCATAGTGACGTTCTGAATAAAAGAAATAAGTCGATCATAGTGCGATGTTAAAATTAGCAGTTGAGGTTACATAATAAGGACAGGGCCGTAAAGAGGGTAGGCTGGCTCTGAAGAGATCTACAAACATTTTCAGTAGCAAGTTCTTGCTCCCTTCATCCACCAGTTCACACCAATCGACGCGAGGCGAGTGCATCACTTCTCGGTAAATCGTTCCATATTTGTAGAAAACCTTTGCTTCGAACTGTGATCAGATTTGCTGCTGATAATAAATTTCTAGTTCAGTCGCTATTGATCGGCTCACCCAGAAGTTGACCGGCTTTTTGAACATCACGTAAGCGTTCATTCCTGAGAACGATCGATTGTAAGACTTTGCATAGCATGAAACATTCGGATAAGCTACATCGGAGTAATTGCAGCGAACTCCTCTGACGTAGATCCTTTGGACTTCTTCCTCACATGCCATTTTGGCAAGTGCAACAGCTAAAACTGTCACATAAAAACCTTTTGCCATCACGAACAGAACCGAGCAAACACAGCACTGAGGCAATCTGCGTTGTTTTTTCAATTGAAACTTTCAAATTGCCTAAAAATTTGATCAACATTCAAATTTTGATGAAAAAATTTGATAATAATTATCTACATAACAAAAGTTATCCGATATTGTTATTCGTGTGTTTGTGTTGAAAGGGCCCACCAAGGGACCAACACAGCACGCTCCACACTTTTTTTTACTAGCCAAACGTTTCTTTTAATGGCGAGATGATGGTTCCGATCATATTAACCACAAGAATCGATTCCCCTTTCACGTCGGTTAAATACAGAATCATTTTATAATCGCCGGACGGGAAAATTGAACCCAAAGTTCGAGTTCTCGGCTGCACGTTGTGTAAGATAAAAGTCTGAAAACAAAAAGAGGATCTTCGGTGAAGCGACTTCAAAATTTTCGTCTCAATCTTGCGTACGTAATAAGGACAAGGATGTACCGAGGGAACGCTAGCTTTGAAAAGATCCACAAACATTTTCACTATCAAATTCGAGCTGCCTTCATTCATCAGCTCACACCAATCCACGCGAGGCGAGTGCATCACTTCGCGGTAAATCGTTCCATATTTATAGAAGATTTTGGCTTCGAACTATCAAATGATAAACTTTTTGTTACTTTATGAATGATCGGCTCACCCAAAAGTCGGTTGGTTTTTTGAAAACAACGTAAGTGTTGACTCCAGAGAACGATCGATTGTAAGACTTTGCGAAGCATGAAGCGTTTGGGTAAACTACATCGGAATAATTGCAGCGAACTCCTTTCACATAAATCCTCTGAACTTCTGCCTCACATGTCACTGAGGCGACCAACAGTGCGATGGCGAAAACTGTCGATCCTTGAAGAGTCATCTAATAGACTTTATCACAAAAGCTAGCAGATTAAGAAATCGAGCGGAATGTTGCTGGCACAGAAGATAAATGAGTGACATTGGTGCGGTGTATTCGACGTTGGTCGAAATTTAGATTATAAATAATAATATCGAAGGGCGATCGCCTCATTACATGAAACAATAGTTTAGAATTCTGTTCATGTTATCACACCAGATTGCTGCGAAGTTAATCAGAAAACCTTGAACTGTCAGAAGCAAAAAGTTAAAATTGTTGATCGGATTAAAGTTAGAAACAAAATTTTGTTGACTTTCATAATAACGACAAAAGGTTTTAGTGATAATTGAGGAAATGAACAAATCTTAACAACCGTCAGCCGAAAGTTTCTTTGAGCGTAGAATTGATTGATCCGATCATGTTGATTACATACAACGATTCCCCTTTTTCGTCGAACAAGTAAACAATCAGTTTGTAATCACCTGAGGGAAAGAGCGATGGCAATGTTCCGGTTTTAGGTTGAATGTCTTTGGTGATGAAATGCTGGATCGCAGTTGATTTCAATTGAATTCTCAAATTGTTCATTTTACTGAGCAATTTTAAACTTACGTAGTATGGACACTTGTGTACAACGGCTGGTGCGCTATCTCTGATAATGTCGATGTACATTTTAACCAACAAATTTGTAGTGTTTCCTACATCCAGCAGTTTGCACAAGTCCACACGAGGCGAGCCCATCACTTGCCGATAGATAGTTCCATATTTGTAGAAAATTTTCGCTTCTGCATGCTGCGGATGAACAAAGCTTTCAATGTTCTCTGATTTAATCCAATCACTAAGAATCCTCACCAAGTTATTGAGCGGTTTCTTGAAAAGTAAGTATACATTTATTCCTGAGAACGATCGATTGTAGGACTTTGCATAACATGAAACGTTTGAGTAAACTACATCTGAGTAATTGTATCGAACTCCTTTAACGTAGATCGAATGGCTTTCATTAATAAACAAAGCTGGTGAGATGAGAAGCGTGGTAAAGGCGATGAGCAACATGATTCCCATGTTAAGGTTTACCTGACTGAAAATTCAATGAAATATATTTTGAAGCCCACAGAATTATAAGTACTCACACGATTGAAGACAGAATGGGTTCTGTATAATTTAAAGTTTGAAATTTTGACTTGATATGTAATGTTTCATTATTGTTTTATGTGAATTTAATTGCGCAAGCACCAATCTACAAATGACTAACGGTCTAGTGAGCAGCAGAGCTAATAACTAAAGTTCAGTTAATCAAATACGAAGCGAAGGTAAATGAAAATTTTGTCGTTGCTCTTCGTTGAAATTGCATTCAGGAATATCTCGAGAAAAAATATTCAAAACAATATTTCAGTCTGCACGAAGTCGATTCAAAGCTTTCGAGCACATAAACAAGGATTTACAAGCGATCGTCGCAAAGCTCTGTCGAGCGCCCCGAAGAAAAGTTTAAATAATTTATTGTCAATTGCAAACTGGAACGACAACGAATGAGCGTTTGCCTTTTTGCGATTTAATTAAGAATAAGGTTGAAGTTGGAAAAGTTCTGACTGCGGTAAACTTTCACGTCATGTCGTGAATGTCAACTGTTGACGTCTTGCTTCACGGAATGATGTTCAACATGCCTCACGTTGTCACAACCGACGAAATTGATTCGTTTATGTGTCGCTCGGATCAATGCTCTGACGTCATTCGAAATCATATCAAGTCATTGCGCTGATTTCATCGCTAGAGCCTTTTGAATTTTTTCGGGAGTTCTAAAACGTAATCCCTGATTTTCAAAAAGAAATTCTCTTCATCCTCTCGTACACAACCATCAGATTAATCGTAATAAATAATTCAAAGTGAATTTTATGTCTGCACAGAGAAAACACGAGTAGATAGGAACAGATCGTAATTTATAGCTTTTTAACAGCACAGCATACACACGAAACATTCTTCGAGACAAGGCCGTCGCTCCTGGGACTTGTTCGGCTCGAGCCATTGTAGAAACAATTTATCTAATCTCAGGTTACAATATAATTAATAAAATCCGATTGATAAAATATTTATGAGGTGATACGGAAGTGAAGTAATAAATGTTCTAAGAGAAGCTACTGAGATAAGCGGAGATTTCCTGCCCGAGCGGGTAATTGATGGTGCATTATCACGTACCCTCCCATTCTCAGAGATTCTCGGTCGAGAGGCGACGAAAGACGAGACGAAAAATCTCCGCAATCAAACGTTACTGAGTTAGCGTGATGGAATTAACATTCAACCCCACCGTCGCTTTATCATTTCAACACAGGCGTTCCACCTGCTGTCACACGCTCTCGCTGAAGCACCTAATACAATTTTAAAAGGTTTCCCATTAAATAGACATCTGAGACTCATCCTCGATCAACTCGCTCTCTCCATCTTGTGTCCCTTTTCATTTAAATTAACTTGAACATAAGCCAAATTTACCTTTTCCGCTGTGGACTCTGCTTTGTGGTTTCCTTTAAGTATCACTACTATCTCACTTGAAGCTATTTCAACTCGTCAGGTTATCAAACTTCTCTGTTTCTTGCAATTACACATTTCATTGTCTCTTGATTTGCTTGCATAAAATGAAATGACTGTTTGTCTTTCCCACCGCTATTTACAAAACGGCAACGACGGCAAAGTAAAGTTTCCATTCATCAAGGCAAACGACGAGAAGTTCTCGTCCACGCAAATTCAGTTCAGGAAGCTCAAATCTTTGTTAATTGCTTTATATAAAGTTTTCCTTCGGGACGCTTCAGAGGCTAAGGCGAAATTTTTCTCTTCTGGTTGGAGACTTTCGAGAGCTTTTGGTTCAATTGATTCATATTAATCATGGCAGCGCAAGGCCGAATCCCATAAATAGTTACCCGACGAGAGTTCATATCCAGCGCGGAGGGCGAGGATGAAATTCTAATAACAAATGACCGAGCAATAAAAATAAACATAAAACGCTTTATTTAATTACACGGAATTAATAACTGCCAGATGGGTGAAGCTATGACTAAGGAGCGACACAAGGCTGTGCGACAGTTGAGTTGCCTCATTGCATTTTCGGGCGAGACTAATTAAATAATACATGGCCCGGAATTATTCTAATAAAGTGGTTATGTCGGCATCAATGTAACGTCTTAACTCATTCCTCCCTTCCCCGACGACAATTGAAATAAATGTGGCGTGGTTGTAACCGTTCGTCGTCTAAGAGCTTCTAAGAGCTATCATTTTTTAGGTCGAAAGACGAGAGCGAGACTTACGCCACCAAAATGACATAAAATATCCTTGAGAGAAGGATAGAAGAGGGTTGTCAAGCTAGGGCAAAGCTCTAATATTTCTGTTTTGCAAATCCCAGTTCCGAGAAGGCACGAAGCCTTTCAGTCAACAGTCGTCATGATTCATAATAACCTGAAGTCGAAAACAACTCGGCTGCAGGTTTATCCATCTCCCTAAAAGGTTTTGTTCCTTGATCGAGTCAAACTTTTAAACTTCGATTTGACTTAAAATGAGAAAATTCCACAAACTAACAGACCTTTTTGCCGCAGCTTGAAACTTTCCATGTCACCGAATTAAAAATCCAACCCAAACATTCGAAAACTCACGATTTAGCCTTGAGCTTTCAGGAGAATTTGGGACAAAATCAGAAAGAGGATGAGCGAGAGTTCGAGCTATCCTTCCACCCATAAAGCATACAAAGTCATGAAAAACCATATTTAACCCTTTTTGTTGATATTGCTGTTACTTTTAATAAAGGTGAAAGGAAAAAGAGCTTCGAGTGTAGAGACTCAAAAAGCATTAAAAGCAAAGCTCGGTAGCTTTAAGCTCCGTCGAAGCTTATTTGTGTTAACACAGAAATAAAACAAGACTTTTTCCTGCTCGCGTTGTTTTTGCGAGGAAATGAGTCTTTGTCGCCTAATTCCGCATATGAGCGAGGGCGTAATATATATTATCTTTACCCCCCACCAACCCCCCATTAACCTCTCCACTCTCGTTATTCGAAATCACATCAGAAAAACGAAGAATAAATCATTTCCCAAATGTTTGTTTACCATTTCACGTTTAATTCAGTGAGACGCTCTTAAGCAATTTTTCCCTGCGAATACGCACAAGCCAACAGCCTCCTCTACGTATCCCATGCGAAAAAAGGTTCTCGCATGTGTCGAAACATCGGTAGCTGTTACCTCCATCTGGGAATGGAGCACAGAAGAAGAGAAAGTCGTCATTCACCCGAGCTCCAACCAGACATGTGTACGATGTAAAATATTCATCAGAAATGTTAAGAAATCATCGTTCTAACCTTCACAGTTCCCTTGCCACCTTCCTAATGTCTCCTTCCCGAAAACAAGATGATTTCACACTCCACAAAAATGTGACATTGCGTCTTGTTTCTTCTTCGTTTTGCGTCGCTGTTGCCTTATTTGCTAAGCAGGCGAGGGTGAGAGAAATTCTTAATTTTTTCTGCTCCCAAATTTTTGTTCATGCTTGAGGGCGGCAGCGTGGTGTGATGGCGCTTTGACAGGGGTGCGACGACGACGACAACGTTTAGCTCAATTTATCCGGGTTTGTTCAACTTCCTATAAATGTAAATTATGTACTTGCGAACATAAAAGCTACTAAATTAATTGCGTAAATTTCCATCCCGCGTGCTCCACTCTGTCGCTCTATTAGGGTTAACTTTCAATGATTCATAAGTTATAAGCGAGAGAAACTTCTTGTCGCAATCTTTAATGGCTGAAAGGGTTGGCGGGGAGAAAGTCGATGAATTAAAAATAGTGTGAAAATCGTTCTCCGCCCTTCTGGAAAAGGGATTAACTCGCTCAGCGAGTCTCGCTGTGCAAACAAATAAAAGCGGTTGAGATTCCTGTGTTGTCGTTCGGCAATTTCAGTCGTTGGGTGTGGGGTGGGTGGGATGGATGGAAAGGAATTAACAACGGAACAAGAGTGAGAACAGCTTTCCTTGCATTAAAGTTTTCGTGCTTTCATGATGAAAAATGATGTGATTAAAACATATTAAATATTACTTTGCGCACCAAGACAATCTCTTGTGTAATTTATGACGGCTAAAGCTTCCATCGAAATGAAATGTTAAGCGTACACACGAACGCTCGAAACTTTTAGCACTTCACGAAAATCGCTATATTTACATAAAAACTTTACTTATTTGCTTCGTTTGTAAGAGAGCGAACGGGAAAGTTCTCGTCTCTTGCTCCTCGGTGCTGCCTTTTAAGCGGCAAAAGTTTCTGTCTTTGCGCTTCCGCCTTTCCAGAAAGATATTTGCATGTCATTACGCCATTTAAGCAAGTCATTACAGTTTGTACGGAATCAGCTAAAAATAGCATTCGTCGCTCGAGAGGCAGAGTGTCACTCACGAGTTCCTCCCAATTTCATTTCGTTGAGCTCCTCAAACAATGACGCTTGCATATCTCTCTTTCTCTTAATGAAAAATTTATTGTGAGAAATATTTCATGACGGGGAGACGAGAAAAATTGTTCCCGTTTCGCTCCTCTGCCTTGCCTTTCGTCACACGGTGAAGCTTTATTTGTAATGAGAAAAACACTTCAGCTCGTTGCTAAGTGAGCTTTATTTCTCTTGTGCGCGAGCTTTCGAGAAATTCGAGCACGAAGGCACAATGAACACGGATGTGGAAGCATTTCTAACCGAATAAAGGCGAGGAAAAATAGAGAAAAGCAATTGAAAAATGCAGACAATAAAGCAAACGTTCTCAGAAATGTGTTGAGGGAGCTGCTCGCAATGTGCGGTGCTTCGTTGTTTTTTCTCTAACGAGCATTCTATGAAGATGTCGAGAAAGTTTCCTTTTAAGACAAGAAATGTGAAAATTAAATCAATTTTATTCGCTTCGTCGTGAAGCGAGTAGCAGACGAGAGCGTGCCAGACAGAGCAATACTAAGCGAATGATGTTGCATGAGTGACAAAGCTGCTCTAGATCAACGTTTGAAGATTAAATCTTTTAATTTGAAAGAATACAAAATGAGTAGAAGGGTTGTCTATAACGCAAGCAAAGGTGAAGCTGAAGTTCTTGGAAAAGCTTTCAACTTTCTTGTGTTTGCGAGTACGAAGCTTCAACCAGCGATTCTGGTTGAGACGTCTTCGAGAATTCTTGTATTTAACAAAAGCGTTCAATTGATAAACCCTGAGCTCTAAGACTCTTAAAATTGCGCTGAGAAGTTTTAATTAAGTTTGAGATTTAAAAGCTTTTCTAATGTTTTAACTCATTGAAGTGGAGCAGAGATAATTTGGTTCATTTGAATCTGGAAAAATGCTTTGAAGCTTCTTCAGCATGAGCGAGTATTTTATCGCTATGGAAGCGAGGAAAATAAAATGAAATGCCAACTGACAGTGAGACCCCAAGTAAGCTTGTCTCAGTCCTAAAGCCTGAATGACGCGCAATCAGCGCTTTGTGAGCAGATTTACCGCCAACAAATACCTCCAATTCTATAAGCGGTGGAAGTTCACGCCAAAATCTCCGCCGAAATCGCTCGTAGATAAATGAAAAATGAATTTATGCTCGCTCCTCGTCTATTTATTGATGAGCGGAATAGCGGAATTTAATAAAAAGAATTCTGAAAAATTCCTTCTCATGAATATTTCTGTTTTCCTCGCTTTCGTCCGCTTCATGGAAAATTGAAAGATACACAGAAGCGAGCGATCTCGTCTGCCTTCGCATGCAAAATTACGGCTGCCTGTACCGACAATCACTCATCGATGAACACATATCGGGAGTTTATTTAAGCCCACCCACTCAGCATCCGCCTCGCTTTCAAATTGTGCACACAAAAAATTTAATCGATAATTCACCTTCTTTGTTCTCCCGTCGCTCCTTCACACTCTTCGCTCCCTGACTCGAGCAGAAATTGTTTGCATTTATGTATTTGGAATTCAGTTGAAGCGTGAAATTCCCGGTGCGAGCTTTCGATGCACGTTGATCCGCTCTTACAGCGAAGTGCCATACAGACCACGAAGTTTAATTCTCAATTTGTTTTCGTTTCACTATCAGTTTATAATGCCTTTCTGTAGCAGAACTTTCCAGCCACTATTATCCTTGCACCTCATCAACAAACTTTCGCATCCGTCGTCCCTTCTCTCCTGGGATGATAAAAATGTTTTAATTGGACACTCTTTCGAGACGTTGAGATGTGGCGAGATAAACTTTCTCGGAGCTGCCAACTGCTGATGGCAAACAACATTGTATTATAAGAATTGTCAGAGTTACATTTTCAACTGTCGGGTTGAATACGGTGATTAACTTTCATATTTGCCAGACTGGAAATAAAATGATCAAGTGAAACTCAACAACGAACGGGATGTGACGTTTCGTAAAATTCTTTTTTCCTCGGTTTCCTCTCTAAAATGAACTTTGCTGTCACATCAAGATGGAGGGAAAGGGTGGAGACGGGGAACTGTTGAAAAGGAGCGAAGTTGGGACGAAAAAGTTTCAACGTTCGTTGATGAATTGCTTGATTAAAGCAATTGAAAGCTTGGGAAAAGCTGCAATGTCTCAAATAGGAATGGAGCAAGCGTTCAGTATTCAGCGCCATAAGAAATTTTACGATACTGTTTTTCAAAACACTTTTCTTTTTTTTGTTGGGGAGCATCGAGAAGTAGAAAAATTTGTTGAACACATTTTTTAATAATTAATTAATAAAATACGCAGACTTTGAACTTATGCCAACACTCAAAAAGACAATTTTCCTTCGGCAGCTTGCGTTTGAAAAAGACTTTAAGTGAAAAGAAATTGAGAATGAAATTGACAGAAAATTGACTTTTCTCACCAACTGCGGTTTCGCAAAGTTTCATTAAGTATGATGTTTTTCACTTTTTGATTGCCATGCTCGAAATTAATGATTTCAAAGGAGAAGAAAGTGAGATGAAAAAATTTCGATCTTCTTTTGTCATGATAAATTTTTCGAGAAAAACTACAGTGAGAAAACAGTTTCGCATCCAGAGAAAAGACGAGATGTCAGAAAAGAGCAATCGATAAACAACATTGAAAATCAGAGAATTTTCCTGTCGGGAAACAGGTGATTAACTTTCATTCAGACTGGAAATAAAATTCGTGATCCAGAACGAGTGACGTTGATTCTCCTTTTCAAAATGAATTTGTCACATCAGATGGAAAAAGAGAGATTTGAAAACACGATTTCCGTTCGTCGATGATTGCAGTACAATTGAAAGCTTGAAAACTGAAGAAATAAGGAGAAGCTTCAATAGGATTTCGACCGATTTATAATCTCTCGTTCTTTCTCAGAATCTGGTGCTTGCCTCATTGATAAAAATCGAGACGTGCGACATTTTCACAATATTTAATTCAATTTTCCAAATGCTCGACACTTTGGGGAAGCTTAGCAAACTGGAAAAATGTTTGTCAAAAGCAAGGACGCTCAGTCCCTTTTGAAAAAGTGCTATGCTCTGTGAAAAGTAAACGAGAGAAATGGAAATTCTTCCGACAGAAAGAGTTGCAAGCGAGGTTGGGATTTACCTTCGCTTCCGTTCAACAAGCTTCTACGTTTAATTAATTTATGTTGTTTGCTGTAAATTGTGCCTGATTTCCCGGGCCCCTTTTGACTGTTAACTCTCTCAACGAGTTTCGTGAAGTAGAAGAATTGAGTGAGGTTGACTTTTTCTCAATTACAACAAAGTTTCCTACACTTTGTACTTCAAGTTCGTAATGATTTCAAAGGGAACATAAAACTTTTCAGCAGATGAAAACAAGTTTCGCATCGAAGAGTTTGGCTTTGACATGACGAGTGTCAAGAAAGTGCCTGCAATTAATATTTCTCTTGAAGTGAGCAGAAATTTTTCCCGGGAAACAGGCTCACGCTTTTTATCGAGGAACTAGAGCGCAATAAATTGAGCTTCATCGAAAAGAAATTGAAGCGAAACAGTTGAAGAAAGAAAGTGTGCAAACATATTTGCTCACACCAAACAGAGAGCGAACAGTGAGGCTCGAGAACAGATTTAAACTCATCAGAAAATTTCCATTTCTTCGAGGAGCTCTTCCGACTTGATGCTTGACGATTGTTTTCTTCGACAACAATATTAAGTTTCTGTCGAAATAGCTGCCGGCGTAGCATAAACGATATGTGAGAAGTCTCTCTGAACGCCTCGAAGCATAAAATTTCGAGCTCGATTTATACGAACGAGAACCAGAACTTGGAGCTTTGCTGACGAACAAATAATTACCCGGATTAATAATTTCTTCTTATCTCTTCCAGCGATGATCGTCTATCGTTAGCAGAATTCACTTTGATATGCCGAGCCCTGTTCCGCAACAACAAGGGACACATTTACTTGATTCCTCCGAATCACTTGGAAGAGATGTTCGCCGTTTTCGATAAGAATCAAGATGGTGAGTCGTTGAACACGTTTTGGCCTTTCAGTATCGTGTGAATTATGCAAACAAACATTTGCCGAGCGCTGATACATGTTGGCAGTAAGGCTTAGCCATAAAATGTATGTGACTGGCTTCCGTCTGAATGTGGGCCAGACGGAGCAATTTAATTTCACTTATCAGCATTTTTCGCACACAACGACGAATGTGAGTTCACCTTAGGAAAGCTCCAGGTCGTGCTGACTCATCCGAGTGGGTTTAAACTTTTTCGAATCGATTAGGATTCGCCTAGAAACGTTTCTGCACTTCACCACCAGATTATAAGCAAATGTTCGAGCATAATGAAAGAAAAATTTGCTGAATAATGAATCTGAGGATGGGAGAAGACGAACTGGTGTGCACTGATAATCTTACTGCACGAAACTTTCATTGAATATCTTTGGAGCTGAGCGAGAGTGCGAGTGAGACGGCTAGAAGTTTGAGGATGCCGAAAACGAAAAGTTGCGAATTGTCAAAGTTTCTTTGCCGACCGACCGACAACGCCAAACTTTTAATCTCATGAAAATAAAAATGTCATGTACCATGAATAAATTTTCGTTTCTCGCCTCCACCGCTACTTGCGCCGCATCGATCTGTGAGATTTACATCGGACGGAGAGGAATAAATGGAATTTTATAATTTCGAATGGAACCCGTTTCGAGATGAATGGGGAAGCTCTCTCGCTTTAGAAGTTTCCAACAGCTCAAGTATAAATATAAATTAATTGAAAATTTCCTGCGCTTTCCCTCCCACTTTGAGTCAAACTTTTTTGCCTCCTCGCTCCATGTACAGCACTCGACAACTTTGTAAATTAATGGCCGGACGATGGAAAGTGAACTCGTTTAATTTCAATTTCGTCTCTTCTATCTTCTGTTCCTTTTTTCAGGCTACATTGATCGGGACGAGTTTACTTTCTGCTGGAACTCGTGGATAAAAACGGTGAGTTCGATTTTCCTTTTTCGTCGGATGAACGCAGAAATCAGGGCAAAGGGTTCACTTTGACTGGGAGAAGGGTAATTATTCCGCTCGATTGATTGATCCAGCAATAAATGTGTCGACGACCCATGCAGCTTCATTCATCAGGTCCCCGCTTCCCCCATCACCGATAAATCTTCCCCTCCGTGCCTCATAAAAATCCCATTGAATAACCCAACAATGGAAAGTCGTGTACACAACAACGAGATGATATCGATATAATTTTTTCCCTCGCTTTTCCGTGCCATAAAAAAGTGGCATCGACAAGTGAAGGACACTCGAACTTATCTAATGGAGAGAAGAAAAGTTTCCCGTGCAACTTCTCTTACAACGTACTCCAAAGACCCTCAATCCGCCTTTTGTCGATTCCTTCGTCTCTCGTCGACTTTCTCCGTCTTTTTGATGAAATTTTAATCTGATTAAAGGCCGCACGAAACGGCCAAATTGGATTGGTTTACTTTTTTCTGCAAGAAAGACACTTTTTCTAAAGGCTCAGTTATTAATAGGATGTGATATTGAGGTTTTCTCTCTTTCGCTTCAGCCTTGTGCGCCCGCTGATTCCTCTTTGCGCTGGCTGCCAATCCCCGAGATTTCGAATTGAACAGCGAGCCATTCAAGCCTTCAACACATATAGCTCACGAGTGAACATCGAATTAAACCCGAGAGTGGATATTTTCCAGGAAGGCGAATCGGTCAGAAGCAGATGGGAACATCACTTTTTCATAAGCTTAAAGCTCGAAGATTCCGGTGCTTGCGTGATTGCCGAAACTAACACACCTGATGTGGAACTTTTAACGGACATAGATTTTTACGTTTCACTACTCGCCTTCTGCCCGATGAAATCGAATCCCTCGGTTGATTATTTTCCTTTTTCTACCCCGAGCGTTTCCTCATCTCCATTCGACAGTTGGACGGCTTCAATCTCTCTCGCTTCCATCTTTAACGACATAGATTTTCATCCATAAAAGTTCTCATATCCCTTCTCTTTCTCTTTTACCATCCGCAGATTGTACGACCGATGAACGCTTACCTCGTCGTCGACGTACAGAATGACTTTATAAGTGGGTCTTTGAATATAAGTAATTGTTCAGCACAGCAGAATGGCATCGAGGTGAGTGCACAATCTCCGACGTAGCTCGCCATAGCTATGGACAGATTGGATGTTTATTTTTTCCTGTCTCTCTCCCCTTGTTTGCTCTTTCAACTTTTTCGTTTTAATTTCCGGTCTTCATAGCGAAGCTGATGATGTTTTCAGTCTCATCATCGTCTGAACCCTTACGATGAGAGTCGCTTGATTCTCTACTCCAAGTTATTGAAGGAGTAATTTCGCCTTAATTGAATTTTTCCTCCATCTATAACTTCCCAGCAGATGATGACAAACACGATCAGATTACATAACTCGTCTCACTGAAGGGTGGCGAAGGCGATGGGGCGGCAAGTACGAAACGAAAATCTCACTCAAGAATCAGAACATAATTAAACTTTTTCATCTGCATTCTTCATGATTTCCCCGGAAAATTTTCTTCCTAAACGATAAGGGCGCTTGCTAACGTTAACAACGGCACGCAAAAGCGAGTGCGAGGAGCTCTTGAAAGCGAGAGCGAAATGTAAATAACGACAAGTTCCACAAAGAATCCACAAAGTGAAAAAATCCAATTAAATTTTTAATTTTTTTCTGATTCCAACTTTTTGATTAGGGAGAAATGTTTTTCCTCACAGCCTTGCCTCACTCAAAACACCCTCTCGCCACTCATTTCCAAGCTAGCTCGAATTTCTAATTGCGGAAAATGAAAGTTTTATCACTTTGGCGAGCGTTTAAAGTTTTCATCTTGTTATTCGCAGCGATCTGAGGCGAGAGAAAGTTACCTAACCGCTTCCATCGCCAATCGACTGCCGATACGAAGGGAACGAAGCAATTTCATTTTATTAAATAACTTTTGATGGCGTGTGAGAAATATTGAAATTTATTATCCATTTAATGTGGTGAGAGCAGCAAGCAGCAAAAGTTTCCACCTTGCCTGCTCAACGCTCCCAGGATGATCATCAGCATGCCAATACCAGCGCCATGGCTGAGTCTCGAAGCCCGCTGAAAGGCAATAAAATTTAAAGTTGAAAAATAAACGTAAATCATAAGTTTTATTACTGGAAGCTCGTTGAGTGCGGGTTACGAGCTACTATGAGCATTAGCTCGAAGGTTAAGAAGGACGGAACGTTTGTAACAAATTTTTATGGAGTCGAGCTTGCAGTCGGATTTCTGACATTGTAAAAGCTCTCGAGCACGGAATGCGACATCGAGTGGCTTCAAACTTTAATGATTAGAACCTGAGTTTACAGTCTAAGAAGAGCGAAACTCCTGCGGCTCATGAAATATAAATTTCCATCCAACGAGCTTCGTGCATAACTATCTGCAGGCAGAAACATCAACAATGGTCTTGTGTGTTTGTTCAAGTGCCTTTGCAGAGCTTCCAAGTATTTGGGGTTCCTCAGCAATGAAACGCACGAGAGTTTGATTTATTCAAATGCTGAGCCGAGTCATAAAACAAGCACTAAGTCAGGTACGGACGAGCAGAGTGACGAGTAGAATCTCATGTCGTTTTTGCTAATGATGGGCTGAACACATATTTGGATTAGTTTTGCAGCCCTCATGACTCGAGTTTCGTCCATTCGACCTGGGAATCGAAAACATCTACGGCGGAGTTGAGATGTGAATGTAAATAGCTGCCGTGATGTGCTGCCTTCGAGTGAAACAATAGCAAAGAAAGGCAGAGGGAGAGCAAGCACTCCCACATCGGTTTCTGGAGCAAAAACCTGATTAAATTTTCATGGGAAATGTTCAGCTTATAGTTTTTTTCCTCTGGTTTTCTTGCTCTCCTTTTTGATGGTCTCTTAACCAAATAGTGCTCGTTTCATTTGTTCCGGTTCTCCTGCTGCCATTCCAAACTTACCGCCATAAATGAAGCTGTGGGAGAGCACAGCGAAAATGAATAATAGAAGAGCTTTTATTTTCTGGTAATGCTCGAAGCTCTCGTCGTTCCGTGCGGCATCTCAGCTATAATTTGTAACTAGTTGTAGTTAAATTAATGATCTTGCTGCCTTCGCTCTGAATGAGCGTCTCGCTTGCCAAAAATGAGACACGAGGCACATCTGCGGATGGATTTTTCGTTATCATTTTCGCCCTTCCACCGTGAGTAAAAGGAAACACCTGAGACTCCAGCATCTCATACGTCGGTGAAGCCTTCAACGTGGAGACGAAACAATAACTAATGTGGTGGTTGGGTAGACGGAGAGAAGCTTTCAATTTTGACGTCGGTTCTTAAATGCCAATTTACGGCGCACGTCGCTAGATGATGAAATTTCACATTTGAGTAATTCGAAATATGCTCACGTAGTTTATGGCGTATTGCAGCAGTTCTCAGGAACGTTCATCTGTAAATTCGCCATTGCCGGATCGAAGGATTTACGCCATCGTGAAAGTTTCGAGTTGTTTGAGTAATGAAAAATGTTCATCATTGCTTCACGTTTCCACGTCGCCCCTCGTGACTTCGCAAGCACTAGAGCAGATATTACTTTGAAAAGGTGCAATTAATTAGAGTGGTTGATGAAGAGCTTCAACATTTAAGCTATCATAGCTCACCCTTCTCTCCTCTCGCTGAGGAGCGCGCCATCCAAGTATCTATTCGGGACGTGAATGGAAACCCATTATTCATGATTTTAAAGTAGACTAGGCAAACACAAGGTCTCGAAGACGATGAAGGAAGTGAAGCGAATGCAATGAATCGTTGTTGTTTGCCTGGCACTCTCGCACCTCTTACCTTAACGACTTGAGAAAACATCGTCAGCGTCGCTCGTGAACATAAATTTCTACACTCTCGGTTAATTACATAATGAAATCAAATATTTATCAGAAAATCCAAACACCGTCTCTTGTTTCCTTCGTTGACGCATCGTTCCGATAAAGTGGAAACATGGAAGTTGTCTGCTGAACGATATCAAATATTTACGTTTAGCGTTCTCACCTCGCAACCCGCAATTAATCCCGACGGAAAAACTGTTTAGAAATTATGGCTTTTGCTTCATTTCAGGTGGTGGATCCAATTAACAAGCTAATAGATACCGTTGAGTTTGACGCCGTGTTCTACTCTCTTGATTGGCATCCAGCAGATCATGTTTCATTCATCGACAACATCAAACAACGACCGATTCATCCTACCAGCCCTGTAAGTAGATATTGAGTTTAAAGCATATCGCTGTCAACGAGCAGCTCCCACAATCGTTCGATTTCAATTCAATGTGATTATGAGCGCCGCTCCACACGACTGCATAATAAATCCTCTCTGAGCTGGTGTAACATGATGATTATTGCAGTGCCAATGAGCGAGTGTATCGATTTATGACGCTTTGGCGACCATGCATGGACACTCGAGTATGTTAGAGATTATTATTATGTGCAAATGACTTACGCCATCAGTAGATTGCGTTCGAGCATTGTTGAAATATTAAATAGTCTGCTCGAGAGCTAAAAAGCTTTCCGGCCTTTGCTCTTTCTATTTGGAATTTCATTTAGTCGCTCGCTCCGCTTGGTGGGAAATTGTCGTTTGAACAAAATGCTCGATTCAAATAGATTTTCTAATTTTCTATCTCTCCTAACGCAGAGCCTCTTATGCCTCTTGGCAAAATGTTTCCAAAGCTCTCATAATGGCCTCCTGCCAATTCAAATGCGTGCTTGCTTTTTGTTTGAAATTGTGGGCTTGGAAAGGGGGCGAGATGAGGTCAACTGAACAAATTTTCGCCTTTTTCGAAAAACAATTTGATTTTATCGCAAAAGTTCACTCAAACCACCCATGAAGTGCATGCATAAATAACCGGGAACGTTCAAACAACGATAATTAAGTCCTCAAATTACCTTTCGTCCTCTCACAACATCTTCCCGCCCCGGTCCCTCTCTATATTGTTTTGCGATATTGTCATTTCCCTTCCGAGCGACAAATTTTCTCGGGTTATGTTGGGCAAGCATATTCTCGCTTTGCATCTGAGGGTGCCGATGTATGAAATGGAGTGAAAGAAAAAGGAAAGGAAAAAGCAATTTCAGTATTTTATTCGAGAAAGCTTTCGAAAACGTTTTATAGTTCTCGCCCGGGAGTCACTTCACTTTGATGCATGATTCATTCTTCTCCCTTCTCGTCTGTCGGCTCGTCTTCCACGTCGGTGGGAACCGCTTAAGATGTGTGAGGGGTTGAAGAACATAATGTTTTGAAAGTTGATGGTAATCAGATTACAATCTCATGGGGCTACGGTTGGCCTTGCTCTGCTTTGCCCTGTCGAAAAGCCATATATTTCAAGCATGAATTTTTAATGGAGTTCTCATTATGTTGGGAATTTGAGCTGGCGCTAAACAGCAATGCCACTCGTGTGAATTATTCGATGCCCTTATGCATAGTGCAAGCTTCTGGTTCTCTCCTTTTTTCTGTAAAATATTTTCTCCATAAATCTCGAGCTCGCATCTCTGCTGCGCCTACAAACCGAGGGCCTCGCATAATTATTTATTTATCGCATGCCGAGCGCACTTCGGAATGCATTTAAGGACACTCGCCACTTGCATTAGCGTGGAAAGCGTTTCAGAATTTATTTATGCACCAGACGCAGTCATAGATAATGGCGAGATGCGATTTAAAATTTTCCATTCATCGCCAGTCGCGCGACATATCATAGCGTTGACCGTTTTCGGTGGAAAATCTGTTGCCAATTATCTGTTATTTCGGGTTGGAGTGGAAAATCCCAACAATTTCCATTATAGGTTTGATTTGGCGAACCACTAACCGTAAATTATTCCTAATTCCAGTTGAATGCTGACAACGCTGCGGTCTACGATACAGTCATCTTTGCTGGTCCGCCTCCGATGAAGCAGCGACTATGGCCGCGACACTGCGTCCAAGACACTTGGGGAAGTGAATTGCACAAGGACTTGAAGGTGAGTTCGCTTCTCTTTTGTTTTAGTGCGCTAACTAACTCGATTGCCGCTTCTGCATGCAGATTGTCGAAGGTGGCACGAAAGTTTACAAAGGAACAAATCCTGAAGTCGATTCCTACTCAGTTTTTTGGGACAATAAAAAACTATCGGACACGTCGCTTTGCACACTTTTGAAACAGAAAGGCATCACCGACATTTATGTGTGCGGTCTTGCGTACGATGTTTGCGTTGGTGAGTATTTGCATGGCGCAAGCAACATGCGAGCTTTGAACAATATTGAAACAATCAGGCTGACTTTTTTGCCTTCGTCCCGCTCCGCTGATCATTAGGCGCTACCGCATTAGACTCGCTGTCAGCGGGCTACCGAACAATCTTGATTGACGATTGTTGTCGTGGGGTCGATGTTACAGACATCGAGGCGACCAAAGAAGGCATCCTCACCAATCACGGCATCATTGTCCAGTCGAAAGAGGTAAGGGAGAGCGAGACCGAGTGCTTTATTTCACGTCTCTCTCTCTGGTGCTACTTCCATTTGCCATTAAAACCACAAGCTCGGCAAAACATTTGTTGCGCTCATGGCTCAGTTTAATGGATGGGACACGATTTAAATTTAATTGTTTACGATTTTTTCTCTCCCGTATTTTCCACAGGTAAAAGCGATGGTCGAAGGACGTGACAGGCGACCGGAGTTGGGCTTCAAGCTGGCGCTGGAATTAAAAAATGCAGAGAGCGAAAACAAACGTGGTAGACGCCAGGTTTAAGGCGCGCGAACTTTTGATTGCGATAGAGTCGCTGTTCCGGTCGAAGAGGCGAAAAGCTTATAAAAAATACATGATTCTATCTCCTTCCCTATCTCCCAACCTCGCTGTTAATGGCACAACTTGTTTCTTTTTTATTTGGAGCTATTTTATTTGCAGCAAATTTATGTACATTTTAGATTCCTTGGAATTTTTGTGGAAATTACGTCTGAAGGTTCCACGGGCGTTGGTTATAAAGATGCAATCCTTGAGTTGAAGCAAGAAATTTTCCTTATTCAAATTTAATATTACAATTGGGGAATGGAATAAGTCTCGCTATCTTCCCCTTTACTTTTAGCGGAATTCATCGTCCTCGGAAGCTCGAGTTAGTTTGCAGTCGCTTGCACTGAAAAGTTAAACAAACTATGTAAATTCCGGGAATTAAATTCCCTCTTGGCCTGCTAACTAATGATTCAAATTAATTTAAATTCTTGAGTTTTATTAACAAAACTTGTACATAAAATATATGCGAAAAGCCCGCAATAAGCTTCGTGTCTCCCCCTACACTCTACCAATCTTTAATCCTACTTAATAAAATAATGATGTAGCCACCATGTAAAACGAGGAAGAAGATCTTGTCTGAGAGCTTTAATAAAATCCACCCAGAACGTAATCTCTTTTGATTTTTTGCTCCTTCCTCTCGCCCTGCAGATTTTCCCACAAATTCCATTCGATTATTCTTTCAGCAGTTCCATGGCGAGTGAGGAAAAAGCTCGCAAGGCATAAATTGTTTCTCGTAGAACACGCAAAAGCTCAAAGGTAAACAAAAGGATTCCTTAAAGAGCTTGCAGACTGTCAGTGGCACAAAAAGTTTTGCTCGAATGAACGGCGAAGAAGACAAAAACTTTAAAACGCTTTATTTTACTTTGTTTCTCGTTTTTCCTCGCTGATTCTGGATGCAGAGAGCTTGTGCTGCAGCAGAACATTCTTTGGAACTTTTTGTCGACACCGACTGCAATTAATTTCACCTGGTGAACGGATATTCGTCTCTCGCTCCGTTTGCAATAAAAACCGGACGGCTGCAATGAGCTTCTCGCTCTGCCAGAAGATTTACACATTCGTGGGATTATCGACCTCGTGTCGAGTCAAGAGAATCTCCATCACAAAGAACGAGTAAATTTGCTCACGTTTCCGAAGCGAAACTGCATACAAAAGACAACAAGTAATGATACAGAGAAGCTAAACTCTGGAAAAAAAATTGCTCACATCCTCCCACGACATCTTTAAAGCTTTTGCTCTCGTGTCGTCTTCTTCTGCTGCTCTTCCCTTAGCTTGTAGCGGATATCATTTTATTTTTATGGCGTATGCATTATGAAACATGCTCGCTCCTTTGTCAAACGAACGAGAGGGGAAAAGCGACGCAGTCTTAGCAACACGAAGGCGAGAGAACAGATAATCATAATCATAAATCCCAAAGCCGTTTCATGAATCCATTCATTTGATTTGTAATCGCCTTTTATTGGCGAGAAAGGAGAAAAAATTCAGTCCCAACACTGAGTTAGTTTGTGGTTCATTTAGTAACGACGATGGCCTTCGATGGAACTTGTATCGAGCGCTCGGCTTGTTTGTCATGTGCTGCAAACAGAAGCAACAACATTCAACCCAGAAATATCCAATTTCGCCTGATGGGGGTAAACAGAGAAGATGAAGAAGGGAAAAAGCTGACAGAAAATGTGAGCATAGCCAGAAACACAAAGCAAACAAACAACCAGAAGTAAAATGCTTCATGTTTCCGTTTACATACATCTAAAAGGACAAAAATTGATTCGTTCCCGGTGAGAATGTGGGGAAATGGAAATAAGAGTGCCCGAAGGATATTTGCAGAAGATGGGACCAAACAGCACGGCGAGCGCTTGAACTATCGAATCGCCAACGATATTCATCGTCGTTCGAGCTAAATTGAATTTACATTAAGAGCGAGAAAGTTATTCTGCAGTGACGTTACGATTCCTAGATCAACATAACCTCTCCTTGGATTGATCAATTAAAATTTTATGAGCTAATATTAAAAGCTCCTTGTCTAAGCAGAAATTTAATATCTGCAGATGGACAGCTCGGACGAAGATGAAGTCATGAATTTAAATTGATTCTGTTACTGCAAGATTATTCAGTTGCTTCAATCTGTATTTTCAATAAACAGACCACTTGCAATCTCCATAACTCTCATCCTCATGTTCCTCGATCTCACCTTTCTCACAGTGCTGATGATGAGAATTGATGGACACCAGAGCTTGTTACAACGAGCCCGAAAGGAAACCGATTCGAAATCAATAAAAGTAAGTTCCATTCGCCAGACCAAGACCAAGTTGAAATGCCATTTTAGCATAAGAAAGTCGTTGGTGGAAGAAAAAGTTTCCAAAATGCCCATGAATAAGCTCCATATTTGATTTCCCCCGAGCGAAATCATCGACGAGAACATAAATTTAAATGGAAATCAGTTCTCTCCGTCCCAAAGGTTAACTTCTGTACCAATTCCATGTCGTCTCCTTACGACGCTCTCGCATAATTTCCATCATATTTTATTTTTTAGGACTTTCTGGCACAGCGATCCACATTTATCCTCCCTTTTCGGGACGAGAAACGAAGCCGGAAACAAACTTTTCCAGAAGGCCTGGAGTTGGCAGCAAAACGAATTTGACGATTTCCGGAAGAGTTCGATTCTAAGACTCGCTCCCATTGTTGATACAACTTTGGCAGAAACGGCGAGGGAAAAGTTTCTTGAATAAATTTACTTCCCTCAAATCGCTCCCCAAATCGTCTTCGCTTCAAATGTCTTTAGGACGGATGCAGCGCTTCAATAAATGAACATGTGTACAACACCATTGACTAAATTATTAACTGAAGATTTGCAAAACAGTTTTTCACTTCAAGCTTTGCTGATGTTGAAACGAGAAGTTGCATTTTCAATTTCCAAAACAGTGACAACAAAACCTCATCAATAAATCATCGTAAAGTCAATGCCTACAACACAACCGGCTCGAGGCAGCGTCGTCGCTTGGAATGTATTTGATGTGAATAAGCAATACGCGCGATAACACGACCGACAAAAGCGGAAATAGAAGCACATCATTGAAGAAACAACTGGAAAGAATGTTGCATATATTATCTCGTAGAAAGCAGAGCGGCATGAATAAATTCCCTAGACATGTTTCAGGAGCATTAAAGAAGAATCGTCGTGGCGGCTGCTTGTTGAGGGGCGGAAAAGATGTGCAGAGTTTTCAGCGAAGAACTAGAACAACAAAAATTTGGATAAAGTAAGGAATGGACCGGAAAGTAACAAAACAAAATGTAACAAAAAACAAAACATAATTACAAAATCTCAAGTAAGGAATTTTACATAAAGAATCTGAAGCCGGGGAATCAAAAACTTAAAAAGGCTGACTGAATGTTCAAATTAATTAAGCGCATGATTGCTTACACAATGAAAACATCGCTCTTCTAACTGCAAAGAAACTACACAAAATACTAAAAACTTTAAACAGAAAGCTTCAAACTCGCCAAAAGCTTTTTCTCTTCCACTGAAAAGCTCGTAACAAAGGCAGAAAGTCATAAATTTTGTTTGTCTTTCGCTTGTAAGATTCTCGATTCGAGCCGCAAGAAATTCAAACCGCAAGAGAGAAGTGATGCACGATCAGTTTAGCAGGGAGAGGCCGTCGTATGATGTTTATTATTCTTTGTCCTTTTTCAGTTGTCGTTTAAAACGACATTCGATATCAATTTTAAGCAATTCTCTAAACATTGCGTTCAAGCGTAAGCGAAATGTTTACTTTGCTTCGACAATCTCCCTCGGGGTTGGAGCTCCAGCATCTTGCGAGCCGTCCCATGACAACAGTAAAACGATATTAGTCGGGAAAGAAAACAAAGACGAGAAAAAAAGAAACTTTGAGACATGGCAGCATGATAAACTCACCCGAAAAGCAGAACCGAGGCAAACCGTGAAATTTTTCACACTTGCGAGAGTTGCTTGTCCATCACTTTTTTCTGTTTGTTTGTTTGCTTATTTTATTCCTTTCTCTCCCCCGGGTTCTCGCCGTGATGGCTCACATAAGATTGGGAAGTGCCATTCCAACATAATTTATTGGCGGAAAAATGTGTCGGAGGAAAGTCTCACTTTTATCGTCGTCATCATCGCAGGCAGTCGAGAGAACGGAACATGAAACGGGGAAAGCTGAGTGACAAATTCGAAACTTTGTGCTGGTTACACACAGCATTGCTCTGTCAGAATTATGGTTCACTGGGCAGACGAGGGAGCAAACAAGCAAATGGACGATTCCCGCGTCTACGACCCATACAACATCAGCGGGCAATCTAATCAGTGTACACAGTCAAATATCATTTCTGATGGATGGAATGTGTAATCGGACAACAAAATTAAACAGAAAAATCGTCAATATTTGTTCTGCGCGTCCGCTCTGTCATAAAAGTGATTCAGTGTTCGCCATCATCGTTGGGGACATGACAATTCGTGTTGAATCTTGATGTCATTAGATGGAGAGGAGGAAGACAAACGATTGAGACGTGGTGAGAAGTGTGAGGGGTTAGTAATTATGCTTGAGATGCTCGAGGCGATGGAGAGAGGAGGAAGTGAAAGTGTTTGAGCTTTTCCTTATCATAAAGCTTCTACAAATAAATTTTCAATTAAGCTCCAAGGGATTGAAAATCTCGACTTTGAATGCATTGTGCAGCTTTCGTATCTTTATCATCACACAACTGAACCGTTGAGATGGAAACGATGACATTATAATTAATTAATACAAGACAATTGAGCATTATCATGTAAAACAGACAAAGCGGATTCTAATTTGGAACGAGCGCTACCGAAAGCTCTCCGAGATATTAATTGAAAATTAAATTATTTTAAAGTGTGAAGCGGAAAGTTTTTCAATTTCACTTTAGACACAGAAATCTGCCATGCTCAAAAATAATTCATTAATTAAATCTACATAAAAGTTTCGTCAGAAATGTGCGGAGCAGAGGATGCTGATGGGAACTTTCTGCTGTCTAAACCATTCAGAAATGCTGAGAAAGGTGTTGGTGGATGGAAGAACAATAATTTTAACTTGATGTTGTGTTGCCTTGGCAAACACATCTTCGTTGGCTTTGAAAACTTTCCAGCCGCAGGAAAGAATTAACACTCGCAGCCACACGAAACTCATTTGCTTCAAATATTCCAACGGCTGTCAATTAGTCAGCGCGGTTGCCGTCTAATCCTATCCGCAGGTAGCCAGAGAAACTTTCATCGCCGAGAAGATTTTAATTGAATTTTAATTTACTTGCCGCTCTGTTTGTGGTTATAGCAGTAATTAGTTTCATGTGATTCTTCTTCAACGTCGTCGATATTGCTCGGGCTGATTCATTAAATATTCATCAAGGCGATATAAAATTTCGTTTGTAGAAAGTTTTGATGTTCCAACTCGGTGGATTAAAATTTAAACGCTCCTTACTGAGCAAACTTTCATAATCCTTTCAACTCTCCCCTATCATCAAAGTTGTGTAGGCGAGAGTTAGCTGCGGATTTTAATGAGAAAGTTGTCGTTACTGATAAAACGTTCTTTCGCAGAACTCAATTATATTTTCAGATGTCATGATTGAATCCATCTGTTGCAGCGCAGCTGCAGTTCATCAACCTGATTATTCCTCAGCAACGTTTTCAGCTGAAGGTTCATCGTTCGTCAGAGCAGCCGATCGAAAACAGATCGTTACTTTGAGTCACTGAACTTGCCATCATTTCTCGCTACAGTATTGCGATTTAAAGTCTTATAAAAACCGTTGGATGAATATCAGCGATCCACAATATCATTGACTACACAAAAGAAATGAAGCTTTTCCTTGCAATTTTTTTTGTTGCAATCTCCGGTAAGTCTAACGATTCAATCTAAAGCTTTGATACATAAGACGTTTCTTTAGCTTGTACCGGATCTATTACAAAGTGCGGAACTCAAATCGATTCATGTCCATCAAGAAAGTCACCGTGTCCAGCCAACGCAATCTGTCCGCCACATCAGAAATTGAATTCAGATAAAAGCGGCTGCTGCTGTGAAAAGTGCGGCAAGCACGAAGTTTATAATGATTGTGGCTCAATGTGTGGTGATTTCACGTGTGAGGTTCGAAATTTTGCGGCAGTTCTATGCGCTCAAGGTTGTGCTCCTGGTTGTTTTTGTGAAAAAGGCTATGTGAGGGGTCCAGGCAAAGAATGCATTAAGGAGAAAAAATGCGATGATCTCTGTCCATCGAACGAGCATTTCAGCAACTGCGGTGCTGGATGTGAAGCTTCCTGTGAAAATCCCAACAATCTTGATTGTTCTACGAAGTGCATCGAAGGTTGTGTGTGTGATAGCGGATTCGTGCGTCATGGAAAGAAATGCATTCCTGCAGATAAATGCCCTGCTCCCAGTGAGTTCATTGAAGTTCTTCGATAAAAAATTTATTAATTGCTTTCCACGATGAATAGCTTGTCCCGATAACGAATCCTACAATGCATGTGGAACAGCTTGTGAGAGAACATGTGCCAATCCAATCATGAACAAGCTGTGCATTAACATGTGCGTCAAAGGCTGTTTCTGCAATCCAGGCTTCATCAGAGACGCCTCAGGAAAATGCATCGAAGAAAAGAAATGTCCAAAGAGTGAGTTAATTTCCAATAGTTTCTCATTAGTTTCTCTAACACTTTCATTTTCGTTCAGATTGTCCTCCCAACGAAACATTCATGACCTGTGGTACAGCTTGCGAGACAACTTGTGAAAATCGCTTTGACAAGGACCGCGCTTGCACAGACAATTGCGTACAGAAATGTTTCTGCGACAAAGGATTCATTAGGGATAGCAACAATGTGTGCATTCCAGAAGGCAAATGCCCGAACAGTAAGTCAAACCCCATCGAAATATTTCTCGACTTATTTCGAAACTTTTATTAGAATGCCCACGCGACGAAACCTGGAAAGACTGCGGATCTTCCTGCCCGGCCACATGTAGAAATCCATTGAACGTTAACGTTGCCTGCAATAAAATGTGCAATCAAGGTTGCTTCTGCAACGATGGACTTGTCAGAAACAATAGCGGAAAATGTGTGCCGAAGGAGAAGTGCACAAACTGTAAGTTGATCGTCATTCATTTGTTAGATAAGCCAACTAAAGTAAATGTTATTCCAGCTGACTGTGACAAACATGAAGAGTACCTGGAGTGCGGTTCACCTTGCGAGCCTGATTGCCAGCATACCGAAATGTTCTGCAAGATGAAGTGTCGTCCTGGCTGCTTCTGCAAGGCAGGTTACTTGAGAATAGATGGGCAGTGCATGACAGAAAAGAGTTGCCCGAAAGGTTTGAGTTTGCTTGATTGAATCGTCTCAGAGTTGATCGACTTTTGAGTTTCAGCGGCCTAGAAACCACAAGACGCCTACTGATGTAGAACTGAAAATTGCTTGAGGCTTTGATTGATACAAAATAATTATACAACATAAACTTCAATTTCGTGAATAAATATCTTTTTCAAACATTAACAGCGGAACTCGAGTAGGTTCGAACTTGTTGCTGATTCGAAATATTCCCTTGATGAGTTTGTTTTGCTTTTTCTCTCAAGAAAACTGAACAAAACTCATTGGAGCTTGGTAGCAAAAATATAACGAAACTTTCTTGTGCCCCACTTGCTTGCGGAGTCTCTCAATTGGCTTATCAATAACCAGATGTTTCACAATTGAAACAATATCTTGAAGTTTATCTTAAAGTTGATATTGAAAATTTAGTCTTCTGTGAGCCTTCGATTGATTTGGTTTAAAAATGAAAAGTGTTGCGATAATTTTGTTAAGCGTTGCTGCCTGTGAGTATCAATGTTTGAATTCAACAGGAAGGTAATCGACGATGATTTTCTTTCTAAGTATTCGGCGTCGCTGATTCGAGAAGATGCTTCCCAACCAACTGTGGGAGTCACGCTTCCTACTACTGCGGATCGACGTGTGGTGATCTGAATTGCGGAATGCAGAGCTTAGCTGCTGTGAGCTGTATTCCAGGATGTTTCAAAGGATGTTTCTGTGACGAAGGATACGTGAGAGGACCCAACGAAGATTGCATTGCCGTGGAGAAATGTCCAGGTATTTTGAAGCCGAGTTTAAGGAAGATCTTTGTCTGAAGTCCTTTCCAATTCAACCTAGTTTGTCCCGAAAATGAACACTTCAAACAATGCGGCAGTGCTTGCGAATCAACCTGTGATGATCCTGTCGAAGAAGGCGATTTCTGCATTGCAGCTTGTGCCAACAAATGCTTCTGCAATTATGGGTACGTCAGAGATAGCAGCGGAACTTGCATTCTAGCTGAAAGTTGTCCAACACCTAACTAAAGAGACATGAGAAATATGGAAATGCTGTTTTAAAAATGGATGAATTTTAAACCCTGAAATATTTTGATTGCGATCGAAAAATAAAGACTAACTTTGTAGTCAAATCCACCGTGGTTTATCCACGCTTAGCTTATTGATGTTTTATAGATAAAGAAGTTATAAATATCAAAAGGCTTAGAAAATTGTTTAGCCTAAATTTGTCTAACCTCTTGTCAGATGGGAAACAGAAATAGAATTTATTCGTCAACAAGTCACCTAGCGAAAATGTAGTTCAATCGTTGATCAATGTTTGTTCAAGTGTTCTATATCGAAAACAATATCTCAATTTTTGCCTGGTGATATCGATAACAACGATAACACAAGTCAATCCTTTTGGAGCCCTCAATTGAAACAGTTTGTAAAATGAAGTTTTTAGCTTTGACTTTGTTGGCTATTGTAGCTGGTGAGTATCGAAAATGATGGCAGAAATCAAATTTACATTTCTCTATTGCAGTAATCAGCGGTGCTGTTGCGAGGAAATGTTTCCCCACGAATTGTGGCAAACACGCTTCCTTCAACAGATGCGGATCTATGTGTGGCGATTTATCATGTGAGCATCAAAGCTGGGGGCGGTATCTTTGCGCTCGAGGCTGCAATTCAGGATGCTTCTGCGACCAAGGATTCGTGCGAGGTCCGAACGGAGATTGCATTAAGGTTGAAGATTGTCCGGGTGAATATTTTCTTGAACATTTCTCAGTAACTTTGGTTGAAAGCTCTTGTTTTAACTAGTTTGTTCTGACAATGAACATTACGAGATGTGCGGAACTGCTTGCGAAAGAACCTGCGAAACTCGCTTCATTGAAATCATGTGCACAAAGCAATGCGTGAGCAAATGTTTCTGCGATGAAGGCTACGTCAGAAATGGGGAGAATTGCGTTCTCTCTGAAGATTGTCCCGAGGCTACAACGAATTAACTGTACCAATGTATTCTCATCCAAATAAAATCATTGCATTTCAAAAGAGTTTATTATGTTTCAATGTCTCGAATTCATCTTCACAAGTTCACGAGCTTAAAACTTTTAACTATAACATTCTCATTAAATCAGATTGTCATTGTGCTGCAAACTTTGTATACTTAGATATTGAGATTAACAATCGAAACGGCGTGCGGTCGCAAAAGCTTCGTTTCATGAGTCTCACGATCTACGTTATTCGTTTCCACATGTGGGAGCAGCACCGCGATATCCAACGAATGATTCGACAATAAAATACTAACAAGCAAGACTAGGTGACTGGGTGAATGATAAGATCAAAGCACAACAACGACGAATGAGAATATGAGAGACTCGCTAAATGCTCAAGCAAATCTGCTCGATGACTCGTCGAGTTTTGAAACTTCAAGTGAAGATGACCTTGTTCGATTGGAACTTTCTGATCTACCGGTCTCTATCTCTCGACAATGAAGAGAAAATTGTTCACATCAGTTCCGTTTCCGGCGATTACGACAGAACAATCATTGTCACGTGTTTACTTTTTCTCATTTTGTTTTATGCAAACTCATCGTTAGTCCGCTGGAGTGTTATGTCAATCCGAGTTGAGAAACGGTTCGATCAACAACGCTGAACTCTTCAGCAGTTATTTTCGCGACGTAATCGTAGTTTAACCGCAGTTTGAAATGGTTTTAAAGTTGCCTTTTGACCGGGGAAACTCGCAATCGATTGAAGACGCGTTGAGCAAGTTAAGTGACGAGAAACTGCAAGGTGACTTCAACGAAATTTTCAAGTTAATGCCAGTGACGAGCTACACATCATGCGGATTTGGAGTGTTGCAAGGTGCCAGGCTTCAAAAGTAGATTGTTTGCTTTCCAATTATCACTTTGCTTTCTAAAAACCCGCTCAACAACATCTCTTCCAATCAGGTTTGCTAACAAGAAAGTTCTCGTTGTGCTCTATGGAGTTTTGTCGATGGTTTTTGCGGCTGCTGGCTCATACTTCAACGCCACAATAACGACGATCGAGAAAAGATATAAAATCTCTTCACAGAACATGGGAATAATTTCGGTGGGAAACGACGTATCGTCGTTGTGCCTTTCGATGTTCATTTCGTATTACGGGGGAAAAAGCCACAGACCGCGGTTGATCGGACTCGGACTATTCATGATCGTAATCTTCTGTCTCATCAACTCGTCACCACACTTTTTTTATGGCGCTGGTAATGAAGCACTGTCACTAACGCTAGAGTATGGCGGAGTTAAAAATGAGAAACAAACGATGGAGGCTAGAGACGTAGAGAACCGGAAACTGCTCTGCAGAGCGAATGGTGATTTCCCTGATGAAAGTGTTATGATGACCTTTGCTTCATTCATTTTATTTATCATAGCTACTGAGGGCATCGCTGAATGTGAACTTGACGGCGGAAACTTGATGCCACAGGTGTTGCTGTTTATCGCACAACTTGTCGCCGGCATCGGGCAGACTTTATGCAGCACGCTTGGAATCTCTTACATGGATGACAACATCAAGAAGTCAAAAACTCCGGCGCTGATGAGTAAGTTTTTGGAAATTCCCGAAAGGTTGTTAATTGAATGTTCTTGAAGGTATTTCAATGTTCATGCGACTGTTGGGGCCTGCGTGTGGTTATGCGCTGGCATCGGTCTTTCTCAAGATGTATATTGCTCCAGGGCTCACACCAGTGATTACCAATCAAGACCCGAGGTGGCTTGGCGCGTGGTGAGTTTCCCTTTTCATCGATTAATGCCACTTATTCCTCAAAACACCGCAATTACTGTTTGACAACTTTAAGGTGGGCTGGCTGGTTAGTATTCGCAGTAATTCTCCTGATGTTCTCAATAACAACTACGATGCTGCCTAAAGAGTGTACGAAGCCATCAGTCAATTATTGTGATCAAGACTAATCGAGTTTGTTCACAGTGCCACGCGCCGCTGTGCGCAAGAGGATTGAGATCGAAAAGATTAGGCGAGGGTTGAAGAAAGTCGAGGGAAACGACGAATTTGTTACGACTGAAGCATCGTTAAAGGATATGGTCATCACCTTCAAGCGGCTGTTCGAAAACAAGATATTCATGCTGATGAACCTCGCCGGAGTTCTTCACATTTTCGGGTGAGTTCATCACAATTTGATTGGAAGCAATCGGAACAAATTTATTTTAGGTTCATTCCATTTTTCATCTACACGCCAAAAATCATCGAGACGATCTATCGTCAGTCGGCTGCCGCCTCGAGCTTCTACACGGGAACACTCGCGATAGTTTTCAGTGGAATCGGAGTTCTCATCGGCGGCATCTTCATCTCGAAATACAAACCATCAGCCCGTTTCATCACCATGTATCACATTATTTGCGGTGTGATTTGCTGTCTGGGGATTTGCTCTTACGCCTTTCTGGGGTGTAAAGAGGCAGAAAATTCGCTCAGTCTAAATCACTCTCCAGATTTAAGCTGTGGCTCAGAGTGTCACTGCGAGTTTGTCCGGTATTCGCCGGTTTGTGCAAATGAGCTGACTTACATCTCGGCTTGTCACGCTGGATGCACAGCAACCGAGCGGCGTAATGGCTCGCAAATATTTTCGAGCTGTACTTGTGTTGGTGAGAGCGACATTCCATCCGTCTATTCGACGAGCGACAGTTTGACGAAGTCAGCTACGTCAGGACCTTGCGCCGTCAACTGCCAGAGAGAGTTGTTCTACTTTTTAGCCGTCATGTGCTTCCTGAAGTTCATTGGCGCCACTGGGCGAACCAGCAACTTTTTAATTTCAATACGATGTGTCAAGCAGGAAGACAAAACTGTCGCGCTCGGCCTCGGCTCAACATTGATTCATCTGTTCGCTCTGATTCCCAGCCCTATTCTCTTTGGCTACATACTCGACAGGGCTTGCATCGTTTGGGGCAAGACGTGCAGTGGGACTGGAAACTGTTGGCTGTACGATGGTGAAACGCTTCTTTATGTTCTGAACTTCACAGCTGCATTCTTTATTTTAATGGGAACAATCGTTGACATTGGCGTTTGGTACTATGCAAAAGACTTGAAAATCTTTGACGACGAAGATGAGAAGAAGTGAGAGGCTGAATGACTGGATAAAAAATGTTTAATGTTCAGTACAACTGTGAAAATATTTTTTTTGTGAATATATTTACAACGTTTTTATCACGAAAAAGTAATTGGAGTTGGTGGGACTCGAACCCACAACCTTCGATTTATAACATCGACGCTTTAACCATTCAGCTACAACCCCCGTTTTCCAAAGAATTGTTAGCCAAGTTACTAAATTGCCATCTAGTCGATGAAATAATTAACAGAACTTTGCTTTGTTGGGAACACAATTGTCAATCGATGTAGAAGACGTTCATTGAGCTCGTTGTCATTGTACACCAAGTTTCAGAGGTCGACACAAAGGAGAAATACTTGGATATCCGCTTCGTATATTCGTAAAGTGAAACGAGCATTGAGCCGCTCATTGTTTTCCATGGTATGACGTGAAGCAACTTAATGTATGGTTGATATTATTTTGTTTTGTTCAGTTCTATAAATAGAAAGTCTTGCATTGTTTTCTTGTCTTCCTCCTTCGCTTTCGTTAATACCAGAAGTCTTCTTTTCAAATTATTGTTGGCATACACCCGACTAGTGGATTCATACACGTTGCATATTCACAAGGAAAAGCTCTTCAAACTCCACCCCCATCTCAAGAGGGTAGGAAAGTTTTCATAGCCGCGTGACGTCACGAGGCATTATACCCGCTTGAGAGCTCTATAAATTATTTTCGTTTCGACTATGTTTGCCACTGAAGTCCATAAAATTGGATAACAACACGATGTTGTGTATCTGTTGAGAAGTAGCGTTGTTTGTTTTTGTTATGGCGACCAGGCTGAAGCTTGAAAGTTCCACTCACCTTCGCATCATAATGGAAGACATGACGATGAATAATTGTTGTGTATGATCTGTTTGACCTGATTTCGCAGGGCTTGCACAAGTGTCGCAATAAGCGCCTTCTCCTTTCCACTTTCATGTTTGCTATAAAAGTCTCTCTAACTGATAAACAAGTTGCAAAGTTTCGCAATCTCACCGAGACCAGTGCAACGTGCGAAGTGCAATCAGGGCGTGATCCGTCTCGTCGCTCAGCCACTGCACAGATTTCTTCTTCCGCTCAAGAGTTTTAATTATGCTTTTTTGTGCTCCGAGATTGTTTTGAGTTTATACTTCTTCTTCATCGTCATCATCATCGTCGTCGCTTTTCGATGGCGTAAAGAACTGAATTCCTTTTTCTCGTCTCGGCAGCAACATTTAATGTTTAATTAAATTGAATTGAATTTTTTATCCCATCGTAGAGCGAGTTGCTTCTTAAGTGCATTCAAAATTGAATTTAATGTGGAACTATCAATTACTTTAACGGCCGAGTGAACTCCGATTTATGGCCTTAATATTTCCTGCCGGCCACCGAAAAGTGTGGAAATTAAATGCGAGAATCTTGCTTTCGGTTTAATGAGCGAGCAAAGAAAATGAGCAGAGGAATTCGTAAAATGTCTTTGCGAGACATTTAGATTTGGGTCGTCAGATATGTTAGTTGTCGAGTGAGCGAGCAAACCCCAGAGAAATCTCAGGCTGCTCAATTTCCTTCCGTGAAACGACACTTTTGAAATTCTAGCACGCGAAAGCGAAATATTTTTATGATTTAAGTTTGCTGCCTTCCTTGTTATTTGCCTCGACGTTGCTCCTTTCCCTTCCGGAAAGGCACGCGAGTGCCTTGGGAGGGGAGACGAAGCAAATTACCCTTTCAGAAAATCACACAGGCTTTCGCCTTCGCCCCATCATTTACACTCACTTCACTCATTCTTTTTCTTTCTTCCACTCTGTCTTTGCGCTCGATTGTGCTAATAAAAAATCTCTCACACGCTCAAGGAATGCCAAACGTTTAATTTAATTTAATCACTTAATTCTCACAGTCACACTATGAGCGCACGAGGAAAAGTATATAATTTTTCAACATTAATTGGATGCGATTATCGCAGAGAATTAAAGGGAAAAGGGAAAGAGAAATGCTTGTCGTGATTGCTGCAATTCTGGAGATTATGTCACGAGTCGAAGGGACGTTAATTGAAGTTGACTCGAATGTTAAGCTCAAATCCTTTAGGTGAACTAACGATCTGTCGGAGCGAAGGAAAAGTTTGACGGTCTGATTTCACTTTATAATTAACGCTAATTTCGAAGCTCTCGAGTTTCATCCAATCTCGCTTCTCTCGGACGAGGAACGTTGATAATTATTGAGTTTAAACTTTTCTCTCCCCATCAAACGTTCGAGACAGAAAATGCTGAGCTTTACTCAACAAAAAGTCTGCCTGGACGTTCGCTTTGCAAACAAGGAAAAGGAAGAATTGACGAAAAACAAAAGAAATAAATTGGAATGTTTCTTTATCTTCACGCTTAAAGTGTTTGTTAAATATTTGTATTGTAAAAATATAGCAGGATAAGAAAGGACAGAGAAGTGGCAGTGGAATCGAAATCTGTTTGTTGTATTTATTAAAAGCACTTGCAAAATGAAAGAGAGAGAGAGAGTGGAAGCGAAGAGTCGATAAAAGGCGACCGTAAACCAATTAAATTAAATAATTGTTGGTACAAGGAATTTCCATCCGAAAGTTTCCCACGAAGCTCTGCCCGAGATCCGCTCGATTCCTCATTAAAAGCAGAAAATAATTGTGAACGGAAAGCTAAACCCGGAGCGAACGCTTGTAATGTGGATTTAATCTGTAAATGAAGAATTTAATGATAGCCACCGTTTTATTCTGAATCCATGCGATTGAGCTGTGGTTTGAAGCGTTCAGAAAAGTCAAACTCGGATGAAATTTTCTAATAATAAAGCTCGAGATGATGGGTGCATGGTCGAGGCTTCGCATCCTTCCTACTTCGCTGCAGTAAGTTTTTCTTTCTCTCGGATGATAAAGCTGTGTATTAGATTCACCGCAGGGCTTCCCGAGCAAGCGACGACGGTAACATTCGAAATTATAAATGGATTTAATAACGAGCGAATAAAGAATCCAACTTAGGTGGTGCAATTACTGCTCTTCGTCTGCGGATCGCAACTGCAACGCGATACTAAGTAATTCGGTTAATGATGAAAAATGTATTTCGCTGCGAAACATGATGATGAAACTAATTAGGAACGGTGGCGGAGTACGAGTGACTGAGCTGTGTAATTAGAAGGGAGACATGCAGAGCAATCAAATCGTAGAGCTTGGTGGCTCTAATTTGATGGGACGAGAGGACGAGGCGGAGAATAGCGCGCAGTAAAATCCGCATGAAAAGAATTTAATTTGTTTTAATGGATTGGTATGCTACGGCAAGGATAAGCTCAATTTTCTTTATGATGTCATTGGATGAGATGGCGAAGCAATTCGCTATGAGCAAAAATAATCCCCTTCTCTTCCTTCCAGAGAGTCTTGCTAAGCTTTTTAATTTGCTGCTGTCGTTATTATTCGAGAGGGCAACAAAGAAAAATTTCCAGAATTTGCATTTTTATTCTTCGAAATTGTGATGGCCCAAGCTGAGATTTTGATGGGGTTGGGGTAAGAGCTGCGACAATAAAAGAGCAACTTCGACTTTAACTCGATGTGATTTAAGTCGCCTGAGTGTGGTCTCGATTCTATCTTGTCTCTTTTTTGGTTCCGCTCGAACGTGACGTTCTCCAGTTTTTTGTTGTCGCTCCCGCTTAAAAGAATCCATCAGAGCTGATTTAAGATGGATTACCACAAATATCCGGGACCTTCGCTGAATTCAAAATTAAGGATTTTATATTTAAACGTAGAAAATTTCTAGAACTTTGACAGAAAGATTTCAAAGAGAAAAGAAGCGTGAGATCTTGGCTTGAGAAAGTTGATGCAACTTGGACCAGTTGAGGGCTCCTGGAATTTTAGTCTCAACTTGAGACGCAAACATACTTTGAATCGTTGAGCCTCTTCGGTGAATTACCATTCGAGATCAGCCAGACTTTTAAGCTTCTGACTTAAAATTCATGACAAAGTTTAAAGCAATAAAATTGAGCTTTAACAAAAGCTTCTAAGCTTCTGCCTTTCTACTCAAGTCATAAATCCTCACTCGAAGCTACACAGCAATGTTGAAATAAAAGTTTCTAAACGAATTTAAAAAGCTGAAACAGATCTCTAATCAAGTTCAAACTCTGTGCTTATCTCTGCCGGAAACTTCAATAAATCTAGCTCAGGTGCGGGAATGAATCAAAGTGAAATAATCAATCAAAACATATCCTCCCTTCTCCATGACAGCTCCATACGTAGATATTTTAAATTCAAATCCCTCTCCATCAGAACCGCGCTCGAAAGCTTAGTCAGCTCGAGACGAGCATTTTCCCAGATTTGTGTTTCGCTCATTTTGGTCTTAAACGGATATTTCTTCTTCACTTCAATTTAATTTGTTGATACATCATCACATATCTAGGCACAACACACAATTCCTTGCTCCATGATTCCACGTAACAAATCTTCATCTGTCGCCCCATTCCACAACCTCATCCCAACCTTTTCATCATCTCTATTCCACACTGTTTGTTGAATATATCTGAACAACAATAACAGCAACGAGAAAACTTCTTCCCTCATCATCTCAATTTTCTCTGCCGCCGTGATCTATTTTTACAGCAATAGACATTGTCATGTGGAGTTGAGTGAGCAGGACATGCGCGCGTGTGTGTGCAACTATCACGATAAGCTAATTTTTCCTCTCGTGGAATCTCACAGAGATCACAGAGCTTTCGATTGTTCCACGAAGAAAAACAAATTCAGCATCAGAATCTCGACTGATCTGTAACGAGAAAACAATTCCCAGAACTCAATGTTGACATTGACAAAACAGAAAGCAAACGATTTTGTGTTCAGACTCTTTAGATTTCATTCTTTATCAGTCGAATCATCATGGAGCTTTCGATGTTGTTATGTGAACGGGGAGAACACAATGGAAACGGATGAAAGACAAAGGTAAAGAAAAACAAAGTTCGTGAGTTGAGCATGCGCTGTTGAAGCTTTGCGCACTTCCAATGAGTCGCATGTGGAGACATTGATTTATTTATTTACGAAAAATACGACGAAGCTTTTGGCGCTCGGCTGTGTGCGTCGGGAAAGTCGGGAAATTGTCGGGTTTGGTGTGCGTGTGGAACACGAGAAAGTGCAGAGACACTTCCAATAATCTTCAGTTCTTCGGATGCTGTCTCTCGATTAGGTTGATCTCCGGGACGCACGCGATAATTTCATCCGTTGTGAGCTTTTCAAGAGGCAAAGAATTTTTATCGCTGCGGTAAATTTCGCTCTCGAGACTTAAGAGAAAAGTGAAGATTTGTGTCAAAGTCGCTCACGTCGAGTGATTATGCCAGCGCGCCTTGTAAAACGCCCAACGTAAAGAGAAAATTAAGTCATTCGAAAATCTCAGCCTGCGAAAATGATGGGAATTTTTCTGTGAACGTCGGGAAAGTGAGCCTTCGATTCGGGAAAAGAAACGGAGACGACAACAACAAAACGAGGATTTTTTCACAGATTTCCATGCGATTGCTGAGTGTGTGTGTTGTAGAAGAGGAAAAGGGCAATTGGAAAAGAAATATCCAACAGCATCCAGGCAAATCGATTTTAGTCAGGTGTTGTCTGCGTTCCGAACAAGTCGCTCCCGAGATACTCGTCGACGCTCGAGGACCTTTTTTACACAATGGATCTATAAAAAAATTGTTTGAGTGACACATAATCAGATGTAATTGAAAGTTTAACGAGTGCGAGAAATTGTCGGTGCCGGATAACGTGCAAGCGAGTGTTCAATAATGAAAAATTGTTTGAGTTGAGGCAAGTGATGGAGAACGAGTCGAGTACATAATACGGAAGAAAGGAGAATGGAAAAAATGTTGACCATCTAACGGTGCAAGAAAAGGATCAAAAATTAATTCCTTTAGTTGACGGCCAGCCAAACCCCATCGTGTAATATTTACACTTTAGGCGAAAGTGTGAAGAGCGAGAGGAAAAGGAAAATCTGGCTTTAATTCTCCGTCGATATTCGATTGAGAAGGAAACCGTCCGGAGGGAGATAAGGCAAAGTCGAGCCATCGGAGTAGAATAAAAAATCTAATTTGTTTGCGGAAAAAGGTAAGGAATTTTATTTTCGGGGATTGATGAGAGAAGAGACTCAGACAAAAGAACACGCTCGATCGAGGAAGAATTCATCGAAATGTGATTGAAAATATCTGTGGTGAATAGAATGGAAAAAGTGAGATGTATGTGAGTGAAGCAAAGTTGTGGGGATTTAGAGATATCAGGACTTCAACTACGATCCACCGCCTTCTCCTTCCACCCCCGCTGCTCACAAACGTTGACAATGAAAAGCCAACATGTAAAAATGTGAAATTTATTTTGCAACTGGATCTCGTTGCTGAGTTATGGCGGTGGAGACGTGGAGGAGAAGTGGGAGAGGGAGGGAATTCAGGGCGAGACGGAAGAAAAGTTTCTCGTGCCAAGAGAGGAAAAAAGTGTGAACGACAAATGGAAACGGAACAACCGAATACATTTTTGGTTCCTCTGATGGATGCTTACAAATTAGAACGGAAATTTGCATAAAGCGGGCGGAATACAATAAAATATTGGGAAAAATTGCCCCTGGCAAGAGGTTTATAGGGCGGGAAAGGCGCTATCAACACTCAACGCAAACAGATCTAAAAGTTTAGCTAGAGAAATGGGCAAAGCTTCGGGCAACTTCTGGAGAGCCTTGAGGTTTACACTTAATTAAATTTATCTGCTTCGATGAGTTAATAACCAATTTCTGAAAATCACTTTGCCAACCAGATCCCAGACAAATTAGGAGCGGGAGAAACTCTAATCGAAGGAGCAGCATCATCAAAATATGTTTTTCCTTCAAGGAAAGAAGGAAAGCAGCGAAATAAACACATCGGCAGCAAATTGAAACGGAATTAAGTTAAGCAAAATTGAATTCCGAAAATTGCGATAAATTTTCATCTCCCGTTTCCTCGCCCTCCGCTATCAATAGTAACTCAAAAAGCGAGACTTGCATCGCAACGCTCGCGTTGGCAACGACGCCGCGTCGCTCGAGAGAAATTCGAGAAAATACATTTTGATAACCATAAATCCGACAGTCAGGTAAAATTAGAATTTAACTGGGAGTTTCACGGGCAACAAGAAGAGAACAGCGAGCGAGATTTTTTTCCGAGAAAAGCGTTGTTGTAATTAAAAGCAAGCAAATTGAGGTTGTCATGCTTTCATCTCTCTGCAGAAATGATAAACATTTTTCTATTAAGGCTTCTGCATAGGGATGCCAAAAGCTTGAGGTTTTTTAAAGCTTGAATTCAAGTCAAGTTTAATGGAAAAGCTTGAGTAATCAAACTCAAGTCCAAGTTTTTGGTTTCACGGGAAATTTTAAAAAACGCGTCTTTTTTATTTGAAATTATGGCTTACAAATTGAACGACTATAACTTTTGCTGGGAAATGAAGAAGCTTTTCAGGAGACACAAATCATCAAGAGCCTGGATATCCATTCGCTTGCGGTTTTCGGAGAGAAAATTGCACGACATTGAAAAATTTTGTTCGTTTTTGATTGAAGTCGGCTTGATGAGGAGAAGAGCATCAAAAATCTGTTTCAAGCATGGATGCATGACGTTTGTTGCTTCGTAGTTCTCACATGCGAGCACAATTTTTTTCACTAGATGTGAATGGTCAAGCAACTTACAGAAAATCCATGCCTGCAGCGATAACTAAACACTTCTGTCGTAAATTTATTGATCCCAATAGCACGAGTCCCACAAAAAAACTTATATTAATTGACTTAATTGCTGTTGGGAACGTAAAAAACTTTTGATTCAAAGAATTCACAACCGTCGGTCGTAAACATACAAAAAATTTCGGGCATTTTTAAATTTCAAAAAGCTTGAAACTTGGCTTGAAGTTGAGGTGAAAAAGCTTGATTTCAAGCCAGTGATCCAAAGCTTGAGCTTGACGTTCAAGCTCAAGCTTTTGGCAACCCTACTTCTGCACAGGCATTTCCTGTTGCCATGACGGGAAATTGAGACGTAAGTAGACCCACGAGTTGGTTTGAAAAGTTCATAAGCTCTCAGATATTCGCTCACATGTAAACGAAACAGGTTGAACACAAATTGTGACGCGAACCAAGTCATTTTTCATCTTTTGAAAAAGAGCTAGGAAAAGAGGAGTGGAGCGTTACGAGATGACGACGGAACGAAATGGTTGAATTATGTAAAAAGGCGACGAATTGAAGTTGACGTTGACGACGGCTGTGCCAAGAGAGAAGTTGAGAAAAGGTTTAGTGGGAGATGCAATAAACAAAGATATTTTGTGGAATCACATAAAACACACCAGGCGCTTGAAAGCCTTCGCTAAAGGCACATCATCGCTTTCGCCTAGCAGACGAAAAATTCTCTTAAACGACAAAATGATAACAGAAATTGCCATTAACATCAACTGCTTATGAAGTGACTACGATTGTAACAAATGGAAGATACTGTAAACTTCTCGTCGCTCGACACACATGGATCGCTTAAATCCTCGCTTTTTATTGTCTGCTCTGAACAGAGTTCAAGCGAGCTCAAGATGTCGCTGAAAGTCGCGCCTTGCATTAAATTTAGCTCAGCAAAACGTTTCACCAACAATAAACAAGCAATTTTTCTAATGAGAATTTCAACAATGAAACGAAATTGTGTGCGTATTAAAAAGCGAGCAACGAAATAATTAAAAGTTTAATGACTTGAGCCCCGGCAGTATAGAATTCCTATTATTAAACGCGCTTAAAAATAGCGCATAAACTCTCTCCTCTGATTTATTGCTTCGTAAACGATTATGATCATTGCGTTCCGCAGCCCGATTCCTTTACGTTTTAATTGCTTATGATGTGACTCGCACACGTTCTTGCTCGGCCGGAGAGCGCAGAGTGGTTTTTTGGCACAGTGCCCTCGAAGCTTCGAGCGGAATGAAGGAGAGAACGAGCAGCGAGGAGAAAGTCATGTAGGCATAATAATGCATAATTAAATCTCAGGAATAAAAACTGAAAATTCGCCTCTTTGCCAAGCGAGAGACGACAAAGCATTTAACCTCTGTTTGCAAAGGTTTATTATGGCATCTGAGATTGCTCGAAATGCAAGCAACGAGACAAAGCGCTGAGGGAGAAAAGCTTTTCTTCGAATCGTTAAAATTTATTTTGCGGGGTGTTTTATTTGAGTGAACTGGGATTAAGTGGATTCGCTCGGTTTTATTGCGTTGTGCGACCGTCGATACATGGCTGGTGTCTCATAAAAGTCACTCTCAATCTTTCGTGATTGGGTGCACATCGGAGCGGGTAAAAAATCGATGCTGATCTATCATGGATCCGCTCCAAATCCCAAGCTCTTATCACCGATTGCCCTCAAATACCTCGAAGTGCGATAAATTTCTCTTCACGCACAGCAACATGGGAAGAGTAGATGGCTTGGAAATTTCAATTTCACCTTCGGTTGGCCCTTTTGCCAACCCCGTTCGCCACAAATTGATGTTGGAGCAACGACGAGCATCATTAGATTTTGAAAAATCGTCCGAAGCTGACGATTCATTTCGCCGAAATTAATTAAAAAATAATTATTCGCCGGCATTTTTTTGTTCCAACCGCTGCGCGTTCCCAACCTTTTTCAATCCCGACGATTGATGATTCTATATCTTGATGAAATCATCTCATTGTCTTTTGCTTTTAATCCATCTCTCGAAGTCCAATCATCATCATACGGCAACCTAAGCTGACGAGGTGATAACGTTGAGCTAATCATCGAATGACGCACACGGAAAGAGGGTCGATCGTCGAAAGGTGGATAGAGGGCGGAGGATGTGAATTTCATCAATTCCATGAACCATTTTTTATCGGTGAATTGATGCGAAGTCTCATCAGATCGAAGTGGAGGAGAAAAAGATGGAAGGAAAATAATTACGTTTGCTTAATGAAAATTTCTTCTTCTTTCACGTCGGGCAAGTCACTTTTTGTTCCTCGATCTCGTGTCTTGAGCGATGTTTTTCTTTCTCTGCTTCCCTCATCTGCCAGGGGGAAAAAACTTCGTGCTGGCCGACACTTGGTTATCGTGCCTTGCTCTAGCCATGGACGACCTGACAGCTTCCAAGTAGCGAAAATAGCCCGACTCGATTCACTTTAATTATCGTCTGCTATGGATACACATCTCAATCAATCAAATTCAAATGTGTTGACAGTACATGCGAGATTGAATTTCGTCGTCGCTCGCTGCTGCTGCGAGTCTTCCTTGTCGATAATTATTTTCATTTTTCATCCGAAACGTCAAGTCGTGTGAAGATTTCCTTCTCTCAATTTCAATCGCTTTGTGATTCGAAGACGACATGCGGAAAATTGTGATAAATGAGCGCGAGCTACTAACTCGACATAAATGAGATTTAAAGCGATAGAATTTAAAAATAGCCTCGCACAATCTGCTTGGCTTCTGACCACTTGTTCGACATGACATTGCGAGTCGACTGTTTGCTTTGAATTTTAATCCAGTCGAGAATTTCCTACCAAACGGTAAACATTTTAGCGATCAATTTTATTTAAAACAATAATTGATTGCCTAAACGAATTTCTCTAACGCGGGATCAAACCGAAAGTAAACAGAAGTCCGCCAGCACGGCTGACCGAGAAGGAAAGTCAATTATAAAATGAGTTTGGTGATTTGTTTGAAATTTACTAACGTAACACGTGTTGCGAGCTCTGAAAACCTAATTTTTCTCTAGAAAAGCAATTTTTCTTGCTGGCGAAAGTCGTAATCGCGACGCTACGACCGTTGAGAACCTGAAACGAGCGTAATAAAATTATGTAATAAAATGCTGGACTTTATAGCGAGGAACTGTAAAGTGCTCTCGTAGCTTGTTGTCTTAAATGCAATATTTTATTGCTCTATCCTCCAGCCGCTGCTCAAACGAATTCTCCAGGCTAGTGAAGAACGAGAGTAAAATAAATTGCAAGCTTTACTGCAGCCAAAGCTGTTCTAATGAGACTGACGTCGATGGAAAAGAACGGGAAAAGGCAAAAGCGGATGATTTGAAATGTAATTTAAAATCAATTTCGCACACATCACAGAGCGAGCTTTCTCTCAATCTTTTGCTGCAGCGGAAAAGTCACTTTTTAAATCCTTCTTTAATGAAGTCTTCTCCTTCCCTCATCCCTGCTTTTTTCACATTTTCTGCGGGAAAATCTGAGCTTTCGTTTCATCGATTGATAGATTTTTAATTCAAAGCTTTTCCCTCAGCAATTTCCCACCCAGCGAGGGAAATTTAATTGCTTTTTTCCTTCAACCAACAAACGTTTTCCACCTCTTTGAAGATAAGAATTTCATGTTTGTTTCTCTTCGCTATTTCTCATTCAAATGGAAGGATTAACGTTTCCTTGAACGGAAAGATTAGATGGAGAAAAGAGGAGAACCTAATAAACTTTTTCAGCGTCTCAAAAGCGACGAAGAGACTCTCAAGGATTCTCAAAAATTTCAGATACAATCTGTCAACAAACGGAACACGAGACAATCTTTCTTAATAACATCGACAAGATGGGTTGAAGAGGAAACTTGTCTTTCTTCTTCTCGTTCTGTCCTCAGGAAAATTAGTTCCAAAGCGGCTGATAGTCGAGATGGAAATGGAATTATCATCGAGATAAGCCAGCGAAAAGCCACGGCGAAGTTTCGTCTTCAGGTCGTCGAAACTTTCGCTTTTATTGTTCATATTTACGAAGCAAATTAACATGTAGCAAGTTAGAATGACATCTCGAGTAATCTCACACACATATTGCGATCAATTCCAACTCAATTCCCATTTCCACACGCAATATCTATTCACTCAAGTGGATACTTTAATTAAATATTTCCTTCCGTCTCCACAACTTCTCGAATGCTTGGTAAACATTACTGAAATAGAAAAAATATTATCAATTATCAGCAGCGTAATCTCATTAATTATATGCTTCTCAAACAAATTCAATTTCAGTGTATCTTTAATGGTTTGGTGCGCAACGGAATGGAAATCTATCACAATCTCCGAGAGCCATGATGAAACGTGTTTGGGGCGAGCGAGGGAAATTTATTCAGAGTCGAAACGTTCCATCCACAATCCGTTTCCCCACTCGTCCTGATCTTTTAATTATTTCTCCATGGATCAACTTTCCTTCTTCTTGTCGAGTAGAATTCGAGGGAAAATAAAAGAAACTGTATTTAACACCCAGCGCATCGCACCATAAAAGCTTCTCGATTTTATTAACTTTTCTCCCTTGGTCGACACCGAAAAAAAAGCGGAGTGAAACTTTTTTGATTGAAAGTTCGACTTCCGCTGTGTGCTTTCATGATGATGTATGCTCTCCATGTGTACGATGATAGAGCTAGAGAGGAAATGAAGATGAATGGAAATCTACAACAATAACATTAAATTGGTAGCCATGTTTTCGTAGATTGGATTGTTACATAATTTCGCTCTCTCGCTCATCCCCGCCACCACACTCATCAGATACATTTAATTTCAAAAGTTTCCCTTCTCTCCCGACAGCGCTTCGCTGTCTCCGTCATGAATACACAAGTATACATACATCGACTTATTGTTTGCGCGTCGGCAGAAGATTAATAATTGTTGATGCTGCGGTTGCGGAAACAAACAAATTTTCTTCAAATTCTCTTATGACGAGCACGACATCGAATTGATTCGTAAGGCTGGCGTTGATGTTTCAAAGTCAATTACTACCATGCAGATGCTTTGTTCGCAAGCACGTCGTTCGACGGGGCGGAGTGAGAGGGCGAGCGGCATTTTAATGATCGGGGTTGGGTTGAATGCCATTTACATAATTTCGACATTTAAATTACGGCGAAGGCCGAGAGTTGGATACAGCCAAAGCTCGCACATACTCGACAGGATTAGAATCTCAATGATTTATGATTTTTAATGGATCACAAATTATACAAGAAATTATGCTTTCTCGAGAAAATTGACATTTTTATTAACAGACGAGAGTTGTGGGAGCATGAAGCCATAAGATTTACCATTTGTTAATGGAAAATTCAACCTCATCGAAGTGTTCTGCTGTGGGCTGGGAAATGATTTATGCTGTTATTGTTATATTGTTGCTGATTGTTGTTGTTGATCGAGAAGGGAGTGCAGTGACACATTCAGGGACTGCCGACAACCGCTCTACCTAGGTCGATACTGAACAGAAATGTATTATTATAATCGATGATGTTGAAAGCGAAGTAGAAAATCCCAATAATAGGAAAATAATTTATTTTAAAGCACATCTAACGCCATTACTCAAGTAGAAGAGCGGCGGCTTGAAACTTTCAATATGAATTATGATGCTGAGCTGAAGCAGAACTCGAAGCAGGAAAGAAAAAATGGAAATCTAAAAATAAATAAAACAACTCGGAGGAATCGACTGCAAAACTCCATTACGTTGAAATCCCGGCTTCCATCTCCAGCTCGTTCTATGTACAAAGACTCTACATAGGCGATGACAGCCACATCGATTTTATGCTTTCGACATTAATCGACGCTGGGCTTTTTCCCATCGTACCATGCAATGTCACAGTGCTATGCTTTCCTGGCGCCCAAGAGCTTGGGAGCTGAATCTAATAATTTAATTATGTTTTTCCATTATTATTTTGCAAAACTATATCGCTTAATGCTGCGAGAGAGCGAGCATAGCGAGCGAGTCAATTACCCGAAGGTTAAACGAAACACTTTGTCATCCTACTCGGGCTCGCAAAACTCCGTCGTCTCACATTGCATAACGAAGCAATAGAAGCAACATCCTCCGAGCGGATAGCAGAGTTTAAATTTACCCTAATTGCGAGAAGTCAGCAGAGTTTTCATTTAGCATTTGTCGACGTTTCAATTCGACCGATGTTCAGGGGCAGAGCTGACAAGGTTCTTCCGTAATTGATACCTGTGCCATTAAAGTTTTATATCCTTTAACGAAGAACAAATGACCGGTACGTGTTGAAAATGCGAAATGCTCTCGAAATCCCATTTCCCAACGCTGCACACCCTTCCATTTAAATGGAAACAATGGATTTATAATTACGAATTTTACAGGAATTCACGTAGTAAACACACGTGTAATGCTCTCGAGTCAGCACAAAAAAGTCCCTTAATGACAATGAACATGTAAAAGGTTTTTATTGTTTCCCTCTCCGTCCGTCCCCCACGTCCGGCTCGAAATTACATCGGGCAGGTTGGCAAGCAGCGCTGACTCCTCAAACTGTCATTAAATGCTATTCTAATTGCTTCTTTGCAAAGTTAATTCCGCAAACGTGAGCTTCCTTCACCAAATGATACGGCGAAGCTAAGCGCTGTTTTTGTGCCCAGGCTTATCGGACTGTATGCAAGCTCGCTAATGTGAATGACTCGAGTCTTTCCAGCCGATTTAATTTGTTTTCTGAATAATTCAGCAGTGGCAAGCCGGTGGCTTGCTAATCGAATGCAGTGCGCTCGAAACATGACACGACGATATTGAGACATTAATTAAAGAGTTCGCTACCTTTAATTACATATCCATGATCCGTGTTTGCCATCGATTGCTCTCTTTACACGACAATAATCATAATAAACATGAGCACAGGGAGTCGGGCGGCAAAGAGTTATTAGTTTCGCTGCCACATTTCACTCCGCAAGTAATGATCGAATGATTAATTAACGCTCAAATGAGCTCGTGCAGACAGTAATTCCGCATGAAAAAAAGGGGAAAAAGCCGCGCTGAGCGAGGGAAATGCGATTTGTTAAGTGAATGACATTGAAAAATAAAGCGCAAAAATCACGGGGGTAGAAAGGCAACGTGAATACGTGATTTGGATTGCGTGAACTCCCCCGGGCGGTCAATTACAAGGATTAATATTTCATGAAATATTCGCTGCAAATCACAAGCTCTTTAGGCAATCGATGCGATGGTAACAGATAAAGCGAATCCAACGCAAAAACAAGAAGAACTCAATTTGTTTCAAAATCCATAGCAACACGAAACGACACAGCCAGCGACCAGTGGATCGAAAATAATTTAAAAGCAGTTATGATGATGACAACAGATAACCCCAGTCGCTTTTTATGAAACAACAACTGCAGGATTGTCACATCGCGTCGGAGATTCAATTTTCTCAAGCATCGTGGAGCGGGCGAGCAACATGATTAAATTTGCGTAAGCGCGCGCGTTTTTCCCGCTTCGAGTCGAATGATTATTGAGTTTCAAATGCTAGCTGCGTTCCAATAAATCATAACGCTGAGACTCGGGTTGATGTACTTCCACCAACGTTACAAGCGTTCCCATTCCTAGATCAGACGCAAGCAGCAGAATTCAACGCTATAATTTATCTCCATTTTTTCGCAGCTTTCAGTTCATGCTTTGGTTGCCTGGTTCACTCTCTCCCGTCCGCCCACTGTGAAAACACCCGCTCACGATCCGCACTCGCTGCGCTGGAGCAGAAAAAAGGCATAAAATCGCGTTGGCTCGGCCCTCGGAATGAGAAGGAAAATTCAGAATTTTCGCAGAAAACAAAGAAACAAAATTAGATTTTTTTCTCAAATAAATCAAATTGATTGCGTAATAATATTTACTTATTCCTGTTCGGTTCCAATCCTTAAGCGGATGGATGTAAAAAACGAAGAGAAAGCAGCGAAATGTGCAATGGAAGCTTTGTCGGGAAGGAACAAAAACCTCAGCATAAATACAAGAAGATTAGAATAATTCTCGTAAAAAAGAAAACTCCTCCGCCGTCTCTCTTCCCTCGTTGTCGCTTCTTGTTCAAGCCAGCATTTAATGAAAGCAGCTTCATACATGTCTCTGTCTTCCATTCAATGGATACGAGGTTTCATCAGAATTCGAATTATCCTAAGAAAGGGAGAAGAAAAAACATTTCGTTTTATTTGCAGCCATTACGTTCGTGCCTGTTGACTGATTTTGCCAGTGTCTTCTTCAGAACATGCTGGAGCAACATTTTATAATGAACATCGAAATTCCTTGTAGGAGCGAAGACGACTGGGATCGAGGGGAGGCGATGAAACATGGAGCATATAGTTTAGTGCTAACGACACATTAGGGCGGTGTGCCTCTCTTCAACAAGAACATAAAAGGCTGCAATAATTTTCCCTAATAATGAGCACCTTCTTGTCCTCGACTTCCTTTCGCAACCTGCAAGAGGAAAGCGACTCTTTTGTTAAAAGAAAATATCTGCGATGAAAGGAGGAAAGAATTTGAACCGAAATTACCTTAAATGATCTCCTTCCATCTCGTTAAGACTTGTTTTTTTGTGCTCTCCGTCGTCGTCGTCGCTGGCACGAAAGCGGAAATACATGAAAGCAGTGAAAATAATTTAAAGAACGAAATTCCGTCGCTGAAACTTATCGCTTTTGGTGTTTTGCGAGATAAAAACAACAAACATGTTACTGAATAAATATTTTTCTGAGTGGAAAATATTCAAGAGCAGATGAGAATTCGTGAGCCAGTTATGCAACGTCGGGGACGAAAGCGAAATTCAGTTTTTGCCTTCCCTTTTCACCGACGAAAAGTAAACAAATTTGGAAGCTCTTAAGAGCTTTTTAGCGCTTTCAATTACGCTCGGGCTTGCTTACTCAGTACGATCCTGCTCGACAGCACGAGAGAGGGGAAGCAAAAACTTCATCATCAATTTACATAGTTCAAGGCAAAGAAAACATCTTTTCTCCCCTTATCGCAAACATTACAATTCTCTTCTTTTGAGAAAAATATCGTTTCGCTTCATCGTCATTTTTGCTTCTGTGCTTGTGTCGGTGAACAAACAGGGAAAGCTCTGGTGTCAAAGCTTCAATAAATCCTCCTAGCAGTGATGTGAAGCACAACACATTTCAGTTCCTTTTCGCTCCCTCGACGATGGTAACGGAAGATCTACATAATATTTATCCTGTACGATAAGGCGATACTTTTCCCTCATTCTCCCTCTTCAAGTCTTGCGAAGTATCGAGGCATGAGAGGATTCCGTTTCACATGTTTTTGCGTGTGTCTGGGCTAGAAGCGAGTAATTGATATGTTTTCGTGTTAATTGCGAGTGAGGAACGTTTGATGGATGATGGTGTAGTCAATCATTAAGACTCTGAGCAAGAATCTCGATACACATTCAGTCGTCTCTGTCTCGTCTCCGCTTTTGATAAAAAAAGGAAAACTCTATAGTCTTGTTCTTCTCTCTTTCTTTTCAGATTTAGTTCTCTATCCTACAACGACGGCTTTAAAGAATTCAAACCGTGCTGCCACCAACATCAGAAAGAAGCAGAAGCGTCTGAAAAATGGCCCCGGGCCATTATATGTTGTGGGCTGTAATTTATTTTGCTTGCTTGTGTAGTGCATCTTTGTAAGTACCATCTTAAGAAGTTCGTCATTAAGAGATCGAGGGCGACAGAAGGGCTCGCTGTCAATGCTCTCTCTGCTGGCCCCTCGAGCCTCAATGAACATATTAAAACTCACAATGAGCTAACTTTTTAATTATCTCCTTCATTAACATGCTCCACCAAACTATTAAACATCGCCTCCGTCGTAAAACATCTCTAGAGCCAACAATGCTAAAGTGAACTTTCGGGAGAAAGAAAAGAAGATTCTTGATCAAATTCTCGGCGCAGGGAAGTATGACGCGAGAATACGGCCATCGGGCATCAACGGAACTGGTAAGTCTTCATTATAATATCGTTCACTTCTCTCTCTGCGTCAGTAATAACATTCATTAAAACTCAATTTTCATCTCGTAACGCAATTGGTCGGCAATGTTTTCTCGTCGTGGCTCCATTAAGCTACATGATAAAGTACCGAAAATATTTTTACGACCTCTCTTTCGCTCATATTTCCACCACCACCCCCATCGACGAGCTCGACTCTCATTCATCGCACAGCGAAAACAAATAAATGTTTTGATTGAAACAAACTCCTCGGAATTAAATTTCGAGAGCGCAAAAAATTAATTGGAAAGGAAAACACATGTAAACACACGTTTAATCAATTTGAGGAAACGATCCTGAAGACCTTTTGCAAAAATTGGTACAGAAGCTGAGTGGAAACGCTTCATCATATTTCGAGCTGAACTCACAATTGATGTAGAGTCAAAGGTTTGATTGCTTAAGCTTCGTTATGAAAGCATCAGTCTGCATACGTCTTTTTGACTTGTCCAGTTACAAGGACTCTGCTAAAGCTCCTGCAGGCTTGTAATTACGTTTGGCTTGCACGAGCTTTGACTTAAAATTGGCATCAAACCTGCTGCATTGAATTTCTATGCCTGAAATATGATGAGAATTATTGTGCAAAGTACATAACGCACCCACACCCACACAAACAACATTTTAAATTAAAACTTTTATCGTTTGACTTTGATTTAATGTTTATTCTTTACTTGTTTATGCTGTCGACAAGAAATATTTGCTTAAGTTTTAATTAATTTTCTATCTCTCTGTCCGAACGCAACGTCCTCAGCGACTTTTTTCTGTTGATTTATATAAAAAATAAACACATTTCAATGAGTTTCGATATTTTTTTACCATTGAAAGACTCGTGAAACAAAAAATAAATAAATTGGAAATAAAGCTGCAGTTTCCTCGGCGAGACTTGCCTGCTGAAGGAGTCGAACGAGAAGAATGAAAACACCGAGAGCGATTCAATTATATTTCATTCGAACGTTTTAAAATATTTGATGGACGAAGACGAGAGTAAACATGACGCTGCAATCAATGTTTAGCAGCGAACAATTGGCTCTCAATATAGACCAGATCCTCGAGCTGGAACATCGCTTCAGCCATGTCACTACCACTCACGCCCCCCTAGAGTGCTTTTAAAGCAGAGTCTTTGAGTGTTGATGATGTTGAACGTTACAACAATCCTCCGACACGGTTCTCTCGAGCGAAAATTGAATCCGACAACGTATGACAGCAAACTGGAAGCGCTTTACATACATGCGCTTTTTTCATTAATTACAAGCTTTATCATCAAATGAATTATTGCACAATGCCATTGGGATAGTGAAAAAAGGACTGAATGTACCCCACGACTGTTAAATCCCTCGCAGCTTCGTTATTTATAATTCGGATTCGACATCGACATGAACATGAATCCATTATTGCTTCGTAATTGAAGTACGCTACCTTACATTCACTATGAATTAATTACGGCATAATTAAAATTTAATTACTTTGCCTTGTTCATTCAGAGGTCTTCTTTTATGTTCATGCGAATTCAATTTCAATTGACGACTAAGAAAGTCGACGGAAGATAGCAAACGAGACGCAAAACTCTCGCTCCCATTATGATTATTCTGCATTTGACGTCGTTTTCCGTTTCGCGACATCTCTGCATGAATGAGGTTGAGTTTAATTGAATTCTGAGATTAAACTACGAAACTCAACCCGAGTTCATCCCGATTGGATGAGCGAAAAGCTTCTTCACCCTTCATAACCACAATCAACCTGCATTTGTTCTCATTGTCCACCAATTCTTTCTCATACGATGTGCAATACAGATGGCCCAGCCGTGGTCAGAATCAATCTTTTCGTAAGAAGTATCGCTACTATTAGCGATATTAAAATGGTAAGTCAGTAGCTTCAGCCACAATAATCTCACTCAATAGTTTCGATTGTCTTTTGTTTGGCTAGATCCTCTTGTTTGCGTTATGAAATGAATATTTCTAAATTCAAGCGAATGAAATTCATAGAAATCACAATCAGATCAGATAACATACATAAAGAGTTAGATGGAACGTGTTTAAATGCTCGCAAATTGTGACAGTAGAGTCGTTTGCCGATGGTTTTTAAACAAGCAAAGCTCATATTTATGAACATTACCATCCCCTCAAAACAACAACTCTCGTGCCTAATCTCAACCGAACAATCTCGGAAGGAATTCCAATCACATTCGCTCATATTTACACATCACAAGCTCGCATAAATGTCCTCTTACAAACATTACAAATATTCAAATGGAATATCTAATGTGGGAACTCAATGAATGCTTGTTCTATGTTGCTGTGTGCGTATTTGTCCTTCGTTCTTAATTAGATTGCTACATGACCCAGATTTTTATACCAAATTCTTGCCATTCACATGCTGAAAGGAGTTAGAGATCGGAGTCGCTCGATTCGAGTTGCGGAAGAGATTACTCAGAGAAACAAAGACGTTAAACTTGCTGCGGGTCATCGCAAGGATTTGTTGCTAACAATCTGTTGACACTAATGTAGTTCAACCACTTTGGTCGCTCTATTGAATTGATCAATTTAAATCAAAATAAAACAAAAGAAATCAAGCAGAATTTTTCATGATTTTCGAAAGAAAAATCAATTAAAAAATTTGTATGCTTTCATGGAACACCAATTGGGGGTTTCGAGCGATTGTTATGTCAGCATCGTGCATAGGATTCCAGCTTCGAAGGACAACGGTTTTGAAAACAATCTAAAAGTTGACAGAAATAATTCTCCGACTAGCGAATTTGGCTTTCGTTATCTCGATAAAAAATCAAACCAACAAGGTCGTATTTAGGAGAACATGACATGAGTTAAGAAGCTCATTTCTAGTTTATTCTCTACTAAAAACATGGAGCACAAGTCTTGACTGCTATAAAACTTTCGTCTCTCGATACCCGGAGAAATCAGGCTGAATAATTGAATTATTTGACGAATAAAATGATCAGATAGGAGACCATTGTTATATCCTCAACCCAAATGATAACCATAGGAATGGAAGCCTCCCAAGAGGCTGACAAAAGAGAAACTTGAATTGACCTTAAAGTTTTCGGCCGCCCTTAAGATTTATGTTTCATAAAGTTTTCCGAAGAAGTTTTGCGATAAAATTTTTGCATAATAAAAGATCGAAATGAGGAGCATGGAAGGGTCTTCGGCATTTCTTGTTTTCCGAAAGTCTCAAATCTAAATATCATCGAGATATTTTTCTTTCAAAACTTTGGTTTCCATAAAAAAAGGAAACAACACGCCGCTTATTAAAGCGTAGAGGAGGCTTTCGATGAAAGGAGAATGAGCGCTGTGTTTTCGTTTATGCTGACTCGTTATCATTAGTTAAAATGATGAAGCTGGATTGTAAGAAAGCGTTTTCATTACATTCATTCCTTTTCGCTGCTTTCTAACGGCTCCCGCTTCACTCGCTCAGCTTGCTGCTTATTTATTTTCACAAACGTACAAAGTAAAGAACTTTCCTATTTTCGTCTAATCAACGTGAAAACTTCCGGCAGCATAAATTTCCGAAGAGAAAGGCATTCCGAATAGAGAAGCATATGGAGGGACGAGGGGAATTATGCTAATGCTGCTTCATCCTCGGTTGCGCTTAAATTCGAATTGTTTCCATCTCACAAATCACTAGAAGATCGCCATAAATAAGCGAGCTGCAAAAAGTTTCTCGCAACGCTGCAGCTGAAGAAGGAAGAAAAGTTACTGCGAGGTCGTCGATAAAAGCAAGAGCTTTAAATTGATGTGGCAAACGTTTCACTATAAAACAAGTAAATAAAAAATCTCAAACTTATCTCTAACAATAAAAAGAACTGCAGACTCTATCTCTTCAAACGACGACTTGGCTGGATACAAGCGAATGCCAAAAACTTTGCAATCACATTTTATAACAACACAGTACGATGCTTGCTGTCGCTCTCTCCCCTTTACCTCAACCATGAGCTTTGCAGAAGCGGAGCACAAGACATAAGAAGACAATAAACTATAAAAATCAATTACCCTCTGAATTGAACCGAATAACAAACTGTAAAACAGTCGTGAACAATAAGACATTGCGAATCGAACTTGCTTTGTTGGTCATCAATATTTAAAGAAATTGAAGAATTCATGTTGAGAATGATTGCAACAGATTCCGTTGAATCGAAGAAGAGCATGTGAACCAAAGAAGCTGATAAATTTATTACTAGCTCAAGCTGGATGAGAGCGTCTTCTTCTTGACAATGATAATAAAACTCCACAAAATCGAGCGAATCAATAATTCAAGCGATCTCGCTCCAGCTCATGTTGGCTAAAGCAAACGCACAGCATGGAAAGGATTCAGAGCGAAGCTTTCAACATAATGAAATTTTAATGTTTCGATCGAGAAAGTAAATTTGACTTTGGAGTTTGTCTAGAAGATTTGCAGTTGAAGGTGGAGCTCTATCTGGAAAGCAATTAGGAGCTTCGAACGTTTCATCGCAATAAATCGTTCAAACTGCCACCCATAAAAATGATTAACTTTACGTTCTAACGAAATCAAATGCTTAACTCTCGTAAACATCTCTAACTTTTAAACTCATCGAGGCGGAACGTTTTCAGGTTTCGACAGCGGTTTGGCGAGAAACTTTCGCACAGTCGAAAGTTAGGTTTGTTTCAAGAGGAGTTAGCAAACATTTGAACACAACCATTGCAGACCTCAACAATAAAAATATGCTCGGGTACGAGCGAACCATTACACGTTTTCATGCAAGAATGTTTTCAATTGAAAGTTTTGCAACAAAGTTTTTATGTTTTCTGCCAAGCGGGAAATTGATTAAATGACTAAAATCACTCATCCGCTTCTATAGTTGAGTGGATAACAGAGTTGTATCAAATTTTGTTCGCCTCCAACCGCTCCAGCGCCACCATCAATCTCATTCGCAACCGCTGGAAAATATCTTCTTTGGTTTAACATGTAAATTTCTGCCTCACATTCCACCGAGATTTCGTTTCCATGACTAAAATCCCAATTTAAAATCTCCTTCGAGCACATCAGTTCAACGCAGCCGAGATGTTAAAACGCGAACAAACGAAATCAAATTAAAATCTGAATTTATATCGCAGCCCTACGAGGAAATTTTCAGTCGACTAACAAAGCGCCTAACGCTTCGCAGAACTTTACATGTATAACTAGTTTGATTATGCGAAAGAGCTTGTGATGAAAGGGGAGATTGTTCGAATGCAGCATTTTCCAACAACTCGTTAAAATTAAATGAGATAACTTCGGTTTCGAAATTGCGATCCATTTTATGAATTTCATTGACGACATTAGAGAATCGACAAGAGCGAAAAAACTGGCAAATTAAATATTCATAGCATAAAATGCTGAAGTCGTATTCAATATTCAATTAAACTTTGTTAATGGCTGATGCTCGACATGAATTTTGTTCAATTATGAGATACCAATAGAATAGACAGCAGAATTCAAATGCTAAAAGTTGTGTATTTAAGTTAAAACTAACAAGCTAGCATGGACTCTTAGTTATTCTTATTCAGGAAACGATTCGAACTGAAAACTGTTTTGCATTTTTCAAGTTTGAGTTTTGATTGAACTCTCCACTCAGACGCTTTCTGATCGTGAGTGTTTTATCATTTATCAGTCGGGGTTCAAACTGCAAAGCTTTTGCGAATCCTGCTATACCTAACATACAGTCAAGCTGGGATTTTTGAACTTTAGTTGCTGGTGGCTCTGCTTATGTAACTCCGGCAAATTAAAACAGCATGACAGAGTCGGTTATTTGCTCTTTCCGCCAACTAAAACTTCATGCTGATTTCATCAATTTGTCTACATTCGCTAGATTGGTTCCAATTCTTTCACCCCTAGTCTACTTTGATACCGACTTCGAACGAGTGTCTGTGTTTCCGGGAGCCATCAATGCATTGAAAAATGTTCCTGTCGACTGGGAAAAAATCAATTTCTCATACATTCGATCACACCGCTCAGAGTTTTTTGTGTGATAGATGACAAACATATTGTTATAAATAACGAGACGCCTTTTAGGGCTCCGGTAGATGATGAAATATTTGCGCCACATTTTGTGTCCCTCTCAATCGCCATGACGCTGCTACGCTTCAAGAACTTTATCAAATTAAAGTGAAAATCAATTTGCTCCGCATCAGAAATATCTACGAAATCATTTTACGAAACGTCAATATTTCCTACGCTGTTCAATCATCACTAATGAACCATCATTACTGCCCCACATTTCTTGCTTCTCCCCCGCCCATCTCGCAATTATGCTTTGCGCTGTATTATGTAACTATGTCAATTGTCATTCGCTGCCCATCGTTCTTGTAATGACGGCTGTCAAAGTCTGCAATTCTCGTCGTGCTCGCTTTTAATTTGCCGATGTTTCCGATTGAATTTTGGTGCCGTTGTTCGAGTGCGAAATTTATGCAATCAAATTTCGTTTGCCGCGAATTTAAATCATTTGGTGATATATGCACGATCAACGATTTTAATTACAGTTAAACCATACGCTTGTCGCCAAACACACAATTCATTGCTTGTCAAACATGCGACCAGCTCGCGTGTGAAAGCCGCGAGAGTGAAATCGATGAAGAAGAATTGCTTTTGACAGGCGAATGATTTTCCATTCTCGCTCGAGGCAAAAACACTCGCGGAGATGATGATGAACACAGTTCTTCCCATGAACATTTTCTCCATTCAGATCCCAAGCCTCCTTTGCAATGTCATTTATTTTCATTCGACAAGCTTTTTCCTCTCCCGCTCGAAAGTCGCTTATACAATTTTTTGTTCGGGAGAGAGCGAACGTTATGTAATCGTCATAATGGAGCACATATGAACGGGGTTTTCAGCAGCCAGGGCCTATTTTCCATGTCAAGATGCGGATGGAAGTGGAAGATTTCCGAGATGTACAATCAAAATGGAGGAATATTGTTTTGCTTGTTCGATATCGCGTCACGGATGCGAATCTTCATTATCCGCGCTAACTTATTCATAGCTTATTCCGCATGCGAATCAAAAAGAAGAGAGAATGGCTCAGCGATAAGCAATCACTTGAACTTTAAATTGAAAGGGATGGAGAAAGCAAAGCGTACGGGAGAAATCACGCCACACGGTTGCGTGCTGTAGACACAACATCTTTCATATCTGGCTACGATTTATCTTATTTTTATTGCATTCAACATACTACATTCTCATGAAAAATGAAAATTATTCTCTTGTGCTTGCCATGCCATCGTCGGTTATCTCCAGGGTGGGGTTCGGAGTGGTTTTCGTTCTCAGAGAAGAGTGTAAACTCATTGAGATACAATCACGATAGCGTAATTTATTATTTTCGTTCTCCGCTTCAAACTGATTTAACATCCATAGACGATGCTTAATCCGCTTCGAATGTTATTAGGAACTTGGCCTTATTTCAATTTCCATGATGCCTAACAAAGCAGCCTCGCTGATGCTGGGCGCGTTTAACGGCGCTTCAAAGCTATATAAATTAATTTTTATTGTTGCTCGCTTTGCTATGAGCGAAAGCAGCAAATTTGGCGAGAAGGAAAAAGTTTTCGTTGCCTTTTTCTTCGGAGTGTAAAAGTGGGCTTCTTCATCATCATCATATCTCTCTCATAAATTTTTATCGATGAACAATAGCGCTAATTTTTGCTAATTATCAAATTCATCTCTCTGCTTCTTTTCTTTCGAGCTGCGAAGCAGCATTGGAAGTCCTGGAAGGACGGATAGATGATTCCTCTAGGATGAAAAGAAGAAAATTCAAATTAATTGCTATCGCATTGTCCTCGCCTTCCTCTGAATGGATAGAAAAATGATTCAGAAGCGTCTCCCCATAGAGTTGTTTCCATCTCTGCTGCTTTGTCTTCATTCATGCTACGGGATGTGTTCCTTTTCAATGGCGCCTTTCATTAATGCCAACAACCCCAAATCATAAACTCCACTGACAGGAGATGTAGAAGTAAAATATGAAAAGCAATTTAATTGAATGGGAAAGAACGAAAAGTTTTTCCGAGCTTATACATATCTCGAAAATTATGCATCGGCAGAACATATTTTACTGAACCTTCAGAGAATCAGCTAGGAGCTTAACCATTTTGTTGAGGCAATGATTCTATCCGTTTAGGGCGCTCTCGCAATTTATATTTGCTACGCTAGACCTAGCAGAAATATCCTCGACGGAGAGAGAGGAAAGAGGCTTGAAAGTTCATAAACATACTTGCCAGAGCAACAGAAAGTTAAGACTACTGAAAGCAGGTTCTGGACGAGAGAGCGGATAATTATTCCGAAAAATGCCGAGAATCAGAGCGGAAAAGTGCGTAGAATAGAAAACAAATTTATTGTTCCGCTTTTAAAAATATTGCTCGGCCCAAATTGGATGAGAAAGCAGTGCGAGAACATAAACAACTCTTAACGATATAAACAGCATTGCTCGGCTGCTCGCAAAGCGCCGCTTGGAACATTTTATGATTCGCCTAAGGGCGACGACAGGGAAGGCGGAAGATTTTCTCCCTCAGGCCTCAATTGTGATATCGCATTGAATCGCAAGCACTGCGTAAGAACTCGTCATTGTAAATGTAATGAGGAAAAAAACTCACCCGAAAAAAGGTGAAAAGGTAATTTCGAGGAAGAACAAAAATAAATCTCGTTGAAGAGCTGTGAAGGTCGCAGCTTAGAGGCCATTAGCAATGCCTCATAATGTGATGAAATGTCATCTTGTGACATGTCTTAATAGAGGCCGAAAGTTGTTATTTTCACAAGGCGAGCACGACATATTACTCATCGCATCCACATTCCTAGAGACTTGTTTTCCTTCATCTCATTCAATTTTCCATGTTATTACTTTGTTTACACACAATTTAGTTCTTCCTTTTATGCTTTCGAAGGCGAAAGATATGGGAAGAAAAATTCAAATAGCTCTGGCATGTTTCATAGATGGAAACTGTTTTCCAAGGGAAAAAGTGTTTAGCGTCGAAATTAATGGGAAAATGCTCGACATGTCTTTTATCTCGCAAGCAAATTGCAAATATATTTTATACTGTCGCCTATAAAAAAACTCTTTGTAAGAGTCTCATGTTAATTTGTTAATTAGTCTGCTAACGGTCTTCGTTATATTATTAATGGTCCGCGACAAAACGCTCTCTCCGTCGATATAAAGGAGAAACGTTTAACAACTTTTTCCGAGTTTCTAGCTTCCGGAATAATAATTCCATTCTCCTCTGACATTACATCCCTCTGTCTCAGTCTCCTGCCATAAGTACTGCACAAATCCGAGAGACATTCTGTCCCCTCTACCCATAAAAAGACGTCACACAAATCCTCGCTACTTAAATAATAATTTCCATTCCTCGTCACATTCAACGTGCGGAGTGAGGAATGTTTTATATATTTTTTATGATTTACCATACTCTCTACATTATAAAACCAATAAAAAATATTTTAAGGATACGAGGAATGAATAACATTGACAGTAAAATGACAGTAAAATATAGCCGTCGCCGTTTAGGGAATGCGAAGGAGAAGCGAATTCGCGCAAAGACAAAACTTTGATGATACAAAAAATTTGAAAATATTTTTCCGTTTCTCAACTTCTCCCTCTCGTCTGCAACATAGATGGTCCCGCCGTCGTATATGTCAACATTTTCGTTCGTAGTATATCGAAAATTGATGATGTTGTCATGGTAAGTGATCTCCGTCAGAGAATTCAAAAGACCTTCAAATTCAAGTTGATTTTATTGCCACTGGAACGACAAAGCAATCTGCCATCGTTCCTTCGACTTCAAAGTGTCCTCCTTGTTGTAAAAGAGTATTTTGGAACTGTACTGTTTCTTTGATATATTTTTTTTTCGATATAAACGTAGATCACTGACAAATATCATTTCGCATTCTTAAAATATTTGTTGTTGAAAATTTTTCTTGAGTGATTCCAAAGCCATTTGTACTCGTAGCAAATTAAAACGATGTCAGTCAACAATCAAAGTCCTCGGCATGAGAATGTCGTCGAATCGTTTTCGTTTGGAACGAGTACACTCGACTTGAACGCAAATTAACTGAGATAAATGCCGTCCGCCTTTTCAATGTTTCGTTAACAATTAGATCGTGTTTACTTTAAGTAACTTGATTTTCCTCGGAAACTCCTTTCATCTGATCTCGTTTGAAATGTCAATCAATGGATTGTTCGACCACTTCCAAGTTGAACTAATTATAACATCAAAGCTATGTCTCGTAGCCTAGGGAGCGAGTGGCGAAAGGGTTTCACAGGTCACCAAATACTGTACAAATGTTTGCTTCATTTCTCTGTAACTACATTTGGCTAATTGGATGTTCTTTGACAATTTCACTTTAATTATTATTTGAAAAAGTACACTGGTGGCTGAAATGAGAAATCGAACCAGCTTTTGTATTGCTGAGTCGATGCTCTGAGCTCCAGCCTTGAGCATCCTTGCCAGTTTATGATTCAATTTCACTTCAAATAAAAGCTTTCATGTTGTTGAGAGTTTTGACTTATCTCGTTATGACTTTCATAGAGAGGGGGAAACGCCCACAAGGCACGACAAGACATACAAAGCGTCCACATCTGAAGGATCATCAACGTTCTCATTTGTAGTCTTCCAATCTGTTAAATCAATTTGCTTTCATCCGTTTCCACTCTTGACCCGCAATCATTCCAGCCAACCATGAGAATCTGTCTAAGCTATTAAGTAATTTTCACAACTCCATGGATTAACCTTTTCCGTCGACAACGATGCCGAGACTATTTTCTATTTTATAGCGAAGCATGTTTAGAAGCCTTCACAGCATGTCGAGAACGATGCTTGAGGCAAAGCTCTGTAAATTTTGAAAACTTTTTAGACTCAAAACCTCTTTTCTGCTCTCTTCAGTTTTCTGCTTTTTTCGATTCCTCTGTCGTTCATCTCCTTTCATTTAGTTTATAGCTTATAAAAGGTCTTTTTCATTTCGAGTTTATTCAGCCATAAACTACATAACACATCACTACAGATAAATTTATATAAGGGATATGTCTGGTCACATGACGACGATTGATTGATCTCTTTTCGCTAAATATTTTTACGCTCCGAAGACGAGGCATCAAAGTGATGTAGAGCGAAAACTTTATTGCGAATCAATCGAAGAGGGATTCTGTTTTTGAGAATCCTCCATCTCAACTTCGAGTTGAACTCGATGCAAACTTATTTCCATGGAGTCAAAGCAAAAGTCTAAATAATCTCAATTGTACGAAATCGTTTTGTAGATGCTTGCGTCGTCCAAATCAACATGTACCTTAGATCAATATCTAAAATAGACGATTATAAAATGGTGAGTGCTTCGCCGGTTGTCGAACGCATCTGTTTAGTCTTTAAGGCTCAAACAAATCATGCTTAAATAATCAATTTTTCCCTCGAACTCATCGGCCTTTTTCGCCGCAAAACTTGAATAATTAAACGTTGGATCGTTTGGTGTTTTTGACCTCAAACTAATTATTCCAATTTAAATAATAAATTACGAAATAATGTAACCAGCAGCAAACTGTGAATGTTTAAACCAGAACATTTTTCGGTGTAAAGTGTTTGCTTGTTTTGACGGCCACTAACGATTATAAAAGAGCTTAGACGCTTCTGATTCGCACATGAGCTAAGAACAAACTTCACCAATAACAGTGCTAAACCATATAATTATTGAGCCTTCTGTGAGCCAGCAGCATAAATTACAGTTATCACAGAATGATTGCCCTTAATAACACTCAGGCTAAAACTAATAGCTTCCCCTCTTCTCCAACTCATCCACTTTATTTCCTTGAAAGCTTTGCAATAAAAAGAAGAAAATGTGTTGCAAAGTTTTTCCTCCGCTTTCTTCCGGGAGAGAAATGCGCTGCCGTTCATCTTAATGTCTCCTCTCGGTTGACAAACCTTCATTTCACAATTCTACTCAATTACTTATTCATATGAATGTTGGACTGAGAAAAAATGTTGATGTGACGAGTGTTGAGTGTCTCCTTCTTTTTTTGCAAACGCAATTTTCGAGCATCACGAGCGGCACCAGCAACAGCAGCACTCGATGGAATAAAAGAAACACTTTGTGCTTATCTTTGTGAGCGGTGATATTTAATTTATTTGCGACGCTCCAAGACGCTCCTCGCAGGGAGAATATAAAAATAAGTGTTAAGTCACAATAAAGATGCTCCAAATTGATTTTATTCACTTTGTGGGCGTTTGCGGATGATGTAGCAACTTTCGCAAAGTGCTTCCGTCGTCTCGAGCTTCTGTCGAGCACCCTCGGGACGCACAACTTTACGAAATTTATTACTGTCACTTTCGAACGCTCCCTTGTTGCTTTCTTGCAAGCTTTTTATGTCGCAGCTTCTTCCCGATGAAAAAAAGGTTTTATTGTGAAATTTCAAACGCGACGAGTGTGCGTTTTTATTAACACAATTCAGATTTCTTCATGACGGGAATATTTCGTCACTTTATGTTTTTGATCTTTTTTCTCGCGTTTCCAATGTGTTCATCTTTGCAAATGCTTTTATTGAAGCGTAATAAATACGAAATTTCGTCAATAAAATCATACTTTTATGTTTGCCTTTATGCCGAATTCGATTCTCCATCAGAAGCGGAGCTCCAGCTTTATGCGAAATCAAACTCGTGTAAACTTCGTCAAGACCTTCGAGACTTCCGAGAAAATATAGAATCTTCGAGCATGCTTTGTTGGGATGGTAAGATTTCTCAACTAGAGTGTATCAAAAGTACACAAAGTTGTTGAAATTTTTGAATTTCCAACAAGGAAAACTTTCATAAACTTGTTCAAAGTTTGCACTAACAATGCTTGAACTAGTCTGCAAATCAGAATTTTCGAGAGCTCTGCTGGAGGACTTCCGCTAGAAAGTTGATTGCGCGGCTAGGCAACGGATCTCTAGCAACCAACTCTCAGCAAAAGTCTTGCATTCATATTACCTCTCCAACCACGCAACAGCAATTTCCAATAACTTCCCATGAAAACCCTTGAAGCTCGTCAAAGACCTTTGATGAAATTCCTGTGCAAAGAGATCTCTGAAACGAATCCACGAATCTGTTTCCACCTCTGGAGCATTCCTAATCCTGAAGAGAAGCTTCTACTGTACTACGTAACGTCAATATTTTCCTCCGATTCTTCGAACCGTTTATTTACGTTCCGCATTTGGATTTTTAATTTTCCTTGAGTTCGCTTTGGGTTCATAATGATGAGGCGTCTGGAGAGGGAAAGAATAAAATGAATGAGAAGCATAAGCTTGATGAGAAATTTCCAGGGTTTCGTTTCTTGCCGGGTTTCCGATTTTGAAAGACTTTGAAGCTCTGACTAGACACAAGACGATCAAAAGATTATGGAGAAGGTTCACTCGAGTCCTCCAGACATGGTCACGTTATTTAATTTCCCAATTTATCTTTCAATGCAAGCGGGTAGCAAAAGATATCAGCTTGAGCGAGCTGATAAATTCCACAAATAAGTTCAATCAAAAAGAGTCGAGAGAATGTTTAATATTTGATATGATTTCTGAAACATCTAGATTGGAATCTTGCCACTGTGGTCAGCAGCACGAGAATAGCTGACGGGTGATGTGTAAAGGCTGAGATAGAGGAAGAAGTTCCTCTCTGATTTTAGAATTCATGGCATGTAGCAATTTTCGAAGACTCGAGCAAATGCGCTTAAATTTTAAATTTAGACTAGGAGATGCTCGATAGGTTGATATGGAACTGAAGAAAGCAAGACATCGCTGAATGTAAATTGAAAAGGGAATGCTTTGGGGTGAAGGAAAAACTCTAGCGAGAAAATTTTATGACATGAGAAAAAAGGTTTCTCGTGCGATCAACATGCAAAATTTGGCTTTTCAAGTGGAATCAATAAGCAAGTGGAAAGAAACCTTCTCCCTGTTCCACCGACAAATTTCCTCGCTTCGTATGTTTGACATCTTTTATTGCTTTCGATTGTTTGAAATTGATTAGATTACATAAAGATTTGCTTTATATGCATGTAACATTATTTACTACATCAACCTTATATGCTTAGAGTGAACAAAGTAAGAATTGAATTATGACTTGATTGTTCACAAGCAAGTTTTGTTGTCCTTTGTCGTTTGATGAAGCTTTTTTCGAGCTTATGCTTGCGATTCGAAGCATGTCCGGTTCGTTCAATAGCAAGATTTAATTCAATTTTGAAATTCAAGCTTTTTATCGAGCACACAAAAGAAAGAAGCTATGAAAAACTTGTTTTCCACAATTTCCCCTCCAGCATGTTTAGAAGAAGAAAACAGGAAAGAATAACTCGCAATGAGATAAAATCAAAGTTATTCTTTCTTCGTTCGCAAACTGTTTTTTTATAGAAACTTAGATAATTAAGATAGAAATAACAGTTTTACTCGAAACGATCAGCAACCGAAATTCTCTTCTGTGTAATTTTATTAATCGATATGTTTCTCTCACTCCTTCTTCCCACCACTCGATACAAAATCAATTGACAACGAGTATAGGAATACAGCGTTCAGCTGACATTTCGAGAACAATGGCTCGACGAACGACTGAAGTTCGACGATATAGGAGGTGAGTAAAGCGAGCGAGGGTTTTCCCTCAACTTATGCATTTCATTTGCCGCCACCCTCCGAATCTCAAGTCGTAAATGAAACCCCAACAAATACTGAATCGTAACGAACACTCTCGAGATTTACAATTTATTCATCTGAAACACGATATCAGTTATCATGCTTTTTATACGTCTGAGCATTAAGCAGAGGAAGGAGAGGAGAAAAGTTTCATGAAGCTTTTTTTTTCGTGGAAATAACGCTGTAAGAAAAAATGGAAAATTTACATAGATTGATACACAAACCCGATTTTTCAAGTCGAGAAGAGAGAAAACATTTCTCGCAGTTCCCGACAAGGAAATGGTAGGAAAAAGTTAGCTAAGAGAAAACTTTATTTTATGTTATTTTCATAAGAAACAAGCGAAGTTATTCAGGAGAACGTAAGACTCTGAACCTTCTCTCTCTCCCCCCCTTGCTGTCGTGTAATGGCAAGCATCACATGCATATGCAGCATCAGAAGTAGTTCTAAATACGTTGGGAAACGAAGCAACTTTCGTGATAGCGAAAAAACCTAATGGAGTAAACTTATGGATGAGCAATAAATTCCCGTCTGCATGAGGAATCTTTTCAAGTAAAAGTTGTTCCACTTCAATGTTTTCAGCTTGCAACTTTTGCACAACGTAAATGCGATTTCGATGCTAAGTGAACTCATATTTAAATCCGTTTTTTCAAGCTCCAAGACTTTTCCGCCATGCGGTTTGTGCATGCTTCGTAGCGAGCTGGAAAAAACTGTCCACGAATGCAGCTTTCATGATATAATTCCAACCATGAAAAATATAATTTTCATGAAATGTGGTCAGGCCATAAATATTACGCTGCGAGATAAGATTAAATGCATTAAAGCTTTTTCTCTCTTTCCCACTTCCTGCCATCTCTAGGACGACTTAAATATCTCACGTTGACGGAAGCCAACCGAGTCTGGATGCCTGACTTGTTCTTTTCGAACGAGAAGGAAGGCCACTTTCACAACATCATCATGCCAAATGTATATATTCGTATCTTCCCCTACGGTTCCGTGCTGTACAGTATAAGAATTTCATTAACGCTCGCGTGCCCGATGAATCTTAAGTTGTATCCGCTAGATAGACAAATTTGTTCGTTAAGGATGGCAAGTTGTGAGTATTGCTCGCTTAACTCGATCGAGTTGTGATTCGAATGTCATTTATTACCTTCTCGACCCTTGATCTCAGATGGCTGGACGACAGCGGATTTAGTCTTTCTTTGGAAGGAAGGTGATCCTGTTCAGGTTGTCAAGAACTTACACCTACCACGCTTTACGTTGGAAAAGTTCTTAACAGATTACTGTAACAGTAAAACAAACACAGGTACGTAAAGCGAAAGAAATCAAGAAATCTACCTCTACGGCTGGACCGACCCGAGCCTTAGCTCATCTTATCACAATTAGACCCTCGTCAAAATATCCCCATCATGATGAATGGATGCTAAAGGCACCAGCAAACACCGCAACCTAAAAATAATATTAGGAGTGCGAGAACAAGATGAAACGAGAAACCGTTTTTGAGCTTTTCATCCTCTTTTGTTTCTCACAGGTGAATACAGTTGCCTGAAAGTGGATTTGCTATTCAAACGAGAGTTCTCGTACTACTTGATTCAAATCTACACGCCGTGCTGTATGTTGGTTATCGTTTCGTGGGTATCGTTCTGGCTAGATCAGGGCGCCGTGCCTGCTCGTGTCTCGTTAGGCGTCACCACCCTTCTGACTATGGCAACACAGACGTCGGGTATCAACGCGTCGCTTCCGCCAGTATCTTACACAAAAGCCATTGACGTATGGACGGGCGTGTGTCTGACGTTCGTGTTCGGGGCACTGCTGGAGTTTGCACTCGTCAATTATGCTTCACGTTCAGGTTAGTAGAAATCAATTAAGCTCACATTTATGTGAGTGTTTTTGTCATTCATTTAGTTTATTAGACTAGGCGAGTAAAAACTGCTGATAGCTGTCCATCTTGATAGTCTGCTCATAAACCTCCTTTATTATCATTCATTCTGCCACATAAAATGTCGGCCACATAGATCTTTATCCCTCTCTCATCACTTGCTTTGGAGTTTGAAGCTTCACCGTCCCCGCTAACTTAATACTTAGGGCCGGTCCACAGTCGCAGACTTTGTCACTTACCTAATTCAGAAAAACATTTTTACGATAATGAAATTCAACCCCTGAGAGCAAAGCGGCGAGATGATAAATTTTAATTAAAAATATTACTACAATCTCAATCGTTAAAGCTCTGCGATGTCTTCTCCCAACTTTTGTTGTTCTTGCCATTCAGCGACCGTAAAAAAATTCATGCTTTTATGATTCCTTTGCACCCGAGCGCGCTTCATCCGTGGCTTCATTTTATGATTAACTCAGTCGCCTCCTCATTTTTCCCCGCCCACCCCAGCACAGCTTTTGCGTCCCCTTCACCCGCTCTGGCATTTAGCAATAACATTAAGTTAATTAAATAATGAAAATAATATTTGGATAATATCTCTTGATTTTTCCTGTGTCTTTTCTTTCTTTTGATTTCATTGTTCCGATGACGAATAAAACGTTACACGTACCTGGATAATATTTGTTTTTGCTCTTGATTTCACGTAATATAATCACATGGAACAAAAAACTTGGTGTAATTGCAATGGAAAATAACAAAACACTCACACAATGCTCGTGGAAATTTTGCTGTTCGTTTTATGATTTCTGTTAAATGTTGTTTTTCCACACACAAAAAATATTTTTACTAACGAAACGGGGGAAATTCAATATATGAAATTATTGTGGCTTTTGAACATTTGGATTTCTACCTCTTGCACAACTGAACTGGCCGGTGCATCTCTAAAAAACAAAACAACTTTCTCGTTAAAACAACATGAAACTAAACATTGGTGTTTGAAATGAAAATTTGTTGTTGGGAACACATAAATTCTTTTTGGCGTTTTGGTTCTTTTATATGTTTTTTACTGCGCCGAACTGCAACCTCATTATTGACGCCACAAAAAGCGGATAGAGCGGCGGACATTCATCGAGAGAAGATGAAAAAGAAACGTGAGATGGAGCAAGCGAGCTTAGATGCAACGTCAGACCTTCTAGACACTGATAGCAATGCAACATTTGCGATGGTAAGTCGAGAACTGCTCTTCCATCTTCTGGCTTCCTTGATTGATGATACGATTATAAATCTTTCCTTCGTTTTATCGCTAGAAACCACTGGTGAGGCATCCCGCTGATCCCATGGCACTCGAGAAGCTGAGGCAGTGCGAAGTTCATATGGCTCCACCGAAGCGACCCAGTTGCTGTAAATCTTGGCTGTCCCGATTACCTACAAGGTAGAAACAAGCAAACTAATCAGACTCCCTCTTGTGCGTCACTTCCAACTTGTGCTTTTGACTTTCTGTCGACTTGTTTCGAGCTAAATCTAGACAGATAGTTAGTTAGCGACTGAAGCGATTATTGCTCCCTCAAGCTTTTGTTCAGTCGAATCATTGCTCCGAACGTTCACCACTCTCTCTCCTCCTTTGAAAGCTCATTCCAGCTCTTATGTAATGATATATTTTGCTTCGTAATATGTGAGCTTTACATTGACGCTCAAGAGTCTCTGGTAAATTTTCCGAAAAATATTTTCGCTCCGAGTATAATGCTCCTTATGCAAATGTTATTTTTCCATTTCCAACTCGTGTCTCATCCCATCGCACATCCAAATTAATAGAAATTCAGAATGCTGAATGAGTAATCGTTTTATTGGAACGGAAAGTTGTTGACGCTATATGCTCCGTTGGAATCTCGAGAATCAATTAAGCTTCGACAAAAGGATTCAATAGAAATTTTCATGGGCTGAGCTTCCAATTAATATTTGCAAAGCAATTTGAATGAGAACAAATATTACATGGAAATTGATTGAGCTTCCCAGCTCTCCAGCACGACTAACTTGATCCTGTTATGTCCAACACAATCATTTGGATAAAACGTCAGAGCCTGAGCGTAACATCAAACGCGATTTTTTTCATCCTTTGAATGTTGCACAGTGAAATCTATTTAACTAACTTATCCTTTATCCTTTCTCTCTTATGTAACGTACACCAGACAATGCTCAAGATCAAAGAGAATCGACGTAATATCACGAATAACATTTCCTCTTGTGTTTGCGCTCTTCAATCTGGTGTATTGGAGCACCTATCTGTTCAGGGACGAGGAGGACACATAAATCTAAATTAGCAGAGCCGAGAGGTTTTTTAATTACAATTCGACGATAGGAAATGAGCGAGAAATCATCATCAACGTTATTAGCAGCAGCACACCACAGGCGACCCTGAGGTCCTGGGGAAACGAAAAAAAGATTATGTGTTGTGTCTAAGTGTAGTGAACAATTTCGTTTTCGTTTGAAACTTTTATTTTGTAAAATGAGAAAAGTTGCATTTGACATGCTTTAAGCAAGTTTGTACATAACCATTTTCTAGTAGTGAGAATAAAACACGATGCCTAAATCTTTCTTATCATCAACGTCGAGGAAGCCGAGAAGGAAGAACACTTTTCTAGTTTCGTTTTTGATTGAATAATGCGAGATGAAGATAGAAGATATTTTATACGAGTTCGTAAATGTTTTAGAACTAATTTAATTTCATTTCTTCCGATCAAGATTTTCATACCGCTTCTTCTTTTGGAGGAGCGAATATGAAATTCGACACACTTGATCGGCTTAATTTATAGTTTACAACTAATCAATCGGTTGTTGAAAATATTCGAAGGATTTCCTCATAACTCTCACACTTTGTTCGATGAGTTTAGTTGGGGTTTGAGGTGGATGCGGTATTATTCACGTTCTAATAAGTTTGATGAAATATTAATCGTTATTCCTGAGCCAAAGCCGAACGAGGGAGCGCTCATGAAATATTTTGAGGGTTGCGCAAAGTTTTAGGGATTACCTAACAATTTCACTGGATCCAGATAATTTATGACTCCAGCGCCAAGGTTCATCCATAACGTAGCGGATGACGAACGATACTCTATCGGAAAAAAATCCTCGACGGCTTCGGAATAGAAATTTTGCCCTCGTTTCGTTCGCTTTTAAATGAAAAGCTGTTAATCTAAATAAATGATGGAAGCGCGTACATGAAGAATTAAGGATCAGAGGACGACAACCGAAAGCGCCACTAAATATTTGCATCGCACGACAGCGCAGGCAAAAACAAAGACAACATCGACCACGAAATTCCATTAATAGAAACACTCGACAAATATTTGCTCGTTGGAAATATTGATGATCACAGCGAGTGACAGTCCAGAACGAAACGATCCAGACTCCATTACAACCATCGATATTCTTTTCGAATATTTTCTCCAATCTTCCTGCTTAAATTAAATAAAATATTCTCGGTCGTTTCCATTCTTTCTCTTGATTGGATTTGAACTCGACGCCGTATCAGCAAACCGAGCAAATTCGCTTTAATTCCCTGACGACATTTACATAATTCTCAAAGATTTCGGTTAAGTTCATCACCAGCAACGTCAATTCAATGCGGAATGGAAAGTTCTCCGGTTCTTCGGGAAATCGTTTTCTTTCGAAGTCGCGCGCGGAACAATTTGCGGAGAGGCGAAAAGTTGATGACAAGTGACAAGCAAAAAAAAAAAACAGGGTTAAATCACTAATGATTTAAATTGTATAATTAATGTTGCTGTACTGTAAATTCGCTTTCCACGCGACACGACGACGAAGGAGAAAGAAAACTCATTATCCTTCAACTGACTTAGCGTTGTTTTTAATACTTACGAGATGTGAAATCCTAAAAGTGTCTCTTACCGCAAAGAAAAATCTTATAAACCTAATTATATGCATATATAAATAAACTCACACACACTCACACAGCTAGTTCGGAAGTTTCGGTTAAAAAGCAGATGATAACGTTAAGACGATAATTACAAAATACGAAGTTGTTGTTAAGGCTAATTAAGAATCACACGAGGAAAAAATATGAGAAGCCGTATAGGATTGAAATTAAATTAATTAAAATATTTTGTATAAAACAGAGGAAACAAACATAGTCTCGTGTATTAACAAATGATTAATTAACGTGAGCATCGTTATGAGAACTAAGCTGAGCTACGTAGAGCGGAGGAGACGATTGATGACTTCCACTTGCCCTGCCGCAAGCAGCCAAGATGTCGCAACGGTCACAAGCACACGACGAGAGAGGAAACACTAAATAAAACACAACTTTTTGTAGATGTAAAAGATTGATAAGGGTTGAACGTTCACCAATTGCCAATTGTTTAGGAGAAAATAATTTTTAATGAAGACCGCGTGACATTTGACACCCATGTTCATCTGAAAATTTTTTTTGTAATTTGAGTCGACGATAAGATGACTTCAAGATCCATCCCGACGACACCGACACGTTCCGAATCATTTCGATCGTAATCCACGCTCGACGGAATTAGATTAAAAGCCTAATTATAAAGTCTAATCCTCCACGACTCTTTTGTGATGCGAAGGGGGTCGAAAATATCAGAAAGCTCTCATTGATTATTCTCTCTAAAAATGATTTCCGCGACTCATTGGGGAAGTCGACTCGTCGTTGTGCGGAGCGCGCGCATAAAGTTTGTGAAAATCCATTATGAAAAAAGTTTGTGATATTTTTTAGTAAATGAAATTTATGATACATAAAAAACTCCCGATCGTGTAATGTGCGAAATGTTCCGATGGAGGAGGAAGTGAGAAACTGTAAAAAAGTTTTGCGGTAGAATGCTCTTTAATATCTCATTTGTAGCGGATGAAAGCAAGCAAATTGTTTTTATGTTCCATGTTATGTTTTAATCTCTCGAAAGCTCGTGGTTCAGAACTAGAGCGTTCGCTGCTGATGAACACAAAAAGGCATGAAAAATTAGCATTAGCTTAGGTAATTGTTATCAAGAGGCAACGTCTTCCTAATGGAAGATGAGGGATGGGGAGCGATAACAACTTGTACATGAATAGATGCTAAAACGTTGAAGCTAAGCTTTATAATTTCACCCCTAGACAGACAGACGGTCCTCAATAAAGTAGAGCAGCAAGATGACAAGGAACGTGTATGCGAATATGATTTTCAATTTACACCCTCTTTAAGCAGACGAGAGTCTCTTCGACAAACAGCTTGCTCGTCTGTCACTCCTTCTTGTCTTTAAGCACTGCTCAACCGAACAAATCTGATTAGCTTGGCTTGAAAACCTTTTAATCAATTATCAGTTGCCACCACAATTCCCCAAAATCGATTTCAGTTTAATCTTCGCTCTAAACATTCTCATACACGAAACTTAACCAACATTGAATGTTGATAAATAATTGTCTGCTAAATGTTTTTGTTTAGAATTTAATCTTGAGACAGACAGAACGATGTTATATAATGTCCATATATAGGAAAAATACGAGGTGCGTTAGATGAAATTTTCCTCGAGTAAATTAGATCAGCCGATGACGACGAGTCATCACAGTTCACGATCTAATTTACCGGAAACAATTTCCACAAAATCTTATAAAAATATTACGCTCAATTAACAGAAGAGGAAGCTGATCGGAATCAATGAGCTGTACTGGAGGCCCCCGAGTCCAGGAAATCTTTCTATGTACATCCGGTGAACAGAGATATCCGTTTTACTTCACTCGCATAAAAACGCTTTAAGTATCTCATCATTTCTATCGTCTCTTCATTACATTATTCACATCAAAAGTTAATTTCGCCGTTCTGTTTGTTCGTTTGGTTTCCAAGTAGATTCAATCAAATTTATTCCCAATAGCGATAAACATGAAGCGACTGCATAAAACAATTTTAACATCTCAAAGCATTTGGAGAGAAATTATTTCGAGTATCAAATTTGATTCGCTGGAACAGATAAAATTCAGAGCACTCACTTTGCAAGCCATACATAATAAAGCTTTCACCAAAGTTCTTCATTTTATTTCGACTTTAAAACGAGATGAATGGTGAAGCTCTTCACAACTGCTAGACGACGAAATGCTGAGAGTTTTATTTATCACTCGCAAGCGAAGCTCGGAAATTTTTTGAGTGTTCATTCCGTTCTCATTCGTTCCGTGATACTTAATTTTAAATTTCGTTCTCACCTGACTGCCACTCGACAGCGATGCGTGAATTTCCAGTTCATCGCTAGTGAGTGCGGTCGGAGATATGACATGAAAGTTAGTGAACAAAATTGTAGCGCGACAGTTCAACGGGTGGCTTTTTCAAAGCTTCTCCGGGCGAGTAGAGTCTAGTCATTTGAAAATTGATATGAAAACACTCGACACACAAAATATGAAACTTAAAATAGACAAAACATTGAGATAAGCGACAACATCTATGAGAATTTCACGACATCAAAAGCTAATGCGATTGAAAATAAAACACAAACAATGGTAGGAGAGTTGTAAACTAGAAAATGAAATCGTTTATTTTTAAATGAAATCATTTTTAGTTAATTTCAAATTTTATAAAAAAAAACCAATTTATATGAAAAAATGTAAAGAAAATCATTGAAAAGTATAAAATGTATGGACGAGGCATGATAATGGTTATTTATATGATGACGACTAAGAATTAAAATAGTAAATAATAAAAAATTGTTTTTAATAAAACCATGAATGATGATACAATTAAATGATTAATAAATTATTATTATATATAAAACTATACAAAAATAGTTCAACAATTCATTTTCCCTTCCATTCAATGTCATAATTAATTACCTCCTTTCTTTTTGATCACCTTCATAAATTATTCTCTGTAATTGCGTTGAAGAAATGTCTGGATATTAGTAACGCAAACTGCGAGGGTTGCAAGCAAAAGCTGTTATAATCTGATTGCAGTTTCAGCTCAACTTGAGAGCGACAAGTTTGACAGAATTATATCAGCTTACTTCTGCATTCAACGTCGTAAGGTTAAAGCTCTCAGTCAGTTCACGTTGCAGCCAATCCTGCACTTGCTTTAAGCTTAAAGTCAATTTTCCACGATAAGTTTCGATTAGGAAAATTCAGGGAAAACTGCTTCAAGTCCACCGCTAGATCTGAACCTACAAACCAGCAGACCTCCCAACTTTTCTTCAGGAACAACCCAAAATTTAAAATATTCGAACCCCTCTCATCCTCGTAACATGAAGGTTAGACCTTCATTTATTTTTCAGGAGAAAATTCGAAGCCTTCGAAACCTACGACCAATACACAACATTCTGAAAGAAACCACAACCTGAAATGTCTAAATACTCATTGGCTTCAGTTACAAAATTTTGACAGTTTTATTCGGTCGAAAATCTGACATTTCTCCCTGCGTTATTCTAAGGACTTTAAACAAGGAACGCTCCATATTATTAATAAATTACAATCGTCTTCCAATGAGATCCCAGATGGTTGCAGCATCCTAACAATACTTTGTTCTCAATGCAGCTCGTTCATAAGAATTTACAGGACTTATCGGTGAATTTATATGTACACTCAGACACACTCTTACGCTTTGGCTAAATCACTCGACACTCAATCCTTTGTGTTCTCTCTTATCCATTCCATGTACTCCGAGACTCTCGTGTAAACTCCGGGATATGATGGCTCCCCACATTTGTTTCCGAAGCTCACAATGCCAAGCTGTATCCAATGTGAGTCAAGCTGCAGCATCAACGGTCCACCCTGTATAACAACTCATAGAATCAAAGCGACTATAAAATCAGTTTTGCACTCACCGAATCGCCTGCAAAATAACAATCCCGTCATTTCAAGGCTTCAAGAAAGTTTTTCAATTAAATATAATCAATATTCAAGGGCTTTCAAAGGCTGGCAAATGCACTCCACGTCATTTGACTATCGCCTTTGAGCAAAGTAGCTTTGACACCGAGCGTGTTTGCCAGCCCTCAAAAAGTTTTTCATCTTAACTTGGCATGCGTCAACTCCCTGATTGCATTTTAAGTATCATGAGGTTTTGATTTGTATCAAGCGGCGAAGTGGACATGAAAGAAGAAAATTGTCGTAAGTAATTGAAAGTTCAAGCGGAAGCAATTCGTCAACTTACGCCTTCGGAGTATCCGGCACACATAAAGTTCTCCGTAATCGGTTGGAAGTAAGCTTTGTTACAGTCTTCGTTGCGCCAAATGGGAAGGCTCGCTTGCCGCTGCGTTGCTGACTCCTTGCCGCCGTAGTAAGTCGTTCCCCATCCTACAATCGTTGCCCTCCTTCCAATCAAACGTTCTTTGGGCGTTTGCGGTGTTGGAAGGCACACCGGTATTACGTACTTTGATTTCCTTACTGGCTGCTCCAGAACCATTACTGAAATTTAATGCGTTTAGGAAGCGTGAAGCAAACGTGAATTGGAGGCAATTACTGGCAATATCGTTATAAAATCCAACACGTGAGAAACGTGGATGAGCTCTAATGTCGGCAACTTTGAAAGTAACTGGCGCTGATGGTTCGTGATCTGAAGACAAGTCGACATCTCCCAAGCGTACCGTGAACTGGCGTGCTGCGAACGGTCGTTGCTTTGAGTCCCTTGTGCAATGTGCGGCTGTCAGAACCTGGAGCAGTCGTAAAAAATCTCATCAGTTGCAAGAAGAAGGGAACATTAGTTGAATGACTTTACGTATTTTGACCCGATCAGGGAGCCGCCGCACCAAAACTCTGTTCGCTTCGGCCCGTGCAAGAAGATGGCAGCCAACCAAGGCCATTGACCTGTCGGAGCCTCGACGCCTCCTACGATTCTTCCCGACGAATACTCCTGTTGCCCACAATCGTCCGAGTCTACAAAGTTGCCCTGGGGCTCAACTGGGCGGTTAGAGATGAAGGAACCGGGCGTTTGTGTCACTGTGCTGGAAACTGTGAACACGGGAACCAACGGTCGTTGTGTGGTGGTTGAAACAGGATTCAAGAACAGACTCGGGCGAGTTGTCGTCGGACGTGTGGTGAGCTTCAATGGGCGTTGCGTCGTCGTTACAGTGTTCGTGTTCTCCGACGACAATGGGCAGCAAACTCCCGGCACGAACAAGCTTTTGAAGCACAATGACTCTCTTAAGTGCGTCAAGTCCAGTAGCAGGCCTGGACAGTTGCTGAGATCGTCACATTTTCCAGGGCGACCATCAGGCGTTCTACATCTATTTTCACCCTCTTTACTCTGATAATCAACAATTTTTGCTGTTCGACAGGGAGCGAGATGGAGCGAGAAAGTGAAAGAAAAATGAATGAAATTTTGTTTTCAGATTTTTTCGGCTATGGAAATTTATTCATGAATAATTTTTCCACTCATAGGAGCGTCTGCATGCTGGAGACTCTCTTTCGCTCGGCCCGGGACCGTTCATAAATCACGTACCGAACTGAATTGGAAACGAGTCGAGAGAGCCCTCGCAACATGCAAGATTAAATGAAAATTCAATCTGCTTATCTCTCGAATGCAAAGCTCACGAGCTAAAAGCTTCCGAAGCCAATAAATCACAACGAGGAAGTGTAACATAATTTATTGATTTCTGTTTGACTGGGCTGCCGAATTCGCTATCATAAAATTGAAATCTTACGGCTTTCAGAGTACGAGTCAACTTGTACTGTCAGCTGTTCCGATGCGGGTTGTTCTTTTCGCTTCGTCTTCTGTTTCTTCTTCTTTTTGGCATCGACTGTCTGTAGCGCCAAGGTTGTTGCATTGAGCGAGGGTGCATCTGTCGCTGAAGCTAACGCTGGGTCGTCTCGCGTTTCTACGACTCCAATTCGCTTGATCATTGGCTCGATTGTCTTCGTGACATTCTGTCCTAATACATTTTTAGTCAGCGTGAGAATCGCATCGGGAACGTTCTCTGACGGGTTATTATTGGTAATTGATGCCTCCTGTCCCCGCGTCATGTTCACAATGTACCGACCGACTGTGTTCAATGCACCTACGACAAGATGGAACGTTGCCGGAGGAGAGCGACGAGAAATGAAATTGAATTAGTTTAAAATGGGATATTGAGTTTCTCTCTGCGACGTTGAGCTTCCATCGATATCGAATTTATTTCAATTATCGAGAAATAAATCAAAGCCGAGCAGATTTGCAGTCGTCGGAAGTTCCAGAAATAAATTTCGCAACTGTTGATGCGACTATGGCACAATTTCAAAGTACAACAAACCTAGAGTTTCCGATATTTTTGAGAATGCTAATGGTGACATAAATCTTCCAAATCTTGTTGTTGTGCTTTCGATGCTCTCTGTAGCGCTTTCATCGTCGTCCTCTTCCTCGCTGCCATCTTCGTCGTCGTCGTCCTCAGTGAAATCGTCAATCATGTCGAAGAATACATTTCGCTTTATTCGGTGATTTCCAGCTGTAAACTCATGTGGAAAATGTAAATCTGCTGATGATGGGATGGAAGAAGAAATAATTTAGTAAGTTAGTCGTGAAGCTCAACGACGTCGAAGACCTTTTAACGTTGACAACTCATCGTCAGCAGAAGACTGCGACGTTGATAATAAGTTTAGCATCAAAACTGCGGAAAAAAGAAAATTGAATTAGGACGGAATTTTCATGCTCGATTCACGGGATTAGCTTTTCAATACAGCTGTCACATGTTGTTTCTCACTCGCTTCCCATTCAATCAGCGTCAGCAGTTTCAGAACTTATCGTTCACCTCAGAATATAAAACTTCCCTACCCACCCACCGTCGCCTCGTCCAAATTAAGTTCTTAAAGTTTCTCCTCGCTTCCCGGTCATTCTGGGGAGGGGTTTGCGGCCGAAAAGTCCTAATTACCTTACCTCTCTTAGCTCCTTGTCTATTTACACGTCTTCTGCCTTTGAAAATTGTTTCGTCCTACGCCTGGCAAGCATATTATGGAAGTGGAAGAAGATGGAGGCGAGAAAGAAGCGAACGAAATAAAGCTGTACAGCTCTCGTAGTGAAATGCAAAATTGAAATTCAGATCATGTCTCGCTAATAAATTGAAAAGAAAGAATGTAATTCGGTTATTGTTGAGGTTCGCTTTTGCTCCTCGGCACAAGCTGCTCGGATCGAACTATTTGTTCAGCACTTTTCTCGCCTCTTGGCGCTTCGGAGATTACTTTGCGGGCGCTTAAGTGGCGTAATGCTTTCTGTTAAGAGTAATTATTGTCATTATCGTTCCTTTTCATTGCCGGATTGAAAATTTACGATCGTCGATGAATTTCGCGTGTCGATGTTCATCACAAGACGCTGGCGATGAGTTGAAAGGAAAATCAGGAAAGTTATTTCTTCCGGAGAAGAGCCCAGCGATTAGCCAGGGCGAAGACTTTGCTAATTTCATTTCGTATTCCGGCGATGTAGTCCGCGAGCATTGGAACAAGCAGAGAGAGCGAGAAACGAACAGCGAATTGTGATGTACGGCGTGTAGTATTTCGTTTAATTTGAATATTAATGCGATCATTGCATAATTCAATAGCACCAAGACAGGGAAGTTGAGGCGATGCTTATTTACAGGTTCTGCTGGCGAGTGGAAACTTTCTCCATTGTGTCCGCCAGTCGGCTTAATTAAATTTCAGCGTTCTCGCTTCCGACACTCTCGTCGAGTGCCTTGCGAATGAAGTATTTAAATTTTTATTTAGCATCGTACGCGGATCGCGCATAACTTTTTTATGCGATTCATCACTGGCCTCTCACGGATTCTTTTTACGACAACGTGAATGTACTTCTCATACTTTTATCAGACACTTTCGAGTGAAGGGAATATTACTGAGAAGCGGAATAAATCTTTACGCGCCCGACGCTTCCCGGAAAAAAGGGAAATTTAATATTGAGCGGCGCCCGAGCACGTAAATCACTGATAGAGCATCATTTTTTGAATGGCGGATGGAATGCTAAAAGATGGGTCTAAATTTATTTGCCCGCTGGCAAATCTCTCCGTCGGAGATTTTGATGAATGTCTGGGCTTTCTCGGGCGGCTCTCTTTTTGAATTCAGTACTGAAGGTGAGCGCACTGTTATTAGGGTTGGTGGGTAGTGCTTGAGGCACTTGCTATACCGAACGAAGCTCGGTGAACCTTTTAGAAAAGCGACAAAGATGTCTGCTTGAACACTTTGAGGACTTTTGGGTCGCAAATTTGTTCGAAAGAGCTCTGAGTTGGGCGAGGTGAAGCATTGACAGAGGGCTTGAGATTCAAGAGTGTAAGGCATCGAAACCCTGATGAGGCAGAAAGGAGCACTGCATGAGAGCATGCAACTTTTGCCATCATCAACATTTTATTCTTTGTAAGACTCGTAAAATGCATCGTAAAATGTCTTCATCGTGCATTCATGCCGGAACCGACAGGGAATAAAGCCGGGACTCTCCATAAATCATGACAAGCTTGTCCTGAGCACTTCCTACTACTCAAAACGACATTCTCCGAGCACATTTCTCAATTAACGACTCACTTCCTGCTTTTCAAAGCATCGTTGAGCTTCAAGCGTTCAAGCTCTGAGGACTTGGGGACATTTGCCGTGACACAAAAACGTTTTACGAGTTCGGCAAACAAATTCATAAGCAGCGACGCTGTTGACAAAAACAAAAGTCCCATTGTTGCATAATTGTTTTTCAACAGAATAAATAACTTTCAATGCAAACGCTTGTGTAATCGCCGTAGCTTTCTCTCCACACATCTTCACCCTGAACTCGTAGCTGGCACAGCGCTTAATGAAATTGCCGACGAGAGATAAACAGGTGAGTAATGTCAATCCCTCAGCGAGAAGTCATTAAGCCAAAATGGGAAAACCCGAGCTGGGAGAAACCAACGGAGTTTCAACACATAGTTTGCGGTGTCGAGCACAGGTAACCCTTCCGATAATAAATACTGAAGTTTCTTAAAAACGAAATCCTGCTACGGAGCTTTGCGGCTCTTACTTTATAAATCGTAAATAAATTCGAGGGTTTTCTGGCGAGGTAAAGTTCCTTCGATTAGAACAACTCGAGCCCAACCAAAATCGACCGAGTGGATAGATAATCGGTTCCCTTTTATCTCACAGCCACTCATACAGGCCCGTGAAATATTTCGAGTGCTTTCGTAGAATATTTCGAAAACTGTTTAATTTAATTATTTAACATGTGTTGGATGTGTTCGGGTTTTGTATTAAATTTTAATGTTTTCCATGCCGAGGCGACAGAATAGAGCGGAACTTTCATTTCAAAGCGAACACCAGCGCCAGGGGATCCCTTTAGAAGTTTTGCCTTTTTATGTGTGGCGTCGAGATAAAATTTATCGCAAAGTGGCTCTTGAAGTACGAGAGGGACGAGGGTTTAATAAACAAAAAGTGCTTGTTTAATTTTTTTATGCCTCGACCACGACAAGAATAGACACGAAGTTCACCATTCCATTCAGCTGTATTTGCAGCATCGTGATAAGCACTGGGCGGACATCGGAATGGAGAGGACTTGAAGGGATTAAACTACAATGGAGAGGTGTTGTGACGATGCTGGGGTGAGCTTTCAATCGCGCATGAATCGCTCAGAGATTTATGACTGAGGCGAGCTGACCTTGCCTCAATAACTTTACACTCATCACCGAAATTAAAGCTGTGACATTAATTTAACCAACGGGGCATGCTGTAAAAAATATCCGGGATGTCCGTTCGTAATCTTTCACGCCCATTCCATATTCGAGCTTCTTCAACAGCTGTCAAGAAATTAACATAAATCCATTTCGTCGTCTCCCAGCATAAACAACTTTACATCTTCTGCTGACATCGAGGAATTATGCAGAGGAGAATTAACATAATTTGCTTCTTGCGCTCTCTGTCACAGCGTTGTTTATGTCGTATTATTGTTCAATGGCAGTTTAACAGTTATGTAAGTTTCATCTTCTTCTCTCTGCCTCGCCTCGCACTTATTCATCATTATTTTTCTGCTTTGTCTTACATTCTCTCGACTGTTTTTGTGCAGATGAGTTTCCTTTTCACCATTCATCGATAATCTTCATCAACATGTATCTGGCCCGATGACGTCAGTCGCTCGCATATTCTTCGAGTTTTCATTCCGATTCCATTCGTATGGAAAGGTTGGCAGACATTGATTTTGATAAGGCTGGGAGAGAGAAAGAGGAGCTCGATGATTCGGCACATATCTCTTCAATTTTAATTCGATATTAAGACATCTGAAAAATGAGCCTTCGATCTATGCTTTTCCTTCTTTCTCTTGCTTCGTCCTCGCACGTTTCTCCCATCCGTTTTAAAAATTGAATGATTGATAGGACTCCAATGACCTTTTTGTTCCTGCTCCAGCGAATCTTTTCTGTACAGTGTTTAAATGAAATGATTCAGCTCCTTTGGACAGTTTCAACTTACTCCATTTCATTCCATTCGTAGATTGAATGCTTTGGGCAGTTTATGCTTTTTCCGGAAGGAAACGAAACTTTTCTGGGGAACGTTTCGAGAACAAAGATTGCTCGCTCGAAAGCTCTTTCAATCAGCAGTTTAAACACAACTTTCGAACCTTTTTCTGTTGAAAGCACCTTGTAATCTCCAATTGCAGTTCACGCAAAACAGATTTTACGTCTCTTGATTTTCGTCGAACGTGTTTAATTCTCTTCGGGTTGGGCACGAGAAAAGGGACAAAACATCTGAATATCGAGTTGATGATTGCGCCTCCATCAATTTAATTTCGCAAAACGAGTTTGCGGAGCATTCTCGAAAGGGATTTTATTGACTCGCCTTCGAAGTGGAGAGCGTAGCATTGTGATGAATGCTGCTAGTGGAAGTGCTAGGGACCGAAGCGATAAAATATTGGCAATTTAAAATTAAATTGTTTCCCTGACAAAGTAATAACACTACGAGCTTGGCCGTATATCAGGCGACGGAGTTTATTTTAGAAGCGATAAACGCTGCAGCAAAGCGTGTTGGTTGACGGCTCCAGGAAGCGTCGAGAAATCACGTTCGAACGGCAACATCTACATTGTGTTTGATTGGCTAAAGACAACTCCACGGACGATCGAGCTTGGTTGACTCGGTAAACGGATAAAGGCCAGTTGGATTTTCAGCTCTGTTGCAACAACAGGCGACCGAATTAATCAAATTCGCAAGTGACGATAACCGAAATGTGCCATCAGACACATTCTCTGGATCGGTAAACACGCAAAATTTTCAATCGCTCTACACGCTGCATGAACTAAACATCGAGATTGCGTTCTCCTCTCCCTGTTATCATTGCCTTACATAACGACTGAGCTCGGTCAAACATTGTAAACATTACATTTAGTTTACTGTTTCAACATGTTTCATACACTTTTGGCTTTTTCGGGGACAACGACGACGACAACGACATGGAGACATAAAAATATGAACCCCAGCAAGAAGCTCGAGAGAGAGTTTGCAGACGCATTATGAATTTTAATGTGATCATTAGAAGCATCTCTCTAGCCTTTTGCTGGGCGAATGATTCGTTTCGCTAGCGGGCTAGCTTGTTACAAGTTCAAACAGCAGTTGGGAGAAGTCGAATCGTCCCCGAAAAAGTGAGAAGGAAAAATCAAACTGCCTTTCGACCTTTTCGCACTCGAGGTTAAACTACAGCCGACGGAAAGTTCAATGACGAACGGAGGAGCGACGAGAAACTCTCGAAATTAAATTTCCTTTTGCATTTCCATCGCAGCCCTCACCCGAGAATTTCTTTTTAAGCGACTGGCAACATCAAACTTTTATGTGAGACGATGACGAGTTCTCGCTCTGCCTTGTTGTCGTTAATGTTCGAGGCGGAGGAACTTCGCCTGATGCTCGCAACTATAAACTCAAATCAAAATCACATTCTCATGACCGGCGATTGTGAATATAAAATGCGGTTGCCGCTGTTGTTCTCCCTCATGGGCACTAAACTTTAATGTTCAGACACATGTAAATGGTCGAACGATTTGTGATTTTACAATTTTTCCGCGTGGATGGGGGCGAGACGAGGAACGAGAAAACTTCTTCTGCACACACGGACACGTTCAAAAGTGAAACTTTTTCTCCGTCTGCTTTATGACGCCATCGAAGCGTTACAACCGCTTCTCGCTTACTCAACTATTGCCCCCGCACGACTTCGTGGTCGCCGTCGACGTCGCGCAAGAAGAAAGTGTAAACACGAGAAAAATTAATTTCACTGATTGCGGATTAATTTTGAATTACGCCTAATGCCAAGGCGCTAAGTCTATAAATCGCCTTGCTCTCATAACGAGAGCACCAACACCATGAGTCGTTAAATTGTTTATGCTCGCATGAGAAAACAAGGAAATCCTACTCAAGGAGCATGGGAATAAATATCTGGCGGAGCTTCTGCCGCTCTTCCTCCATCAACCCGCATAATAATAACTCGCAACCTCAAGTTCATTACCAACTCTGCAAAGCCATAAAAAGATTTTTCACGCGCGGACGGAAAAATTTTATGCATTTTTCACGGGCGAGGAATTCAGAAGGCGTGGGAGGGGTGAAGAGCTTTTTTAAGACGCAGAGTAATTACGCGTTTTCATCATAAACTTGAGCGATCCAGCGTGCTTCAGCTGCAAACTTTAATCACCATGCAGACTTTGTTTTAACGCTGATTTTATGCCGGGCCTCAGAAAGCACGCCGAAATCTGCTTTGATTCGCTTTCTTTTACGAAGAAATCTCGAGGAATTACTCAACGCTCGACAGCAGCGAGGAGAACATAAGTCACGAAAATTATTTGATTATCACAACTTCTTCATTGAATTACGAGCGCGAGCTGCTTTTCCTTCTCGACAGCGGTGTCGTTTTTGATAATAAAGACTTTACCATTAGGTTTTGTTAGCTCAATGGCGTTCCGACTTCACTGATCCACAGTTGAGATTAGCAAGCTCGAGTAACTCCGTCGCGAAACTTTATAATAATTTCGTCGGTGTATATTAATGATTTTTATTTTCCGCCGCTTCTCTTCGCTCACCATTAAAGATCTTTTATTGCAATTGAAAGTGAAATTGCTTTCTGTGCTCGCTCGTTGCCATATCGGATTTCTTCTCGCTTCACTATCTTTCTCTCTTTACCTCTACTTTATAATGCGGCCAAAAGTATTAGCTGGAGAAATGAAACAAATTCTTATCGCTGTTGCTTATTACAACAGCCATGATATTGAAAAAGTTATGCCATCGAAATACAAATGGGAAAAGTTTGCTCGCTCGTTCCGCAACGATGACAAGCATATGAAAGATTATGGCAGAAAAAAACTGATATTAACAATTAGATATGAAAGTCAAACAGGTATCAATGGCAACACTCTCGATTTCAATGGCACAGAATTGACGGTGAGCATGCGAGTTTGCATCATGCGAGTTCATACATTACATGAAACGGGAAGTAAGCGAAGCGTCATCTCGAACCTGAACTGTTGATTTATAATTTGCGATTAATTGGAGAGCGAGATAAGCGAGGAAGAAAAGCCATAATTAACTGATTGCTTGTGCACGTCTCGTGTAATGTGATACAGCAGCAAACTAGATAATCTATCGTTGCAGCGATCCCGGAACTTTCTCCATTGAGACTACTCAGAACAATACGTGGCAGACAGTTTCTGCTAACGTCATCTCGCCCTTTGTTTGCCCAGAGTTAATTGAAAGCTTTCCATCGGGCTTGGTTTAATTTACATTTCAATTATTTTCCTTTCTTTGCCTTGTTTTGGTTTCAGTGGGAGCCAACGAAGCCCCAAAGGAACCAGCGTCCGAGACGTAATGAAGAAAAAAGTTCGAGGGCAGGTAGGGGAGACTGGAGAGTTTAAAATCATTTTAGTCGGGGGGATTTTCTCTTTCCTCTAACTTCAATGCTCTGTTGAAGGCTTTCCGACGTCTTATCGCGAAGCTCCGATAAATTGTAAACAATAAAAGCAGGGAAATCTTCCTTTGTTCGGCGTGCACAAACTTTTTTCATCAACCCGGCTCGTTCATTTTATTTCTCCAGCGATTAAAAATTTCTTTTGAGCGAGCGCGCAGCGAGCAACTCTCACCGCCCCCACACGCCGCACCGTCAACGCTCGTTTAGAGAAACTATGAAAATTAACTTTTCATGTTCATTTATTCGACAGCAATTGACAACGACAGTTCAAGAGAGTTTCCGTTGCAAATCTTATGTAACGATGTTCGCGTCGACCGCGGATCGAAAGAAGAAGAACCGAGAAGTCGGCGAAGAAATTCAAAACGAAAGAGAAAAGACCTTGCAACGCTTTTTCAGCCAACTTTCTCGAAGAGCCGCTTTTTTCGTGCTCCATTGGATTTTAAGCCGACGAAATCGAACGATGACGACTCAGTGAGCTTCTCGAGTCGACGGATCCTTTTACCTTGGGCGAACACATGTTGCGACAACCGACAGCAGATTAAAAGGGACACGAGCGAGTAAACATTCGAACGAAGCTCAAGACTCACCTAGAAATAGAAATTTTAATCCCATCATCACGCCGCCTCGTTGCTCTTGCTCCGGAATGATTGTGACAAGCCTTTTGCCAACCCTCCCGTCTAATTCGATTATGAATCTTTCCAAAAATTTTAATCTCCGAAAGTGTTTTTAATCTGATTTTCAATCAGCTTTCAGCAAATCAGTTCGAGCTTTCGTTTCGATCTATAATTGATTTATTCTTGTCGCTTTTCCTCTCACTACAACTGACTCGACCAAATCGCTTCAGTCTTGCTTTCCGTCTCGTCTGCTCGGTTAAACCACAAGATCCCGCACATTTCACTGAAGAAAATTTCCAACAACTTTCAGCTCCGACTCTTCATTCAAATTTATTTAAATATCACTTTTTTTGCTTCGCGATTAAGCTTCGGGACTGAGCGAACTGGCTTGGGTGAGCGACAAGTCTTAACTGAGGAAAAGAAATTTCAGCGGCAACACCGCAAGAAAGACTGCAAAATGTGAAGAGTTTGGAGCGAGAGAGAAAGACTCGTTGATCGCATAAAGTCAGCGTTAAGACTTCAGTCGTTTTCAATTATTCAAAGCATTCATCAGGATTCCCTTTGACTTACTGAATGAAATAAATTCCCGGAGCTGCAACTGCCGCGGGAAAAGGAAGAAAGTTCAACAGATTTCTCGGCAGCATCGCTGACGTAACACTCGATATTAATCATCGCACGAAGTTGGAAATGTGTTCGAGGGAATTCAGCGATATGTTGTTCAAGCTCAACTCGTTTCATAACTTTCGACACCATGGAAAATCCACGCGCTCGCTTGCCATTAAGATCCGGCATTTCCAAGCCAGCGCACGATGACGCAACTTTCGCACATGACCTCAATTTCATTTTCATCTTCTGCTGTCAAACTGTTATGAGCGCTTCTGACTCATATGCATCTCCCTTCATACATTCGAGAGTTCAAATTTGTTTTCTTTCGGTTTATTCAAAAACTTTTTCGTCGTCCACATTTACAAAAATATTTAAATTTCGAAATTCTCTTAATACGGAAGTGAAGCTTTCTTTGTTGGTGTTGGCTCAGCAGACAAAGTTCCGAGAGCTTTTGTTTGATGTTACAGTTAGTTTCTAATCAAAGTTGTGAATAAAACTAGCGAGATGGTTAAGAGGATGTTGGTGGCGACTGCTTGAGCTCCGCCGGTCTCTTCAATGCAGTTCTCAACGTCCTCAAAGAGCTTGATGTAGTTCTGAACGCTTTGGCTCAGTGCAGTGTCATTCGGGGACACCAAGCCAAGTGAAGAATCCTCGAAGAGAAGATTCTTCACGCCTGTGAACACGTTGTACATTTTGAAATCAGGGTCGTTCTGCAAATATTTGTCGAGCGACAGCAGAGCGTTGACGATGCCGGCGTTCTTATCTGAGTGGCGACGCACGACGACTTCGCCCGCCACAATGGTCGTCAAGAAGCATTCGGGGTCCACGTTAAATCCTGGGTAGGCGGCCAGGCTGCCATTGCGACAGACAATTCTGAAGTCGTCTGGGTTGAGTTTTAAAGCTTCGACGTCGTCAGCTAGACTTTGATGTTCAATCACCGCGATTTCGCCAATTTCGCTCAAACCTGAAATGGGCAAACAAATGGTTATTTCATGATACATTTTTCAGTATAGCAACCAAGTTACGACTCACAAGCCAAAGCACCTCTATTGCCATAAAATCGGTTTGATGGAGCCGCCGCGCAATTTATCGACCGATTGGGGATAAATGGAATGTTCTGCGAATCGTCGTCGGCGCCTTCAATCGTATCAGCCGCGGGCTGTTCATCTTCTTCGCCGTCGACACGTTCCGACATCGCAATCGGCCGGACGGTCGTCGTATCCTGCAAATGGGTTTGGCAAAGTGTGCACAAGGTCTCGGGATTTGATGTTGTTGGGTCATGGAACACGCTTCGGCTTCCGGGGAAACAGCTGTCACCGAAATAGCCACCCAGCAACTTGCCAAACTCGCAATCTTCACGTTTGAATATGCCTCGACCCTTTGCAATGTTGATGAACGCAATCGACGCTGAAGAAACAAAAGTTTGTGTCAAGTTTCATTAAAGTTTTGATTCTACTTACCGATGCCTCCGAACTCGCCGAAGCAAGCACGCTTGCCTTGGAAGTCCTCGAATCGCGTGATTGATGCCACATCCTTCTCCTTGATAACGGCTACAACTGAATTGTACTTCTCGAGCTCCGTCTCCTCGAACAAAGCTCCCGTCAGATTGTAGGGACTGAATTTGCAAGTTCAGTTAGTTAAACACAAAGCAAATCAAAGAAGTTCAATATTCACCTTCTTGCAAGATACCCAAAGTTGCTATCAATGCCAACCAAGTCTGCTTTGTTTGAGGACACGTCGGATATGCATGACACGGTGTCTGATCTTTCATCATTGCAGATAATGTTGGGGACGATTCCCGTAGTCAACGCCGCCATTCTCAAGACATTACATTTTTCCTTGTCGTCGTATGACTGCGTACACCATCGGATTGCTGCAGGGCATGACGGTTCGATAGCGATTGGAATCGGTCGGATAGGAGAAACGTAATCGGGCAGTCTAACGATGGCGTTAACGCCAACGACCGTGGTTGAATCGGGAGTTATGATTTGACGTAGTGCAGATTCCCATCCTGAATTCGATCGCATCCAAACGTCGATGGTCTTCGCTAAGCTGATGGCTTTCTGGTTGTTTGATACGATTAGTTTCCAAGGTTGCGAAAGCCACACGCATGGACGTTCGTTGCCGGCAATTGTTTGAAGCGTTCCGTTGGGACAGAGGAAAGAAAATTCATTCGCAATATTTGAGTACAAGTTGAAAAAGTCTCGAGCCTCGTGAAGGGCTACGTATGTGATTGCGTTTCCAGATTTCCGCACGCACTCTAGAGCTTGACGGTGGCTGTTGGGCGCTGTCGAATCTTCGTATGAACATGCCACTGGATCGTCGCAAAGCGCGCATAGTCGAGTATATTTTGCTTTCAAGAGCGCGTCTTCGTGAATGTTGTTTGACCACGAGCCAGGTCGGCATGCGGCGTTAAAGAAGTCTGCCAATCCGGCGACTTCCATCTCAACTGCTGATGTTCCATCGAACGAGCAGTTGGTTCGGATAAACGAGCGCTCAAAATGCTTAAGGAATCTCTCGGTCCATCGCTGATGGCGCTCATAGTGAAGACCTGGATGACAGAAATCAGTTTGTCTTAAGTTCGCGAGGCCGCCAGTGTGGTCACTTCGTACGATGGCGACTGATTGGTAATCGAATTGCTGTTGAAGCCTGTCGTTGTGCCTGATTTCCTTGATGACTGTCAAGTCGTCCCATCCCATCGACGCGATGTGATACGCGTTCTCAGCAGAAAAAACTCCGAACTCTGCAGATCCGTTCCGAATGAGCTGGGCACATTCAACCGCATCCTGGACTTGGACGCAGGCCACTTCCGAGTTTCCTCTGGCGAAATTAAGAAAGATTAGGAAACAGCAAAAGGAGCTTAAGAGATTATCGTCAACGAACCTCTGTAATTGATTGCATTCAGGAGCGTCGCGAGCGCTCGAGCAAATTCGGTCTGGTGAATAATTAAAATTGAATCATTATTGTCTTACGGCGAGAATCCTCACCGTCACTCATTAAATATGAAACGCCCTTATGAATTATTCATCGTCGATGACTAATTTCTAAGGAAACTTCTTCGTCGCTGATAGCAAAGGAAACCGCTCGGATTTCTGGCAAGAAAAGTTCACCGAGTCATGCGAGGCGATAAAAAGTCGCGCGCCGACATGTAAAGTAAACGTTTTCCTCGTCAATTGGCCCCTAACGCTGTTGATTTTTGCGCAAATTATGCTCAGTGCCGCACACGACTTCATCACAAGTCAAATAAAGTTTTCGCTCTCTCTTTATCGATGCCGTTGATAAGTGCGATTAGATAAGACTTTGAACCGTTTCTGGCGTTTCTTTCGTGGGTTCAATTTATGTAATTGTTATCACACACGCCCAAAACTGCGGGAAGTGCAATTCTGACGCAATGCTTACCTTTCTGGTATTGTCCGCTGATGCATTGCGCGAGAAGCGCGATGATTAATATTTTGGTTTTCATGACTCAACGTTATCTTGTCGGAATATTTTTGCACTGCGACAGATTTATTGACTTTAACGATTGAAATCGAGGAACGAACTGACGGAGCCCAAGACGGAGCAGCCAAGGTGTAGAGGCGCGATGTGTGCTATCTCGACTATAGATAAGATAACGAAATTTCAGCTTTGCCCGTTGCAAGCTTGGAACGGTTTCCGCTCATTTCGCGAGTTTCTTGTGGTGAGTTCGATATTGCTCCAACAGCGTTGTGATCACGACTGTCGTCGAGAATAACGAACTAGAGATTGAGAGATGGAAGAAGTTTTATAAACAAACAAAATGTAAACAGTCAAGCGATTCTGAGAGACTCAATCTTTACTTTGGGGATCGATCGTTGAGAATGATCACCGATTGCGACTTTTAAAAACTCCTTAAACTACAAAAAAATCTACGAAACATCGAACGGACATTTCATTCAGCCATTGAAGCTCGGATAAATTTCTGAGAAGTGGCCAACTCCTTAATAATAAAATTGCTTAACTGGTTCTCGTTGCTCTCTTGAGATTGGCAAGCCAAATATGCGAGATATTTCGTTCTCATCTTGTTGATTGCTTTAGTCGCTTGGGAACCTTTATTGATCCCAAACCGTTTCATTAAAATTATCTCATTATTACAATGATCTTTTACTAACGAACATCAAACGAAGCAATGTATCGACATTTTCTCCTTCTCGAGACTCGATGACAAATAAACTCGAGCTCTTTCAACCTCCAGAAAACTTTAACTTGTTTCCATTACATTAAAATGTAAGGTATCACGAGAAAATCTGTCAGACCTGTAGTGTTCAGAGCTCGAAATGGTTGGAAAGCTCATCAACATTCAGATCGCATCCATGCGAGCTTCCGATAGTTTGTAAAATGCTTCGAAAGTGTGCCAGGACTGAAACTATTAGTTGGAAATATTTGATGGAACCTGTTTGAACAGTATATTACAACTATCTTTTGGTATGAGGATCTAATATTGCTGTAATTTGAAATTAAGTTCGAAGAAACATTTGAGCTTTCAACTTCAAAATTTAACGGCTTATGAAATTTCAAAAGTTGCTGAATTCAAATTTGGTTTGCGCTCAGCGATTTTCAATCCCTGAAGAAGAAAAAAGAAAAATTGGGCTCGGGAGTTTGTTTGAAAATATCGCCCTTAAATGAAAGCTACGCGGTATCCAAGCTGAGAAACTGTTGCAGTGAAGTGTTCGTATCTCGTTTGTTTGTCAGGAAACTTAAACAAGAGCGAAATCAAGCTTTAGTGAAATTTTCTGTTCGCGAACTGATAAAAGACGTAATTAGTGAAATTCAAGACGAATTAGTTACTGCAATACCTCAAGAAGCCATTAATGTGATTCTGTGTTCTGTCCACAACTTTAGACTAACAACAACCAAATCGTAAGTCCCGGGGAAACTGGAGCAGAAGCTTTTTTCCTATTGCGACTTTTCTTTGTTTATCTCTTTATCAAAAAGAGTTTTCTAAAATTATGAATCAGCCTCTCGAACCAGAAAAGTTTCAGCAAATGTTTAAACAGTCGGATAGGAATAAATATAGCCGCATTTAAAGATGTGTCCTTGGGATTATGTTACTCGATTGGCGATGAGTTAATTCGAACAACATCCAGGAGGTCAAAGTTCTCATAAAGCCATTAAAAGAAACATTTAGTGCGAATTCATTTGGATACAAGGAGCGGTAGCTTAGCTACGCGTTAGCCCAGTAGACGAAACTCCGTCCAGAGCAGCTATTATCCAACAACACAGACTTTTCTGGCCTCTTGTAATCAATTAAATCTCGAGAACGTGGATCGAGTCGCTTACGCAAATCTATAATGATTAAAGCAACAAAGTGAGACAACTGCAAATGATTCACTCACGACATCTCTCTTCGCAGATTCGGAGCGGAGCCTAATGCTCGCAAATGAATTTCTGATAACGATGGCAAGTCGACTCTAATACTCGCTGTAAGAAAGTTGAAATCTTCATCTTCAAAATGCATCTCGTCAGTTATGCCGTTGCCATCATCGTCCTAATCGGTGTCAAGAGTTGTAGCGGCGACGTCCTGGTCTACACGCAAGTGACGAATCAGGTAAAAGAGAGGCGATAGCACACTTTTCACTATCAACAAATCAATTGCGCCAAGGTCAACGGCTTCATTAAACTGAAAAATTTCGTTCGCAGATAATTGAGGAATTTCAATCGCTCGCTGCGCGTTTTGGCCCAAGTTTACCTCAAAACGGATTGAGAGTTCTTGCAGTCGATGCCGAGCCTGCCGATGCTTGCACACCTATCGAAGAAGCTCCGAGAGCGAACTATTCCCTCCACGGAGTGACGCCAAAGTTCGTTGCTGTGATCGTCCGCGGAACTTGTTCATTTGCAGGTAAAAACCTTGACAAACTTCCATTCCAATTTGATTACACAATGAACTTCTTTCAGAAAAAGTTAGACACGCTCAAAATGCAAGTTTCGACGCGGTTATCGTGTATAACAAGAACTCAAATGAGCTTGAGATCATGTCAGCCTCCGATGACGCGGACATTTTTATTCCCTCGGTGTTCGTGGGTCAAACGGCTGGGAAGATTATCCTGCAAGACTACAAATTTGGAAGCGGTAAGATTCATTGATTGATGAAACTTCAAAGCTCTCATTTCAAACTGTTCAATTCAAGGTTTTGCGCTCGTTTTAAACGACGATTTCCCCTTCAACATCAACACGCATCTCATAATTCCCTTCTGCATTGTCGTCGGACTCTGTTTCATCATAATGGTGAGTCAGTCATTCGGTTTGTCGCGATACAACTCTAATAACAAAGCTTTACAGTTGGGCTTTATGGTCGCACGTTGTGTGCGGGAACGAAGAAGAGTTATGCGATATCGCCTCCCGACAAGCTCGTTAAAGAAACTCGAATCGCGTAAGTTCGGGAAAAATGAAGTTTACGACACTTGTGCTATTTGTTTGGATGATTACGAAGAAGGTGATCGATTAAGGTGAGTTTGGATCTCTTTTATCTTTACGTCAAAATGCTAATTACGCCTTTGTTGCCTGCAGAATTCTCCCATGTCGTCATGCTTACCACTCAAAGTGCATTGACGTCTGGCTCACAAAGAACAGAAGAGTCTGTCCGGTGTGCAAGCGAAAAGTGTACACGATAGGTGAACGAAGACGCGACCATAGACGTCGCCGCTCGGCTGACTCCACAACTGATTCGATGTCTTCTTTTGACCCGGACGACACGACTCCACTAATCAATCCTCAAGACAGTAATGCGAACCATGGAACGTTCGATGGGACGCAGAACGGAGACGACGACCAACCATTGGAAGGTGCAGAAGAGAACGTTGTATCCGACGAGGAAATTCTTGACGGACGTCCGAACTCAGGATTCCTAAGATTTAATCCATTCGATCGTGTTCCTAACTTGCCGCCGCGTCTGGTCGAAGAGCTCGGCCCAGGTGTCGTGGTTGAACAACCTGAAAGACGCTCTTGGCTACCTCGCATCAAAAGGTAAGAACCGCAATTTGGTCAACATGTGAATTGTCTAATCAAACTCTTCAACAGTTTCTTTGGCTTCGATCGACAAGGATCAAACGACAACTCTGAAGCTCCATTGGTCGTGGACGAGGACGATATTATCATTAGACCTCAAGCTAACACAAGCCGTTCCATCAACACGACTGCTGCTGGAAACAACATTCTCAACTCAAACTTGAGCGGCTCGTTCCGGGAAGAGAATGAGATGCCGAACGACAGCGACGACGAAGAAATTTTGGATGGAAGAGCGCGACGACCGCCGAGGAGAAATCGCAAGCATCGCTCAGCCCCCAACATACTAACGTCTGATCAGCCTAGCACGAGCTACGCCGATCAACCTTCCACATTTGACCGATTGGGTGTCGCCGCGATTCCAAATAATCAATTCGATGCGTCGCGCTCCGGGAGAGGCAACAATTTTATTTAGAATTTTACAATTGAATGTCCGAATGAAAGTGAAAAATGACGGCGCAGCTCCTCTACGTGAAGCTTGGAATTTAGTCATATACCTTTAACAGTTTCAAATGAATGAGGTCGGATGTGTTGGGATCCACAAATGATTTACGTAACTCGTTAGAATCTTCGAGCATCTCCGAATACTTTATGGAATTTGCAATAAAGCTTTGATGAAGTTTAAGAAAACCAAAAAAGAATCAACTCGACGTATTGCTGAATGCTCCGCCGCAGCTCCAAAGCTGACTGGATCCTTTGAATAATTGTGATTAAATGATGAACTTCTATATTTTGAAACTAAAAACGTGTGTGCACATATTTTAATTACTGAGAATTCTGTCAACCTTTCATTTACGTAAATAGCCTTTGGCATTTTCAATAAAAAGACGATAGGATAATGTAGTTAACTGCGTTTATTTAGCCGTCTTATGAGCCATTCGCTAAGTACACGAGCAAATCAACCGATACGCAAGTGAAGTTCTTAAATTAGAAAAGGTCTAACCATCTGACATGTTGAAAATAAAGAAGGAAAATCTATAATCTAATTACATTTATCATTCTTTCGAGCTTCAGCAGAGCTTGAAGACATCGGCGAATCTTCAAATGTTGTAGCGCTTGCTGACTTTCCTGATTCGTCCTCGACTGCTGACGCTTGGTTCTTCGTCTTCGTCGTTGCTTGTCTCCTCCTGCTCGCTAGACTGTGATGTGGCTTGTTTCTGTTTTGTGGTTCTTCGTGATGATCGCAAGAGTCCTTCGTCTTCGCTAGCCTCCGTGTACTGTGGACGCCTGGAAGCTCTGGCAGGCAGTCGACCGTTGGACGGACCAGCCTAAGTGAGAAAGAATTGAGTAACGGAATCGAATGAAGTTGATAGTCAACAAACCTGTTCATCTTCTGAATACAAATTCCTTTTAACGCGAGCGACAGCTGAACCATTTCTTGTGTTGTGTACTAGAGATTTCTTCGAATTTGATGACGCGACTAGCTTGAGCGGCGTTTTGTCTTCTTCTGAAAAGCTGTCGCTGTCGTCGCTGTTCTGAGTCGGTCGTTCACTTCGCGTAGTTCTCGATCTGCTCTGGTTTTGATGAGAAGGTTGAAACCGAGTGCTTTCCTCCTCTGCGTTATCGTTCTCTTCTTCAAAGTAGTTGTGCATAACACGCGTTCGAGTCGTTCTTCGAATGCCATTTAAAGCTTCAAAGTTGCTAGTTGGAGTCGGCGCTGCTCGAAGGTTTGCGCTTCTTAGTCGCAACAGTCTTGTGTTCTGAGTCGTTGATGCTAACGAGCTGTCCTCGAGGCCGCTTCGATCGAGTTCGTCGGCGTTGCGCTGATGGCGCGAAAGGATGGTGCTTCGAGTTTGTCGTGGTGGAGCACTGGCTGAAGACGACGGTCCTGGTTCGCCGTAGTTGTGATCGTTGTTACCACGTGACGTCGGTTGATTCTGAGAACTTCGCGTCGTTCGCGATGAAGTTGATGGCTGGATTTGAGCGTGACCGTTAATCCTAGCGCTGTTTCGAACATTTGTACTCGTGCTGGGTCGATCTTGCTGGTTTGACTCGTCACTCTCATCTTCCTGAGATTGCGACTGCGAATGTCTTTGAGTTCTGGTTGAGCGTCGAGTTGGAGCTGCTTTCAGCTTCTTGTCGTCGCTTTGGTCAGATTCACTTCGTTGGATTTTCGTTCGAGCCGATCGTCTTGAGGCTGATTTGGCTGCTTGCGAACTTGTCTGTGGTTTTTGATCGAAGTCGTCATCGTCGTTGTCATCGTCTTCACTTGTCAGTGCCCATTCCATGAACTTCTTTTGAGCGCTGTCACGCGTTGCTCGAGGCTTATCAGAGTCCGAATCGGCGGTTTTCTTATTCGTTCCATCAATGTGGAAACTTTGATCGCTCTCGTAGCGTTTAGGTTTCCTGCAGACGCGTTTTCTTTTATCATCAGTCCCGCGTCTCCCGCTGTTGTCGTCAGAGCTTGTTTGAATTCGTCGTTTGGTTTGATTTCGATTACTGCGACGTGATGTTGTTGGTTCAGGAGTGGTGCGATCGCTTTTGCTCTCTTCACTGTCGTTCTCGCTCTGCTCCGGCTCTTGTTCCTCTTCGGATTCGATTTTTCGACGCTTGGAAGTTCGAGGATTCTTCTTTGGACTTGAGCTCGATACTGCACCGCGATTTCTCTTGTTGCCTCGTTTGGTTTTCTTGACAGATTTGTTGTGAGTTTTTCCAAGATCAGCCAAAGGAATTCCACTCGACTCATCGCTGTTGTCTGACGACTCTGATGACGATGTAGAAAGATTTGACTCGTCAGCCGACGACTTGAGTCGTTGTTGTCGAGCTCTCTTGTTCGTTTGCTGCGAGTCACGCAGGTTGCTGCTACTCGACACGCCATTCGACTGTGCGTGTGTTCGTCGCGATCTTCCATTCGTTCGGCCATTTGGTGGGCCGTCATTGTCTTCATCGTCGCTGTCGCCAGAGTTGTGATGATCCTGAGAAGTCGACGGACCGGCTCCGTTAGTTCTCGTCGATCTTGGAGTCTTTTTCTTCGCCGGGTTCTCACCACGCTTCTTCGCGTATTTGTAATGAGACAACAAAGGCTTGATGTTCTCCTCGAAAAGCTCCGACAACCTCAACGTCATAGCGTAAATCTGCGAACGCAAACATCGAAGATTATCATCAGCCATTCAACCGCAAGATTCAAAGCTTTGAGTGACTCAGAAATGACTTCTTACCGTGATATTTTCCTAATCGCGAAATGAGTTTTAACGTTCAACATTGAAGCATGAATATAAATATAGAATGTTAACTTTTTCCCATAAATTTTATCTTTTCTCTCTCTCAACGAAAATCTTTTTGGTAACTTAAAACAGATAAAATTTAATCATAATTTATATTCATGCAATAATAACTTTTACTTCAACTGAGATTTCTTTCGGATGATAGCAGTGAGACGATTTGATTTGTTAGCTTACCCGCGATTGTTTGACAGTGTTGTAGCTGCGAGAGTTCTGGAAGATGAGTCGCATGTCCTTGGCAAACTCCATTGGATTGTCGTAGTTGCCACTCAGAAGTTCTTCTTTGAGCGTCTGCAGATCCATTGGCGTGTCAATGATTTGAAGATAGTCTGAGAAAATGGAAAAGTTTAATTGGCTTTCTTGCATTTTATCATGAGAACTTTACCTGGACATTCAACGCAATCTACTGGCTGACGGAAAGGCTCAGAGTCGCTGTGATTCCAAATCATTTGTAGAAGTTCTCGGCATTGCATTCGCCAGTCGTTGCTCGAAGGAACCAAGCGTCTTGATCTGAAATCATTCAGAGTTCAAACTCCTGTCATTTAATCCAAGTTTGTTCTTACCTTCTCGATCCATTGGCGCGCGATGTCGATGGACCTGCTCTGCTTGTTGACGGACCTGGTCGTGATTCGTCTTCGCTGGCAGATGACACGTAAGTGTCTTGGAACTGATGATAAGCAGCAGCAACGTCAACGTCGTTGTGGTCTCGCAATATTTTCAAGCAAAGGTCTGTGATGATCCTAGCGAACTTCACGATGTTGCTGTGCTTTTCGTTGAACTTTTCTGCGTTTGTAGCCAAGTAGCGAACGTCAAACTGAGCCGAAGTGATTCGTCGGTAGAAATGATTCTCGAATCTTGCTTTGATTGTGCTGAGGTCGATCGGATATTCAACAACAAATGCGTAGCTTGGATAAGCGTTCAAGTCCACAGGTGTCAGGAAAGGATCAGCGATCGCAAGTCCCATGACTTGTTCAAAGCCATGCACGATTCTTCGACATGAACCTTCGCGATCACCGCGTGGCCATTCTTCCTTCTTAGGTCGATACAAGGTGGCTTGAATCTCTTCGGGCAGAACTGGAACGGAGCCACCAAGACTGCTTGGAACTCGTTCATCGTCGACCGGCTCCATATCCCAAGGACTCATGAACTCGTACTCAGAATTGTCCCATCGAACTTTGAAGCACATGAACAGCGAGTCGGGGAAGTCTGGATTGAGCGCCTGGTGGCTTTCAATCTGACCGATCCACCATTTGTCGTCAATCATGCAGCGGAAGCGATCTGTGGGTCCCCAATTTCGACTGATCGCCGTATCGAACGTTTGTTTCAACACAATGAAGTCGAGGACATCGGGAATGTCGTGGTATTTGATTGTAAAATGTTTATCAGTCATGTTGCCGTCGTCAGTCATTAGCGCCAACTTCAAACAGCACAATCGAGGCGGTCGTATCTCATACTTAATGCCAATCACTTTGCAAAACTCGTGGTCGCGTAGCTCGAGCTGTTGCCACGGCTCGTACTTGCCAGCGAGCTCGTAAACCTTCTTGGACGTCACAACTTCGAAATATCTTTCGTGGCCTTGTCGTAAATAAACGACTTCGTCTCCCATTTGCGGGTAGTAAGGAGCTTTCTTCGGAATGACCTCGGAAAGCCATTCGGGCGGTTTGTACTCTTCAGGGATTTCGCCGTTCGGCAGCAACGGAATCTTTTTGATGCCGTGTGGGCCCGTTTTGCGTCCCACGTTGCTGTCTGAGTCTGCTGGCGAGAAAGTTCTTCGTTCGACGGGCTTTCGTTTCGATCTTTTCGGTGGTTGCAGCTTCTGTTGATCCTCAACATCGATCCAGTCTGAGTATTCCGAGCTATCACTGTCAGAACTCGACGATCCTGAAAGCTCCAAGTCTTCTTCAACGGCAGTCGAGTCTGAGCTGTTCGACGTTTCACTTGATGAAGTTGCCGCTTCTTCGTCGTCGTCCAAATGCCGTCGAGGTCTTCCAGTTGGTGCTCGCGGTGTCGTTGTGCGATTATTGAGATTTGTCGTGTTGTAAGTGCTGCTGCCTGATGGGCCAGCTTCCGAGTTTTGGCCTTCGCCTGGCAATCTCCGCTTTCGTCCACCTCGAGCGGTCTTCTTAGGCGGTCCATTCATCGAACTGCTACTTGGATTCCCAGTCGTTATCATTAAAGGTCTCTTTTTCATCTCGCGTCGATACCAATCCATCTCGGAAATGCCAGCTTGGTAAACGATTTGCTTCATCGTGTAGAAGTTCGCTGGCTTCAGCGGCTTAACGTAGACTCGTCGAGCATATTTAACACTTGGCGATGTAATTGTTGATCGTGATGCAGCTGGTTGTAGCACAGCAGGAGCAGGACGGCTAACACTACTAACGCTGTTGCGACGTGGAGAGTTCCCTCGATTCTCATTCGGCTGCTCCTGGCCATTGTGATTCTGCCGATTAGCTAAAGCTTCAATTAAAAGATCAATTTCCGATCGAGCTCCTTCGGCTTCAAAGCCTTCACCAACAACGCTGTCTGGTATGAGTTGCTCGCTCGGGCAGTTTTCTCTTCCTGGCACAAGTCTTTGAACAACTGGTGTGTATGGGTTACCGTCGACGTCAACGAGAAACGGCGGAGGCATAAGATGCGGAACGAGTTGTGTCTGTTCATCTAGAACGTAGTAGTTCTGATCTCTTATCAGTGGACGGTAATCGGTGTGGAAAAACAGTTCCTTTGGCATTGATTTAAGTCGTGGATGGCCAGCGCCGAATCCAAACATCAGAATGTGACCGTGAGAGTCTGTGGCAGCAATGATAGTTCCATCTGGTGACCATTTAGCGTCGAAAATTCCTCCATGGCCTTGGCCTTCGATCGTGTTCACAAAGCTAGCTAGCTTCTCGCCTTTATAAATGTCCCAAAGGAAGATTTGACCATCGTGACCGGCCGAGAGGAGAACATGCGGATCTTTAGGATGAGATTCGAGCACGTAGAGCTCGTCGGTGTGACCGCGAAGAACGTTGTGCAACTTTGCTGTCTTCGAGTTCCAGACTTTGATTGAATGATCGTTGACAGCCGTGACGATCCAATTGTCTGAGCGATCCCATGACACCATCGTGACTTTGTAGCCTTTTTTCGGGTCGATGATGCCATCAGACGGCGGACAAGTTGAAAGTCTATCTGACATGTTTAGCTTCTCGAACTTCCACTGCTGCGTTTCGAAGCGCCACAGCAAAGCAGTTCCGTCTTTCGAGCCGCTGACAAACTTTAGGCCTGAATGAGCCCATTGAATGGAGTCCACAGTGTCCGTATGAGATTCAACTTCGAGAATTCGTTTGGGTCCACCGTCTTCTGACATGATGTAGACGCGAACGTGATGATCAGCCGATCCTGCTGCTAGGAAGATTCCGCCGGGTGAAAATGAAGCGCAAATCATTTGAGCTTGTCCGGGTCGGAGCTTCTCGTGATATTGAGTTGGCTTCGGCTGGAAGATTGGCTTTTGACCACGAGGCTGTGAATATTGCCAGAAGGCAACAGATCCGTCTGTACTTGTCGTCACTAAATATTTGAAGTCGCTTTTGGGATTCGGGCAGAAGTTGACTGATGTGATCATTCCATTGTGCGCGCAAAGGACGGCAATGACACTTGCGGTCTGCAAGTCCCAGACACGAAGCACTCGATCGAGAGATCCAGCTGCAAGCATAGTGTTCTCCAAGTTTATGGCAATGTCTGTGATTTCAGCGGAAGCTCCGCGGAACGTTGTGAGCAAGCGGCCATCGATGGCACTCCAAAGCTTCACAAGCAAGTCATCAGCTCCCTAAAAACAATTTTAATTAGTCGATGAACAGTGGAAAAACGTTGAACTATCTCACCGTAACAATGTATTTTCCAGTGCGATCGAATAGTACGCAGTAGACTGCTGATAGATGGCCAAGTGTCTGTCTGAGTAAACTCGCTTTGCCGTAGAACGATGGAGGAATCGCCTGTCGACGAACTAAAGGACCAGCACTTTGCCGTCCATACAAAACGTTCACGATGTTGTGATTGTTGTTTCTGTTCAGCACGTCGAAGAGGGGCGCGTTGTGTGATCTTGTGCAGTATTCCATGATTGTCCTGGGACGTGCGACTTGATCTTTCGTTCGCAGCAAGTTCTGTCGACCAGCTCCAGTCAGCGAAACAACGCCAAGGACTGCCGGAGTCAACGACAGGTCCTGCTCGAGGAGGGCTGGAAGCCGCGAGCATATTTGAAGCAGATGATTGGGTCCGATGTGTCGATACTTCGCAGCCTGTAACGAACATAAAGTTGATGTGTAAACGATGAATATTTGAACTCGAGCCGAAATTCCAGAGACCGAACGGTTGTGAAACTGCGACTTGAACTGTTCGAGATATCTGAAGGCGAATATCCTTAATTAAATAATTTTTCCACTAAATTTTTCCTTAATTTTCTCAATTTTCCTCGCTCAATTAAGAAAAATTCGAGGAAAACTTTTTTCCAGTGAATTTCCCACTTTTCACCTTTAATTTAATTAATTGCACTAATTAACTTCACTCGTGTCCTGTTCCCACTAATTAATCGGGCCCGACAAAAAAGTTAATTCCACAAAATTCGTCGCCGCCCGTGACCAAACTCGCGAAGTCGAGAAAATGGCGGACGAAGGCCAACGATTCACTTTCCCGTACACCTCACGCTCTCTCACGCTTCTACACTCGATCACTCGATTTGTTTACTATCTGCAGTAATCGCCGGGCACAACTGCATTCGACAATCGAACCCTCCCGAGACTTGGCCGCGACTTTTTCTCTCTCCGTCACTCGCAACGTTTCACAACTTTTTTTGTTCCGGTCGACGATGCAAATTCCACAAATAACAACATCGTTCAATGCAATTTCGTCTGGCGGCTGTCTGGAGTTTGAGCCACGGGGGAAACCCTCTGACTAGTCTCGGTAGTGAGAAATATTTCGCATAGAAATTCTTTCTCAACATGGCGAATCGACTGAGTCGCGCTGGGGGCAACAAAGAAAATTCGCGTTTTCGGGAAACCAGCGGCAAAGGATTCGGGTTTTCAGCACTTTGACGTGTCCACTCACTAACGTTAAACATGAAAACTGGCTAGACGTGAGAAGAGCCGTAAAGGCGAAGGGATAAAAGGAGAAATTTCGAAAGAAGAAATGGGAAAATCAATAAAACTTTCGATGGAATCTGAGGCAACTCGGGTTGATTCTAAGACGTTGCATGAGCTGCTGGCCCGATCTTCACTAGCACTTATCACCTGCACCACTTAATGTGCCCAACCAGCTCAAATTTGAGGTCATTTTCCATATCCTATTATTATCACTAAGCCTTTAAAATGACTCCTTGTGCAAGGATCCTTGAGTATTCCAGCACCTTAAGGCACTAGTGACGAGCAACAGTTGGCCGCCAGACGAAATTGCGTCGAAAGGTTTCACTTTGTTCACTTCACTGGATCTTACCAATTCTGCGAATCCTTGCCGGTGAAGTTCTCCGGTCCAGTCTAGTCGATCTGGCAGCTCCTACAAGACGAGAGAAGATCGTTAGATGGAGATCCAGTCGGGTCGGAGACGACCAAATGCAGTCGAATTGCGGAGGTCAAGAAACTTTTTTTCTGTTGCCATTTCCACAACAAAGTTTAATGTTTTGACAACTTAAGCACGTGAAAAACATCTGTGCAAGCTCCTAAACAACATTTTGATTATTTTTTTGTTATTATTTCGTTCACTTACTTCGGATTCCTCCAAATCTCGGATAAACGCCTAAGTGGGTAGAAATTTAAAGTTGGAAATTAGTTGGGCTTGCAGCCAAACCTTTGCTGCGTCCATTCTCACCTGAGCTACACTTTTGAAAGGCGAACTTGATAGAAATTTCGCGATGAGAAAGTACAACTCTGAAACGATCACAAAAATTCTCCATTATTCATCGTCGTCGAAGGTCCGCGGAAGCGCAACACAAAATCACGAAATTATGATTGAAATCGAGCACTAACCGGATTTAACTATATTATTATGTGTGTCCACCGTGCTTATCTCCATGATTAACTAGTTTTATTGCTTATCTTCGTCCTAATTCCACGCTAAAAACGCATTTTTCGAGCACTGAACTTATCGTTTTTCTCAACTTAACGCGCCTCAGTTTACAACTCGTTGCCAACTTTTCCCGGGGCCGCCAACCATCGAACTATCCGCGGGAGAAACGACTCTCTCGTCACAAGTTAGATTTCGTTGGAAAACTTTAACTTACGTGGTTAGCTTGAGCTCCAGCTGAGATGAGTTGGTTCCGCGAAGAAGAGCTGAAGCTCAACTGGCTCGAGAAGCTGGCGGTGAGCGTGATCAAGCAAGGGAAGATTCCGCAACACGTAGCTATTATTATGGACGGGAACCGACGATTCTCGGTGAAGAGCCACATAAAGAAGTCTGAAGGTCATAGGCTAGGCTTCGATAAGCTGTCACAAGCGCTGCAATGGTAAGAAACGAATGAGATAACAGATGTTCGTGACCTCTACACAGATTTCTTGCTTTCTGAGATTGCCTGGAACAACAGGATGACTAAGATCAAGCTAAACTCATTGACTCATTCCAGGTGCCTCGAATTAAACATCAAGGAAGTGACAGTCTATGCGTTCAGCATCGAGAACTTCAAGCGGGCGCCGGAAGAAGTCGACACGTTGATGTCGCTGGCTAGGGATAAGTTTGCGAAGCTCATGGACGAGAAAGATAAGCTGATGGAGAAAGGCGTGAAGATCCGCGTCATTGGAAACTACAAACTCCTGCCGAAAGATCTGCAGAAATCAATCGCGGACGCGATGCTGCTGACGAAAGACAATGATAAGTCGATTCTCAACGTTGCATTCGCTTACACATCGAGAGACGAAGTGACGAATTCAATAGCAACGATTGCGAAAGGCTTGGAAGCAAATGAGTTGACGAGAGAAGACTTGCATCACAGTTTAATCGACGAATGTCTGTACACCAACAAATGCAGTGACGTCGACTTGCTCGTTCGAACTTCAGGAGAGATGAGATTCAGTGATTTTCTTTTGTGGCAGGTAAGGAATGAACTATCATCATTGGCTTTGACTGACGCCTTTCTTCATCTAGACACCTGCAACAGTATTCTACTTCACCGAAGCTCTGTGGCCTGAGTTCACACTTTGGCATCTGCTCGCTGCCATCTTCTACTATCAACGATGCTACTTCCAAACAACATTTATCCACAACCACTTCAAAGACAAAAGACTTCCACTCATGGACAACGAACGTGTCGAGAAGTTCCTTGCCAAAGTCGATGAGAGACGACAGGACGAGCTGCTCGAGATGAAGAACTCGATTGTGTGACCGCAATTGGTTTACTTGTTGTACTGTTATTGAGTATGTCATCTTTATAAATGATTCCATTAAAGTTACATTCGAAAATATCGAAGGAATGTTAAGTCAACTTGCACAAGCCGCAAAGCTTTCCCTTCATGAACGTCGGAAGTGAAACGGATATGAGATTCTTCATGTTGTATTGAATCTTGCAATCGATTAGCAAGTTTTCGACTTCAATTATCGACTCGTCCTTCATCGAAACTCTGTGAAAGGGAAAATTTTCGTCAGTTGCAACGCGTTGAGTTTGGTGAACTCACATGAAGTCGCTGTGGAATTGCGGGTACTCAAAAGCTGCCTCTCTGATGTTGTGCGTGTCACCTTCGAACGTTATTACTGGTTCACCGTCGGCGCGCATCGTGAAGAAGTGGCCAGCGGTGAACACTTTGACTTGCTCAAAATCGTTCGAGTTGTTCTTGTACTCGATGAAGATTGCGAGTCGAGGCTTGTCAGAACATTCTGCCACCAACAGAGTTTCGTTGGTCAGTGCGTTGCTGGCCTTGGCTGAGTCCTTGAGACGGAAAACTTGTTGAGTGAGAGTGTTGAGGTTGTTTTTGTACAAGCTGCAAATTGAAGTCAGACCATAGTCAACTGACATTTGTTGCCAGTTCCCGTGGTTAATCTCGTAGCTGAACGGAAACGACGTGGAAATGTTGTTGATGCTGATGCTCGTTGCGTCCGAGAATTCCGTTGGAAATTTAATTGACAAGTCAAAGTTCTCGGAAATGTTAAGTTTGTCAATTCGTCCTGGAAGCAGAGCAGACAGCAAATGATCGAAGCGAGACGCGAAGTCGTAAAAGTTCTCCGGCATCTTCAAACAGATTAAGAATTAATTGGAAATAATAAACCGAAATCGTCGGCTCTCACCCGCTCGAATTTCATCTTCAGCTTGAAGTCGGTGATGGCGAGAATCTCATCAAACTGGCTCTGCTTGCAGTCAACGGTTAGCGACACAGGCGAGAACATCACAATCTCCTTCGAACATTTCTCCGAGTCTGCAACCGTCAAGTTGTGATATTTCTCGAGAGCATTCGACGGAGATCCAATCGACAGTGTCAGGTCGATTTTCGATTTGTCAACCGGGCATTTCTTCGAAGTGCTGTCGGGCGTACCAAACACGATGTTGCTTGTGAGTGTAAAAGGCTTCCGCAAGTGCTCCGACTCGTCGAAAGCGCCCGACACGCACAACTGAAATGGAAAAACTCGTTTTAATCTCGAGTGGAGCTTCTATGGTTTCACCCCCGACAATGATAGATTGCGAGACATCCCAACGGACAAGCGATGTGAAAGTAAAAAGGGAAGAAGGAAAAATCAATATGCGGAACCCGAAATTGAATTTCCATGCGATTATGTTTCCTAATAATTTCACGTTCAGTCGCTTTCAGTAACCATGGTGAAGTAAACGTTAATGACAATAAATTGTATTTTCGTTGGGTTAGACGTGCGATAAGGAAAATTTGTGAAAGAGAAAAAACTAATTATCTCGATATGGACATCAATTGCATTGGAGTAAGTAGCGAACGAGTCTCTTGAGCTATCTCAACTGATACGAATCTTAACAGATCGAAGGGAAACGTGATGAGTTCCGAAAATATTTGGAAGCTTCCGGGGCGACTGAGAAGCTCACAACGGCTCTGATGAAGCTCTATCAGGAGCCTGATCGTCCCGAAGACGCAATCGGCTTCATACGCAAGCAGTTGGGCGATGCAGACGAAGAAGAATCTGAAGCCATGCAAGAAATGAAGAAGAAAATCGACGAGTTGGCTGCTGAGAAGCAAAAGACTGAACTGGAGTTGAAAATTGTTCAATCGAATGTTAAGAAGACGCCAAGCGAAACTGACAGTGTTCTGAAGATAAAGTTTAAAGCGTTGGAAAGCGACGAGGCTGGCTCGTCGATGCTCAAAGAATATTTGACTGAAGAAATTCTCGAGAAGCTCAAAGACTTGAAAACCGATTTAAGGGGAACGCTGTTGGATAACATTCAAAGTGGCTTGACTCACTTCGATTCAGAGATTGGAATTTTCGCGTCGGATCAGTTCGCGTACGGAACGTTTGGCTTGCTTTTCGACCCAGTACTGGAAGACGTGCACAACGCGGAAGCTGAGGGCGACGAAGCTGAAGAAGTGAAGCAACCAGATGTGGATTGGGGAAGCGCTGAAGAGCTTGGTGACTTGGACCCCGAAGGTCTTTTCATCAAATCGGTATCAGTCACTGTCGGTCGAGCTGTGAATGGCGTTGAGTTCATGCCAACGATCAAGCTCGAGACTTTGCAAGAAACTACCGAGAAGATTCGCAAAGTATTGGTGACAATCACCGACGAAGAATACGCTGGTAAATACCACGATTTGAAAGACATAGACGAAGAGCAGAAGAAGAAATGGATCGAAGAAGGCGTTTTGTTCCCAGAGCCCGACGACAAATTCTTGAAAGCTGCTGAGACTTATCGATTCTGGCCGTTGGGTCGTGGCTTGTTCCTCAACGACAAGAACAATGTGCGCGCTTGGATCAACGAGCAAGAACATCTACAAGTCACTGCTTTCGAAGAAGGTGGCAACTTGCGAGCAGCTTACGAGCGGTTGGCGAAAGTCATGGAGCTTCTAACAGGGTTGGAGTTTGCGAGAGATCCGCGCTGGGGATTTTTGGCGCACAATTTGAAGAACATCGGGAACACGATGCGAATCACAGTCAAGGCTAAGATTCCGCAGCTTTCCCTAGCCGACAACGCTGAGAAGTTTACAGAAATCACTGAAGGTTTCACAGTCAAAAATCTCGAGAACGGAACGTTCGAGCTGACCAACTCGAAACGATTTGGAGTCACAGAGTTCAACACGGCGATGGAGTTTGAAAAGTCAATCAAGGAACTCATCGTCGCTGAGAAATGTTTGTACGTTTCCTAAGCTCACCTTCCACTTGTCTCCGCTTTCTGTCTTTCGGTTCAGCGACACCATTGCTTTGCTTGATTTGCTACCCTTGAAGGTCGAGTACTTGGACGAAAATTCCCAATGATGTAGTTGCTTTGGATGTGGATCATTAAAATCTAGAATGTGAATTAAACTGCAATCGACTTTCAGCACGGCTTTCTCCTTCGCCATCGGGCTTTGAGAGTAATCTTCCGATTCCCATTTGATCAGCACATCGAGCTTTGATTTTGGTTTGTTCTTTAAAAGAACCGTCAAGTGTTTGTCACGACTGATGTGGACAGATGTCAGTTGGATTATTGACACGAGCGTCAGAAGGTTCTGCGTGAAGGAATAAGGCGCTCGAGTGAAAACTTTCGCGTTATCCAAGACGTCGGCTTCGAAAAGGAACATGATGTTCTCCTTCGATGACTCCACGTTGTGGCCAACCAAGATATTCACTCCGATGTCTTCCAGGTTGAGCTCGTGCGTTGGAACGTCGTTGACGGATTTCGCGATTTGCGTTTTTCCAGAATGGTTGATCGTCCTCGATTTCAATGCCAAGCCAGATGTTATCGTGTCCTCGCGAAACAATGAGAACCTTAGATGATAAGAACAGAAATATTGCAAGGTTGTTCAAGTTAGAGCGAACTCACGTCATCGATTTATCTGCCAGATTCAAAATGATTTCGTTGTTGATCGGCAAATGAACGACAAAGCCTTGCTCGCGAATCGTTGAGTATTCGATGTTGTCTACGGGATTGTAGCTTCGGATCTTCGCGACTGCATACGACGAGTAGCTGAAATTGTTTAATGAAACGGAGGAAATTCTTTTAGCCATAAAAGTTACCGGAAGTCGATTTGATTATTTCGCGTGATTTTTTCCTTCGCGATGTTCTGAGTCGTCGAGCCTCTGATTGAAGCGATCAACGTACTTTCGATGAAGATATCAGCTGGCGTTCCAATGAGCGTGGAGAATTTATGTTTGATCATGAACGGACGTCGAACGATTTGCATCTGAAAGAAGTTTACAGTCTCAGGGAACGTTGGCAAAGTTAAACTCACATTGATATGGCTGTCCGCTCTTAGGAGAACGTTGATTCTGTTGATGACTAGAATTTCATAAATTAATAAACTTGATCTCAAATTCGATCCACGAAACTCACGATCGCCGTCAGTCAAATCGTTGAAAGTTGTTTGATTCATGTAATAAGATAAAACCGACTTTCCCTCGAACTGCACGATGAACTCGAGGTGCAACGGTGTTGATTGAATCGGCTGCATTTTCATGAGGTTCAAGATCTTGGAAAGTTCTTCCATCTTGAGCGATTCGATGTTCAAGTTTGTCAGACGATCAAGGACTGCGTCGGATAAGCCGCGAGCTTTGATGTACAGTCCGATTTGACCAGTGAATCTGCCCAGCGCTTCCGTGTCGAACTTCACAAAGATGATGAGAGGCAAATCTCGCTTACGATCGCCAATCAGCAGAGCTTGAAGCATTGAACCCAGTTGGAACTTTCTGTCTTTGTAGTCAAAAATGTAGTTGCCGGTGATCCAATATTTCTTCGCCGGCTGCTCCGGCAAATGTCGTCGCATGTAGAGAATCAATCGTTTCCTGAAAGGATCGTCAAGCAAGAGAACTCTTCCGATCGTTATACTTACAGATGCGACAAGCATGAATAAGTTGTCTCCGATATGCTTAGTACTGTTGTTCGGTAGAAGTTGATCATGTGAGGACAGTTTTCGTTCTTAACGACGTTGTAAAGGCCAAGCAATCTTCCAGCTGTCGGTGATGAGACTAGGAGCATGGTGAAGGCGGCAATCCTCAACTGCAATGGACTTGACTTCGAGTAGAAGATCGGCCAGTAAGTCTCGAAAATCTGTTAAAACGATGGAATTATCAAAAGACTCTCAACAGTATTAACTTCTCGCTTACCTCGTCAGGTCTCGTGTAAGCCGTAGGCATCGTAGCGAAGATCGCAAGGAATCTAATGTCTGTCGTCTGTGAGTAATCAGCTTGGATAATTGGCTGGAGATAATTTGCCACGTTTCCCAACTGAAGGTTTCCCATCGCCTCGAGGTAGAGCATTTGCTGTTCGTAATCGAAGCTGTCTGTAAATCAATTTGATTAGACATAATGGCATCACCCCGACTCTCACTTACTTAAAAATAATTCAAAGAAAGTTTTGACGTATTTCTCGAACTGGTCAGCACTGATTGCGCCGGCTACGAAAGCTTTATAAATAATTGTGGCGTAGCTGAGCACAGCAGAGTGTTTGACGTCTGGCCGGTCGTTGCCAACGTGGAGAAACTCTTCGCATTCCTTCACCAGGTCTGCTGACAGTTCAGAGATGAAGAAGGGCAATGAGATCAACAACTGAACGGCTGTCGTGGGTCGAACGTGCTTTTGCATCACCAAATACTTCGTTAGCAGAACAGAAGGCGCCGTGCCAGCTCGAGGAAGAATTTCAAGGAAAATGTTCCTCGAAGTTTCTTGAATGTACGAAGTTCCAATATCGATTTTATCGTACAATTTCTTCAGCATGTCGTAATCCATCGACTCAATTAATCGAACGATTTCTGAGACCGTTGATAAGTAAGGCTCGTCGAAGTTTAGCTGCTTGTCTTCAAGATGGTTCGCCAGCTCAACGAGAAAATCATTCACGGTCTTCACAATCTCGTCAGACGATTTCGCTGCTCGACCACCTGTTGCTTCCTTCGTCGGCGGAACGTAAGTGAAACCGCTTAGAACTCTTTTCTCCGCTGGGTCGAACTTTATCGTGTTATCCTCGCCGAGCGGTTCCTGAGACAGAAAATCAATTCCGATTTTCGTAAAAATGAATTGCGGGTAATAAGACTCCGTAGCTTGTACGTTGCTCTTGGTCTCAGCATTAATCGATTTCAGTATATATTTGTTGTTGTCTACTCGCTGCAACCGATACTCGCCCAGTCTCGACGTTATTGCGTGAGCTAGTGGCTGCTTTTCCTCGCATAAGTTGAGCGGAATGTTCGAGCGAATCTCGAAGATGCCGCCTGGATACGGCGTGCATCGGTCCATATCGTAGATCTTGGAGATCAGCAGAGAGTCGGAGCTATTAACGACGTAGTATTCAGTTTGGCACAAGCCATACAGACCAAACTCATTGGACACGTAAGCTCCGCCTTGAGCATTTCCTTCCACTTGGAATAGCGATGCGATCGCCCGCTTAATGTTTGCCGACCAGATTGGTTCATTCTCGCTAAGCTCGATGACCTTTTGAGGGTGCTGCATGAGGTAGTGCGAAGATTCCTTTTCGCTCAATGACTTCATCTTAAAAGGAATCCCCAGCGATTTGATTTCTTCTTGCGAACTCAAACTGTCTGTCACGAATCGCATGGCGAGTGTCGTTTGGTCGGTTCTCTGAATGTGCAACACACCGCGTAAGCTCCATTGCGTTATCGGGTCTTCCTCTCCTTTGTGAACGTCTGGGATGATTGTAACGTGCGCCTCGAGTGCGAACTTGTGATTACCGCTCAAATCGAATATTTCGTAGCCGCCGCTCGAACCCAGTTTCATTAAAACTGCAAAAAGTTCAATGGAATTAAAAACAAATGTCGCGTTATCGGTCGATGACGAACGAAGTTTGTCGTCGAAAATATTCGTTGACGGAGCGATGATGTCAGGAGCAACGGGACACGCTCGTTATGCGTTATCAAAGCCACTATGCCACACCAGAGCGGAACATTGAATTTAATTTGGCAAAAAATTAATTCAAAGCTGGGCGATAATTTCTGTGTTGCTTGATAAGCAGCGACCCGCGAAATGCTTGCTGACAAACCGGATTAATCAGACGCTCCGTCTACGCGGAAAAGAAATTTCCAGTTTTCTTTTCGAGCGTTTGGAAGCTTTCCCGAGGTTGCACGTACTTAAGCTCAAGACGAAAAGCTTCATTTTGAACTCGCAACACTTTGCCGAAAGAAATTCTCAAATATTTTCACTTTTATGATAAGAACGTTCGCCGAATAAATTTTCGATGCGAATGATCCCGCAGCTGACACACGACTGAGAGTCGGAACTGAGAACGTTTCAGATTTTTGGAGGCAAGTCACTACTGCTGATAACTGCAAAACAATTTGGTTCTCTTTGGGAAAGAGATGAAGTTCATTGCCTTGGCGGCGCTCGGAGAATTTCCGTGAGTTGGGAAAGGTCAGGGGAACTTGTCGAAGCTTATTCTGTCTTAGACTTCATTTATTTATCGAATGGAATGATTGACAAATTCTTTGCCGGTGATTTCTACTGGTCAACTTCTTCCAGCAAGATCCGCTTCAGCTGTGACTCGTTCAAGTTGGCGATCTCAACGGCGAAGCCCTCGCAATCCTTGAAAGATTTCAGTACGTCGAGAAACAAAATCGTTAGCTCTTCGAATGAGCTTTGAGGGAAGTTCTTGATGATCTTCAAGATGTTTTTGAAAAGCTCTTTGAGTTGATCTTGGTCCTCGTTAGTCGATGGAACGATCACATCCTGAATTACATAAAAGCTTCATAAATTGACCTAATTTCATTGAAATTTATCAACTCACCTTCAGAACTTTGACATAATCTGAAACGCATTTGTGCAGGCAATTCAGAGGATTTTGTTGGTTCGGCGACTTCGATACGATGACAGTGATGACATAAACTGTGTCGGTAATGAACTTCTGAAGCTTTTCGTTGGTCATCAGCCATTTAAACTCCTTGGATGTGCAGCGGACTGTCGTTTCACAAAGGAAAGAAGTAATCTTGCCTTTGGGAATCCCGTTGAAGTCAACAGGATGGAGGAACTTGTCGAATGCGGTAATCGGCTCGCCTTTTTCGAGAGAAAGTTTTTGGAAGTAAAACTTTGTCATCGGCTTGAAATCTTTGATCTTGGCGTTTATCCAATCTTTGTCCTTCTGAGTGCCTTGCGTCAAAACGGTTTTCACGAGATCTTGAATGATTTCGATAGAGCTTTCGACGATGGATTCGTTGACTTGATTAAAGCTGACCAGATCCCAACGATATTTGTCTAAGATCTGAGCGAGAAGAATCGTAAGCGGCGCCAGCAACTCTTCGACCTTGAGCTTTGCTGAAACTTGACGCAGTGTATTCAATAGCAATGAGACTAGCGAATGATTTTCTGCTGAGATTCCATGAGCCAGATTCTCCATCAACAGCTCGTGAACGAATTCCTTCCGATCAATGAGACGTGACTTGAACAAGCCAGCCAAGAAAATGTGATATTGCGACTTCGAAGTCTCGGCGGCTGCTTCCAGTTTGCTGATCACGATGTGTTTCAAGTAGTCGTCGGTCAAAGGACTCGTTACATTCAAAACTGACAAAATTACTTCGATTTGAGCTTTGTCTTGATACGAGACGTCGCCAAGAAGATTTTCGTAGAAACGCGATGGGTTGAGGAGAATAAGTTTCCACATTTTCTCTTCCTGCATTGAGTTTTCAGTCAGCTGATTTGAATAGTTGGTGAGTTCCGACGCGAACTTGATGTCTTCGTCGTCGTGGAGCAAATGGTAATCAACACCAAGAACTCGAATGAGTTCTTCGACAAATTCTTTGATCTCGCAGTCTTTCAACAGCTCGCCGCCCTGTCGAAATATTTCCTTCAATAGAATTTCGTCTTCTCTGTCCATGTTGTACTGCTGATGATCAGCGAGAATTCTCATCAAGTCATCGAATTGAACGATCGAAATGTTGTCGATGATCGTTTGCAGACATTCAGTGTTGTAGTATAGAGTATCAGATCGGCTTAAAAGCTCTTCAAACCAAACTCGTCTGCTCGACGACGTTTCGATTCGATCCAAGACTGTGCCGACTGTCGCTTCCTTCGCAAGTTCTTCTAGCGACTTTGGCTTTATGGAAATCGTTTCTAGCTGTTTCACCACGTTGTGTTCGAACTCTTCGTTTTCACTGATGAACTGAATCAAACGATAGCTGAGCTCACCGACAGACTTTTGCAGATTGTCGCGTTTCAAGTCTTTGTCTTCGGTCGAAGGATCGTCGATGTCAATCTCAACCCAGTGCATGAAATCGTCAAGCGTGATGTTCACAACGCTGTTTTGCAGTGTGTTGAGTAAGGCGATGTTGATTTTTGACAGCGAATCATGAACAACAGACGAGTAGCTCGTGTTACTGTTGTTGTCAAACTCAGGCTCTTTACTAATCATGATCTTGTAGATGTTTAGCTCTTCTGGAACTTTAAACTCAGGCTTGCACTTGAACATGGCGAAACATTTCTGTATGAGGTAGAGCTGAATATTCAGTGAGTGGCCAAGATATTCCTTCAGCTTCTTCTTCGACTTTGATATTTCATCGTCGGCATTCGGAGTGTTGTAGTGGCGCAGAAGACTCATGATGTGTTCGAGGAGCTTGTTGAGTATAATTTTCTGTTCAATCTGTTGATCCACGGTGGCGACTTTATAATCCATTCGACAAATGTTGCAATAGATTGACTCGACGAGATCTTTGACTTGTGTGAGAACTTCAAGTGGTTTTGAGAACCGCAAGCTATCGATTGCTTCCGGCACGAACTGCAGCATGAACCAGGAAGGTGAGTATTTGATTGCCTCGTAGAGATATTGGTGAAGCTTCAGCTGCCATACGAGATGCACAAACAGACAATTCGTGATCTGTGGGAAGTTGTTGAGCAGATGGCAGAGCGAGAAATCTTCGCTGAGATCTCGCGAAAACGAAACATCAGTGTTGAGCATAAGTAGGAACGTAATCTTGCGTAGCTCATTGCAATCTGAAGTGTATGACTTCGATAGAAAAATATTCCGCAGCCTCATCGCGATTTCATCGATGTAAACTTCGCTGCCTAAGAATTTACCGAAATTATTTTGTAAACAAATCAAACTTTCATCGAAATTTACCTCCAAAGAAAATAATCTTCTCGAACTTCTTCACGAACTCGTTGCAGTGAATCATTGTCGTCTGCACCAATCGAAAGTCTTCGCAGTAATCCATTCTATCGGTGAGAATTCTTCAATTTTACTTGCTCGATATTTGGGGACGCAAAAAAATTCTCAAGCATGGGAAATTCAAATTCAAAAGAAAGCGGGAAAATAAACGACATTTCGTCCTCGATTTCTCTAGAAGTTCGATGTTCATTTGGTGTATTTGGTCGTGTTTGCTAGTCGAAGATGAAAGAAGCAAACGATTGGCACTAAACTGATCTTGATAGCTTTTAACGACAATGGTTGAAGAAAAGAATTAAAGCGATTTGTAACAAAAAAGGTCTAAAAGCTTTTCGCGAGTTTGTTGACGAGTCTATGTAAAGGTTCAACGTTTGATGTATTCAATTCAGCAACTGCAATCTTTTCTAGTCTCGTAAAATGAAGATTCGTGCTTAACTTTTTCGATTAAACCGAAAAACTCTTCAACGTCTTTTTCGCGTCTCCCATTCAAACGATTTCCTTTGTGCAAGTGTCGGAATCGTTAGCGAACTAGATAAATAATTTACTACGAATTAAGCTTCTCGTGCATCGCAAAACAAGCAGTTGACATTATTGAAAGTTTGTTTCATTCATACAGAGCGGAGTGAAGTCTACAGAAAGTGAATTTCCATCAAGTTAAAAATCGTAAGTTTCGCATCTCTCGTCGCATCAAATAAATAAACTTCGCGTCAAACCGCCGGAGATCGACGGCGACGTTCGTCATTTGCAAGTCATTCGCTTACACGTAATTTTCTCTCAAATCTAACATTTACCAGATATTTCGTCACAAATCATAAGGAACTGATCAGAAGAAGTCATGGCCGAGCCGAAAGGGTAAGAAATCGCTTCGAGTTCGCTCGATTTCGAGTGAAATTGCGAAATTCCGGATGGAGGAAAAGTGTAATGGTTCCTTCAACTAAATCTGGCCATTTCCCAACAGAAATGATGATCTAGCAACCGCAATCTTGAAGCGCAAGGATCGCCCAAACCGTCTTCTCGTTGACGATGCCACAAATGACGACAACTCGATCGTATGTCTGTCGCAAGCCAAGATGGATGAATTGCAATTGTTTCGCGGTGACACAGTTTTGTTGAAAGGAAAGCGTCGCAAAGAGACCGTCTGCATTGTTCTGTCTGACGATACATGCCCGAATGAGAAGATCCGCATGAACCGCGTCGTTCGTAACAACTTGCGAGTCCGCTTGTCCGACGTTGTCTCAATTCAATCCTGCCCGGATGTCAAGTACGGGAAGCGAATTCACATCTTGCCCATCGACGACACTGTTGAAGGTCTCACTGGGTAAATTAAAGCAAATTCTGACTCTCATCTCGATCGTGACTCATCAGATAATCATTGCAGCAACCTCTTCGACGTGTACTTGAAGCCGTACTTCTTGGAAGCTTACCGGCCAATCCACAAGGATGACACTTTCATCGTTCGTGGAGGTGAGTCAGACATTGTGAAATGATCCCAAAGTTCTTATCGTTCGTTCCTTTGTTCAGGCATGCGAGCTGTCGAATTTAAGGTTGTCGGAACTGAGCCGGAACCTTATTGCATCGTTGCTCCGGACACTGTCATCCACTGCGAAGGCGATCCGATTAAACGTGAAGTAAGTTCTTGCTTATCAGGGTTCATTGAACTTTGATTTCACAAACATTTGGTTTAATCTATTCTCAAGGAGGAAGAAGAAGCTCTCAACGCGGTCGGATACGACGACATTGGCGGCTGCAGAAAACAATTGGCTCAAATCAAAGAGATGGTTGAGTTGCCGTTGCGCCATCCATCGCTCTTCAAGGCTATTGGTGTTAAACCGCCACGCGGTATCTTGTTATACGGACCAGTAAGTGCAAATAATCAATAGCCAAAGTTCACAATTCCAATCTACTTTTCCTACTTCAGCCCGGAACCGGAAAGACACTCATCGCTCGTGCTGTGGCTAATGAAACAGGAGCCTTCTTCTTCCTTATCAACGGACCCGAGATTATGTCCAAATTGGCTGGTGAATCTGAATCGAACTTGCGCAAGGCATTCGAGGAAGCCGACAAGAACTCTCCGGCTATCATCTTCATCGATGAGATCGACGCTATTGCTCCAAAGCGTGAGAAGACACACGGAGAGGTCGAGCGTCGTATTGTCTCACAGTTGTTGACGCTCATGGATGGTATGAAGAAGAGCTCTCACGTCATCGTCATGGCCGCTACCAACCGTCCCAACAGCATTGACCCAGCATTGCGTCGCTTCGGACGTTTCGATCGTGAAATCGACATTGGCATTCCTGACGCAACTGGCCGTTTAGAAGTTCTGCGTATCCATACAAAGAACATGAAGCTTGCTGATGATGTAGATCTTGAGCAAATCGCAGCCGAATCACACGGTCATGTCGGTGCTGATTTGGCATCTTTGTGCTCCGAAGCCGCTCTTCAACAGATTCGTGAGAAGATGGACTTGATCGATTTGGAAGACGATCAGATCGATGCTGATGTTTTGAACTCTCTGGCTGTCTCCATGGAGAACTTCCGTTACGCAATGACGAAGTCCAGCCCGTCAGCTCTCCGCGAGACTGTCGTCGAAGTTCCAACAACAACATGGACCGACATCGGAGGCTTGCAAAACGTCAAACGTGAACTGCAGGAATTGGTTCAGTACCCGGTCGAGCATCCAGACAAGTTCTTGAAGTTCGGCATGCAGCCTTCTCGTGGTGTCTTGTTCTACGGACCTCCAGGATGCGGTAAGACCTTGTTGGCAAAGGCCATCGCCAACGAGTGCCAGGCCAACTTCATCTCCGTCAAAGGCCCTGAGTTGTTGACGATGTGGTTCGGTGAGTCTGAAGCAAACGTGCGTGACATCTTCGACAAGGCACGCTCAGCTTCGCCTTGCGTCTTGTTCTTCGACGAATTGGACAGTATTGCAAAGTCTCGCGGTGGAAACGTCGGAGATGCTGGAGGCGCAGCTGATCGCGTCATCAATCAAATCCTTACTGAAATGGACGGCATGGGAGCAAAGAAAAACGTTTTCATCATCGGCGCTACGAACCGACCCGACATCATCGATCCCGCAATCTTGCGTCCCGGACGTCTTGACCAGTTGATCTATATTCCACTGCCCGATGAGAAGTCTCGCGAAGCCATCTTGAAGGCAAACTTGCGCAAGAGTCCAATCGCTCCAGAAGTCGACTTGCTGTATATCGCTAAGGTCACTCAAGGTTTGTTTATCAAGTTACACAACGAAAGACAAATAATCAAATATTGTTGTAGGTTTCTCGGGAGCTGATTTGACTGAAATCTGTCAACGTGCTTGCAAGCTTGCTATCCGTCAAGCAATCGAATCTGAAATCCGCCGTGAGAAGCAACGTGGAGAGACTCAGAACTCTGCTATGGAGGTAAGAAGACTTCAGCGAAATTATAAGCATGATGATCAGCATTTCGTTTCTTCCAGATGGATGAAGACGACCCGGTTCCCGAAATCACTCGCGCTCACTTCGAGGAAGCTATGAAGTTCGCTCGCCGATCAGTTTCCGACAACGACATTCGCAAATACGAAATGTTCGCCCAGACATTGCAGCAGTCGCGCGGCTTCGGCAACAACTTCAGATTCCCAGGAGCCAACCCAGCGGCCGCCGGACAAAATCCAGGAAGTCAGCCACCCAGCGCCGGAAACGCTGGCGACGATGATCTTTACAGTTAAATTCGCACAGCTCAGGAGGGCTTGACGACAGACTTTGGCTGATCCAGTACAAGCAGCAGCAAGCTAACATAACATATGTCTCAGCACCTTCCGTTCCCACATCAGTTTATAATTAATTTTCTTTTCAATCCTGTTTTGCTATTTAATGGAGTTTTTCTAAGACATTTAAGTAGGAGAGAAACGTCCAAAATTAATGGAAGTTTCTTGGTAAAAATAAAGAGAATCAATTGGAGATGATCAAGCGAAGGTTTTGTCATTCAATAGCACCGACCGATTGTGGTATTTCAGATTTCTCGATGCATCATCTTTATTGCGTGTGCGTGTGAAATGTTTAACATCAAATTAACACAAATTATTATCTGGCGAAGAATTTAGAATTCGTATTTACTATCGATGGAAGACTCAATAAATGCAAACGTGATCAAACAACTTTGTCACGAACTTCAAATTTCATCTGGATGAATGAATAAAGCTGAAGCATCGACGGTTGATTGTTGAACAGCTTAAAGCTCTTGCAATACTCTACGGAATTTGTCGAGGAAGATGTTGGCGTGCTTCTCCTCGAATATCAAAGCTGGGCGGAATCGTAGAGAGACCTGAAAAGCAAACAAGATTAACAAGAAGCTAAGTGATTGGTTTTGCTATCTCACTTCTCCGCATCCTCCAGACTGAACACCGTGTTTCTTCAACTTGCCAACGATCAAGTCTCGTGTCTTGCCATCCTTTCCGTTAATGGCCAAGAAGGTTCCGCGCCCGCGAGTTGAGTTCAAAATGCAGTGGAATTCCTTCTCGAGGTCTAGCAGACCTTGCTTCAAGATTTTGCCTGATTTTGTGACATTTTCGAGCAAGTTGTCGCGTTTGATGACTTTGAGAATCGCTTCGAGCAAAAGAACTTTTCCGGGATCGCCGCACCAAGTGTTGAAGACGCGATATTCCTGCTGTGGCCTGAAGTCCAAAGAGTGGAAATAACCGCCAAGCTGCATTTTCTTCGAGAACGTAACGATGTCTGGTGGTCCGTCCAGGTTGAACCATTCGTGGGCCCAGAACTTTCCTGTCGGTCCTCCGCCAGTTTGAACTTCGTCTATTAACAATCCAACGCCGTTGCGTCGAGCGAGCTTTTGCAATCCTTGGAAGAACTCTGGCGACGCTTCGTTGTCTCCACCTTCGGACTGGATTGGCTCAACGATGATTCCAGCGACGCAGTTGCCTGCTTTGTTCCACTTTTCGATCAGACCTTCGACTTCGGCCAAGCAACGTTGATCTTCCTCTTGATTCTCGCGGCAATTTTCTTCCAACGGATATTTGTAGACAGGGAAGCGAGCGATGGGCCAGTCGAGAGCCGGAACGTCAATCTTGTGAATATATTTGGAATGGGTCGTTGATAAAGCGCCGATGGTTCGACCATGGAAACCTCCATGAAACGAGAGAATGGACAACTTCGGAGAGCCAGGCGGCAAGTTAATCATGCAGCTTGCTTTCTCTTCGTCAGTGAAGTCTACGTTGAGTCCACGCCGGTTCTTGCAGTACCACAAGAAAATGTTCTTAAAGGCGTTCTCGTTACTGCACGAGCCACACATCATCGTAGTAATGCATGGCAATCCTTTCGGAGCAACCGGCATCAACACGTTCTGCAGCTTATCAGGCCATTCCTTTCCAGGGAAAACTCCCAACGCCGGCCGGTTGATCATCGTTTTCAAGTTGCTTTCATCGCAGAACACTTTCAACAGCTCCGGGTGATTGTAGCCGAGTGGCATACTCGAGATTTGCGTGTAAATATCTGAAATCGACCTTGAACATGTGAGATTTTAGGGGAAAACTTTTCTCATACCTAGCAACTGGTTGCCATCAACATCGACCAAGTAGTTTCCAATGCTCTTGTCATAGTCGCCGAACAACTGAACCGAGTTCGCTTGCTACGAATAGAAGAAATTTTTAAAATCGATCAACTGCATTGCGCAACGTTTGGCCGTTGGAATCATCGAGCGTTGCACTTTTAATCGCACATGATTAAATAAACTAATCAGTTTGTTATCGCCGTGCGCTGACAATCTTATCATAAGTGTGCCATTTCGCGAGCGATAAAACTTTTCAAGTTCGGCCAACAACAACAGGCGCACGAATTCGTAATAAAAAGACAATGACGCCTCAATCAATTGAACCAATTGAGGGGCGCTACGAGATGATGGCCTTTGCTTACTTGCAACTGATTAAGATCTTTCAGCAGCGCCTTTGATTTTGGTCCGGGAATCTCAGTCTTCACTGAAGGGCCCGCGGGCTCGTTCTTAACATAAGAGCTGTACAGGCAACGAGCTTCGTTAGCTGCAAATAAATATGGCGATTTCCCTTTAACGTCCAACTAGTTTAGCTTAATCAATCCTTACCGATTGCCTTGCGATTCTTAATTACACCACGCAGCATCTTTGAAAGGTTTTCCTCGACGGAAAATTAATCGATGAACACTTGATAAAACAATTCGACTGCAGTCTCACACTTTAAAAACGTCTGAACTCTTCGACGACACGAACAGAAGTAAAAGCCTCCAGTCTCGTGAAAGATGAAAACAATTTAGTTCAATCAAAACCTTTAATTAAAGTAAATTTTCCGTCGATTCCCCTTCTAGTGTGCTGTGGCTCTCGCTACTCGACGGACTTATTTTAGGTTCTCTCTTCACACCCACACACAGCTGCGACATCTGATTTTGATAACGAGCCCTAGGCGCGCATGCTCGGTGAAGGTAAGTGAGAGAGCACGCTTTGTTTTGAATGTACCACGATGGCCCAATGTTGCTCTGAAAAAGTTTACCATGAGTCGACACTGTGATTCATGGGGATTCAGGAAAACAACTTTATTTCATTTTGCATCGTCTAAACACAAAATTAATCGTCATCATCTGGTGCAAGATGCTTCGAACTTGAAGCCTAACTTCTGTTAGTTCAGCGGCTGCTTGAGAAGCCGCTGGCTAGTTGTATTAATGAAAGGTACAATTTTTGCTTCGAGTGTCTCATGCTCGAGTTGGGAGCATGGAATGCGAGATCTACTTGAGCCATTTGAATCAATAAAAGCCAATCGATGCGAAAGGTCAAGGGCAACTCAGTGGCCGTCCTTGAACAATTTCTGAGCGAAGAAACATCGCTTTAAGGAGAATGAAAAATAAATTAGAGAAATTCGAAAGAATGAAACTTAAAACGCTAATCAAGCGTGTTAATGGAACTTAATGTTAACTGAGGGGTTTTAAAGTATTTACAGCGAAGGTTGATCCTTGAGTGTTTACTGAGCCTTTGTGAAATTGTTTCTTTCCATATCCTGTCGAGTCTTGAAGAATCCTCGTTCGGTCTTGCATTCGCGAATCGTCACAGTTTCCAAGTTGACCGTCACGTCAGTGATGAAAACTTGGTCGGAGGTCGATTGCGCCTTAGGTAGCCAGAGTTTCGGGTGAGCTGATTTCGGTGACGTTAACAGCTTGAGATTGCTGTTGGTCATGAGATTTGTGAATTTGTTTTCTTTGCTGCTCGTCTTCGAATCGGGATCGGCCGGCGACTTCTCAGGCGTTTTCGGTTCTTCCGTCTTGACGGTAACGTTGTTCTCAGGTATCATGATTTTCGGTGGATCTTTCTTCTCTACGACGGCCACTGAAGATGTTGAAGTTTCTGTTGTCGTCGAAGATGAATCGTGTTCTTCCTCTTTCACTAGCGACGACACCAGCGGAAGCTTCTTCTCGATCTTTACTTTTGGAGATAGAAGAGGCTTCGTCGGCGTTATCGCTGTTTTCTTGATTGTTATTCCGATCTTGCCGGACTCTTTCGACAGCACCTCAGCCTTTCGCTTGTCCTTGCTGGCAATCGGCTGGTCTTCACTACTGCTGCTGCTCGACGAGCCGTCGTCCGCGTCGGCAACGATTTCTGGTGGGATTATAATTTTTGGAGCGATTGTTGCTGTCGCCGGTGATACTTTTTGTGTTGTACTTGAAGTGCTTAAGCTTGAACTGGGATTTGTGACGGTGATTTTTGGACTAGAAACTTCTTCTTTTTTGTGGTTCTCCAGATTCTTTTGCTTCTTCGTCAGCTCCTTAATCTTTATCTTCTCCTTCTTTATCGGCGGTTCTTTCTCAGTTACGTCAGCCTGCGAAGCCTCTCCGTCGGAATCGCTCTCATCCAGCACTCGCTTTCTGTTCTGTTTCTTTGGAGTGGAGCCGGGCTGCGTTTTGCTGAACATTTCGATAAGCCGCGAGTCGAGGATGTTCTCTTCTGGTTCCCATGTGTTGTGTCGCTGGCTCCAGCCCTTCCACTTCACCCTGTACTCTATCTTGCCCTGAAAAGAGGATGAATCATAGGGAAATTACATTTCGCATCATATCCAAGCTCAGTTTTGTTGTTGTTTTAATGTTTATGTTTCTTTAATTTCAATTATTCTTCACTCTTCGCTTACCCTCTTCACCCGCTTTTGAAGGATGCGCTCAGCCGCATAAACCCGGTCATCCTCGTTTGCGTCTCCCATCCTGAATGATCTCTGAGCTGTAGTTTACGCAATTAAATACTTTTTTGCTCCGACAAATCCGAAACACAAATCGACATTGAACTTTCGACTCGAATCAGTTGACAACTTCGAGCACCGGAAAATGGCATCAAGTCGTCTTGAGAAAATCGGAAATATCTTCACAAGGTGAGTGGCATTGAGTGCAGTTGATTGATGAACCGATTGACAACGTCTCGATCTCTTTGTAGAGTCCAAGGACTGTTGAAGTCAGGCGCGATGAAGTTCGAGGATCGGCCGATTTTCTACGAGATTTATCAATCCTTTCCACCTCTGAAAGAACGTAAATACAACGACCCACCTCCTGCAGGCTTCAAAATCAAGCCAATCTTCTACAAGGAAGATGTCGAAAGAGCGTAAGTTCTTCAATCTCATGCAGCTCTTTAAAATATTAATTTTTTTTGTTGTCGGCATTGCAAGATTTCTGTTTTCCGTGAATTAGCTCGTGCTGTGCTCCAGAGCTTGAATAATCATATCCCTTGTCAGCCAACATAAGACTAATCAAATGAAATCGTTACAGAGCCCGCGACGATTCAAATATGTTATTCAACCTCGAGGAAGGAAGTTCCAGACGACGTGAAGTGAATTTTAGCCAAAGACGGCCAGCCGAGTCCAAGCCAGCGGAGCCACTCGAGTCAAAGGAGAAGATCTTCGATCTCAAGCAACTGTCAGACCTCAAAGAGTGAAACCGTCGCTGGTTGATCGCAATAAAGTTAAATAGCTAGTAACACAGAAGTTTACTTGACGCAAAACACTGGACGAGCGACGGCGCTGGACAAATAATTGAGACAAAATCGGTAGCGCGGTCAAACCTGTTTAGAGATCAATGGATAATCGCTTGCGGTTTGCATGCTTGCGGTTTATTTTGGTCTCACGGGACAAAGGTGTAGCAACATTTAAATTTCAACGCAATATTCACCTTGTCGAATATTTTGATTATTCTAATCGTTATCAAAGTTTTACTGCGACCGTTAAAGTTATCTCGAAAGAATGGCATTGCAAAAGTCGTTGATCGCTGGAATCTCGTTCGCCTGCTTCGCGCTCAGCGTGATCGCCGTCGCCCTTCCGTATTGGGGCTTTTTTGAAGATGCAAACGAAGGGCTTGGCTTTGGCTCTGATCGCGGGTATTTCGGGCCATGGAGAGTGTGCAAGGAGTTGACATATGATAGGACACGCTGCGGAAACACTGATAACATCTCACGCTTCCGACCTTCACGTTTTGTTCTCGCGAGTGGAATCACGATAGCAGTCAGTTGTATTTTATTGGGAATTCATTGCTTGATCTCCGCTATTCAGATGGTATCTGAGTCATTCCGTGGGAAAATGATGATGACTAAGTTTATACTGGCTACGATCGCAGGTATACAAGGTCGCACAGCTTTTGTGGTACATGAAAATGAAATGCGATTTGTTTCAGCCTTGACAACGGTCGCAGCTGCTGGATGTTTCGCGTGGCAAACTGACGACCTGCGACGAGGCTTCCGAGTCACGAAGGGAATTTCTTTCTACGTCGTATTAGTCTGCGCTATCATGACAATCGTTCTCGCTGGCATGAGCTATAACGATTTGGCCGTCGCTCGTCGATCTACTCAGCCACAAAAGTCGAAAGCCAGAGGACAACGGGGAGCCTACGACAAGCCTCGCCATCAGGAGCTTGACCACAGTAAGTTCTAAATTTCTCTCGTGGTTTGAAGCAAAGTTATTTTCTTTATAGTTGTAGATGACGGAAAGACAACGACCGTCTAATTGATCTGGCGGGAAAGCCATGTAATCCATTCCGTCCATGTCGCTTCATTGGCAGCAGATCAGCAGCCTCAGATGTCGTCGCACAATTTAATTCTCTCTTCCACCTTGAACCTAAGATGCCTTAAGATTTTCATACAGATTAATTCCAATTAGCAGCACAAGTGGATGTGACCTCCGTTCAAAATGGACCTAGCCTTAAGTCACTTTTTAAATGTCTCACACATTCTATAAGTCCATAAATAAAAAAACATTATTTCTCGTTCTTAATTCTTGATCGTTACAAAATCGTTTCGAAATGTATTAGGAAAGAAGAAGAATATTCATCGGTCTCGACACATTGCACAAGCGACTCAGGGCGTGAGACAAAAGCTTGACGATGGCGCGATCTTAAAGAACTCGTTGATAATCTAGAGCTATCACGAAGAGCTCGACGATCACGCCTAACTGAAAATCTCATCCTTGTCGCGACTCAGGAGCCGCGAATAATTTTTGGATGGTGCGCAATTTTATTCCCCGCCCAGGTTTTGTCTCACGGGGCAAAGGTGTAGCTATAGCTACATTTGAATTCCAACACAAAATTTAGCTTTCGGAATATTTTGTTAATTCGTATTGATTTTAATGTTTTCGTTATAATTGTTGACACAGTTCGATTGGCGACGAGTTGGTTCGTTGGAAAATGCTGGAAGCATGGCATCATCTTCGTTATATATAGCGTCAATCACCGCGATAAGTTTTATTTGTTTTGCCCTGAGTTGTGCTGCAGTGTTTCTGCCCGTTTGGGGATACTTCGAGGATGCGAACGGGGGTTTTGGGGCGGACCGAGGCTACTTCGGTCCGTGGAAAGTGTGCAAGGAATTGACCTACAACCGAGAGAAGTGCGGCTCGGCCGAGAGTGTCTCACGATTTAGACCTTCGGGTTTCGTTTTCGCAAGTGGAATTACGATTGTAGTCAGTAGCGTTTGTCTGGGAATTTACTGCATACTTTCCGTTATCCAAATCGCTGCGATCTCGTCGCGGGAGAAGATCGTGATGACGTATAGCTCGCTGGTGGTGACTAAACTTCTCCTTTCGGCGATAGCAGGTACGAAGGCGCAATTCTCTGAGGACTCGCCCGTGACCCTAATTGTTTATTCTCTTCAGCAATAACAACATTGGCCACCGCCGGAATGTTCGCCATCCAAACGGACGATCTAAGGCGAGGCTTTCATGTCACGCGAGGATTATCGTACTATTTAGTGATAGCCGCTGTAGTCATGACCATTCTGCTCTGCGTAATGAGCATCTACGATCTAATGTTCTCGAGGAGATCTGGTGGGGATCCTACACAAGTGCCTGATGTGAGTGGGTCGAGAGCAATCACCTACGATAATCCAGGATATCGGGAAGGTGAACACAGTAAGTGCAACGGTTACACAATCTTAGACGTGACACTCATATCGGTTACTTGTAGATAAAGGAATAGCAATGACTGCGGCTTCTGGCAAGCCTTATCAAGGAAGCGTCGGCTCAGTGTCGACGACATTGACGCAGGTCTCTAATGGCACGACGGTGACCGATAGCTCGATCATGACAAGCCGCGGGCCACTCCGATCGAGTCTGAAAAAGCCAAGGCCTAAGCCACCGACCGACGATTTTGGTATTCAAAATCCAGGTTTCCATAACGTGAATCGATCGCCAAACATGGAGCGCAAAGGAAGCGTGAAGAAGGTCCGAATTCAAACGCACAGCACGGAGGTGTGAGCGGCTTCGTTCAATGAATCGTAAGCATATCAAGAGCAAAAGGAAAACTAATCAAGCCAACAAAATTGAAATATCGTCAGAATCTCTGAATATATTCCGCTTAGAGTGACAATAAGATTATCACTGTCAGACTTCGTAGAGTTAGCGAGTCTCAACTAGCGAATTATCGACAGCGCAAGAGTATTTTGAGAACTTAAAGCATCAGGTTTTGCAACGCAATTAACTGTTAGAATGATTGACGCGGGAAGCAGGAAGCGAAATCCAGATAAATGCAATTTTATAGATAGTTGAATTACCTCCTCTCCCTCTTAATCTACACGCGGAAATATTTATGAATCGCAATCGCACGTCACATAAAGCACAATCACAAAGTAATGTTAGTTCGGGGAAATTTTTGATGGCAGCGTTCCGTCTTGATCACGCATTCTTCTGCCGCAAGAGCCTTCTAAGATAGTTTGTTGGGTCTCCTAGAGCTTTTACTGCTTCTTGAGGTTCAGGAATAAGATGAAGCATTTGACTTCTGTTATCCCTGAAGCCTTCAGATTGTCATGAAGCCATAAGAGTCCACACGAACCATCATCACCACCTCGTCCGCAACAAAACATTTTCATGGTTGAGTCATTGATAGTACCAAATTAGGATAAGCAATTCAGCACCTGTTGAATCTCTCTAACGAACCCCCACAGCTACCATCTCATGACCTAACTCGAACAACTCAACATCGCAATCCGTCCACGATTGATATCATTATTTTTGTCGTCGCTTTCCTCCGAGGGAAGAATTCATCTGGAATCGATTTATATATTTTAGTTTTATTAGTCCTACTGTGCCGTCCAATTGAGCAGATTAAGACCATCGTAGTCGATTAATTTTGTTATAGTTTTAAGTTTTTCCTTTCTTCTTTTTGCGTAATCGACGTAGACGATTCGTCAGCTCGAGCATCAGCAAATGTTTATCCCCCTATAGACCTTTTTCGTCCCTTGCCTTAGATAGATAGATATCTTTCTATCTATCCCTTGCCTTGCAAGCCTTTACCCTCCAATCATCGTTCGATTCGAAATCAACGGTGTGAACATGTTTAACTAATCAGTCGTGTCTCTTGCAAGAAGCGCACACAAAACTATTTTTGCACTAAAACGAAATCTCTATTTATTTGAGTCCTGACGAAATATATTTAACATTATCATTACTGAATGCTTCCACACATGTCGTGCTAGATAAGAGAAATGTTTCTTTAATTTTTGTTGAAAGATGTCACGCGGCCTTAAAGGTTTTCCCTCATATCGGCCGAGGCGCCAAACTGTTTCGATGGCAAATGATTCAGGATTGTCTTAAATGTAATTTGAATGCTCGTTTTACAAATCGGAAGGTTTAGCGTTAATTAACACATTTCGGAAATCTTTTTGGGAAATTTTAAGTGTCAGAATGTCGAACGGAATTTGATGCCTTCTCGCATCGACGAGGAACCAACGACAGAGTTTGTAAACGAAAAAGAAGTTCAATAAAACACTATTTTAAGTGATGGATGTCCATGGCTTTCTTTATTTGATCAACATGCGATCTTTCCACCTTCAACATTGCTCTCGGCTCGCACTCGAGCGAACGAGAGCAAAAGAGAAAATTAAAATATTTTACCTAGAGATTAACGTCTAATGAGATTGTCAAGATATTTACAGAAAACGAGATGCGTTGAAGCAACAACTGGATCGGGCTAAGTACAAAGAGAAAAGACGAGAAAGGTGAAAGTGTTGGTCTCATCTGCTAGCGCAGTCGCAGCAAAAGTTGACGGCCCTCTCCTCCCAAATCCATTTCTCCTTCAAATCGCCATGCAGACCATAGATTCCGATGTTGTTCTTCGTCTGAACACACTCGCCTCGCCGCCGTCGAAGAATTTTGACGGTGAACGATCGTGGCTTGCAGGTAAAATGACCGTAGAAGCAAGCGGAGCGAGTGCACTCCACTGTTCTCAGGTATCGAGGGTAGTAATCGAAGCCGAGATCGAGCCACTTAATCGTCGCTTGGCATTCCCACGGCCGCTTGCTTTGCTGCTGATTCGTGTCGTCGCCCCTTCTCCGATTGTTTGCTCGCTTCGCCCTCGTCGAGTTCTTCTCCAGTTCAACGGCAATTCTGTCATTTTCCTTCTCTAACTCGCTCAGGTGCATCACCTCCCAAGCTGGTTTGTCACTCAATTCCATAGCGTACGTGTCATCAACGTAAAAGGGTTTAAAGTCTTGGGCATTCCGCTTGCCAGCAGCGTTCTCGGACGGAAAACCGTCGTCGGGTATGGGCTCTTCAATACTCATATACCTAAAACAATCAATTTCTAATTAACGATTCTTCTTATTCCCTTGCACGAGGCTTCAACGAATTACCTCGAGTTAAAAGCAGCCCCAAGAATATCGTTTAGGATCGGCGCTGGAAGTTCACTGCACTTCACCACGTCTTGGCTTTCGTGGCTCTTCACCAGCATCTTCACGGTCCTCGACTCAGTCAACGTTTGCATAACGAACAGAACCAAGATTACGCAGTGCACTAAAGACATTTTTCCGATTTTCACTCTAATCTAAACGTGTTATTCCTTGTTTTGCGATTCGAACGCTGCGACATGACATAATTGACTGTCGTCGGGTCTCGAGAATTCGCTTTTCTGAGCAAGTCTGGGAGAGAGTCGTAAGTCAATTACCAGAAAAAGGATCAAATTTACAACACAAACACAGGCTCGGAATTTCTTTTCTACCTATAACAACCGACCTCGATCAGGTCTGTCTACCTGTGATGGATTTATTGCTCGTTTCTTGACTTTCTTGCGAGCGAAGGTGTTTCTCGCATTGCTCGTGTTCGAGTTTTACAAGAATTTCTGGCGTAAAAAATGCTAATTAGCTTTTATTTATAAAGTTTCTGACTTTCTTCGGTTCGACATCAGACGTACAGAAGACGTTGGCTGGAAGGCATCGGGTCGTAAAGCGATAAAATTAACCCAATTATGTAATAGCAGTGAAAATTGACTTTGACAAATGTTTTATGATCGGTATGGCAAATAGGAGGAATTTTTAATTTGCCGATAGCGAGAGATTTTGGGCTTCGATCATCAAAGGTTTATGCGCCTCCAGCAATCATTTCCAAGTCCCTCGTGATTTGTTCGAGTTTCTTTTGGACGTTTTGCTGTCGCTCGTTGTCGATCTGATCTTCGAGCTCTCGAATCTCTCGCTGAATGCTTCCAGTGTTGTCGACGAGATTGATGAGCTCGCTGAACTCCGTGTGGAGCGTGATGAAAAGCTTGTAAGCTTTCTTAGAGTATTCGTCTTTCTTGTTCGTCTGAAATGATATTCGGTTAAAAACAATTCTTGTTGCAATAGCATTTGAGTTCTCGAGCCTCTTCTAGCATAAAGAACTCACTGAATCAACTCACATTGTTCCATATCAAATCCTCGGTCAAGGTGAATTGTCGCTGCAGCTGCCCTTCGACGGAATTTATGGCCTTTTGAATCGATTTAGTGTCTCTTAGAATATCATTGATGTCGTTGTTCTGCTTCTTGATGCTCTTGATGATATCGACTATCCTTGATGTGTATGCCGACCTCTCAGTAACTCTCTTCATCTGATTAAGCTCAGCTTGAAGTTGCTGCTGAGACTTTATCTTGTGCTTCAAATCTTCTTGGATTTCGACAATCATTTGTCTGACATTTCTGATGGTTTTGATCTTTTCTTCCGCTCTCTGAAGCTTGACAGAATTGGTTCCACTGAACGATTCCAATTGCGCTGCTAGGGGCGCTCTGTGAGTTTCGAATTTGTTGTTCAGAGTTTCCCTCCGCTTTTTCCCAGCCTCTAAGGTCTGCTGCAGCCTTTGCTTGCTCTCTTCGGGATCGTCCAACAGCATCGTTACCCGTTCCTTCAGTTTCTTCTTCTCCTTCAATTGTTCGAGACTAAGTTGTTCCTCCTTGATTGCCTGAAGCTGATCTTTCTTATCTAACGTCAGCTGACGGTAAACGTCTTCTTGATCTTCAATCTTCTCCTTCAAGTCGTCAATCTTCTCAGCTAACAGTTCGAATCTTGTCTTTGGTTTCACTTCTTGGCCAGCAACTTCCGTCTCTTCTTCGCCGATTGATGGAGCAAACGATTTGGACGACGACGAAGGCAAATTGAGTGATTGCGTTGATCGAATAGCAGAGCTCCTCAGCTTTTGTGCAATCGAAGATGTATCTTGATAAACGAATGTTTGAGCCTTTGTTAAATCCTTATCGTGAGTTGAGATAATGGAAGGCAACAAATTCCTCGTCTGATGGAAAATCGTCGGCTCGAACTTTCGCTTGTATTCCATAAGATCTATAAGAGAGATGTTTGTTATTTTAAATACTATGCAGACTGAGTTCAGTAGTCAAAACGTGATCTATCCAGAGTCCTGAGAGATTGCAGAATGTTGATTTACCTTTACTGTTGTTATCACAGACGTCAGGCTTTTCCAGGTCAACTGGATCTGCTGGAATGTTGGGTGGAGGTTGAAGGAACTCAAGCAGCCACGGTCGATGCAAATCCATTGCTAATTTCCTCAGTATTCCATCTTCAATTGCCTTTGATCGGCTAACATCGCCGGTGACATGGAACGAATCAGTTTTGTCCTCGGACTTTGGGATGTGTTCGATGAGCCACATGAAGATTCTCCGCAGCTCGATGGGATTAGAGTAAAGAATCGTTTGGTAGCCCAGGTCGCCATTGAATCCGAGCGATTTGCAGCAGTCGACGAGCTGAGAGGCCGCGGCGAATCGCTGAGCCATCTGAGCAGGCAAATGCTTCGATAACAACTCGACGTCGGGCTTAATGCTCTTGCACAGCGTTCCAAGGCACTTGAAGATTTCCTCCGGTGTCAGTGACGTCAGTTTGGCATCGTCGTCGATCTTGCAGCCAATTTCCCGCAGCGACTGAAGAATTATCGCGTCCACTTCTTCCATTTGTTTTGATTCTTCTTTCGAGTGAGCGACGTCGAAGTTTATCCGAAAAATTATACGAATTTCTCTCTTCTCGTTCGCGTTGCTGCTTTCAGTTAAAAGCTCCACTCGCCTCTGAATTTATTTAGTCGTGACGAGAGTGTCGGGTAGAGACACCAAGCAAATTCTTATTGCCGGACAGCTAGAAATAAATTGCGAATATGTCAGCTGACGGAAACTGGGACGCGATTGTGGCGAAGCTCATTTCGGGCAGCACGCTGTTCGTCGTGTCAGTGATATCTGGAGTTATCCCATTCAAACTCGCGAAGATGTTCAAGTGGACGGAGCCACTGGATGGCAATGGAGAGAAAAAGTCGAACCAGACCGTTAACATTCTGCTTTGTTTCGGAGGAGGTGTTCTACTCGCCACGACGTTCCTCCACCTTCTGCCAGAGATCAATTTCACTATCGAGGAGCTGACAGCTTCGGGCTTCCTTCCAAAGATGGATTTTGCTCTCGGAGAACTGCTAATGATGTGTGGCTTCTTCTTTATTTATTTGGTCGAGGAGCTCGTCCACGGCTACTTGCATCGTCACCAGGAAAAGCTAAAGAAGGAAAAGAAAGGCATCGACAATGACGTCTTTATGCGAGGAATAAGCGCAAGGAACAGCGCGCACAAGAAAGAATTCTCCAGAGAACATGATTCAGCGTTCGCAGAGAACGTGGAGGCTCAGCTCAAGAAACACTCGCATGAGCACGGACATTCTCACGAAGGCCACGGACATTCTCATCTGGCGCCGTTGCCAAAAGGAGACGAAGAAGACACGCTAGTGACGAGCTTGCGAGGGCTACTGATCGTGTTGGCTTTGTCGATCCACGAGTTGTTCGAAGGGTTCGCCGTTGGGCTTGAAAAGAGTGCGTCGGGTAAGTAGACAGCTCACGATTAAAGACGTTGATGTAACTCGTCGGAAATTCACAGGAGTTTACTTCATGTTCGCGGCTGTCGCAGCGCACAAGTTCGTGATCGCTTTCTGCATCGGCGTTGAACTCATGGTGCAACAGACGAGACTATGGCTCGCCTTCATCTATGTTGTTATTTACTCGGTCGTGAGCGCAATCGGTGAGTTCGCGAGCTAAACGTTTTACGGTTTTTGTGAAACGAATTTGAAATGACAGGAATTATGGCCGGCGGATTTTTGACTTCTGGAGCGAATGCCGAGGCCTTGCAAGTTCCCAACATTGTGATGCAGGGATTAGCCACCGGGACGCTTCTCTACGTCATCTTCTTCGAAGTTCTCTCCAAGGATCGTTCTGGACTCATTCCGTATCTCTCTGTCTGCATCGGTTTCGGCATCATGTTTGGTCTTCAGTACATCGGTGAGTGGAATTGATCGAGAAAGTGAAGACGAAAAGTACGCGAAAGCATTCACCGCATTCTCAACTCTAGCGTGGAAGGTTCATTGACCTTCAGTTCTAGTTTTGATTCGCGTAATCTTTGTAACTGAATCATGTTACTAAAGAGTTTTTGCGGCAGATTTGCGATAGTTCTGATAGTTTCGACAGTCACGAAACTCCAATCAAGCAACGTGAAAACTTTTTCGAGCCTTTGTTCTAAGTTTGTCGCTTGATTGATTACTTTTGATAGCTATCGAGAGGCTGTAATTACCGAAAGTGTTTCGATAGGCACAATACGTGCAGTGATTAAAATTTTGATAAGAATTGAAGTTCAACTTGAACACTCAAACTCCTGAACGTGACGATGTCATTAAACTAATATCTTCCTCTGTTTTTTTTTCCAGCTGGAATCACCGAAGGCAAACTGTAAAAGGTTGACAACCATCACAATCAGTTTTAAGAAGCTCGCAGTATCCAATCGAAGTGACATCGATCAGTATTCCTAAATATTTTCACTATCCGTTTAATTGTTTTACGATGTGATAAGAACGAAAACCATAAATCAAAGTGCCACTGGGATTTCGCAGTTTAATCTTTAAGACAACCAAAGCAAATTGTGAGAGGCAAACTGTTTTCGATCGACTGCAATTCGAAGCAGATCGCCCTGAGCTCCGCTCAATTAGCTTTTAAGTTCTTCTGCTTTGTCGCGAAACCTCGAAAGCTACATCAATCGTTCGCGTTGAGAAAGGTCAGGGATTTGTTATTTTGTCTTAAGATTTATAATAAAAACTTGCTGTTCAATCTGTTTTCATAATTAATCGCTGTTGTTTTATTAACCACGTGTCGAAGACTACGAAAGCTTACCTTGCAAACTCATTTTGATTGAAGTGTCTGAGTTAAATCTACTCGACGGTAAACCAATTCTTATCACTCGTTGTCGATTTCAGCTGTTTAAGCACTCGACTTTCTTTAAGCTTTCCTCCTCAGCTCGTTGAACAAGCTGTCATAAACATCGCGAGTCGTCTCATCTGATACACTGTAGACGTGTTTGCGTGTTTTATCGTCGAATGTTGACAGAAGCTGATAACAGATATTTTTAATATTCACTTTGAACTGAAAAAGGAGGGAAGATATTATTAGGAAGTGCCGAGTAAGACCATTGAGCGATTATTCACCTTGTAGCCGACTGATAACGTCTTCGGATTTCGCACGAAAATGCTCACAATTGACGAGGCGACGTAGAGTGAAATTATTTTTATGGACGCGGCGTGGTTCTTTGTGATCATCTTCATTATACTGTTGAGGAAATGAGTTAGTTCAACGATTGCTTTCGCGTCTGTTCTTACTTTTCAAGCTGCAGTGTGAGCGTGAGAAGCAGCGAAACTTCCATCGGCGTAAGCTCATCTGGTTGATTGTTCTTGTAGAAATAAATCGCATCCATTAAGTTCTTATAAACGTTGAAGAATTGCGCGATTCTCGACTTGAAATAGTTTTGTCGGCCATTGGCTATTAAGAAAAGAGCTTCGCCGACTGCGCTGTAGAATTTGCAGAAGCTTTCGATGGTGAAAGTTGCTGGCTCGATGCGTGGATCAGTTAGAAGGCAAAGAAACTCGTCGATGTTCGTGTTGTCCAGTTGGAATTTGCTTTCTTTCAATATCGAGTTGTTAGTCTCTAGAACTTGAGTCACAACAAGTGAGTCACCACCGGTCAATGTTTTGGAGACGAAGCTGTCGTGGAATTTGACGTAGCTTTTGATAACACCACTTGAAGCTTTATCGATGTTGTTGAAGGCAACTTGGTAAATCTTGAAGCAGTAAAGCAGATTTCCAGTTGAGCTGATCGGTTTTTGAATCATCAACTGTCTTAAGCTCTCAACGCAACCTTCCTGGAAGTTGCTTTTGAACGGTTTCAGTGCCTCGAACAATTGTCTTTCCTGGTCGACATCAAGATCTTCGTCAACTTGCGACGACAGTTTTCCGGCGAGAAGAGATTTGAGATAAGCCAGCAAGCAATCCACAATGCTCCCTTTGATCTCATCGTTCAGATTGAATTTCTTGGCATCTTTCAATGTCACCAGCAACAGTTTCACACGCTCAGCGTTTGGTGTCTTTACCTTTGAAGATAAAGTTAAAGTTTTGCCTTCCGCTCGAATTTAAATAAGTTTTCTTACGATGTTCTTGACGATTCGTTGCAGAAGCTCCGCATATTCTGCTTTGATTTCTTCCTTCAATGTTGATGCATTCTCGCCACACATTCTTGTGACGATCAAAAACTCCTTGCAGGTTTTCTCGGAAAGCTTTTTGATCTCGTTGTTGGCAAAGTTCTTCAGAAGTTTCTTGATCAAATCAGTTTTCAGCTTCCTGATTGCATCAGCAGAAACGCCGCTTGCTGGAGTCATTGGAATCTGTTGAATCAAATTGATAACCAAAGGATTCAAGGGATTATTAAATCAGTTTACCTCTGTGGCGACTTGCGCCAAGATGACAAGAAGCTTTGAGTTGTCTTTCTGTACAATCCACTCGAAGTTTTCCAACGTTTCGCTGTTCATTTTTCTTGCGGCGTTGCTAAGGATCGCGAGATACATTTTAGAGAAATCCTCGATCTTGGGAAACTTTTCTACGACTTTTTCGATAGTGAAGTCCTTGAAAAAGAGTTTGTAGCTGTCGTTCTTGAAAAGATTGACAGCTACCATTTCGACCAAATCGCGCAGCTCATCAGGAAGATTCGCTTTCAATACTTTCTCGAATATTAGCTTCTTGTTGTCATCGGAAAGACAAGCAAGAGGAAGCTGAGCCAGAACATTAAGAACAGCTTTGAACTCATCGTCGTCGACGTTTTGAAGTAACTGCGTGACGAAAGTGTCAAGCAGACTTTGACTTTGAGCTACGACGTTTAAAGCAGCCGACTGAACTTCGTTGTCATTGAGCTTTATCAAATATTGAGCGAACAACTGGAACTCTTTTGCACCCATCGAACTAATGAAGAATGATCTTGTGTCAGGGAACATCAGCAAGTACTCGATCTGCTTGCTGTCAGAGAGAATCGAAGAAAAGTCATCGAATTTGCTGTCTTCGGTGTTCATGAAAAGTTCTTTCTTCTGTCGTCGTTGGATTATTAAGTTGTTCAAGTGATTTTTCTCTTCTGCTTTCCCGAAGTTTTTGATGCGCTGCTGGATTATCTTCCACTCGTCTTTAACCTTTGACTGGTGGCCGATGAAGAGCGATTCCAGTTCGCCCTTAGCGTCTACGTTGTGATTGTAATAGAACAGCATCAGGAAGTTCTCGTAACTCGACGTCATCTTGAGGAATGCGTTCATTATTCTGTTGTTGTACTCGACATTCACGATGATCTCGTAGAACAAGTTTTGCGTCCCGTTGAATTCTTTCGACAATGTTGCGATCTCCGCTTGCTTGTACATCAGCTGCTCGTGCAGTCTCGTGTTGATGAACAGCTCGCATAGCAAGTTCGAGGCGAAGTCGATTTTGAAAAGAACATTTTCTGTTATGGCTGACGATTTCTTTAGAGTTTGCAGAACGTTCACCAGGAAAACGTTCAGTTGCGTCCAGACTTTGATGGACTGGGCGACGTTCAAGTTAGCGACAGCTTCAGCGAACAGCAGAGAAATCGATCGCGGCCAAATATATGAGATGAAATCCCAGTCAGCGCCACGATCTGCTGATTCTCCTTTTGAAAGCTTTTGCTTCTTCGGTGTCACTTCAGCGTCAGAGCCACTCAGCAGTTTTCTCTTGCGTTTCTTAGCGATTGTAAATGAATCCAACTTATCGTTGACTGACTTAAGCAGCTTCTTCAAGAATTGGTTCAAATCTTTTCCGTAAATCTTGACGATGAGGCTCAGAAGAGCTTCGTAACTTGTTAACTCATCAGCAGATTTCTCTCGCATCATGCAATCCATCAGAATGCTGAAGATGTTTTTGTCGAATAGAAATGCATCGCAGTTGAGAAGCGAAGTTAAAGTTTCCAAGAAGACAACCAACTCCATCGATTGTCTTCCGTCTTCAATCGCAGCGTTGAGTCGAATCGCCAAGCTTTCAAACATTTCGGGCTGTTGCCTTTTGAGTGGAGCCAAGTCGACTTCTTGTGTTTTTAGGAGAAGAAAGATGTCCATAGATTGCGAGAGGAACTCAGCATCATCGCCACATGCCGACAGCACGTTGTCATTGACGTGTGAGAACAGTTTGACGATCTCTTCAGGTTTCGATTTGTTGATCGCCACGAAAACTTCCATCAAAATGTTTCGCTTGTCTCGTGTCAGTTGCCGACTGAACACTTCGAGTGTTGACTCTGAAGACGTCAAATGCGAGAAGTAAATCGACTTGATAAGATCCCAAAATGCATTTTTGTCGGCTGAGTGCTTTGAGGAAACAGACAAGGCGACCAAGATGTGATCAAGAAAGAGATCCTTGAAGCTATCGATCTTTGCGAAGCAGTAGAGTTCAGTCAGGATGTCTGGGAAGATCGCAGAGTTCTTTTGATCCTTGACAACAGCTTTGTTGTAGCTCTTGATGATTGATTGAAGAAACTCGCAGTAGATTTCGAGATGCGACTTGAAGAAATCTTTGAAACTGTCATTGGAAGTCAACTCGAGACAGACGGCGATCAAAACTGGCGAAGGATTTTTCTTCACGGATCCTCGAAGGCTTTTGACAAGAGCTGCCTTGGTGTCGTTGCTCACAGAACTTGTCGGATGTTGCAGCTTCAAAAACTGTTCAACTTGCGATGAACATTCGTCGATTTCACTCACAACTTCATCCAACAAGTTCTCTGTGAAGTATTTTAGAATCGTGTCGTGCTTGGTTGTCGATTTGAGACTTCCAGAGTTCCACAGCTTGTGCAAGAACGAAACTTTCCCTGTTATTGTCTTGTCGGGTGTCGACTTCAAATAACCCACGATTTCTAAAAGAAAAACATTTGTAAAATCAAAGGTTAAATCGGTTCATCTTAGCTTACCGCTTTCCAGTTCCATGATCAATCAAACTTTGATTGGTCGCTGATCGTCGGTAGGTTAATTAACGAATTATTGTATTAACTTTTGTTGATAAACTAGTTATTTAGGAAAACAGAACTAAATCGTGAACTGAAGTCTCGTTGCTCTGAGGAGACAAACGTGGAAGCGCTGCGACGACTTGAAATAATTTCGAATTTCTGATCAACACGTGGAAACATTTTTAACGGTTTTTGAGTAAAATTTATTTACAATTTTACGGAACAATTTTCCTTGATTTTAATCAGTTTTTCCTCAACTTTTCAGGACGTATCAATCTTAAAAGAGATGATTAGTAATCATCTTGAAAGCGATGATTAGTTATCGCCATCGATAATTCCATAAACATTGAGAACAGCTTGAAAGACCATAGTCGTTGTTACGTTGACGAAAATTCGGACCCACGGGGCTCTGACTTGTATCTCTCCATCGGTGTGAACATAATGAGCCTGGCCCTATCGCACAAGTAAGTTGGGAAACTTAAAACTTTCAGGAGTTAACGACTCTCACCCCATACATAATCACTTCGTAGTACGTCATGTTTGATACTGTCTCATCCCCGTAATATTCCACTAGAAGTTAATTCAATAATTGAGTTTTCCGATGTGGAAATATCAAAATTACTTACAAGTTGTAGTGAAATGTGTTCTCTCTGAAAAGAAGGGAGACATTCTAATCGATGTGAAGAGGAACCTGTCGCCTAAATACAATTGATTACACTTCAAATCTCAGAATTCAAGCAATCTTAGTTACCATCAACACGTTCGCCCGACCAAATGGTCCGTCGAGGTTCAAAGCTGAGGTTTGTTTGCGCAGCAGCAATCAGAAGCAAAGCTGAAGCAAGAAAAACTTTTGTCGCGATCATAATGTTTTACCTACAGATCTCTCAATGTGACTGGGAATAAATAATTTATCTAGAGCCTATACTCCTAACGTTATCTCGACGATAACTGCAAAGATAACTCAACAATCGAGCACGTCATCGAATTGATTGCTTGACGCATTTTCTTTGGTAATCTCAAGTTGAAATATCAGTCACGTTTTCCTAAAATAAACTTCTCGATTGGCTTGGTACGACTCAAGTACGTTCGCGAGTAAAAAAATCTCTTCAAAATTATTTTCGTTTATTGACTTCTCAGCTGAAGTTGCGAATTTTATTGGAGTCATAATCGAAAGCAATCGAATTCATAAATCACCAGGCTTGACAAACCAGCCCTTGTTCAATTAACAACCATATATAAAACAAGAAACAGTTACGATGTAAATTAGTCAACACGTGATTGACAATCAAATAAAAGTAAGTCGAAAGTATAAATTCGAGTAAAACTTTCTTGAACTTTGCACAGTCCCGAAAGCGTCGAGATGAAATTTTCCCTAATTATTTCAGTGTTAGTTGCTTCTGCGTACGCGGATAACATGAACGGTCAGGTTTGTGTATTAAAACTGATCTCATAATCAATATTGACTCTGCTCCAGTCAGCGATCTCGCAGATGGACGTTTCGCCTTCGTCCTACAGTAGCCAACTGGCGCAGGCAATGACTCCGAACGGATTACAAGCTTCGCAAGTTCAATCTTCAATGCCATCATCAGGTTCTCCGTTCGTCATGGGAAATTCCAATGGTTTTCAATCGATGGGAGTTCAATCTATGGGATTCGGTCAGAGTGAGCTCATGGGTCAATCAACTGCAGTGCCCAATCAACGTCAATATATACCATCGTTTGGGAGCGGACAGCCTGAGTTAATGAATCAGTTCGGTTCGCAGGGAGTTTACAGTCAGCGTCAGATGAGTAGAACGCCGTCATCTTATCGCATGAACAGTCAGAGTAGGAGATTCGGCGGTTACCCTTTATATGGATCTGCGATGGTTGGATCTCCTATGATTGGACCACCAATGATGGGATCGCCCATGATTGGATCACCAATGATTGGCTCGCCATTGTACAGTCAACCGTTGCTGCAACCAAATTACATGCCATCGTACGATCCCTACATAAGCGCGATCCCTTCATACGATCCTCTGTTCTCTCCATACGTTTACTAAATCGTTGAATAAATTCATTTGAATAGCAAAGCAGTCACGCCGGCCGATTGTTTAACACATTTTCTTCGAACACACAGGCGGCGTTCTTCAATTGTGACGTTTCAATTATTTAGGCAAGCACCTTATGAGCGAAAACACAAAAGAATTTGGAAACGAGCCACGTTTGACATTCAATGATCGCGTCTCATTCATATCAAGCGTTCATCTCAAACACCTCTCGCAATGTTGTAAAAGGTTCGAGTAGTCTCTTGGTCATGTCAACGTCTCCGCATTGACATCTGCAATGTGCTAAGTGTTCGATCAACAACAACCAAAGGTAATTAGCGGCAGCTCGTTCGTCAAATATTATCAGCAATCTCCAGTTACAATGAAATCGTTTGTTTGAATTTGTCAAACGCTCTCGTGTGCTGATCGCATAATTATCACAAATTTCTCTAAATAATTCGAGTAACTTACTTGTGAGTTTAACGAAGTGTAAAACGAGGCAGTTAACGCAGCCATGCAACTGAATCTATGCGGAGTTCGAGCAACGAGATTTAGGCGGCAGGTGAAACAGTTTCGCAACGAAAATTGCTTGTGAAAGTGAAAACAAATTTACAATACCAAAAAAAGCTAAAGACTTCAGCGTGGAACCTTCAACTTTTTATTGTGTTGAATAATTACCAGCGACCTTGTCAAGGAATCCAACCACGAGCGGATAATCATCTCTGCGTGGTTAATCAAAGAGCGATCGGCGGAGCCCATTGTGAGTCAATGACACTGGGTAACTGTAAGAAGTGCATGCTTAGGAATGCTCATGTGTTGACTAGATACATTTACACAGAGAGCGCGAGACTTGTGTGCGAGGCAATTCGAGAATCGCAACTTGAGCGTAGCAACCAGGTCAGTTATGGGTCAACAGCAATGAGCCTACCGCAAATAATCTCAAGTCAATAGCGAAAGATAACGCGAGAAGACTCGCGAGTTAGACTATCGTCTCTCATCCACAAACAATTTTCTCTCTTCTGCTTCAGCAACATCGGTGAACGATCGTACGTGCTTAGGCTGGAAAGCATTCGTTTCGGAAACTCAGATTTAGCTCGAGTCTCGATCGAACCGCACGAACATTTTCGGCGTGCCACGGAAAAACATTTACGAACTTTCAGTGTTAAGTGTTGAGCTCTCGTTCAAGCTGATTGGCGACTGGCCCTCTTCAAACTAGCGAGGCGAGAATATATTTGACTAAGTGAAGTGTCATTGTGCAATAGCAAGTGCAAACAAATCGAGACGATCCGGAGTGTGTCGCGAGTAAAAATATTTGACTAGTGCAGTTGAGTAGACTCGGACTGAAGCTTTGATAATGAGCGACTAGAGCGTCACGTTCAAGGTCGCATTTGTTGTTCTGTGTTAATCAAGAAAACTATGATGAAAAGCGTCGACGAGAAGGTAAAGCACGAGGACTGCGGGGAAACTTGATGAAATCTCTCTTCGATTTTTTGTGCGCAGACAAATGTCAAAGGCACCCGAATAATAAGTTCGCTTTGAATTCATTAGTTGTTGGTCAATAGATGATGAGGCGGTTATAAAACCTGTCCAGCGGTGAAATATGTCGTTGGTTCAGCGCGTGAAAGCAGAGCAAGATTGGTGCTCTGAAAGCGTTTTGTGTTTTGAATTCAATAGTTTCTAGGCTGCGAAATAGAAAATGATGGCAAACCATCCGAGGCAGTTGCATGTTGCGTTCCGCGTTGAGCGTCTAAGAGAGCCCTCAAGCTTAATTATCGGCTTTGGCCGCGATTTGCAATTCGAACGTTCGACTCGGCTATTAAAGCTTAGAACAACTCACGAGAGTCAAAGTTCATCGCGGTTGCTGTCGCACGCTCTTCATGTGTGCGACAATAATGGAACGGCCGCGTTCTTGAGTTGTGGAAACAAGAACCACAAACATTGACATTGGCAATAAACTCAAATAAGATTGCCTTTTCAATGTGAAACCGTTTGGAGCAATCGCGTCATTCTTGTCGAGTTAGAGTCGAAAACAAGTTGGCTCGATTGGTATCCGGAATTTTCCTAAATGGAACCTGAAGATCTTCTTCTGTAATCTCTCTCTCTAAGCCAATGAGATTGGCTTCTTCCGTAACCAGTTTGAAAGAAAACTTTGCATTCACCTTGAATGTGTTTTGTAGGCCGGCTGTCAATGGCTTCTTCCCAATTGAAACAGGAACTCCTAATGTAACTCGCTACAGATTTCATTGTCTAGCTTTGATTTGGACACCGATAGTGATCGTTGCATTTCCTCTGATCCAATCAAGGTGTGAGAGATCTTCGCACCTAATTAGTGCTATCTTGTTTTGGAGCGGCTTGGTCGGCCAACAGCAAACTAACTGATTTAGTTAGAAGCAATTCATTGACCGGCCGGTTTTGTTATCCGGCAGAATTAGCTCAAAAGTCAATTGCCGAGTTTGGTATGCAATTTATGCTGCAGTAGAACCAATCGATGGTCACAGATCTGACGGTTTCTTCACTTCTCAGTGTCTAATAAATTTCCTAATCGGCCTCTCGTCGAAGGCTTACTCGACGATCATTCAAATCTTTCTGATTAGCTTGCATTGGGACCGTCGCCAAGGCTAAGCAGACGATGCCACCGAATATTATGCAAACAACTTTTCAGCGAGACCAGTTCTGCAGATCTCGTTTGCCTGAAAAGTTAAAACTTTTATCGGAGATAATACGAAAACTGAGTCGACTTTCGTTTTCATTCGATCGAGTCCACAAAAAACACGAAAAGAACAAAGTCAAAACTAGATCTGTCGGCTGTTCTGCTTCACATTGTTCCGCTGAATCATTTCAGTTGCATAAGTACTCGTGATCTCACGTACAGCTTAGTTCAATTAGTCTTATGGAACAAGGTGACTTTGAACTTACAAAGAGGATCATTAGAGAATGTTCTGCGAAACCGCGAAATCTTCAAACTGCGATCTTCTGATCAGGTTGTATTCGTTTGAGCTTAGTTGAGAAGTTAGACAACATTCGCTGGAGTAAACAGCAAGCGTCATGATATTTTAATTGTCGACTTACAATCGATTCATGTTATTCAAGATTACGAGTTTGGGTTTCCCTGCTCGATTCTCTGAACTATTTCTTCGCTGTCGTAATTTCCAGCTTACCATTTTCTTTCCTAAAAAATTCTGACTAAAAACATTTTCCCTCACATTTTCCCGCGCTTTTCATTTGCTTTGGAAATGATTTTCCAGCGTGAAGGAGAAATCGTTTTCCATAATTTCAATCAGCTGCTCTGCGAATAAACAACAAAGAAGTTCGAAACTTGTGCAAGTTGCGGAAGCATCGACGATAATTATTTAAGCAGCGACCTTACTCAACCAAGATAGCCAAAGCTCCTCGCGTGAGCTTTCAAGCTTTTGGGCATTGCGCTACGGGAGTCGAAGAGAGGCTCGCTCCATCATGTTTCTGAGGAACTTTTTGCTGTTTTCGCAAGTCGTGAAGACTTGACGATCGTCTTACAGTTCTAGCATAAGAAGGTTCCGCCGCCTTAACAGTTCTCTTTATTTCAAGTGTGATGATGTTGAGAAAGGCTTGAAACAGCAATACATTGAAAGCAAAGCATACAACAATAACGAGAATGAAGTAAAGAGCAGCCGAAACAGCTTGCTCAACGATAGCGGACCCAACAGCTCAGTTTACGTTCGACGCGGACTCCAAGCAGTCAGTTCGCTGATCATTATTTCAATAGCATCGTACATCGCATACTCTCACATGGATAACTTGCTCTACGGCTTGGTATCGATCTTTGTTGCCGTCGTCAGCGTCTTGCTCATCACCGGAGCGTGGAGATGGTGCTACATCGCGCTTATCACAACCCCCCGCGACCTAACGTGAGTACAAATCCTGGTTGACCTTTGGCCTGCCGAGCGCCAGCGCGTTGGTGCAACATAAACATTTTGCATTTTGACGTGGAAAGCGAATGTGCTGGTCATCAAGCTTGTGACGTGTTTGATAAAGTTATGCAGTGACAGAAGAAACAACAACGAAGAGAGAGAAAAGAGAAAGCCGATCGCGCTGTCTTACTAAACCACAAACATGTGGATCGCACCAGGCGTTCCAATTAAAGTTCTCTTCATACCGCAATTGTCACTAGGCTGACATTGAACCTTGCGATCTTTGCTCGAGCCCAATATTTGCCCGATCCGAAAACCGATCAAACATTTACAATGCGCAAGGCCAACGAGTTTCTTTGGCTGTTATCAACGTCATTGATGTTGTTCGTAATATTTTATCTTCTTCCGTTTCGCAGCGCTGTGATTCGTTTCATTCGACTGCTGCTGTTTGTGAAGAAGCTGGGAAACAGGAACGTTTCGATCGCTGAGCTTTTTGAAGAGCAGTGCGAGAAGACACCGAACAAAGCATGCCTAGTGTTCGAAGGTCGCGAGTGGACTTTCAAAGAGGTGAGATTGCCTAACGATCCCAACGTTCTTTGTGACGCAACGAAAACTTCTTCTGCTTTAAGATAAATGACTTCAAGAACCGAGTGGCGAATGTTTTCTACCAACACGGCTTCAAGCATGGCGATAAAGTAGGATTGCTTATGGAGAACCGGCCGGAGTTTGTAGCGACTTGGTTGGGACTGTCAAAGCTGGGAATCGTCACTCCGCTCATCAATCACAACTTGAGAAAGCAAGCGCTGCTGCATTCCATCACTATCGCTCACTGTAATGGACTAATCTACGGCGAATCCTTACGAGAATGTAAGTTTAAGTTTTAAACCAAGTTGAACTTTCTTTAACGGTTGACAACCTTTTAGCGGTCGAAGAGATCCACACGGAAATTCCAGCGAACGTCGCTCTCTACCAGTTCAACGACGAAGTCAATTTACCCGTTTTCAATAACTCGAAAGACTTGCAACTGCTGCTGACTCAAGTTTCACGCGATCCACCACCTAAAGACAAGATTAAGACACCGGGTCATCACGACGAGCTTCTTTACATCTACACATCAGGCACGACTGGCTTGCCAAAAGCTGCAGTTATCACTCACAGCCGTTACATTTACATCGCGGCTGCCATCCACAAAGTCGCTGACTTCTGGGACGAAGACGTTTTCTACAGCCCGTTGCCACTTTACCACACCGCTTGTGGTTGCATGGCTGTTGGACAAATGATGATCTTCGGATCGACTGTCGTCATCCGTAGAAAGTTTTCAGCCTCCGCGTACTTCTCTGACTGCGTTAGATACAAGGCGACGGTGAGTGGAAAAAATTCTTCATCCCAACGCTTTCTTGATTGAACTTGGTTTTAGATCGCTCAATATATCGGCGAGATGTGCCGCTACTGCTTGTCAACGCCAGGTCAACAGTCGGACACCTCACACAACCTCAGAATGGTCTTCGGCAACGGTTTACGCCCACAGATCTGGCCACAGTTCATCAAGCGTTTCAACATTCCGCGCGTGTGCGAATTCTACGGCGCAACGGAAGGAAATGCAAACATCGTCAACACCTCGAACGTCGTCGGATCGATTGGATTCGTTTCACGAATCATTCCTTCGGTTTATCCAATCTCGATTATCAAAGCAGACCCAGACACAGGCGAGCCGATTCGAGGCAGAAACGGACTCTGCCAATTATGCGAGCCAAACGAGCCAGGCGTGTTCATCGGTCAGTTGATCAAAGCTTCAACAAAACAAAACAAGTGCTAAATTTTTCTTATACATTTCAGGTAAAATCATCCCGAACAACCCATCGAGAGCTTTCCTCGGCTATGTCGATAAAAAAGCTTCCGACAAGAAGATCGTTCGCAACGTCTTCCGCAAAGGAGACTCAGCTTTCCTTTCTGGCGACATTCTCTCTGCTGACGAGCGTGGCAATTTGTTCTTCGTCGATCGAACAGGCGACACGTTCCGTTGGAAGGGGGAGAACTGCAGTACCAGTGAGATTGAAGCTCAAGTGAGTAACGAAGCCGGTTATCGAGACAGTGTCGTGTATGGTGTGGAAATTGTTAACATGGAGGGCAGAGCTGGAATGGCTGCCATCTCCGATCCCGAAAAGACTTTAGACCTTAAGGAGCTCGGCCGAAACTTAAAGAAGTCTCTGCCAAGCTACGCGCGTCCCCAATTCTTAAGAATCCTCGAGAAAATCGACATGACTGGCACTTGCAAGTTGAAAAAGTTGGACCTCCAGAAAGAAGGCTTCGACCCCAACTTGATCGCCGATAAGCTTTACTTCCTAAACTCCAAGACAAGCGAGTACGATCTACTGACGCCAGAGATTTACGAGAAAATCTTGAATCAAGACATTCGCTTCTAAATCAGTTCGACAAAGTCGACTGAACTGATATTATAATTTGTGTAACTTCTCGAATCCTCTTCGCTTACTCTTCTTGGTAGCTCAGGTTATTTATGGTGGCAATAGCGTTACGAAGCAAACGTCTGTAAGTGATAAAGGACATTTGCCCAATCTCTCCTTTCCCTTCCAGCCTTGCTCTAAACCTTAGTTGTTATCTCTTGCGGCAAATGTTGAACAATTCGTTACTTAAGACAATTTTAATAAAGTTTTACAAGTTCATTTAAACTAAGAGTTTTTATTTGCGATAGATCTTAACTAGAATGCAGTACGAATATTTGACTAAATTGCCACGGAAAGAGTGAAGTGAATCGAATCCGATTTTGTGCAGTGAGAGATGAACAAAAAGTTCAGCTTTGAGAGCTTGTTATCGATTTCACGGTCGGTGAAGGAACGAATTGTCGCTGACTATAGAAACGACACGTCAGGCTTTGTACCAAACCAACTGCGGCGGTAGTCTAACGTGTCGGTGAGAAGTTTCTCTTCAGAATCGCTGAGGTAAAGCAACGTGCTGATCGCCCTAATCAAATGCTTCGCTTCCATCTCGCGAGATGTCAAGAACTTGAGAATTACGTGCTTCAAATATGAAAACTTTACTTCGTCCATTTCGAACACCCTGCCGGATATGTTGCTGCCTTGATAAGGCATGTTATTGTCGACATTGACTGGAATGAGAATGGCGGGCGCAGTGTGATCCATTGTGCCACTCGAGCCGCTGTTGTTGTTCTTGATCTCTTCTTGGAGAGTTTTCTTCACATCGAAGAGACGCTGATTTAGTATCTTGACAGCCTGAAAAGATTCAGTTAGAAGTCAACGCCACGCTGTTGCAGTTCACCTTTACCTTGGTCTTGTCAATCAAATCCATTTCTTGCTTCTCGATCTCCAATTTCAGCTCTTCTATCGAGGTTTCCCTTTGTGCGATTTCAGTTGACTTGTCGTCAAGCTTCTTTTGGAGTTGCTCGAATGCTTCCTGGATTTGGAGGAATCGTTCGTTGTTCTCGTGAATTTGGTTGAGGATTACTGTTTTCTCTTCAGTTTCTCTGCGAAGACAGTCAAGGTAAGCAAGTGATACAAACTAGATTGAAACTACTCACGCTGCCAGAGCTGATTTGAGTTCTTTCTTCTCCTTCTGTAACAGCGAGATCAGCTTCTCCAGATCATCTCGAGCTTCGGAAGACTTCGCTAGTTTTTCACCTGCTTGACTCAACTCACTTTCTTGGTAGGCCTGGAAGTGCGATTGTTCCGCTAGGTTAATATCAAAAGCAATAGACTGTCGACTTTGGAAGGGTCTCGAAACAAAGCCAATGAAAGAAATGATAACGATTTGAACGAGCTTTTTATTTTTTAACGAAAGCTAATTTACATTCTTCGAGTTGAAGGAACTGATAAGAGAAAAACTTGTTAAATTTTCACATGCCACACGCAAATAAGTTCAGTCGAATTCATGCAATTTTTAAAAGAAGTCGAATTAGCTATTGACTGAGGTTCTACTCACAGCTTTGCTTCGCAGAAACTCGATTTCTTCCTCGTTTTCGAGACGTATATCACGCAATGATGAGTTTAGCTCGTCGATTTCTTCGGTCATTAATTTTATCTGTGAGAGAATCAAAGGGATCTTGCGTTAGTAAATTTCCTTAGCAGCAATCTGACTCAACCAAAGCAGAAATTCTCTGGTCATTTCAATGAAGGTTTAGTTCTTTGATCTTGAGCCACGAATAAATTCTCGTTACCTTGTTGTCGCGTTGCTTTAATTCGTCTCTGACTTTGATCAACTCGAACTCCAGCTGCTTCAACTTCTCAACCAGCGATTCCTTGACCTCGAAGGCTTTCCGTTTCTCGGCAGTTTCTTCTGCCACTTGACGCGACAGTCGGTGGAGTTGGTTTTCGAGAGTTAGGTTTTGACTAGTCCAAGAGCTTTTGATATCGTAGAGATGTAGATGAGCTTCTTCGAGACGGTTCTCCAGCATTTTCCTCTCTTGTAGCAACAGCTTGATCTTATCATTTTCCGCGTCGGCGGACGTGAAGAGAGCTCGAGATTGTTCGGAGATATCTAGTCTTGTTTTGATGTGTCGAATTTCCTCGTCTTTTGCCGAGAGCTGCGTTATCAATTGGTTCTTCTCCATCTGTGACGCTCGTCGTAGATTCTCAAGTTCATCCTAAAAAGCAAATCCGTCTGAGTGTCAGGAAGTCAACAGTTCAAAGGAGTCAGCTTAATCTCCACCACCAGAAACAGATATCAAACTTACCTAAAGTGAAATAATGAATTTGACACGAAATGAATGAAACTACACAGAAAACATAAACGTGGATCGAAATGAAACCAAAACAAGGAAACGATGAAGGTGAAAAAGGTTTTTCACTCGTGGAAATCGCGTCACACTCTGTGCTGATAAGAGAAATTCGAATTCTTACTTTGACGTTCTCAAAGACTGGCTCGATCGTTTTGATTCGTGATATCTCGCTCTTCAGGTGGTCAATCGTCTGCTGGTCGTTCTTCTGTTTGTTCAGCTGATCCAGAGACTCCTGATCGAATTGAATGACCAATTAGTCTCCGTCCATGCGAGATTTTCATTGAGTACGTCACGCAATCAGATCTGGCTGACGTCGCCTAATCTTATCTTACCTGCTCGCGAAACAATAACATCGATTTCAGTTTGATTATTTCTTGCTGCTGAACATCTTGTATCTTATCGGTTTCGTCGTAGAAGATTTCTTTCTGCACTTGTCCGGCTTTGATTGAATGCTCCAAACTCTTCCGTTCATCTTCCAGCGATTCAATTAGATTCCTCGCCTGAACTAGCTCGTTCTTCAACAAGCTAATCTCTGCATCTTTCTGCGAATTAAGCAATCACTTCGTCAGACTTTGCAGAAGCAAGTAATCCTTTAAACCACCTCCTCGATCCGCGATAGTTCGTCTATTGATAACGAATTCGTGCTAGACACCGAATGTCTCGATCTGTTGCTGGCACGGAACTGAATGCTCACGGGATCTTGTCCCGTCTCCGTCTTGATTTTGTTCTTCAGGTTATTGAACATTTTGCACTGCACAGCAGTCGCTACGACTCCTGACTCTACTTCAATACTGACTGAACTCAAAATGAAAACATGACTACAAACTTACTAGAGAACTTAGTTTGGTGCCTTCGTTATTTGGAATCATGAAAATCGTTACTGGGCTTGTTGAACTTGCTAACTTTCATTAAACATTTTTGCGGCTAAATCGCAATGTCATGCGAATCAGATCAAACAGTTGAATACTTTGAAGACAGCGCAACATTTCTAGTTGATTCAGTCATCTCCCCAATGCTGTTTTAATTGAAAATTTCCCACTTTTCTCAAATGAATTTCCTTGTTGAACTCACCCGAGTTGCTCAAGAAATCCGAGCAATTGGTTTGAGGGTCGAGCGACTTCTTGCAAGCTCAGTTCTCAAGTTTTTTATTTCCTTTCGCGAGCTCCGCTTTCATTTAATTATTGCGTGAGTTTTAGACTAATGAAACCGATGAGAGCTCGTTAGAACGGAAGCCAAGGCTGACAGGATCCAAAGGAATGCAAAGTTAGGCCGCGACGGAAGCTAGAAAGTGACCAAAAGTAACTGTTTTCTCTTTCGCACGACTCAAGTGGCACAATCAATAGAGAATCGATAGAAAAGATGTGTTCAATTAGTGCGTTTGTGTTTTAAAGTGAAATCGAATCTGTGGCACTCGGTCGCCCGGTCGAAGTCGGAGGAAGTTCGTCATTGAAATCCAAAATGGATTCAGATTTGTTAACTAGAGCAGCCGAGGAGCGACGGAATATCTTCGATCGCTATGAGCTGGGAAGGCAGGCACCAGTTGATTCGTGGGAAGATCCCGACGTGAACGTCTACGCGATGATCGATCGGTGAGTTGTTGCCCTCAAGGTTCATTAGCCCACGAGCTTTTCCGTCAACGCTTTTCATCCGCCTACATCGCCAGCAACCTCTGACATTTAGGTCTCATCAGTTTTATCAAACATGAATTTGCATTCGTTTTGTAGCTTCGGATTCGTTCACGACCAGAAGATTGCGTCGCCGCAAGAGGACAAGAAGACTCTCGAGAAGCGACTCGAAGTGTTGGCGCAACGTGAGAAGAAGTGGATCAAAATGTTGGGCAAATGGAACTCGAAGTCGACGAAGGAGAAGCTGCCGAAGCGAATCTACAAAGGAATTCCAGACAAGGTGCGAAACGTTGTCTGGTCGAAGCTGCTGAATCTGAGCGAGGTGATGGCTGACCGTAACAATCAGAATAAATACCAAGGAATGCTGAATCTCGCTCGCCAACACGGAACCGAGGCAAGGCAAATCGATTCCGACGTGAATCGGCAATTCCGTGAGAACATCTTCTTTCGTGAGCGCTACAATCTGAAACAGCAGCAGCTCTTCAACGTACTCGTGGCTTATAGCATGTACAACAGCGAGGTCGGGTACTGTCAAGGCATGAGTACACTCGCTGGAATGCTACTGATGTACTTGGGCGAGGAGGAAGCGTTCTGGGCGCTCAACATCCTGTTGACCGATAAAAAAGTGAGAACCAACGTCGTTAGCGATTTTGCAACAGTCATTAACATTCCACTTTCTCCTGCAGTTCGCCATGCACGGTCTGTTCATTTTGGGCTTCCCAAAACTCACACGGTTCCTTGCACATCACGACGCCATCCTCGCCAAATTCCTTCCTAAGCTGAAAAAGCATTTCGATCAGTGTAATCTCGACAGTATTCTCTACTCGTTGAAATGGTTCTTTGTTATATTCGTTGAGCGGGTGAGTCACTTTATTATTGCGGCTTGATAAACAAGGCATCTTATTTCCTTCCCGGAATTCCACAGATTCCATTTAGCTTGTGTTTGAGAGTCTGGGACATATATTTGTTAGAGGGCGAGAGAGTCGCCACTGCCATGGCTTACACAGTATTAAAAGTTCACAAGAACAAGCTTCTGAAGCTAAAGGACATGGACTCGATTGTCCATTACCTTCAAGTGAAACTGCAGAAAGATTTCGGCTATGACGATGACTTTGTCATCAAGGCACTCGAGCAGTGTTCGGAAGAGTTACGAAAGGCTAAGTTAGACCTTCCGCCGCCTGCAGCCGAAAACGAATTCCCTCAGAAACCTTTCGGGGTGTTTGTCGAGCCGACGAAAGACGAAAAGATCGGACATCGAAAGTCGGACTTCAGCGAGATCGAGAAGGAGGTCACCGAGAATGTTATCAAAACGTAAGTCGTCCGAGATCGCAATGAGTCGCATCTAATCGGTTACACGTTAACAGGCGCGAGCAAGCGGCGGCCGAAGCAGAGACGATAGAAGTTGGATTGTGCGAATCAAACAGTCAATTAAACACAGGTGAGCGGCTCCAATCATTGGGCCAATTGTAACTGAAACGGTTCTCGAGCATTTTATTTCGGCAAAAGTTTTTCCACATTTTCTTTCCGTCTGAGTGCAATTCGGTTGTTGAGCCAATTTATGGAATAATTTTCGGTTTAACGACTTTTTAACAATCGTTTCTGTTCTTTCCTCTGCTACTTCGCATTCAGCTCTGCCACGCGTGAGTGTGTGATATGAGAGGCAAAAGTAAAGTGGTTGATTCATAATTCTTTTGTGACACAAAGCTTAGAGCGTTCAAACTTGATTTTTATGCTTTCTATCTTCGCTCCACTCATCAGTTCGCTGAGTGAATTCCGTGAGGGCGATAGATGGAGTTCATGATTTGAATTAATAGCAAGAAAAATGTTTTAATATTCATGGCACGATTTCCAAATTACTAATCATTTGTGTTTCACTTACTCAGTACAAATACCAGAGTCGGAAGACGGCGGATCGTTGCTGGGAAGTTCCAAGCGTTCGCTCGCCGACACATCTGTGACATCAACCGCGGACTTGAGCATTTTCTCAAGTGGCGATCGTCGACCGGCGTCGCAACAGCAAACGGACAACGGTCTTGACAATGGTCTAACTGCGCACGAGCATCTCAGTTTCAGTGATGTTGACTTGAATAAAACGGTTTGTGAAGAAGATGCGGCGGAGAATGGAGAAAGTAGTCCGAAGTAAGTTGGATTTGTGAAATAGAAACTTTCATTCTTCTTTGACACAATGGCTTTTGAATGAAGATGTTAAACTCTTTATGCGATTTCTTCTTCTCTCCAGCTCGATCGCGAAAAGTTCATCAACGATTCTCATCTATCAGAAATCGCAAACTTCGCCGCAGCCGTCGAATGGATCGAAGAAGAACTCATCGGCGACGCCAACACCATCGATGTCGACTCAAGATGTCGTGAGAATTTATGTTCCCCCGGCCGACGACATGATTCCCGATCGCAGTTTCATTCTACGTGACCGAGGCGACGATGAGGTCAGCCAATGCTCGAATCGAAGCTCGATCGTTCAAGTCGAGTACGAGACGTTGTCGTTTGATAGATCGCCAGTGGAAGTAACAACGTCGAACAAGTCGCCTTCCAAAATTGACCAAACTTCATCCGGTGCTAACAAGTTCCAACCACAGCAATATTATTACTATCCAAATCCAAGCCAAACCGTTCAGCAGTCGTCGTCGTCGCGTCGAGGCTCAATGAGCAGGAAAACTCCTTCGCCGCTGCTCAACGAGCTCATCGTGGAATGCGATCACATGAAGATTCGACGATCGGAAGAGAACTTGAGCGAAGAGTGTTCGATCAATTATTCAATCACCGGAAACGCCACGAACAACAACTCCAATAAATTTTATCAGCTCAACGCCAACAACAACAACCACAGTAACACGTCACTTAAACGCATGACGTCGTTCGAAGAGCTTGCTAAACGATCCGACAGCAACTCGTTGCTTTATATTCACGAAACGTCCGCTGAGAACAACAACCGACAAAGCTCGGGTAACAAACCAAAGAGCGACTACAACATCTGTTACAATTACAAGAACTTGGAGAATCGTGACGAGATGGATTACAAGCAGCAGATGAACATGAAAAAGTCGACATCGCACAGCTACAATGTTCGAAGGAGCGAGAGGAAACATAGCAGCAGCGACAACAGTCCGTTCGACTATGACTTGCTGAAAGAAAAGCGCAAGGACAACCGCTTCATGTACAACGACGGTCGTGCAATGGAGAACACGGAGACTTCGATAAAGTCCTACGATCGCTTCTTCGACGACTCAGACGATGAGCTCGAAGACGACGAGATCCGAGAGAACCGAGCGGCGAAGAAGCTCAACTCGAGTGGAACGCACAAGTATCGATCGCACATTTCGGGCACGGAAGCTGATGACGACGAGAACTCCTCGAACAGTCCAACCAACAAGTCAATTCTGAATACTCCAATCAATGAAACATTGCCTTTACTATCTAGTGACGTTGATGCAACTTCTTTTCATCCGCGCGCGCCACCTCCCGTACTCCCATCTGCTTCAAACTCTCTACGGAGCAAATCGAAGATCCCCCGGCCCAACCGAGGTTCTCTACGCAAAAACTCATCGGTCAGCTCGCCCGACGGCTCAGACAAGAGCGATGGTTACCAAACAAGCATCAACCAATACGATAATCGAATGCCACAATCTGTTGCATATCAGTCGCCCACGTTCCGCAATGCGTCGATCGAACGCACCGGAAGCAGTCAAAGAAGCGACAACAAAATTCGCATAAAAATCAACCAGAAAAACTAAACCGAACAAAAGCACCAGCAATATTTCTTGAACAAATGTTATTAGGAGCTCCGATTTCAGTTCTTATGCATTCCAATACTCTGACCCGCGCTCTCTCTCATGGCTAAGCAGATAACGATAAGAACGAGCAAGTAGCTAGAAGCTTTGACAGTTCAGTTCGCTGCTTCAATGAGATTCATTTTAGGCGTACGCAACAAAGTGTGTTAATAGTTTCTTCTCGATCGGTGTACCTAAATTTTCTACTTCGCATGTTTGGCAAAGCTCGTTCGAGTGCTATTTGACGTAAAACGTAAAAGTTGTAAAATTCGAAATTATTGAAATTCCTGCAAAATTCTACGAAAAAAAAACGAAAATGTGATCAGAAGAATTGTTAGAGACAAAATGAAGAATTTTATTTTTATGCTATTAGCGCAATGTGTAGCGATATTAAGATTTCCCAATCAAAATGTTATTGACGCAAACGTCCTTCGTTCGCTTTATTTATTTCGCAAATGGCAATATTTTGTCTGCTCGTGAAGGCTTTCGGAACTTTCCCAGGCTGTCTTAGTCTAAACTCACTTATGTATGTATCTGCAATCAGCTCGAGTATCGTTTACTGACTAGAGACAAGCGATGTGTGAGATAGGCAAGCGATGTGTGAGATAGACAAGCGATGGTTGAGCTGCCGACTCTTAAGTATCTGCTGGGCTCAAGTAGAACAACTCGTGAGTAACCAGAACGTCATTGGAATCATGATCAGACAGTTACCAGTGCTCTGCTTGAGCTTAACAGTTAGTCACAGATGTTGGTGTTGACCAAGAGAACCCTGACAAGATCAATATTATTTCTGAGTGCTCTCTGATAAACTACTAAAAGCTTGAGCCTAACTAGTCGAGCTGCAGCTTTGACAACACCAAAAGAACTAATCTAGAGACCCGCGACATCGCTTGTAGTTAGACAGAATTCATCTTTTACTCGACGACTCGTTTGTCAAAGCTTTCACATCATAATCATCTTCTCCAGTCTGAAAACTACAGATCAAACCAGCATGAAATATTTCATTTGAATACTCAAGGCAAATGTTTATTCTTTACCATTTAAAAGTTTACTTAATCCTCCAAAAGCATTCGAGATGCAGTAAAATTATTCAAGACGTTAAAGCCAAAATCAGCTTCAAGCATTCCAGTATTTAAAACTTTAGTTTGCAGCGTACAAAGAGAAGCTTCAAGTTTTGGTTTGGACATTGACATTTGTGGAAGAGGAAACTTTTAAAACTGTTGAATAAATGTGAATAAAAAGTCTGCTCGTTTATCAAGTGAACTTTCGCTTTATTCTTATCCGCCAATCTCGCTAAAACAAAGTAAAGATTGAGTGTAAGTTCTGCCAGCTTAGCGTATGGAGGAAACTACGCAAATCACAAAAATTATCGTTCCTCCAGCAATCGTTAGACTCAAATACTCTCGCTTGGTAAACACTCAAAGCGGCTTAGATGAGGCCGCGCTTCTTCTTGTAGTCCTCAAGGTTCAGCGATCGTCGAATCTTCGGTCCAGAGTCTTGGATCTTCTCGACGGGCTTTGGCAGTGCCGCCACATTTGTCATCGGCAACGCGACGTCCAAATCAATCTCAAAGTCATGCAACGAGTACAAGTTATCCGACGACGACTGCTCCTCGTTCCGTCGCTCCTTCTGCTTCGACAACTTCGGAATCTCCGGTGCCATTATAATCTCATCCTCGGGCTCTTGGGCTGAGCGGAAAGCCATTTTAGGTTTCGTTGATCGCCTCGTGAACGGATCCGAAAACTTTTGGCCTTTGTTCGCTCTCGCCTCTTCAATGATTGCCTTCTCAGCCTCCTCAACGTTCTTCTTGCGATTCCGATTGTTAATGTACGAGATCAACGAAATTGATTCAGTTCGTCGCTTGTCGAGATCGTTCGCACGTTCCTCAAGCTCCGAAAGCCTCAATGTGATCTCGTTGGCAACTTCTTCGTTTCCTTGAAGGATCGCAGCGTCTCGTTCCTAAAACATCAACAGCGAATTGTAGACAACGTCGGTTTAGCATTTGATCAACTCACCTTCATCAACTGAGTCTTGCGCATCGCGTAATTGGTGGGATACTTCCGGAATCGATTCTTCTCCTCAATTATTCGGTCAATGTCTTCCTCTTTGAACTCGTAATTGAGCGCTAGTTGGACGTCTTTCTTCTTCTGCTCGATCATGTCGACAGTTGGCATGTCGATACTGGCGCGGGCGCAAATCTCTTTCCACTTCTCGTACTCGCTGTCAGTGAAATCTCTAAAATTACGATCGGTTAGTTCAGTTTACTGGATGACAAAGCGAAGCGACTTACTGGTTCGACACAAACTCCAACCGGAAGACTCGCTCTTGTGTTCCATTTCTCAAGCGAAGTCCTTTGTTTGTGCGCCCTGAGCCGAAGACGTAAACTTTCGGCGTCTCGATGACGCCAGTGATCTCGGCCACTCGATACACGATCTTCTGAGTTGAAGTGTTGTTGCCAATGTTAATTCGTACGAAGCAACCTATGACGGTTTTTTCGAAGATCGGAAGATTGATGAACTTTTCAAGCTTGTAGCGCGATATGCGAAGCTTGTTGAGCTCCTCGAGGGTCGAGACGTAGACTGGTTTCTTGTAAACTGCTGCTTGAGATTTGCCGTCTTCCGAATCGGAGCTGGTGGACGAACGACTGGATGACGAACGACGACCGTCTTGCGATAATTTCTCTTCGCTGTCGCTGTCACTGTCGTCGGAGTAAATGTCTCGTGCCTTCAACTTCACTGATGAAGACTTCTCATGCTCGTCCAGCTCCTCCTTTTCGTCTTCGTTCTGCTTGAGCGCCACTGTTCGCTCGACCTCGCGCTTCTGCTTTCCTTCACGACGGGCTTTGAGTTGAGCCATGGCGCTGCTTCGTTTGTCATCTGTTTTGTTCATCTCTACGTTCTTCTTTCTCTCCTTGCTGCGCTCTTTAGGATCGAAGAACTCGTTCAACTTGTCGGGATCATCTTCCTCTGTTGGCGTGCCGAACAGATGTGATGTGGCTGAGATTGGATCATCAACTGCACTGGATACTTGAGCTTTGACTGGCTTCTCGATAACTTTCTTGGCTGCTGGTCTTTTCGTTGCTGGCTTCTTAAACGTCTTGTTCTTGGCGTTTTCATTCCTTCGCGACTGCTTCAGCTTCCTTTCAATCTCCCATCGTCGCTTGAGCTGATCTCGTCGCTCAGCTCGCTTGAAAAGTTCGGTCTCTCGTTCTTTCTCTGACAACTTTTCGAGGTAATTACGGTCAGTCTCGTTTCCCATCAGATCGTCACCAAAGCCATCGTCAAACTCGCTGTTGCTCGACTCGTCGCCTGACTCGCTCGATATCTGGCCTTCCTCCAAATCATCTGATTTGTTTCCATCATCAGGCGAGGCGATGGTTGGCGTTGCGATTGGAGCTGGTGGCGATGCAATTTTCATCGGAATATCTTCCTTCCCGCTGTCGTCGGCGGAGTCCTCGGAAGACGACGATGAGTGCGTCATGCGGCGTGACTTCTTTGACTTTCGTCGGCTGTCTGAGCCATCAGAGTCGGAATTTTGTCGCTTTTTCGAGTTATCCGAACTGTTGCTGCTATCTTCGTCTGAACTGCCAGAATCCATCACTTCCTTACGTTTCTTCATCTTCGCTACTGTGTGGTATTGCTTCGTTGATGCTTACGACAAGAGTGACGAGAATAAACGAAATTAAATAAGAAAAGCTTTTTCGCTTTTCGCTGATCCGAGATGACAAAATCTTCTCGATTTTTTAACGAAACTTTTTAAATTCTCGTCGTATTTAAATTAACCGTTAAAGATTTCAAAGGGAAAATATTTTATTTTCAATTAATATTTAGACATTTACTTCACACTCAAATAAACCAAAAACTCAACTTTGGGCCTTAACGGAAAATAAATGGAGAGAGAAGTAGCTTTAAGCTTAATCGTCTGGTTTGTAAAATTCCAACTAATAGAGTCGCGATCAATTGACGGATAACTTCAAGTTAAACTCGTTACTCAGCTTGTTACCAGCGAGAAACTGACTAAAAACGTTCTGCGATGTGTTATAGAAAGTGAGTGAAGCGATGTGCCCGTTGTTCATCACTTCAAAGATTATGTCTTGGTAGCCGTAGCAGAAGGTTGAACCGAAAAGGTTTGAGCAGTTGGTCGACGAAGCTCTGTGAAGAACGACTGGTCTTTCAGATGGATTTAAACGGGAATTGATGGATTCCCATTTGGAATAAGCATTCACAATAACTGGGCTGGTGGCTTGATCATCACCGGAGAGCCTGAAAGATATAAAATTGCAATTAGTGTCAAAGCCATCGAACGAAACAAGCTAAACCAAAAGAAAGCTTTTCAACTCACCTATCGGCATTCAATTCAAGTTTGAATTCACAACGATGATACATGTTGAAGTTATAATGACCGGGATAGTTCGTGTGGAGTATGAACTTCTTTGCTTTCTGAGTTCGTGCATCGAACAGAATATCCAAGCCGAGTGTAAAGTAGTTGAAGAAGAAATCGCTGCGACGATTCTGAACACGTTTATGTGCTGATGGAGAATGGATCTTCATTTTGTCTTCAGACTTGTAGAAGACGCGCGACGGTGCTCCTAAGTTTGTGCAAACATCCTGACAGCAATCGCCGAAGAGAACGTCTCGAGTAAAGCTTTGTTTTCGTGGCTCAAGAGAGCGGACTGATCCTTCAGTGAAGATGCTAAGGCGCAGGCCTTTCGTCCCACTCGAGTTTCTGATGACACTTGCAGATTCAATGTAGAGCTGTTTATTGTAGCATTGCAGTGGCATGGGCGGTGGCTTGCAATCTTGGAATTTGTTGCCACAGTACAGAGCCATCTTAGTCACAACAGGCGAGTTGCCAGGTCCAAAGTGAAGAGATCCGAGGCCGTGGCTGGCGAAGTTTGCCTGCATTTTACTGTCGACATGGAAGTAGAATGTTAGTCCTCTAAAGTTCAAAGCAAATGAGTTCTTGGCAGCGTCGTAGACCGCGGGATGCGTCGAGCCAAAAGAATTCTCGATTTGCTCGATCGATGGCAACACTTCAGGTGAGTTGAAGTGAAGCCCGCAGTACCGGAGTCGAACGAGCTTCATGTTAAATATTTCGATAGCCTTGAGGCGTTGAGAAACTGCATCGAAAATTAATCGAAGGCCACTCAAGGGCAAGTTGATCACCAGATCAACTCCAAGCGGATCCTACAACAAAGTTTAAGTTGTTGAGGGAGTGACAGGCAACGGGAAGCGACTTACATGCTCGCTATACAGCACTTGAACATTCTTGATGGTTCCAACCTGCGTTTGGATGATTGCAACAGCTTGAGAAAAATGCATTCCTTGTAAAAGAGAAAAAGAAAACAAATTGGCGACTTCAATAACAAAGAACAAAGAAAAGTCTCACCAAGAATGAATTCCCACGATTTCTCGGGACTTCCGAGACTTCTTTCAGGAATGACTTCAAGATCAAGCATTTTAATCTCTGTTTTGCAGGTCTCGCACTTTGAATAAGTAATTTTGAAGGATTTTTGTGGAACAACAATGAGAAATTTCAATCAGTTTTGCGTATTAAAATAAAGGACGAAAAATCGAGCAACTCGACGACTTAACGAACGTCCGTTTGAATCTAAGACGACTGTTAAATGTTTTAAAATTTTGTCATCTCAGATTCGAATGAAAGACAAACTGAAAACTATGAAATTTTTAAAATAATAGCAGAGCTCGAAACTCTGCAAGGAATTCCCCGAAACATTTCGATAAAGATCCAGCAGATTTATTAGAAAACGCTCAATAAATCACACGTCAACTTACAGAATAGTTTTAAGCAGTTCGTTGAGTTTGTCGCCTCGATATCCCGAAATTCCGCCCTTACTGAAGCTAAGACCTTTCTTGCCGATCCAGCCGTCTTTCGGGTTGGGGAGAATGAAGGGATATATAGCTTTCGTGATTTTGTCGAAGTTGTTGCCGGTTGTGAACACTTCATGCACGATATCCTCAACGCAAATCACTCCGTCCTGGCCAAAGATTTCCTCGATCTGTGTGTTGCTGGAAATCGCAGTCTTCTTGCCTTTGTATTTGATGAATCCGTACTTGAATATAAGATCGCGGACTGTTCCAACGTTTGGCGTTCCATAGATCACGTAGGGCTCGAGGAGACTAAGACAAGCTTTGACGTCTGGCGTGAATCGAAGGAAGACAGCTTGATGCATTCGACGCAAGCCCAGCTGGTTGAGAAGATTGATGCACTGCTCAGAAGCAATGTGTGTTCTACAACGATGTCAAGATAAGAAACAATCGAGCGTGGATCAAATGCGTTTGACTTACCCTCGATGACGGAGAACAACAATCAAAGCTCCGTCTTTCATGTAGTTTCTCTCGATTCCGTTTCTCATCAGCTCCCGCTTGATTCGCTTGTCATCACGCTCTGCCTTGCGATACTCAGCCACGAAGAACTCTGGTTTCTTGAAGTGATCTCCGCTGTTTGTTTTCACGATTTTCCTTTTCAAGTTCTTGCGAAGGTTCGTCTGCTTCTGCGCGATTCTCCGCTTTCTGTGGGTCAGCACTGTGACCTGCTTCGATGGCAGCTTGTTCGGAATCGCGTATTTTTCCATTTCAGTGATTTATCGGAGAATCGCAGACTTGATTTTAAGAGCAGCAAGGTTTGGGGTTAAACTTCAGCGGGCCTTCGATCGCATGGCAAGTTTCGCTAGTCGTTTGCTCCTTTCAAACGTAAACAAACAAGTGATTCCTTCAGAATGGAAATTGATATGGAAATCGACGATCTAGGAGCTGCCGGGGGCGATGAGTTCGAAGAGGAAGAGTATCTGGTGTACATAGACATCGATCCAACGTCGCTGGCTGAAGAACAAATGAGAGATGCAAAGAAAATGAAAATTCTCGGATTGGACACCAAAAAGCCTCTGCTGCAGATTAACAATCAGTTCTTCGAAGGTGAATTCGATCTGTCGATGGGAACGCATGTCTTCTTCGAGATGGACGAAGACAGACCAGTTGACGAACTATACGGCAAGTGCGAAAGATATTACAAGTTTGCCGCCAAAACGAACAAACTGCTGAAGATGTCGAGAGTTCTGATTAAAGATAAAGCTACGGAGATGAAGCCTCCACAAAAGAAAGAATCTCCTAGCGTCAAAGGACAGCCAATGATTTCGCGAACTTACGAGCAAGCATTGAACCAATTTCTTGAACCGGGACGGAAGCCACCAAGGAAGATCCCGAAGGAGTTCAACTGCGAGCATCTCGTGGCAGGGTCGGCAAGCAATCTCGAGACTGAAAGAAAAGAAAATAAAAGCTGATCTCTTCAGCAGAGCCTCCACAATCTTTTTCACATAACAAACCAAGTCTGGTAATCCAATAATCGATTGATTAGTTTCATAACAATGTAAGCAAGCTGAACCACGTAATCATGAACTTAACTTCGTCAACAAAGCCTCGTCATTCTCGTGAAACCTCCGTGATAACGAGTAAAACCGTGCGCACTCAATCTCGCAAATTCTCAAGTGGCAGCTTGTTTATTTCACCCGAAGCGGATTTCCACACCTCACCCACTTCATGACAGACAATCGATATAAAAGCGTTTGCGAGCGCGAAGAAAATTCATAACAAGTCGTTAAGTTGAAGGAACACTTAAGAGAAACAATCAGCAATGGGTCTACCATACGAGCAGCTTGAGAAATCACGGAAAGGATCAGCCACCCTCCACCAAATGAACGCCTTGAGAGACTGTCCCCAGTGCCAACCTTGGTTCCGCAAGGCAGAGAAGTCGACGAGTACCAAAAGACAATCTTCTCTGGTGACTTTCATCGCTGCGAGTCATCAGTGGAACAAATGACAGGCTGAAAAACGAATTCTTGACGATCTCGGAGCTTCAATGGAAAAGAATTTAGGTTTAGAAAATGATTTTATTACTTTGAAAATAAAAAATATTTGAACAAATATAAGCTTGAACCTTAAATATTCAATTCTCCTTGCAGTTGTCGCAGTACTTCTGACACGGCTTGGTGTCGTCTCCAAAACATTCAGCCAAGAACTGACGGCGACATTTTGAAGTCAACAGGTACTCGTTCATGGGCATCTTGTTCCTTAGATCGTTTTTCTCGTAATAAATCGAAGCGTACGCGAGCTCGCCAGCCGTACCAGCTCGACCCGATTCCTAAACAGACAGAATAGAAAGTCTTGTAAAGCCAACAATTCCGTTGCTTACCTGGTAATAGGCCCGATAATTCATCGGGATCCCGTAGTGGATGACGAACTTAACAGAATCTTTGATGATTCCAACTCCAAAGCAACCGGTGGTCGCAACCATGACCGGAACTGCGTTGGACATCCAAGCGTTGTAGCTTCGTTGGCGTTCTTGTTTATTCAAATTTCGATGGTAAATGGTCGACGGGATGTTCAACTTCTTCAACTCGTCGCAAACCAGTCCCATGTCTCTGGGTCCATGCACGTAAACGATTCCACTTGGAATTCTCTTCGATCCTTCGGCGAAAGTTTTTATCTTCGACAGGAAGTCGAGGTTTCTTTCATCCAATCCGATTACATCGTAGACGATGTCCGTTCTGACGCTGCTCGATCTAATCGTCTTTAGATCTTCTGTCATTTTCAATTCTTCAACGATTTCGTTGATCGTTTCATCTGACGCTGTGGTTAGAGCTACGAAAGGAACTTCCGGGTGCTTCAACCGAAGCTCCTTAAGTTTACCAAACGACGATCGATATTCGACGTCATCCAACACGCAGTGGGCTTCGTCGATCACAACGCGACTTATCAATTTCTTGTCGAACAGCTTGTCAAGAATATTTTCCCTTTCTGCCATCTCAGGTGTCAAATAAAAGAATTTGATGCTTCCTGGCTCGTCAATCAGTTGCTCGCGAATCTCATCACGTTCGCCGTATGACGTTCCACTGTTAATGCTTTCAGTTTCGAGACCTCGGTCGTTCAAAAAATTGGATTGGTTCTCCATCAGGCTCAGAGTCGGAGAGACCACGACAGTCGTTTTCAACTCCGGCTGCAGAAGACCTGTAATGAAAATGTGATTCATAATGTTATTTTTTTTCTCGTCAGCGTCTTGAGAATTGAATGATCGCGAATTATTCGCGTTTATTTTTAGACTCGAGTAACAAAAAAAAATTTGTTATCTGTCGGAAGAATTCTTACACGGCAGTTGGAAGCATAGCGATTTGCCTGCGCTCGTAGCCATCGAGACGATGACGTTCTTAGCTCCACTCAGAACAGCTTCGACAGCTTCCTTCTGGGCTGAGCTCTTGTAGTCGGAATAAAGAAACCGAGCCAACATAATTTTACGAATTTCACAATCAGCGATAGCAGCAGACATTTTTCCTTTAATTGATTATGCAACGAATAATCACAAGAACTTAATCACACACTTGCAGGCTCGAGGAGAAGAACAGCAAAACTTTCACTAGATTAATTCGTTGGTTTCCGGGTTAATTCGTTGGTTTTACCTCTAACGGTCTTCACTACTCAATGATCAATTCTTGACTGAAAGTTAGAAGAACAAAGTTGCTCGAGTTGCGCTTTTATTCCAGAAGATTTCACCAGATTTCGTTATACAGTACATTAGATATATACTTGACGCAGTTAACGACAGGTTTTTGTAGCGAAATATATAAATATCCCAAGGTCAAGTTGTCAGTAAACTTTGAGTGATTCGAGAGGAACTTTCGATTTCAGTTCATTTTGAGCTCAAAATCAAACAAATTCGTACCAGGAGTTCAGGAAACATTGAGTGGTTTTCGCTTTCTGCAACGATCTTGACCTACATCAACCGTTCAAGGCGATCACGAGGGCCAGAAACTGAATGAGCCCTGAGAGGAAGTCGGAACTTCTTTTGTTTACAACTTTCCCAAAGTCAAAATAAAGAATTTTGTGTTTTTATCTACAACTCAATAATTCCTTGTGCGATCGCGATGGATTCCAGCGAGAAGATTTGCCGGGTTTGCCTGCAATCTGGAGCCAACTTGGATTACACTTCGATATTCGCCAGCGGCCACGAAATTGCGCCAAAGATTTTCGAGATCTCGTCTGTGAAGGTTTGAGAACAATTCAATGATTTAAACTAATGTAGCTTACGATGACTCTGACTGTAGATAGCTGAACAAACGGAGGAGACCGCGGTGATTTGTCAGATCTGCCTTAAAGAACTCTTCCAGTGCATTCTGTTCCGCAAGAAATGCCAAAGCTCTGATGAATATTTCAGAGCGACTTTGCCTAAAGCTGAAGAGCCTGAAGGCACAGAAGAGCTGAAAAAGGAAGAATCGGATGGTCAAGCGAACGTCAATGTTGAGCTGCAAACGGAAGACTTCTTGGTTTCTCAGTTCCATGACAGCGATGGGAACGACGTCGAAGAATTCTACGAAATCAAATTTCTAGACGAGAAATCGAAGACTGTCAAATGTAAACCAACAAGGAAGAAGCCAACAGAGAAGAAAATTAGCTCGTGAGTATCAAATGAACTCTAATCAAACGATGGAACCAACAGCTTACGTTTTCAAGTCTCCAATGTCGATACTGCGGCATTCGTCTGTCGAGGAGAAACCGGCGGATCGAGCATGAGCGACTGCACTTGATCGACCAGACCCAGCAGCTCTACGAATGTTCGTTTTGCGGCAAATCATTCAATCAGAAGTTCGGTATGACAATTCGGACTTCCCATGGAACTCGAGATCCTAATCTTGCGACCATTCCCATTCCATTACAGGCTTGATCCCTCACTTCAAAAAGTATCACAACTTTACTATGTAAGCGAACTTGATCGTTGCTGCTTCCCTGTTCTTTATTGCTGTCACATCTAGAGATCTAAATTTTCGACTCAATCGTGCACAGTTTTTCTTCCAACCTGTTACTTCCTTGTGCTACACCTAAAGGTCTAATTGAACTTTTCATTTCAGAGGTCCAACTGAGAAATGGAAATGCGCTATTTGCGTGAACAAAGTCCTGCCGCCTGGCAACATGGCACTGCACTATGAGACGTACCATTCGGATGTTTGCTGCGCTTATAACTCGAAGGCCCTTGCAACCAACCTTGATCAGTTCGCAGACGTGATTGAACCGAAGAGAGCGCCGAGAACTCGAAAGCAATCCGGCCGACCGAAACCTCCGGTTAACTTCTGGCCTTGCTCAATCTGCGGTGAGTTTCTTGGATCCTGAAATCCACTCGCGTTACCAAATCGTCATTCAAATCTAGGAAATAGCTTTTCAAACTACCAGCGCTACCATCGACATCTGAAAGAAGTCCACGAAGTGAACTGCAATCAAGTGATACAGGAAACAGCCGCCCTACAAAACTCTGCTGTGATCAGTTACGATTACAATGCTGAGAAGCAGAACGAGTAAGAAATAATCTTGAGTTGTCTCAGGGCCAAATTACATTTTCACTTTCTAGCAAAAGTGTGAAATTCCCTTGCACGACTTGCGGAAAAGCATTCGCTTCAGTTATGACAGTCCGAGCGCACGAGAAAACTCATCTCAACGTAGAATACATTTGTGATCACTGCGGCTCTTCCTTCCGCGTCAAAGCTTATCTCACCGCTCACGTTCAAAAGGTCCACATGAAACTGAAAAAGTTCAAGTGCAGCATCGAGAACTGTTCGGCGTCGTTCGTCCATCGAGAGCTGCTCAATTATCACGTCCGAAAGCATCTGAACATTCGGAACTTCTCCTGTCGATACTGCGGGAAAACGTTCGTAACGAGATCTTGCTGCAAGATCCACGAAAGGTTGGAAATTGATTTGTCTTTAGCTGCGATGGTCACTAACAATTTTTTCCAGAATTCACACGGACGAACGACCGTACAGCTGCAAGTATTGCGAACGAACCTTCATCCATCACTCTGATCATCGACGCCATGAAATGCGACACGAAGCCAAACATGCAAGTTGAATAGGATTTTAGTTTGCACTCGTTTTATTTAAACTTTATTACAGAATAATTTCGAAGCTACAGAGGAAAAGCAAGAGTTTCAAGTTGCCGAACAATTCATCATTGACGGTTGAGATAGAATAAAGTTAGATACAAAATATAGAAAACATGTTCTCTTTGCTCTTACAATTGTTGCAGCTCTTACAACCTTCAGTATCATCTCCATTTACTTTTAAGCTTTGCAATTGTCGCAGTACTTCTGACACGGCTTGGTGTCATCTCCAAAACGTTCAGCCATAAACTGGCGTCGGCATTTTGGCGTCAACAGATAGTCGTTCATGGCCATCTTGTTCCTTAGATCGTTTTTCTCGTAATAAACCGAGGAGTACGCAAGTTCGCCAGACGCCCCGGCTCGACCAGATTGCTGTAATAAATAAAGGGAAAGTTTTACTTTCTTACGAGTTTGTCCACTCGATTGTTACCTGATAATATGATCGAATGTTTCTCGGAATCCCGTAGTGGATAACAAACTTGACGCATTCTTTGATGATTCCAGATCCAAAGCAACCCCAAGTCGCAACCATGACCGGAACTGCGTTGGACATCCAAGCGTTGTAGCTTCGTTGGCGTTCTTGTTCATCTAAGTTACGATGGTAAATAGTTGACGGGATGTTCAGCTTCTCTAGCTTCTCGCAGACCAGTCCCATATCTCTGGGACCAACGACGTAGATAATTCCGCTTGGCATTTCCTTGGGCTCCAGGCGATCGAAATCTGGGGCTAACTGTTTGATCTTATTTAGGAAATCAAAGTTTCTTTCATCCAATCCGACAACATCATACACAATGTTGAACCTCACGCTGCTCGATCTAACCGTCTTGAGATCTTCTGTCATTTTCAATTCCTCAATGATTTCGTTGATTGTTTCATCTGACGCTGTGGTTAGAGCTACGAAAGGAACTTCTGGGTGCTTCAACCGAAGCTCCTTAAGTTTACCAAACGACGATCGGTATTCGACGTCATCCAACACGCAGTGCGCTTCGTCGATCACTACGCGACTTATCAATTTCTTGTCGAACAGTTTGTCAAGAATGTTTTCCCTTTCTGCCATCTCAGGCGTCAAATATAAGAATTTGATGCTTCCTGGCTCGTCAATCACGAATATTGTGATGAAAAACTTTGACGTGTCGTTGGAGTTGAAACAAAGTCCTCCATGATTTATTGGGACAGATTTCGCAAGGATATCTAATCTTGTAAAGATGACGCTTCTTAATGTGAACAGTCATTTCACCTCTGCCTTTGAATTTATTGCCACAAAGATCCTGGAATGATGAATTTCATAGAAACGAGAGCTTAAGGGTTCGGTCAGCAAGTGAACTCACGCAATACCAATATTCCTCTGGCGAGAGAACGCGATGAGTCTTCTCATGAGTCGATAGATTTCCTTTGCTTTTCAGAATCTTGCCGCATATCGAGCAAGGAAGGTGATCTTCATTTCTTTAACACAAACGTATCGATTACAAAATGGGTAACGTGACAAGCTCTCTGAACTTACTTCTTCTTGTACGACAAAGTTTTGAGATGGGATGCGCGGATGTGACGAAGAAGATAATATTTTAGCGGGAAGTCTTTTCCACAAATATCACTGGAAATCATGTTCAATAGTTAGCTGGAACTTCAAGCACAAAGCTTATCAATCTCACCATAAAAACCTTTCTGAGTAATTGATGAACTCGTGTCTGACTCGGATGTGGTCGTTGAGGCTGTGCTTGCTTGTCAGAAACTTGTTGCAGTACGGACAGTTGAGGCCTACTAACTTCTCTTTGAATATTTCGTCTCCCTCTGTTCTTGGCTTTCCCTTCGAACGTTTTCCCTTCCGGATCTCTTGCTTGAGGTGGAAGCTTTTGATATGACGGTTGAGATAATATTTCATCTTGAAGAGTCTTTCGCAATGCGGGCATTTAAACATGTCGCACTCGTCGAGCTTCTGATGGATGGCCCGCATGTGATCCTTCAAAGAATGAACACTAGTGAAGGTCTTGAAGCAGAGATTACACTGCGCCATCCCATCTGCTTGCCTAAAAATAAGATTTTTAGTTCCTTCCTCGAGTTAATTTCGTTTCTCGTCTCACCCAAGTTCATATTCTCGATACTCTTGAGCTCGTCTCCTGAGTTTCCGTTTCCTGCGGTATTCCTCATAGTCGGTGACGCTTCCGCTGCTGTCGCTATAAAGCTCTTCTTGCTTAGTTCTTCTCAACAGATCAGCCAAGTTGCTCGATTCTTGGATTCCGTCAAGGTTCTCGTCGAGAATTGTGTCGATATTGTCAAATAAACTATTGTCGTCTGCTGGCTCGTCTTTTATCACTTTCTCTTCGTCGGCCACGATCTCCTCCTTAACTTTGAAGTTTTCCTGCGAGTCAATCGAAGCAAGGAAGTCGAGTATTGATGGTTTGTTGAAGTAGACGTCGGACTCGCGACATTTGTTGCGAAGTTTGATAGCAATCGACAGTTCTTGAGCGCAGGTGACACAAATGAGTGGAGGGACCTTGTTGCTGTTGTTTCGCAATACCTGAAAGATGGAATTCATCAGCAATCAGCCACAGCAGCGGCGATGTTGACCTCAAACCTTGACTCCGCAAATCACATAAATTCCAAGTGCAAGTTTATTGCTTTTCTTGTAAATGGGCATCAGCTCTCCATCGCCTTCACCTTCCCTGCAAACCCTGCAGATCCTTAACTCTGCCTCCATCAGCGATGAATCTGTTCACGAGCAACTTCTGTCAGATTTCTTGGATTAAAATTTTGAAATGTTTTTACTATTTTTCTTTTTCCGCGATGACAAATTTAAAAATTCAAAATTTGTCGTTAATTTTTATTAAAATCAAATTTCTTTTCATTAGTTTTTTCGTGTAAATTAAAGTAGAAACAGAAATGTACATTTACTTTAAACAAAATTGTTATTCAAAGCAGACAGGCGAGCAAAATCATTAGAAACGTTTGCTCTTTCCTATTAAAGTAGATTATTCCGTTGAATCCCTCGATTGCCATTAAAATTCAGGTTTCCAGCCTAGCAATAAGGAAACTCTCACCAGTCCACGCCTGTTGTTGCTTCCTTAGTCTTTTCAATTCTTCTTATGCTAGCCGACGAGTGTTTGATTTGTGGAACGGGCTTGTGCAGCGGCTTTACGATATGACACAGCTATTTTTCGACGCGGGATTGCTCCCGTTGTTGTCTTTCTCAATGTGCACGAGAAGCTGCAGAAAGATGTCATCGACCGATTCGTTTTGCTTTGCTGAAGTTTCTAGGAAAGTCGCCTTCCATGTCTCGGCAAGCTTCTTGCCTTCGTCGAATGTCACGGCGCGCTCTTGGTGCAAATCTGTTTTGTTGCCCACGAGGACGATTGGAACGCTACAAGTGATTCGGGTTATCGATTAATCCCTCAAGTGGGTGCGTGATACTCACTAAGCTTTGCCCATCACGTCGATGAGCTTCTCGTAGATGATTTTGATGACTTCGAAGGACTTCTGGCTAGTAATGGAGTAGACGAGCACGTACCCATGAAAGTCCATCGAGTATTGAGCTGGGAAGATGCTGTACTCGTCCTGACCGGCTGTATCCACCAGCTTAACTTCGTAATCGGAATTATTGATTCGTGTGACTTTACTAAACGCTGCGAGGGTGATAAGAAAACATCAACACCAGTTATTGAACGATAATCAACAGCTGTGGCAGTCAAAACAAACAGAGCACAACGCCTTGGGATGTGAAATTGAAATGGGATGAGGTGATAAGGACAAGGGAATCTCTTAATCGTGCCCTAGGCCTCACAGAAACTCACTATTCTCTATTGTTGGATCGTAGCTGTCGACGAATTGACCTTGAATAAAGCAAGAAACGCAAAATGTTTTAATGAACTCAGTTGATAAGCCAGTCGTAAAATTTACCTTCGACAAACTGAATGGAGAGCGACGATTTTCCTGCAATTGAACGAGATGCGCAATTAGCATTGATACAGGAAGCGATCGTGTCAGATCGAATCGCTCTAATTCCAAACCAAACAAAGCGAAATGAAGAACGAAGAATTCCTGACGAGATGCAATCACTCGCTTACCCACTGAACGATATCCCATCATCGCGATATTTCTTCGTTTCGGCGGCATTGTTGAAATTCGGTTAACTTTGCTAGGAATTCGTGTCAAACGAAATATTTGATTTCAGTGGCGATTTGATATTTTTTATGAGAAATTCACTGAGAAGACAAAACTTTAGAATTTGAATTTCCGGCAGTTAAAATTTTGGTAAAGTTTAACGGTTTTTGGTTTGAATTCGTCAACAAAAATATTTTCAGTCTTCTCAGATTTAAGTTTCACGTGCGAATTAATTTAAATGCTGGAATTATGGGTTTGACGAAGCAATACTTGAAATACAAGCACTCAGCGACCTTCAACATCATCGCAAGCTCGAGAGCTAATGGAGTCTTCGTGGATTACAACAGTACAAGCGGGAGATACTTTGCGAGCGGCGCAGCTGAAAATATTCTGATCTGGGATTTGAGGTAAACACGAAATAAACTGAGTCTGTTTTGTTCTAACGATTCCCACTTGTAGAACCGGCGACAAAGTGTCAGAACTGTACAGAGACAAAGAGGAAGTGACATGTCTCGAAGCTTGTGGAGGAAAACTCGCAGCCGGTTACGAAGATGGAAATGTGGTTGTCTTCAATCTTGAGACTCAGACGATCGAAAGCGTTTTAACGTTGCACAAATCGGCCGTGCAGTGCCTCAAGTTTGACAGCCAAGGACTCAAGCTAATCTCTGGCGGACTCGACACGGATTTAGTTGTATCGGATGTCGTTGACCAAGTTGGAAAACATCGCTTGATCGGCCACTCTGGAGCTATCACGTCGTGTCACTTCATCGAAAAGTACAAGGATGTCGCTGTATCGAGCTCGAAGGACATGCAGATCAAGTTCTGGAACATTGAGACGCAGTTCTGCTTTAGGACGATCGCTGACAATCACGCTGAAGTCTGGGGAGTTCGTCTGCTTCGCGACGATTCATTTTTAGTGACTGGATCGAAAGAAAACGCACTTCGAGTCTACAAGTTGAGTGAAAACAAACAACAGACAGAAAGCGCATCAAATGACTTATTCATCGACGACGCTGTCAGTCCATTCAAATGTAATTTCGTCGGCAGTATTCAGCGATCGGGAAAGGGCAGAACAGTCAACCTGTTGTCTGACAAAGAAGGAAGAGTTCTCGCGTGCGGTGGAACAGACGATGAGATTGAACTCTTCTACTTCTGCTCATTGGACGAGTCGTTGCAACGTCTTACAAAGCGATTAAAGAAGCTGTCAGTAGCGAAGTCAACAGATGCCACAAAAGACTTGAGCTTGGCCGACGAAATCCGCAGAGTTGCGTACATCAAAACTAAGGAGAAAGTGAAGTCGATTGATTTGCTCTTGAGTGCCAGCAACGAACTGAGAGTGGGCATAACATTTGCCAACAATCTTGTTAGGCTTTACAGTATCTTGGACATTGGTCAAAAGAACCCAGAACCTCAGCTCATCCGCTCGATATCTCAGCAAGGTCATCACACCGAAGTCAGAAGCGTTTCCTTCAGCTCCGATAATCTCGCTATTGCGTCTGGTAGCGGCGACTCATTAAAATTGTGGAACAAATCATCGCTCGACTGCTTGCGAACAGTTGAAACTGAATACATTTTGAGTTCTTGCTTCGTTCCTGGTGATCGGCACGTTCTACTCGGAACTAAAAGCGGAAAACTCGTTATTGTCGACATTGCGATCGGTGAAATTATCGAGACGATTCCAGCTCACGAGAAGGAGTTGTGGAGCGTGAGTCTTCTGCCAGACCTACGAGGATGCATCACCGGGGGCGGAGACTCGACTGTCAAGTTCTGGTCGTTCGAATTGATCAGCGATCCTAACAACGACAGCCAAAAGATTTTGTCTTTGATACACAAGAACACGCTGCAGTTAGAAGAAAATGTTCTCAGTGTCAAAGTCACACCGGATGGCAAATATGTTGCGTGCGCCTTGCTCGATCTGACGGTGAAAATATTCTTCATGGACTCTTTCAAGTTCTTCCTCTCGCTCTACGGACACAAGCTGCCAGTTCTCTGCTTGGACATTTGCTACGACAACACGTTGATTGCGACAGGCTCAGCAGACAGAAACGTCAAGATTTGGGGTTTGGACTTTGGTGATTGCCATCGATCGCTTTTCGCTCACGACGATTCCGTTATGGCTCTTCAGTTTATTCCCAAAACTCATTTGTTCTTCACATGCGGCAAAGATGGAAAGATCAAGCAGTGGGACGCGGACACGTTTGATAAGATTCTTACTCTTCCTGGACATATCGGCGAGGCCTACAACCTTTGTGTGAGTCCCAACGGTCGCTACGTAGTTTCGTGTGGTTCTGATCGCACAATTAGAATGTTTGAAAGAACAAGCGAGCCGCTCGTTCTTCAAGACGAACAGGAGGAAGAGCGAGAAGAGGCAGAGAACAAAACGCTAGCTACAGGAGAAGAATCAACCGTGCCAGGCTTGCCCGGACTCAATTTGCCTTCGAGAAAAACTGTTGGATCAGAGAAAGCCGCTGAAAGCATTTTAGAATGCTTGGAGATCAGCAAGAAGTTTGATGAAGAGGAGCCGACAGACATTCCAGCGATCATGGTTTTCTACGAGGCCAAGAACACCGACGACTATCTTCTGACCGTCCTATCCAAGATCAGAGCGAGTGATTTAGAGGAAGCTTTACTGCTCCTTCCTTTCTCCACAGTCTGCGAGATTCTCGAGAAGCTTCCGAAGATGGCAGAGCAGCGCAGAGACGAGACGGAGCTAATCTGCAAAGTCGTTCTGTTCCTGTTCAGGATTCACCACAAACCAATTGTGACAAATCAAGTGCTGCTGCCGTCGATCCAGAAACTTATCCGGAGCCTCGAATCGTCTGTCGTTGAACTGAGAGACATGATCGGCTCGAACGTGCACTCAATGGGACTGCTGCAGAGGAGAATTGAAGACCAGGACAAGGTTGAATTGTTCAAGGACGCGACGAAGGCAAGGAAAGTGAAAGACAGGAAACAGAAGAAGCGAAGAATCGCCAAACGGCTTCACATGCAAATGACAGCTTAATGCAGTCGAGGAAAATATTTTTACTGAATTTTAATAAAACTTTTCACTCTGAAAAATCAGCAAATTGATTTTCACGGCACGACACACAATCCAGAATTTAAAGCTCCGTGTGCTTCGAGGGGAACTTCTTCAACACGGCATGGTAAAGGTTGTAGAACGCGTAGATAGAAACGCAGATAATCGTCAGCAAAGCTCCACCAAAAGCGATTGACAAGAAGTTTCCGTCGATGATCCCTGAAGTTTGCTTTGTGCTGTTCCAGAACTCACTTGAATCTTCGAATAGAAATCAGTTAGGTTGAAGCTTCTGGCTTCGAATTGATTGTACCTGGCGTAGTGTTCGAGTGCTGCTGTCTATCAGCCACCAATCGCTTCATCGCGTTCAGTCTTTCTCGCAACACCTCGACGGACTCGTTCGCCAAATCGTCTGTAAAGATTACTTGACAATCAGCTCTCCCGATGGCTCCTTAAGGTTCTTACCATCTTGACCAGTTTTCCCTTTCGCTGATTTCGACATTTTCCCTAAAATCTTTTGGAACTGTGGCAGAGTCTGAAAGAGAAAATATCGATTTTCCTCTCGAACGATCCTGAATCTTCCTCGCTCGTCACTGCGCAGCATCAGACGCCGCACAGATTTCAAACGAATTCGTTGCTGAATGCATCACAATTTTATTCGCGTACTTCTATATTACATTAAATAATTATCGACTTATGCTTAGTAATTACGCGTAAGTATTGAAATGAGGGTACAGATCTCGTCTATGTTCAGTTAATTCGCGCAATGAACTTGAATCGTTTAGTGACACAAAACAGAAATTTCATGCTTGACATTGTGTAGAGTTTGCTAGAAAAATATAAAGCGCATAAGAGATACAAAGCTTATTTAGGCATCAGCGGCAAGTTTTGAGGAACAAACTCGACGAAGCTCGATGGGAATTGTCCGTACTCTCCAACTGCATTCGATCCGTAAAGCCACTCGGCGTTTATCTCATAGAGAACATTAACGATTTCGTTTTCCTGGAAGCGGAACAAAGTCAGAAATTAATACCGAGAAGAATGTTTGATAAGAGATTTGCGCAACTGGCGTCGACGCCCACAGCTTCTGGCGTTTCATCTCTTATCAGTCAATGGACTTTCATCGCTTGAATGAAACGCGTCTCATTCAATGAAATGAAAGAACGTCATTTCGTACCTTTATCGTCAAATCCTCGTCAGTCTCCGCGTTGAAGTTGTACAGAGCGCGAATGTGATGACCCTCGACAGCAGGACTAACCGATGCGCTACGCGACGCGGTGCCCGAGTCAGGTTCAACCTGCAGCGGCACGCGAACATCCACATAGCTTATCGGAAATATTCCTTCACAGCCTCGCTTATTGCGACCATACATCCACTCGTCATTCATTTGCTTGAGTAAATAAACTTTCTCGTTTGCCTGTTTATAGAAGAAACAGAAAATGAAACAAACGTCTTGTTGCGTGAAAGATCTGTACTCACTTTGATGTTCAGATCCTCAACAACATCGCTATCGAAGTCGTACAAAACGATTGCGTAACTGCTGCTTTCATGCTCTTCGCCTGCGGCAATCTCTTCTGTAAGACAAGGCGGGGGTGGTGGAGGGATTGTTGGCATCGGCAACGAGGGAAGATCGTCTTCGAAACTCTCATCGCTTTGCTGATGATTGAAAACCGGTGCAGTCTTCTTAGTGACAGGAAGGTCATGTGATGCAATGTGGATTGGTGAAGCTTTGCCTTTGTTCGACATCGGCTTTATGATTGTTGGCATGCTCGGCATGGAAGGCTTAATCAATGTCCTGCCATTGCTAAGCGAATCGTCGAATACACCTGCAGTTGTTGATGGCACGATGGAGCTTGTGCACGTGTAGAAACTCGAGCTTCCAATACTTGGCTTCGGTTGGATTAATGGCTTCACGTTACGTATGTTTGTCGGCTGGAAGTTGTTTGTTGTCGCAGGTGCACTGAAGTCATCAAGACATTCAAACGGGTCGTTGGAAAACGTTGTCGAACGCGATGTAGTGCCAGATGTTACTTTGAAGTCGGACACACTAAAGTCGTCTTCGAAGCCACTGTAAGAGTGAAAGAAAGGTTGGATGGATCAGTTGGAGTTTCAATTTTATTTATGACTTATTGCATGTGAGATTTGAGCAAAATAAGTTTACCTTTCGGCTTGCGATGTTGTGCCTGATCCCAAATTGTTTGGGGACGAAGTTGACGAACAAAAACTGTCCATCGAAACGCAATCACTTCCTGTGTTAGATTTCTTTATCGTTGGCGGACTCGGCGTCGGCGACTCATCGAAGTTGATAAGCTGCGAGTCGGTCTTCATTTGCTGGAACACAACAGGCTGATGAAGCTTTGTCGTGAAATTCGTGGGTGGCGCAGGAATCTTCGGCGGAACCATTCGCTGCTCTAAGCTCGTTTGTGACGACAACTTCTCACTGGACTTGTTGCTATTCTTCGAAGCACCAAAGAGGTTTGAAAGGATACTGATGGACTTTTGACTACCCGACTTCTTCACAGGCGCTGCTACCTTCGGTGGCGGTGGTCTCGGCGGCGCGGGTTTCTTATTTGCGAACTTATTCACTGACGAAGTCGAAGACGAAGCGGTGTGATAGCTAGGCGCACTGTTAATTGTTTGACTGTTGATCCTATTTGGTGGCGGAGGCGCCGGACGTGTTGGGATTGTCATTTTGAATTCCTTTTCAGACTGAAAACACAAGATGTTAGTAGAGGAAGCGTTGACTCAACGTGATTCACACTTTTTTTCTTCGAAGAAAGTTCAAAACTGTCGAAACTGAGAGTTGTCACGAATCGTCGAGCAGGCAAACCACAAATGAAAACGTCTGCTTACTCGGGCAAATTTATTCGTGATGATTTCGAGCGAGCTGTTGTTCTCAACATGTGCAAAATGTTTGCTTTGGAAAGGCAAACAAGAAGACCTGGAAAGCGGGTGAAAACAAGAACGCAGTTCGATAGCGAACCAGACTCTCGGTGACGGTCCTCCGAGAATCGGTACGTCATAATTTCTCTTATCAGCTTTCGTTTCAATTTCAGAACAACGAAAACATTCGATCTCAACTAAATTAGCTTCTGTTTCACTTCACTACGTCATCAGTCAGTTGATTGAATCAACTTAATTCGATATCAATGAATTAGTGAAACCCTCGGGCTTGCGGCCTCTGCGCACACGTTGATTAAAGTTATTAGAGTAAATCTGATTTATTCAGAGGCGCGAAAGAGTCTGGCGCAATTACAGAAAAGCTGACGCAAACGCTTTGCTGTGTTGCACGTTTTCACTATGACGACTGCAATTATGGCGGATCGATTTAATTTATTTTTAGTTCGCAAGCACACAAGCCGTCTGGCTTCGACTGCGGCTCTCGAACAAATTTATGGCTGGGGAAGGCGTCACGATGTTCGAGGAGTCTTCCTTGAAACGTGCGCTCAAGTGTTTCACTCGACTGCCCAAACTTAACAACAAAGAGTTTCGCTATCTTGCTTATCACAATTCCGCTTCAAACGGACACAGCTCGTGATAAACGAAGCGTTGAACCAGAAAGCTTTGTTTACAGATATCAAGATATTTTTGTCAGCGATGATAAACTTTGCTATTATTTGCCATCTCCTTTAGCTTGAGTCGAAATTGCAACACGAAACCAAATCAAAACAGAACAGGTGATTGGCGTATAATTGTCGGCGTTCTATTTTGCGTTAGTCGTTCTGACTTCATGAGCGTCATCTGCCTTTCTTATGTAAACGGTGAGGCCGTGAAAACGATCGAAACATCGCACAAGCTTTGCACCATCAAACTGATGTAACTAAACTAGTTTTTCAGGCTTTCGGAGAGACTATCGCGGCAGAAAGTGATAAGGGACGGAATGGCAGACTTTTGCGTTTCAGCCAACTTCCCTCATGATAATTAGAAGCCGCGATAATCGCAATGAAACAGAACGTAGGCTCTGCTCTACATGCTTTGAGCTGTGCTCGAGTCTCGGAAGCCCAACAACGTGGAAAGTTGTTGTTAATGTAATTCGATAAGTGCGCGTAACTCGAAGGCGGTGAAATGTAATTCGCATTTTCCTTTTGACTTGATTACTTCAATGAAAACGTTCCGACTTGATCACACCCGAGTGACGTTGAACAATATTTATACTCGCGTAAGAAGCTTGTTAATGTCTGTACACACAAACAGAGAGCCATATGATTCCGCAACTGAGAGAAATCTCTTCGAGTGTAAATCAAACGGAAGTGAATTTAGTTTCAAGACATCCAGACAATTTGAGAGCTGACCACGAAATGTTTCATTGAACTTATTTGCGCGCAATTGCCGACGTTTGCTTGACCCAACCTTGACTAACTTCGCGATCAACCTTCAAGAAATGAAATGAATTCTCCGATCCTAATTGAATTAGATTGCTCCGAAATCAGAGCCGACACTCGGAATTGAAAGGGAAGAGCGGGTAGTGCGATTGAGTAATTGAATAAACGATCTCGTGGAGCAAAACGCTGTAATGAAGTTTCTTCGTTTCGCCAAAATCGATTACATAGTTGAAAGTGAAAACTGATCAGTGGAAATTCGAGCGTTAACAGCGCGAACATTTCCGTTCTGACAGCTTGCCAAGACGGTTTGTTTACGGACGATCGATGATCGAGCGTTGTCTCTCGAAAAATCTCGCGAGTTTGGCTGAGCGCGATTCTATTTGCGTCGCCCGCGATTCTGGTTTCTGGTTTTCTCTTCGCCGTCATGCAAAAAGACTGCGAGCAAAATGTTCTGGCCAGTCCCGACAATCAATATTGCTGATTTTCTTTGTAGATTCACTTCAACACTTGGCTGTGACGACTGATTAACATTGATTTCATGAGCGATCACCTTGAAAATCTTGATCGCAGCTCTTTGTCTGTGTTGTTGATGGAGTCACGACTCGGTTCATTGTTAATCACTTCACACACTTGAGCGGACGTTTTGCACTGGGTTGGTTCAATTAGCCGAGGAGTGCTCTTATCGCTCACTGTCTTAATTAAATTATTATCATCATGACACATGCGACACAATCTCTCACATTTGTTGGTTTCACGTCCATCGGAATTTCCCGAATTTATTTAGAACAACGAACGCTTTTGTGCGCTTTGCTTAAGACTCTGTTGAACTCAACGGTATTCAACGTCTTTCATGATTCATCGTCCGCTTGATCTTTTCTTCTTGTTCCACTGTTTTGACTTTTTACGATTCAAATAAAGTCGAAGGAACTTTTCTCCGCATTAACTTCTCTTGAACCAGGAAACTCGAGTTTCACTTCTTTTAGCATCCGAACAACGCGCCCTTCCATCTCCACTGACTCGAGATTGCTTTGTTCTCAGGAGATGACCGTCGTCACGACGTTTTGAACTTTCTCGACATTTTACTTCTCGAATCCAATTTACCTTCAAATCAATCAACTGAAACCCTCATTCACTTGCACCTGTTGAATTCACTTTGCGAAGAGATTGGGGGATGTAAATATTACTTGGTTCTGTGCACTAAACGATCTGAATCTCGCGAATATTGCAATATAATAGACGACTTCCACTCTCGAGCAAAAATCAAGAATGAATGGAATCGCCCCAATGATGTAACGTTCATTTCAAATTCGTCTCCTCGGAAAATTCAAATGACTGAAAAACGTTGAATTTTACAACTCAAGAATTTAAATTGTTGAGAACCGTTAAATTTGTGTTAAACTTCCAGTGTCGCGCGTCTAGTTAAAAATTTTGATTATCTCCTCGAAGGAACTTGAAACCTTTAATCTCTAACTTACTGCTCACCAGCGAGCCAACAGACAGCGGATTGAAATTGGCCTTTTACTTGACAATTACAGTTTGTAGACAGATTGCCAGGAATTTGGTGAATAACTTCGAATACACGATATACATTAATCTCTTATCTCTTGATTACTTTGTAACTTTATTACTTGATTACTTTATTACTTGATCGATAAATATAAAAAAGAACACTTAACATGATTAGAGTGAAACTCTTCAAATGACGGAGGAAATGCTTTTCCGGGAAAACGGTAAGGAAAATGGTATCGCATCGAATGATTTTCCGATTCCTAACATGTTGAGGTTCCTCGTGGAGTTTTGCGGGTCATGTGAAGTTGAATATTCACATTATAATCCAACATAGCAACAGAACTAGACACATCAAATCGAAAATTCTTTATAAAGAGAAAATTGGATTTTAAATTATTGCAAATTACTTACTGAATATTTAATATGTAGATAATTTCTTTTGAAAATTCATATTCTTAATAATTAAACAAATCATTCGGAATTTAAATAAAATTGTCTGTTTCTGATCTAAATAGTTTTGCCTGCCTTTTCCATTAAACCCATCTACTCCTTTTTCATAAAGTTCCTTAATTGTTAAATTGGATAAAGCTTCAATTGCATCTTTGAGCTCTTGTATCTCTTCTTTACTAAGTTTCCCTGCCCCAATATGACGATTGATGAGTTTTATAAAAATCTGCCTTGCATTTTCTATGATATCTGCATCTGAATCAGTGAGAGCTGTGCTAAAATCTATTTTGTTCAATACACCTAGAATGAACGGCTGAATTCGATCTATGGCTCCACCTAATCCATTCCAAAGGTTAGCATATCTGGGAACAGTTTGCGTATGACCAAGAAAATTTCTGAGTTCTTGATACAGTTCACTACGCTCATCTATTCTTGGATTTATGGCACCATGTCTGACTACATGCCCTTGATGAAATAAGTATCCTAGTCCGCTATGTCGATCTTGAAACTCGCTTACTCCTTCGCTAACAATTTCGTTTCTATCAATTCCTGTTTCTCGAGAAGCTCTCTGTAGAATTCCAGAAAAGCGAATGAGGCGTGTCAAACGACATACTAAGTGGCGAGAGACCTTCTTGACGGGATTTTCTTGAGTGGATGATGATTCATCATCGGTATTCTTTGAAGATCTTCTATTATAATTTTTTCTCCCTCCACCGCCGATTGCGTTTGCGACTTCATGGAAGTCTTTGCTGTCTCTGGTTTTGTGACTGCCGTGTGAACCGGAGCTTTCATAGGCTTTACAGGCATAATGAGCCACCAAAACTACACCTACACCTATAGCTACGGCCGCCTTGACTAGAGGTGGCATGGGAATTTTTAGTGCATTCATTAAAACCACCTTATCAGCCATTAAGATTTTATTCAATTTTCCGACCGACGAGATTTCTAAACGATCGTAAGTTATGTCAAGAACTTTATGCAGAATAAAATTTAAATTCGAAAATACCTTATGACTTAATGGCTCACACGAAGGTTTCTGTAACTCTTGTTCTATTTAGTGAACTGACAGATCTTAACTTCTATATTTTTATGCACAATCGAATCTGAATTTCCCAAAAATTCTCCGCCTTCCACTCGAGTGGAAAAAACAATCGTGAATGAAAATCGTGTGTGATCGACCACGTTATCACCAAACTTCAAATTTGTGTCTACTCAGTGAACACTTGAAGAAAAAGCTTGAATTTTCAATGAACGGAAATCTTTATTACTTGATCGACAACTTTGGTTGAAACATTTAAAATTAATTGTTTTAGTCCTTGTGGAGTTTTGTTGCTGCGGGTCTTGTGAAGTTGAGTATCCACATTATAATCCAGCATGGCAGCAGAACAAGACACATCAAATCGAACAGCCAATTGCCGTAAATCTGTGGAAGAAGATTTTGGTTACCTTTTAAAGGGAACTCGAGACAATCGAAAGACCTTCAGCCTATTTATCACTCACCAGCGAGTCAACTACTGAGTAAGTTATTCCGTCTACAGTTGCTTTGAACGATTTGTCGATGATGTGCTTGAAGTCTAATTCAGGAAACGACGAGAAGCTCATCATAAGCACAACGCCGTAGATTAGGGCGAGAGGATGCACCAGAAGATGAGCGAATGATTTCACGAGGAACTTCAACAAATTCCTCGATTTCTCAGCGTTGACATTCATGACGATAGCGAAAGGAACGATGACAACGCAAAGGAAAAATCCAAGCGCAAAGTTCAACATGCTGACAGACAGCAACATTGTTCCCAGCTCTAGGAGAACGACAATATTTAAGAACTGCCCATCGGAATGATTCAATCTGAGAAATCTTGGAGCCGCCACACTGAATATGAAGATCATCAGCACCAAGTAGAAGATGCCGGTTTGTGTTGGAATGTGCATGGAGTGAAAGCTATCGTGAATCGCTTTGTTGGTTGTGATGAACAAAGCTCCGACTCCGATGAGATGAGCGATGAAAAAGACAGCGCCGACATTTAGAACGTCGATGTTGCGAACAGATTTCTTGACAATCACGATTCGTTCTTCCTCTTCTTTCTTGTCATCTTCTCTCGATTCCTCGTCGTTGTTGTTAGAGATCAGCCAAAGAAGGAATGACTTGATAAGCAAACTACCGGCCATCAAGCCAATGCTGGGCATGTAATCGCCGATCGAGATGAACCGCTCGGACGAGATGATGACGTAGAAGAAAAAGCTTTGATGGAATCTTTCCAGTAAATTGTTCAAGCTTCGATTGATTCCTTCGACAATCTTTAGCAGCGCCATGATCTTTTGCTGGAGGTTTTGAGTGGGAACGTTCGACTCTTTCTTGACACACTCAATCGTCAAAGCTTCAATACCGTAACGATGGAACAGTCCATGGTTTCCATTAGGAATCTGAAACGAAATCAATCAATGTTTGATGTTAAGCTATCGCTGTTGGCAACTTACGCCACTCGACTGAGTCCACATCATTGCCAAAAGGTTCATGAAGTTGCCTTTAACGTCATCGGGATTGTGATCGCTCGCTTTCATCTTATATCCTGTCGCGATTCCCTGCTTGTGTGACAGCTTGACGACTAAGTTGTGCAGATCGAGATTCGGCAGTTGTCCGTTGAGCCCTTCGATTTTTAAGTTGTTGAAATCAACGTCAAAGTCTTGAATCTCAAAGTTAATGGCAGCGATAATGTTCCCGGCTTTTCCATATAGTTTCCCTGAGTCAAGAATGTTGCTGCCATCCTCGCCGTAATAGGCTTCTAAGAAAGCTTGCATGCCAAGCTGCTCTTGGTCAGTCACGACGAAGATCAAATCTTTTGACCAATACTTTTGCTTTCTCGCGAAATCAGCGAACGCCAGTAGAAGCGGAACACTCGAGGTGATTGAGGTGTGCGCAGTGTTGGGAGGTCGATAAGGAATACTGAGGACGATCGCTTCAGTAGATCCAATGCGAGGCGCTCGCAAGATTCCATAGATGTTTTTGCCTTGAAAAGTTTTGCCTCCGCCGAATGGAAAATTCAAGGTGAAGTTGTGCACGTACGTTTCCAGTCCGATCTGCCTCATCTTAGCTTGCAGCCACGGGTACGGCATCGCTGTTTTGTGTGTTGTTCTCTCATGTTCTAGCTCGTGAAGCAAATTGCGAGCAAGATTAACAGAATCCATTTTGATCTCAGACAGAACGAGACCTGCAAAGGGATAGAGATTGGTTAGTGCTTAGATGGGAGACGGCAATGTAGTTCACCTGGCAGCAATGCGTTCTCAGAGAAGTAAGTCTTCGATTGCAGCTCGTTCAAACTTAAAGCCGAAAACCAAACGATCCCGGCGAGATACAACAGAAAGCAGAGCGAGTTCGAGTACTTGCTGACAATCACCATATACTTGGACTTCTTCTCCGAAGAGCTGAGCGTTGGATCTGACAGGATTCCCATGATAAACGGAATTAAATTAAAACTCTGTCAGACTAAAATGTAAACAACTGCGATGACTAAATTTGTTTCGTTTTGTCTCACCAGAAAAAATTTGTCGTCTCGGTTTTCTTTTTTTGTCTTCTCAGTAGCGAAAAACTGTAAACAACATCGAGGCGATTCAATAACAATTTAGGATTTACGCACTGATAGAAGAATTGAAAATGAATAAAAACCTCGACAAACTGAAGCACTTCTTTCGAAGTAGCAAAACCAACAGTTCGCAGGAGCGTGTCTACGTTCTTAACAGCGAAATCGAACGGGAGCTGCGCAAAGATTCGTCGAACGAGAAGAGAATCAAATTGCTCCGGGACTTGTGTGACATTGTTTTGGCGAACCGCTTAGAAGAGGTAAGTGAAGGTCAAATGATCAGATATATCAGTTTCTAACAAACAACGTCGTTTAGTTTGCTATTCAAAAGCTTTGGTCGTTGACGAGCGACTTGATTGAGCCACAGAAACCGTCAGAGGTCCGACAGGCGACTCTCGTCTTCTACACGAAGCTCATTCAAGGTCAATATCGGGATCTGTCAATGATGCGCACTCACTTCTTCCGACTGATTCAAAACAACGACATACCGAGCGACTTACCTTACTACTTGCAAATGCTGAAAGCTTTGACTGACAATGGCCGCGATATTCAAAACTTTGAGGAGGAAATCGGAAGCTTCATGCTCAAAATAATGAATCAAATCATCGATGGTAAGTCGAATCATCAACTTAACTTGAGTTGAGTGGTCACGAAGGACATCTAACGTAATTATTCTAGCCCAACTTACTGCTCCTTACCTTGAACTTATCGTAAACATCATCAAGTTCAATACAGCGTACATCGATCGAGACATCGTCATCGGCGTCGTGCAGCGAATCTGCAATGACGTCTGCATTCATTTTATCAATGACCGTGACACGTTCCTTCAGTGTCTCTACGTCATCGAGACCGTCATCTGCTACACGGTCTTCCCGAACGAGATTTTGGCTGCTTGTATCATCGTCCTGTGCCGCGCTGTGAACTTGGAAGCTTATCTGGAAACTTCTCACAAGATCATGAAGAATCTTCTCGGCACGCAGCTCGGCTATGCCACTTTGCTGACCATGACGAATATGCTAAACGACAGTCGATACCACACGGATCCTCAAGTGCTGCGAGGCGCTGTTTTCCACATAAACATGAACCTTTGGGGTGGAGGCAACAGCTCACTGCCGAATAGCGTCCGGTACTCATCAACCTTCTTGTCCAGCTACTTGAGAGTTCTTGGATCGAACCACCTCATCGTAACCCATGAAGTGATCATCAGCATTCAAACGCTTCTCGTCAATCTTGTCAAGTGCGGTCAAGACCTGAGTGAACCCACTTGGGATATTGTAATGGAAATTCTCGAAAGCATTCTTGACATCATAGGTAAGAAGTTTATCCCGTTTAAACTTCCGTGCTAAACTTAAAACTCTTTCAGAAAGCGATAAGAACTTGGAAAGCACGGATGTGGCAACGAGGTTCCACATAATCATCGACAACATCGAAGCAATGATCAAAGAGAATGGCATCAATTGCGATGTGGACAAGATTTACGAGCTTATTGAGCGGACTAGCAACCGACGACCTGTAAGTTGAATAAGTCTGATTCTTAACATTAGAGCTGATCAATTCTGTTTCCAGGAAGCTTCAGTGAAAAAGCTGATCGGCTATAAAGTGTCCAAGATATCCCCAACGCTCTCAGGCTGGCTCAATCATTTGAAAATATTATTGGAACGTTTCTATCGACACGAGACCAACCAAAGCATTCGATTGACAACGATTGAGCACTTGAAGGATGTAATCAACACTTATCGCGTTTGCTACGAAGACGAAATCCTCGAGAAAGTTGTGATCGTCGTTTTCTCGGATATTGCTCAAGAACCCGACGTCAAGATTCGCGTTGCTGTCTGCAAATTGCTTCTGGAGATCTGCGCGAGTTGTGAAACCAAGCGAAGCTTAGAGCTGTTAGAGATACTGGAGAAAGTCATGAATCATCCGTTCGAACTCTACCAGCTCGACAGTGTGGCGCTGAAGCACGAACACGACTTCGAAGACTCGATCACAGTTGTTAACGGACTGATTGATTTGTTTCTTGAGAAGCTTTATCAACTGCCATCAATGACCGTGAACCATCAAAGCCATGCGGTGAGAATCTACTTCATTCTCATCGGCCATCTCGAGTCGCACTATCAACATCGAGCGGTGTTCGAGCACGCGGTTAGAATTCGCTACACAATCATTAACTGGATGCTGAAGATTCGAGCGAATGCGGCTTTTCAAATTGGATACCCGTCGCCTGATAAGCTAAAGTTCACTCACTACATCGCAGTTGACGGCGATTTCCATCACCCAACTCAATCGCACGGCAATCAAGACGAAGACAGAGCCGCTGACAGCGTTAGCCACATTACAATTTTGCCAATTAAGAAAAGCTGGGACATGATAATTAAATGCTTGACGTGCGAGAACGATTGGCCAACTGTTCAACTGGTTCTACGTGAGTTGCCCAAGATGATGCAGAACAAAACGTTGGTTCATGGCAACGACGTCGACACTTTGGCCAACACATTAGTCGGTCTATTTAAAGACAATTATACCAAAGAGATGTTCTCTGAACATTTTCCGAACATCACCGCGACATCGAACGAGCAGAAAGAGTTTCGAGCGCTGATGATTCCTGCCGTCGCTAGTCTAATTACCTACAATTCGTTCTTGGGCAACAACACAAAGAAGAAAATGGTGGAAGTTTTGAAGTTAGAAGTTCGAAGTGATGGAAATCTGAACGTTTGCGTTCAAGCATTCACAACGTTGCTGTTTGAAAAGTGTGAAATATTCGAACGACAACTGGCGGACATAATCCTGACCATCACGAAAGTCTCTGACACGGTTCACGTCGCCCTGCCGATCCTCGAGTTCCTGTCAACGCTGGCTCATCTTCCTTACGCTTTCACAGATTTGAGTCAGAAGCAATGCGCGTATGTGTTCGCCACTTGCCTTCCCTACACGAGTCCAGCTCGGTACGACCATTACATCGTCTCGCTTGCACATCACATAATCGCTAGCTGGTTCTTGAAGTCCAGAATCCAGTGGCGAAAAGGCTACGCGGAATATATCATCGAGGGCATCGCCAAGAACATCGACAAGTCGTTGAAAGACGCGATGGTGAACGAAGATTCTTCGCTTAGAAAGCGAAGTTCTAGCTTGACAGAGCCGAGTCGTCATCGCGACGTTAACAACGCACAGATGCTAAAGATGAGACAGAAAGTGCAAGGCATGAAGGGAGCGAACAACAATTTCGATATGCAAACGAACAACAACTTCCACATCGAGCTGATTGAAACTTGCATTGACTTCATGGCGCGAAACACATTTTCGCTTTCGTCAGCGTTACCCAGACGAATCCCTGCGGCTGATTTTCTTCTCCGCGGAGGCGGCCAAACCAAAACTTGGATTGTGGGCCACAACGTTGTCACAATAACGACGAACGCATGCATGGACAATCACGACTGGAAGAGCTGTGCATGCTTTTGCTCGGACTGGGCTGAGATCACTATTCGGAAGCCATCGTCGATGGTATCGTGGCTAATGAAGTTTGAGAATCAAGTCGGAATGTTCTCCAACGATTTCTCGTTCCATGACTTGACTGCACTCTTCTCCGACCTTCAGATTGATCCCGGCAATCCAAATGGAATTCTCGTTCGTAAGAAGAACGAGGGATCCGAATCGAGTTTGACAGATTTGCCGCTCGAAAAGTCACTGGAGAAACTATCGATGAGAGATGATGAGAACGTTGTCAAGATTCCGCTTCAATCAACTGCAAGCGACTCTTCCGTTCATCAAACGCAGCCAATCAATATTCCTTCGAAGCAAGAGGAGAGTGAAGTGATTGACGACGATGTTTCGTACAATGAAGAAGAGGATTCCGACGATCCAAGAAGGAATCCAGTTCGACGAGTCAACTCTTCACCGGAGATGAGATCGAACTGGAAAATGGCGAACAAATCGTCGAACAACAGCAAGTCGGGTTCAAGCTCGAAGGACACGATTTCTGATGAACACGAAGAGGCAAACAAGTCCGGTGAAGTTGAAGTCCAGCAGCAGAAGAAGAAGACGAGCTACTCGAAGGAAACCAAAGTCAGCTGCGAGGCAATTCCCGAGGAAGTCATCACTGCCGGCCAAAAGGAAGATTCACTCACTGAAAAGACTCTTGTCCGTCCGATACAACTGATGAGCTCAATCTCCGCACAAGAAGCTACGACGAGCACGCAGAACATACCGAAGAAGCAACACTCAGCTGACGACACTTTCCAGCTTCGTCGTAACGACTCAAACACAAGCCCAGCGCTTCATCCGATCTCGAAGAACCAAGAGTGGACCACAGCGTCGTCAAGCAACCTCCCCCTTTCACCAAGATACGGACTTAAGCATGGACTCGTCTCCCGTCAGATCAGTCATCAAGCGCAGTCAGACAACGACGACACTGGAATCAGAGCGCGTTCGAAAACCATTTCAGTCATCACGAGGAACAAATACGACTCAAAGCTGACTCAAGGCACCAACTCGGATTTCTCTGTTTCCACCTCTTCGTTTGAACAGTCGCAACCAGCGACACTCGCAACGTCAGGCATCAATCCGAGCTTTGTGTTCGTGCAATTGTTCAGCAGCGGAAAAATCAACAACTCCGAAATTTTTCCTGTCACCGGCAAACATCTTGGAACGCTCAACTTGATTGATTTCATTCCACCTTACGAAATACACAAGATTGGCGTTCTCTACGTTGGACCAGGTCAGGCAAATAATGAAAGCGAGATCTTGCGGAACCGGAAGGGAAGCTTGAGATACACGCAGTTCCTTCATAATCTCGGCTCGCTTATCGCAATCAAGGACGCGAAGGAAAAGAACCTTTTCGTCAACATGGAAGCGCAGCGGGAAGGCAACTTCACCTACGTCTGGCATGACGAAATCATCCAGATGATCTTCCATGTTGCGACATTAATGTGAGTCAGTGAAATTTATGTCAATTGCAATGCTAACCTTTCGTCACAGGCCCACAATGGAATCAGATCCGAACTGCAACGAGAAGAAGAAATATATCGGCAATGATTACGCGACCATCGTTTACAATGAGTCTGGTGAAGACTACAGCTTGAACACCATCAAAGTAACACAAGCAAAGCTTTAGATTAAAGTAGTTTCCTAAACTAGAATTGTTCCCGTTTCAGTGTCAATTCAATTATGCTTGCGTCCTCGTCCAACCGCTCGAGATGGGATCAAACCTTGTTTCTGTCCGGGCTAAAGGAGACATCGAAGACTACTTCAAGCATCTCGAACCAATGATCATATCCGACCGAGGAGCTCCGTTGCTCGCTCGACAACTCGCTTTGCATGGCAACGTAAGAACTCAATCTGTTGTTTACACAGTCTCTGTAACTCTCATTCCTATCAGATGGCCTCGCTAGTCTCGACATCGCTGAAAAATGGAAGCATCAGTCCTTATGCCAACAACTGGTTGGAGCGACTTCGACAGATTAAACGTCTCAAAGATAAAATAACAAGTGAAGTGAAGGAAGACAATCCACAATCTACACCAGCTGCTGCCACTAACACGTTCCTCAAAGACGTCTTCACGAAGTACACGTAAACGAAAGGCGATCATTCAGTCGTACAAACCTCAAGCTCTGATCTAAGCTTTTCTAAATCAGCTTGAAAAATATTTTAAATTAAATGATTAGAGTGAAAGTTAATAAAATGTTTCAAGTTTCTAATTTCACATTTTTCATTCATTCGATAAACTGCAAATGAGAAAATTGGCTACACGCCACTTGGAAGTTTGCGTTGATCAGGGGAATCCCTGATAAATGCTGCAATTTCTAATCAAAAACAAATTAGTTCAGAGGGAAGCGCTTGGCCTATAAAACTCGAATGTTGCACATGAAAATGTTCAGTTCCATTCTGCTCTTGATTTTGATTCAAAGCTCAAACAACTAATAATTTATTCAACAAGTGAAAGTTACTACAAAATGAACTGCGTGTTGCTCTGTTTGTTATTTGGAGCTGTTCTTGTTTCTCAGGGCTATACAGAGGATAAATCGCAAGACGGATGTGACAATTATTGCCAGATGGACTACGACGATCTTGTTGCCACCATGACCAAAAATTCTTCGGTTGAACCGTGTGACAACTTCAAAGAGTTCGCGGTCGGAGGTTTTATTAGAAATGCGACTTTGAAAGATGGACAGAAGCGCATTGGTTTCTATCCGGATAATGACTTAGCCCTACGATTAAAATTTAAAGAAGTTTTGTCAGCTGAAGTAAACGCAAACGACACGAGAGCGACAATTGCAGCGAAAAAGCTTTACGCCAAATGCACTGACTTCGATTACTTGGAACAAGATCTGCTCCACGAGTTTCGTGATTACATTGGATCCTTCGGACTCACGTTCTACCCAGAAAATAACCAGAACAAATTTGATCTGGCGAAGTTTGTGGAAGAGCTTCCAAAGTATGCACTGGCTAAGTTGCTGCTCTGCAAGCTGGAAAGAACGGCGGATCATTTGGAACTGGTTGAACTTCACGCAACACCTTTCGACCTCGGAAAATACAAAATGTTTCTTTACAAATTCTTCCATGTGACTCGAAACAACTCTGAGGAAAGGGAAAATTTCAATGCGATTGCAAACGAAATGGAAAAGTTCTTCTATCTTGAGGTGAGGCTGTTCCTTCTATGCGCTGCAACTTACTAAAATTCAACTTCAATACAAAGCAAAATCGAGTGAATTACGAATTTGAGGATGTTGGAATCTTGATGTCCATCGAAGAGCTGAACAACTTGACCTCTAAACTAAAGCTTGATTGGTCAAAGATTATCAATAACTCGTTGTTAACAAAGCTCGGACCTCAAGAGAAAATTTACGTTGACAGCCCGAAAACACTCGAAAACCTGGCAGAGTTTATCGCCTTGGCAAACAAAAAGTATTTTATTCTTTCAACGATAGAAATCGAAGAGTTTCATTCTCTTGTCTTGCAGAACGGTTGCTGACTACCTCGTCTACGATTTCATGTATGCAAACAGAGATTGGCTCGACATCAACCCCAAAGATAATTATTGGGATCGATGCATCATATACTTGAACGATTACATGGGGGAAGCTTTAACTTATCTCCACTACTTGCGCTACTTTGATCAAACGCAGCAGGAATCGCTTCGTGGCTTTCTTGAAGAAGCAAAGAAGTTTGGTGTGAAAGTGATTAAAGCAAAAGCTCCATGGAACAAGACAGACGTCGACTACCTCGCTAGTCGTTTCAGCTCAATGAAAATCCTTTTGGGATATCCAACAGGTTCGACCGAGCAGTCGAAAATTGAAAAAGACTACGCAGATTGGCAGCTCAGTGACGAGCAGACGTTTGTGGAAACATTCATGGAGATTCAAGTGAGAGGAGATAAGATTGCGCTTGAACCATTTGGAAGTGAAACACGCAAGTATTACGACAGAACCTATTCGGAACATCAAAGCTTCGTATACTCGGCCGCAGACAACACTTTGTGTAATTAAACTGATATTTGGTAATCTTGTTTATGTACTCACATTTCTTCGTTTTTAGTCGTTGATATCCTCTACCTGCAATATCCGTTCTACCATTACAAACGACCGCGATTCTTCAACTCAGCAACGGCTGCACATTTATTTTTCGAATTTGCCAAAGATACCAGTGACGAATACTTTTATGAAGTAGAGCCTAATCTAAACTTTCAATCTAATCAATTATGCAATAACTTTCTTTTCAGAAATATGGCCACAAAGATTCCGAGGTATTTGACGAGCATAGGCAGGTTGCTTTCGACTTTTACGACGATTGGCTGAAGGCTGGAGGAAACGAATTGCCGATGGATATTCGTGGGTTGAGCTACCAGCAGCTCTACTGGATTGCATCAGCTCGAGTGCTTTTCGAGAAAGAGAGTCCCTTGTATTTCACTTCTTTCGAATTTTCAAATGTGTTAGATAACCTGCACAAGTATTACAAGGATACGCAAAGATTCCGTGAAGCTTTTCATTGCAGTGAAACTTAAGTGATGACGAAAATCTCGAGCTTATAATTTTCGAAGCTTTCTAAATTAATCAATTATAGAATAACATGGGTGTTTGAGCCTGACCATACAAACCACGTGCAACTTCGGTTTTAGGCCGGATGTGAAATACAAAACTAAAGGGTTCGGTTACTAGAAAGAAGCTATGAACACGAGCGAAACGATCTTTGCTTTCTTTTTATAATCCTTGATAACTATCAAACGCTAGAGTCCCAACTCAAAGTCGGTTAGCGTAGGCTATAAAATTATTGGGACGCGTCGTGTGTAAAATTCACACTGCGAATTTGTCTGCTCTGAATGGTTGGGCGGATCGTTCCGCTTGTTGGAGCATAAACTTCCCGCTCGATTCTCAAGAATTGTGAAACGGATAACAATAAAAATTTATATTTAGATTCGAAGATTTTCCTGCGATTGAAATGTTCCATAAAAAGAAAAACTTACCTGAAAATTACTTCGAGGCGCAGCTGAAAACAGATTGGAGGGGGCGAGAAGGAAAGAGGAAAGGAAATCGAAGAAGGAGCTTTAATGAAACGCCAGTTGGTTTTAATGCTCTTTAGTTTTATTCATAACATTAAATTTTAATTTTCGTTCAAACGAGGAAAAGCAATAAAATAATAAACGAATGATAACATCGTTCGCAATTGGATCTTAATAACATTATCATGAGCATTTACAATCAAGATTTGATGAGAACGAGCTGTAGAGAGTTTCAAGCTCGGAAATGATTGCCTTGAGCTTAAGAAATAATTCGAGCACGTGCCGGGACATTATAACTCAAGAGGCTTCGAGTCAACGACTTTATCAACTCATGAGCCAGAGAGGCTCGCGATTGATCAATTTGTCCTGGATAATCTAGTGCTGTTTTAAATGAGTTGATTAGTTCATTGACTCGAAAACCTTCCCTAACAGCAAGTCACATCGAATCAAACAAGCGATTGAAAAGTTTTTGTTTCAGTGGTCCACAGAGAGTCGAAAGGATTCACACGCGAGCCACTTGTAAGACAACCAACGTTCTCGCCGCTTTCCGCAAGAACACCGAAAAGGTTTTCCTCAACACTGGAAAGGAGGAAATGTAAAATGATTTTCTCTCTTCTTCGATAAAAGATTTCCACTCGCTTTTCTTCTAAATTACGTTTCTTGTAACATCTAAAATAAAATTCATGATGATGGCAAGTTTTCCGCAGTTTGAGGAAATTTATTCTTAAGGAGTTGAAAAAGCTTTTCAATGAACGAGGAGGAAGGTGGAAGTTAGATTTAAATGCGAGATTTATCGCGAGTTTGTGTAGACTGAGCTAGCTAGGCAACGAGCTGGAAAGTATCACGCAGCTCATCGTCATGACGGAGCCAGTGATTTATTCCGCTTCATAAAGTCAGCAAGAGCCAAAGTTCCTAACAATCCAAACATCGCCGCCGGATGAATAATTCAACACGAGCGCTCTCTTCATTCCAATAATTCAATGGCAAAGCTCCACCGACGCACAAATTGCGCGTCGAGCGAAATACGATTTTCACTCTCGAAAACATCTAAAATTGGAAAAGTTATCAACATTCAAAAGTTACAAAGAAATAACAGGATTGATTCGTCATCAACGTGAGATCGATGGAAAGAATTTTCTTAAGAGAATAGAGGAAAGTTTCATCAACAAGTGACAACATCGTTAAAACATCTCTTTGTCATCGTAAGCTAAATCGTCATCAGAGTTTCACTAAGCAGAGTTCGAGAAGAAAGTTTCACAAGAAGGAGATAAACCGAGTTTTATTAACTTTCTCTCCATGTTTTGCTGGCTATTTAGAAATTATGAAAGCCCACAAACAAAGATCAACGGAAATCGCTTCCATGGAAAGCTCGTAGACACGAACTGTGACACTTTATGAGCTTTTTGGTCAATGAGCAAGGTTTCCTCACAGAAACTGGAGTAGTTAAGGGTGAAGTCTTTGAGTTGACCGTCGTGAAACGGAGTCTCGCTGCTTATCAAGATAGTTAGGTTTCATGATGTGTAGAGAACAAATAGAAATTTTGACCGAGAACGGTTAAAACTCATCACGAGTTTTATTTTTATGCTCATCAAGGAGAGAGTTTTCGAAAGGCTCAAACCTTCGAGTAACGGTCAATCTTATGCAAAGCTTCTTCCCTTTCTTGAAGCTTTGGGTTCAAAATATTCTTCATTGCATTAAATTAGAAGTTTGAGTTAATGGTTCAAGTTGATAAGAAACTTTCACCCTCAACTTCCAGTTCATCTTAAAATTTAAGTATTGTACGAAGTCTATTTTTACGTTCTACACTTGAGAAGGATCAAACTGTGGTTCCCCAACGTTGCTTGTCACTCTCTATCCGCAGAGCTCCGGTCAGCAGCAATTATCATCAATTGGCTCTTTCCCTTTTCTTGAAAGTTTCTATGCGAGTTTTCTACAAAATATATCTTCGTCGTCCTCTATAACGCTATTAACAGTCATCGTACAAACGTTCTCTAGTATGGTCATGGGCTCAATTTTGTAAAATTACTCTCGGCTGCTTCTTGTGCTCCGCCATCCAAGTCGAAAAAGAAAAATAATTTCATTTCACTTCACTCGCATTTTCCTTCTCTTTCAAATATTGAAAACAATTTTGTGTTTTTTTTTCTCGTTCATCTGTCAGAAGCAACGTCTTATTAAAAAATAGCATTTCTGAGATGATTCATTCGTTTCTCGTTCGTTTCACCGAATGAAAAGGATCATTCATTTCGATAAGAATAATGGAAGCAGCGTGTGGAGGAACCTAGGCAACTTTACAATGGTTGATTGCGTCCTTTCAGGAGATTAAACGTGAAGCAAACTTATCAACCGCCGACAGAGTGGACAGCGGGTTAAAAAACGGTCTGGAACACGCCTATCGATCGCATCAAGCCATCGTCCTTGTGGCACGACGAAAGAAACTCGTCGAGGGATATTTTATCATCTGCATTTTGATCCATTTTCTAAAATTAGATTTCGTCGAGTTGTGATGGAGAAAAAAGAAGAGAAAATCAGTCAATTTATTTCAGTGATTTTATCGTGAACCGATGAGGGAAAGTTTCATGAATCTGACGTGGAAAAGCTCCATCGCAGACTTGAGCTTTCATCAGCCGTCTCCGACCTTACCTTAAACATGTTTTCGACTTTGGCTTTGATTTGGTTCTCCTCTTTGCATCCCTCCGAGACCTTTCCCATCAGCTCGTAGACCGATGTCATTACCTTCATGAGAAACAGTAACCAATTGCTTAAGTTTCTTATCCGAAACGTTATTTGTCATTACCTCAGTCATTTCATCCTTCGATATAAATCCATCGCCGTTGACATCGTATAATTGAAAAGTCCACTCGAGCTTTTCATCAAGCGTCCCTCGTGACAGAATTGACAGATTTAGAACAAATTCCTAGATATGAGTGGAAGCGGAGTTTGTTAATTATTCAGCGCAGTATAATAAATCTTCGCAGCGTGTTCGAGCTTTCCATCAAAGATAAATTGAGTTTCGTTATCGCTCAATTTCAGGTTTCGACCATTTACTCGAACTTTGCTGCATCTGTAATGAAATCTTGATTGAAATTACCTCAAAGCTCACGCTGCCATTTGAGTCTCTGTCTATCGAATTGAATACGTAATGAGCGTACTGCGCTGTGCTGACTACAAATAGGAAACAAAACAAATTTTTCGATAAGTGTTCTCTGCAAATGACTCGATGCATAATTAAATTCCTCGACCAGCCATCATCTAACGGGGGAGGCCGAGCATCGAAAGCCTAGCTTGTTCGAGCATTTCGCATGCTCTGCATTCACGTCATGTTTGAGAAAACAATTTTTAGCTTTGCAGTGGTTACACGGAGAGAGCTTTGGCAGTTTGCTTTCTTTCGATACAAAAAATCTGCTCGTCTCGCATTCTCAAAAAGTTTCGTTTTGATAACAACAACATGCGAGCATAAATTCAAGTTTTTCCATTTTGTTTTCTCGTAAACAACGTTGCTTCTGCACTCGACGCTCGACCTAATGTTGAACAAATTTTCAAGCGGAACGAAAAAAGCATCATAAAGGCTCAAAACTTTTTATCGCAAAGCAGCTGGAGCAACAACCGAGCTAAAGCAGAAATATTGCTTCCTTGCATTCAACAGACTTCTGTCGTATATCAATTGCTCCGATGCTTGTGTAAAACATTGAACTTTCACTCGGATTATCATAGACATGAGAATTGTGCTCAGTGACTTGAGCAGACAGCAAGGCGTGTTAGTTAATCCAACTATGAACTAATTCGACGAGTGAGAACTCTTGACAATCGCACACTGCAGAGATGGAGAAAGCTTAGCACGTGGCAAAGTCTCACAAAGCTTTACAAGTTAATTTTTTCAATAAAATTTCAAGTTAACTTAATGTTACGAAAGCGTTAAGCTCTGCCGAGTGCTCTCCAGTTAATGAGCGGCCAGAATGAATTATACATTTGCCCGTTCATAATGGTTTTATAGAACAAAGCAGACTCTGCTTGTGAGAGCTTTATTTTCATTCCGACGAGTGGAAATGGCTCAATTACTGTATGAAAGCCGTTGCAGACATACGTTCCACTTAGTTTTATAGCTCACGACTGTTTGCATTACCCTTTGGAGCAATGGCGTTGAAAATTTCATGATTAAAGAAGTTGTAACTTCACCAACCTCCGAATGGGAAGAACTGCGAGTAAATCTCCTTAAACGTGTCTTCAGTGATAAAGCCAGTGGGACACTGTGATTTAAAGCTGCGGTACATTCTCTTAATCTCGTCCTCCGAGAATCTCGTCGCCTTACTGAGCGCAGATAAGGATTCAGGATAGTAGCGAACGGGTAGCACAATGTCTTCTTCTTCGTCATCTGCGGGAATAAGAATTCAAACATTTTAAAGTTTTAGTTCGAAATAATCTGAAAAGCTTTCAGGTGTCGAAGCTTCCTCTTTCAAGAAGGAAACGCCAATAAGCTCAGCAAATTGCTTTATTGGCCGAATTTACTGGTCTCTCTCGTCTTCGCGTAGAGCTTAAGGACTACAGCGTTTAACACTTTCCGTATAATTTACAACTCTCCAATCATTCAGAGCACCAAATTGTTCCAAACTTGTTCCGCGTCGAAACTTTCGAGAGCTTTTCATTACCATTCTGCACGAAAATTCAGCATAAATTATTTCCACCGAGGGAATATGAACAGTCATTGCTCGCGACCCAAGTTTGGTCGGCGGTGGAACATTAAAATTATTTTCATAGTCCTGGCGCAAAACCACTGACCGGATATTTCCAGGAAAGCCATCAATTGAAAAATGTGAACGACTTGCGTTGGAATTCGTGGCTTTTAATCGGAACGAGTGGAATTACCATTAAAGAGTGTGAGAAATTTCTGGGATGGAATGTTTCAGGCGACCGCACGATTGTTCTGATGGAAGATGAATTAAAGCGCGAGCTGCTTTGCTTTTAGCTACGCGAATCGAAAGAAAACATCGCTGATGGAATTGACAGCGGAGGAAATTGAAAGAAGTCGAAACACATGGCAGCAAGTTAAATATTCATTCAACGAGCTGGATGATTTATTGTTGCTTTAGAATCCAATGCGCTCGCTCTTCACAAAGGAAAAATCTCCGCAGAGTTCAAGGGCTGATCGTTTAATATCAAAACATGTTCGCTTGGCATGAATCTTTTAGAAATTAATGGATTGGCTTTTCTTTTCTCATTCTCTCTCGACTTGCTGGCTCGGTTTGCTGCTAGCTACATTTTCATACAGAAACAAAAGTTGATATCCAGATTTGTTTGAAGAAATTTACTGCTTCTCCTTTCGGTTTCATCGTCACAAAGCATTAAAAAAGTGAAGCTGCTCGCTCGTTCCATTTCAGCAGCTCAACGAGTCTCGTGTCTGAAAGCTGCAGCAGAAGTTTTGCTGCTCTTGGATAAGCAAAACAAATGACTTGAGCTTTTAATACAGAGCTTTCAAAAATTATGAAGGCTAGTAAATATTTGCATTTGTTCTGATTCAAAAGCTTCTTCTTGTCGACTCTCTCCACGTACGAAGTTTAATAAAGACTCGCTTGTCGACGAGCTCCGCGCCGGAAAGGATGGAAGCGAGTAATGAGGAATGAAGAAGTTTAGTCTCTCCCGTACGAGACTCTCATTTCTTATGCATCCCTAAAGCAACACACGAAAACCTGCATTATTCATTCGAGAATATAAAAGAGACGGAATGTGAATGCGGAAAAACGTTAAAGCTGTGGCTCCGTGAACTTTCTCGAGAGAAATACGAGGCACTGACTTCAAGATGTATAGCGTGATAGCTCGCGTAACGAACTAGGATCGCTGTTCCCCTTAAACCCTTCGCGTTGTTTTAAATTCGAAGTTGATTATTCATGAAGAATTTCTTGAGGGGAAATTAAAAATTTACGGGCGCTAAGTGCGTTGAAAGCGTTGTCTGAATAATTCATGGTCTTTGTTTTTCAAGGTCAAGTAATAATGAAATCCTTCGTTGACTCTTCCCAAGAGCGCCTCGATCATCGAACCTTTCATTGCGGAGCTTGAGGCTGTGAAATATTTATCGTCATAATCCAACATTAAAATTCTAGAAATATTTCATTAAATCTTGGCTCGGAAGTTTAAGCCTAAAGAACCTCGTAAAAATTCTCCCTCCGTCAGCGGGACCATCGTTTATTAGCGACCCCTTTTCCCCTCGTTTACTTCAACGTTGTGTTTTAATTAAAAAGGCAACGGCGTGAATTGTTATCATTTTACCGGTTCATTCTCATAATTGCATTATAAACATAAAACATAAATGCTTAACAAACTGAAAAGCTCGCAACGCTTAACACGAAATGAAATGCGATCGCTTGTTTGACTGTCAAATGTTCAAACACAAACTTTTCCCGCAACTCGCCCGCTCTTTTCTCGAACCAACTCGCTTCATTATTCTGCCCTTCTTTTGTTTGCAGTCGAGCTATTTCTGTTCTGTGCTGTGTTTAAAGTTATGCCGCATTGTGAGGAGAGGGCGGTGAACGGGAAAAAGAGTGCAGAAGTGATGGTATTTATGGTTGTTGCATGGAAGAGCGAGCAAGGCGAGATCGTGTGAAACACTTTGATGATTTTTGGCTCAGCAGTCGGTTGGCATTTAAATATAGTGCGAGTGATGTTGAAGCTTTTCTTCCTCCGCAAATCTAAATGGAAAAGCTCCATGTCGCTTTCGGAACGTTTTCTGTGAAAAGCAAACCTTTTTCTGCTTGTGAGCTGCTGATTTGCCTCCTCTTGTTTCACGCCGAGCATGAAAAGAATGAAAACACGGGAATCCTTTGAATTTGCATCCATTCTTGTGTGTAAAATGTTTTAACTTCTCATCTTTCTGAGGCAGAATGAGAGCAATTATCATGCTCGATTGTGCCAGCTGAACTTCAAACGAGCGAAACTGCTCGCACGAGATATGATTGTACTTTTAATCACTCAAGCTTGCTTTCACAATTTTAGACGCTTTAGAGTCGCTTTAGACTTCTCTTTGACGAGGGAATTCAAGCGAATTCCTAGGCATGCGATAGGTAAAATATTTCCCTGCCGCGTTCATCCCAAATCAAAATAAAATTCTGTGATTAAATTACGGAAATTCTGCTGCTAACCTTTGCAGAAACATTTGTTGCTCGAGCCGCTGAATCGAAAACTTTTTTCATTATCATTGCTTTTGTCCCTTTTGGCGTTCCACGAAAGAAAAGCTCCTGGTGCTCGTCAAGTTTATTTCCGTTTACTTTGCCTCCTGTTGCTGGAGCGCGCACATGCATGATGAACGGAAATGAGGAAGAATTGGAATGACAAATCGGATCACCAGCGAGGTGGAATAATACGGAATTGAAGTCTTTTAACCGAAAAATCGATTACGACGATGTTTGCTTGGTCCACGAGACCTAAAAGTGTGCGAGCACGCACAGGCTTTAATTTATCGGTTGCTCTCATCTTGTTCCCGACCAGTTCCTCGAGCCGTAGGCACGAACATATGACAACCAAACAGATGCGTCAATGTGTTCGAGAAAGATTTATTCGAGACTGATTACGATTTTGAAGTGCTTGCACAATTTCTCGAGTGACAAAAGTCTCGTGCTCTGTTTCGGTGACAGCCTCTTTCTTGTTCCCGTTGCCTTTTGTCGAGTTGGCAATTACTTTCTGATCCCGAAAACTTTACATTTGACTTCATTCCTCAATCCGTGATGCTATCAACCCTACAAACGATACTTTATCGGAGACACTCGAGCAGAATAATGGAAGAAAACATTTCTCCGACAAGCATCGAATGGCGCAGATTTCGTTCGGGAAGAGATTTTGTGGGCCCAGCCGAGTTGTGTTGACGAGAGTTCGAGGAAAATTCTGTTCTAATTTTATCGAGGCAAATTTTTCTTCATCTCGCACGCACAACAATAAGTGAGTGAAGGGAAAAAATCGATAAATTTCAGGAGATGTGGAGCTTTTGTTCGAGTATTTTTAAAGGTTCGAAGTATGCAAAAGCCCGAAGCTGGTTGTGTTTAGTTTTAAATTGTTTTGTTTAAGCGTAATCAGATTGTTGAATGAGTAAAGCGAGGTAGAATCCCAACGATTCCCTCTCCACATTCTCGAGAAAATGCGCAGTTGGAGCTTTATGAGAAAAGTTTTGCTGATGAACGGCACTAAATTAACTTACTGATTGGCTCAACTTTATCTCTATCGTCTCTGAATGACGACGCTTCAGTCAAACTGCTTACAAATCAACTTCTAAGTTAGTGGCGAAAGTTCATTATATAAGTTTACCAACTCGTAATCGAGTCACATACGATCGGAATCCTTTCGAGCATCAAATTGGAAATTAATTTGGGAAGCAAACGGGATTCAATCAGCGCAAGCCTTCTTCATAAACTCCGACATGCTCGTTTCGAATTCAATAAATCTCCATTACATTAACGACCCTCATTTCTCACATTCCTTTTGTGGTCTGCTTTGAAGTATCATCATTTATTGTCCGCATTAAGAATTTAATGGAAAAGGGCAATTAATTAACGTATTTTGCGCCCTCGTTGCGGAGAAACAAGAGACGAGACGCTTTAATAGAGTCCGGTCCACCATGAAATCAATATTCGGTTAATGAGGGACTTAACATCTCCAGCGTGGTCATAAATATATTTTTACAATTCCCTCTCTGATAGTATAATCGCATTTATCATCAGAACCTTCGCCATTAATCGGAAAAGCTTTTATGCATTCGCGAATCTGATTGTGTTGTCAATGCGACAAGTTCGACGATTAGACGATTTATGAAGGTAGTTGAAAGCGGAAGCGCTAGACGGTAAAACCGATGAAGTAGGTCATTGCGTGTAGGAATATTAAAGATACTTTAAGCGTACCTCTGCCTAGAATTTGTAGCTATTAAATCAAAAGCCCTTAACATAAACAAGTTTTAATACTTTTTCCACTTCACACAAATGAAACCAAACTTTCCAATTGAATTTCACACTCGAACTGTTTATTCGATTCCATTGCAATTACTTATCCCTTAAAGTCCTCTGCAAATACACAGGACATTCGTGTTTGGTCATAAATAAATCTTTTATTGATTACGAATAAAATATTTACGATGTTTGATATGCTAAAGGTCCATTAGTCATGCATTTGCCATGAGATTTTTATATCACGTTGCGATATCAGTGACAACATCGGGACGCATGTTGGCAGCAGCGGTGATCATGCAACCGCATTCAAACTGCATTAGGTTTCAGAATCGATAACGACCTAACGCCGAAACATTCAACTCACTTGGTTCTCGTGTCGATCTGGGTAACGACGGCAAGCTGAGTCATGTGTTGAGAGTCACAATGTTCACATAAAAAAGCTTTTACGAGACGAATGAACAATGAGTGATGATGTCGGCTGGTGAAAGTGAGGAGAACTTTACGAGAAAATCGATATGCGATCTTAACGTACTGGAAATAAATTGCTTGTTCGTTGAGCTTTGAGCTTCCGGTTATTGCCAGAAATATCATCGTTTTAATGAAAAGCCTCGCGAGCGAGGGAAATCGGTCATTGAGAACGCGGAAGCGAGGGAAATATCAATTACGGCGCCTTTCCCATCACCTTCTGTTGTCTCGCACTTTGCTCGCTTGTGTGTAGTGCAAATACCCGAAGGAGTTGAGCCGCGCTAACTCCAAAGCAGAGCAAAGCAGTTGTGAATCTAAATCAGCTCGATGGAACTTGCATGCAAATTGGAAATTTAAAAGAAATTTCTCTGATTTCTGGCACAAGTTTAGGGTTGATTTTCAAGTCTGCCACTCTTGTGCCTTGAAAAATGTCAAGGGAAATGGAGAAAAATTCCTTTTCAGCCTCAAGGAAAGCGGAACAAATTAGTCTTCTGTGGGTGTTTCAGAATATTTTACATTGCTCGCAATCTGACGGCGCTTGTCGTCAGTTTGAACGATTTTCGTGTCGCACAGAAAGTTTAAATGTTAAACCGGCGCTAATGAAAATTCCTTCCAGTGAGCGCGAATCACTTTGTTCGCAAAGTTTTCTAAATTCGGCAAAAGTTTTTACTTCGCCATTAAACCAAGCGCTTTAGAAAGCAAATCTTTCAATCCCCTGTCGCTCTCATTCCCGTTGTTTATTCATAAATTCAACAGATTTGTTCGGCATTATTTTCGTAAGCATTCGAAACCGAACCTTTTTATGTAGATGAGGCCTGGTTTAGGGTGGAAATGATTGTCGAGTCGCAGTTACGTTTATCAACTTTTCTGATATTGATCGCGACTGGCTCGTCGGCAGGCTCGGCATAATGGTGTCAAAGAAGCATTAATAGGTATAGACAGCGTTACAGAAGAGCTGATTGATTAACAGATCTGTTCCTTTCTTGTGAACGAAACCTCGTCGATGGAATTTCGGTGATAAGCTTCTAGCTAGTCGAAATGAGATTAGTGTAAAGCGTTTCGAGTTTGGGATCAACAAACTTAATTTCAATGTTCGTCGTTTGTGTATTGTTACCCTCGAGATTGAACAAACGAGAAAAATTTATTGAAAAGCTGCATCGTCGGTCAAAAGCCAATTCAGAATAATTGAATTAAACTACTCGAGCTGCTCTTCTCGTATTCAAGCTGCTGTTGTGCAGCACGAGACCGCAATGAATTAAATTCCTATGAGAATTATTACAGTTTTGCCGCCGCTCCTGCCAGCATACGAGGATTAAGGCTCTTTAATTACCTTAATTGAAAATGGTTCCATTTTCCTCGACTGCCCGCTGGATTTTGTCAAGAGTATTTAAAAGTTTTTTCACATCCGCGAGGGATTCATTTTTTTGTCCTCCAATTACAACAAGCCTATCCCGCTTGACAAGCTTTTTGAGCGTTGGCGTACTCGAGGGCATTGATCGATGTTTAATAATCTTTTATGTGTGTTGACAGCCTGTTGACGTGTTTCAGTTTTAATGTCATTGTAAGATGAGAAATGAAATAGGATCTAGAGCGACGGAAGCAGATTTTGCGCCACCCAAAGTGCAAGTGTCTGTGATGAAAACACTTCCAGCTGCTTCTGCATGGTTTCTCACTCTTCAGCAAGCAAGAAAATCAACGTGTGGAAGAAATCTTTCGGAGCATCGTTGACAACGATTCGTTGTAGGATAAATCTTACGAATCGCCCTCGTGTCGCTGTGAGTTAAGCGGAAAAATGTTCAAAAGAGCTTTGAGCACGAGTGAGAAAACGGAAAGCAAAAAGGGAAAATTAGGAAGTAAAAAATATGCGCTGTTTTATCATTATGTCGACGACTCTTTCTCCTTTTACGCCCCGAGAACTCGAAACAGAAAAATCTAGATCGCTGAGGAAGAAGATTTAATGAGTCGTTTTTATACGCTCGAGATTAGGCTTTGTTGTGATGTTGCATACTTAAATAAGTGCTTCATTGAGATGTTGAAGGGTCTTGCACAAACGAGACGAAGGAAACTCGGCGTTGACTGTCAAGTATGAAGCAAGGTTCGTTACTACGGGTTAATTGGAAACACTAAAGTTTCTTCAAATGAAACTTTTGAGCTTCGCAAGCTCTTGCTAGACTTTTTTAAAAACTTTCTCCGTCTAAATTTTATCAGACCTCAACAGGAACCAATCTATGGCAGAAAATTGCGTCTTCTCTTGACGCCCATTCCTCCTTTGCTTTCCGACAGTGAAACATTAACTATCCCAGCTACAAACCATTAAAAGCCTGCGAGAAGCATTTGTTACATAAATTTTTCGGTGAGAGCCAAAATCCCATGAGGGAAATCCATTACTAATCTAACTTTAATCCTTCAGGCTTAACATTATTCTCGCCTTTATTCTTGTGTATCGAAGCCCATTCTGTTGCCAGACCATTCGATCCATTGTGTTGCTTCTTTGCAAGAAGACGAGAGAGAAAACGTAGCAACAACAAATCAGAATTAAACGCTCGAAGATATTGTCGAAGCTTATCGTCATCATCATTCACTTCAGCTGTCACTCACCTTCGCCGCCCTTCTCCTTCTTCTCTAACAGGCCTTTGACGCGCTTTAGCAGCTTTCCGCAAACGCAAATCGATGAGCTTGAGTCGCTTTTATTCTTTTCTTGGCTCGCTTTCTGTCCGGTTTTGATGCTGACTCGCTTCGTTGTCGTCGTCTCGTGCGTCGCGGTTGTTGGCGTGGTGACGGTTGTCAAATCCGTTTTACTGGTCCGACTGCTGACACACTTTTTAATATCTTTACTATCACTTGGCGTTGTTGCTTTTAAGCTACGTTGGTTATCTTTTCTATTGACTATTATCTGAATTTCGTTCACAACCTCGATTTGTGGAATGGCAGCCTGTTGTGGCGGCTGCTTTGGCGTTGGTCCGACATCTTGAACCGCCGCCTTGCTCGAATCACCCGCTCCAGACGACATTGCGCCCGACCTATCAGATTTCGTTTTTAAACACATTAAGACCGAGATTAATGAGAGAACGCTTGCCAGCCGCAGCAAATGAGTTTTTGGAGCGCCAACATCTTGAGGCAACACAAAATGAGGAAAGAGCATTTGATAGACATTCACGTCTTCGAGCTGAAGGCTTCAACAGTTTCCTCCGAAACGACCGGACGGTCCAAGGGAGAAATTAATCACTCGCTCGTGAATCGGCGGCAAAAACGCGCAGCAACTTTTTCCGTTTGTTTGAAAGAAAAATTGCTTCCGATTCAATTTGTTATTCCACACGAGTCTTCTTTGTTTAATCAGAAGCTTCGTTGTTTCTGCCACCTTAGACTCACGTAACCGATGAACTCTTCCAGCTACTCAATCTGTCGATCGACATGCTCGAAAACTCATCACGTGAGTGCTTTTCCCAATCAATTTCCCGGCAGAAAACTTTTTCGACGCGCTCGAAACTCAACAAAAAGTTTTCAATACTCAGCAGTTCCTGTTCGTTTGTCTTCGATCAATTATTTCAGAAACGCGAAACAAAAAATTAAGCACGAACTTTTCAGTTTTTCTTTTCCAATTGAGCTTTCCCTTAATTAGTTTTGCTGTGAGGAGGGGCGAGTGGTTTGAGTTGTTCGCTGTCATTGTGAGAGATGCAAATTATCGGAGGACGACACAAAATATAAAGAAGGATCAGAGAAGCGAAATGAAACAATTTTATGAGCTTTTTTTCTTTTGCTGTGGGTTGAGAGATGTGAAAGAGCTTCAGCGAAGCAGATCAGAGTTTTGAACTTTTTCCTCTCGAGGAGATAAAATTGATTTTAAAAATTTGCTTAGCTTTCAATTGGAGTTGATCGGAGCGAAGATAATCTCCAAATCGAACGAAATCGATAGGAATAGATTGACAAGGAAGCCTTTGCGTCATAGATGGTTAAAACAAGATTTTATTGCTAGATTTCATCGAACGTTTTTGATGAAACGCGAGCTACAAATAGCAACGCAAACTTTTCGTTTAGCAAACGCAGCCAAGCGGAAAATTGGTCAATGGATAGTTTGGCGCCATCGTAAGTGTCAGCCTCATGAAGAAGCTTTTAAAGCTCTCTCGTGTCCATTTAGCAAACTCAGCAGAAACGACACACAAACATTATTCTAGAAGAATTTTTGATTGACTTTTCATGTCCGAAGTTTTAGCAACATACGTTCTCGCAAAACCTTCATCAATCAAACTTAAGCTTTGATTTATAAAATCGTCTCGACAGCTAGACTATAGCAAACTGTTTTCCACCAATGAAACGTTGCTTTCTTAGCGTTGCTAGTTTTGCTTGCTTCGTATGGTAGCAAGCAATAAAGATTTGCGAGTCTAATTATTTAAATTTTTATGACTTAATATCCGTTTAGACATTGCGTGATTGCGCCATCAGATTGCTTGAGTAAGCTTTCAAATGGGAAAGCTTTTGACATCGACTTCTTGTCTTTCATTTATTGTCTCTCATTTATACAATCAAAGCAATACGAGCAAGCATATTGGCATGACATCGACAGCTCTCGAAGCTATGCAAAAGTTTTCATTTTAAGGAGAAGCGAAGAACGTTTTCCAAAATTGTTATCTAAAGTTTCGAATCTAAAGTTTGTCATCTGGGAAGAAAATTATTGCGATCTGCATAAAATCTTTTTGTTTCGATTTAATCTTCCGAGAAAGTTTCCAATTCTGAACACCTACAGAGTCACCAAAGAGTGAAAACTTGAGCACTGAGGCGATTATCGAGCGACGACGATTATCATCTCGATAAAAAATGAAAAGAAATTAATTCATTTTTGCTTTTTCTTCGGGAAATCCGCCATAGCAAAAAACTTGAAGCGTCATCGAATAGAGATGAACAACAAGGCAAACATTGAGCAATACAAAAAAAGACAGAAATCTCCGAGCTCGTTATTGTTCCGAGTTATTCAGTTGGACGAGGGCAGATAACTTTTGGGTAATAATCATTTTATCTGAGATCGACGACAGGCGAACTTTTCGGCTCAAAACCTCGAAAAAGGTTCGAGTGACCTTATCGCTGAACTTCTCCCTCATAATGTCTTCCTTTGTCCTTATTATACCTGATCCCATTATATTCCTTCAAGCAATCATAGCGCTCGTTCGGCTGAGCTCTGATTATCATGCAAACTTTTAGCACACACGAGGAAGCTAAATAAACTGCGAGACAATATCGGAAATAACAAACTGCTTTGAGATATTTCAAATCTAAAGCCGCCTCGAGATAGTTCGGCAACAAAAGACGAGCCTGCAGGTTTTGTTCAGAAAATTGAAAGCTCTACAGGAACGGAAAGCTTTGATTGGGAGGAAAAGCTCAAAACTTGACAATTCGGTCTTAAATTTCATTTGATGTTACGATGGACTACGAAGAAAAGGGTCTGTTGCCTTATCGCATTACGGACACCGAACCGTAAGTAGGCGAAAAACTTCGAAGTCCCGACGCTCTCCACATGATTTTGATTCTAATATATTGGAAAAATTGTGTCAAACGAAAAATATCATGAAATGGATTGAAAAGTTGATGCTCGAACCCTTCGGAATAATTCATTGCTGTCCCTACGAACCCATTTCTGCGTGTGACATGGAAGAATTGAGTCGAGATCGATTGGACATTGAATTTCGTTTAACTTAATTTTCACCCTGAAAAATACGCCAGTCGATTTCCGAATTTGATTGCAGCCCGAATGGTTTCGTGTATGAAGCTTGAGAGCTTTAAAGTGCGACAAATTTTGAACTATGGCTAGACGCACAGGCTGATGTTTATAATGCAGTTTCTTTGATTCTAGAGATACAATGATTGCTGTTGCTCTTGGTGTAGCTCGAGGTTTATCTCATTTGTTGGTTTGCGTCGAGCAGATCAGAAATCCTGTTGACACATCCGACTAACCCAAATGAAGTCACAGTGTATGAATAACATGGCTGACCGCCTCCGAGTAAGCTGGTTTATGTCTAATCGTTTCTGAACGATAACGATCGCAAAGTCTCCGAGACTAAATCGAGGAAAATATTTATATGGTGAGAAGTTAGGAACAAACGACAACAACTCATCCCCTCATCAAATAGCACTGCATGATGATTCTTATGTTCATTTCATATGCTGCCAAACGCCGACATGTTTTTACGATCCGAACGTTATCAAGTTGTTTCAGCCACACGACTTCGAGTGAACAATAAAATTGTGCTCAACGACTTGGAGAAGGAAAAACATAAATTTAGAGACGTGAACGAAGCGACATAGGAATTATAAAGTTTCGTCCTGTGTTTGAATTTCAAATTGTGCTTTTAACGATGTCGACTATTGTTTCAGTTTTTGGGAACACTTAGAGGTTTATTCCGAGCTCCAAAGTTCCCCACCAAACTAATGCACGGTCGATCGATAGGAAGTCTGCAGAGCCACGATAAACTCTTTAAAGCTTTTATAGTTTCTCTTTAAATGAAGCAGCGAGCGTTGGAGCATCGGGCACCAGTTTCCCCGAAGGTTAATAAATTCACAGACTGAACAGCGGAAAACACGGAAAATTACACGAGATTAATTAATTTCTATAATTTGTAGTCTCATATTTTGCTAATAATTTTCGCCACCAAAAACCATTTGCTTTCTGCTGAATTTTCTCTATGGCTCGTAATAAAGCTTTTGCAGCAGCAGTTATTGCTTTACCCTTTCTTCAGTTAGGGAAGTTTCCTGGAGAGTCCGAGGGTGCTTTTCTTCCGATGAAGAGGCTCACTCAGTACAAAACATGCGAAAGACCTTTTAACGATTATCTTTTCGCTAGTCCTCGCCTCCTTTTATTTACAAATTCACCATCACTCTTGTTAATTTATTTTGCTCAAGCGAATAAATTAGCTTCAATGAACCTGAGAAACTTTTGAAAAAGAAAGATGGATCTGTTCTTTTTCTTCTCGCCTCGAACTTCAAAATGTTTTCACACAAACGTCACTTATTTAAATCCCATATTTCTTTTGTTTACTTAAAACATCACCGCGACTGTATACACATTGATCTTTTTGAGATTTTAAAATATTTCCTCTGCTATTGTTTCAGCTAATTCGCTTTCGACTCTCCAGAGTTTGAACTCCAACTCAAGTCGACTGAAGTTCCACAAATAAACTTCTACTAAAATTCAAACTGCCTCGGATCAGCTGCGAAACAAAACTGAGGCAGAGATTCTTTGCTGGCGACTCTCAGCACAGGAGAAGAAAAACTAACGAAACTAGCGTGCGACTTGTTTTCTCAGCAAGAGCTATCAACAGTCTTTTCGCTGGGATGAAAAGTTTCTTTTTCATGCGTCTCGCTTTGCGAGAGAGAACTGGAAATAAAATTCCAATTCGCACTGGCAGGAAGTGATAACAAAAATTGAGAGAGCAGAAGGAAAGTCGTCAAAAGCGAAAGCTTTCGTTGGATTTGATGTGCTTCGAAGTCTGGCGTTGAAGGAAATTAAATTTCAAACCGTTTCGGCTGAACGAATCTATTTTTAGGCTTGGAAAGTTGCGCAGAGAAAGTAGCAGGAAGCTGCGTTGCCTTCGGGAGTTTGGCAAGACCGAAATGGCAACATATGGTTGAAGGGTTTGCAAAACTTTTTTGGGGAAAGTTCGACGATCATGTAATCTCGAGGGTTTGTGAGTTGCCTCCGTGATGGATCTGTACGTTGAAGGTTTTAAATTAATAAACGAGAGATCCGATTCAATCGGAATCAATTATAATTTATCAATAGCGTAAGGTTCAATTGGCAAGAGAATCTCGTGAATTGAAATATTCAGACTTCGTCGATCTGACTCGGTTGCTCAATTGAATGCTAATGTCACCTCCCTGATGGATTGTCAACGTGATTCTTCAAAACATTCATCCAAACCTTTTCTAATTCAATTTTGTTTTGTTTTCCACTTTCCAATCTCTCTGAAGTTTACTCAATTTTCCTATTAACTTGAGCGCGAAATTGGCTTTCCCAGCTTTCCAGTGGCGAGGGGAAATGGTTGCCGAGGCAACGGCCGCCAAAATACGACAAGACGCTTTCTCGAGATTTATTGCGCACACACAGACCTTTTGACTGTGAACGAATGTAAGCTCGCAAGAAAGTTTTTGCAAGAAAAAGCCTGACTGCGATAAAGTTCTCAATTTCGTGAATTATTATGATGAGTCTCAATGTTATCACATGGAGGATGAGGGCGGGCGAAGACTTTGACTTGAGCACAAAAGCTGAAATGTGATAAGGAAATCATTATGCGAATTGTATCTCGATATAGAAGCATGTGACGGAAGAACTCGTTCGCTTTGGAGCTGTCAGGCACTTTTTATAGAGAGAATATTTGCTATCCATAAATTTAAAGGAAAGCGAAAACTATTATCATAATGTTGGAAAAGAAGTTTTTACCAAAATCGAAATAAAACCACCAAAAAAATTCGATTTTCTGTTAATCTTCGATTTATCACGATCTTTTCTATTTTAGTGAGGTTTCTCGTTACGTCTAAATGTTTCACTTGTTATCAGTAATTTGAATTTACTACGAGTAATTTTTTTAATTTATTTTTACGTTGCAAGATCAACGCGTTGGGTTCTGAATGCTCGACCAAATCAACTTCATGCACGACTTTAATGTAGTAAATTATGGTGTCACGTAAGTGCGACAGCTTAGTCCGGACGTGGAACTAACAATCAGTTTACAGCCGCTTCACGTCCTTCCCTATTAAGTATTCGAATCACATAAATTAAAGTTTACCAGCAAGTTCACAATAATCGGATAAGCGACCTCCTTACCTATAATTTATTTGCTCTGCAATCGTTCCTTCGTTCGAAATAGAATCGCTTCGTAATACCTGAAATTATTTATTAATGAAGAGACAAACATTTTGTTGCTCTCCGCTGAACGAGCAGTTAATAGAGTGGCCTAGAGTCGTTGCAAGTGATATGTGTGAGGCAGCGACATTCACGCTTCGCTAGTCTAGCGTCCGGACATCACTGTCGCATGCCACCGCCTGCAACTGTCTTTTGAGATTCCTCGTATCGTCCCACTCAGTGTAATTATCGCTCGCCACGTTCGTGAGTGTGAGATTTCTTTCCATCTCGTCATCGGAGAAAAACACCCGAATTCACCGAATGAAAATGCTCTCGCACCAATTGTCACTTCTGAACGATTTTCGTTGCTCGCGAGCCATTCGCAAAAGGCAAACGTCTTCTCATTTTCAGTTTTTCCTCTATTTAAGACGGTTAGAAAATAAAAGAAAATATCATCGAAGAGTGTTTATTATTGTGTCTGTGTTTTTATTGGCTTCAACTTCGTGTAAAGACCAGATTTGAGAGTGGAAAATCATCGCGGCGAGGCCAAAAATGTCAGATTCAAGTGAGTGTCCAAGCGTGACGAGTCGAAGTGTGAAAAATTGCGCAAACCTTTTTTTCGTTTCGTGAGAAGAGAGCAGGATAGACACGAGAGTTTCATGTTAGTTCAGAATTTAATCAAACCGCTGCGAGGGATTTTTCTATCAACAGTTACTGTCGACTTTCGAACAGACGATGCTGATGTGGATAGAAACGCGGGTTCAGTGCTTTTAATCCAAACATATTGGCTGGCAATCTCTCGGATATATCAAAGTTCGCATGTCAAAATAGTTTCGCGTTTCGATGCAACTGCATTTATCTAACTATCGGTAATCAAATTAAAAAGCGCGAAACTGATTTTCCTAGCCTCGAGTTGCCTTGTTGTATTTTCCATTTAATTTTTTTTGTTTATCGTTCGTGCTCGCGAGTGAAAAGAAGGAAAGTTTTCATAGTTTTCAGTAGTTTAGTTATGCTGCAGAGCGAGCTAATTGGCCGCGTGCCAAACAGTCAAACTCGAGAGAGGAAAAAAATGAAATAAAATTACAATTGGCCTCACCGATAAAATTTTATTTGATTCCCCGATTCACTCGACAGAGAATTTTTTCTCTTTCTTGTTGTGGAATATTTTTAACTCAATTTTGTAGCGGGCGGCGCATTTCTATCGAGAATTTTGTGTTTTGTTTGTTGGAATATTTTCCTTCCGACGCGTATTTATAGACGGCAGAATACCGTAAATAATATCATATGCCTTCACTGCTGGTGTGGTCCGCAGCAAGGTGCCGGATGAGCATCGAGTTGAGGTGTGAGCTTTGCCCCTCTGCTACCTGAACCACTCAAACGATGATATCTCGCACTCAACGCGCTTCTGAATCCAGCGTCACATCTTCTAACGACTCGCCGAATTTTCTCTGTTTATGATTCCGAGAGTTCCCGCTTATAATCGCCTTTGGACCGACGTGTTGCTTAATCTCCTCTTTCTTCTCATCTCGCGATCTTTTCTTCTTTTGCGCGAAATAATCGAGAAAAAGAAACAGCTTCCCTCTCGACCAGAAATCTTTTCAATAACTTTTATTTAGTTAATCATTCGCGTTTGTATTCATAACAGAAGTTGATCAACTGAACATTGATATTTCAACAACAGAGGCAGAAGCAGCCGCCAACCAGCATAGGAAACGAATCTTTGGCACGGGCATTCTACGTTACTGCTTCAAGAAAGGTGGAGTGATCAAGTTGTGTTTGTGTCGCGTTTGCTAAACGGTCGATTTCCTGTTGCAGTTTTCCGGAACATTCAAGGCCGCGAGATGACGCAGCAAGAAGAAATCTCGAATTTCGAGGAATGTGAGTAAACAGAATTTTTGAAACGTGTCAATGGGATTCGAAAGGATTTTCAATTCTGTCACAAAGAGGGTTTTACTTGCAAGGGAGAGCTTCGTCGAAATGAAATCATTTCTCGTCATAAAATATTCACGGCGATGTTCTCGAAGGAAGCGGTGAATGTGAAGCTCTCGCAGTAGTAAAGCAAGTCACAAGACAATTCCTCTTCGTGTGGAGCGAGCATCATCGTAATGAAGACGAAAGTTGAGTTTTCTAAAAGTGCTTGGCTTCCCATAAGAAGAGCAAACAAAAGAAAAATGTTAGCACAATGCTGAGCGCTCCATTATGTTTCACTTAATTTGAGAGCATCGGAAGCGAGAACAGGTGATTCGACTCAACTGCCACTCGTGAATGTAGCAATTTAAGCTTTTCGGTGAACCAGAAAGTTTTTGAGCGATTGTGTCACAAACTGCTAACCTGGCAATCGCTCAGATTGATTAATATCACCACTACGAATTTGAAAGTGAAGTTCGATCGACGGCACGTTGCAGCACGACAGTCATGATGAGTGACGGTTTGACGGATCTCGCTGTTTCTTTCCGCATTTTCCCAATGCTCCACTTTCTTATTAAATCCTAATAACTTTCAACGAATGCCGCAGGAAGTTTGAATTTGTGTAAACTTGAAATTAATTCTAGCCACGCTCGCTCTCATCCTTGAACGCACGTTTTCTGTGTCAGAAGAAATTCACCGATCAAATGAAATGGATGAAGAAGGCAGACATAAAACTGGGAAGACAAATCGTCTTTCTAAATAAATTGAGTCTTCATAATGATAATTCCCTCGTTTCTCTCTGGCGCCGTTGCTTGGATATGCGAAGTCGGGGTCATTAAGAAGCGATAGACAATCGTCTTCAACATTATGTCCTCGAAAAATTCAAATATTGTTGAATTAAATTGCTGCGATAATTCTACGTTGTGGAATGAGAAAAGAAGTGGCAAACCTTTTGGGAGTCAGCGAGACGCTTCGGAGTTCGACGAAGTTGAATATCGCTCCACCATAATCAGCATAGCTCCCGCTTCATCTTTCGAGTTGAGATTCTCGATCATATTCAGAGCTTTCACTCAAATCTGAAAGTTTCCATCAAAACTTTTTCTCTGTTCGCCTGTCGATTTTCCGAAGAAATATTTAAGACATCGTGATCTGATAACATTTTCTCTTGATCAAACTTCGTGACGTCACGCAGTGGAAATCTCTCGACTCTCTTGGAAAACTCACTCGCTTGTGTTTGTAGCTTTCCACTGCAAATTTTCTTTTTCGTTTTCATGTCATCATTGAACAAATTTACGACAACATCACATGTTTCTCTTACTACAATGACTGGAAGTATAGTCGAGTTCATCGGGAAAGCGGGAAATCTGTGGAGCTCCACAATTCGCACCGTGCAGCCAACGGTTTTCCACTCGTCAAAAGCACGAGAAAGAAAGAAGAAGCTTCAAAATGCGAACGTCGAGCTGACGTTTTCGAATTTCTGCTTTTCATTCTTTTCGGAATGCTCCTCAGTCTGATTAGAGTTCGCCAACGGATAAGGCTATCAAGCTGAGTTTTCGCAATCGCGGCGTGGTGTTGTTTTCAAGCTGAGAGCACAAGACAAAAATTGAAGAGTCGTGTTTTGTTCGCCCACTCGTCTGCTCGCTCCAAAATTGAACAGTTCGCGTTCTTATGCTTTGCGAAATTCGCATCTCGGTAATTAAATAAAGTTAAGTGAGGGCGTTCTTGATAAGTTGAAAGTTCGAGGTTTTTCCTTCGCAATATGTTCGAGCAAAGTTTTTTCGCTCCCTCGCGATGAACGAATCTAATTAAATTAGTCGAGGAGAATGGAAAAACGCTTTAATTAAGGCTATAAATAATGATTCGATCGTCTTTGATTAAATCGAGAGTTAAACGCTGCTCGCTCTCTCGTGTGCTGGTGAAATGTGAACGAGAATTAATTATTACTTAATTAGTCGGCGCTTCTTCAACTCTTAGTGATCTGACTCAAAGCAATAGAAAATTAATCCACACTCGCTCGTCCGCCACACGAAATCGAGAGCGAAAATGTGATAAAATAATTCCGTATCTCCCGCTTGACATATGTTTTGTGATTTTTTATGCTGAACAAAGCTGCGACTGTGTGCAGAACAAACATGCCGAGGGAGACGTGAACGTGTTGTAGATAAAGTGAAACGCACGAGAGTGAATTTAGCCGAGGAGAGCTTTAATCAGTGAAAGTGTCGCTTTAAACTCGCAGCTCTTGATACTTTGTAATCATTTAATTGCTCGCATGCAGAACTGATGTTAATTCTTTGTGCCACAAAGAGGAAAATGCAAAGTGAATATGCTAATTGCGCGCAATAAAAAAATGCAGAGTTGAAAACAGTGGATAAAATCGCTCGACGTGGAAAGTAATTGAAAAAATTCTCTTTTGTTGATTCATCCTTTCGAATGCAAATTATCGAGGGTGCTCGTTGCTCGATGAGTTTCAATGATCCTCACGTAACTTTAAAGCTACAATGAACACCCTCATTCGGTTGAAAGCTCAGAGAACGCTTCGAGTCCATTTACCTTTGGCTTTCAAAGCCATTGTTCGGCTCGTCTCACTCAAAAACTTCCGTAATGGCTTGCTGATGCGTTGGAAGCTCTGTCATTTACAAAGCGATCAAGGCTTGTCAGCACAAAACCTGTTGGTCGTTGGAACTTTTCGCGTCACAGCCGTCGTTACAAAAAGTACGAGAGCCATCGCAGAGAGTCCACTAGCTTCCCTCGGTTGTCCTGGCATTGGTTTATTCTCACCAGTCTTATGGCAGACATTTTCCAGCAAAAAGACACAACTGGAATGACAAACAAATAATCATTTAAACTTTCCGCTCGAACGCAAATGCAACAAAGAAGCTGGCAAAAGTTTTCAATGAGTTTTTAAAAGTAAATCCTACCGAGTTTCTAGTTGAGTTCATGTGGAACTCAGAACATAAAGTGTGCATTAAGGTTAAGCAGAGCAAATTAAAGTCAGGCTGACAAAAGAGGAACTTTCATTTAAATTAAATTCAATTTGTCAAAGTTTTCTTTAAAGTTCGACTAAAATTTCTAATAGCTCGACATGCCCAAGGCTTCCATTCCATTATTCAACACCCTAACATTTGACCCGTAATGCGGAGAGGGAAAGCAGCTTCGAAATTAAAACAAAGAGGAAAATAAAAATTGAAATGGATTTTTTATGGCTTCCGTCGACGGACATAGAAAATTCCTCACTCTGCCAGACTCGAATGCAAAGAAATGCACTCGCATTAAATAATCTGATTGTATAACGAGAATAAAGAGCTTTTCCATGCTATGGGGAAAGCAATAAAGAATTATTTACATTACCCGATATTAAATGTTCTTAAAACTTGTATGAAGATGCGCCTTGCCTTCCGTCTCGCAATCTCATCGCTACAAAGCTCGCCGAACCATGAAAAGAGCTTTAAGGAGAATATGGAAACATATTTTCTTGTCCGTTCCCTGAAACGGGAGAAATGGTTTTATTAATTTGCCTCAAACGAAGTTTCATTTTCCGTTGCATGTTTAAGCTCTGCAGGATTACCCGCGATTGATTGCAGCTTTGTTTTGTGTGAAGCAAAACAACAAATCGGAATCAGCGAGCTCGCAGAATTTGTTTGAGGTTCGCTTCGAGGAATTTTCCAATTCAATTTGTCACGAACACAAGCTCAGTCGTAATAGAATATTCTCATATCAAGTAGAATGTATCAATGTGAATTTATGCGAGTAGCTTCGAGCGGAAAGCATCAAAAGCGCCGCTACATTTCAGCGCGAAGAAAGGAAAAGCTTCCTTCATTTCACTCGAAATAAAAACAAATGAGCGAAATAAAAGCGAAAAAATGTTTGGCACAAAAATATTTTGAACAGCTTTCCATCTTGCCGGGTTCTCATCCGTGTTTCCGGTGTTCATAATGCAATAATCTAGCATAATTAAACTCTCGTTGGATTCTGTTAGGATGCTGATAGAGCTCAGCCCGCCGAGGCAAAGAAGGCAGAAGAGTCATTAGAAAGGCCAATTCATTATTTTTATGCTAAGATAAGAGGATGCGTCGCCAGAGGAAGGGAAAGGCACATCTTTGAAAGGGCAGGAACATCTTTTTGATGATGAAACGTAAAAGTTTCTCCAAGTTAAAGATAAAGGCTTCAGCTCCTCCCTCAACCCTCTCCGCAAAAGTAACACTCGAGGAGCAAACAAGAAAGAAGAAAGTAAGACATTCCTCGAAATTCTCTGCTCTATAGCTGAATTGTTTGAGGCATTCAAATGAAGATGAGAAAGTATAAAGAAGCTTGAGAACTACACTCGATGAAGAGCTTTAGCAATGTTGCTCAAAAATTTATTAACTTCTCTCTCAAGTTGACGAAAGAAATTCACGGAGTGAGACTGATTAAAGTGCCAACTCGAGCTTTAAGAGAAAGAAATTTTCGTTAGTTGCACGAAAAAGGTTGAAGAAAGATTGATTGGCGGAATGTTTAGCCACAGTAATCAATCATGAAGCTGCGATCTTCGGATCGATTGCGTCGGCTTATCCTTTATAAGTCAGTGAAGGCTCTCAGGCGCTTGTCATAAAATGTTTCCAAAAATTTCCGTCCTTTATTTGTCCGTTGATGTTACCCGTTTCTATCTCTCTTGGCCAAGAGAGATGATTTTAGATTTACATACATGACGCTCATGAAAATTTCATACTAAATCTTTTATCACTGAAAGACTCATCATTCAAGCTCTTCAGTTAAAGTCTCAAACCCTTGAGAAACAACCACTAAGCGTCTGAGTTTAATATCGACAACATGTCATGTCGCATTCTACGTATTAAACAGTTTATCCTTCTGTTTACAACATCAAAGCTACTCGATTGACTCTCATTCATAACGATCGCTTTCGAAGAGGCTGGACAGGTTGATGATTAAAACTTCCCCATCGTCCTTTTCTTCAATTTTCCAAACACTTTACGAGGATAACAAGAATCCCTTCAAACAATGCTCTGTGTACTCAGCGGTTGGTTTAAGAGGGAAAGTTCCTCGACAAGAGTTTAACTTGTTCCCGAACTGCTTTATCATATCTGAGGAAATTTAGTTTGTAATTTTGACAGCGCCCCGGGTCCGGGGGAGATTTATGCGTGTGCTCTGATCTCGAGTGTAAACTTCTCTCTCGATGGCAGCAAGGATGGCAGCAGTAACAGTTTTCTTCTTCTCGCTTAAACGTCGACTCAGTAAACTATGCATGAGCTTGAAACGACCCAAATAGATATGGATGGGATTTAATGGTTGTTGAATTGACAATGTAGCCACAATTGATGACAGACGATGCTGTGCGAGAGAGAAAGCTTAATAATGTTATTCTTGTCTCACAGTTCTCGAGCTAATATTTACAAAACGATATTTTTCTAAATCGTCAGTCCACGTCTTTCATCCCTTTCTCTCTTCTCCTGACCGAATGACAATGGCGATCCTTGTAAAACTGCCATAATACAGATAATGAAAGTAAATATGTACACTGAGCTCGAGGAGGACATGCACGCTTTCAGGGATATTCAGATGACAATCTGCAAAGATGAAACCCTCGGCCATGTTACAAACAAACGACTCTTTCTTGTGGAAGCGTCGCAAGGATTCCTTCCCTCAAAGCAAGTTAAAGTTTTGAGTTGTCTTTGCTTTTCGTTTTATCTGTCGTATCCACTTGCGTTGAAACGTTGAATATTATGAGCACGTACCCAAGCGTTTTGAAATTTCACTTAAAAGGATTTGTTTTATTGAAATGTCTAAAGAGTTTTGTGTTGTTGAAAAGACCTTTGTGACTTCCCGGGTAACATTCTCTCAATTTTCAGAGGAAGTCCTCTGTACTGTCACAGGCTAAAAGCCTTTATTAAATGCTCGGCGAAGGCACTTTTTGACGCCAAAGGGAATTCGCTTGACTGCTATGCTGGGAGGACACATAGTGAGAGCAGATTTTCGTCTTCCAAAACAATGTTGAGGACTCAGAACAAGAAGAAATTAAAGGTGAAACGAGATGTTCGTGTCAAGGGAATGTTTCCGAATTGGCTTTAAAGACTGCGAACATAAACAACCAAAAAAAGTGGAAAAAGGGACAAGCGTCATTCACATCGATCCCGAGGCTAAACAAGACGAGAAACAAGTATCAGAGCGAGGCTCACTGTTTGCGCCACTGGGGAATTAGAAATGTAAACAGAAAATCGACAAGACATCCAACAAAAGCTCTTGCAATTAAAGGCTTCTGACTCAATAAATTCTAGCGGAAGGCTAGGCAAAAAGGAGAGGATGCACATCGGCACCGATTTAAATATTCAAATCTAAAATTAAATTCTGCTCATGGAAACAGAAATTTAGGAGAAATAATTAAAACGTTAAATTATTCACCGAAAAAAGGGTTTATCGCTTCTGCTTCGAATGTAGACGCAAAAGCACAGCGAATCGATTCAGGGCAATTTAATCTTTCACGAACTGGCAAAATCTCACAGCTGCCTAAATAAGAATGTGTTTAATTCTATTAACAAGCAGAGCTTTCGCTGAAATGCTTTTCCAGATCTTCGCACATATGAATCCTCCTCGCTTTATATTTATCTCTCTCGCTAAGGCATTATGTAGATCGCATAATAGCGCCTGTCGAATAAGCTTGGCTTCCTCCTGCTCCTCTCAACGTTTATCCGGCTTCATTAACATGTTAACAAAAACCCATAGTGAAAGATGAAAATGTAATCAAAATATTAACATAGAAAATTAGCAAATTCATATTGCCGCAGTGAACGAGAATGTCTCCATCGAAAAACTAGTTGGCAACTCTGCGACTTCATGAACAGCTCGACAAAATGAACGAGCAGGTTTGAAAGCGAAAACGTGGATCGAAAGGTTCTGTAGAAATTATTAACGCATGACAGCAACTCGCGGCAACAAAACAAGTAATTTATAGGGTGAAACGCCACAATACTATTTGGATTTCGGCTTTACCTTCGGCCCGATTCCCCACATCGTGTCGAATTAAATATTCCGTGGAAGCCTGCAAAAATATGTTTCAATCCCATAAATAGATTTAGTAATTCACAGCGTCAGAAAAAAATTTGTTTGCGTTGTGAACAGGCGGAAAAGATTTAAATACAAACGCGAAGGGCGCTGGAAATGAAAGGAAAATAGAAAATAAGGGCAAAAGGGAAAAGGAGTCGATGCGATATCGAAGCCTCGGCGAAACGGGAAGTGAAACAAAACGCGAATAATAAAAGTCAACGAAGGCACATAGTGCGTGCTAATGAACGATTGTTCTTAATCAGTACAAGGCAGAGGAACCTATCCTCGTAGACAAAAGCGAAAGCGTCAGATATGACGCGATTGAATGTCTCGACGTTTGGGGTTTGATTCACGTGGGAACAACAAATTCCTTGTTAACTATTAAAGAGTTTCTCACGCCTTCGAAGTATTTTTAGATAATTTTACGTTTTCATTAGCAATTTTCTTTCCTGAGTGCTTGAATAATGATCAAAGCGAGCGCTTGTCGCTCTCTTGTTCGTGATTGTTGATTCTTCCGACCTCAAAACCACTTAATCTAATGACCGGAATAGGTGAAAAGAATTTTCTTAATTTATGCTGCCAGGAAGAACGAACAAAAAACGCTTTTCTCCTTATCTTGATATCATCGCCGGCTTTAACCTTTTTTTGCTCTTTCGGCTATCGCATTCGCGATTGTGCTGCGCCCGATTCCGCTCGTCCTTCCCGCCTCTCTCACCTTCAAATTCTTCGACACTGTTTACTCGACTAAGCACATTCTCCCTTAATTCCAATGTCACGTTCTTTCATTAGGAACTCAAGTCATTATGCGAGGGAAAGTTCGCCTGGGCTGAATGAAACATTTGACGACTGTTGAAGGGGCGAAGGGAGAGAAAGTTTCATTCAACGCAATTATCGCGATAAAATGAGATTAGATTAGTTTTAATCTGCTTGTGTTAATTATTTGAACAGTTTGAGTGCTCGCCAGCCTTTTTACGCAGAAAACTTTGAGCTTTTGTAAATATTTTGCGAAGTAAACTTCGCTTGTTTACTCGGAGGTAAAAAGTTTCCTGTTTATTTACATAAATGGAGGAAAGATAAAGGTCGTGAAAAGTTCTGCAGCTTTAAAAGGCTTTTCCGCAATGGAATCAACCATTCTTTGAAAGCTTTCGGAGGGGAATTTTGTTGCGGAAAATATCCTTCGAAGAACTTTTCAATTAATTTTATTACCGAATTCCCGAAGGGAAGAAAATTCAAATGGTTTCATATTTTACAATTAATGCAAAGGAAATTTGTTGGAAAGCTGGCTAAGTGGGAGGGTTAGGCAGAGATTTTATTGAGAGCTTCTCGTGATTATTCTGAGCTGTGGAGCTTTTTGATTCGAATGAACTGATTGACCAACAGATGGTAAAGATTTCTGAGGAAAAAATCCATCGGTTTGACGGTCTCATTATCGAATGGAGAGAAGGAATTATCAGTTAGCACATGTCAAGAGGGGTGCAGGTGAAAAATGACCGATCGAGACCCTAAAAGCGCATCGTCTTGACAAAATTGATTCCTTATTCATGTGGTTTGCCCAAAAATGTATGGCAGCTTGGGTGCAATGTGCCCACGAACCCGTGGAAGAACTTGGCTATCAAGTCAAGGTCCTTATCCGTCAATATCTTCAACTAAATACGTACATAAAACTTATAATATTCCCGAAATCAGCCCGTTGCAAACTGAGGAGCAAATCGATGAGCTTAGACTCACCGCGTCAAACATAGAAAACATGTCAAACTCACCGAGAAAACATAGCCAGCCAATCGTTTGTGCCAAACTTTAGAAAACCAATTAAACGCAAGCAATCGAGGGAAGGCAAACAAAGTTTTGCAAAGACTTCAAATGCAGCAAACATTGCGCTGCTTTCGGATGTAGTTTCAGCTTGTTTTAACCAGCAAATGCGTGAGAACTTTTCTACAAGAACGGGGACTGTTAGCAACGTTATTACAAATCTGGAGCTTGGAAAAGCTGATAGAATTTCCCGAAATCAGCTTGGAGCTATTTTCTGTTTGCGATTTCTTGAAAATGCTAATTAGAATTTTCAATTACAAGCCTTGCTTCCATCTGGTCCGGCGTTCTCTTTCCAAGATTTCTGTTTATCTTTCATCAAAAATCATAACAAAGCCGACGAGCCATTTACATAAACGTTCGGAGCTTTCAACCGAATCGAGTTAAAGTTTTTGGTTTAAATCAACCAGTGTTCCATGCAAAAGTTTGCAAAGAAAATATTTTCAAAGGTAATTTCTCTTGCAGATGAGAACATTTTGTGAGAATAATTAACAAGGAAAAAGATGAAGAAATACATCGAGCAACGACAAGGATGTTCGAGCTGAAATGAGACATGAAGTGAAGCAAAAAGCTTTTAGCGCTTAATGAGATGTGATGATAAAACTTTAATGCTTTCTGTGTGATTATAGAAATAATACTCGTAATACCAAACATGAAACAAGACACAGTGTGAACACAATCAGACAAAGATTGGCCGCACTCCATCATTCCAAGCGAAAGCACATCGATATTTCGTCTAACCATAACGTTGTGCGCTGCCAAAAGTTGGAAAGCTTAACAAATGATGGGCCACGTGAATCAAAAGAAATCGACGAGCAGCAGCACTTCGACTCCTCCCGAAAACATTGAGTTGAAAGAAAGCGCTCCACACTCAACTCATCGCCGATCTTATCCCGAACAGCTCAACGTTGAAGAGCTCATCAGCCAAATTAACTGTAGAGTCGCGAACGACACCAACAATAACAGTAGCCGAAACAATAATGCAACACGACAAGCTTCAAATCATCAAAGTCGCAGTGGAAGTGTCGTCGAGGACGTCGAGAACGGCCCGTCACACCGACATCGTCGACAGAAACCGCTCTTCCGGCGTCTGATTACATTTATTAGGAATTTATGGATTGGTGCTAAATTTAATGTCGGAATTGATGGTAAGAGACTTAGACATTTTCACTTAGACTAAAGCAGAGCATGGCAGACTTTCGGCTCGATAGTGAAGCCAATCAAGTTTCCCTTGGCCACATTTGTCTGGCAGATAAATTTACTTTTTACTCGAGAACTCTCAACAAATTCAATTAAATAGCTCCAACCTTTTACTTTTCCCCGCAGTCTTCTCAACTCTTTCTTCACCTCCGCTCGTGCATAATATTTCCCTTATGTTGTTCTTTCAATTTTCACATCGTCGGAAGTATTTAGATGTTGTTTGTGTTCGTAGCGCAACAACAAAACGGAAGGCAAGCACTTAATCGCAAGTTTTGTTTATCCATTATTATTGTGTTATGGGGGAACGGCGTCGGACGCGCTGAATCCATTATGAATGGGTTCACGTAGCAAGTAATTTTGTTATCGCAGCGAAAAGCACATCGGATACATTTTTAATGCGGGGCTTTCGCTAGAAGAGCAAGGAAATGGGCTTCACTTTCATACTCTTAGATTACCTCAAACATTTTTCTAGGGATTTTGATTTACTCGTTCACAGGAAAATGTATCTCGACTCAAGATTCTTGAGTGTAATTAAATTGCTTCTTGATGGAATTGAGCTTTGATACGTTCAGACTCTGAACTTCAGAGATTGACGAACTGAATACAATCTAGAAAAGTGTTCTAGGACCTGATCGGGATACCGTTGGAGAAACCCTAATACCGTTTACGAGTCACTTTGATAAATCTCGATCAGAAACAAGCCTCAAGGCTCATAATCTTCGTTCCCTCGCTTCCTCAGTTGTGTACACTTTCAATTAGAAGGTGCAAACATTAATGGCTTTAATCTCATGCCACGAGTTGGTTTATATGGCTGCATGATTTATCGAACACTTGGTCTCTTATTTGAATGGGAGGCAAGAAGAAACTTTATTAATAGGAAAGTTTTTTCGTTGTCTTTGCAATGCGTTGCGTTGGCGGATCATTTATCACCATGAAAATTCCGTTATCTGTTTTTATCTCACATCTTATTTCGGATTCTGCGTGAACCTCATAAGCATTGAGATTCACAAGTGGCATCGCTTTTATGTGACACACGGCTCACAGCGCCGGAACTGCTCCATTCGCTTCTTATTTACGACGAGGAAGTCGATGATTGGAGATGCTATTTTGGTGTATTTATCTCCTTCGTCTATTGTTTTATCGCACGCCACGAGGAAAGTTCGTAAATAAATTAACGGCCAACACAAGCAAGATGTGAGTGAACTGTATAAAAATCAGATTCCGCTCTGAGTTCATTAGCGTAGATTCAATTGAGCGAGAGGAGAAATAAAATTACAATTATATTAACGCTAAGGCGCTTCACTAATGGTAATTCTTTCGATGAAATAATAATTTCAATCATGTTGAATGAAATCACTGAGTTGGTTTGATAACATTGAGAGTTGCAATCTTCGTTGAAGCTTTGCGTGAGGCGATTGGTAGCAAACTTAAAGTGCAACTTTAAGAAGCAAATCGAGCAGTTCCACATTTCTTTCTCAAGTCTGTTGGTGGAATTTCAATCGAGTTGGATTGAATCGTAACTTGATTGAGAGATAACTTCGTTTCTCAAAAACGCAACTGAGTTTCAACAAGACTTACAATCTTGACAAGCATGGGCAGCAATGTTGAATTATACTTCAGCGGGAGCTTTAGCAGTTGCGTGATTTCCCATGAATTTTATGTCTGGTCTTGTCATAAAATTGCAATGCATTGAAATATAAATTTCCTATCCTTCCGCTCCTTTTCCCGTCTTGCTCCACGCCTCCAACTACTGAGCCGGCGATATGCAAATCAAATTTATTTTTTAGTAATAATATTATTACAAACTCGATGATCGGAAGTGTTCGAAACAGTCTTGCTGTGTAAATTGAGCGCACGAAGTTTGCAGTTTACGCCAGAGGAAAATAAATTCTCTGGCATTTCAGCAATGATGAACAATTCATGAGTTGAGAAATGTTCAGTTGAAGCGCGATCCAATGTTGAATTTCCATGGAAATGTCGGCATTGATGATAAGACCATCGCAGTCCTCAATGTCGAAGCAGAGGAGAAATTTGCGAGTCTGAATAAATTTCTTCGTTATTCCTTCTGCTTTGTAGTGTTCGCAGTTGTATAAGTAAACATATTTTGATGTTCTGCAATATTTGCCGAGCAGCAGAGCAAACGAATAAACGAGAGATTGTAGCTAATAAGTATTTGCATTCGATGGAGGAAACTTATGTTGTGTGTCGATTGAGTGCTCTACGCCCGAGTGAAAGTTTCTTCTACTTTTATGCTGAGAGGATATTGAATTTCCAACACAAAGTCTCTGCCCGTTATCGAACTAACAGTTGAACAATTTTTCGAGATGCTCGTAAATCTGCAGCTGTTGATTCAATCTGCAACTTGTATCTCGTTGAGTGTCCCACTTACAGACACTCGCGGTATGTTCTTTGCCAAATTGGAGGAAATGTAAGGAGAGCTTGCCAAGCTTTAACAAGAAGCGAGCAAGCATTAAAACTGCGATTTTGAGACAGCCATCAGAAACCAACAGTATAATTGCGTTAAGAGCGAGCACTGTTGGAGCCACTAGCTGCTCCTATTAATCATCTAAACTTGCTGAAATCACAACTTCATGTTTCTTCGAAACTTGTTCGCATGCTGAAGCTTCTTACGAGAAAACACAATTTTGGCAAAGTTCTAGCACCAGCAGACAACAATGTTGACACTTCATTTGATTGCATTAGCATGTTTTTACTTGAACTGTTGGAGCGTTGTTGCTACAGGATCTTGGCTCGGTTTACATTTAAATTGGCCTCGCTACATCGCTTCCAAGTCCATGCAATTGAATTTAAATCTGGAACGATAAACAAAAGGAAATTCTTTATCTGTTAAATGCCTCCTTTGGGGTGAATGAAAGGCTTGTCGAACCTGGCCGATTGAATATTAACGATGTTGAATAATTTTATTGAGGCCCAAGCTCAAGATTCTGTTTCATCCATTCGCCAGTTAGCATAAACATTTTCAAATTATTTTGAATGTTTCGGCTTCGTAAACATATTTGAATCCATCAACCGCGAGCAATCTCAAACTAATAAATCGACACGTGATAAACTCATAATTCTGTGTATCTGGTTTGCTCCACTCTGAATGCGATGATCGTCAATGATTTATCTCGGCTCTGGTGGATTTAGTTTTCAGTTTTCAAAGCGGAACAGAAAATCTGGCTTTGCAATGATGAGCAAAAAGCCCAACTGGAATTCCTCCGTCCCTTTGGCGGTTTCGGTTCCGTTCCATTACTTTACGGCTCACGAATTGTTTGCGGATCGCTTCGTGTCAACACGGTTAAGCTCGTTTCCATTAGGTTTTCCATTGAAAATTGATTTTTCTAGGAATTCCATTCATGGTGGATGGCACACGAGGGAAACTCAATCAAGGGAACGAAAGCTTTAAAGAAGCTTGGAGGCTTCGAGCGAAGCACAATTGTATAGACGTTTGTTTCTCAGCCTTGTGACATTCACTTGATTGCGCTTCGAGGAGGAAAATCGTCTACATTTCCTAGATAAATTGTGAGAAAAACTCGCATCGGAAATCTGAAGAAAAAGAAATTATTTTCGCATCTGGAAATTTTCGGATTTGATGAAAATCTGTTCGAGCGTTGAATCGAGCTGGCGAAGTCATTTGTAATCTGTTCTTTTTGAGAGAAAGCCGTCGAACTTGCGATTGCACTTTTAAAAATTCGATTAATTGACTCCTTGATGGGAACAACGACAACTTGAAGCAGCGCAAATGCTCAGATTTCGGGGTTCGGAATCGTGACATTAGGGGTCGCAACAGAATAATGTTCTCGCTCACTCTTTGTCACTTCAACCATTATTTACGGTAAACCCTTCACCGCAAAGGTCAACCTCCCGATGTGGTTCTCGCAACACACTGTACACGGTTTCATAATTAAATCACAGACAGTCAACAAGCGACGCCATTACAAACTTATGCAAATTTTTGGGGGAAAGACAAACAAAGTTCCTCGGGTGAAATTTCATTTTTCTGAAGAATGTTTTTCCAAGAATGAAATCGACTTCAGCGAGCATTGACAAGGGAAATGAAATTTTTATGAACAAGGTGCTCTCCATACGAACACGAAAAGCCATCTCGACGTGACCTTTTCGCCTTGCTCAAACCTTTTCATGCAGCTAAAGCTATTTTATGACAACGGAAATGAAGAAAACCAAATCATCTGATAACCGTTCACCTTTTCCCTTTCACGCCGGGATCGAATTTCTTTCGCCGGTGGCTCGAGATTGAATTTCATCTTCGACGCAGCTAATCTAGCTCAAGAATCATTCATTTACAGAAGACCAACTTTGACCAAGATTTAAAAATAAATATTTATGGCAAAATCCCCAAATATTTATCTCAACATCGCTTAGCCGAGCAGGCAGACTCGAGTAATTGGTCAGCTAATAAAGAAGAAAAATGTTTTCGTTTCAACGAATCAGCTCGAAAATTTTAATATTGATGATCAAAGATTTTGTGACCAGTGATGGATTCTTTGTAGTCTTGTGCCGGTCAAATAAGTCAGCATTAGCTAAATACCATTCACACGTTCTCGAACACATCATGAACATTATGTGGAATCAGCTTTCACAGCCTGTATCGACGTAACTCAATGTGCATGATGTGCTCTGAGGTGTTCTCGGTTTCGAGAAAATTTAACTGAAATGTAATTTGAGCAAATGGAGTTTCCTATCAACATGAGGCAGTCAACCACTCTCAAAGCTCTCCAGGGCTTCATTGTTTCTAGAGATAATTCTAGACGAGAGCTGAGAAAGAACGTAGAGGCTGGGTTATGATAACATATCTGACTGTTTGAATGATGCTTGGCTATCTATCTGTCTATCTATCTGATGCTTGGCTAGATGGAGACCAATCTTTACATAGATGCGAATCATTTAAATGGAAGTCACGAGCTCTCAGAATTTTATTTATAGAGTTTTGATATCACTACAATCACGATTACCAACAGGCAAACGATTACGACGTCCAGCCAATAAATTAAATTTATTTTCCGGTTGAATTCATCTCTTAACATTCTAAAGCTTCCTTCGACTCGACTCTTCTGTTGCTTTCTCTGTATCTCATCTGATTGCGAAGCGATCATTTCTTCCATGTCATTGATGGTGTCTGATCGAAGCTTCAACGAAATATTTCTTAGCTTTGAGGCCCAATTTGCCCTCAAGTTTTCAGTATCTAGCTTGAAAAAGTTGAGGATGTTTGCTTTCAACGACTCCTGAGAAGTTGCATTCTTGATTTTAGTTTCAATTTTTGCCAAATTATTGTCTAACTCATTTAATGCTGCCTCAACTTTCCACTCCACCGCTGAAGCGGCGTTTTGAATCGACTTGATCTTTGAGTTTGTCTCTTCAAAGATTTTGTAGTTTGTAAAGCAATTCGCCATAAAAGCCTTGGAGACATTCGAATTCGGGTTTACCAAATACGCGTTGACGCATTTGTTCCACGCTAGATCAAGCACTCGGACTAGTGGAAGATTCTCATTGAAGTTTTCCTCAATTTGGTTGATCTCGTTCGATTGCATGGAGAGCGAAGTGAGTTTTGGGTTCCGAGAAAAGAGCCGAGCGGTGATCACTTTCAAGCGATTGTGGTTCAGTGCGATCTTCACTAAGTTGACGTTGTACTGGAAAATATCATCATCGAGTGACTCAATTTTGTTGTTCGTCAACTCCAGAATTTCCAGCTTCACCAAATCATCAAATGGGTGAAGTTCCAATTCAGAAATTTCATTGAAATTCAAGCTGAGCGTTGTCACATTCGGCATTCCTTTAAAAGTGTAGTCTGTGATGACCTCGAGGTCAGTGTTTCTTATCACCACCACTGAGACGCGTTGATCTAGAAACTGCTCGTCTAGTTGCTTCAGCCCAGTCGAATCTGCGATGAAAATTCTATCCAGGTTTTCAAACTGGGAGAAGATGAATCGCGGGTCGCTCACTATCTGCGTCAAATAGATCTGAATCCAGCTGATAACTGTTTTGTTCCCTTTCGAAAGTTCAATCACGCGATCGCTCTCGCTTCGAACATCAATGATGTCTTCGCTTATCTCGCAGCCGTATCCATGGACAATCTTGTAGCTCGTTTCACAATGATAAATTGACTGCGCAAACTTCAACAACGCGAGCAACCTAATCAATAAATAAATTTTGCTCATCTTACGGTTTTTCCAAACCGAGCTTAGTCACAATCTCTACAAAACTGGGAATTTTGTCAACTGATTAATCGAGAGTCTGAAAACTGAGACTGTCAAAGTTCGGCGATGAGAGACTCGCTCTGAATTAAAATACGAGTGGAAAGTTTTGTTGTGAACTTTCGGGGTCAATTCTTATTTTTATTCTACTAACATTTCGTTCCGATGGAACTTGTTAACCTTCAACTGCTTAAGTTAAGCAGCTTATTAAATGAGGAATTATTTGAGGCTAGTTAAAGGTGTGCTCGACTGTTTGTTGTATCTGTCATCTGTCATATGCCTTGTTGAAGCTCAAAGCTCTGTTGTTAGATAATCAGTTGACAATTTCTGGACTCTTCGATGTCTAGCGACGACAAAAGCTACCACAACGCACAGAACCAGAATCACATAAGTTGTCCAACAGATTATAGTGAACTTGAAAGAAAATTCATCTCGCAGAACATCAAAGTTCTCCTTCGATCTCTTTTGTAAGTTTAAACTGTTTGTCACATGAACTTTCTCAATTATTTCTTCTTCGATATTTTTTGTGAGTTCCGAACGAAATTGAGATGAAACTTCTTGTAGCTCTCTAGCAAAATCTTTCTCCATCATTCCCTCGTTTAACTTGTAAAAGTTTAAAATGGAACTTTTCATCTCTTCATTTGTTTTTCTGCCATGAGCACGCACTTCCAATGACGACATTTCCGTGTTGATTGCATCAACAGCTTTGCTGACTTTTGTCTCGAGCTCGTCAATGGAATTCTTGAGCGATTTTGCAGCTTCATCTGTTGCTTTCATAATTGCATAATTGGAATAACATTGCTTCAACGTCAGTGCGCATTTGTCGCTGTCGTTTGGAACGAGAAACCGTTCATCTACGCACTCGTTTCCTTTCAGGTGAAGATTATTAAGCTCCGGATGGTTCTGTATGAATCCTTGTTCAATCTGTTTGATTGAATTGTGTTCTAATTCCAAATTATCGAGCATTGAATTAGAAGCAAAGAGTTGAGCTGTGATGATTTTAATTCGGTTGTAGCTTATCGAGAGATGTTTTAAGTTCGCGTTCATTGCAAAAGTCTCGTCGTCTAGCGACTCAATGTGATTGTGGCACAAGTGCAGCTCTTCTAGATTGACCATATCCTTGAAGGCATCTTTATGTACTTTCCAAATCTCATTCCAACTCAAAGTCAAGCACGTCAGGTTCGAAAGTCCCTCGAACGTGTCTTCCTCGATTGACTCGAGGTTCGTGTCGCTTATCTCGATGGCAGTGATTCTAGGATGGAACCTCGGCTTGAAGTATTCATTAATGAAAGTGCACTTTTCGATGCGAATTCTCTCCATATTTCTAAAATTCTTCACAACCGTGAATGGAGGGTATGTCATGCGAATCGCCTCCAAATACAGCCACTTGATATCTGTCGTCGTGGCATTGTAGCTCTCGACATTCATAGCAATCTTCACTCTATCTCTGACTTCTGCATCGATGATTGCACAACCCAATTCACCCTGAACATTTCTACCGACTTTACAAACGAGATCTGACGCTGATAATGCCAGAAATGCAGTGAGAAAATACCAAATCACGAGTGACATCGCGAGCTTCTGAATAACTGAAATTCTTGACAAACTGGAAGACGATTGAGAAAAAAATGTTTTTTGTGAGCGATAATCTCAACTCAAATTTCTGGTGATTTTCGTGACGTCAAGTGGGATTTTACCGGAGTTGGAAACACGTTGAATTTGTTTGAAAGATGAGAACTTCATTCCGTCGGCAATTTGCATCGTCGCGCGAATAAATTTACCCTGAGATCTGCTGAAGTGTGGTGGATGTGCTCGTCTTAATGGAGTTATCAACATGTGCGGCAGCGAGTAATGGCGCAATACAATTTAGCACGAAACATAAACTCCTGTCGCTGAGGCTCTGTTTCTTGATTGTTTATAGCAGTAGCAGTAAAGATGATTCCATTGCCTTCGAAGTCCGTCGTAAAACTTGAATTTAATGTGTCAATTCTGCAACGTTTTACGAGACATATCAACGGTTTAAGACGAATATTTTTAAAAGATGAGCAAGTATTTCGATCCCCCATGGGAGAGGTGAAGGTTGTGAGACCTCCAGGACATAAACTCACCTTACTCTTGCAAGTGGCATACGTGACAATGAAGCGAGGTTCCATTTGCTCGCTAGCAACGAACGTCGCGATGTATCAAAGCAGCTTATACGTCATTATCCATAATTTTTAATACTTCCTGCGCTCTCGTCTGCTATGAGCTTGCGAAGCGTTTGAGCTGAATAACATTCAATTTATGACATAATTTTCACATAGCGAATTCTTCATCATCACCGCTTTCTCGTGTGGCATTTGTGCGACATGAGGAATGAAATATTCAGCTGGAGAGAAGAAAACATATTTTACAGGCGCTCGTGACATGTTAAATTGTTGTCTTCGAAACATCCGCTTTTGGCGGCTGCTGCACAATTTGTTCACAATCCCCGTTCACGTTATCGCGTGTGTGCTGTTTGTCACTTGCATCGTGTGCACGCTGAGAACATGTGCAGAGCTTTGAATCTATTAAGCGAAACCTGTGATTGTTCTGCAAGCTCAGCACCGCAGCCCTGCGATGAATTGCTTCCTGCCATGTTCCTTGCAAGATTTGTGGGAGGATTTTTCCGAGTGCAAGACAAATTTCGCTTCTGCAAAAGCACCAAACCAAAGCCGAATCGAATAAATTTCTTGTTCAAACATCCGGAGTGAAAATGAATGAACGAGAAATCTTTTCTTTCTTTCTCGGAATGTTTTCTCGATTTCCTTGCGGCGGCCTGTGCATGTGTTTACTCTGAGATGAGAATAAGACGAAGTAAATGTGAGAATTTCAATCAGCAAATCAAACACCGACTTGTTTCTTTCTGCGGCTTCTCCGACGTCAAATGTGTTTCGTAAAACACAATCTCTCTCGCCTCCATGCCCCGTCAGTATCTGTTTTCGCGGCGTATCGCGGAGGTCGTGCACGAGTTAAAGTTCTCCTGGCTTAGTCGAAGACGGATTGTTGTAATTAGCTTCCGCATCGCTCCCGACGATAACGTTTCGATAAATCTTTTAACTTTCACTCTCAGACAAATAAAGTGAAGCTTGATGGAGAAGAACTTTGCGAGTGAGATGAAATTTTGATTAGAAAGAAAAGTTTTATGGTGCGCGCTCTAGTTTTTCAAAAGCTAATTAGCTTGTGCGTGGGAGAGAGTGAGATTCGAGGTTTAGGGAAGCGCGTGTTGTCGTGACAACTCTGGCACTTTGATTTATTGCTCCTGAAGTTCATAACCTGTTGTAAATATTCTTTAAAGCTTGTCTGCGATAAGATAAACGATCGAAACGTTTTGCCCTCTGATTCAGAATTTTGTCCCGAGGATTTCCCGAAATCGCTCAAACGCGAATCTTGTTCCACGTCGCGAGCATGACAAAGTGAAAGCAATGCTCAGTCGTTAAGTCACTGTGCAATTTTCGTACGAAGTCAAGCAGGAGAGATGTGCGGAGCCTTGCTCCAAGAATGAATAACGACTTAATTTCAACGACAAGACTCTGCCAACCTATGGTGGCGACAATTCATATTCATGCTGACGCAGGCTGTTGATAAGTTGGCTGAAATTATGTCGCTCACAGCTTTTCCATTCTCCCTGTGTAATTTACAATTTCTCTTACATGCAAGCAATATTTCTTCCAAGCAATTTCGTTTGGTAATGTGAATTCCCCGGAGGAGTTGCGGAACGAAATTAAGTTGGTTCGTTTGCTCAAGCTCTAATTGCGCTTCTCAATCTTTTGGGACGATATTTCCTGAAGGAATGAGAATATAGAGAGCTTTGCTGTTGACTTAATATCTGGGTCGATTTGATATTAACTGTGGAAGTTGATTCGATTGCCATCACTTTGAAGTTAGACAACTTATCCCGAAACTTCTGACTAGAGCGGTCAACTGATAAGCTAACAATGCTATCCAATCGTCCGAAACTCATATAGCCAGTTCACTACCCTCATCATCGAAAGTTCTTTACGAGTACGCCTTGTCCCAACAATCAAAGAACCAAAAGTTTCTGAGTAGCTAAAAATGTTCTCGAATTACAACGAGTCGTCGACACACCAGACGAACAATAGCATTTCTCTTGTCGTTTCGTAGCGTCTCTAGCCATGACGGATCTCCCCCATCTACGGGGAGAGAAGATGTTGATGATGTTCCACATGCGACGTTTGCTTTATGGTTCTGTGTAGTTTAAATTGTTGACACAAAAGATTTTCTCGCATGAGCGGTCTCGGTAAGTGAGCATCGTTTGTCACGTGGAAGGAACATGAACAGTCGCACTGGGTGACATTAAACCTTTTCACCGTGCTCTTAGCACTGAGTTTGTCTTGAATTACTCCAAGTCACATGAGGAGAATTTCGTTCAATTCGGAAGACAACTGAAATTTGCTATTCGCTTCATAAAGTACAAAGAATTTTAATCGAAAACACAATCATCACGTCAATTTTTCCTCACTTGAATTAAATTCGTCCCGAGCCATTCGAGTTCTTTACGTGTTGTTCATGATTATGTTCTCAAAATCCTCCAGCTTGAGTTTGCCTTTTCTATGTTTGTTTAGTACACAACGGAGACATAGAGACATTGATAAGGAGCGGCGTACTCAGTGTATGATGTCTCCGTTGCAGAGAAGTTCTCGACACGGTTTCCAGATTATGAACGCTTTCAAATAAAATATAAATTATTTCATTTTCATGTTGCACTCTCACCGACCGAGTTTTAGCTTCGAGTAATTTTTTACGTTTTAAAATTTTATTATGTCAGATCGAGCATCTGTTCGTTTGGGGAGAAAATTTCCGTTCAAGGTTTTCAATTCACACTAGAGGAGCTCGGGCTGTTGCGGGATCATTTACCACATGCTTCATCAAATTTCATTGGAAATTTTCTCGCTCCAAGCTTCATGGCAAGGGGATGAGACTGAAGCGAGGAAATATCGCACAAAGGTTGTATTGTGATAGCAATCTTCATGCCACTTGATCTTCGCATCCTCCCGCCCGCTTTATAAACAACGAAACACATATTATGATAATATTAAATTTCAGTTATTTGCTGAAATCTGGCGTACGAACATCGTTCCGAGCTTCAGTGGGGTGAAAGATGCTCTCGATAAAAACAAAGCACTTGTGGTTCTTGCACCACTCTGGAGCTGACGCTTTTCTCACCTGATTCAATAGACGAAGAGGTTTACTTTATTGGATTTCTGATAGAAATTGCTGAACCTAAATTGATTCAGTTTCAAATTAATTTGCTTTTTATTTTGTGCATTCGGTCAAAACCTTTTCCGACCTTTTCTCGGTTTCATTTGTGAGCTCTCTGCTCTCAACTTAATTTGTGAACTTCATCATTAAAATGTCGTAAAAAGCGACTTCGAGCTATCAACAAACTTTCCGACCTTAAAAATTTCTTCCCGCTAATTTTAATGAAGAGGAAAAAGTTTAATTAAGTTTACTCTCCAATGAGTTTCTTTCTATTTTTCTCCGAGTAATGAAAATGAGCTTAAAGTTTAAGCATTGTTCGTGGCAAACGTCACAATTCCCTCCACGCAAAAAGTGAACCGAGCGAACAAAAAACTTTTCCCTCACCGAGTAATACCACAAAACCTTGCAGGTTGATGTCAATGCGGTTTCTGGAATCAATTATTGAAGATTCCGGTGGAGCTTATGTACATATCGGCTTTGAATTGAGAGAAAACTAATTAGCAACAACGTAGATAACGAGAGTTAAGTTGATTACACTGCCGTGCAATCCTCTTCAGTCATGCTTTATCGAAGCTTGCCGCAGTCAAGCCTAGCGTGGAAAATCTGTGAAGCTTCTGATATCTCTTACACAGCAGCTTCATGTTTACACATCATCATCGTCATCGCTCTAATTCAAATTAATCTTCCGGACATTCCATTTTGCATGCGAATTATGGCAACATTATCAAATTTTAACGCGACATGCTTCCATTTTCCGAGGCTAATTTCACTAATTCATTAGGGCGAAGCCAGCCGAGAGCGACGAGAAAAGCTTTGCGAGATTGCGAATTGGATTTATTCATGAAGTGTCTTTGACATGAAAAATTATCTTCTGAACTTTCATTAACTTTGAAATTTCTTCGTAAGCTTTAAGGTATCGACTCGATTTTCCAGAAGTTTCGATAGAAGGCTAAAGAACAAGTTCAGATATTAAATTATCGGTCTACTGGTTATTGGCAGCGGGAGCTTCGAAGTATCATCAAGTATCCAGACCGAAATGGATGGAGCAAAGTTTGAGTTGTGGAAACTCAATTTGCACAAGAAAGGCTCCAAAATAATTTAAATTTCCTCGCGCTTCCAAATGTGTCACCGCTCTTAACGTTTCTCGCTGGATTTAACGGATAATTAACGCTGGGTTGAGCATTTTTCATGCTAATTATTCCTCCCATAATTCTTCATGGATCGTTGCTAGTTTCGTAACGAGATTAGACATTTCCCTGTCAACAACTTTACGTTGCGAACCATTAGCTTCGCTACAATAAATGTCACCGCTGGTTCACCAGAAAGCTTCTTTTGTTTTATCGTCTATCCTCCCCATGCGGTTTGAGTACAAACTTTGATATTTCTGGAAAACTCGTCCTCGTGGGGTAATTTTGGCTCGGAAAATTTCTTCTTTAAAAAACGGAAGGCAAAACTCTTAAGCATTTTCTTACTTCGAGCATGAGAGAGAAATTCCACCTGAAGTGTGTTGCGGAAATAAATATTTCATGATGGCACTTGCGATGGCAGAAGAGTCGAGCGAGCTTTGATTTTCCACATTAAAGCACGAGCTACACAGCAATGCAACAAGCAACAACATCCTTACATAGTTTTCAATTGAGATAAATGCCCGAGGTTATCGCTTGGGATAGTTCGCAACTAAAGTCTGTGCACATCGCTCTTATCATTAATCTTCTCGTGCGCAGTTTTTGATGACTGTTTATGCTTCAAGCTTCTTACTTCATAAATCAAGATTTCCACTTGGTGGAGTGGGGTGCGGGGAAATGAAGATGCGAAGCTCTCTCTCTCACGAGAACTGATAAATAATTTACTGCCAAATAATTATGCTGCAATTCAGGGAAAGAGACTTCCGAACGCGCTTATCGTGATCGAGCTGCTTCCCATTGTTCCGTCGTTGTGTGTTTCCCTGTAATCTCAGACTCGACTGACAAAAGACTCTTCGGGAAACACGAAGTGCGAGTGGAGAACGTGAACGAAATCGATAAACGTTATGAGGCTGGGTTGTACAATTGTCGTAATGTGTGCAAAGACATAAATCATACAAGAAAGTCCATTATTATTTTATGGCATTTAATCTATCGACATTAAGTAAACAAGTTCGCTGGCAGAATCAGGACACGCCGTTTCTCTGGAGAAGCTCCGCGATCTCTGCCAACCCTGGAGGATGATTCGAATCAGTATAATTGGGACTGAATTCAATAAATAATTCTATGCCTTCTCCATTGTGCCGCTCATGACAAGTGGTCCTCGCTCTCTCGAAAAGTCAGCACAAAATATTGCGGCCATACATCAGAGTCAACAGCACCAGACAACAAATAATGTCGATGTGTTATGGTTTCTGTATGCATGCGATGTTTTCATGGAACGGACAACGTTTGGCTTAGGATCACATCTGATACCAAATGTCCTTCTGATGCTGCCTTGGCCTAGCACAACTCTGTTTCTGACCGTGGATAGCAATAAAATTAAGTGGCTCCTATTATCGCCTTCTCGAATCATTTTGTTTTGTTCCAGTGAATATTTGCAAATGAAGAAGCATCTGCGAATGAATTAGGAAGACTAGTATCATTAATTGACTCATCTCTGGTTTCTCTCTTGCCATTTCAGACTGTGAACTGGAGGAGCTGGAAGCGCCACAGCGATACCGGCCCGACTCCCTAGCACAAATTTGCAAAACGACAAAGTTCAGTGAGTCGGAAATCAAAAGAATGTATCGTGGCTTTAAGGCACATTGTCCAAACGGAATGGTGAAGGAAGACACGTTCAAAGTAATTTATGCGCAATTTTTTCCTCAGGGAGGTTCGTATAACAATTTTTCATCTTAATCAATCTTTATTTGCTGTTGTCTCGTTGCTGCCACTTAAAGACGTTTTCTCGTTTCTGCTTCGCGAGTTCCAATTCAAACTTTCTTCGCCGATTTGTCTCTGCGAAAAGCTTCCGACGAAAGAAAACTGGGAAACCGAAAATCATTAAAACTTTCTCCATCAAGTCACGATGAATCATTTGGAACTGGATGTCTTGTTAAGTGCGAGGTCTGAATCCTGGAGTGAGCGTAGGCGACTTTCAAGTTTAATGTTGTTATTACTTTTATATTCATTAAATCGTCTAATTACGAGAAAAGTTTTCTCGCTGCCATCTCAAGCACTGCGGATGGAGAAACAATTTTCTTTCTCTCTTCATGAGTTGAGGACTTAAAGCGTTATCTGTAAACAGATATCTAAAGTCTGCGTTGAGGTCACTTCAATCAATCTATGAATCGATCTGTGCGGCTGCTGACATGGACACCGAGCGGGCAAAACTTTCCGGAAAGTGGAGCAGATTAATACGACATCCGTTCAACTTTTTCACTTTGCCATGCCTCTCTTAATTAAATGGAATTAAGCACATGCGAAGCCCTTCGCTCACTAATTAGAGATTGAGAGTCCTGCTGAACGTGTTGCGATGCGGAGAGCGAGCCAAAGTGAAAGAAATCATGTTAGATAATAGATTCAAATCTTTGCGGAAAGTAGCCGGAAACGTCATGCTCAATTAATTAGCCGCATGGCAGCAAAAAGATAAATTGAACAAAGAGCTTTTCGTTTTGATGCTACGTTAAAGTCGGCCGATGAAATGTTGTGCTGACCTTGAAGGCAGAAAAAGTTTTTGCGAGATAAAATCGCTTAATTTCGCTTGATGGGTCGTGGACTCGTGATGGTTCGCCATCTTCAAACACGATTATTGCGAAAAGTATGGACGGTCCTTCACATTGTTTGCGGATTCGTGCCTGCGGGACGAGGAAGACATAAACTGTAATTAAATGCTGCTGTCGCGTGCTTTTCTCTCATAATTTCCTGCCTCGGGTGTCTGAGAGAAAATGGCAGTGGAGGTGAACAATTATAAAGCGAAAGTCAGAAACGATAACGGTGGCAATGGGTGGAAGTAATTTGATTAAGCAAATAATTAATTAATATTCTCGCCATTAAACTCACGCTGGCGCAGCGTTTCGGAAAGAAAACTTTTTAACGAGAAAAAATTATCTGCCCTAGCAAAATCAAATTACAATTTTATTGCGCTCGTTTTCCTTTCCCGCTGTCCGTGCTGACTGGTTCGACCTTTCAGTTGCATTGGCAAAATAAATATGTACATCCGAAGCCTCGGTCGTCTCCTGCCGCGGAAAATAAGTCGTTAAAATGAGCATCCGTCACGCGAAATTGAGGAAGAATGTCAAAAATTTATAAAGTTGGATACTTCATATTTTCCATCGCGATCCGATTAAAAAAGGAAATTTTCTTCCGGCGCAACAACGAGAAGAAGAAACTTTTAATCTCATGAAAAGCTTCAACCTTTTGCTGCTGCAGAAGACTTGCAAAGAATAAGAAAAGCCATTTGCATAAGATTTTGCAGTAGCAAACTCGTTCGTTCGGTGGCGTAAATTGTCGTCCATCAGATTTGATGTCGGCACAGCAATTTTATGTGTTGCACCACAAAGCTTTTCATCATCAAAAAAGTTTTATCGAAACTTTCGCAAACTCCTAAAAGCTTTCAAAAACATTAAACCAGCGCAACTGACAAGCAAATGAAGATCTTTCTTATTTCAAGTGCTTCATCAAATTGTCTTTAAACAACAAATCAGAGAAGTGAAAACAATCTAGAGCTTTGATACTTGCGAACTGTGAAAAGCTTTTGACAGTTGAAAGCTTATTTGTCTGTCACAAGCTTTTTACAAATTCATCGAATCTTCTTCAACATCCTGAAAATCGAAATTAAAAATTTATACTGCGATACGATGCTAAATACGTTGTCTTGAATGTCTTTAAAAATTCATTGGTTGTCTTGAACTTTAACTCGAGCCGAGCAACAAAGTAAAACTTATCTCATTTCTCTTCCTTTTCTCTCTTCCACAAACAGCAAACACTGGCTTATATGCTCATTACGTATTTAACACACTCGATAAGGATCATACAGGAACATTAAGTTTTGAGGTAGGTTAAACGGCAGCAGTCATTTAATTTAATTTGAGTTGTTATTTCACCTCGTAAAGTTTTTCCCGCTCTCTGGCCGGAGAAGAAGGTGTTGAGGCAAATGCGATGATTGCGATCTTAATTGAGAAACATGATTGCAAGCAAATCATTTCGTTCGATCCAGCGGCAAGAAACTTTTTATGCTCTTGAATAGCATAAGACAAAGTTTATGTGGGAGAGCAAGATAGGTTTAGGAAAGGATTTTCCTGCGATCTTCAGGAGCTTTTGTAAGTTCGATACTCAATTGAAAACTGATGTGCTTTTGCTGTCACTTTTTAAAGCCGCGAAAAGCTCAGCTTGACTGAAAATCCTTTTAACGTTTCCGTCGGTATCAAGTTAAAGCCGATAGAGCAAAATTACCTCTATCAAAACATGTGCACAATCAGGCCGACAAATTAGTCGCTGGTTATCCAGGTAATGGGTGCGGAAACGACACGACTCAATGAATTTGACTTTCCTGAACGTTTGATTTACGGGAAGTAAAATTTTATTTTCATCGGGCGCTTGATGACCTTAGATATTGTTGAGGAAAAGCGTTTACGTGACTCGTTCGATCAATGGTACGATTGAAAGGCAAACCATTTCATCTCTTCGTTAAATTCAAAGCCATTTTGGTTTCGTTTGATTCGTCAGACGTGTTCACTCGGATTTGCTCGAGTTGAGCAGAATGCAAATTGCAAAAGTTATAGTACGCGAGTTCTGTTCTCAAAAGTTTGAACTTGGCAAGGCGTTGAGACGGAACACAATTTCAAATCGCCAAACAATTTCAATGGAAAACTTTTCAAGCGAGCCAGATAACTTTTTCATTCACAATAAAATAATCAAGTTTAAATCAGCTAGAACCTTGTTAGTGTATCCAGTATGTAACTAACGACCATCGCTGTAATGATATGAACCACTTTTTGATTCCTTATTTAAAAATCTTTCAACTGAATACTCTCGATAGAAACATCCAAGCGTATTAAACACATTTCATCTCCAGCAGAAACCAGAAAAATCTCATAATTATCTAACTTTAATTGACTGGAACTTCTGGCATTCTCTTCATCCTCACATGATTGCCCGAGCTCTTGTAAAAGTGATTTGCTCGACCTAATTAGGAAACGCCTCCTGACTACAGGCGAGGGATTTTTCGGCTAAGTGTTTGCGGTAGGAAAATGGTATTTTGATAAGCTAGAAGAATAGATAAACTTCTTGATGGAGGGCCACGAGCAGAATAAGAGGAGGAGGCTTAAAAGCCAACAACTCTCGAGGCTGAAGCTTTTACACATATTTTCCATTCTCGGCTGAAATCATGCTGTTTATTCAGAGCCTTTATGGAGTCCGCAGATTTGAACCTCTTTTTCCCATGAAGCTCTAATTATCATTTGGAAGCGTAAACGCTAAGTCCATTTGCTAATCGCTTCCATTGAAATCCGCGGAGCTTTTGCGCTCTGTTCTAATCAACAGTTGGCCAGAACAGTTTCCAAATCCGTGGAATGTCGAAATGAGTGAACATTCAGTTCATTGAATGTCCTTGGCAACAGAAATGATTTCGGTTATTCGTAGAATTTCGCTCTTTGACCCGAGTCGATCAATAGAGAATCTCAATTAAATTTTAATTGGCAATTGGAACGGACCGAACGCCCAAGAACCTCCAAGAATTGATAATATGCTTGCTCATTGTAATTTACTTAATTGTCGATTCCATAATTGCTTACTCACCTTCAGGGTTGTTAACTTGAAAGGAAGCTCGTAAAAATGTTTTATGACATTCCAATTCGTTGAATTCTCTCTTAAAATTCGATTTGCATCAAGTTACGAGCTGAATATTCAATGAAATTCAAAACTCATTAGGTAACTTTTATTGGCATTGAATTACATGGTTAGTAGTAGATCGAATGGATTGTTTCTCGATCCGATTGCGAGTTATTTAACACAATTTAACAACCCTGATCACCTTCGATAAAGAAGCTTCGCGTCATGAGTCATCAATAGCTTAGATTAAAGTTCGTTCGATTCTCTATCGCTGTCGATGATTGAGTGAATTTTCTGGTCAGATGTGTCCGTTCCCTCAATCAATCAATGAATTCTCGTTGTCCTTAGATGTGATAACGATGACTGAACTTCAATCATGAGTCAAAGCTTTTGAAGCGAAACAATCGATGGAAAACGTTATCGACTCTGCGTCTTAGCTTTGTCAAGCCTTCCATAGCGGAAAATTTCAAGCTCGAACTTTCCTCATTCCGTTTTAAAACCACAGAATTCACTTGAACTCGCAATTCCTCTCACATTCTTCCGCAACATTTAGCGAGAATGTTTGTGTTTTTATTGTCGCTGAAATTCCTGCAACAGAATTCCAGCCTCGGAAATGAAAACCGCTACAAAACGTTTTCCTTGTAAAAACAGAAGATGCTGCCAGATATCACTGACACAGCAGTCATCGTGTAGTTCATTAGGTGTTCACTTCACTGTTACAAATTTTCATTGTTTGCGAAATTTCGCATATTAATCAAACCCTCAGGGAGGCGCAAGCATGAAGAAGGAAGTTTGAATCAAGAGCGAGGAAGTGAGCATGAGCGTTAAGTGGTACTCTTGTGCTCTTAAATTGCAAGTCCTTTGTTCAGCGAAACTAATCGAGTGTCTTTTGTTATTTGCTTGCGAAGCAAATTGCAAATTATGAAGAGGTCGAGTGCCGAGGGGAAGCATTGATTGATGACACGGCAGACTTGACTTGTGTAAGACACTCCATTGAAGTTGAATACTCATGTTGGTAGAACGTAAAATATTCTAATCCAATTAAATCAGTGGAAAACTCTCTGGTGAGTCGAGTAAGCAATTAAAGCTTCGCCACTTTGTTCGTTGAACCGAAGGGAAAACTTTGATTTAGAGTTTGCAGCGAGCAACGTTTGCTAAAAATAGATTTTGGAAGATTTCTCTTCCCCTTCAGCCACGATAGCGAACGCTCATAAATCTTATCGTAGTCACTATCAGCCTCGCAGGCAAAGGAAAGAGCGAATAAGAGACGAATGGCAAAAATTAAGTAAGTGATAAAAGTCTTTCTTCGCAAAGTTTTTGCGTTTAGACGAAATGAGACGAGATAAAATCGTAATATTTCTTTCCTTCCTGACTCCTCGCTTCACCAACAGCCGTTCTCTAAATTTCATCGATCCCCCGAGTGCGAAACTGTTCACTGATTCAGCTTTTTAAATATTTCCCTTCACCATGCTGGAATTAAATTTTTCGTTCTCCCTCGACGTTCATTTCAAATCCAAATTTCGCTCCTTTTATCTCGCATGCGATGCTGGCAGCAATTTCTCAATTTGCGATCAATTAATACCGCTGTCGGTTGGAGCATTTGCAATAAAAAAGCGAGCGGCTGCTCCTTGATCTTCCTCATTTATGCACGAGAAACGGCACAGAAGGAATTTCTCTTCGTAGCGGTTGCCGAGGAAATTTATTGTCGAGGCCAGAATGTTTGACCCCGAGAATAGAAATATTCGATTTGTCTTTGTGTCAACAGATTTAATAAAAATTCCTTCCGTTTTCCATCGCTCGTCAAATATTCATGGTCCAGCATAGACGCAGAGCTTTCGAATTCATATCGAAACGTGTCGTTCAATGCACGAGAACTCACGCAGACGGGAAAGTCAATTACGGAAGTTAAGCTCAGTTAGAGAAAATTATTCCGGGTCCCGGACACTCAGTCGAGTCAGAAATTTGATCAAACCTTAATTGCGTTTTAACAGCTGGCAGAGCTTGAAGACGCTTTGATGTAGAAATTGCTTTTATCGAGTTTTTACGCTTCAGCTTTCATCTTTTTAAAGCAAATCCAAGTCTGCTGATGACGACGATGACGGCAGAACGCTTGCGACGTTTTCTTCGAGATACGTCGATGACTTTATATAAATTGAACTGTTGATGGCGATGACGTCGTCGGAATTCGAAAAGCGGAGATACATGTGAAGGACATTAATCGTTGAAAAGCATCCTCGTTGACGATCATGTTAAAAGATGGATTTATGTGTAACGCTTTTGAAGCTTAAATAAATTAATGCGAAGTTCTCAACTCTCTAAAAGGCTGGAAGCTTTTAGCGAGTTTAAAAGCTTTGGTTTACTGAGCTTTCAGAGTGTGATGGAGCAATGAACTAGTTTAAAAGATAGGCAAAGCCCGAGCGAACTTGAAAGTCTGTAAAATACTATCAATATTTCCCTTCCATTAGTGTGCTTTTATCCATGAAATGTGACGAGTCATTGACGATTATTGATTATGCTGCTCTTTCGAACACAAATGCTTTCTCGACATTTATGGACATTTACACACAACAGAGGAGAAGAAAATGTTGTGAAACTTACTATGAACTGAGATGATCGTGTGTCAATTACGAAGGGAAACTTTTATCGAATAATTTTAGAAAAGGTCGTTCCGATGTTGTCCCGGACAATCAGAGAGAAATGAGTTGCGACGATATCGATTAAATTGAAGTAAAATTGCTTCCACTTTATCAGCAGAAAATTTGGATTCCAGTCGAATCATTCGACCCAGTTTGCTGAGAAGCAAATGGAGTATTAAATCAAAATGTTTCGTTATCCTTCAGCTTGATAAGGACGAACAAGATTGGATCCTTTGCAAAACAAATGTAACTTCAAGAGTTGTGCTGCCTCAATCATTCGCAAGTTGTTGTCGTATTACCGCCTCGATTCTCCCTTGCAAGGCCGATAGTTATCATGATTGAGCCTAAGCCACTGCATGATTGATATCTGAAGCAGTGAATAAACTTCTCCGAAACGATTCTCGAATCATTATTTTCCTTTTCTTCCCTTTGGTCTCCCGCAGAAATTCGTTCAAGGCCTATCGATATTGTCGCGTGGCACCCTGGAAGAGAAACTATGTTGGACATTTCAACTCTACGACATCAACTCCGACGGGCACATAACAAAGGAAGAAATGAATGACATTGTGACGGCAATTTACAATCTGATGGGACATCCGGTCGAGGAGAAGATTGACGAGGAGCGGATAAAGGCGAAAGTCGATAGAATATTTGATGTAAGTGAATTGAAATGCAAAATTAGTATGAACCGTTGAACTACCTCGCCTTGCGGACAATGCGGACATTTTATGATGATGCCTTCCGATTTTAATTGCTTCTATCTCGCTGAACTTTCCGCTAGTTGTATTGAAATCAATTTTATCAACTGCTGTGCAGGGAAAATTATTTGTCAGCAAGTTTTCTGTCACACGGGCAGAGAATGGAAGCAAACGAAGCGGAACTGGAAGCCAAATTCATTACTATTGTTCTATCAGACCGCTCGTAAAACATTTGATTTTTTTGCGCTGGAGAAAACTTATTTATAGTATAACCTCTTTTCTCTCTTTTTCTACTAAATCCCCTGGACGGATCGCAACTAAATCACATAGAAAATGGATCGCAATCACGATGGTGTGGTGACAATAGACGAATTCATCGACTGCTGTCGCTGCGACCAAGCCATAACAAATTCAATGCTTGTGTTCGACTCCACCATATGACCGAGCGGCCAAGAACAGCGTCGAATCTCCGCTCCATCAAAGGAATACGAACGACAGCGACGACAACCGCAGAATGAGTTGAACAACGTCATCACGTCGGCGATTCTGTGTGGCAACGGATCAACCAAATCAAGTCTACAAGACAGCCAAAACCATAAAGATTTATCGCAATCGTGCGGCGTGAACCCAAAGCGAAGCGGGCCAACGCAGCAGCAACAATATCAACATCTCCACCACCCCCTGAATGTCTTCGGCAATAAAACGAAAAATAATGTCGGACATAAAGCAAGTCAAACGAAACGCATTCAACTGTCTACAGCCGCGAAGCGCTGTAAATCGATGAAAAGATCAAATGCTGTCGACAATAATAATTCCAAAACCATTAATCTCGATGACATCTGTAAAGCGGGTGGAACGAAGGAAGACGATAATTGCGTAATGACCATAAACACGCCCAATCAACGTCAAAATATTGATCCCGAAGCGAGAGGCAGCATCAGCACTACCAAATCGACAGAGTCACCGACCCTAGTTAAAGTAAAAACGTGGTACACTGAGACAAGTGTCCCACTCCCGCCGACAGAAAGCTCGATATTTTGATTTGGAAATTTCTTTTTATTCGTTTCCCTTCGCCACAATCGAAACTTCCAACGCGTTTCGCGTGTTACAGACGACGACGATAAGAAAACAGAATTCAAACAGTTTATGATTTATGGCACTTCGTGTTCCACCTCGTTGCTCTGCCACCCATCCGGAGCACGCCCCTCTGAAACGAGACACGATGAGAAACTTTTGTTGCCAACCTGCCTCGTTGCTACAGCGAGAGCGTTGCGTTCATGAACCTGAAGCTAAAAATAAATTGAATTTCTCCGAAAGAGCTAAGTAATATCAGCGATCAGGCACAGGCTTTGCTCGTTTTATGAAGCTCGGAGGCGCGTCTCCAGCACAGCTCATGAACATGGAAGCAATTGCATCCGACTCACTCACAGCGGAAGAACTTCCAATGAGTTTTAAACAAATTTATGCTCCACGATTGTCGATCCAACTTCCTCGAGACATTTGAGGGAAACCTTAGTTGATGAAGAACATAAATTACGAAACTGTGAGCCTGAATGAGTGGAGAAAAATCTGAGCTGGAAGAAACAATCGCCAATTTTTCAGCCCCAGAGAAAAGGGTTTCAAATGTAAATAAGAAATAAATCAAATTGATGATCGCAATATTTCATAACTTTAATTTCTCTCGTGATTTCCCGCAAGCTGTTCTTGCTCCATCACTCTCATTCGATTTCGCAGCTCGAACGTCTGTCGTTGAAAGCAGATGACAATACTCATCTGCCCGACGGGGAAACTTTAACAACTCATTAAAAGCTTTGGAGGAGTGTGCAGTGGAACACTTTGTCGCTATCGCTTTTTACACGCCATTAATGCAGATGATTGCTTGCATCAATGTAATGGAGTCATCACAATAACTTTTTGTGCAGAGCTAAGCAATAAAGATTTCGGTTCCTTTCCATTCAGTGAATCGCTTGTCGTCGAGTTAAACAAGGAAGAGACAATCTTTCACTCAAAGTGTTTGGCCATAAGTCGTTCCACGACGGTCTAATGCTTTCGGTTTTACGTGAACATTTGTTCAAGACAAAGTCAAATTTGCTTTCCGATTGCTTTTCGTTTCTATGGAGAAAGTTTACACAAAAATACTCGTAGAACTTTGAGTTTTGATTTAGAAAACATTTTTCTCCACATTCATAGAATAAAATCCTTTCAACGCAGTGAGATATTCATTTGCCTAAGTACACAAAGTACGAGATAGAAGCTTTTAAAATTATTTCAAGAGTTTTTTGCTGCATCAACAAAACGGCAGAGAAGATTTTCGGCTTCCAATTGGAAACTCAATTGAATTACAAAGCGCTTTGAAACTCACAAAAAATTCCGCAGCACATTTATCCATTATCGAAATTATTTTGCTGAATTGAAATTTGATTTGCGACAAAGTTTTCGAAGTAATTTTCTTGTCTCGCGTCGAGTTGTTAAGTTAGAAAAACTTTCCAGACTATCAGAAACAAATATTTTCTTTCCCCTTCAACTACAAGACGTGCCACAACCTCACACAAGCTGCTTAACTTGACTCATAAGAACGAGCCAAAGCCTGAGTTTAAGCGTGTAGGTGAAATCAAAGGGAACTCGCAAATATTGTTCAACCGTTTACAATCAGGCTCTGGTGATTCTCCGTCTTAGACACGCAAGTCCTTGAGATTAGCTCGGCGCCTGCTCCTCCACCTACACGAGATTTCATTGCTAAAGCTTTCCTATATCATGCATGTGAATCGTCTAAAAATATGACATGAAAGGGATCCATAAACAATGCGAATGTCGGTCGTAAAACTATTCATGTTGAGTGGGAACATATAACGTTATTTTTGTTCTCTCCTAGCGGTTGTCTCTTAGGCGTATCAGAAGCGAAAGCACATGTGGGAAGTGACGAGAATAGGAAGCTTTAAACGTGAAACTCTCGTAAAACGTCATTGAAGCGAGCTCTAATCTGTCTTGTTTGCTCTGTCATCTTACGTCTCGATTTACTTTAGCTCTTCACTTCACGCTTCCTTAAATTCAATTGAGGTTTTGTGTCGAAGTAATGTTGAAGGAGTTGACGCAGCATCTCGAGGATAAAGTGCCAAATTACGACTTAAAGCTTCTTTGCTATATTTTTTGATATAAGAACAACAATCGCTCGCTAACGACGACAATTATCTCTGATGAGTAACAGTCTCGTTTGTCCCGGAGGAAAATGCAGAGCAAGAAAATTAATAGACAAATTTTCTGCTAACAACTAGCTTCATTTATCACATGAGATTGCAGCATTTTGAAGGAAGAAAAGTGGAAAACATTTTGTAGTTTTCTACGGAAAAATCACGTTTCCTAAAAATCACTTCTCATGCTTTGAAATTGAGAAAAATGTTTCTAATTTCCTGGCAAACTTGAGACTCTTGAAGCTTCAAATGATGTTCATGAACGAGCCTGGAAGCAACTGCAATTGATGCTAAGCGATAAAAAGAGTTGAAAGCACCAGATATCAAAAAGTCATAAAAATCTATCATGACAAATGTTTCTTGATTAATTGAAACGAGCAAAAAGTTGCAAAAGAAAAAAGTTTGCTGCAGCATCTGGATAGAGAAATTCATCATGAAACATTCACAACAGCGAGAGCGACAGACGACAGTGCAATGGTTATGGTGATTCCTACTATTACAAATTAGGGCGGCGACTCGTGAAAAACCAGATGACTTTTCCGCTGTCTTTCACTCGAGAGCTTTCTGTCACTTGAAATTGAAATGGAAGCTCAGTCCTCCATTTAATGGAAATATTTTTATGAGTGCAAAAGTCACCAGTGCAATTTAAATATAAATCCCACGGTGTCGTTGGATGAATGACGGGCAACATGAAGAATGAAAATAAATGAAACTTTACAATAATTGAAAGCTTTATAACTGCAGAATTCTGAAAGCTTTTGGAAGCTTTTTAAACCTAAAATTTTCTATAAAAGCTTAAAATATCAAACCCTTAAGGAGCGAGCTGCTTTAAGCTTCCCTATCTAAATCAAAAATCTTCGATCTTACGAAGCTCTCGACATAAACACAAGCACATTTCGACATAAAACTTTTCCGATTCGATTATTGATAAAAGTTTTCCTGGTTTCACTGCACGATATCAAAAATTAAATCTAAGTTCTCTCGAGCATTGTTGGAATTGAAACCAAAGAAACACCAAAAACGAAAAGAAATTCTCATGTTTAGAACTCGTTTGTAGTTAGATTTATGAAATGCAAAACTCTTGTTCGAGAGTGCGACGAGAAAATACTTGAAGAAACTATGAGTCGACGGGTAGCGAGATTCAGGTGAATGTTTAGAGGAAGTTCTGATGGCTTAGGTTTGAAACTACTGACAATTTCCTGGAGGATATTTCTTCACCAAGTTGAAAGTTTTATGTAAAAGTTCTCACAGAGATTAAGAGATGAAATCTCGAATACTCATCGCTCAATGCTCGACACTTCAAACAACTTCAACTCTTTTGACGTCTCACCTAATGGGAAGTTCATTTCCTTCTGTTCCACTAGAATTTGTTCTTGAATTTTCTATCAGACTACAACGGAATCAGTTGAAGCTGAGCAGCTTCAAATAACTAAACATGTCAAACGCTATGAGAAGAATAAACGTTGAGTGTGCAAATAATCACGACGACGTGGAAAGCAGAAGCAGTGAAAATGTTCTTATGACTAAAATTTGAAATATTTAAGAAGATTTCGAAGTTAAATAATGTTTAAGTGAACAATCTGACGCATGAGAATTATTTTTATGGATGTTTTTAGGAGTGGACAACATATTTTGTCACTAGAGATAATAACTGTGAATGCCATTTGAATATTTTTAAAAACAAGATAGATTTATAGAGGGTAAATACTTGCTGATGATCATGAAGAACTTCCTAGTCCAATAAATATTTGTTGTTATGGAAACATTTTGTAAACGCGTAAGAAAATCGATTGAGAATTGAAGCCACAGTTGATGTTTTTAATGTTTATCGATGTTATTAATAAAGCAATTTGTGCAACTATCGGAAGATTTCGGATGTTGGGATATCATTTTTGAGGGACTGTGATTGTCAATCACGTGTGGAAGGTTTCAAGATCTGAGGTTTCTCTTTGAAGATTTTCGGTCACCTGTAAAAATCGTTTAAAGAGACGAACTTACTCAGCGCTCATTAAGCGACATATCCTTCAACATTCTTCCATTTCTAGAATGAAAAAAGTGTTTCGATCACAATAAACCGAAATTGAAAGCAAAAGTTGTGTGAAAGTATCAAAATTTATCGGTTGAACATCGAAGGAAGCGAAACTTCGATACGACTTATCAGAAACCTCGAGACCCTTCTTGAAACAAGAAACGGAGAAGTTCGGGGTAAGAGAAAAGTTTCATCGTAGCACACAAAAACTTTCTATCGAGGAGAACGGCTCCTATCACTCACTGGCGTTCTCGAAAGTTAGATGAGAATGCGTTGAGGGAGATGTTGCCTATCCTTGACAAAAGGGAAGCCTCAACTCTTAGCAAGGTAGACAGGCAGGACGTTAACATTGCACAATATCAAAGCAACAAATCGAATCGCCATGGATAGATTATATTAATCTCTTGCGTTGATTAGAAAGGTTTTCAATTTACCGACAGCGTTTTGATCTATCAAGAACTAGCAGAAAATGTGACAAAGTTTATCGCAATACTATTACCTATAACTGTAACTGTGAAGAGATCGCAGAAATGTTCAATTAAACAGAAGCCCTCGAGAAAATTTCCCGAGCGGAAAATGCATGAAACCTATAAAAAAAATTGATGTACTTAACGAAAGCAGAGACGAATAAAATTTATTTCAGACGTATCTAAGGAATAAAAAGTCTTTCGTGTTCATCGCCTTCCAGGAAACATTGCGCTGCCGATTCTTCAAAAATGAACATTAAAAATCTCCCGCAGACTTTATTTTTCAGCGCCTTTGATCGTCACTGAGTTTCCATGCTCGAGCAGAATAATAAAGTCGTAAAATGCACCACATGACTCAAGTGCTTGCTTTCCAATTCCACTTCTTTGCATCGCAGTAAGTTTAAGATCGCAGTGACAAGCTGTACGAGAAACAGCTCTCATGTCTGCTCCACAAAAAGTTTTTTATAGCCCTTATTAAAAGCTCTTAGTCTCACCACAGACTTTTCCTCCTTTGCCTCTTAAGTTGTCTCTTTTTGTGCCTCTGCCGAGTGACGCCTTTTCCTTCCAAGTCATAAAAGATGGAAGTGAATTAAAGCCTTCAACTACAATCATCGCAAAACTAAATAATGAGAACATTTCCGTATTAATGCGGCATAAAGTTTTTAATATCAGTTGATGAGGAATTTTTATTGTGTAAGTTTCTCTTAATGGATTTAAACGTTGCTAACAAATTGCAGTTCATGTACTAGCCAAGGAATGTTTAAAAAGATTACTAGGAAGGCTTGAGACGGCTTCAACTCTACTAGGTAGCTAGAGATTAAACGCGGTTCTCGATTGCATCACATCATGCCATCTTGACGTCAGTCCAGGTCTCAAAACTTCGACTTCTCTGAACTCTTAGTTCGTTTGATCCTACAAATTTGATTTGAAAATTCTTCGAATAACTTTTACTGTTCCCTTCAATGAACTCTCGACTCCATTCTGAATTCGTTTCCTCCTTCGGATAAAACCATTGATTGCACAGAGCTTTGCTAAATCAAGCCGAGTTCCTCGTGAATGGAGCTAAGCTTCCGATGCCAATATCATCATTCGCAGTTGAGTTGCACTCTCCGTTGATGAGCTACTGCAATGCAATTTTCTTCTTATCTTCTCTTGTGCACTGAAGCCTTGACGAATAAATCTTCATTTCACCACAATGACCACAGCTCGTTATTCCTTCATTGTAATGCCTCATCTGTGAAGACAACTGGTAACTTAATTTGAAAGCGACTTCTGTTGTCTTGGACATCTTGAACGATTTGCAGCGGTCGAACCTTGTAATTACTTTAAAATGAATTTAAAATTTTAATTCAATCGTTTCCAATTTTCAGTTCAAATCAGTTTTAATAAATATTAGAACAACCCTTGAGCTAATGGTGTTGACCAGATGCAACTCAATTACTCTCTTCCTGCTCAAAGTTATTAATTACGAAATGTAGAAGAGATTGCGGTATTGCGAGACAAAGACAAAGCAAAAGCTTTGCCTTCATGAAATTGCGTGCTCAGCTCTCCAGGGAAATTTGAAGCTTGATGAAAACTTAAATTCGCTTTTCATTACATTTTTCCGTTCGAAACTTTTCGAGGACTTTGCTATATTCAACAATGCGTCCTTGATTTAAATTCGCTCCGAAGAACATTTAAGAGCGGTGCACTGAAATCTCAACGAGCCATGGAAACGAGAAAATGTTTTTTCGATTGCACAAAACTTTCACTTTTCAGCTGAAAATGCACGAGAAATTTTAAAATTTTATGCAGTATCGCGTTGGTGTTTTGTTTGCGTGGAGCTTTCCTCCCACAATATTCAGTTTAGTTTTCAGAATAATTCAGTTATTAGTTTGTCGCGATGAATATCGCCAAGTGGCTGCCTAAACAGAACAATGACATGAACAAAATATTCACCGAGACTCGGATAATCGAGCGCGAGCTTAGGATTCTGGGGAAAAAGTTTGCCACGAATATCAATTACAAAAAACCTGATTATTATGTAAACAGCAATCGATTTATTTCCTTGAGCTATATTTTGAGCACTAATTAGAATAGTTCAAGGGTTTAAAGTGGTTAACTTAATGGAGCATGCAATCGTGAAAATGTTAATACGAAATTGTTAATTCACCTTGAATATCAAACCAAATTATTTAGTCAAAACTTTTTATTTTCTGCTTTTCCATTTCTCGCCACCTAATTTTCTCTGAACTCTGTGAAATACACTTAGGGCTACCAAGACCTCCTTGACCAAGGCAAAACAGTACTGGAAGAGAGCTCGCACACCCAGTACAAGGTACGACGGTTGCTGTTTGTTAAGGGTCAATGGACAATTTTGTCTGGACGATTCTGAATTTTTGATTTGATCCTGGTCATTCAAGAAATTTATGTACATATAAGTGACCGGCAAAATTCGATTAGATCGTTGACCCTATCGAAAACTAACAAATGCATTTTCTCGCGTCAAAGCTCTATAGGATGGGAAACTCGTCTAATGACAAGAATGTCGAGCGCTCGAGCTTCAAAATTCTGCTTAACAAAAAGGCTTCACAAATCCGAAAGAATTTAAAGCGACGTCACTTCCAGTTAATTTTGATCGTGACGAAGCTCATCAAGCTAATGCTGTGCAACGGGGTTTTTGAAGCTGGCTTCTTGATGTGTTCCCTACTAAATAACACCGTCCTACTGTAAATAGATCGAAATCGGATTGAGTTAAATCGAGCGTGTTTGAGTGAATCTCCTTCTCTTCTACAGAACACTGCAAAATACAAAGACTGCCTCCGGAACTCTGGTGATATCGAATACGTTCCCTCCATTATTGTCAAATCCCCGACTGATGCACATCACGAGCGTCCTCCAAATGGTTACACGCTATCGAACCGAGCAGTGCTGCGAGAGTCTGGTATGAGAGCTTAGCCTTACGTAATGCACATTTTTTCATTCAACCGATTGGCGATTAGATAGCGAAATAAATTGAAAAGAGCTTCAAAGTTGCTACGAACTAACATTCCGTATTCATTGTCATGAATCGAAATCGTTCTACTGCATAGGAGAGTTTCATTGATATCGTGACGACTTCACTGAACTGGTGACAAGTCAATGTTGATGCGATAAAAGTCTCAACGCCCTAACATGCGATCATCCCTATTGGCATTCCGATTCATAAAAAACTATCGATTTAATAACAAATATTTGTTTTCTACTTAAGATTTCTTGTTTGCTCGCCACTTGCAAAGCTGAAATGAATGAAGAATCGGAATCGGACAACTCTAGTCTTGAGATTTATTTGGCGCTGACAGAGCAATTAACTGAAGCAGACATAGCAAAGCAAAAACTTCGACAACTGCAGGAGAAGCAGTCGCAGCAGCACCAAAAGCAGCAAATGGCGATAATGCCGAGACCGCAGCAGCAGATCATCAAAGTGAGGCCGATAGAGAAGCCGCCAGTTCTAACGGACATCACCGATGAGATTGAGCCTACGGTGACGTTCTTCGATAACATGGTGAAGGAGTTTCAGCGCAAAGAGGCTTTCGTACGCGGCGACTCGGAGGACGGAGAAATTCTCGATGACCTGATTCGAGTGGAAGAGATTTTCATAGCTACAATGCTTGCCAAATGCTTGAAACTCTGCCCGAGTGCCTTCGAGAACGAAATCACCAAGGAAGAAATTATGAATTTAATAAATCGCGCCTCGAGGTTTCTGTGGACTAACGTCGGTGGCACGCTCGAGCACTACTTGCTTTGGTGGGCGCAGTTTCCCTTAGCTTGCCGCCCAGCAAGCTGCACGAAATATTTGCGTGAATATCTGATGCTCATTCAACCTGACGATGCACCCGAGCCCATATTATCGACGCTTAAATCTCTAGGCGAGGTTCTAACCGTTCACGCTGGTAAAACACGTTGCGCCATGCGAGGCGAGAATTTTCGACTCAATTAAACGCTTATTTCTCCGCTCTAGTCGGAACGATATGGGATAAGGATTTTCGCATTTGTCTCGTGATGTCGAGTCTAAAAGTGGATCAGATCTACGATAAGAACTCGGAATTCCATGTGCCCGAAGAGCAAGTGAGTGTTTTCCCCAGAGGTTCGGAAGCTTCTGAATCAACTAAAACTCCTCGAGTTTAGAAACCCTGAAATCGGTCAAGATGCGTTCGATTATTGTGCCTCGAGCCAACTCAATAAAATGAGATGAAAAATTCATGATTGAACGCATCGCATTCATTGACCTGAATCAGTAGATTATTTTCCTTCGATGTGCTTTGAATTAGAAAATTCTCTCCTCAGTTGATAGGGACGACGCCAGGCTTCTTTTGGTCCGAATTGTTTCAGTCGTTGGTTAACATAACGAATTCTTGTGACCGAGCAGGAACGATTGCTAATGAACTGCCTATTGTCGAGCAGATTCCGGTGAGCTCTCTTCGTCTCTAATGATGGGCTGATGATTATTCTGGCTATAGGTGTTACATCGCCTCGATCACTCTATTCATACGTTCCGATTGTGGGGCAACACAAAGGCAAAGGAGCTGTGCTCGGATTGGAATATGAACATGTTTTTTCGCCTCATTCACAACGACATGGGCGGAATATGTTTAGAGCGCTTGAATGAGATGCGAGCGCCGGGTAAGCGAGAGACGATTCATTATGCAAGTTCACACTATGCAGCAAAAGCTGTTGACAAAAATCTACATTTTCAAGTTGCTTGTCAACAGCTAGCTCTGCATGAATTGATAAAGGATTGGCAGCACGATACATTTTAAATAAACTTTTTCCTCTTATTTCAAACGAGCAGAGCTGGTGGCTGAGGATCCGTTGGAAGTCCACATCCAGGTAAGCGGGGAGCTTTTAAAATAAATTCGAGATTCTTTCACATCGTTGCTCCAACGATTTAGGTGAACGTTGCACTGCGAGGAAAGCTCACGGAGGAGATTAAGGAGAATACGGTTAAAGTCAAGGTATCATGGATCACCTGAAGTCTCGCTTGTCTTGCATTTTAACATTTTCCATCCCTCAGACGATTTGCAACGAGTGCATCGAAGTCCTTGCTGCTGTCTGCGAAACGACGTCGCTTGCAAGCTTGTCGCTCTACTTTCCACCGCAGAAAATCTGGCAGTTTGAGATGCTGAACGTAAAACTTGTCTCTCAAGTCCCGAGTTTTATTTATTTTTATTTCCATTCTCGACAGAAAAAGTGCAACGAGTACGTTGGAATTTATTTAGACATAATGTACCAGCCAATTGTCGAGGCAACGAAGGATATCGAGATCCTCAACCGCACCATGAAAATCATTTGTGAGGCCATTCTTGAGAACATCTACAACAAGCAAATCAAATTTACCGTATGCGCGGCTTTAAACCTTCTGAAGGATTTCGAGGGAATTGCTGAGTGGATTGAGAGTAACAAGGAAGTTCCCGAGGAGTTTCGAGAGAAGCTGATGAAGCATGAAGTGCTGAAATATTGCGAAGGCGTAGGGAAAATCCTCTTGAGGGAACCAGATGAAGTAATTTCAATGTTCCCATCTCCGACAAAAGCAAAACGGATGGCGTCGTCCACAGAAGAAGGTGAGAAGCTCGAGGCTTTCGACTGCAGACTTATTTTCCTTTAATCACAAACAGACGAAGCTCAACTGCCAGCCGAGATGTTCGTCCCCAACCAAACACGCTGGTTGTCGCTTCGCGCGAAGCGGCCTCGGAAGTTTGGCTTGTGTAGCAGCGTCAACACCGTTATAACATAAATTGCTTCGACACAGCACGTTACGTACTCGAATTTATGGCGAAAAATCTACATTTTTATTGCGAAGGAGAACGCCGGCTCCGTGGCGAAATTATTAACTTCGGATGAATTTATTAGCCTCATAATTCTGCTTCACCCCAATTCATTCTTTCCCCGCGCGCGGCCACGACTTTTCGCATGAACGGCTTTCGTTTTACCCGCTTTGTTCATCATTTGTCACGAATTTGCGAGCTGGAAAAGCGATGGGGAACAAGAAAAGTGAAATGCTAGACGCGGATCATCAATCTACATGAAGCTACATTTTTATTCGCGATCCAGATTTAAACGTGCAATTCGCAATTTCGCTAATGATCTGCTGTTGCGCAATGATTCGCTAAGACGCGAGACGTAGATGTAAACTAATCCAGCCCGAGTCTGCTCATGAAATATTTATTGAAGCGACGCAAGGAAGCTCAGACCTATTCGCTTACATCGAGGGGACCACAACGTGATGCTGATTAAATTCCAATGGTTGATTAAAGTCGCTCGAAAATGTTTGCAACAAATTCTTGCAACGAAACTCAAATTCCGACTTCTCCCCCTTGAACATCCCTCGAGCATCTGCTTAAATTTATGATCGGCTTTAATTTCACAGACGTTTAAAATATGATTTTGCCTACCGATTTCTCCACGCAGAGACGAGGCGAGAGCCTAAAATGAAATTGTTGAATTTGTAGATAGTTAGAGGCAGACACACAGTTTTGAAAATAAATCCTCCGGGCAGATGAACGTGAAGCGCTGAAGATGTTTTAAAGCGACCCATAAATTTCCATTAGGAATTTATCTAGGCCGTCTTATCTCGTTCGGTATTAATTTTCTGGCTTAAGTGTTTCGGCGATGGAACGAACAGAGGACGTCGGTGAAAAGTTTTTCAATTTTCAGAGCGCTCAAGGAACGTCTTCGAGTGCTAGTCGAATGGAGGAACGACGACAAGTTTGATCTAATGATGTGACTGTTGACAGTCAACTATGAACATTCACAAACTTTTCCTTCTCGAGCCTCTTTATAGAGCACCAGAAAATCAGAAATAATCCAACGGTTGACGATGGAATGAGCAAACGAGCGTGTTTGTTATGAGGGGAACAGAGAAGTTTCATTGCAACAGGATTTGTGGAAGGGAAGTCGGAAGTTTTCTATTACAGCTCCGGCTGGAAATGATCCGGATTTAATAGCCTGATGGCCAGGGAGAGGTGGAGCAAACTTTTTCAATTACATTTCGAGAATTAATATTATTATGACTGTCATAAAAAACAGCAACTCGTCAAAAAAGATCAAGAGCCAAGTTGCGATGGACGATTTTCCTGTACACAGTTCGCTGTTTTCTCATCATAGCGACTCTATGGAGACGAAACTCGCTTCATTCCAAGCACGTCAGAGGACTCGACTCCCGAAGCGTTGGAACGAAGGGGCAGCTTTGTGACGGAGGTTGACAGGAAATGATGATAATGTTCGATCAATATTAAGCTACAACTTTAAGATGTTTGCTATCTTGTGAATTTTTATGAGACGCAGGCCGTCGACTCGACCTAGTCTCCAATGCCTTCCTGTGTCTCCGCTGACACATCTCTTGCCGCTTTAGTATTACTTCTTATTTTCATCTCCTCTGATGTTTGTTATTCATCTCCAGTTTGGATAATAATGGAAATTCCCCGAATGGCTTCGACAGTTCCCCGCTCACGGCTGAAAAGCTCTCGCTTGTGTTTTGAGAAAAAAAGTTTAAAATATTCATTGGAAAAGAAAAACTTTTTAGCTGTAATATGCTGAGAGAGGTGACCTCACCCAGGGTTCTCCCGGCATCAATTTGTTCCCAGGAATCATCAGTGATCAAGCAAATTAGTCATGAATCACGTATAGTTGATCAGTTCTACGAAACTCTCAGAAAACCCCGAGCAATCGAGCATGGGAATAAATCAGCTTTCTTCAAGTGTTTGCCACCTTTATTTAAAGTTCAGCGATTGTGCAAATTAATTCAGTCACAATCTAGTTCTCAGACACAATCAAGTTCATCAGAGCGTTCAATCTCGAGACGACATGAGTAGTAAACTTTTTTACTTGCTGTTGATAGGATTCGCTGCAGCTGCCGCAGTAGTCACAGTTATTGCTGTTACGGTTATGTACACAAGGCCATCAACCCTTGACGGTGTAGAATCAACAACAGAGCTTTCTAAAACGCATGATGATTCAGATACAACTACGTTGCCGCCTCTAACCCCTAGCGATAGCTCAGATTCAACTTCAAACATTCTTCAGTCAACAACTGAGTGGACGTCAACAACAATCGACGAAGGAAGCGGTGGTGGGAACTCTGAGCATTTTGTCAATCTTGGAATATTTAGCGATTCAGAGGAGAAAGATTTTGATGTCGACCTGGAAGTCAAATCCAGCTTTGAACCATGTTACAATTATTGTAAGGTCCAGGCAATGATATTAAGTCAATTTCTGTACCTTTCGAGTCTTTCTGATTGGGAGAGCCAACGACACAACGAAATTACAATTTCTCAGAATCTTCCACCAAACCATTTGTAACTGTAGTTACTTCTCAGATTCGACCGTTGCAACTGATTAGTCTCTTGCTCAAGATTACTTTTATGTACACAACCGTCACGAGTGATAAAAATTAAAGCTCGACTATTTTAAACGACGATCCTACAAACTGTTTCGAAACTAATCAAGGAAATCTGTATTCAACTGTCAGTCTGAATCCAAGATAGCCTCAACAAAATATTCTTTCTGACAACGTTGGCAGCTTTTTGCAACAAAAGTCACTGGAATTCCATCTGAAGCAGGTAGAGGAGGTTAATCAAATATTTTTGCAATCGATCCATTGGCAGCTTTTTGACCGAGGATCCAAGTCTGACAACGATGGCAATATTGATTGCACAACAACCGACAATCCGAGTTACAGCAATAACAGTGATCGATAATCCAGCTTTGGCGACACAACCGAGGATCCAAGTCTGACAACGATATCCAGCTCTCTGGCACAGACCGGGATCCACGTCTGGATGGCAACGACGACATTAGCTTCGACAACACAACCGATTCATCGAGTTCAATTGACAACTGGAAGTGGCTTTTCGATCCAGCTCGGCACAAAATCCAAGTCTGACAACGATCGATCCAGCTCTCGCTGACAGGAGCTGGCGACTGGATCCAAGTCTGAGGACGATTTATCCAGGTTCACTTGAAACCGAAGGATCCAAGTCTGACAACGATCGATCCAGCTCTTGAAAGCAATGATTGTTTAAGTCTGACAAACGATCGATACCAGCTCTTAATTTCTTTGTCAACCGAGGATCACTAGTCTGAGGAAACGCGACACCATCGAAGTTTACCAGCTCTCGGACTTCAAACAACTGAGGATTCGCGAATAAACGATCTGATCCATGCTTCGGCACAACCGACGGATCCAAGTCTGACAACGATCGATCCAGCGTCTCGACACAACCGACGATCCAAGTCTGACAACGATCTAAATCCAGTCGGCACAACCGACGATCCAAGTCTGACAACGATCTGATCCATCTTTACTGAACATACCGACGATCCAAGTCTGACAACGATCGATCCATTTCTCGGCACAACCGACGATCCAAGTTCTGCTTGACAACGACTTCCCTTTCGATCCAGCTCCTGAATCGGCACAACCGAAATCCAAGTTCTGACAACGATCATGACCAGCTCTCGACACAACCGACAATCCAAGTCTGACAACTGATCGATCCAGTTCTCGCACAACCGACAATCCAAGTCTGACAACGATCGATCCAGCTTTACGGCATCAACCGTCGATCCGGGACAACGATCGATCCAGCTCTCGACACAACCGACGATCCAAGTCGATGACAACTTGATCGATCCAGCTCGGCACACCGAGATCCAAGACTTCGACAACGATCGATCCAGCTCTCGGCACAACCGACGATCCAAGTCTGACAACGATCGATCCAGCTCTCGGCATTGAACCGATGATTGTTCAAGTCTGACAATTCACGATCGATCCAATCTTCGGCACAACCGAGGATCTGTGGCCTGACAACGTTAATCGATCCATAGCTCTCGGCACAACCGACGATCCAAGTCTGGGAACAACGAGTTCGATCCTGTTAGCTCTCGGCACAACCGACAATCCAAGTCTGACAACGATCGATCCAGCTCTCGACACAACCGTCGATCCGAGTCTGACAACGAACGATCCAGCTCTCGACACAACCGACAGATCCAAGTCTGACAATAAGAATTCCATCGAGCCTCCAGCCGTTTCGCTGGTCAACAACTGAGGATCCAAGTCTGACAACGATCGATCCAGTTTCCTCGACAGCTTCAATTGCAACCTGTCGATCCGAGTTACTGACAACGATCGATCCAGCTCTCGACACAACCGACGATCCAAGTCTGACAACGATCGATCCAGCTCTCGGCACAACCGACGATTCAAGTCGACAACGATCGATCCATTCTGGCACAACCGACAATCCAAGTCTGACAACGATCGATCCAGTTCTCGGCACAACCGACGATCCAAGTCTGACAACGATCGATCAGAAATCTCTCGGCACAACCGAGGATCAAGTCTGACAACGATCGATCCAGCTCTGGCACAACCGAGGATCCAAGTCTGACAACGATCGATCCAGCTCTCGGCACAACTGAAGATCCAAGTCTGACAACGATCGATCCATCTGAAGACACAACCGACGATCCAAGTCTGACAACGATTGATCCAGCTCTCGGCACAACCGACGATCCAAGTCTGACAACGATCGATACAGTTCAAGACACAACCGACGATCCAAGTCTGACAACGATCGATCCAGCTCTCGGCACAACCGACGATCCAAGTCTGACAACGATCGATCCAGCTCTCGACACAACCGACGATCCAAGTCTGACAACGATCGATCCAGCTCTCGGCACAACCGAGGATCCAAGTCTGACAACGATCGATCCAGCTCTCGGCACAACCGAGGATCCAAGTCTGACAACGATCGATCCAGCTCTCGGCACAACCGAGGATCCAAGTCTGACAACGATCGATCCAGCTCTCGACACAACCGTCGATCCGAGTCTGACAACGATCGATCCAGCTCTCGGCACAACCGACGATCCAAGTCTGACAACGATCGATCCATCTGAAGACACAACCGACAATCCAAGTCTGACAACGATCGATCCAGCTCTCGGCACAACCGAGGATCCAAGTCTGACAACGATCGATCCAGCTCTCGGCACAACCGACGATCCAAGTCTGACAACGATCGATCCAGCTCTCGGCACAACCGACGATCCAAGTCTGACAACGATCGATCCAGCTCTCGGCACAACCGACGATCCAAGTCTGACAACGATCGATCCAGCTCTCGACACAACCGACGATCCAAGTCTGACAACGATCGATCCAGCTCTCGGCACAACCGACGATCCAAGTCTGACAACGATCGATCCAGCTCTCGGCACAACCGACGATCCAAGTCTGACAACGATCGATCCAGCTCTCGGCACAACCGACGATCCAAGTCTGACAACGATCGATCCAGCTCTCGGCACAACCGACGATCCAAGTCTGACAACGATCGATCCAGCTCTCGGCACAACCGACAATCCAAGTCTGACAACGATCGATCCAGCTCTCGACACAACCGTCGATCCGAGTCTGACAACGATCGATCCAGCTCTCGACACAACCGACGATCCAAGTCTGACAACGATCGATCCAGCTCTCGGCACAACCGACGATCCAAGTCTGACAACGATCGATCCAGCTCTCGGCACAACCGAGGATCCAAGTCTGACAACGATCGATCCAGCTCTCGGCACAACCGACGATCCAAGTCTGACAACGATCGATCCAGCTCTCGGCACAACCGAGGATCCAAGTCTGACAACGATCAATTCATCTCAAGACACAACCGACGATCCAAGTCTGACAACGATCGATCCAGCTCTCGGCACAACCGACGATCCAAGTCTGACAACGATCGATCCAGCTCTCGGCACAACCGACGATCCAAGTCTGACAACGATCGATCCAGCTCTCGGCACAACCGACGATCCAAGTCTGACAACGATCGATCCAGCTCTCGGCACAACCGACGATCCAAGTCTGACAACGATCGATCCAGCTCTCGACACAACCGTCGATCCGAGTCTGACAACGATCGATCCAGCTCTCGACACAACCGAGGATCCAAGTCTGACAACGATCGATCCAGCTCTCGGCACAACCGAGGATCCAAGTCTGACAACGATCGATCCAGCTCTCGGCACAACCGAGGATCCAAGTCTGACAACGATCGATCCAGCTCTCGACACAACCGTCGATCCGAGTCTGACAACGATCGATCCAGCTCTCGACACAACCGACGATCCAAGTCTGACAACGATCGATCCAGCTCTCGGCACAACCGACGATCCAAGTCTGACAACGATCGATCCAGCTCTCGGCACAACCGACGATCCAAGTCTGACAACGATCGATCCAGCTCTCGGCACAACCGACGATCCAAGTCTGACAACGATCGATCCAGCTCTCGACACAACCGTCGATCCAAGTCTGACAACGATCGATCCAGCTCTCGGCACAACCGAGGATCCAAGTCTGACAACGATCGATCCAGCTCTCGGCACAACCGAGGATCCAAGTCTGACAACGATCGATCCAGCTCTCGACACAACCGTCGATCCGAGTCTGACAACGATCGATCCAGCTCTCGACACAACCGACGATCCAAGTCTGACAACGATCGATCCAGCTCTCGGCACAACCGACGATCCAAGTCTGACAACAATCGATCCAGCTCTCACAACCGACGATCCAAGTCTGACAACGATCGATCCAGCTCTCGGCACAACCGAGGATCCAAGTCTGACAACGATCGATCCAGCTCTCGGCACAACCGACGATCCAAGTCTGACAACGATCGATCCAGCTCTCGACACAACCGAGGATCCAAGTCTGACAACGATCGATCCAGCTCTCGGCACAACCGACGATCCAAGTCTGACAACGATCGATCCAGCTCTCGGCACAACCGAGGATCCAAGTCTGACAACGATCGATCCAGCTCTCGGCACAACCGACGATCCAAGTCTGACAACGATCGATCCAGCTCTCGGCACAACCGACGATCCAAGTCTGACAACGATCGATCCAGCTCTCGGCACAACCGACGATCCAAGTCTGACAACGATCGATCCAGCTCTCGGCACAACCGTCGATCCAAGTCTGACAACGATCGATCCAGCTCTCGGCACAACCGACGATCCAAGTCTGACAACGATCGATCCAGCTCTCGGCACAACCGACGATCCAAGTCTGACAACGATCGATCCAGCTCTCGGCACAACCGACGATCCAAGTCTGACAACGATCGATCCAGCTCTCGGCACAACCGACAATCCAAGTCTGACAACGATCGATCCAGCTCTCGGTACAACCGTCGATCCAAGTCTGACAACGATCGATCCAGCTCTCGGCACAACCGACAATCCAAGTCTGACAACGATCGATCCAGCTCTCGGCACAACCGACGATCCAAGTCTGACAACGATCGATCCAGCTCTCGGCACAACCGACAATCCAAGTCTGACAACGATCGATCCAGCTCTCGGCACAACCGACGATCCAAGTCTGACAACGATCGATCCAGCTCTCGGCACAACCGACGATCCAAGTCTGACAACGATCGATCCAGCTCTCGGCACAACCGACGATCCAAGTCTGACAACGATCGATCCAGCTCTCGGCACAACCGACGATCCAAGTCTGACAACGATCGATCCAGCTCTCGGCACAACCGACAATCCAAGTCTGACAACGATCGATCCAGCTCTCGACACAACCGTCGATCCAAGTCTGACAACGATCGATCCAGCTCTCGGCACAACCGACGATCCAAGTCTGACAACGATCGATCCAGCTCTCGGCACAACCGACAATCCAAGTCTGACAACGATCGATCCAGCTCTCGGCACAACCGACGATCCAAGTCTGACAACGATCGATCCAGCTCTCGGCACAACCGACAATCCAAGTCTGACAACGATCGATCCAGCTCTCGACACAACCGACGATCCAAGTCTGACAACGATCGATCCAGCTCTCGGCACAACCGACGATCCAAGTCTGACAACGATCGATCCAGCTCTCGGCACAACCGACGATCCAAGTCTGACAACGATCGATCCAGCTCTCGGCACAACCGACAATCCAAGTCTGACAACGATCGATCCAGCTCTCGACACAACCGACGATCCAAGTCTGACAACGATCGATCCAGCTCTCGGCACAACCGACGATCCAAGTCTGACAACGATCGATCCAGCTCTCGGCACAACCGACGATCCAAGTCTGACAACGATCGATCCAGCTCTCGACACAACCGAGGATCCAAGTCTGACAACGATCGATCCAGCTCTCGGCACAACCGAGGATCCAAGTCTGACAACGATCGATCCAGCTCTCGACACAACCGACGATCCAAGTCTGACAACGATCGATCCAGCTCTCGGCACAACCGACGATCCAAGTCTGACAACGATCGATCCAGCTCTCGACACAACCGTCGATCCAAGTCTGACAACGATCGATCCAGCTCTCGACACAACCGACGATCCAAGTCTGACAACGATCGATCCAGCTCTCGGCACAACCGACGATCCAAGTCTGACAACGATCGATCCAGCTCTCGACACAACCGACGATCCAAGTCTGACAACGATCGATCCAGCTCTCGACACAACCGACGATCCAAGTCTGACAACGATCGATCCAGCTCTCGGCACAACCGACGATCCAAGTCTGACAACGATCGATCCAGCTCTCGGCACAACCGACGATCCAAGTCTGACAACGATCGATCCAGCTCTCGGCACAACCGACAATCCAAGTCTGACAACGATCGATCCAGCTCTCGACACAACCGTCGATCCGAGTCTGACAACGATCGATCCAGCTCTCGACACAACCGACGATCCAAGTCTGACAACGATCGATCCAGCTCTCGGCACAACCGACGATCCAACGATCGATCCAGCTCTCGGCACAACCGAGGATCCAAGTCTGACAACGATCGATCCAGCTCTCGGCACAACCGACGATCCAAGTCTGACAACGATCGATCCAGCTCTCGGCACAACCGACGATCCAAGTCTGACAACGATCGATCCAGCTCTCGGCACAACCGACGATCCAAGTCTGACAACGATCGATCCAGCTCTCGGCACAACCGACGATCCAAGTCTGACAACGATCGATCCAGCTCTCGGCACAACCGACAATCCAAGTCTGACAACGATCGATCCAGCTCTCGACACAACCGTCGATCCAAGTCTGACAACGATCGATCCAGCTCTCGGCACAACCGACGATCCAAGTCTGACAACGATCGATCCAGCTCTCGACACAACCGACGATCCAAGTCTGACAACGATCGATCCAGCTCTCGGCACAACCGACGATCCAAGTCTGACAACGATCGATCCAGCTCTCGGCACAACCGACGATCCAAGTCTGACAACGATCGATCCAGCTCTCGACACAACCGACGATCCAAGTCTGACAACGATCGATCCAGCTCTCGGCACAACCGACAATCCAAGTCTGACAACGATCGATCCAGCTCTCGGCACAACCGTCGATCCAAGTCTGACAACGATCGATCCAGCTCTCGGCACAACCGACGATCCAAGTCTGACAACGATCGATCCAGCTCTCGGCACAACCGACGATCCAAGTCTGACAACGATCGATCCAGCTCTCGGCACAACCGACGATCCAAGTCTGACAACGATCGATCCAGCTCTCGGCACAACCGACGATCCAAGTCTGACAACGATCGATCCAGCTCTCGGCACAACCGACAATCCAAGTCTGACAACGATCGATCCAGCTCTCGACACAACCGACGATCCAAGTCTGACAACGATCGATCCAGCTCTCGGCACAACCGACGATCCAAGTCTGACAACGATCGATCCAGCTCTCGGCACAACCGACGATCCAAGTCTGACAACGATCGATCCAGCTCTCGGCACAACCGACGATCCAAGTCTGACAACGATCGATCCAGCTCTCGGCACAACCGACAATCCAAGTCTGACAACGATCGATCCAGCTCTCGACACAACCGACGATCCAAGTCTGACAACGATCGATCCAGCTCTCGGTACAACCGACAATCCAAGTCTGACAACGATCGATCCAGCTCTCGGCACAACCGACGATCCAAGTCTGACAACGATCGATCCAGCTCTCGGCACAACCAAAGATCCAAGTCTGACAACGATCGATCCAGCTCTCGACACAACCGACGATCCAAGTCTGACAACGATCGATCCAGCTCTCGGCACAACTGAAGATCCAAGTCTGACAACGATCGATCCAGCTCTCGGCACAACCGACGATCCAAGTCTGACAACGATCGATCCAGCTCTCGGCACAACCGACGATCCAAGTCTGACAACGATCGATCCAGCTCTCGGCACAACCGACGATCCAAGTCTGACAACGATCGATCCAGCTCTCGGCACAACCGACGATCCAAGTCTGACAACGATCGATCCAGCTCTCGGCACAACCGAGGATCCAAGTCTGACAACGATCGATCCAGCTCTCGGCACAACCGACGATCCAAGTCTGACAACGATCGATCCAGCTCTCGGCACAACCGACGATCCAAGTCTGACAACGATCGATCCAGCTCTCGGCACACAACCGACGATCCAAGTCTGACAACGATCGATCCAGCTCTCGGCACAACCGACGATCCAAGTCTGACAACGATCGATCCAGCTCTCGGCACAACCGACGATCCAAGTCTGACAACGATCGATCCAGCTCTCGGCACAACCGACGATCCAAGTCTGACAACGATCGATCCAGCTCTCGGCACAACCGACGATCCAAGTCTGACAACGATCGATCCAGCTCTCGGCACAACCGACGATCCAAGTCTGACAACGATCGATCCAGCTCTCGGCACAACCGACGATCCAAGTCTGACAACGATCGATCCAGCTCTCGGCACAACTGAAGATCCAAGTCTGACAACGATCGATCCAGCTCTCGGCACAACCGACGATCCAAGTCTGACAACGATCGATCCAGCTCTCGGCACAACCGACGATCCAAGTCTGACAACGATCGATCCAGCTCTCGGCACAACCGACGATCCAAGTCTGACAACGATCGATCCAGCTCTCGGCACAACCGACGATCCAAGTCTGACAACGATCGATCCAGCTCTCGGCACAACCGAGGATCCAAGTCTGACAACGATCGATCCAGCTCTCGACACAACCGACGATCCAAGTCTGACAACGATCGATCCAGCTCTCGGCACAACCGTCGATCCAAGTCTGACAACGATCGATCCAGCTCTCGGCACAACCGACGATCCAAGTCTGACAACGATCGATCCAGCTCTCGGCACAACCGACGATCCAAGTCTGACAACGATCGATCCAGCTCTCGGCACAACCGACGATCCAAGTCTGACAACGATCGATCCAGCTCTCGGCACAACCGACGATCCAAGTCTGACAACGATCGATCCAGCTCTCGGCACAACCGACGATCCAAGTCTGACAACGATCGATCCAGCTCTCGGCACAACCGAGGATCCAAGTCTGACAACGATCGATCCAGCTCTCGGCACAACCGACGATCCAAGTCTGACAACGATCGATCCAGCTCTCGGCACAACCGACGATCCAAGTCTGACAACGATCGATCCAGCTCTCGGTACAACCGACGATCCAAGTCTGACAACGATCGATCCAGCTCTCGGCACAACCGACGATCCAAGTCTGACAACGATCGATCCAGCTCTCGGCACAACCGACGATCCAAGTCTGACAACGATCGATCCAGCTCTCGGCACAACCGACGATCCAAGTCTGACAACGATCGATCCAGCTCTCGGCACAACTGAAGATCCAAGTCTGACAACGATCGATCCAGCTCTCGGCACAACTGAAGATCCAAGTCTGACAACGATCGATCCAGCTCTCGGCACAACCGACGATCCAAGTCTGACAACGATCGATCCAGCTCTCGGCACAACCGACGATCCAAGTCTGACAACGATCGATCCAGCTCTCGGCACAACCGACGATCCAAGTCTGACAACGATCGATCCAGCTCTCGGCACAACCGACGATCCAAGTCTGACAACGATCGATCCAGCTCTCGGCACAACTGAAGATCCAAGTCTGACAACAATCGATCCAGCTCTCGGCACAACCGAGGATCCAAGTCTGACAACGATCGATCCAGCTCTCGGCACAACCGACGATCCAAGTCTGACAACGATCGATCCAGCTCTCGGCACAACCGACGATCCAAGTCTGACAACGATCGATCCAGCTCTCGGCACAACTGAAGATCCAAGTCTGACAACGATCGATCCAGCTCTCGGCACAACCGACGATCCAAGTCTGACAACGATCGATCCAGCTCTCGGCACAACTGAAGATCCAAGTCTGACAACGATCGATCCAGCTCTCGGCACAACTGAAGATCCAAGTCTGACAACGATCGATCCAGCTCTCGGCACAACTGAAGATCCAAGTCTGACAACAATCGATCCAGCTCTCGGTACAACCGACGATCCAAGTCTGACAACGATCGATCCAGCTCTCGACACAACCGACGATCCAAGTCTGACAACGATCGATCCAGCTCTCGACACAACCGTCGATCCAAGTCTGACAACGATCGATCCAGCTCTCGGCACAACTGAAGATCCAAGTCTGACAACGATCGATCCATCTCAAGGCACAACCGAAGACAATAGCCTGTCAACGACTAAGATATCGACAGTTCTTTCCACGCTTCCGCAAACAACTACTGTCACTACTACGACACAATCAACGTCTACGGGTCCACCAACAATCCCACCAAGTCGACCAGCAAGTATGTTTTCCCTTGTCATAACCGACATGATATTTTACCTTTTAAATTATTTTTCCCAGCTCGCCCTCCAGCGTTTCTCAGAAGCAAGCGGCACATTCGCCAAAAAACATTTTTAATTTACTGACTTGTTATGTCTTGAAACATCTTCGATGAATATATTTATTATTAATCCGACAGTCAGATTATTAATACGACAGTAAGCAAGTTTTACCGTTGCTAAGTAAATTTCATTTCGCTTCGGATTGCACAAGTCGCCTTTGAGTTTCCATGGAAATTCAATTTGTTGATTTTCATTGAGTTGTTCAGTTGCTTCATTCTAACAAGATGATAATAATTAAGGAGTTTGAGTGGTCTCAAACAGAGAACGAGATTTTCATAAGGATTCCGATAAGAAGCTCAGCAGTTGATATCTTGACTCACGAGAATTTCATTAAGGTCCACGCCATCCCGTTTTATTTCGAAGCGTTTTTGCTCAACCCGATTGTTGAGGAAGAAAGTCACTGTCAGAGGTCGAGCGACGAAGTGAGATTCTACTTGAAGAAGGCAGAGAAGGCAGTAAAGTGGCCATCTCTTGAGCGTGAATTCAACAACAAGGCTGAGAAGGCGAAAGTGAAAGACGAAATTCTAGAAAATGTTCGAGAGAAAGCAAAAGAAAAATTGAAGTCGAAGTTGGAGCTGAAAGAGAAAATCAAACGAGCCGAGGTTGAGAATTCAATTGCTAAAGATGCAGAGGTGCGAGAATCGATTGAAACGATGCGGAAACTTGCAGTCGAACGGGAAATGTCGCAAGTGGAAAGGAAGAAAGAGAGACCGAAGCCAGTTACGGAAGTCAAGAAAGTTCAACCGCCGCCAGTTGAAGCTCCCGCTGTTCGGAAATCCGCAGCAATTGAAGTTCAGTTCAGCAAGAGAAACTTTGTGACACCGAAAAGAGAGTCACAAGATCCGGCCGAACAGGAATGGCTATTGAAGCAGGCTGAAGCCAGACGAGAAATCGGATTCGTTGCAGAGGATTTGCGACCAGAAGAGCGAGATCCGATGTTTCTGAAAGACAAAGGCGACGAGTTTTTCCACAAGAAAAATTATCTCGCCGCCATCTCCGCTTATTCGACTGGGATTAACATCGCTGGAAAGTGTTACGAGCTTTATCTTAATCGATCAGCTGCTCATCTCGCCCTAGAGAATTTCCAACGTTGCGCTGAAGACTGCACGAAAGCTCTCGAGCTTTTGAACCCGCCAGTTCCATCAAACTTGAAAGCACGAACACAAGCTCTGGCTCGACGTGGCGCCGCGTTGTGCAAGCTTGGATTCATTCGACAAGCGTTTGATGAGTTCGTCGCTGCTGTCAAACTGGATCCGACGGACGAAGTCCTGAAGCGAGACGCTGAGATGCTGAGGGCGAAGCTCGAAGCCGAGTAAATGAAAATATGCAAATCACTGCTTGAACTTTTTTCCGGTCTAGCCTTCAATTCAACAAATCTAGATGAATGAGAGAAGTTGTAACGAGGGAAATTGTGCTGAACAACTCGCAATTAAGCGTGGGGATTAGCTGCTTTCCTAGAAAAATACCCGCCACTTGTCTTCTAACTCGATCTCATTAATAAAGCTGGGAAATCAGATGCTCCTTCCGTCTCAGTGCGCCGAACGTCTTTGTCAAAGTGTCAAGGACACCCACTTCATCGACACAACAAAAGTCCCTCGACGAAGCGACACCCGAAATAATTCGAAAGTTTCAAGGATTTATTTTCAGTAATTAAAGATGTTTAGCAAACAATCGCCGAGTCCTCACGATTTCGTCTCAAACATCAACTTGGAGGCGGACGAAAATTTAATGTTGCCGTTAATTACGCGAAACAATGAACAAAGTTTATGGCTTTGCGAAATGTTTCGCCTTCGCTGCCATAAAATTTTACGAGCTAATTATTAGATTTTGTCGCTGTTCAGTATAACTTTCAATTTTTCGGTAACTCATCGATTGACGTCTTGGCATTGAGGTTCGAGGGTTAATGAAACTTTGTTTTCCGTTCTCGAAGAAATCATTGCTCGCTTAGCGGGAATTGTTGGAAGTTTCGAGCCAAGATTAATCAATATCAACACCATAATCGGATCACTGTAGCCTTGGGTTAGCTGCTAACCGTTGGCATGTAAATTTGGATAAAACGTACAAACAGCTAATCAATGTTATTTATCATTAAGCCGATGCTCCATCAAATAGCGAGCGATAGCTTTGAGTGCATTTTCGATTCTCTTTGTGGAACTCTGAATCACCAATTTGGATCTATTTGCTATTGAAAGATTCATCCGTCTGTAAATACCATTGCAAAATGGGATTGCTGCAATTTCCGAATGCAAATATTCCGAGAGTAATGAAGCGAAATTTTGAAATGAGTTCTTCAAATCTTTCGAATCAGAATTGATTTCAATCGGCTTCGGCAATGTGAATTGTTGAAAAGCTCGCATTGGTTTTAGGGAATTGAAACGAAGGAATTCATGAAAATAGACTGAAGCTAAGAAGCTTTGGTTTTGAAACATGTTGTTGCTGCTAATTCATTTAATCTGACGCGCTGCAGTTGTACCTAAGTTGGCCACATCAGCGCTCCAGAAACTTTGGAGGAGAGGAAGAAGAAATTCCTGACTTAAATCGTCAATCACAACGTCTTACAATCGTAGCAGGATAACGATACTTAGACGATGCGACACTTTCTAGCATCATGAATAATCTTTGAAGCAAACAACAGGAACTATCACTACTAACGACGTTGATTTCGTCAACTGATATTCTGTTTCCAACACCAGATAAATGATTTGTAAATATTCTTGTCAGATTCTCAGAACGCTGGTTTAGACTGCCATTAAGGCACCCCTCCAGCTAAAAGACCTGTGAGGCAGTGTCAGTGCCCCAGTGATCTCTCACCCACAGATACTGCGATTGCTCGCATTATAATCCTTCCGGTATAGATATTCTTGTCGATTCTCATCCAAAAGTTTCTTTGTTTGGTGTTGCGATACTTGCAAGAAGTACGATTTCACCTATAGCCTAGCCATCGGCATATCTGCAACTCAAATCTATATATTTATATATATATACATATATATAATACAGCAAATCGAACAAATAACCAATAGAATGACTTTCCAACTCATCGCGGTGCGGTAACAGCTGATATTTTTACTTGATGAACCGAAAGCTCTGCCAGCAATAAAACAGCCCGATCGTCAATTTTCTTTTAAGGTAATCTGTCGCTTTTGTGTAACTTGAGCAATTATTGTGTTCAAAAATTGTTTAGATTGTGGCAAGATTTAAACTTATGGTTTATCATAGTTTACTGCAGACTTACGTCATTAGTTTGCTTCGCAATCATGTGCTTGGAGCTCGTCAATTTCGAGTTATTGATTTGCTAAGGTTACAGGAGAAGCTTTGACATTTCACAATTCAAAAAAGGCAAACAACTCGTTTTACTGACTCAACATCCAAAGCTGATTCCTCGTTGCTCTCAACTGGTTAAAGCTCCACGCGTCAATCAATTTCGCGTGCTTTGATTCGTAATTGGATTCAGATATTTAAAACAAATCAAGAGAAGTCTAAAAGAATTTCGCTTCTGCTCGTTGGTCTGATTTATTTCTGCGGGAATTGAATGTTGTCATGGCATTTTTCAGATTATTCCTTTTCCTCGTTGGCGCCGTGATCGAGAAAAATCTAATCGGTTTCGCTGCTCTCGTTTGTTATCGGTACGCCACATGTCAAATTTTTATCGAGAGCTCGAGAAACGAAACTTTTACTCTAAATTTCAGGAAGAAAGTGTCAGGAGATTGAACTAATTTGCTTCCGCATTTCCAATCTGGATCTTGAGTAAATATAAAACAAAGTTTTGCTTTCGAAATTGTTAAGAAGATTTATTTATAGCTATCGCTTCTGTTGAATATTCGCATTGGATGCAAAAAGAGAGGAAATTTATTAATCCTAGTTGTGCATTTAGTTTTTTGAATATGCTAATTTATTCAGTGTTATTCATTCGCTCTTCCTTGCACCAGAAACTATGATAATGAATACATTTTCATCGTCGAACAACGGCAACAGCAGCGAGCATGTGACGGAGCTTTATAACAATTTTATGAATAGAAGAATTCATGCAAATATTTATGCACGACATAATATCAAACAACAATCTTTTATTAAAATTTCCGAGGCCGATCACGAAAATAACTCGAGGAGAATTTGATGTTTTCATTACATCCAATCTTCATAAATGTTTGTCTGTTGAATATCTCAATCTGAAAATTGATTGTTATTCGGATATTAAAAATAGATCGTCTGGGAATCTTTCAATAACGTTTGAGCAAACGATTTCGTTTAAACAATGAATCGATTAAACTTTTTATCAACATGACATCGAGTGAAATTTCAAAATTAAAATGAAATTAAATCTTCATCATAATCACCGAATCGGATAAAAAGTAAACATTTTCTTCGAAAGCGATCCCAAAATTTGTGGGGAAATAAAATTTTCAGTCTGAATAGTTGAGTAGATATCTGTTAACACTTTATTCCTTTCTCCGGTTCAATCTGACGTTGCGAACATCACGTTGGGTCCAACGCTACGATTGCTATGAATATTCGAGTTGGGTACGTTGGATAAATAAACCACTTAGGCAATCTCCACTTAAAGCTCACTCGCACATTATTCTACTCAAGTAATCCGAATTATTTTTGACCTTTCGTTTGGGTCTCCGGCTTTATGAAATTTTACTCGTTAAGTAGACTAAACTCAACTCGATGCTTGCTTTCAGACATCGAACTAAGTAGCAGAGATCCTTGAACTATTCGAGACCAAAGCATCTCATCAAATCTCTAGAACAAATTAGTTAATAAATTAATTGAAAATTTTCTACATTTTCTTTATGCAAGGTCGAAGTTTTTTCTCGTTGAGCGAATAAATTTTTCAATCACTAGATCTACCAGAAACTTTAGCGAACCCTCTTCATCTACATCGTCATAAATCAAATCGTCGCTATTATATATGCAGCGACCGTGTTTTGCGAAGAATATATTAAACAAACAAATCATGATTCATGAACCGACGCAAATCGGAATTAAGTTTTCTTCGCTTGATGGGTGAGAACTTCATTTCGATTCGGATTTGTTCCGCTGCAGCGACGTGGAAGCTCGAAAAGTTTTTCCATCAGCTAAAGTTTAATTGGAGAATTTTAATGCCCAAATATCGCTTTTTACTGATTTTTAATTAAATAGTTTTGATTGTTTTTAATTACGCGCGAAACTTTTGTTCACATGCTCGCATCCTCGATTGGAAAATCTGGTGGCAATGTGGAAATTACGACAGGAAATTGTTTGGGTAATGAATAAATTTCAATTGCTGATTGAGCCCCAACTCGTTAATTAACTTTGATTGTTCGATAATTAATTTAAAAGCACAATCGCGGCCAACGATCGTAACGCAAATGTTACGTTTTATAACTTTCGAGGGAAATCGAGCAGTCAGTTTGATATTGAATTGCTGTTGGTACAAACACAGGACTAAAAATATTGACACGCGCTTGGATTTTAAAGCAATTAGCAAACTCTAGTCAACAGATTCCGATTGATTGGAGTCTCTAGCTGGCAACCTTCGGGGTTTTACTTCGTTAGGGTTCAGCACCAGTAGAGTCAGCTGACCGTTCAAACTTGTCAGGGATTGGTCGGGTCAGATGCCCAAAGCACGGCTTTCAGGGCTCAGTCAACAGAATCATTCAATGGCAAAAACTCGTGACTGATTTCTTCATTTTTTATTGACTTATTGTCGCCATCGGTTGCATTGCTCGAACTAATTGAGTCAACACTTTTATTTGATATGGCGAGCGCTTCAATGAGACCGTTGGCTTGTCAGAAGCAGAGTTTGTTGTGTTACCGTGAAACGCTGTTGAAGACAATAAGTTTATTCGTCGGCACGGAAAAGTATGATAACAGTTATGGTTATAACGACCATTCGGTAATCAGACTGCCTAACGGAAAGCCCGGAAATTGACTCGTAGAACGATTGTTTAAATTGGCTATAGCAACGCAGCCTGCAGATCAAGTGCACTGCAAAACTCAGGGTACTCAAATCTATTTAAAAATCCCATCACAAAAAATTGAATTTTCTGATTTCATTTGATGGCTCTGGTGTTTCGTGCTTAGCGTAATTTGAGCTTGCCGTTGTTGGTAGCGAAATGAACAGAGAAAAGCGTCACTAAGCTACAATTTAATGAGTCAGAGATAAATTGAAACCTAGATTGATAAGAATTCATTGTCTACTCACCAACCACGTCTAGCTTTTAGCTGTTGGAAGAAAACCTTGAGCGAAGCGTTCGCGTTTTTGACGAAAAAGAGCTCAAACATTCTTCTAGACTATGCTCGTAAAAGTTTCGCAGCTCATAAATTTTCAACGCTTATGAAATTTCATAAAAATAAACTTAACACTTTGTTGCTTCGGAGATTGAAGCTCATAATTCAATCAGCCTGAACTTTGATAAGAAGTTCTTTCGCTTGGATTACGGCAAATTTTCAATGAACTTTTGCTTGCTGGTGATGATTGGTGATGAGCTTGAGCAGTTTGATGGCGCTTCGTCTGAGATCTCACGTTACCTGATTTGAAAGTTTTCTCAAATTGCATAGAAACTTTCGTTAATTCCATTTTAAGTGGAATTGCATGCTCCGAGCGAATAATTCTGCAGAGTAATTCAAGCTCTATTGAGCTTCATTGACAATTTGCAAACGAGCTTTTCTAGCTCCGGAACGCGTGCTGGAAATCTATTTAGCCGAATAGAATTGAGATTCAATTTTCAAACGATGTTATCGTTACTCGCTTCTCGTGAATCCTTTTTGAATCGTCTGGGAAAAAGCTCAAACCGATGTGAATGAAAAACGCTCAGCATAAAAAGCTTGCATATTCACCCCGAAGACAGCGTTGAAAGGAACGAGAAAGAATCCATTACGAATGGCTTGTCCTTTATCAGGTGAGTGCAGGCTACGTGCAGCTTTACCTCTTGCTTCGAGAGCTTTCAACTCGTCGTACCAATCTTAATCTTTATCTTACTCGTTACGTGAAACGTTTTAAAACAAGAAATGGTCGACGGCGAGAAGATGAGTCTTTTGTAATTACTGCAAGAATCCTTTGCGACAAGGTCGTTAATAATTCCCAGCAAAAGTTTCAGAAAATTTCTCGTGACAATGGAGCGACATAGCTCGTCCCACGTGCCCTTGATTCTAATTTAATTGCAGCAGAGCCTCGATTGCGACAAACTGAAACTTCGCACCAAACTATTTCTCGTTTATTAATTGAGAGCTTTTCGGATTTACACGTCCACGTCATTTGTCGACTCTGCAACAAACTAAATACGTGGCTTGAAGCTCCACAGAACCTTTTTCTTTCGAGCCGTCGACTGTGCTGCGCCACATTATGACATTCAGAAGCCTCAAGAGACCGGTCCTCCGATCTCGTTCCCTCAAATATTCCGTTAATCCGTAATGTTCTGTTTTATCGGTGATTAGGCGAAGGTTGACGACTCCTACAATCGTTCATCCCAAAAATATTTCCCACCGACGAATTGGCAAAACGTGACGCCGAATGTTCTTATTAATGTTTCTTTTCGAGCTAGGGACTAAGTAAAATGTGAACATAGAAATGCGAATGAACTGAGCAGCTACACACAAATGTAAATAATAGATACAGGGACGGTTCGCGTGACATTACGGTGTAAACAAGGGTTGGGAGCTTTTGAATTTCAAGCTTTAGTCGTCAGGAGGAATCGCTGAAGATTCCAACCCACGGCAAACAGGTTTTGACCTCGATTCTCTTCGGGAAAATTATCGTCACAGATGTCCTCAGGTAACATTAGCGATTTGTCTTTCATGAGCCTCACAAAAAAACCTGAAACAGCAAACGCGATGTTTTCCTTTTTTATTTTCAAGGAGCATCGAATAAATCTTCAAGTGGAGAGAACCTTTTTCTAGCACAAAAGTTTTCCCCCTGTCGTCCCTCGTATTTATATTCCAGCGATAATTTTTCTCGTTCGAGTAACGACTGACGGGAGAAGACTGAGTGAGCCATTTGGAAGCAGGGAACGTAGAATGGCTGCAGTTACTTCGTTGGTTTGTTGTAAACTTTTATTTGAAATCTCAGATTACCTATCTGCAGGTTCGAGGTACAGCGAGTGTCATTGATCATCGTCTGGAAATTTCCTCCGGCTCAGATTATATAGCCATGAGATCTCGGAGGTTTTAAAGAGCTCTAAGCTTTGATAATGGATTCAATCATGCTCGTTTAATTTTCAAATATCAAAACCAGATCGGACGCGGCTCGCTGAAGGTCGAAGGAAGAGCGAGAATGGCTTGAACCCTTTTCTTCTAAACGGGCGGATTGAAAGTTTGTTTATGGTAAAGACTTGCCGAAGTTAATTTCGACTCGCGCGAAAGTTTTTACGGTGAATTGCGTCTTTTGGTTTGAAGGCAGTAAATTATTCGACTTAATAAACATAATTTCAACGCCCCGGCCTCGTCAGAATTGAACATTAAACCCGAATCGGGAAAATGTTTTCAGTCTACCCGAGTTAACGAGGCGAGGGCTTCGAATAATTGGGTGATAATCAAATTATTTCCTCGCAGCACATGACGAGGAGTATTGCGAAGATAGAACAGCGCCGAAATAAATTTCCATTTAATTTCATTTAGCTGCACTCGCGCCGCTCTCATGTCAGAAGTCGAAATTTAATCATTTCTGGTGAAATATTTTAATTTGTCTTTCATACAATTGTTGTCATCACAAACTATGAAGAGCTCCGCTTACTCCTCGTTTCATGCTAGAGAACCGAATCGCTTGGTAATGAGGCGCGTAATCGGATTATAGCTCGAAAAAGTTTTATCGTTTCGTTCAAGAGCAGTTTAATTAAAACCCAGTTGAGGTTTCCAATGCGACGACCGCGTAAGCCGATCATGAAAGCTGCTCGCTGACGGCGAAATAGTTGTTGAACAATTCACAACTGAACTGAAAAAGTTTCGGTGCATTGAATTGACTGCAGCAATTCAGTTCAATAATGAAACTAAATCTATTTTGGTCTTGATCAATGAAACCATCAAAGCTTCCATGTTGAAAAAGCTCAGCCCATCGTTTCCTATCCCCGTCACCCACGAAACCTTCGCTATGCATAATAACTCCACAAATGAATGCCGATCAATGAGGCGCGTCGAATAAATTTCACAGTTCTCGCATTTCCGATCGGAATAATTTTGCGAAATTAAAAATATTTATAGAACTTAAAGCTCTTTCGTTACTCAACCTGACGAATCTATTTTCAATATTCAATCCGATTACAAATCGACTGGATGAGTTTTCCGATAACCAGAATGGCGAATTAACAATCTGGTCTGATGACAGAGACCAGCAGTGGCTGCCAATTCAAGTCGGAGAGAATTCCAATCTATGACAGAGAGACTTCTAATCGGAATAACAATTTCCAATATTGCCTACTGGTAAATGTTTCAGCCGCAATCAGCAAGAGGCAGAGCGAATAAATTATTCGGTTTCTCTGAAGCCGAGCGAATTAATTTTAAAAATTATTCAATTTCAATTCGATAAAGTTTGTCAGATTTGAATAAACGATGAGTAAGCTCGACGGAATTTTCCATTCCAGCCTCGTTTACGAACGGATTAAATATTTAAACGTGCAGCTTGAATAAACATTGACGAACACAAAGAGTTGAAAAAGAATTTCCAATCGAACTTTTTTCATTCTCTCTGGCTTCATCACCGGCGGCAAGGAGATGAACTTTCAACAAATAGACTTTCTGTTCGAGTCGAACAGTTCAGCAAACAAGGTAGCGATGGAACTGAGACGAACCTGTGTTGAATCGCAGACACGAAGTGATCACGCCCCCGAAGACTAATTTATGCAGATCTGAGAGCTGCCGGTGGACGGTGAATGCATCCGGTTTGCATTTTACGATTTTTATTCTCGTCAAGCGATGAAATTAATGAAACTTTTTCCGTGTTGGAGCGAAGCTTGATGTGTACGTAAGTCTGCATTGCATATTGCATTACTTTCAGTCGAAAGGCTCGAAAACATTCCGCAAATCGCAAACTCAACTTTGTATGCTGAGAAAGTTTCACCACAAAGCTCGTCCGTGTGTTCATTCGAATTCACAAACAGAATTCTTTCACTGAAGCTTTCGAAACCTGAGCGAGAAGCTCTCGATGAGCTCTCAGTCAAAGTGAATTTAAAACAAAGTTCCGAAGCTGTAAATTTCCAATTACTATTCCGGTTCAAGCAGAGAGACGATGAGTGAAAGCACGGCTCGAGTGAAAGGCAGCTTTGATTGATAGCTCGCGGAACTTTACACCGCTCGTAGATTTTTCTCATTCAACAAAATTAATGCTCGTTTTCACAACTGAAGCTTTTCACTAAAAGCTAGGGCATAAAGCTTGGCGTAGATTGTTAAGCGGTTAAACGATTGCCTTGGCGATCTCGAGAGTTTGTTGAGGCCTTCAGTAAACCTTGAGGATTTCCGAAAGCTTACTTTTGGAGCTTTGACGAAACCTCATCTCGAAGCTTTTAAAAGCTCTTCAATCATTTAAAGATTTTGTAGAAAACCTCTCGATCGTTCTTCTGCTTCAACTCACTCTATGTCCTATTTTACATTTCACTGGACGGAATTTTACAGGAACACTCAACGGTAACAGCCCACCGCAAAACATGTCCAAACTGTTTTTTTTTTCAATGGTCAGCAAGCTTTTTAAATGAATCGCCATAAATTTGAGATAGAGCGCGAGTCTCGCTATGATTCGAAGCCATGGACGAACGAGAATAACGACAAGCGAGCAGAATTTATGCCTCTTTATTGAAATTTATGAAATGCGATCGGCCATAAATTTTCAGGCGAGCTCGGGGAAAAGCAGAATGTTTTCGCATGTAAGAAAGAGCGCATCGAAGCTGTCAAGCGTCATGAGAATTTGCAGTTTAAACTAGAATTAAATTTATAATTTTATTTTCTTCCTTCCTCCATTCCGACGGAGGAAACGAGGGAGACCACTAAGCGGAAAGTGGAATCTATTCGCTGCAGCCTGGGAAGACGGTAATGACAATTTATTCAGCAGCGAGGAAAGGCGAACACCTCAAGCGATTGTCTTCCTGCAGCGTCGATGACCGAGATGAGCTCTAGCGCCTGATAAATTGCCTGCGAATTTTTTGCGATGAAATATTCACTTTTACGAATTCAACAATGATAAACGAGGAAATTATCCTGCTCTGACTGAGAAATATGTACGTCACTTTTCTCGGTTAACATCGAACTGATATCGTTGTGATCTGAAAGGGAAGCTGGCTTCTGAGAGATTGACAACTCGGCCAGATTTCCGCGCTCAATCTGATCGATCAACATCCACGAAAGAATTTATTCCGCAATTCAAGCTTTAACTAGACACCACTTCAGCTTTATTTTCCCAATCGAGTTTGTCGCAACGACAACATCTCCTGTATCGCGTCATCCATCTCTTCTTGAATTTCTTCGCTGTTTCCGCCTTCGGTTTTGAGGTGCTCGTCTCCGCAGTTAGAATTGGCTTCACCGTAGTTTCATTTCTCTTTACAACGAGTCCGCTTGGTTTGTCGGTTCGCCTTGCTTCATCCTGACAAATTACCGTTGCCACAACGCAAGCCAGGAGCAAAAACACTCTCACGTTCATTGCAGCTGCTTATTGAATTTCCCTTTAACAATCAATCAACTCTTTATTGTTGGCACTCGCTGCACTTTGAGTTTTATAGCTTTCTGTGATGCTTTCCGCCACTTCATCTCGTGAGGGAAAATGTCAACGGAGCTGCACATCGTTATTCTCCGCTCAATTTACTTTTACAACTTGAGAAAATGTTTGTTTCTTTAAAGAGTTTTTAAGTTCATTTTCTTCTAATCAATGTAACTGCTCAACAGTTGGCGAACGCTTACGAAGATTCACACAAACTGAATTTCATTAGAAGAAAATCCGACCAAGCTCCAACTCGTCAATTGATTCTAAGTCAATATTGAACGTTCTCACTGCTTGCAGTATCATAACCGCACCGCTCCTCAATGCCAAATCGAGAGATGAATTCAAATGACCGATATGAAACGATTGCATAGTAATCGATTCGTATGGTTGATGAGATGAGTTGAAGCGACTCTCATCTGTGGTTGACGAGAAATTCATCATCTTGAGGGTCGGTAATCGATTGCTTCAAATGGAGTTTTTTTTACTGAGAATGGTGAGGTATTGGACGAGGCGAATTGTGGCGAAAGGTCCCAACAAACCATCGAGTGATCAAGTGTTTCAGTCAAATTCCCCAACAAAAATCTACAGGAGGTTCCAACGACCCAGGTTCGATGATGCAACGCGTGTTGGTGTTGGAGGAGTTTTCACCGGCCAACAATCCCAATGTCCAATCTCGCCTACTTTCTCTATTGACTCTCACATCAGATGCTGATAAGACCGAGTCAGTTTACTATTGCATTTTAATCGGAATGGTCAGATTTGGATTGCTTTTAATTGCATTTGCATCAGCTTTGTGTACTGAAGCGTTTCAGCTCTCGGCTCTAAACGCTTACAGAGATTTCGATGTGAATTGTATTGCCGAATATCTGAGGGAGAATCATTTCATCCCCATCGCGTTTAAAGCGAAGCCGAATCGATACTGCAAGAGTTACATGGAAAAGCTTGACGAATCATTCTACGAGACCGTCGAGAGTCTGATTCCGACGAGGGCGCAAAAAAAAACCTGCGTCATTAATCTTCTGAGACGTCACAGCGTGAGCGATGTTTTCTTTAAAGCGGTCGGCTACCACTACTTTAAAAAGCAGCTCGTGAGCTTTGCGTCCAACAAAACGTGCGACGGCGTTGTGAATGTTTTACGTGTTGATAACGACTGCGAGCATCGAGAGATGAGTGTCGAGTTTATTGGCGGCAGTAAATCTTTGTGGAAATTGCGGCCGTGCCTGGATGATTTGTTCGGCGAGTTCAACGTCGAAGAAATCGTTTTCGTTGACGATCAAGGCGTGGAGTTGGAGGCAAGGGTTGGCTTCCGTCGATTTGGCCGGCACTTGCTTGAGTTTATAACGCAAATCGTAAAAGCCTCGCGGAGCTTTTGCAATGAGCTCAACCTTGATTTGACGATCAAATACTTTGGGATTGAAAGCTCGGCTGCAAAAATTTACAATCGAACGGAAATTGAATGCTTCACTAGCAAGTTCATCAATCCAAAGAGCTCTGCTCATCGATTTAACGACAAAGCGAAGCTCGGCGATAGCTCGGAGCGATGCGATGCAATCATGGAGGAACATGTGAGCCGCGCTATTCAAATTGAATTGTTCGGATTTACCGGATTGTCTCAGCGAGTGAAGGACTGCATCATCAAACGGAACCAGGAGCAAGAACTGATTGAGCAAGTCATCATTCTGCCGGCGGTTATGAACAGATTGGACGTTTCCTTCGAACTGCTGGAGACGCCCCGTGACGTTTACATCGAGAAGACGAAGAAAGTCTTCGAGTTGACTTTAGATTGTCTGAGATATTTCTGAAATAAAGTTAAGGAGACGAGACTTCCACATTTTTTGCTGACATTGCATGAAATTGGGGGTTGCGATAAGGAAATAAACTTCTGAAACCTCAACCACGAACCTCTCATTACCTCCTGACATTCTTCAACTGGAAAACCTCTCCATAGCTTCTCGGTAGTTACTCGAGCTGACTTCCGTCATGAAAGTTTCCTCGTTCTTCTAATCGGATGTGTGAGCTCTTTTTATTTCCAGTGAATTCTGTTGAAAGCTCTCGAGAAACTTTTAATCTAGAAAATCTATTCGCTTGCCATGCAAAGCTCAAGACAAGCTCAGACTTTTCTATTTTTCTTGATGAGACTCGGGATCCGTCGCTTGCTCCGGCCCGACACCTTTGCTAATAACGAATGCAATCACCACTTTCAATTTACTGTCATCTGTTTTACGATCATTTCATTCATTCATTACGGTTGTTTGCTCCATAAAATTGATGCTCGTGACATGCGAATAATCACCGATTTTATGTTTCCCGTCGCCCATGCCGTCACTCGTCGCGAGAACATTCTGCGGAAATGTAATATCGCTGTAGAGCATTCGAACGAGCCTAATTGATTTTTACGAGTGCTCACCCAAACCCAAATGTCGGCGTTGGAAGTGTTGCACTCGTCGAACTGCAATATGCACTCGACACTAGTTATCGCGACCGAACTCGGTGGAGCGTTGAACACGCTGCGTGCTCAAACATTCACCAAAGATAAATTATCAAGCGGTCGGGGTTGTCACGTGAAATTATCTTCTTCATGTTGCTCGTTTAATGGCGCAACTTCCTGAGCATCAGTGATGAATCTGAAAGTAAAATAGGCAAAGTCTTTGCCAGTCGCCGTTTGATTAGTTTTCGATTTTGCAGTCTCGAAGCTTCTTCCGCACAATTCCAAAGCTTAACAGCTTTACAAATGTTTGTTTTACAGCTTTTTGATTTTGATATCACAACTGTCAAAGTCGTTTTTCTAATTCAGCAATTCAAAGCTTTCAGTGCAAGGTTTAGAACGACATTTTCACGATTAAGTTTTCATTTAGATTTAGGTTTTCGTTTAGCAATCATTTAACGTCTTTTGAAAATTCAAACTGACAGCAGCCGAGACACAAAAATTCGTTAGCCGAGACAAAATCTTCATACATATTTTCAGATTGCAAAACAATTTTGTAGTTCAGACCGATTTTCTTAATCTCTCAGCGATTAAAAGAAGCAGAGAGAAGTTTATTTCAAATCGCTAGATCGCGCCGGCTAGCAAAAGTAAGTGGAACGATGGTTTCACTGTTTGACAAGACGAATAAAATGAAAAATAGCAAGGTCAGTTCTCATCTGCTCGTGAGTCACCTGATTCTTTATTACGTTTTGTTTTTCTAGCCGATGTCAATAAGTCATCAGGATTTCTTGAAGCGCATCAAGAAATCTCTCTACTATGGGCCCAGCAATCCCAACCGAATGACTTCGCAGCCTCTCGCCTCCCACGTGTCGCGTCTGTTCAACGAAACCCACAAAAATTACTCGTTGAAAACGCTCGAGCTCGATGCGATCTCGAGAATCCGCCAGCAAACGCCTTGCTCCTTAATTCTCACTCTGATCTACCTGGAACGACTCAACCAAGCAGATCCGGCGTTCGTTAAACAGATTTCTCCCTCGGAATTGTTTCTGGTTACTCTGGTGAGTTCATCGAACTCAAAGTGAAATCGCCGCTAATCGCTCAACTTCTTTCAGATGGTTTCGACGAAGTTTTACAGTGATTACGATGAGATGGAAGTTTTCGCAAGTGCCTGGGCCGAAGAAGGACAAGTCGACGTCGAGAGATTGAAGCAGCTAGAAATTTCCTTCTTGAACGCGATCCAATGGAACATTCTTGTTAGCAAAAACGAATTTCACGAGAAGCTGAAGACTGTGGAGAAGTTACTGGCGATGAAGGAAGGTTTGGGAAGAGGATATTTCACTTACACGGAGCTGGAGCTGCTGATGCCCTCGCTGGAAATCGCGAAACGGATTCTAAACTACACGACAATCCTGATGTTCTCTTACGCTTGTAGCATTGCTACCATCGCTCTCTCAAGCGTTATCCTAGCTTCTATTCCACCGGCGACCAACCTTACAGCTGTGAACAACAACGCAACAACCACCATCTCTGTGATCCATCAATCAAACGCTTTAATTCCAACCGATGACGACATCAAACTCGCTGTACCTTCTTTCGACGTCGAGACCAACTTCACAATCAATTTCCCGCTGTTCGATCGCGTCACGAATTGGAACGACAAGAGATCTTACCCGGTCCTTGGAAGCTTCCCACTCATCCCTGTGAAATTGAATCCGGCGCCCTTTCATTGGTAGCAGGAAATTCGAATGTTGAGCCTCAACAGTTAGCGCTGGTTCGAGCGACCAAAAAGTTTAAAAGGACACACGACATATTAATAAAAGATTGACAACGTTATCTGGATTTCCCTTTATTGCGATCCACTCAGAAATATCTGAGAAAATTCGTTCTACAAAAGATTTATTATCAAGCTTGAGTTAGCCAGAGAACACTGAAGAGTTTCTGGTTAGTCGAATGCATTCGTTTCAAAGAAGAAAAATGATTTTCCGATCACTCAACGTAATTCCAATTCAGTGGCTTTGAAGCTGGAAGATGTAGCGGTTAGTGGGCGAGTTAAGTCTCGTTCTAAGCTCATGACAATCCCAGAAATTCTCCTCGACACAAAGATTTTTATGTTCGACGTTTGCTCAATTTATTATTGTGGAAAGGATCAAACAATCGACAGAGCTTTCAATTTTTATTGCTTAAAAGTTTCAAAATATTCTCTCAATAAACGCGTCAGCCAATATTCTGACCATTGGAGCTTCATTCTCAGAATTCATTTAGCTTCTGATTCTCAGCAGTCGCAGCTTCTCGGGCTTCTAAAGACTTCAGTTGTCCCTGCTTCTCTTTCAATGGAATCATGTCTTGAAAATGTGACGGCTCTCTACTTCATCTGTATAACGCTAAACATCTAAACAACATCAACCAACAACGAGCTACAATTTATGATTTATCTTTGTAAGATTCGTTTCGTCTCACTCTACGATTTTCCTAGTCTAAGATTTGATCCAAAAAATTGTGAGTTGATTTTGGTATTTTAAGAGTTTCTAGACTAGAAGGCATGAAGGATGTGATGGTGAGATGAAGGCGAGAAGGGGAAGTTGTCGTCAATTTGATAAAGAACAAGGTCGACACTCAAACGATAAATCGAATTACTAAAGTTATCCGAACCGCGTGTCGCTCGCTTGGCGAAGTTTCTGTTGAAATTTCGTTAAAAAATTATTTTCGAAGGCGCAGAAAGATTGACAAGAGTTTTCTTACAGAGTTCGTGATTTCGAGTGTTTTATTTACAGGAAAATTGTGTTTACCTCGAGCTCGAAGACTCGTCGATTTGGAGTTAGATTAAGCTGCTTTGCAAAGCTTTAGACTTAGTTTAAGATACATGAACAAAATCGAGCTGAGCTTATGCTGTGATCTATCTATGTTCTGATGTATGCTCTCATGTTAAACTAAGAGTTACATTTATTGTTTGCTGTGAAAAAAGATTTAGACAAATATTTGCAACTCAGAGTTAGGTTCAAATCAACGTTGAGTCAAATCAACTTTCTTGGCAGCGTTGCATCCTCAAGAATCGTGAAATCGTTCTAATAGAAAGCAAATCAAGTGGCAAATGAATTGAAAAAAGCAGTTGAAGCCAAGTAACGCATCACGTTATCACAAGAGAAAGTTGTTTAATTAGTTTACAGCAGCTAAAGAGCTAAGCTCGCTATGAGCTCGTAAGTAACTACTCGCTAGTTCATAAGGTTAAACGTTTAAATTCCTTTCTCGAAGACGAAGCGAAAAAGTCTCTACCGGAACTTCCTCGCTCCGCTCGCTTTAAAGCTTTTGTAATAAAAAAAAGGAAACAAGATTCTGCAATCTGCTCATTAAAATAAAGTTGAGTTCCGCACTGATAGAAAAATATTGTTCTTTCATAATAAATAAGGCGAGATGTTGCTACAAAAACCTTTCGTAGGACTTAGAATTACAGCACGAGACAAAATAAACCGTTCGAGTTGCCAGGAAAGCTTTCGTTAGTTTCCAAAAGCTTAGAAATTGAACATAACTTTGGAATCACTTGAAAGTTTCAAGTTGAAAACTTCCGGATCGATTTGAAGTTCCAACTTAAAACTTTTTAAAAGCTAACTTAGCCTAAACAGCGAAGCACTTGAAGACCAACCTTCCGTTCAGAAACTTTCGTGTCTCGATTCATGGACGAAGGATGGAAGCGAATCGATTGCGAAAGCTTCGTTTGAACTTTTCGTGTGTTCGATTTCGTCTCGTTTTGATTCAATCTCGTTCGATGCTTAAAAAGTATTTTTTCCTCGAAGATGGAGAAGCGATAGAAGCGCTAACGGAGTAAATTATGATGATTGATGATGATTTTATTTGACGGGGGGGATTTCGGGTTGCTTCGCCTTCTCCTCGCTCTTCTCTGCCTCCTTCTTATCCTTCATGAACAGCAGTGGAATCATTCCCAGCAGACACCCAACGGTAATACCAATAACCCGGCCCTGTAGAAAGATGAAGGTTCTCATTTCGCTTTCCACTTCAATCGTTTCCGCAACTCACCATGTTTGACGCCCTCCGCGCAGATTTCATCTCGAGCTGAACCGGTGTCAAGTCGGGCGGCCGGATTCCAATTATTTCCACCAGCCGCTCAACGTAAACTGCTGATCCGATGCCGAGAACATCAGAGATTGTGTTGCCAAGTGCCGCAGCTGCCATCGTTGATATCGTCATGATAAGTCCGAAACTGTGCTCGATGTAGTCGCCCGCGATAATCATCGTGAAGTTGTCCAAGAACCCGAAACCAACGAACGGCAGTGAGTTGATAAGACCCACTGAAGAGTGAAAATGATTAGATTATGACACAGCGATCGACGTGCCGATTCGGCATCGAGCCAAACTCACATTTCATGAGGTCGTTACTCTTCGGCGCCGGAGTCGCGGCAGCTGCAATTAAATCGTATGAAGAAAGCAAACAAGCGAGATTGCTAGCAACGCTTCATCTCTTGTTTATGTAACGTTTACCTTCGCAGTTCCCAAAGTTCCCTCATGCAAACATTAATTCACAAGCAAAGCGTGCATTAAGTCGAAAGAGAAGCATCAATATGAACTACGAACATGCAGAAGGATGTTAGTAAAAGGCTTTCATGCATTAATTTCCGGCATTGAATCGTTAAACGTCTTCAAGGTTTGCCCTTCTTTAAAATGAAATTCTCAAGTCAGAGAGTCGGAATGTCAATGAATTTCCCAACAGAGTTCGACACACTCACTGACAACAAATTACTTAATAATTAGTTTCATTCCTTCAGAGAGGAATCTAAGTGATACCACAGGCAAGACGAACGAACACAATGTTGCTGCCAAAATGGAACTTAACAACTTTTTTCGTTTAGGAACAACACGAGCAGTAAGATGAGGACGAAACAATTTTCTTCGCTCTCGAGAGGAAAGGATGAACGAACGGAAAGCAGCACAAAGTTGTGTAGTTCAAGTGCACGAATATAACTTTGGGTTAGAGTGGAGAGGGAGGATGAGAAGACTGTCGAGATGTGCGTGGGAGGTTTCGGTTATGAGCTTTCCATAATTCAACGAAAATGTGATTAGAGATGCGTGTCAAATGTGAATCATAAACGAGGGATTGCGAGTCGGAAATGAAAAGTGAAATGTGATGATCCAGGTCGAATAAATGCTCCGTTTGTCGGAAAAAGGGACACAGAAATTTAATGCGAATCGAGCTCGACTGTTTCTGGGGTGTGAAGGACGAAAGTTCGGGTCGGTTTGATGAATTCACAGTCGAAGATTCCAATGCGAGTTTCTTAGAAAGATTTTCTATTCCCGATTGTACAAGCTTTGACTTAGAAGTTTAGATGAGGGTGAGAGATTATCTAAAAGCGTGTCCCTCGACTAACAAACTGGCTTCGAGCTAAATCTTTGACGCTCTCGGCTTGGACACTACTTAGGCGCTAATGAATGGACTGGTAATTTATCGCTACAATAAACGAGTAATTCCGTTGGCAGTGATGAGAAGGAGTGACGGGATGGTTCCGTGATGATGATGGCAAAAATAACAAAACGAAAACGAGACAAAGTAAAAGGTTTTTGTTTCTTTACCGATTTTCCTTTGCAGCCAGTCTTCTGGCATCTTACAATATTGGCCGGCGATTACGTCTCCGACGGTCGGGTCGATCTTTGTCGGCCGTCCAAAGCGCGAACGCCATTTCGAGGCAGCCAACTGAGCTGGTGCAGCGTCGTGTCAAGCGGGCGAAGAAAGTTATCGGTTTGTGTTTAAAATTAAAACTTTAATTAAATAATTATCGAGCTAAAAATAATTTAATCTGTGTGTTTGGATATCTGGGCGCGTGTCTGTAAAATTTGTGTCTAGCGAATAAGTCACTCGTGTGAGAGAGGAAAAGGGAAAATGGGTTCGGTAGACAGCTAAACGCATTAAGCTTTGAATCATTAATTAGGTTGTTGAAGTAGTTAGGGAGACAATTTGGATTTCAGGAACAAATCGAAGCGTCAAAATGTCTTTGCTTGACAACGAAAGAACTGGAGTTTGAACTGACCAGAGTAATCTTAAAGCCCAGAGCTCGGCAGAGCAGTCTAGAGCTAGTCAAACCTCTCATATTTCAGCTCAATGTTTCAATTCGATCCCAACGCAAATTCGTCATAAATTCGCAATGAATCCTTTTGAAAGATTGACAAGCTGCGTGCCTCACTGGCTAGGTCAAGTCTCCAATTGGGTTGTTCAGTGACCCGGAATCTCTTCAACAAATCAGCAAAGCATGGCTGAGTTCGAAAGAGAATCCTCGAGAGGGATTAATCGAATTATTGTGGAGCTTGCGAAAGGGGAAACTGCTTTAATATCGTGAGAATCCTAAGGGAGCGAGGAAGCGCTTGGAAGTGACATCACGTGCAAAGAGATAAGATTAGGTTAGTCGGTGCTTGTCTCTTGATTCATCAGAGATTTCGGCTTATGTCGTTCAGTGGAAGAATGAGAAAAGCCAGCGAATGTTAAAAGAGCTTTCGTTGCCAAGCCAAAGTGATGTCACTCACAAAGCTTCCCCCAATGACAGGGTAATCTACACACAAAATTTAAAAAGGGAATTGTCAGGCATCGGATGAATTTTTCATATTCTGTTATTCAACATTCAAGGAAGAATTTTCATTTCACAAATTAATTTTCCGTGCATGAAAAAGTTTCACTTTCTTCGTCGAAAGCTTTCCGTTTTTCACAAGGTGGGGGTGGTGAGAGGATGAACATCTGCGTGTCAACTGCAGACATTCATCAGGTTGATACGAAGAACAACAACAGCAATGAGTCACTTACATTCCAAGCCATCTTTCTCCCGTGAAACGTTGAATTGCTCAAGCGTCCGCATCAGAACTACACGCTCTTCGTCGTTCAGCCGATAGACTAGGTCGTGAGCTTGGTCCTTTGTCAGACTTCCCAGCGCTTGACTGTAGCTCGTCGATTGCTGGAGAATCGGAGTGAATTCTCGGAGGCTCACAAAATGTTTCCGCCTCGGATGAAATGAAGATTTTGATGATCTAATGATGTGGGAGCAGAGATTTCTTGCACTCATGTTGAAGGACTTGGAACCGGAAACACCGCACGACAACTGACACAACGGAACTGCGGCTAGAACTGAGCAGAAAATTGCGGAAAGAAAAGCAGTTCTTTCCACTTCCAACACTCAAAATAAAAGTTTACTCAACACTGAAGCCGAATTCGTCGATGATGTCACGACTGATTTAACTGCAAATGATGCCACAAGACCATCGACTTTAGATCAGTGGATTGCGATTTGTAAATGAATTAGAAAACTGGGATTTTTGTTAATTCAAGCTCGACACTTGTCACAACATTTACAGAAAACCCAAGTGGTGAATTTATATGAAACTGACCACAAATATCTAAAAAAATTTAACGAACTTCTGCGATTTGAAAACCGAATAAAAAAAAAATGAAAATAAATTTGAGAAACAAAAAATGGAATTCGTGGAAGATCAAGTATTTGATGATAACCGTGCGGTTTCTAGTGATCCATTTGAAAGGCTGCACTCGGACGTCTTTGATCTGATCTTCCAGCACTTCGATCAAAGCGACGTTATCTCGGCTTCGCTGGTTTCAACAAAATGGTTTGAGGCAACTGAACCTTCCGAAAAATGTGGAGATAAATTGCTACTGAAGATCCACATGCCTCAGAGTGACCACGGAATCGACGAGGAAACGAAAATGAAATATAGTGCAATCAACAGAGACATCAGAAGCCAACGAAGATACAAAAATATTTCAATGTCGAGAATCAACGGCATCGTTCCCGAGATATTGGAGCTTTTAGCTGGCAGGCGTTGGCGTGAGCTTACGATTCTGGATTGTGACTTCAAGGGAAATGAATTCTATGACATAATCAAGCTGATTCAAGGAACTGTTCGGAGCCTGAAAATCTCTTACACAACGTCAGACAACAGTGACGAAGTTGGTGACAAGTTTGACTTTCCGTTTCTATCGATGTTAGATCTCATCCACACGAGAGATCTTCTTATTGAAGATATATCCGACAAGTGCAAGAACCTGAAGATCCTCAAAGTTGATATCCAAAGTTTGGACGAGCGAGAATGCCTCGAGAGAATTTTGATAAACAACAACAAGCTGGAGGAGCTCAATTTGAACTGCATCGTCGAGCCTTTCTTCAGCCCCCAATCTATCAAGGACTTCCGTTTCAGTCTTAAGTCATTCGTCTTGATGAGCAATTTTCCGAGGCTTAGAAGCGAGAAATGCCTTCTGAGATTTATCGAAAGCCAAGCAAAGTCTTTGGAGACAATAAGATTGAAACGTTGGCCCGAGGTTGAAGTCATCAGAGCCGTGCTCACGTTGCCTAAGATCAGCTCAATCAAACTCGGAGAAATATTCGAGTGGAACAATTTTGCGCTTACACCGAATCCGTCCATCAGGGAATTCTACGCTGGTGATTATCCCGCAACCACACATGAACACGGCTCCATTCGGAAATTTTTACTGGCCATGCCTAATTTGACAACCCTCGAACTTCACAGTTTAGACGAGAATCTCTTGACCAGCATTGGATCGGAGTGTAAAGTGGAAGAGTTGAAAATTAAAGGCTTCTGTTCCAGACGTTTCGACCCGAGCTTTTTCCCGAACATCAAAAGCTTGCGCTGCTCTAGTTCAATTAGCAAAAGCATCAAACGCAAGTTGGATTCGAAATTGGAGAGAACGCCGTTTGAGCAGCTGCTGTGGAAGCGGAGTCAGTGCCTTGAAGATAGAACCTGTGAGGTTTTCGAGCTGTAGTTGCCACACAAATCAAAAGATATTCGACTCAACTGTTACTTTGGTGCTTTAGCTTCTTACTTAAAACATTCGTTCCTGTGATCTCAAATTTTCTACCTCAAACTTTCTCAATAAAATTAAGCTTAAGATTTTTAATAAGATACTTTATTGTCAGATAATTTTAGAGCTTTTTGGTTGATAACTGAGGCTGCTACTTTATTTCTAAACAAGAGAGAAGTCATGTTGATCAGAATGTCAGAAGCAGCTTGGAGCGGAATCATTGCGATTTGATCCATTGCTGAAGCTTTGGTTGTGGTTCCGGACTAACGTTTTCGAGGAGCAGCCGCTCGGGTCGAGTTCGTTTCTCCAAAAGTAAAATGCCAAACGAAATGCAAGCAAAGCGCAGTTGACTCGCTTGATGTGGAACTTAAACTTTTTTTCACTGAAATCCTCGACAAGAAATTGGAGGAAAGTCTAATTATTTATATTAAATTTGTTACAGTTTAAAGCGATGTTAGGTTGACGTTTGATCGCCCGGTAGTTTCCAGCTTCCATCATAGGTTTTGCCGACGAGTTGCTTAGCTCCAAACGAGGAATATGATTTGTTGCGTGCGGAAAGCCAGAGCGACTTAGCGTCGATTCATTAGAAACGAAAATGTGAGCCGCTCAGTCGTCGAACTGGAACTTTCGCGTAACTTAAGTCAATCAGGAAGATTAATTCGCACAGCCATGAGAAATAATGCTTTAAGTAAATGGCATAATAAATTTGATCGACCGGTAATCAATTTCTTGTTATGCCGTCGCATTCCATTTGTTAAGCGTCGTTATTCAATATTGTTGAGAATTGGGCTCGAAATTTTGACATTTCTGCGACTCGCTTGGCTGCGGCGGAGAGACCACCGGGCCACATCAAACTCTCGAATCAAAAAGCTCTGAAAAAGCGGCGGGCTAAATCGATCTAATCTCTTAATTCGTCCGCTTCCCTTGCATTTCGAGATTTCCGTTGTCTCGCGGCTGACTCAAGGCTCCCATCGAAAGGTTCCTCGAGTCGCTTATCCGGTGGGCTCGCGAAAGATCTCAAACTGATCTTGGAATGAATAATTTGTTTGAATGTCGATTTGAACAAAAGTGTCAATGAAAAAAGTTTGAAGCGCAGCTCTTTTGTCGAGCTGTGTCGGTTCACTTCCTGGAGCATGCTGTGTACTTTTCTCACGCACTGTTGACTCTTTTCCGACGACTTCTCTCGTCGCAAGAGGGAATTGGCTCTTGTTAAAACCTAGTAACTTGAAAGAAACCTCCCGCGTGCTTCCCAAAACAAGTTTGAAGCATGGTAAACTCATAAGGGTTTAATAAAATTTTAGCAATTGATTGAACCATTTGGAAGATCTTAGTGATACGTCCACACCTTCTGTCAGCCTCTCAGCACCTTTGTGTTGCCAATACCTCTTTCTCCCCAATCTAAACACCTAAAACTTCCTTGGCACGTTCCGTTGAAAACTCCAGCTCGCTGTTTGTCTCCTACTCGGCTTCTTCACAATGCTCGAGAAATCCGATTGAATTTCGATTCGGTCTCACTTAGCCCGCGGCGAACTTAAGTTGTTATTCTAATATTCGTTTAGCCAAGAAGTCAAATCGCTGGCTCACTCGGCTGTAACAACCTTGAGTCCGCCACACAGCCACCTCCAGCAGTTAAATTAGTAATATGAATACTTGCACCAATTTATTATGCAACCAATTAAGATTTTTTCTCTCTTTCCATTAATTGTTTGCGATCTGGTTTGCTTTGAGCTCGCATTCTGCTCGGTTTTTGCTCTCAGCCCTCGATTGGCTTTTACAATTGTCAGCCAAATTGGATTCCAGTAGCTTAAAAACACGCGAAAGCGGATTTGAGTTTCCAGCAAAATCACCTTAGACGATAAAGCTGAACGATCGGCTTCTAAGGCAAGCGGAAAAGTCTCAAGCTTGTTTGGTCTCCACGCTCTAGCGAGCTGAAGATTAATTCGTTAAAACATGTCAAATCGCATGAATCACAAGTTCATCTCCAGCCTACAAGAAAGAAACAATTTCGAGCAGATCGCATCTGCTTAATTAGCTCTTGAACCACTCGAGTACGCGCAGGTTGTGCAGTTTACTTCGCGTGACGAAACAGCAAGTGAGAGAGGAAAATTAGAGATTTCAAGTACGCCGTCGTCTCTTGAATATTGTTTGCTTTGACGATGGCATTGCCATGTTTGAAGACCGTTAAACGGTTTTTTCCGCGATCGCTTGCAAAACAATTTGCCCGAGGAAGTTACAGCTCTGGCCATTTGAAGACCGACCGGTTGCTTAATTGCTGAAATTGATCTTCTCTGTAATTAGCGCATTCGAATCTGGGCTAAAGCCTCCGGCCCGAACTTGATTGAGTTAACACAATATTTGGGGCTAATGATTGATTCGATTCGAAACGAGTTCGAGCGATTAATCAAATGCAAATTTAAGTCAGAAGCCACGAATTGATGAGTCTGTCTCGCTTAATTAAATAAATTTCTAGCTGATCTATTGAAATCGCTTCAATGAAATGTCGATGCTCCAACCTTGCGGGTGTTGCAAATCTCTAAATTGATAAGTCGAAAGAAGAGTTTAACGAGTTGTTAAGTCGGCGATTAACAAAGATTTTACGTCCTTTTGATTTTATTGGTGAAAGACGGCGGAGTTATAAACGGAGCTGACGACTTAGCCACCAAAAGCTCACAATCAACTTAAGTCGTTTGGCTTAACTGGCTTTTAATTGAGTCCACAGCTTCGTTGGCAGCTCTTGTCGTAAGCTCATAGAACTCGAGCCAGCAATGAGATTGAAGAAATTCTTCCAACTTGCATTGCTCGCGATTCGTGAAACTTGTTTCGCGCTAAAAGTTACTTTGCGTCAATTAATCGTTTCTCGACAATATCGCAATCAGTTAAGCTTTTAAAGTCGTCGCTGCATAAGAAATCTTGATTGGTGCAATGTTGCGAGCACCGAGGTCTGCTCAGTCTCTGATTGACCGATGCAAGTTTTCTCATTGTCGACGAAAATCAAAGCTGCATAAGCGCTCTCGAGCTTTTCTTTCGAATTTCCCAGATTCCACGTCGATTAGAGCAAATTATCACGCAACACGACTCGGCGAATTGCGTGCTGGCGTTGAATTAAATGTTATTTGCCGGTCTAGTTATTGGAATCAGGATAAGCCATTAATCATACGAAATGCTGTTTCGCTGAATATGAAAGACCGCGAACGTGTCGGCGCAAAAATAGAAAACGAGACTTAGGAGCCGCGCGTTCTGTCAATGACTCACTCACTCACTCGCTCGATCCCTTTCGAATTTCATTGAGCGAGTAACGCGCGATCAAGTGAAATTCAATCCACCCCCAGCAATAAATCGCACCGAGGGAGCAAGGCCGCTAGACCTAATCGCGATCTTGATTCTAGAGCGGCTAGTCAAGTTCTCAGTTGAACCTTCCGATCGCCTATGTCGCGCTAATCCACACGAGAAACGCATAATCTCACGGCTAATCGACGCAACACAATGCGCTGCTGATGAAGTCGATCTTCATAAAGCGACTTAAAACATGCGAGCCCTTTGCTCTCCTGTTGTTGAGGTTGTCAAACAGAAATTTTAGTTATTCACGTCGCGCTGAGAGTTGAGAAACCAAATCCGAGATAATCAAATTACAAACGAATTAACATTTTCGATCAAAAGCTCTGGTCTTCGCCAGTATGCGCCTTCACTTTTCCATAAATCACTGTCATAGATATAGCCAGAGATGACCGGCAAAGGAGCTTTTAGCGGTGCGTCAGTGCATTCCATGTAGGTGTCAGGAGGTATTGCAGGGTCTCAGGGTGAAGGTCTATAAATTGAGTATGATTCGAAGAAGGCATTCGCCAAATTATTATTTCCCGGAGGTTTCAGAGGAGTTTTTCCACCTAACCAATCCCTCTGATGTTGGTGAAAAGGTAAAGAGAAAGGAAGACGATTTGATTATTATTTCTTTCGGTTCATCATTAGCTGATTGTTATAAGCCACGTTCATTCATTCGGTCGGATATGCTGTGGAAAAAGTCACGGCTGGAGCATGTGAATGAGCCACTGTTTTGCTTAATAAACCGATATTTTTGATAATCGAGAGAAACATGCCAAGAAAGAGGCGAAGATGATGATGATGATCGAGGAAAAGCGGAGGAAGACGACGCTGAACTGGCGATTGCGTTGCTGTAACAAAGCCATAAACCGTTGCCCAACCGGAGGGAACCGAACATAATTGCAAAGTGAATCTCTTCATTTTCTAATTACACTCAATTCGGAATCTATTGTTTGTGAAAAAGTGTGACGCAATTACGATTGAGGCATTAATTGGCTTCTATTTATTTTCCCTCTAATTGTCTCTCGTTTCAAGCGCGCGAAAACGATTTTCCAAGCACCGACGTCAAGTGTGTGAAGGAGCAATCGAGAGTTTAGCATGCTGCTGCAGTTACAGTTTTATGTAACGTAATTGGATCGCTGATGAAATTCACTCGCGCGACTCTAAATTGAAACCTAGAGCTACTCAGTCCGAGACGAGTGATTAATTAAGAGCACCGAGAGAAAGAAGTCCGAAGGATCGCAAATGTTTAATGAGCTGCGGAGACACTCGACAAATGTTTCCCCGTAAATCAACTCGAGCCCGATCCAACACAAGCGCCTCGTTCCACATTAAATAAGATTAGAGGGCCTAATTGTATGCAAAGCACATTTTCTGTCTCGCTTTCGCGTTAGAAATCCGCTTGAAGGTCGTCTGCATGCAAATTCACAATATCTCCGCTCTGTGTTTTTACATCCATTCAATTTCAATTTCGCAAGGGAAAGAGAAAAAGATTTTTCTCGATTGGTTTAGTTGCAGCGTTGCACAATGCTTTTGTGTGGTACATTCCAGTTCTCGCTATTTCTTGCCGTGGTCACCGAAGGCTTTGCTGCAAATGTGAAATTCTATGTTTGATAAAGTGTAAAGGTCTCGCGATTTAGATAATGTCGAGGCTTTTGTCTGCTCTCTTTATGAGAGCCTCGACAAATCAAATCGTCGGCTTCTCGAGCGATTGATTATGTTACAGAATTTGATGTGCTGGGCTTGTTTTGACTGGCGATAAGGCAGAGAACGGTTTAGACGATCCCGTAGAGTTGCCGGGTTCATGGATAATGAAGAATGAGAGGGAGGGAGAGAGACGTTGCTCAAAGGCTGTAAAGGAATGATTATGAAGCAAACAAGCAAATTTTGAACTAGTAGTTACATGTGCACTGCCTCCAAAACTATAACTAGTAAGCTGGCAAGAGCTGCAAACAAATTTCGAAGCACAGAAGTATAAAAGATTTTAAGGATGAAAGATTTATTCCATCTCCTGCTTTGACCATCAAAAAATTAAAAAAAGATGTTGCGTTTGCCGGGAATCGAACCCGGATCAACTGCTTGGAAGGCAACTATGCTGACCTTTACACCACAAACGCTCCGTCGATCTTCATTGAGCACCGAAATGATTTTGGCTAAAGTTTAGATTTAGACGCAATCTATCTTATCATGCTTACATTTCCTAGACCGCTGACCCTTTCCAGCTGACCTTCATTCTCAACTCCTACTCAAAACTTATTACGGAATCGAGAATTTCCTCAATGAAGTCAAGGTTCTCACTCAAACCAAGCAGGCGCTTGCGATCCCACCAGACAAACTGTTGAAGCAAGTTTGCAGTCGCGACAGTTTGCACGAGCATCAAGCGCTCGATCAAGATTTCCTAACAAGAATCAATCAGTCTTATCTCAGCTCCAAACAAACGCTCGAAGCTATTTATTATCGTGACAAAATATGAATGATGTTGTCAATCGATCTTGCTTGATTCTCATGCTGTGGCCTTCGGTTCCATAAACCAACAGAACATTGTTGAGTGTCTCTGGCGAGCGAAACTCAGACCTGTAATTAGAATTTTGAATTTAAATTCCAAACGTGATTGCTATCCAGCATGTATGGTTGTCACGGTCGTTGAGAGCAAGCGGCGCTGAAGCAATGATCAATTGATCAGGTGGTGATAATAGCGACAAGTACACGAAACGGAGTCTGGCGAGCGCACAAAACAAACTACGTTCGCGCTTCGGGTCTCGAATTATCTCAATGCCCGTCCTTGGCGGTCGATATGATCTCATAATATTTTTCAATCAGCGCTACAGCAAATCATATCACAAAAGGTAAGCTCGTTGTGTTTATTTAGATTATTGCTGGGGAGCGAATAAGAAACAATTGCTAACGATTTATGGCAATGAGCAGATTTAATGAAATGTTCCAATGCGATAAATGCCATTCAAGCCGATTTAAATCAATTTCTCGCCAATTCATCGTAGTCAAAAAACAGTTTCTGTCTCGCTGTTTCAACGCGCCGTGGAGCTGTAGCGAGATTATTGAAATCTCCACACGATTGATATCGTCGAGCCTAGATCGATCGGCTCAATGCCAGAGAGTTTGAGATGATTGGAAGCGTCCGGTCGTGTCGAAAGAAATATTCGTAGAGCGTGAATGAAGTGGCGATGAATAATTGCCCACGACTGTCGACGGTTCCAGAAGCTCAAGACTGCAACAACGGGCTAAAGATTTCTTCTTCCACACCACCGACTTACCTTATTAAGTCAACGATCAACAAGTTGGCTCAGCTCAAACCGTTGATCCAATTTATTCATCATTCGCCAAAAAAAAGTTAGCCTAAACTGTAATTTAGTTTTGAGTGAAATCTAAACAGCCAAATCATGAATTGAAATTCGCTATTGTCTCGTTGTTAAAAAAACTTTAAGAAGTCTTAAGTATCAAGGCCGCCGGAATAAATTAGGCGATGTTTGCCACAGTTCTTTAAAGGGCGAAGCTTCTTCGGTCTTATGTCAACAGAATTTTACGCCAAACTCGTTTGTTCCGCAAGCTTTGAGCTTGCCGCTTGGCTCGAGCTTATGACGTTTGATCGCGAGTTCTTAGTAATTAAGGTTGCTAATGAATCGCTGCTTGCCACTTAAACTGAAGCCCTTAAGTTAGCTCGTGATTTCCTGCAGGGAAATCGGAAAATTGAAGCTAATTTTCGTTTAAGCGAGCGATTAAGTATCTAATAATTTCAAGTAGTTGCGAGCGATGTTGACTCGTGGAATTCACTTAGAATTGCTCGGCTTATCTTTGATCTCCTCTTGGTAGACTCACGCAGAAAAATGTCATGAAATTTACGAGCTGCGAATGCTTTTAAAGCTTTCGGCTCAAAGATCACTGCGACGAAGGCTCTCAAAGCAATTAGCATGCGCTCGCCTCTGAAGAATTGAAAAGCTGGTCTTTGTTGGCAGAGAGAAACGTGCGCGGCTCGCGGGCCATTTCAATGAAACATTCCGAGCGCTTTTTCAAGGTGTTGCAACCCCGAAAGTTATTTAGTGTCGCATTGGAATCGTTTCACGAGATTGACTAAATTAGCTGATAAGCTCTCACTCGGCCCACAATGAAGCGGCGGCCGCAAATGAGGCTCCGTTAATCGCCTGGTCGTAAAATTTGCTTTATCGTCTTTGGGTCATTATCACGTATTTTTCTGAAAGAGCTTTTCGTGTCAAAGCAGTGCTGCTTAATTTTTTGACACACATTTACAGCGGCGCATATTTTTCACGTTTCGCTATCTGATTCATGATCAAACCATAAATTTACCTTTTCTTCTTCTCACATACTAAAACGGAGGATTGGCCATCGTTGGAATAATTACCAGAGATTCATTAACTAACCAAGAGGGTGGAGGATGGTTCGGTAATTGTTGGAGGTGCAACATCAGTGAGTCTGATCGGAGTGTTGCAGCTTAAATGATCAACAGCAGCAGTCTTTTTGTCTAAATTATATAAAAACCGTCACACTTGTCTCATTCAAATTTACCAGGAGGTTTCAGTAGTTTTCGGAAGAGGTTCCAGTGCGATCCCAACGACGAGCGAATACATTTATTCGCGTGAATGAGTGATTGCTGTCTTTGCGATTATCGCGCTTCAGCCTGAGATGAAAGTTGCTTCTCGCATCTCAGCACGTTTCATGTTAGGGGCATGACAATATAAGGTGGCAACAAAAAGCTTAGAAACATCAAAAGCTTATGGGAGTTTTAACCGTTTTTTTTATCGCTTTTGTGCGATGCATGTCAAAACATTTCGGCGGTAAATCTTAAGACGACGACGAACGTGTTTCTGCAACATTTTCTGGAGAGTCGGAGATCCTAGATTCGTAGACACGATTTCTTCAAACCCAATAGGAATATTCATGACATCAAATCAAAGCTTGTTGCTACACTTAAAATTGATTGAGTCGCGTCAGTTCGTTGCGACAGTTCATTTGAATATGGGAGCGATCGCCGAAAGGTTAAATCTAAGGGTCACTCGTCGATCTTTTATTGTTCGCGGGAATGTTTTGAACGGTTTTTGACATTTCCATGCAACGGTGCAATATAAATCTGTTTATAAACGATCTATGGTCATAGCAGATAGAAAGTTATGCTGGCACGAGGACTCTTCTGCTGCTGTGGGTTGAATGATTGGTCAAGAGGATTTTTTCCGAGAGGTGGGAGGCTGAAAATATTGAGGGTTTATCAACATTGAACCCCAAACTTTCCTGATAAAGAATATCGAAGGCTCTCCACGAGCTGGCATGTTGAAATGCAATTTCAGGGGGTGGTGGGAGGCCTCAAACCACCAACCATGACGTAGGCGACGTAGGTGAAAGTTCTCGACTCAACGTAACGCGAACGACGTAGCCGTTGGTTCTTGACGTAACGTAAACAGTTGTGACGCGCAAACAAAACGAATTCCGAAAACTATTTAATTAACAGTCAAAGACCGCGTTAAACTAAGCAGCAAAGGCCTCTAAGTGAGTTACCAACTTGCATTGACTCATTAAACAGTGAAGTTTACCATAACCGATGGTACTGAGCACTTAAATTCGTGATCGGCTTTGTTTGTTTACATTCGTGTTAAGTAATTTAACTTTGAGATTTAAAGAGCAAGAAACAAGTGCTAATCATCAGTCTGGAATTAAAATATTGAAGCAAATCATTAGCTGCAAACATCAGCTCAGCTGATGGCCAAACCTGATCGCAGTAAAGTGGAGAAAAATCGAGAAATCGACGAAGATCTGAATGAAAGTTTTTCGTAAGTTATTCGTTTTTTAATCAAAAATTAAATTTATTGTAATCTTTAAGCATCATACATGAGTATTTACAAACATAAATGGGAGGGACGATTCGGAAGAGATTGTCTTTTCAATAAGATTGCAGCGGTGCAAACGAATAATTTTGCTTTTCTCATGAAAGGTATTTATGTACAAAAGAAGTTGTTTTCACATTCAGTCATTAACTTGTGGTGGTTTATTTGATTTGCCGAAACGTGTTCGAGTCTTCATAGCAATCGTAGACTCGGCTGTTAAGGTCAAAGAGCTCGACTCCTGCCGAAACAAAATTAAACTTGAGAGCGTGCGATGATTGCAATTTTCATTGGCTCGTCCAAGCATTCGGCAGAGGACCTCACTCGTAGCAGATTCGTGTGTGAACGATTGGGAAGTAAATTGAACTAAGAGAATAATAATTTACATCTTTTTCCACTTCCAGTTCCACTAAACGATTTATACAAATCTTAATGAAAATCGAGAGGCGAATAATAGCGAGTTAATGAATGGTTGAAGAGTGTGAAAGGTTTGAAACAGAATGGCGAGTTGATTGATGAGTGGTGATGTGCGTGAAATATGAATGATGAAGATGATACAAGGAATAAATAATTTAGACTCCGCTCCACATCTGAAGCTGCACGCCCTTGGAAGTCCGCAGCGTTCAAGTACTGCTGGTTGGGTTTGTGTTGGGCTTCACGAAAGGTTTGATCATCATGGTTGCCTTCTTCAGTGTGTAATCCCATCCTCTCCATCTGAACCAAACGATTCCTTGGCGCGCTGTGATATCTTGCGGATCATGAAGGTACAATCCGTTCAAGCCTCTTCCGCATGACTTCCACCACCAACCGCCTATGACGAAGTGAATTAAAGAGAGAAACAATTATTATCAATTACACGGTTTTCCTCTCAATGGTAGCAAACCTTTAAGCATACTAGCGCAGTTTAGAGAGCTTCTGTCATTATCGCGATTGTACGTGGAGAACGGACTGTTGTTGGATCCATACCACGGATCGTTCAATGAATCGCCAGCGTTTCCTTCATAGCCATCAATCTCAAGTTTATAATAATCAGCTTCCGAGTGAATTTTAAAATGCGAATACTGCGCATATCTGTAATTAATTCGTGAGAAAGGAAAGGAATTACTAATTCAGTTCACGTGACACGAGGCCGACAAGCGAAATTATTAAAGTGGTTTGGTCTTGTTATTGACCTTTTGTTTCCTTCAAAGTCTTCCAGTTCGATCCTTAGCGCGTAGTCTTCGTTGTTCGTGAGCATATAAATGTTCTCATTTCCCATCCAGAACTCCTTGGCCGGATCGCCGAAACCATTTTTGTAGTCGGCCCAGTCGCGGTTGAAGTTTTCTCGCGGCTCGCCGACATCGTCGCGTCTTTGAATCACCTGAAATTCAATTGAAAGGAATGTCAAGAAAGCGAGTAATGAGTCAGAAAAAAAATCATTTTGTTCGTACGCTGACATGATTTATTTATCGTTACATCAATCTTAACTCTTTCTTTCACCGCATTAAGTCGATTTTCGATTTTTTCCTTACAACGAAACGTCGAGAGTTTCGTGTCAAACGCTTTAATTTTCATTTGCTTCCATTCAAAAAGCTAATTACCAACCGGAAAGACAGACGTGACAAACAAACTCGGTGCGCGTTCGTAACTCGATTAACGCCAGAGATAATTCTCTTCGAGACGCTGTTAATGAAAGCTTTGATAGTTTAATAATCAAACTCACCGTCCATCCACCGTCAGCGATCTCCTGCTCGCAGAAAACTTTCAAAAACCAGTAAGTCGTGCCTCGTATTTGGAGATAGTAGACACCTGATTGTCGCATGCCTGCGTTCATCAGCTCAACACATGAAAATCCCTAAACGGATGGAAATTGGAATCAAAACAAGGTGACAAAACGCTTTGTTTAAAGACCGGAAAGTTCACTCACTTTAATATCTTTGATTCCAAAAGACTCGGACACGAACAAGGTCGTGTTGATCTTTGATGGCTTATTCTTCACACTTGGGAAGATGATTCCGCCTTTCCGTGAGACCGATTTCGCCGTTGACGATCCAGTTGTTTGGTTCGCTGCTGTTGCACCGATGACGCTGCTGAGACTTCCGAGAGTCGTTGATGTTTGCGTCTGAGTTGTACTCGTGGCTGTCGTCGATGTTTGAGTGGTCGGCGGAGTGTTTGTCGTCAAAATTGGTTCGGGAGTGTCTTCGATGATCGAGTAGCGGTTTGGATTGTACTCGACAAGTCTGTCGATCGTTGGGTCGACCAATAAGTCCGCTGGGACAGGACGTTGAGATAAAATCGTAACGTCATCCTCTTGTTTCTTCAGGCGCTTCTCAACCATGTCTAGGTTTTCGATAATCAAGTTCGTCTTGGTTCTCAGGTCTTGATGAATTTGTCCAATTGCGCGCTCCTGTCGTTGCGTTTGCGTCAACAATTTGTCAGACTTGGGCAATAAATCATCGACCGAGCTTTTCGTGCCAACAACTACGTTCCATACTTCATCCATCTTCTCCGACACTGACAGAATAGGCTTCACTTGATGGACTAATGAATCGATTTTGCTTGATTTCAGTAACGGGGGCAATGTTGTGGATGTTGCATTGTACTCGAAATTAACATTTTGCTCGACCACCGCCTCGTGAACATCTTGAACCAGATTCAACATCTTGCCAACATTTTGAGACACCAAATTCACGTGGAATTGAAGCTTCTTGTCGATGGCCTCGGTCGTCTTTCGCAACTGATCCAAATCCTTTGTCACGTGGCTCATTACCTCGTTATTCATAGCGCCAATAATCTCAGCCACGTTCATGTGTATTGGCTTTTTCTCGCTCGCTTCGGCGTTAATATCATCCACCGATAAAAAGTTGCTGTCGATTTGATTCTTTAATTTGACCAATTTGGTGTCAATGCCGCTCACTTTCTGGTCAAGCGACGACAGTTTGTTGTTCAGCGACGTTGACGATGATCTCGAGAACTTCTCGCGAGCTGAGGCCTCGTCGTCATTCAGCTTCGTATTGAGATCGCCTAGTCTCGATATTATTGAGTCTGTCTTAAGTATGTTGTCACCAATCTTGTTGTCCAACGAAGCCAACCTTTCATCGACGCCTGAAACGCGTCTCATCATATGCTCAACTGCCTTATCTAAGTTGTCGATTCTCTGCAGTTTGCCTTCGAGCGTTGAAATCACTGCTTCGAAAACTGATAGAAGCTGCTGCTCCCTGCAATTTGTAAAAGTTTGTTTAGGTTTCGTTTCAATCGGTCATTCAATGATTGACGCTTAAATGACTTCGTAAAGTCATTCAGCATAATAATTTGTCGTTAGCAAGAATTACGTAATGACTAGTTAATTCGTAGACAAATTATTCTCGATGCCGACAACATCAGCAGATATCCAATGATCTTCAACCTATACACTTCAAGCACGCAAATGTCGATTAAGGAAAAGTCAAGTCGATCTATGCTTGAGAAAACCCAGAGAGGTCTTGTCATTAGCCACTTAGCTTCTTCAACGTTTGGGTTTCTTCCAACTGACCGAGCTACACTGCATGTGTGAGTTTAACTCATGAATGGTCTTCGAATGACCATTCAAGAGTTAAGCCGTCAAACCGCTCGCTGATCTCGTTAAACTTCCCATCTTCGCATCTTAAAGAGTCCGTTGCAGACTCATTGATGACAGCAATAATCAACACATCCAAGTGATCAGAAGTGCGATGAAGGAAACTATGTCAAAAGAAGAAGTGTTGCGCCATTCGGTCCGCCGTAAGAAGATTAATGGTAAACTACAATAATCAATTTGTGTTTATTGCACAAACAAGCAGATGATATTTCCAGTTTTTAATAAAATTATAATTTTACGAGCTCGTTATGAGGTCTTTGGTCCGATCAGGTGGAAGACGACGACGAGCTTTCGTAACTGTTTTGTTTAAAGCTGACAAATAACTCTTCGTGATATGGAGATCAGTCAAATGGTCGCAGCAAAAACGAAAATTGAGTTGTGCGTTGAAATGAGAACGCGCATCACGTCGCGCAATATTTTTGTTTTGCCAACTAAAGCATTTAACGTCTTGAACTTCATCGAAACATTTATTTCCCCGCCGTCGAGCCTCACTCAAGATAAGTCAGAGATCATGAAAGTTTTTTCGGCGAGCTAATGAATTCTCTCGCTACTTTGAATCCATTGACATTTACGCGCAAGCAACGCTGACGAAAATTGAATTTTTTATCGTAAAATACAATTCCGAGGGCTTTCGACACACCGAAACAGTTTCGTCGGCTTATTAAGTGAGAAATGCGCTCTGCGACCGTTGTCAATAGACTTTTTTCTGCCGAAAAATCATTGTCGGCCAGTGTCAAGTGGCGCAACGCAAGGCGTCTCTCAAGTGTATGGCTCGAAGCAATCTCAACGGCTGGCTTGCATGCCGTGACAGTCTTGAGATCTAGCCTGACAACAGGATATGAACGCTTGATGAATTACTTCGCCTTTTGTCGGTTCGTTAAGAATTCACGACTTCACGTCGCTCGCAATTCTGCTCAATCAAACCGAAGCCATTTATGAAGTTTTCAATTCATTTCAACTGTCTTTTGTGCCTTATCACCACACATGGCAACCGTCAAATCTTGCGGAATAAATCTCGAGATGGAGGCGAGCTAAGCTGAGAACGCTGGCGCATTGTTACCACGAAACCGTTCCAATACAATCGGAAATCGACAACAACAAATGGTCCATGCTGTTTCCATTAAACTGGCTGTGTCGCAACAACTCATTGTAAACTCAAAGCGGCACTGCATGGTCGAATATTTGTTTTATTATCGCACGCTCTCCCCTTTCGTCGTTGTCTCAAACTTTTCTTCGTAATTGCTTGTAATATTTTTGTAACTTGACGATTTTGCGAAGATCAATAAATTTATATTTAATCAAGGATTGTCATCGACGAAAATAAATGTTATTGGATATGAGTGATTAACTGATGTTGCGACAAAGATTCGAAAACATGTGCGCTATGTATTCGCTTAACTGCATTACCACTTTAATTAAAGTATAATCAAGCAGTGAATGAAACCTGTTTGCAGTTTCGCTTGTCGCAACTAGCAAAAATGCTAGTGAGAAACTAGGAAAATTTATGTTTTCCAGCTGAAATTACAATGCAATCAAGAGAGACGAGGGAAAAGCACAATCAGAAATAATTTCGTACATAAACTTGGAGCAAAAGAAAGATCCAATGATTCGATATCGGGATCGTTTGAATGTTCTGTAACATCGGATCGAATGAAAGTTGTGTTTGCGGTGATCGAAAGAGGTCAGAAGTTTCAAATTTGTTTGCCTCCTTCGAGGCTTTTTCGTGCGTCGCGATAAGCTTCTCTTCGAATCTCATTAACATCAACCAATAAATGCTATAACGCTTCGGCCGAAATCATCTTTCAATCGCTTCTTCGGCGTCGCATAACTCAGGAAAACCGCTCTGTATTCAAATGAAGTAAAAAGTTTATAATGAGACAGCAGCCGAGCCGCGACATTAAATAAAAGTTTTTCATGAAATTTATTAGTTATGTGTTCCGCTTTATGTAAACAGCGGAGAATAAAAGCGCATTAGATATCTTTGCTCACTTTCAAAATGATTACCTTGAAAAGCTAACATGCAAAAACACAATGAGAGCAAGCGCGCGCTGCTTAAAGTCATTACCATGATCAGATAATTAAAAATATTTCTCGCTCTCGCGTCTCATCGACACGATTTGTAGTTTGCTGCTGCGGGCTAACAAATTGTTGTTGGGCTTTTTGAAAATGCTCAAATTTTCTGGTTCATTGAAACGTTTGATTAAACATAATGATCTTTTCTCGTGTTGCGACTGTTGTTGCGGCAACTCCTCGAAATGTAGGAGTAACTTAAACTGGATTTAAATGGGCCCTTAAGTAAGTAAGTCTCGTGCATGAGCTCAATCAAAACGAAGTAAATCGTGGCGGAGCATTTTCGCAATCGATTCCATTGAACATGAATCGAAGAACAAGAAAACCGAGAAGAGGAAGAAATCGAAATGCAATTAAACAACGCGTTGCGATCCATAAAGCATTCGGCAAATAAATCAAAACTCATTGAATCGCCGCACTTGCAATTCATTATGCGCGAATTGATTTCGATGAGCTGGCACGCTTCTGGTTTTCACAGTCAATCATCTCGCTTTCCGCTTTAGAAACTTCAACATCAACTGCGAATTCTCTCGAAAACATTTAGCGCATAACAAGAAGAAAAGCTATTACACAATCTCGGCGGCAACAAATAGTTCAATAGTTCATTGATCGGAATGTTTCTTCTTGTTCTCCCGCCTGTCCGAAGCATTCACGGACAGAAAGAAAAGAAACAGAGCGCGCTTGCCGTTGTTGTGACTAAGCCTCGCGTCATGAGCCACCGACATCTGATTTTTGAATCGAAATCATTTAATTTGGAGCATTAGCGGGACGGGCAGTGAAGCCGTAGTTGAATGAAACTCTCACGTTCGCCACAAGCTTATGGTTTTGTGTTTGTCGCGCTGCTGTAACCAAACATCGACATTTCGGTTTCACATAACACACATTTTCAATTGAATTATGCTCCGCTGTATTCTCGGGCTTATGGGCAATTTTACCAATTTGCAACCTGAAGCGGTTTCGTTTCTCGTTCGCTGCGGCTTTGCGAGTGAAGAAATTTCTTTCGCAGAGCAACTTATGATCGCTATAGACGGTTAACAAAGCATTTCTCTTGAGGCGTCAATTGTTTGCACACACGTTCGCGTTGTGGGAGCGTTTGCTTTATCAATGCGGAAAACGCTTTGAATTTTCGATGATGTTTGAGTTGAGCTTGAATTCTTAATTTGACAGCGTTGGCTTTGTCACGCGTAGCTGACAATGGACTTTCGTTTGCTTTCGACTGAATTTATAGACAACTCTATCTAATTAACGTGACGTTATCGAGCTAAGGAAGACTTCACTGAAGTCTACAGCAGTCGCTGCTCTTCCTCATTCAACTCCAAGGAGCTTGAGAAAGCTGAAAACATCGCGAAAATATTGTTTTCGAATTAGCCGGCCTCAAGGTCCGGTCACGAGCTCTTCAGGCTTCAAACTGCAAGCCTAATGAACCCGTTGTCACTTGTCCATTTCGACTTCCGTACTTCCAAAAGTCAAGGAAAATATTTTGATGCTTTCCGAGCAAAAATTGCTGCCATAACTTGAGGTAAACTTCCAGCCTTCCTATTTAACTGTCCGTCTCATTTGCAGCTAAGTATTTAATGTTTACATAAGTAGAAACATGAAAATCGGTTTTGCTAAATGATTTGATTTGCTGGCGCTGGTTTGCAGCTCGTCAAAAGTCAATAGTGGCTGATTCTTCACGGCTGATTAGATGTCGAGAAAAAAGTCTACCGCAACTAATCTCGAGACACAAAGTTTCACTGTAGGCTTAAACGGAAAGCTGAAATTGCTTTTTTCCTGCATCGCGATGCATCAAGAGAGACCGAAAATTAATGTAAGCTCTTAATGAAAGTCACAAAATGTTTGTTGGCTTTTTGTGTGCTTGCCGGTTGGCGAGAGAAAGAAAGCAAGAATCATGCTCAGCCGCTTATTGATTGTGGGAAACTGAAAAGTTTCCTTCTCCCGCCGATCACGCGTGCACATAAAAGGCCGATCAGTGTGACTCGTTTCCGAGTCGGTCGCTTTTTTCGGGTCGAAGAGCTAAAGCTGCAGCGGCAATGAAACAAAAACTGATCGACTTTCGGACCACTGCGTCGCTTTTCCTTTATATAAAAGAATAAACGCCAAGTGTTATTGCCGTCTTATAAGGTGAAGCCGAATACAACAATTTATTAATTAATCATTGTTGGCCGATCGAAAGTGAATCGAGGCTTGGGCAAATGAACGCGAAACAAATAAGTTGGCAATGATTTTTGTTTCGTTGATTGTCCAACTGCGAGAGAGCGGGCGATACACATTAATGCATTGCATGATTGAAAGAAACCGCAAAATATGCGAATGATATCTTGATGGCCCGGCCCCGAAAAGAGTAAGCGAGCGGTGAGTTTGCATTTTGCGACCGACTTTAATCTTTTTCTTCGCTTCAAGCTCAGCTGGTTTGTAAGAAAACACACAAGTATTGACTGGAACGACATGATATCCTTTCCTCGAAGCTCCGAAGTTTTATATTTTCTTTTCTGCTCGCGTTATCGAATAAGTTCGAGGAGAGAAAAAACGGCCGCGGTTAAAAGCAATTATTATGAAATCTTAACAAAAAAAAAACGACTCAGAAAGAAAGAAATGAAGAAAACATGTTTACAGAAAGTTATGTGTCGCGCTATGTATGCGGTCGCTAAAATTTCACATTAATATGTTTATTAAACCGTTGAAACGTTACTTGAGTCACGTCCGAGCGGGCAGGGACGCTCACGGCTTCGCTCAATCTCAACCTCGACAGCAATTGTTGTTGACGGATAAGAGAGCGCGACCAACAAACAATTGCCAAAAGCGTCTGCCCCTGACCTTTCCGAAACAATCTAAAATTCTTACGTCACCGACGAACTTTTCCCAACGCGCGCGCGCTTGAGGAAGAAACTCACCTTGTTCTGAAAGTTGGTTTGGTTGTCGAACTCCTTGAGGTGGCATTTTTGGGATATTGGCTCGCACTTGTTCGTGGAAGTCGAGGTGATGGATTGCCGGTGCCAGGCCTCACAGGTGTGACGGCGAACACGCACACCGAGTAGTAAAACAATGCAATGGCCCAGAAGGCCCTCATCATGTATTGCTTCGCGCTCACTTAACTCGCTTCTCGGTCTCTTTTGTGTGACTTTCTAAATTCTTATCCAATGCTTCTGCACTTTAGCGATTCCTCAACAACAATTTTGCACACGCAATTCGCTTCTTCAAATGTCACTCGAATTTATTTCCGACATTATTTCCATTAGAACTTGTTTTCATATTTTCATTTGTGTTTGCATCGGCGATGCTCTTTCATGCATTGGAGACAACATTTTCATTCCTTCACTTTTTACGATGACCTGTTGGCGAGAGACAAAAAGTTGCAATGGAAATTCACAAAGCTCCTCTGACCGATGTTTGCATAATTGAGCTTGGAAACGCGAACGAAGGAAACAATTAATTGCTGCACTGGACAAAACACTTCAATCTCATTTTGATAATTCAATAGCGAGCGCCGAAAGTCCTTGATTTAAATTTATTTTTCTCAGCACAATATCACTCGACAAGTTGCTTTTATTTCGCGTCCGCCACATTCGAGCAGCATTTAAAATAGTTGAAAGGCTACAATTGGAATTTATTTTGGATCGGAATGGAACGGAGATAAAAATTAAGTGCGGAGAACAATAAATTAACGAACAGATTGGAAAAATTGGAACACTTGCAGCAGAAACTTCAAGAAGAAGAGAGTCGCGAAGGTGAATTCCCTCGGACTTTTTTTCGGACTTTTAATCTGAAGGCTGAATGATAATTTAAAGCCTGAAAGTTTTCTGATTAATTTGCTCCGTTCCAACTTTGATTGAGAGTTGTGCAGCTCGATCCTTCTGCCATCAAACTCGCCAGCCACAGCTCGATCGAGCATCGAACTCTTATCTCTCATTTCATCTTAACAAATTCCACTTTAGCTTTCAACAAACTTTCATTCGATATCACTTTTCTTTTTTCCTTATTTTTCTTTCTTTTCCTTCAGAACATTTTCCGTCCCAATTATGCAACGAGTTTCATTTTCGATATGATCACGTTCATTACCATTTATAGCGCCAAATCGATTTCTTTTCAAAAGTTAAAGTCAATCGCGCATTTTCAAAACACGACCGGATTGTCTCGCGGGCAAAATATCACTGTGCCGAGATTAATGTGGATATTTCAACCGTCTATGCAGCTCGAGCGATTGGAGATTTTACCGCTGTGTTTCCATCAAGCTTCGGCCTGTCTTGGTATTGCAACATAGCGTTTTGTAGAGATATTTTATGCTGTGAACGTTTCCATCGGCTTTACACAACACCGCTGAAGCCTTTGGTGTCTACAAACTGTCTGCGATGTGTTTACGTTCGGTTTTACTTTCACTATTAACGAGACGGACTCGAAATGTTTTACGTACGTAAAGCCGATTACCGCAGCGCGTTTTGAGTGCAATCGATTCTTGACGATGAAATTAATATTTTATTGATGTGCGGTTTGAATTCGAGCGAGCGACACGACGCGAACACATCGAAATAGTTCAACATTTGAGATGCCTGAAGGTCGATCGAGTGATACTGTTGGCGTTCGAGGCTCAGCAGTTTAATTAGAACGTTCAACAAGAGTCAGCATTTATTTCTTTGTTTTCCGCATTGTGAAAAAGGCAAACAAAGTTATTTTTCGTACGAATTGTTTGCAATCCGTGGTGTGTTTGACATGTGTTTACAAAAGACTTCAACGCGCGAACAAACTCGGAAGTTGAAATTATCGATGTTTGCTCTTTTTTCTTCCTTTTAAAACGCTCGCGGCGTTTCAAAGCTGCGACTTCGACCATCAACTATGCGTGAAATTTCTCGTTGCGGATCATTTAACAAATTTCTGAGTCTTCTGAGAAGCAAAATTCCTTGCCAACTTCATCGATTTGCTTGTCAGATCAGCTCAGCTTAATCGAAAGCTCATTTCAATGTCTTGAGATTCTCCAGATTTCAATCTCCTAAATCGCTGCAAGCAAAGCGCTTTATTGATTCTTACGTCATCAGTTTAACGATCGTCGTGCGTTCTCCGATGTGATAAACGATCAAAATATGTTTACGGCTCTGCTATAATCGTTACAGCGACTGGAACGGATCCGCAGAGAGCCGCCGAGATAATCAAAGAAGAAGCACTTATTCCGCCATTAGCGATTAGGCTTAGACGCGTTGTGTAAAGTTTTCTAATATTAAAATAAGTCTTCAATTTAGCTAATGAAGGAAAACTTGCGGATCTCTGAGTGACACAAGAAAACATGTTCCCACAATTCAGCGACGCCGAGCGGTTCCGTAGCGAAAGGTGAACGAGAGAAAGAGTGAAAAATATGAATTTTCACATGGCGAAGCGCATCACGGGAACATGTGTCAATGTAAATTCGCTTCATTTGTAAAAGTTTCTAATCCTTATTGTTGGCTGTGGCTTCAATTCGAATTGAATTATTCATCAATTTTTTAGATCACTTTTGAAATAGCTCCACAAATAGCTAGATAACTTTTTGGTGCGCTTGGAAAGCTGCTCAGTGACCAGCGCATTCGTCACAGTTTGATCGAAATGTCTGACCGGAAAAATCTCTGAATGCGAAAGTGAATTCTTGGTCGCCAGCTGGTCGACACTTGCACGAGCGGAATCCGATTTTTGGGGTCACGACACGAGCTCGACTTGTGGACAAAGTTTTTTATTATCTTCGGAATTGTTTCGCAACGAGCGTCGAATGAGATTTTCATAATTTTTCCATCTATTATCAAAACATTTTTTTCGGTGTCCGATAACTCTGAATGTTTGAACCAGATTTGATTGAACCGAAACGTGATAAAATATCGACTTAACGAATCGCAAAGCCTCACGCTGGTTGGAAATTTGAAATCTCTGGCTGAAAACTTAATGAACTCTCGCATGACTAATTTTTTTATTTCTTTCCCATGCAGATATTCAAATTAGTCGTGTTTAATGCGACTCCGTCAACTGACCTAACTCTTGTCAGCTCGCAACTTTCCATAATGATCCGAAGAGAAAGAAAAGCCTTGGCGAATAGAAACATGAAAGCAGGCAATAACATTAATCGCCATTAAATCGGCGATCGCATATCGCGCCAGCACCGATCGCTGGCAAATATTCATAATTTTCAGTTTCTTTTCCTCGTCCGTTCGCTCGCTCGATCGTTTGTTTCTGGCTTTTGTCAATAAATCGAATGCGAAACTTATGATTTGTCTCGTCTCTGCCAGTGTGTTGACCCCAAGCGCGCGAAACTATCAAACTGAATTCGGCATTGGAAGCCAACGAGATCGGTGGCTGTGCGTTAGGTAACAAACGTCGCCGAGCTCATTCAAAGCGATGTTTATGCGCTCATTTGTCGGTTGGTTTCTTCTTGCGAGAATCTGATTTATGGGCTTGGAGAGGTCTCTCTGTGTATGGAACTTGATCCGAGGCGCGTCAAGACTAATTGAAATTCAAAATTATGCTCAATCGGATGTGCGTCGACGAAGAAATTGAACGGCAAACTCGAGGTGGAGAAGGCAGCAGCCCACATCAGCCTCGTCTCATTTCCGTAGTAATTCATTTCAATCGTAGACGTCAACGCTCTCACTCGTCGATGCTGGTGCATATTGAACTCCGTTCAATTTCCATATTGTCCCGCAAGATCCGCTCGAACGAAAGCAAAAGTTGTTTCTGCGGTCAAACGTCTCCGTCTTGCTTATCTCACGAGACTTTCACGATCTTTCTTTCCTTTCTTTCGCTCTCTGTTGCAATTTTCTTTCGCTTGCTTTACTCGCTTTGGCGAGTTGAGTAGAGTCAAGCGAGTTATGATAATTATCTGTCTCACTTGTTGACTGCCGCTGATACCGAATTGGGTCAGTAAAGTGAAGTCGACGTTCGATTACGTTTTATCTGGTTTTCAATTCATCATTTTCATCGCACGGCGATTTCAACGCCGAGGGAAAAATCGGAGCGAATAAATTAAAATTGCGTAAGCTGCCGTGCGTTTTAATTCTATTGAAAGCTTGTCTAAGCTTTCTGTTCACGCAATGCTAGGTAGGCTTTAATGTGACAACGAGTTTAGATTATCGAGTATAGAGCTAAAGCTTAAGCAAGATTGATGCAGTTTCTTGCGAGGTTCGCCTCAGATTTCTTGGGAAAATCACGACTGTTGACAATCTTCATGAGCTCCGATGTTTATCCCATAGGCGATCAATTTAATCATTAGCCGATAGATAACATTGAGCAATAAATTTGAATGAGCTTTTAATGTGTCCATTTATGCGTAAGACTTGAAATGAAAACCTCCATCGAGCTAGCGCGCGCGAGTTAAATGAAATAAAAATAAAGAGATTTTCTTATTATTTATGGCAGACTTGAGACCATATTTAAGTTGATGTTATATCAGCTACACACACCGTAATTCAAAATTTACGCAACGACAACTCTTTCTTCAAAATCAGACGTAGATTTGAATGAGTTATGAATGCACTTTCGCGTTATGGGAGCAGGCAAGCTGTCTGCAACTGTTTGCGAGAAATATGCAATAAATTTCGGATGCGTAACAAAATCAATTAGTTAATGAGCCGCAGCGAGTTGTGTAGAAGCTGTGGGAAAGCTCGACGTTTTGCAACGAGGAAACCTTTGCGAGAACGTCGAGGGGAAATGAGTTTGATTGAAGATTGAGCGTGGAATTCTCTTGTCTTGACCAACTGCACCAAAATTCCGTCACGAGTGGCTCGACTCGGATCGTGATTTTCATTCCTTAGTTCGTCAGAAATTTGCAAGAAATTTATTGTCAATAATTACCTTAATTATCTGATATTATTGTTTGATGTTTACATTTTTATCTCTGGCAGGCATGATCGTGAATCGACTTGAAAATGGACGCGGCTGAGACTTCACCACACTCCTCGCAGCTTGGCAAAGCCCCGATATTCTCTTCAGCTGTTCAAATCTCACGACCTAAATCAGGTTGGTTGTGCCACTCTCCTTCTCTAAGTTACGTTATCAATCTCCTCTTCTTCTCTAGCCTCGGCGTTGTTTGGCTCGCCGACGCAACAAATCAAAGTAGCCAAGCTCGTCCTCAAACCAACTGTGCCGCTCAACAAGTCGTCGCATTCTAAAGACAAGCTGTCGCCATCGAAGAAGAGCGAAAGTGTTCCGACGGATAATTTGCGGCTGCAGCCGAGCAACAAAAGCGACGACGGCCTCAAGAAAAGTCAACAAAACATTGAACTTGAAAATAAGACTCGAAAAGCGGAGACAAAGACCTTGAATATTCATCAGCAATCGGCAGTCGAGAGCCCGCGTCATAAATCAATTGCCATGGATGAAGCTGCAAGAACCGAAGCTCGCGAGTTCATGAAGCGGCAGCGCGAAAAGCGAAAGTCGGAGACGAACAAGGAAATTGACAAAAGTTTTATCATTAAGCAGAGGCTAGACCAGCTACGCAAGACAACCCAAAACGTCATCACTAAACCGAAGAAGCAAAAGCCTCAAGTGAAGATTTCTCCTCCGAATCCGAAAGACTTTTACTCTGTCAACAGCATACGGATGAAGGAAATAAGAGTCTTGCGGCTGAAGCCGAACTCAGCTCAACGCCAAGCTAGTTTAACGGACATGGAAATACCGGCAGAGAAGATTACGGAAGATCAAAGACCAGCTGCAGCGATTTCTCCAGTTAGGAAAGCAGCGGGAATTTCATCTCCGTCGAAGGAGTTTTCACCTAGAAAAGCGCCGACGTCTCCGGTCAAAAATCCGTTCACGGCCGTGTCGAAGCCGATGCTACGAAACCTTCAATCGCCAACAAAAGCGGATAAAGTCCTTCGTCATGTTAGAATACCGGAAGTGCCTCCGAGACAAAGTCGACCGTCTTCTTCTAAAGAGAACAAGAAACCTCTTGACATGAAACTCAAAGTTCCTGATGTGAAGCTCAGCATGTCGTCGCTGAATCGAATGGAAGTGCCTCCAGTTGCTCATCAGCATAAGATCCCGTTGTGGCTTCAAAACACTGCCATTCAGCCTTATCCGTATAACTTCATCTTCGCGGTGCGAAAGAAGCTCGAAGCTTATACGTCGGCCGAAGAGGCGAAGCGAAAGATCCAGCGAAGCTTCGAGACGCCACAACTGAAACGAAGCGGACAAGTGAAAAAGGGGAGAAACTTTCTGAAAGAAATTCAAGCGGAGCCGAATTATGACTTTAAACATTCTACGTTGACTGATGAGTCAGAACGAGTTGGGAATTCGGGTGATCACGAGCCCGTGTCGGAGGCGAACACGATCTCCGAGATCAGTTCGATCAAGTCCGACCTGGCGCATGTTAAGTCGAAAAGTCTCGAGAAAAAGTTGACACCAAACGACGACGATACGACGATTAGCGAATCCGTTTTTCACTCGCTCAAAGACGACGAATTCGTTGGTAAGAAACGTGAAAGCGTCAACTCAGACTACCTTCGCTCTTCGCTGGAAGAGAAGCTCGTGGAACTTGACGTGTCGCCAAACACAACACAGAAGCGCATCAACTTTCTTTCTTCCACGTTGCTTCAGCCCGACAAGAAAGATGGAAAGACGGACAACGGCGTAAATGACTTGGACAAAAACAAGCTCGATCAAGAGAAGGAAGAAGAGTATCAGAAAATGTTAACAGCGTTCAACCAAAGTCTGTCCAACGTCATTCAAGTAAACCGAAAGTTGACATCAACGGTTCTCAGCAGCAAGTCGTCCGAGACAAGCGGAACCGTCAGGAACTACACCAGCTCGTTTGAAAACAATCCGGAATCTGAGGAGACGCAAAAGACATCGGGCGAGATCAGCGAGTTGATTGAAAACTTGGTACAGCAGTCGCAGCCTGTTGTAACGCGCCCCGATGAGCCTCGCAGCGAATCGAATAGCTCGATTAAAACTTTCATCGAAGATTCCAAATCGACAACATTGAAGCCTGAAAAAGTTAGCGGTGATGCAATCGAAGATCCGCCGATAATTTACTACGAGCCGGCAGTCCAAGAGTTTTCTAGCAGCTCAACGAAAGTGACAACGACGATGATTGTGCAACAGAAAATCTCTGTCGAGAAGGAAGAGAACACGTTGAACGAAAGCAAGTTACTTAACATGCTTAGCGAATCGTTCAACATGGTTGATAACAACGCGAGCTTTGGCCTGGTGAGTTGTTGTTGAATGAATTAGTAACTTAAATTCAGATCTCTGGTTTGCATCCAAACAGCTAATGGAGAAATCATCATCAGAAATCAAGTCGTGGGAACGAACGTTGACTGATCGAACGCGTGGACAGATCGCGTGGCTCGAGCTGCAAAAGCAAAAGTTCCGGAAGGAGGGACAGGTGGAGAAAGTGTCGGCAATCAAGAAACAGCAGCGGGCGATCGTGCTGCGCCTCGAGAAGGAACGCGCCAAGCTTAAGGAGAAGCCGGACAGAACGCTCGTCAAAGCTCGAGATGATCCGAATGTCCAAATTTCTGAAAATGAGTCAGAGGCGCGAGATAATATCGAAAGGTGAGACTTCAAGGAAATCCAATTCAGAGCGAAATCGCTCGAGGTTGCGCGCGGAGATTCTCAAGCTTTTATTAGTTCCGAAAAGCTTAAATCAAATTTACTTCCGCGCGACTAACTCAATTCTTGTTTCCTCAGAATTCTGCAACAGCGAGAAGAAAAACTTGTTAAGCGCCGGACACAAGTCGAGCATCTCATCAGCTGGCAGCGCAAGCTCGATAAGGAAGAAGAGAAATTGAAGCAGATGGAGAACGATCTGATCGGAAGCAACATGAAAAAGCTTTCGACGGGTTCGAAGAAGAAGAAGCGAGCGTGCGAGGATGTTCTCAATGCCTCGATCGAGATGGCCAAGTCGATTGACAAGAGCATGAGAGTTCTTGAAAGGGTCAAACCATCCTACGACGGCGAAACAGTCGAAGCCACAGGCGCCGAACTCAACAAGCTGTGGAAGCGCTTGACGGGAATCGCCGAAGAACTTTACCATCCAGCAGAAATCTTCCATCTAACCAAGCAGAACATCGCGCAGTTCTACGAGGAAGCTAAGGAAACTGTGATGCAAAGTGACATCAGAATGTTGCTTGAAGCTTCAATAAAACCGAGAGGTGATCAAACGGAGTCCTCGAAGAAGGAAGAATCGTCAGATGTCAGCACGATGAACTCGATTGCTAACATCGAGACAGAGGAAGAATATCCAGGAACTCAGCCGCTCGAGGAAATCGTCACGACGACCGAGAACGACGACGATTTGCATGAAATGATGGCGAATCAAATGAAAGTCTTTCTCGATCATAAAAAGCCACCGCCAGCAAGTGTCGAAGCGGCAATAAAAGATGTCTCAGCGCCCGTTACGACGATCGACAACGCAACATTCCAAATACGACCGAACAGTTCCGACGGGTTAGACGAAAGCTCATCAAGCAACGGAGCGTCTGAAATGGATATCGAGCATGAGTCGCTGATTCAAACGGAGCCGCTCGTGTCCGTAGACAATTCGTCCGTCGATGCTGACGGCTTCATCATTCCGGAAGTCAGCATAAAAGTGACCGACATGGACCAAGACGATGATGGAAATCTGCTGATTGAAGACATCTCGTTCCCAAATCTCTCAATGTCGGACGAGACGCAGCAGCTCGACGATCACAATAGGAATGATTTATCGACAATCACTGAAGTAACCGAGTACGAACAATCGCAGGGGTCAAGCGGCGATGAAATTTCGTCGGAAATCGCAAGCCACGCGAGCCTAAGCGAGCCGTTAAATTCGGAAATCGAGAAGCGGCTCATGTCGATTAATGACAGCATGGAGGAAGTTAATGAAGCATTTAAGAAAATTGCGATCATCAATCGATCGCCCAGCAGCGCAACATACTCAACATACTCGACCGACAAAGATTTCGTTGACTCCGACAAAGCGTCAACGCTCGAGGAGAAATCCGAGCTCGTTCTTTCTCCGATCGACTCAGAATCAACAATCGACACTGAGAGCCAGCCGACGACCTCAACGCCAAAGGTTCTCATGCCCGATCTCATCAAGGAAGTTTCCGGAAGTAAAGACGGCGACGCCTTTTAGCTAACGTTTGTTTGAAAGTTTTTTGTATCCACGCGAGTTTTTGTTTTCCGTGCATCAATAAAAGAAAAGTTTAATTTCTTAATTTGCAAATCGCGATCGATTTTTGTTTGCTTCGCCATATTTCATTTGCCGGCATCGTCTCGGTTTCAGGTTGCTTCCGACAGTCGCTGTTCATTTATCTCAGCGCATGTCGTGAGCTTGAAGATGTCACTGCGTGATAACGACTCGAATCGAAATTCGAGATTGACCGCTCGCTGCTTCGTCGACCGAATTTACATTTTTCTTCACACTTTTCCTTTTAACTTTCTTTTAATTACTTCTGCTATGGGATTAATAAACACCGACAATTTATGGCACTTCTAAATGAGGCGCATTATAAAAAATTGAAAGCTCAAATATCAAGAAAGGCGAATTAGCATACGCGACGTCTTCGAGTTCACATTGTAAAATAACTTTACGATTCTCGTCTGCAGTGACTTGAAAGCCTTTCGTCGTTTTATGTCAGCGACAAAACTATTCATTTCAGCCTGAATTTATCGCTAAACGCCTGAAGATTCGTGGTAAAGCTTGTGAGTTGACATCGAACACATAAAGTGAAAAGACAACTTTAGGGAAGAAGTTGAAGAAAACTAGAATCGATTTCAGGGAAGAGCTCAGTTCGAATAACTAGAATTTATTTTTGGATCTTTCGGATGAGTTCGATGTCCTTGGCGGTGATTGTTGATCGCTTAGAATGGGAGGCGGCATCGTTGGTCATCTCGAATTGCTCGACAAGGTAAGCTTCTGCACTTTGATGTGAAGCTTCTACGCTCTTTGCTGTCGTTCGCAGTCCCGTTCCGGCGTTTCGCAGCGACTCACGAAAGACTCGCCCAAGCGGAGCCTTCGGGATACAAAGTGTTGTCGTTGCTTGAAGCTTGTTGATTTCCTTCTGGACCCGATCGCGTCGTGGCTGCTTGTCCTCAGGCGTCGACCGGAACCGAACGCCAGCGTCGAAATCAGAAAAGGTTGGGGAACTCATTTGGTTGGTAAAAATAAATTTCTGACTCCCGAAAGAAAACTCAATTTCAAAGTTTCAAGAAATCGGTGACTGAGATCTTCACGGAGAATAGTTTAGTTTGCTGTTTTAAGCGTCGCTTGATGTCAATATTGTGTTCATACATCGTAAATCAAGCGGCTTTTGTCACTGTAAGAGCTGTGGAAGTTCATATGAAGTTGATCTCAACCGAACGCTACAGCTGAAGCAGATCATTTGTTGCTCTCGCCAGGACTTCCAAATTAAAGAGACTTCGTTAGCTGCACCTGATCCCAAAAAAAAGAGAATAAACTTGTTAGTTTCCGAGCGATTTGTTTCAATCATCGAACGAATCAATCAGCAACTGTTCTCGAAGAAAAACTACTTCCACACGCTAAACATGAGCTGAGCTCTGTGAGCTAGCCAGCCGGCAAGTTTCAAACGCTTGCGCAACACGACCGCACTCATTCTTTTTCAATTAATCAAATAACTTCCCTCCGAATTTGCAGTAACGATGCGTGAAATTAATTTTTTTTGTGCGTGGAAATTACGCCTTTCACAAAAAGCCTAAATTAATTCGGAGTGATAAACAGAGTGTGTGGTAAATTTTGCGCAATTAATTTGATGTTGATTGGTAAACGGCCGATGAATGTTCAAAGTTGCTAATTATCATTGCTCGAACGCGAAACGCGACCGCGCATGGAAATTAAACATGAATGCAAATGTTCCCTGGCAAGCGAAGTTTATTGACAAATTAGCTTTAATGATACTTCTTTTATTGCAACTCAAAGCGACTCGCCGGACGTACAAACGATGTTGACACGAAATTCAAGGTGCTCGCCTCCAACAGCACAGATATTTCAACACGCAATGCAACCGGAAGCGTTTCAGCTCGACGCTTATTTCACGCAGATTCGAACGGATCAATCTAACATCGAGTGAAAAGTCATATAACGATAATCTCAGCCCAATTGATTGGAATCGTTTAATAATTTCTGCGAGGTTTCTTTTGTGGTTCAGCAATGCACTCCATGCTGAGTGAAACGACAAGGCATTTGAAAGACGGAAACCCGTGAAAGCAAAATTCACTGATCATTGCTCACACATTGTCTTGAGGTCTGCGTTGCTGCGTGTCAAATTCAAGAAAGCGCGGTGTCGCTCACCTTTAGGTTTGAGAAGTTTGCGTTCGAGAAAGTCTGATCGATTCGAAGAACTTTGGCTGAGGAAAACAAGTTGAAACTGTTGCAAGTTGGCTTGACACAGGCTAAGTTTGCCAGGACAGAAGCCTCAAGATTTGCATTTGATTTTTCAGACATCCAGAACGAGAGATCGCAAAATGATTCCAGCCATCTAAAAACCACTGAGTCTCGCCAACGTTTTCAAGCAAGTTCACCTTTCCACTTTACGTCAAAATTTATCTCTTCAGACTTGACGATAACTCGAAATCTTCGACGACTTCAAGAGACAAGTCCCGTCATTAAGTTTGATTCGCGATGCTGCAAAAACCAGTTTTCTAATTACTTTGCATAGAGCCGGCGAACGCTTAGTTTCGCTACCGGCGATCGGCTTGGTAATCAACTTTTTAATGGAAAAATATTTGATAAAATTGTTTTCGTCTTGACCACACTGGAGTCCAACGAACTACTTTGTTCCGCATTTGAAATGAAGCTATAAACATGAATATTCCATCAATCTAATCAGCCGTCAAGTATCTAAATGAAGGGAAATTAATTAATTGGCTTTTGGCGAGCTAAGCAACAAACACGAGCTGAGGAAAAAGTTTACCGTTTTGCCAATTTAAAAGCTAATCGCATTCGAATAAATATCAAGCTCTTTAGATTGATGATCGTCGGAAATAATGTTGACAATATGAGAAAATATTTGATACGAGAAACGATTTGTTTTATCGGGATTATGATCGATGGATTTCGGAAACGACTTTCGCGTAATCTGGGCGGCATCGGTGATCGATTTGCGATCAGATACGGAGAGAAATCACCGCTTTATGTTGAACAAAAGGCGAGTCATGACGGGCTGAAAGTGAATCTGAAGTCACGGAAAAGGCGAGGAGTACAAAATAGTTTACAACAATGTCGCTTGATCGAAGCATCACGATAACTTTCTTGATGCCAGCGACGAGTGTGAATTGAACCGCACACGATGCCGCGTCAATTATAGCGTACAAAAGCACTCAAGAAACCTCTCTCCACGCTGTTGATATACAAACCGAGAGTGAAATTTCCAGCATCGGCAGCAAGTGATCGCATTTGTTATTCAAACGCTCGAGCCCACATCGAGCTTATTTACTTTCTTTGACAAGAAGACAAATCGTCTTGAGATTAATATCTTCTCCGAACTGAAAAGGTTCGCGCTTATACAACGCGCCAAACGATTTATTGTGATCCAGCAAGGCGATGTGTCAAAGACACCATAAAAGCTCAGAATGAAAATCTCGTTTGGCGCTTCACAGTAATCTTCCATTTGAACGCTCTTGTTGAGCCGTCATGCCACAAGATTGCTCGCCGCTCGCCTCAACTGCCGACAAAAACAACATAACGATGCATAACTTTTCAATAGAGCTCGATAATTGAAACTCTCGCAAGCAGCGAAATTAATAAAATGTAATGACAGTCGACGAGCCTCTCAACGATCCACTGCAACAGTCATTAGCTCACGTGGCCGCTGTGATAAAATTCAGAGCAATTTTAATCGCCGCGAAGTTTCTTTTGTTCTCTTTCGATTGTAATGAAATTCAGCAGAAATGAAAATCGGAAAAATCGTGATCGCTCGTTGCAATGATAATATTTAATTCCGAAAGAATTTTTTTATTGATTTTTCTCCTTTGTTCGCTGCCAATTAAGTTTTATTTAAATATTTAGGGCATTGTGGGTGTTTTTCAATGGAGAACGGCAAGCCAAGCTCATTACTGCTGCACGAAACATTAGATTATTGAAGTTCATTCGACAGCGTTGTCAGAGAACTTTGCACTTCTCACCTCCTTTGCACTACGGCCTCGTTTCTGTCCCTCCCAAATGCCAACGTCATTTCTGAACGAACCCAACGCCAAATGCATTGTCGCGGTTGTCTCTACTGCAGCGATTTAATTGAAGACTTTCGTTGCTGTTACATGACGCCGAATGAACCTTACACACGAGATCGCTTGGGTTGAAAACGCGATGGTGGCAGTAGGTTAAACGCTAACAGGTTTCTGCGGCAAAGCGATTAGAACTCACAGAAGCGGTAAGACGCCTGAAGACAACAACCAGGTATTTCTCTTCCGTGCAAGAAGAATTTGAGGTCGTTGCACATAATTAACTTTGTCTCGGACCTAAGGCTGTTAAAAGAATTTTTTATCCATTTGTGGTGCTTGGACTGGCGATCGCGCTTTTGAAGGGAAATTCCGACAAACTTCCGATGAAGTTTGCGAGGCTGTTTATGTTATTCTATTTCATCAAAGACGTTTACTCATAAAGAAGTTCCTGTCTCGACTATTAAGTCGCTTCAACAAGGTTCTGTCTAAAACTCTTTAGGATCCCAAGTTTGGAACTGACAAATCTTAGTGCCGCTCAACTGTCACTCAAGCTCTGCCAGCGTCGTTCATCATCCTTCACGATTACATGAGATATTTTAATTAATGTCTAGCTTAAGTGACACATTCCATTGTGATTAATTTCGTCTGAGAGGCTGCAATGATCTTCATAAATCTAAGTGATCTTGAAGCGCGCTAATAAACGTGGGAGTTTTCACAATGACGATTTATTCAATTATGCAGCATGAAACATGAAATCACGTAACAGCGCACAGCTTTTCCCACAGCATGAAATCTAATTGAAGAAATTTATTGCAAGACTTTTCTCATATGTGGATAAAATATGTTGGAGCGAGCATTGATCAGCCAAAGCTCAGACGCAGAGCTTTGCAGCATAATTCGTGAACGAGAAATTTTCCCATTGCGCAATCTTTAATCACGAGGCAAGAAAGGCGCGATAACAGAACTGACTCCACCAATAGTTTTCTCTCGCTTTATGTCTTGTCGTGTCAGCAGTCGACCTTTCAAGTATCCAGCGCAACGAGATCAATAAACGTGCATAACATCGAGTCGCTGTTGGGAAATTCTATCGCTTAATAGGCGTTCGCTGTGCAGGAAACGGCTCGCTATTCAAATCCACTCAAGTTTTATCGATTTCTTCGCGCGGCATACGAAAAAAAATTCACCCGCCGGCCTTAAAAAGATTTTTAATGTCCAAAAACAGTTTTCGCAAAGCGTCGGCATTTCTCTTCGCTAAAAGTTTATTTTTTTATTGCAACAGTCAGAGCGATTTGATTCCAGCGAGACACTCGAACTCTCCGCACGACAAGGTGGATTTTAATAAACGAAAACCTAAGTTGAAAAACTAATGAGCACGTTTACTAACAAATTGAAAATGCGCTGTGTTTCATAATTGCTTGTCTTATGCCACCTAGCAGAGACTTTTTGCATTCATTAAAGTCCGCTACTTTTTGAATATAAAATGCGTATTAATTAATTGCCTCGTATCGCTCGAGTTTCTGCCATCTTAGACTGTATAATATGGACACAGATTATCTGGAACAGATTAACCTGAAACGTGAGACAGGGGCAAGTGAAAGTTACGCCAAATGATTTAAGAGCTTGCAAATTTTTCGATGCTCATCTGAGGATTTCGAAGACAAGTTTAACGACCTGATGACACCTCTCAGTCATCAACTGATGAAACGAGCTGACAAAGCTTTAAAAATATCTTCCGGAAACATGTTTAACGATGATTGCGATGTGATACTCTCACATTTGTCGCGCATAAACCCTCGAGCTTTATTAACAACCAACGTCAGCGTTGCATCACTCACGATTCGAATTGAATCGAGCTGATAATCTATTTACAGTCAAGCTTATCGTTTGGTCAATCGTCGCTTTATTTAAATCACGGTCCACTCGGCCCGATATCGATGTTTAATAATTTATTTAATGAATTATGGCTTTCCCGCCAATTAATTTCTCAGCTTGATGGCATCAATGCAATAAAGCGAATGATGAATGTTTTCCTATTCTCGGTAGGAAAAAGATTCGGCCGAGCTGATATCGACATAATTGCACAGTTTGGCTTTGAGTTTATTTAATTTCTTTCATAGAACTTGCCTACTAAGTCAGAGCAACAATAACGTTCAACGGCCCATTATATTCCAACCACGTGTTCATTATTTTGCTATTATTAACAATCTCAGCCGCTCGATCTGATTGTGTCTAAAGCTCTGGGAGGCATTAGCAAGTGCTGTGCGCCGTCAGTTACGAGTTCATCTTGCATAATCGATTGCGTTAATCAGAGTTCAAGCTCTGAAGCTTCCTCAACGTCAAGACTTCTGCAGGCGCCGGTTACTCAACTGCCTCACTCTTCCTACCGCCTTAACGAAGCCTGCAGCTCTACCGAAAAAGATTAAATTATGAGCGCCACGATGACTCAAGTCGAGCGTTGATTGTGGATATTTTTGGAGTTTATTTTTGCTCTGAGCATATCCAGTCGACTTTGTCCAGTTGCTGCGCTTAAGGCTGTACGCAATAAATCGGACTTTTAATGTTTTTGCACTCAATTTTGATATTCACTTTTTTCCTCTCTGTTTTCTTATTCACTTTATTTCTTCTCGCGCTGCCCGACTCGAAAATGAGTGAAAAACGAGATTTCTGACCCAGTTCGCGAAATTTAATTATCATGTTCAGCTTCGCGTTGCAGAAACTTCTGTTTGGCCAGGTGAAATGCAATTAAAATTCCGCCGAAAATAAACTTTTCGCCAGTGGTCCGGACACAATGAGATTTCGCTCGCTTAGAAGGTCAATATCACGCTTCGTTCGGCTGAGCTCATGATTTGCGAGTCACTTGCCACCAACAATGGACTCTCGAGTCGAGAAGACAAACGTCAATTAGCATGAATGATGAATGGCTCAAAGCCAAAGCGTGGGATCAGTTTAGGAGCTTTTGTCAAAACGTTTAGCTAAATGACCGAGAAAATAGCTAAACATTCTTATAAACCTCAAGAATGAATGCGAGAAGCTTGAGTGACGTAAAGTCGCGACACTGATGCTTGAATGTCATTGACGAGTTCCGAATCATAAATAAAAGCTCATAATTAGTGAACGCGACAATAATCAACTTCAACAATAGCATGGAACGTTTAAGAATTGTCTAGTCGTGCGACAAACTTCCAAGCTGCTGCATCATGGCATTGAATCGTTAGCAAGAGCGTTAGCTATGATTCATCGCGATGGTCAGTCCCACTTAAGTATTGACTAAGTTTCTACTCGAAATTTTAATTCATTAGACGCTAATTTATTGCTTATTGTAGCTTAAAACTATCTCAGATCTGTCAAAAGCTCATAAGGTCATCGACTTCGTAACTGGCTTGATCATCATCGTTGACTTTTTCAGCGTGTAGTCCCAGCCATTCCACGTGAACCAGATTATGCCTTGCTTTGCCGCAACGTCATTCGAGTCGTGTGGATAGATTCCATTCAAGCCTCGACCGCATGATTTCCACCACCAAGCGCCTAAAAATTTCGATTGGAAATGTTGAAACGTCAATCTCGTTTATCAATTTCATGACTCACCTTTGAGCATGCTAGCGCAATTCAAAGAGCTTCTGTCATTATCGCGATTGTATGTTGAGAACGGACTGTTGTTTGACCCGTAAGTCAAGTCGTTAAGCGAGTCGCCTGCGTTTCCTTCGTAGCCGTCGATTTCGAGCTTGTAGTAATCGGCTTCGGAGTGGATTTTGAAGTGTGAATACTGCGCGTATCTGTAATTATGACGTGAAAGACTTGAAATGTTCAAATTTGGTTCGAGGTCGACCGAAATGGCCTAACTCGTTTGATATTGACCTCTTGTTTCCTTCAAAGTCTTCCAGTTCAATCCTTAACGCGTAGTCTTCGTGGTTGGTGAGCATGAAAATGTTTTCATTTCCCATCCAGAACTCCTTGGCCGGATCGCCGAAACCATTTTTGTAGTCGGCCCAGTCGCGGTTAAAGTTTTCTCGTGGCTCTCCAAAGTCATCACGTCTTTGAATCACCTGAATAGTCAATTGAATGGAATGTCAAGAAAGCGAGTAAAGTCTCCGGGTCATGATTTATTGAAAGATAATTTTACGGTCGTGGTCAACTTGTAACGTCGTGTCAAACACTCTGAATATCCGAAACTTTCATCGTTACAAGCTCGCTCCATTTGCTTCCATTCATAACTAATTACCGACCGGAAAAGGGTGACGTGAGAAGCGAACTCAGAGCACGCTCGTAACTCGATTAACGCCAGAGATAATTTTTTACGATGACAGCTTTGATGTTTTAATCAAACTCACCGTCCATCCACCGTCAGCGATCTCCTGCTCGCAGAAAACTTTCAAAAACCAGTAAGTCGTGCCTCGGATTTGGAGATAGTAAACACCTGATTGTCGCATGCCTGCGTTCATCAGCTCAACACATGAAAATCCCTAAAATATGAAAGCGCGTTATTAATTTATTCGGTTCAAGTCATCGACGTTGAACGAGCTCACTCGAACGTCTCTATTTCCGAACGCTTCTGACGTGAAGGTCGTGTTGAGCTTGGCAGGTTTATTTTTAACGTTGGGAAAAGTGATTCCGCGTGATGTGGCGTTTGGCAGCGTTTTGTTCTTCGCGACGATCTGCGATTTCATATTTTCAAAGCTCGAGATCATATCAGTCATTGAACTAACGGAGTCCGTTTGCTCTTCGTCTTCAGATTTCTGTTTCTTCTTAACCACGGAATTGACTACGGTCAAGATCTTGTTGATCAAGTTTGCTTCTCCCGAGATGCGACGCTCTTTTCTCTGATTTCTCTGAATTTGCATTGAAAACTCGTCGGACGTCGAAGAGTTTTTATTCAAACGACTGTCGGCAATAGTTCGCTCGATGTGGCTTAGCGTCTCCCTGTTTTCTGACAAATTGTGCTGCACTTTTTCCTCGAATTGTTTCAGCGAATCCTTGATCTCTTTGACCATGCTCTCGACGTTTGTCGGGCTCTCTGCGATTTTCAATATCAAAGGCTCGTCACTAATTTCTTGTTTTCTCTCCTCGTCAAAGCGCTGCTGGTTTTGATTTATTAGCACGTTTATTTTATGATCAAGCTCATTAATTTTCCTCTCCCATGAAACGAGTTGTGCGATGATTGACGGAGTCTCGTCGTTGTTTATCTTCTCAGTGAGAAGCTTATCATTAATTTTGTCAATCTTGCCATCGAGCACTGCCAAGACGTTGACAATTCGCTCGTTGAACTTTTCAACTTTATCGAGTTGTGCCTGCAACGTTAGCGCGATGACATCAAGAGGTACAGACGCCGGTTTGATCTGTCTTTCGCTTCTGTCGTAGCTTCTCGGCCTCACTCGACTCCTTGTTGGAGTTCTCCTCTCAACACATTCACTAAGCTCAACGATGACACAAAACGAGAACAATACTTTGGCGAGTTTCATTTCTTTTATTTATCCCCAAAATTCCTGTTCGATCGAATGTTCTGCTCCCTGGCATTTGTAATTTCTGGCGGAAAATTCTCAACGTTCTTCACTGACGAAAATCTTCGTTCTAACTAACGTGAGAAACTCAAATGGCAAAACATTTATAAGAAAGACGTTTCAACTCTACGCGAGGGTTCTAGTCGTCTGTTCCTTGTTCTCCGAAAGTAGAAGTTGATTGAGAAATCTTTCTGGTTTTATAACTGGGGAATTCTCGTAAGTTCTGATGATCGGCTCTCAACTAATTGCAAAAGAGCGAAGCGGGGATGATAAACAATCAAAGGTTAAACGGGCGACATTTCATCCATCGGGCACAGGCTTTGCTTTTAACCTTTCTTCCTCCTGCTGGAGACATTTAGAACATTTCGCTACAAAAAATCCCGTTCCCGAAAGTTTAACAGCCAAACGAAAATATCTCAATGAGCGACACATGGATCTCGCTGGTGCTTTTGGCATTTCTCGATGAATTGCTTCTTCGCAAATAAAATTCACGGTGATTCCCGTTTATTTTTTGAAACAGTTTGTGGAATGAGAAAAATGTTGGACTCTTTGATCGTCATCACCATGCGATTATTGGGGATCGATTTGTCATGTCGTTAATCTTCGTTTAGTTTAGTAAGCTCTCCAAGACGGTCAAGGTTTATTCAACCTGCAGTAGTGGAACAGCCGGCTAAAATAAATAGGCAAATTCGCATAGTTTTCAAATTCGTAGGCTGTTGAATTGTTAGCTAAAACCCTTTGATTAAATCGAAGGATCGATGCTGCTGACCCAAGGCAAGCTTTTCATAGTGAGACAGAATTGCTTCGACTACATAACATGTTCGTTCATTTCGGCAGCTTCCCAAGTTCCCAAGAAAAACGCGGCGATCAACCGTGTCATTGTCTCCAACGCAGCCTCTTAATCGTCAACCTGAATTACAGTTTTTTCAAGCGTAGAAGCCGCGTTTGATGCAACACCTTGTCGCAACAAGATCTTTTACCAACGACATCTCATGATTCCCGCGCTAAATGGGAACGAACGGCAATAAATGTCGCTCGTAAAAGATTATTGATGCCTTCAGCGGACCGTTGCGGCCATAAACAAACAGTCCCAACAAGTTCGGCTTCTGATTACTTTGCAATTGAACAATTTTCCATGATAAGCGGTTGGGTCGGTAGTTGCAACATTCAACGCTTTTTAGGGAGCAGGCGACGTCAAATTGGTTAATTTCGAAGCACACGCAAGAGCCCGAAATGGAAATTTTTAATTTGCTGCTGAACTGAAGTTCGTTAAGATTGCTCCATTTGCGAGATTTGTTGAAACACTTGATCAAAACTGCTATTTCATTCAACATATCGACGGCACTTGAGCCTACTAATTTGGTAGTTAGTTGAAATTTACGTGGTGTCGTTAAGTGCATAAAATGTCGAAACGAAAGCTCCTCGAAAAGTGGCTTAGGTGCTATCACTAATTGGACACGACAAGACCATCAAGTTCTCATTTGATTGAGACGTCAATATGACTAAGCGACGACAAGGCCGCAGATTTTCTCGTTCTAAACAAACTCTTCTCTTCAAGTTCAACAGTTAGCTGATCTTTTAGTCCCAAACTGCTTAATCTCGGTTGTCTTATCTCCGCATCTTGAATAAACAAACTTTAACATGCATTGGTGAACTGAAAGGCGAGAGAGGTCTTAGCGACAGACGCACTTGAAATAGGAAAAGTGCGGGTAAATGCGAAGACATGTTAAGAAGGCAGCATTACCATTTTAGCTAAGCTCATATTGGAGCATCAGCAGATATAAGTTAAGTCTTAATTAGACAACTTCGTTTTGCCAAGACTGTCAATCTCGAAGACAGAATATCTGCTCACTTGACGTCAATGTTTCAAACATTCTTTGATATTTTCTTTGATGTTTACTTTCATATATGTCAAACGGAAGTAGCCCGAGGCATCATACTTTTTATATATCAAACTCACTTATCTGATGCACACCTTTTTATTTTTTAAAAGTGGTTCGGGTTGAATTACCTCAGCCGTTTAGCTCGGTGACCTGAACAAGTTGTCCAATCCTATCCTGATTCCCATTTTTGTGTTTTCACCTGTGCTTTTCTAGTGACACGAATACGATCAATTGCATTTTTAGTTCCGCTCATCTTTGACCGTTTGATAACTTGTTTAAAAGCTTGAGCGAAGAACGAAAGAGCAATCCCACAGGAAAAATATTTTTATATGTGAAAGTGAATCTGAGAATCGTCGATCAGGTTTTGGAACAGAATGTTTGTTGCTGTAATGAAACTGAGAGTGGCTGGCTGAAATATCGCAGGTTTCTCTGAAGGTGAAGAGGACGAAATGAAATCGGACGCAGAGCAGCTCTGACAGACGACGACCGCAGTTCAGTTTCCTTATTGATCTCAGTCGGTTTTGCGGTGTTTTAATCCAATTGCAGTAAAAAATTGAATATCACGACGCGATGTGAAAACTCGTGACGGAATTTTGATGCAATTTCATGCATTTGGTCAATGAGCAGCAAAAACGAAGCTGAAAGTTGTGGGAAAACTTCGACTAGAGTTTGCAATTGCAAAAACTTCTCTCGGTTGCGCCACCAGAAAAATTGCTCCAATTTTTTCTCAGTTTTCATTCCGTTGCTTTCATTGGATGTGCCGCTTTGACTTTTGTGAAGTGATTCAAATGAGATGCAACGTAATCATCCTTACGTTGACCCAATTCGGCACAGTCAACAAGTGAGACAGATAATTATCATAACTCGCTTGACTCTACTCAACTCGCCAAAGCGAGTAAAGCAAGCGAAAGAAAATTGCAACAGAGAGCGAAAGAAAGGAAAGAAAGATCGTGAAAGTCTCGTGAGATAAGCAAGACGGAGACGTTTGACCGCAGAAACAACTTTTGCTTTCGTTCGAGCGGATCTTGCGGGACAATATGGAAATTGAACGGAGTTCAATATGCACCAGCATCGACGAGTGAGAGCGTTGACATCTACGATTGAAATGAATTACTACGGAAATGAGACGAGGCTGATGTGGGCTGCTGCCTTCTCCACCTCGAGTTTGCCGTTCAATTTCTTCGTCGACGCACATCCGATTGAGCATAATTTTGAATTTCAATTAGTCTTGACGCGCCTCGCATCAAGTTCCATACACAGAGAGACCTCTCCAAGCCCATAAATCAGATTCTCGCAAGAAGAAACCAACCGACAAATGAGCGCATAAACATCGCTTTGAATGAGCTCGGCGACGTTTGTTACCTAACGCACAGCCACCGATCTCGTTGGCTTCCAATGCCGAATTCAGTTTGATAGTTTCGCGCGCTTGGGGTCAACACACTGGCAGAGACGAGACAAATCATAAGTTTCGCATTCGATTTATTGACAAAAGCCAGAAACAAACGATCGAGCGAGCGAACGGACGAGGAAAAGAAACTGAAAATTATGAATATTTGCCAGCGATCGGTGCTGGCGCGATATGCGATCGCCGATTTAATGGCGATTAATGTTATTGCCTGCTTTCATGTTTCTATTCGCCAAGGCTTTTCTTTCTCTTCGGATCATTATGGAAAGTTGCGAGCTGACAAGAGTTAGGTCAGTTGACGGAGTCGCATTAAACACGACTAATTTGAATATCTGCATGGGAAAGAAATAAAAAAATTAGTCATGCGAGAGTTCATTAAGTTTTCAGCCAGAGATTTCAAATTTCCAACCAGCGTGAGGCTTTGCGATTCGTTAAGTCGATATTTTATCACGTTTCGGTTCAATCAAATCTGGTTCAAACATTCAGAGTTATCGGACACCGAAAAAAATGTTTTGATAATAGATGGAAAAATTATGAAAATCTCATTCGACGCTCGTTGCGAAACAATTCCGAAGATAATAAAAAACTTTGTCCACAAGTCGAGCTCGTGTCGTGACCCCAAAAATCGGATTCCGCTCGTGCAAGTGTCGACCAGCTGGCGACCAAGAATTCACTTTCGCATTCAGAGATTTTTCCGGTCAGACATTTCGATCAAACTGTGACGAATGCGCTGGTCACTGAGCAGCTTTCCAAGCGCAATCAAAACTGTGAATTAATAAGAATGTGAGCTCTTGTTAGTTGTCTACAATGAAGACTCAAATTTAGAGTACATTTTCATCGGAAAATCGGTTTAACGCTTTGATCAAATTTGAACTGAAACTTCGGTGAGCTTTCGCAAAAAGCTTTAAACTTTCGTTGGAGCTTTAAAGCTTCGTTCAGCAATGAATTAAAAAGCTTGAAAACTGAACTGGCAGACTTGAGTTTTCCACCGCAAGAAAGAACATCTCACTTATAAGAACGCCTGAATAACGTCGACGTGAACGTGCATGGAAAATATATTTTGCATATTTTCTTCGATTTGCAAATGTGCAATATGTAAAAATTTCTGAAATGCAAATCCTTACTGAGATTGAAAGCAAAGATTAATGAGCTAAAGCAAGAAAACGGCGAACTCCTTCAGAGTGCAACAAGCGAATTCAATCGCATTTGACGTCGGGAATGAAGATTTATCGTGTGAGACGACGGAGGAATTTCTGATGCTTGAAGCGATGAGATGAAGGAAAAGATGGGGAAACTTATTCAACCGTGACCTGGTTCAGCGAGAAATCTGTAAACATTGCTGATGAATCTAGAATGTTGTCAACGGCATCATCACTAAAGTGGACGTTGACTGTAATGAGCTGGATAAAGTAATTTGCGCAAGGATGAGACGAACGCGATGAAATTCCTAAATGACTCGAGCAGACGTTGACGGTGCAAAATCTGATTGAATGGAACAAAGACTTTTGGTTCGTTGGATTGAACTTTTAAGAAATTATTTAACGATAAAATGAGCGATGGCGATGGTCAAAACAAACTCAAAGCTTTACGTTGCAACAATCTGATGACACGAGCTTTGAACAAAATTTGATCTCAAATACCTTGAGACTATTAATCTGGCTAAAGCTTTGGATTACATTAAGGAATTGCGACTCGAGAGCGCAGCACGCTGTGCGTCATTCGATAGATTTAATCACTGCTGAGATGGAATGCGAGTACAATGAATGAATTTTTCACAATCTGTGTGTGACAGAGTGCTGTAAGTAACAAATGGTCATCACATGTTCATTTGTCATCTGTTGTCATTGCAGAGAGCGCGCTAATCATTTGTTATTCCGATGAAACTCTCTGAATAATCAAAAGCTAGGAAGTGAAAATATTATCTCAAAATTGTGGCTTGTAACAGCTTGGAACAATGAAAGCTGCAGCGCAATTCTGCTTAGAATTCTACTCGTTCAGAACCATTAATTTCTCACATACAATTCTGTTGAGTTTAGAGCCTTCATAACAAGAAATTTTTGATTTAAAACATAAGGCTTAGCAGGTTGAAGAATAGCAGATTAGACGCTTTTAAGGTGACAATTATATTTTATTTCAATTAAAGGAAGATTTGAGAAAGGCATTTCGAATGACAACGTAATACGAATGGCACTTTTATATATGTAGCAAATTTGTCACTAATCTGTAGTGTGTAACTAGAATTCATAGAAATATTAATCCCACAATGATAATGATATTGTTGCGAGAAGCCAAAATACTTCAATCGTAACGAGTTTAATAACAAAGCCAGCTAATGAGCTAGCAGGAAACTTCAAGAACAAACGTAACTCGTTGTTATTTAAAGCCGAAACAGGAGAGTTACATATTTCCATGAACATTTTCAGGCCATAGTTGCACTAAGGTTTATCAACCAACATCAAATTCAGATTGATTGATTGAGAGACATTTTTGAATCAAATCAAAGATTGAGAGATGTGGCTCCGTTTAGTTGCTTAAGTTTTGCCGCAAGACCTTGTGATGCATAGTCAGTGCATCACGAGCTCTTCACAGCTCTTGCAGAGAGAAATCCTCAAGTCAAATCAAATTAAAGCGACTTTAATTCGTTCAAATGTTTTTCTGGTCACTTCATGTAATCCAAATGAATTCAAATATTATGTAATTAACGTTGTTGTAGTTTAAAGTGCAAAATTAATAATGGAAAATATTTGAGCAAACAAAGCTTTTCATATTTGCTCGTAATTTTCGTGTACAATAAATCAATAAATTGAGATTGCATTAAACAGAAATTTAATTTATTTGCCATTGCAATATAAAAAAATTGCTCAGCCTTCCATCGAATATTTTTTATTCCGTTATTTCGAGCAATCGATTTAAAACCGAGCGGAGATATTTTCAATATTACTGGAGAATTTGAGGCGCAAATTTTTTAGTGGAAGCTCCAGAGGAATTCTGAAACTTTTTATCTGGAAGCCACAAAATGATTTTATCTTTAATCTTGAATAATTTTGGCTATAAAATGAGCAAACATTCAGGCTATCGTGGCAAAGAGATTGCAGCTTCTCGAAACAGCCAGTCCGTGAAGAAGCGTCAAATTGACCGTGCGATGTCGACCACACGCAACCAATATTACTCAACTTTCTGCGTTGATCTCCTAGCTCTAGGCTATGGGCTGTCGACAGGATGGACAAGTGCAGCGATTCCTCTGCTGCAGTCTCCAGAAACGCCACTAGAAGGCGGTCAACTGTCCAACGATGACGCAGATTTAATTGGATCGGTTCTTACTATTGGCGGCCTTCTTGGAACTTGGATCTTTGGCTATGCGACCAACAAATTGGGCAGAAAGCGTTCAATATTCCTGCTAGCGTTTCCGCAAATCATCGGATGGCTTCTGATGTACTTCGCGGAGAACGCAGTTCTGCTAATCGCATTTAGATTTCTTGCCGGACTCACTGCTGGCGGAGTTTTCACGGTAGTTCCAGTTTATGTTTCTGAGATATCAGAGGATCGGTGAGAAAACATCCCATAGATTTGTGCAGCACAAACCACAAAATTGGAAATAAATTGTTTCTCGTTGCAGCGTTCGTGGTCGACTCGGTTCAATTTTGGTTCTTTTCTTCGGCGTCGGACTCTCGCTGGCTTATATTTTCGGAGCTTTTCTGCCTTATTTTCTCGTTCCATGGGTATCGATTCCTTTCTCGATTTTGTTTCTTCTTGGATTCTATCATGTGCCAGAAACACCAGCGTTCCTAGTGCAAACAGGCCGATACGAGGTAAACTGAACTCATTGAGGAATTTATCATTAACCGAAAGCTCTTAATAGGAAGCGGAAAACTCTTTGAAGTTCTACCGCGGAGCACAGAAATACGTTTACGTCGGAAATGTCGACATAAAAATCGAGCTTGAGGCAATCATGTCGTCGATGGACGGCAATCAATCGTCTCTCTCATGCAACGATTTCAAAGGAAACCACGCGAGAAAAGCTTTGGTGTATGGAATTTTCCTGGTGATCTTGAATCAGGTTTGCGGCGTTTTTGCAATGCTCAATTTCACCGGAATGATTTTCAAAGAATCCGGATCAACGTTATCGCCCAACATCTCGTCCATCATAATCGGACTGCTTCAGATTGCTGGAGCAATCGTTTGCACGTTTTCAGTTGAAAAAGCTGGTCGCAAATCACTGCTCGCGATTTCTTCCTTCGGAACTGCACTTGGACTCGCAGTCTTCAGCTGCTACACTTTCTCGACTTCGCGTGGCGTCGACTTGAGTAGCTTCGCTTTGATTCCACTTCTTTCATTCTCCTTGGTGATTTTCATCTCCAACTTGGGACTCTTGACGCTGCCTTTCCTCTACATTTCTGAAGTCGTCCCGAACAACATTAAGAGCTTCACGATGGCGCTTTGTCTGACAGTACTTTACATCTTCGCTACAATTGTTCTTCAGGTGAGAAAGCCTTTTTTCCTTTTGATTAGAAGAATAAAATTGCCAACTTCTTGCAGTATTTATCTACGCTCATCGAACTGATTGGCATTCACGGGACGATGCTGCTGTTCTCGATTAATTCTCTGATTGGAGCACTTGCAATCGTTTTGTTCCTGCCGGAAACAAAAGGTAAAAGTTATGACGAAATTTCAAAGTTATTGAACTGAGGTTACAAGTTAACTTACAACAAAATCTGTTATTGTATATTGCAAACGATTGTTAGTCGAATAAAATTGGAATGAAAAGTTTAAACTTGAAACCAAGCGCGTGCATAAAGTCATTCATATGATGCTGCATTTCTGACGAATTTTATTTAACTCCTTATCAATCTGATAAAACTTATCTCATATCTGGATAGGTAAAGTTTATTAAACTTTCAGATAAAAGAGGCAAACAGATGCTAGAGAAATCTCAAGGTATTTGTTGCTAGTACGAAATGTTTAAAAGTCAGGCAACAATGTCGTCGACACGTAATCAGTATTTAGCAGCTTTCTGTGTTAATCTTCTTGCTTTCGGCTATGGACTCGCTGCATCTTGGACAAGCGCGGCAATTCCTCTCCTTCAATCTCCAGAGTCTCCTTTAGGAGCTCCCATTAGCAATGACGATGCAGCTTTAATTGGATCAGTGTTGCCAATTGGAGGCCTTACTGGAACATTAATCTTTGGCTGTGTGATGAATAAATTAGGAAGAAAGCGATCAATTTTCCTGCTAGCGTTTCCTCAAATCATTGGATGGCTTATGTTGTACTTTGCCGAAAGCAAAAGTCTTTTAATCGCATTTAGATATTTTGCTGGAACAGCTGCAGGTGGAATGATTACAGTGGTTCCAGTTTATGTTTCTGAGATATCGGAGGATCGGTAAGAATATAAGTTAAGACGAACTGACCTTGTTTCGCTTATTCGTTGACCTAAAAGCCTTCGGGGTTTCCTTGGCTCGAGTTTAGTTCTCTTCTACAGCCTTGGACTCTTGCTTGCTTACGTTTTCGGAGCCTTCCTGCCCTATTTCTTGATCCCCTGGGTGTCAATGCCTTCCTCGGTTTTGTTTCTACTCGGATTCTACCACATGCCAGAATCGCCAACTTTTCTCGTACAAAAGGGCCGACATGAGGTGAACTGAGCCTATTATAGAATTTATCATTTTCCGAAAGCTTCTTCAATCATTAATTTTTGTTTGCAGGAAGCGGAAAAGTCGTTGAAGTTTTTTCGTGGGATCCAAGACTGTCAAGAAAATGTGGAAGTTAGAAATGAGCTCGACAGGATAATATCGTCAATGGAAGCAAACCAAAGTTCGCTAACGTTTAGCAATTTCAAAGGAACTCATGCGAGGAAAGCTTTGTTGTATGGAGTGTTCTTAGTGGTGCTCTATAATTTTACCGGTTGTTTCGCCATGCAGAATTATTCTGGAGCTATTTTTAAACAATTAGGATCAACATTTCCACCCAACATCTCGTCAATCATTATCGGATTACTTCAGGTTGCTGGATCAATCGTTTGCACGTTTGCAGTTGAAAAAGCTGGTCGCAAACTACTCTTCGTGATTTCTTCATTTGGAAGTGCGCTTGGATTTGCAGTCTTCAGCTGCTACACATTTTCCACGTCCCGTGGCGTCGACCTTAGCAACTTCACCTGGATACCTTTGCTTTCGTTCTCCTTTGTAATTTTCATCTCAAACTGGGGAATCTTGACGCTGCCTTTTCTCTACATTTCTGAAGTTATCCCGAGAAACATCAAAAGCTTTTCTATGACGTTTTGTTTATCTTTGTTTTACGTTTTTTCTGCGATTGTTCTTCAGGTGAGAAAAATCTTGCAATCTCTGTCGGGTGAAGGCAACAATGATAAAAAATTTCTATTTCAGTCCTTATTGACATCCGTCGAACTGATTGGAATTCATGGAACAACGTTAATTTTTTCAATAAATTCCCTAATTGGCACGCTTGTAATAGTTTTGTTCTTGCCGGAAACGAAAGGCAAAAGTTACGAGGAAATTTTAAAATTATTTGAAGAGAGAAGTTGATCGTGGTTAAAGCATATCTGTTCATGGTTGAGTTGTAATATCATTGCAGATCTATTATTCAAGTGATAACATGGCCCAGAAATACATCTTACTTCAACATGAGTTGATGAACATTATCATCTAGTTTTAAAGATGTATTTGAATCGACAGCAACCTTAACCTTATGTTTATATTTTCTAACAAAAGATAAACGCTTTTGATGCACTTACCAACATTTAAATCAACAGCGGAGCTTGTGACGCATTTTAGAAACAATTTTCATCTCTACGTCTGAGTACGTTGTCTGACAAATTTTATCTTTAATCTAAGTTGAGATTAAAAAGGCAAATAAGTGAAATAAAGCTTGGAAAAAGTCAGTGCAGCTTCACAGTGTGAGATTCGCGGAGCGATGTCAAGCACGCGGTGTCAATATTTAGCAACTTTCTATGTTGACCTTCTTGGTTTGAACTATGGACTCGCTGCAGGTTGGACAAGCGCAGCTATTCCTCTCCTTCAATCTTCTGAGACGCCTTTGAGTGCTTCAATATCTAATGAAGACGCAGCTTTGATTGGATCAGTGTTACCAATCGGTGCTATAGCTGGAAGTTTAGTTTTTGGATACGCGTCGAGCAAGTTTGGCAGAAAACGTTCAAGTTTCCTGTTGACGTTTCCGCAAATCATCGGCTGGCTTCTGATGTACTTTGCAGAAAACGCCACGTTACTGATTGCATTCAGATTTCTTGCTGGAATTTCCGCAGGCGGAATCTTCACTGTTGTTCCAGTTTACATTTCTGAGATATCGGAGGATCGGTGAGTGACAGTTCACTCGCTCAAAGGAGCTAAACTATCCATTAAAATGGAAAATTATTTCCCATTTGCAGCGTTCGTGGACTTCTCGGCTCGACTTTAATTCTTTTCTTCAGCCTGGGACTTTTGCTGACTTATGTTTTCGGAGCTTTCCTGCCTTATTTCCTCGTTCCATGGATGTCGATTCCCTTCTCGATTTTATTTTTGCTTGGCTTTTATTTCATGCCAGAAACTCCAGCGTTCCTAGCACAACGAGGTCGTCTTGAGGTGAATTGAATGAACGTTGAATTACTTGTTTAATCAACAGCTCTCAATAGGAAGCGGAGAGCTCTCTGAAATACTACCGCGGAGCACTGAAAATAAAAAACTCCGATAATCTGTGCTTAAAAATTGAGCTTGAGGCAATTATATCGTCAATGGAAACCAACCAATCGACAATCTCATGCAGTGATTTCAAAGGAAGCCATGCAAGGAAAGCTTTGACCTATGGAATTTTCCTGGTGGCTCTAAATCAGATTTGCGGCTGTTTCGCAATGCTCAATTTCACCGGAATGATTTTCAAAGAATCCGGATCAACGTTATCGCCCAACATTTCGTCAATCATAGTCGGAGTGATCCAGATCGTTGGAGGCATCATTTGCACGTTTTCCGTTGAAAAAGCCGGTCGCAAATCTCTGCTTGCTATTTCGTTATTCGGAATTACAATTGGCCTCGCAGTTTTCAGTTGCTTTACATTTGCTAGGTCGCGAGGCGTCATCCTGACGAGCTTCACCTGGATACCTTTGTTATCATTATCGTTTGTGACTTTCATCTCGAATCTCGGAATCCAATCGCTGCCCTTCCTCTACATTTCTGAAATCGTTCCGACAAACATCAAAAGCTTCACGATGACACTTTGTCTGTCAATTCATTATCTCTGCTCATCGCTCGTGCTTCAGGTAAAGCAGAAATATTTCCTTTCAAAGCTAAAACTTTCTTTCTTTCAGTATTTATTGGCTTCCATTGAACAATTCGGAATTCACGGGACCATGCTGCTGTTCGCAATAAATTCCCTAATTGGTGCACTCGTAGTCGTTCTATTCTTTCCGGAAACGAAAGGCAAAAGTTACGATGAAATTTCCAAGCTATTGAAGTGAAAATGGGAAGGAAATGCAAAGGTGCAAATGCTTCTACTAATTGCAAGTTTTAATTAGAGTCAATAAGGAATAAAACGTTCTCTCGAGTTCACCTAAAGCTTGATTTTCTTTGACTGTAGCTGCAAAGCTCTTTGTGTCGTGATAGGATTCCAAGTACTCGTTTAACGACTCGTTCTTCCAATCCTTTCAACGGATGTTCTCACTAATTAACAACAAAGATCCAAGTCAACCATCAACATGTGTTTACCAACCTCCGAACCCCTATCAGCTTCTTCTTTGTGAAACTATGAAATCGTTCATGTCACTGTAGAACTTTGCTCACAGAGAGCTGGAACTATTCAAACAGGCAATAACCTTTGATGTCTTGTTAAATTGCGCAGATAAAGGGAAAGAGTGCGAGAGGCGAACGAGCAAAAAGAACGAAGGATATTTTATTGTTGAAGTTTCGTTTGCTTGCTTGCAGAGGTTGAGTTGGCTATGAGCTCAACTCATGCATTAGTCAGGAGATTTTTCAAGATTTCGGCATCAATCCTTGCTTGGTTGTCGTACCTTCCTCTAGAGAAAACGATGAACAAAAGATTAAATCAACGTGTTTAAAATGTTAAGCGTCGTCATGTCATTTTAATGAAGTCGCTTCAGCATTTTTTCCTTGTCTTTTCCTCTATTCCTTCGCCCCATTGTTTCGTGCTGCTCATAAATGCAGCAATTTCGTTTCGTTTTTGTTACTGCTTGATGACAACGAACATGCACTTTCTGAATAACAGATAAGAGTGTCTTCCTATAGGAGTAAATCTGTCTGCAGGGCTCAATGACCCGCTTTGAAAAGGCTTAATTATTGTTTGTTTCCATGTCGAGAGTCGCCTTTGTGCATTTCGCTCTCAACATGTCTGGGAACTTAAATTCTTTAATTAATCCTTCATGCGAAACAGGATTCATTAGTCGCTGTGTTTGCTTACAAGCTTCGTCAAACGGAATGAAGGGAAAGTTTTATTAGACATCATGAACGGCTCTGCTTTTCTTGGAGCTACAAATTTCAATCCAAATCGCTAGAATAGTTCAAGATGCCCAAGACAGAAAAAACAACTTCCGGAGGGCAATGCCCGAGTTTATACAAGACGAAGTCTGCCTAGGAATTTAAACTGCACATCAAGAATTCCAAAGTTTCTGGATTGAGGAACTAAAGCCTTGTGAGATCCTAATTTATGGCTCAATTATGGTTCCGCATAGCAAGCTCGTAGTGGGAATGGCACATTTTTAACAGAAAGTCGGACAAGGACGAGAGAGTAACACTGTTTTAATTCAATTTGCGACACTATAATTTGAAAAGTATCGATTGAAGTTGAGCTCAACGCTTGAAAGACTTCGGAAGTCAAAGCCAAGTTGAACTACCGTGAATGCGAAAGCGGAAATTGTGTCAAGCACAAGCAGGGTTAAAGTAGAAAAGTTTTTTCACGTTCAGCTTTCCCGCGCTGGCATCGTCACATAAAATGTGACTATCAATTATTGTCACCTTCTTAATTCCCGCTCTAGCTCAGAAAGAAGCTTTTAAGTTTTATAGTGAACACTTTCGACAATTTATTTCCGTCACTTCACAAAGAAATTTTCTTTCTCGTTCTCCGTTTGATCGCGTGCTTCCAATCCTCATTCGAAGGAGAAAAGAGCACTCGCGCGGAATAGAAAAATGAAGCCAGGACGAGGGAGAGACATGATGTCGCTCCGTCGATATGGACCTCCAACGACTGTGACGAATGACTGTTGACTTTATCAAGTTCTTTGGTTTCAACTCTAGATGCTCACTGTTTAAATAATACTCAGTTGATTCGAAGCAAATCAAAATTGCCTTCAGCGTAGATTAGGGGAAGACAAAAGATTAAATACGTAGATAAAAGCTCGAATGATTTGAGTGGAATCTCATTCCAGTAGATCGCGACAAGTCAGAGGAAATGGATTCACGTTCCTTTCACCTAAATCTTGCGGAGTGGAAACTTAGTTGCACTCCGTGATTCTTGAACGCTCTAAGCTGGGAAAAATATGAGCTTGGTGTAGCTTGCAAAGTAGTAAAAGCATTGTTCACACATTAAAGCGTTGTCGTGATGTCAATCGCGTTATACGTTTTCCGATCGCTCATCCTGATTGAAACATAGCTCGAAAGTTTCGATTCGAAACCAATTACATGACATGTACATATAAGGTCGTCCTGGAATTTTCAATTCAAGCGAAACTGTCACTTCGGGAAGCTCCGCTAATAAAAGTTCCACTGCTTTTCACAGCGAGTTTTACCGGGAAGTGAAACAATTAATCTGTTGTTTTTAAATTTTAATTTGTCAAGTTGATTGACATCAGCTGTTCAGTTTAATTAAAAAGTTGATTACGTGCAATAACAATAGCTTCTCGTATTTTCCTCATTCTCTCGCCATGCGGATAAAATTCAAAGGCTTTTGTTTGAGTGCTCAGCTGAGCCACAAACGATTTCATTTTCTTCCTATCTTGAGTAGCGAACGAGAGGCTTCGGCCTTGAGCGAGAAGCTTTCTTTGCCTTCTTGCATAAAGATTTCTCGCCACACAAAAGTTCTTCTGTGCAGGAAATAGAAAATAGGTGGGTCAGTGCCTCGGGATTCATTTCTCAAGAGCGAGCTTTATGGCTCGATAGAGGAAATTAAAATCTGTTATTCGCTTTGCATAGGAAATGTGAAGAACTTTTCAGCATAGAAATTGACGGAACGATGAGAAAAGTTTTTTCGTTCTTTCTCTCTTTGACGGGCATCTGAATGAGGACGTCATGTTCTCATTTCTTGTGTTACTGATGCAAGTGATGCTTTGAGGGACAATCTTAAAGTGTCTGGAAAGTATGGAGCTCGTCTGAATCTTTTAACTTAAGGTTCAGCCAAGCGTGAGCTTAGAAAGTTTTGATTGCAATGAGCCGTTTACACTGAAGTTTGGGTCGGAAAAAATTAGTGTGGAACATTTTAGAAATTGAGAAATCAGCGCAAAGTTAGTCAGTAAGCTTAGATGGTGCAATCAAGCTCTAGTGGTTTTACGTTTACTCTTCTGGACATCGACTTGCTGCAGATGTTTTACGACTTCTGAGCTACATCAAACTGGATAAGGATCAAAATGTATGTCACTACGGCACCTGTAATCTGCAAAGCTCCCATTCAGCGAACATGTTCTCTTTCCTCTCGAAGTTCTGTCAACTCACCATGCTGAACAGCCCCAAATCAACATCAAACAAGCCATATGGAGTGAATTTAATCCGACGTTGTAAAAGTTGCAGGAGAAACATTTTTATCTGATGCACGACGGGGATGAAAAACATTTTCATGAACTTTTTGTGGGAAGCAAAGTGTGGAGCTTGAAGTGACAAAATTTACCTTGAATTTATCCCTCACATTGCTCGAATGCAATCCAAACTTATGCAAATGGTGGCCAATTCTCCTGGCCTAATCAAAGTCAAAGTCGACATCCGTTCAATTAGGAAAGTTTGTAGTTCAACTAACCTCATCGTTTGTAGCATGAATACAATAGCAAATGGAGTACAACTTGTACATGTAGATTGCGATCCACATGGCTGAACTCTCAATTTCATCACTTGCGGCGATTCTCTCCTCTTCGGGAGTCTCTGATGACAGGACTCTGCACACAGCAATATAATGATGATATTAAAAATTAACATTGAAGTAACTCACACGGAAAATTACAAGCACATTGTGACAAATTATATATGACAGTTAGGACACGAAATGTATTGTTATGTCAGTAATTTGATTCAGAGGAAAAATGAAAATCTAGACACTCGAGTGGACGAGCCGAACTTTCTCTTAGCACGAGCTGATTGATGTCGGCACTCAGCTTAATGGTCAAGACTTCTCCGAACAAATTTGTCAAACACTGAGGGAAGCGTGTTGACGACACAGAGCAGTCGGCTATCTACTTGACACAATATCTATGGCCAGTTCCAATTCACAGTTCAATTCTCACCTGATTATTTTCATCACTGAGTAATACAGCAGGGTTGTTAACGTGATAAACTGCACCGAAATTATTGCAATGATTTGAATTCCGTACGCTTTGCTAATTAAATCTGATATTTCGTGCAGCTTCGAATAAATAATTTGCATTGTTGAAAGTTGTTTCATATAATCAAAATTATTTTTCAGCGTGGCGCTTTTGAACTGCGCGTCAAAGTTGTCGGCGAATATTTTATTGGCTCGAACGTTTAGCAGGTTTTTAATGAAACTCCAACCGCTCATCGCCATTGATTTTAATTTCTCAGCGAAATTGGATTTCGAAGCACTGTCAGTCTTCCATCTGACCCGATCATTGATTTTCTTTGACCCGACGAGTTCGTTAATGAAAAATATTTTGCTCCTGATGCCGTTCATTCGGTCGTCGCTTTCATTATGACATTCAGAGCTCGCAAAGGAATCTAGGTTGCTTCGGTAGAAGTCAATCGATTCATTTATGATTTTCAGACGCTCTCGCACCAGCAGAAAATATGCGAAGAGGCGACACTCGACCATTGCTGTCGTTAGCATAGGAATTATACAAATGATCTGCAAAGCTTCCATTCAGCAAACTCTCGCCTTCCACTCGAAACTTTTCCAACTCACCATACACAAGTCATCGACAGTTACAGATCCTGCAATGTACATCAAGCAGTTCGATACCTCAGTAAACACGACGGCGCCGAATATCAAACTCGTTTGAATGATTATAAACCTAAAAAATAGAATTTGGGTTGCGACAGGATGGAGTAAGTAATTGCAAAACTTGTGACACTCCCTCTGCTCCAACCCCACCAAAATAAATTCGCATCTCACCTCAAAGTGTTTAAATTATTAATTTTAATTTTCAGCTGCTTCAAAAATGCGTCCTCGATTTCATCCAGCAGCAAATTGATATTGGCTATGTTCGTTTGTTGGAAATACCCGGTGAGAATGAGCGTCGCGTTCAGCAGCAAGCCACAATATTTGTTGTACCAGTCGATAAACACGGTCACCATTTTCGTTCTCGACATAGCGTTGTCATTCTGCATCACGTAGATTAAATGGAAACTCGAGTGCACGAGGAAGCCAGTCAGCGTCCATACGTTCCAGAAAGTGAAACTGTTCCACCTCGGCAGAATTTTTAACTTGAAAGCTGATTTGAAAGGCGACAGGAAAAAAAGCTTTGAAATGTTGTCGATTGAATTGAGAACTGAGCGTACGTGAAGTTGCGACATTTCGAACGCGATTGAATGGAGACTATTCGCATTCTCCCTTCGTTCTGATTTTATAAGGCGCCGAAGGGGAGCGAAGGTCTAAGCAAATCAAATTGTCAATTGAATCATGTTTACATAAGCATTGCGTTATGAAAATTAAGCAATTTTCTCCTTTGCTGCTTCATGAAGAAAATCATTTGCCTCTCATTGTCGAGCTCGCTGCGAAGTGATTTCATTCGAATATCTTTCGCTTGGTAACGAAGGCGCATTCTGATGTGTACAATGATTTTAAAAGTTAGCTGGAAAAAGAAGCTTCAGTCTTTATTTTTCTTTGCCTTCAGTCAGTTTAATTCAAATGAATAAATATGAGAAAATAATTGATCTGTGGCTGAAGCGTCTTTGACTTTGAAACAGTTCTGACACTTTATTATTTAAAGCTTTGTCTTAGCAACAGATGAGCTTTAAACAAGAACGATGAAAAGGATGATTTAAAATCTTTTTGATAATTCTTTGACAACTTGAGAGGATTTCAAATTACAAAATTATTTTTCGTCTTATTCACAAAGACGATGAAGAGTCTAAGAGGGTGACGTTGCCTCCCGGAAGCGAGCACATTTTAATTTTATGAAATACCTTTCGTTGGCAGTACAAATTGTTCTACCGTTTACTTAGCAAAAGAAAAGTTTTGAAAAAAGAATGCTGAGTTTTTCGTAGCTGAAGAAATTTAAGATCTTGAATGATGAAGTTGCCAACGTTGCAACGCAACCATCCAACTCCGATGCATCTCTTTACTGTCAGTATAACACTGAGGAAATCTCCAGAATGCTTTGCTACAAAGTTTTCTTTTTATTTCTTGAGAAAAAGGCTTAACGAAAAATACCTTAACAGCTTTCAACACAGAATTCTGCAACTTCAATTTATGAATTCTTCACAAGTTGTGTTTTTCCGAGGCCAACAGAGATTCTCAAACCGAAAGCTTCCTCTCTTCGCCATGAAAGCTCTCTCGATTTTCCTCGCAGGACGAAATGTTAAAAAGAATAAAATGTGTGGGAACCCCATCAGTTTCTCGGTGGCCACGGCGAGTGAAACATCGAAGTTAGAACTCTTGCGCTAAGAAAATAAATGTGTGAACTCTCTGAAGTGCATTCCCACTGCATAGTCTCGGATTAACTTGGATTAAAGCTCAAAGGATTACAAAGAATTTGTGTGTGAAAGAACGGACTTACCATGCTGAGATGATAATATGATACAAACTGCATAAGAAAATCCCGTCAATTCTGCAGTAGCGATGCAAGTGAATATGAAGAGTTGCATGAAAATTTTCTTTTTGAAGTGTAATTAAAAGATGCAGTTCCACATATGGGGAATAATTTTGCTAATGAAAATAAATCTCAGAAGTGCAACGAACGCCAAGATGGGTTAGTATTGTTCGCGAGCACAACATCAAGCCATTCAAGACACTTGATCACAGTTTAAGTGAGGATTAAAAAGGCATTAATCAAGAAGCTTTATGATGATCCACGTAATAAATTTACACGATGGAAAAACAAAGCTCATTTGTAAGGCAAATGAGCAACGTGTGAATTAAGGTGCAGAAGAATTTGTTGTTGCTATGGCAGCAATTGACAATTTAAATAAGTATCGGAGCAGTTCATTTATAATCCGATTACACAGTAGCTGGAAACTACATACTAGAGTTAATAGAGTGGAAAATATAATGCGATGGATACAATGCACAATTCACTCAGTTATACACAATAAGAGGAGCAAAAAGAACAAAGTGTTTGAGCGATCCAGTTGCCAAGATATTGGAAAACAATTGAGAGCTCTCAATTTACCTTCCTGTGACTGCACTTTAAACAAGATTGATTTCTCTACAAAGCTTAAGGGACAAGAGCCATTTGGACAAGAGCGTTTGTCTTATGATGCCGAAACCCTTGCAGCATTGTTCATCATTTTGCAGATGAACTGAGAAGATCAGAGGCGGTTTTGATGTCGGATATTGGCAATTTCCTTTAGTTCCTAGAAGTTTTGAGCTTTTAAAATATTGTTTTCAATAACAAGCTTCCTCGAATTATTCACGAAAATACTTCAAGTTGAAGAAGACATTCAAAAGAACTCCAACAGTAAGTGATTCAATCCGATACAATCGGATTACTTTCAAAGACCTGTTTCCTGAACAGAGCTTTTATGTTCACTCGAGAGAACCTCAAATGATATTTTGAACAAACATTTGCTGTTTGACTATTCATTTATAAGCAGGAACGAACATTCGACGCTGCAAATATTGAACTAGAGCTATTAACGAAGATAAACAATTGATTTATCCGGACCGATGACTCAATTTCTCTGTCAAAGCTGCCGAGTTTCGATTATCGAGGCAAATCTTTGTTGAAGGAAATACGTTTCGACATTAATTCTTTGCTCATCCTCAGTCAAAGTTTGACGTTTACTCGATAATTGGTTCACTAATTTTAGGGGTGGAAAATTGGAATCGAATTAGTTTCCTTGTTTAACGGAGCGAAAGGTTGAAGGTTTTAGGACCGGAAAGAACTCAAAAGCCATGGCTGTCTTTAATATCTCAAAGAAACTCATGCTTCTCTGACCTAATGTCTATTCAAACGTCTCTGTTTCTTCAACTCGACATCCGAAACCTTTTGTCGATCGAGCATAGTTTGAACTTCGAGTTGAGCAACAATTTCAATTCCGATCTCTATTCAAACTACTGTGAGTCTCCGACAACGAAGCAAATCTTTGATGAGGTAGCACGAGTATTTTAATTCCTTTCCGCTACCACTTGCTAACAAACTCAATCTAATCAAGGAGGAACTTTGTTTCAAAGAGAGCACGTAGCGAAGTAAACTCGAAGCAATCAAAAGCAAAGCAATTTCAATTAGAACTTATGATGTTTGAGAGCTTGTCGAGGTTTGCTTTGAGGTTTCTGGCGAATTCGTAACAACATTTCTAATCTGACTGAGCTCACGAATCTTCCACCCTCGCAAAACAAACAGCTGAAGAATTTTGGAGCAAACGCAACCATAACTGAACGACTGATTTATGGAAATTCCATAAAATGTTGTCATCTTCGTGATCCTCGGTGTCATGATGTTATCTCTCTTCTCACCGAAGCTCCTTTCTCAGATCCATATCACGCGTACCGAAACTTGGAAACAAGCAGCCTTCACGATAGCAACAACATAAATCAAAACTTCTCATCGCAGCCGTATTTTGATTTCTCCGTCCCTCGGAACGTAACGACGCGCGTAGGACAAACAGCATTTCTGAACTGTCGTGTCGAGCAGCTCGGTGATAAATTGGTGAGCTTTCCCGTCTCCTCCGACTCATCACACGATAAGCATCACGTTATGAGCTCGAACGATATTTTTCAATTTACCTGAGCTCACTCGAGAGATTATCTATCGATGCCATAAACACGGAGAAGTGGGAATCATATTTTCTTTCTTCTTCTCTCTTCGTTCTTCAGGTGAGCTTCATCAGGAAAAGAGACCTTCATATATTAAGGTGAACACATTTATTTGCAATCGCTCCAACTTCAACTCACTTCTCCTCTCTCTCCTTAAAGCGCTGGGCTATCAACTTACACATCAGACGAGAGATTTCAGGTAAACTTATCAACTGCGTTTCTTTTCCTTTTCTGTTTGATCCCTTCGTCTTTCGAAGCTCAAAGTTTTGACATGTTTCATGGGGTTGCTTAGTGTTCAGGACACGCCGCCCCTTTCATAGCCTTTCATGTTTACCGTCCTCTCATTTCAAACAAATCAAAGTGCTGGTTTCATGTGAGAACGAACGATCCGATTGATGAGAATCACTTTCTCAATCACGTTCGTCTACTTTACTTTGAAAGCTTTGAATCCACTTGCCAGTGATTTGGAAAATCTAAAAGTGTTTGCCTTTCGGTGGTGGGCAGGCCACACAATCCTTAACGAAGCTCGGCAAACTCGAGAGAGTCTTCTGTGAAACTTTGAATCAAGAGTCTCTTTTCTGAGACGCCAAAGTTTTCCCAAGCATCTCAACGTTACTGAGGGAAATGGAAAATGATTGAGAAAATAAAAAGTTTACAGCTTTCGTACCTTCGAAAGTTTTGAGTTTCAATTTCACAACTGGAGGTGAATCCAAGTCGTCAAGGGTAAAAATTCGAAGAAATGGCAATAGATCTTCAATTTGAAATTGATAAAGTTGGATAAATCGTGAAGCTCCCGGATTTTCTACCGTGAAAACCACTCGAGGTTCACCCAACGGAAGGGTCGATGTTGATTAAAGAGATTTTGTTTTCAAACTTTTCAATTTACGCCTTAACATGAACAGCAACAGGGGATAAGATTTATGTGAGCAAGCACGCTCGTACTCGTTCGATGGGTGCTCCATCATATCCCGAACGATGATGATTTATTGGGAATCCTTGTGTCCATAATCTGAATAGAAATTCATAAACACAAAATCGTATTTATATTTATTTGCCTTCCCCCTTTCTCTCTCGTCTCGTCACAGATAGTGGAGCATGAACCGTCCGAGAATTGGACCCTTCAAATAAAGTTTGCACAGCTTCGTGATAGCGGCATATATGAGTGTCAAGTAAGAAGAAGGAGGCAAACTCATAAATCAATTGGATGACTCGTGCCTTTCTTTTCATAAATTTAGGTCTCGACAGAGCCAAAAATGTCTTTAGCTTATCGGCTTAATGTAGTAGGTAAGGAAGCGCAAAGACTTAGCTGGGATATCGCGCGTGACGCGCTTTAGTCTCAGTTTCGTCATCCGATAACAAAATTTGGGTCAATTAATCAAAGAGCTTAATGAAATTTATGATAGACATCGTTTAATTATTTGATAACATTGTTAATTGTGAATTATTAGCGAACCCATCTCGTTATCATCAAGAACTATAATTCCTGGTGTTGGCGGCTTCGTAATCACCGTGAATAAATGAGCACCATTAGCATTCTAGTTCCAGGGAACTTGGAGTATTTGCTACAGCATTCCTCGAGCTCTAGCTGAGCCTCCAAAGGCACTTTCACTCTCCAAACTTTCGCACGTGCTCTGTTCTAGTGAAGGCTTTTAAAAAACGATTCAAAACCATAAATTTTCACCTGCTTTGAATAAGCAAATCAAGATTTATGGTGATTTTACCCATCGCTAAATGAGTTTTTGCCACTCTATTCAATGCGATGAATTTGCTCATTAATTAAGCGCTTGATGAGAAGAGAAGAGATTAATTCGCAAACCAACGCGCCACGAGAAAGTTAAACAAATTATTTATCGTTCGTTCTTATCTAATGAAATTATTTCGACTTCTTTTTTCGCTCCCGCACGTTCAACAGAAGCCAAAGCAATAATTTTAGGGCAGAGTGATTTATATGTGAAGATGGGAAGTAAAGTAACTCTAACATGTGTGATTCCGGGCCAAGGACCACACGATTTGGGAACGATATCTTGGTACCGAGGTGTGTATTGAGAGATGAATCTCGTCCATGAATCTTTTCACTCTGCAAATTTCCTGAATGTAAATTCTCCCAAATTTTCTCTCAAAAGGTTCCATGCGGATCAATCAAACTCAACTTAATGACTTGGCATTATCGTATCCGCTCCGAGTTTCAGTTGATGTTAAATGGACTGAAGCTTTAACCTCGAGGTAAAATAAGAAGATTATGTGCTAACATTTTAAGAACTCAAGAGATTTGTTCTCGCTGCATTTCGTCAACAGATTAAAAATTCTGAACGCTCGTCTCTCGGACTCGGGCAACTACAGGTGAAATCATAATTCTTCTTTGAAGCATTTTTGAAATTCCTGTTCTTTTTCAACTACAGCTGCGTTCCAACGATGGGCGAACCCAGCAGCGTTATGGTGCATGTAATCAATGGTATGTATCGTCAAGGGACAACATTTTTAATCCTGGATTGAAACTTGTTATGAATGCTTGATCCAGGCGAACACCCACAGGCGATGCAAAAATCGAGCAGCTTTAAAAGCCATCACAGCAACGACTACTTCGTAGCGACGTGCATTTCGTTGGCTTTAGTTCTCATGAAATTGTCATCACAACCGAAGCATTATTAGATGAGAAAGCTATGAGCGTGAAACCCAATCGATTTCGTTACGAGCGACTCCTTGTAGAAAGCCATGTTCATGTAAAAATTAAATTCAATTGAATTGCGAGCGAAGAAAATTTGTCAAAATTTCCATACGAATCGAAAATTTAATTTTAATTGAAATGAGAAACTTTTGAAGAAACCTTTTTGTATTATTGTAGAGACGAGACCCTGTAAATAAATAAGAAGAAATAAATTTGTTCGAAACCCACGCAGCCATTTGGACGAGATCAGGTTGAACGATGAGAGTTTGAAAAGCTTTTTCAGGTTTAGAATTTTGATGGAAATCAATGACGGCACTTTCTCCGGTCTGAAACGTAAACTTTCTACGATATCGATGGGGAGAAATTTCAACGCGGGCACGTGCATCAATCAAGTCACAGCGGAAGCTCAGCATGAGCTTTCGGAAACTCCCATCGACACCTGCTCGCCAACTTAATCACGTCGCCAACTGAAAGCAGGAAAAGATTTTTACGGCCTCTTAAAAAACAAATATTGCACGTTCCCGCTCTCCTAATTCTCTTGCGAAACTACCGAAACATTTATTCATGAGATTCCGCTTCCCGAAAGTTATTTCCAATATAAGCTCCTGTTCGGTCGTCCCCGACGCTCTCGAGACGCAAATATTTGCAGCAATATAAATGTTTATGGAGAGAAAGCCGTAAAAAATTTATGACGCACCAAAACGCTCATGATTTTATCAAGTTACGAGACCGGGAAAACCTTTTTTCGCCTCTCCCACGATCGACGGAGCCGAGTGATGACAAACAGAAATCATAGATTCGAATGTTGTTAAAAGGGACTCCTTGCCACTGCTAACGTTTAATAAAGACGGAATACTGTCGACTCTCGATCGTTTAAGTTGCCGCAAATAAATTTTATTGCATGCTTGAGTTTGAATTTTTACTCCAGCTGTTGTCGTCTGGTTTTGATGAGACAACAGTAAGCTTAAACGTTTATGATGAAGCAAGACGGAAAACTTTTGAAATGAAGAAATCTCGAGTCGTAAAAAAGTTTCACAATTGAGTGATAAAGCAATGGCGCAATTGTTTATATGCGAAATAGAAAAGTTCTGATGCGAATAAGCGACTTGACTGGCTCTGCTCACCCGTAATTTGATTTGCATGCGACGGGCGCGTCGCTAGTTTAATAACGTTTAAGTCTCTCGAGATTGGAGAATAAAAGTCTCGCAGCTGCGTTTCCACAGCCGAGTTGTTTTAATAGGAAATCTGCTTAAAATTTCATGGGAGAATTTCTCAAAGTTCTTTCCTCTCAAAGCTCGACGAGTAATCAACTTCGCGTGTATCTTCGAATCTCAGAAACAAAACGAGGAAGAGAGATCGCAAATATTTAACTTTATCTGACAGAGAGATAACAGAGATCTATTTGTCTTTGTGTCTTCCTCAAGTGAGGCACTCGAATTGGCGCACAAACGGGACTTGAAACTCTGCGACGCCTCATCACTTTCATTCAGCGCCAAGATTTGTTTTGCGCTCACCCTAACATAAATTCGCCCCATGACATGTTAACCTGCTGTAAAAATTAACTTTTGATGTCAAGCTCTCAGTCGAACTCACGATCTCAAACGGTGCTTATGGACATTAACATAAGAGATGTGGAAAAGAAAGGCGGGGTGGGGAGCCAAGTCTACACGACGCTGTGCGTCAATTTGCTGACTGTAAGGTTGAAATCATGATAATTTGATGGGGTGGAATAAAAAATGCGAGGTCCATTGTCAAAATGAGCTTGTAACGTGCTGTGTGCGAGGTCGATTCGCTTCAGGGGAGACGGTAGTTGGCACTAGTGAATTATGCAAATTGTTTCAATCCAATTTCTCGGAGATTGTCACAATGTTTCGGGGAATAAATTTCCAATTTTAAACCTGACACTTCCTCTTCCCTTCCCTTCGAAGGCTTCATACGGCGCTTCCATCGGATGGCTGTCACCGACTCTAGAATTGTTAAAAGGCCAAAACAGCCCACTGCCTTCTGGACCCATTTCAATCCAAGGTCTTTTCCTTACAAGAAAATTGAATTAGGTCGAAGACAATTAGTTGCTAATTAAATTCCAGAAGCGTCGGTCATCGGATCATCGAGCTGTATTGGCGGTTTCATTTCATCATGTCTCTACGGATGGGTAAAATTTATTAGCGCCGTCCGCTGAGTCGTTAAGTTTTATAACTCTCCGATGTTTATCGATTTTCAATTTGAGCAGATTGCCGAGAAGTACGGCAGGAAAGTCTCGCTCATCACGCTGGCGATTCCGCAAATGATCGGCTGGATTTTAATTTACTTCGCTCAGAATCCTTACTATCTTGTCGTGGCACGATTCCTGGCGGGCTTTGCAGGTGGAGGTAAGAAAGCCTTTGACAAAGTTATATCAACTCAAAAGGTGAAAAATGAGAAACGTGTTGGGCGAGACATGCTTTGGTGAAGCGCTTCGTCGCTCCTAAGTGTCATTCCACTGATCCAACTCTAATCCGGCTCACGCGCCATGAATGATGTGAGAAAATTTCTCTCGAACATGATATGGGACGAAAGTGCTGAACACGTGCAATTCAATTTTCGTCGATTTGAGGCTTTAAACGTAGGCCAAGCTGTGACCTATTTTCCGGAATCTCTCAGGCATTTTCATCGTGATTCCATTGTTTATCACGGAGATAGCTGAAGACAGGTGAGCGATGGCAGACGCATAACCATCCTTTAATCACTTTATGAGATGCTTGCCTCCAAATGACTTTTGTGTTTTATTTGCGGCTTTCTCTTCTTTTTCATTGTGCCAACAGAATTCGAGGCCGTCTTGGAACGCTCTTGATTTTCACGATGAGCTCAGGCGTACTCATCGGATATGTAGTCGGTGATATGTTCGACTTCGCCACAACGCCACTGTGCCTCCTAATGATTACCAATATCTTTCTCGCTGGCGTCATTATCATTCACGACTCGCCCATGTATCTTTTGAGGAAAAGCCGCTTCAGAGTAAGCAACGGAATGATGAAATTCCTCAGAGTAATGAATTTGTTAGACGAATTATGAGCAGTGTGAGTCTGCCTGCGTCGTACAGCGAAGCCTCAGTGACTGAGAAGAGATAAGAGCTCGTTGGTAATCTGTTAAGATGCGAAAACACTCCGAAGTTTCAGACGCGTAACCCAACACCAAGCAGACTACTCACGAGCTCTTTGGAAGTTTAGCTAACTAGTTTTCCTTCACTCAATTGATTTCTTTGTTTTGTCTTCTTACAATGCCATCTCATCACTTTTCTCGAGAATAGCGTGCGGAGAACGCGTTGAAATTCTATCGCGGCTTCAGCAGCGAGGAAGGAGAGATGAACAGTAAATTGAAAGTCGAATATGACAACATGACGTGCATGATAAAGATGGCAAACTGCGACTCGTCAAGAGGAAGAATTACGATCGGAGACTTTCGTAAGATTGCGCCATAAAACTAAAAGCTCTTCAATTAGGAATTAATCGTCACGACATTAATTCCAGTGACAAAAGCAGCAAAAAAATCACTTCTCATCGGACTCGCATTAATGTGCTTAGGTTTGTTGGCTTCGAGCATGTTCTGGGCTGGTGGTTTGAGGGTGCGAGTGAAAATTTGACTCGCTTTCATCCACTTAAACTCTCATTCCCCAACCCGCAACAACAAGCCTCGAGCGTTCCCCTAAAACATCGAAACAGTGCGAGCAATTCACGCTGCTTTATCGCTTTCGCAGACCTGCTAAGCGGGGTCTACATTCTGTTGAGCTACGCGTCGATGATTTTCGACGAGGCTGGCTCATCGTTGTCCCCAAACACTTCAGCAATTATCATCGGCAGCATTCAGCTCGTGGGCGTTTATGTTTCAACGGTCTTTGTTGATCGGGCTGGTCGAAAAATACTAATGGTCTCGTCCGCCTTTGGATGCGCTCTGGGCTTGGCACTGATTGCCGCTTATGACTTTTCAAAGCATCACGGAGTCAATGTATCGGAGTACAATTGGATTCCGCTCGCTAGCTTCTCCTTTGTAATTTTCGTGGCGAATCTGGGTGAGACGCGAGTCTGGTTTCCTCGCTCATGTGACTGACAATTTTTTCCAGGTGTGACATCTTTGCCTTTCCTCGTGCTGACGGAAGTGTCGCCGCTTAAAATTAAGGATGTCGTTTACTCGCTGAATTTGTCTATCTCTTGGCTCCTGGCGTTCCTTGAGCTGCAGGTCATTATCACTCTCTGCGCGATAAAAATCTCATTCAAGTTTTTTAATTGAACTTTTCCCTCGTCAGTTCTTCCCATGGAGCGTCGCTCTTCTTGGTCTGTATGGAACGATGTTTATCTTAGCATGTTTATGTTTTGCCGGAGCCATTTTCATAATCGTCTGCGTACCAGAAACTAAGAACAGGAGCATCGAGGAGATACAAGAACTTATGGCGAAGTGAATGAACGTCCTTTTAAAATTCTCGTAAAATTAAATTGTTCGCCGACAGCGAAGGAAACGGCCGGAAAAAAGAGAGAAAACGAAATTTATTGACTGCATCTTCACTCGCTCGTTTGCCGTTTCAATTTCCAGCCTGTTAATTGAGATTGTTGAGCTTAATCATTAAACGAACGACTCTCGAGACTCTACGGAGACAATTTTAATTTTCCCTCTGAGGGGGAAAGAATTTGATAAGCGCCTCGCTCATGACATAATTTACGCTACAAACACGCTCGTTAATGAACTTCAAGCGTTAGTCGTGTTATCTTTCCACATGAGACATTTTTTCAGCAGTTAACGTCGTCGCTCTACTCCCCCTGCCAACATTTGTGAACCTACACCGAACCTAAGAGGACCTGGAAAAGAAGAAATGAAATAAAATTTACGAAAAGATCTGCAGAAAAATTATTCTTCTTTTGTAGTGAACGTGGGGTTCATCACTATCGAAGGGATTTGCCGGAGTGTGGACGATGTTTATTATAAAGTTAAAATACTCAGTGATGATTCTTCCAAATGTAGGACTTTTATTCATCAAAATGTTTCGATCTTGTACGATCTCTCGGTGTTTCTTCAGGCTACAAATTGTCTTGTAACTCACAGTCACCTAATCTCTGAACCTTTCCAGCCTTCGAATTGATCGCTTTCCAGCTCTCGAACTAATCACGCAAACACTCCAAACTTGTTTCCAATAAAAGTTGATATAGGAAAAAGAAACATATCCGCGCTCTGCGTGATAAAATCAATATGAGAAGAAAAAATGTAGAGCCTCAAGCTCAGAAGTTGTCATAACTTATGTTATTTCATCGCATGATTGATAACATTTGTCCCAAAGCGAGACACAAGTTCAGCGACTTCAAATGCTCGAGAATTTTCAACGTCGTCGAGTGCAATATCAGCAAGTTTCACTAAACGGGTCACTACTGATACTCTACTGAGAAATCGCACGCGGTATTGCATCTCGCATGAACACAAACCAACAAGATTGCCCAGCCATGTGTGGTTTTTCTCACAATGCACTTTTCTTCGGCGAACTCTTTCAGCGCTAAGAATTAACAATTGCACAACAATGTGTTCACAACTCGGTAATTATTGGGGAAACTACACAGGCAAGCAAACAATATGATAATGAGAAGCGAGCCCGCATTTTGTCATATATCATGACTTTTAATTTCGTTTGTAGTTCCGAAGGGTTCAGACGTGCGAGCCGCGAACTTTGAGTCAGTGAAACTGTTTTGAATTTGGTGGAAATGAAACTCGAAATTGTGATGTTTGTGATTGGTCTGGGGATTGTCGAAGCGCAGTTGGATTTGCCAGTTGCCAAAAGCACCAGCAGACCTCGGGATAGTGATGAAGGTCCAGAGGTTTTAGTTCTGCCGAACAGTTACACGGATGAAAAAGAAGATAAAGAGGAGAAAAGCGACTCGAGCTACAGATTCGACAGCGATCGAAGTCAAAGATTTGGTTCGAAATGGAAGAGTGTGAAGTGCTTCGAGTGTTTTAATGGCTTGTTATTCCAGGTCCACCGTACGACAGCAACGAGAACGACGACTATCGATCAAACCAGCAGCGGGATGATGGACGATTTAACCGCCCCGTCGATAATAACCGGGATAATTTCAGATCTCCGCCCAACGACGACATTTACAACTCTCGCAATCGTAACGAAGATTTCAATCTGAGGAATCAACAAGTCAGTAAACTTCAAGCTCCCTTAACAGACTAATTTTGATGAATCTTCTCACAAGTTTCCACAGCAGTTCCCGAAAATCAACCCGGACAACAACGATCGATTCAACGGTGGTGTTAACGCCAACAATCGCTTCGCAGGAGTCAATGCGAACAACCGTTTTGAAGATGGAAATGTTAATGGAAGGTACGGTGATCAGAATAACAGGTACGGCGACCCCAACAACAGATTTGGTGACCCCAACAACAGATTTGGCGACCCCAACAACAGATACAGTGATCCAAACAACAGATATGGCGATCCAAATATCAACGGCTACCTCATTAACAACAATGATTTCAACAACCAAAATCCCTACGACGCCGAGTACGAGCGGAAGCTTCGAGTTGAAACTGAGAAACTTCGCCAGTTTCTGCTGGAAATCGACAAGAAGAACTCGGCCGAGTGCACGTTGAATGTCGCAGCCCAATGGAATTTCGAGACAAATGTGAATGAAGTCTCTCAACTTGAAGCGGTGAGCAAGATTTTCCCAAGACGTTTGACATTGACCTAAAGCGAAGAAAATTATCGCTGGTGGGAACTGCCGCCGTTGGCTGAACTGCAAGCATTGTTGGCTCTCTGTGAATTATTCAACCACTTGTGGCTGCGATTGTTCACGCTGCACTGATTTAATAACTTTGCGCTTGCAATTTCAGCTGAACGCGCAGCAGCGATACTCGGACTACATGCGTTCGATTTGGGATCAAATCAAGACCATCGATCAAAATTCAATTTACGATGAAAAGGTTTATCGACAAATCAAACTTCTGGCTTCGATTGGACCGTCAGCGCTTCCTCCAGATCAATTAGATCGCTATAATCGGATTATCAACGACATGCTTGCTATTTACAACAGCGCGACGATTTGCGGGTACGAGCAGCCGTTTCAATGTTCATTACGACTTCAACCGCAACTGAGAGAAGTGAGTTGAGTGACGATTCCAAGCAATCAATAATGACAACTTCTAGATAATGGCAAAAAGCAGAGACTGGGATGAGCTTACTTGGGTTTGGACTGAGTGGAGACGGAAGTCCGGTCGACCGATGCGAGATTTGTTCGAGCAACTCGCCGATTTGACGAATGAAGCCGCCAAGTACAACAGTGAGTGGTGGTCTCATCTCTGTCATTATTATTTATCATAACAGATTGACAGATTATAGCAACGCTGCCGACTATTGGTCGTTCCCGTTCGATTCGCTCAACTTTCGCTACGAGATGGAAAATGTTTGGCAAGAGATTCTTCCGCTCTACGAAATGATTCATGCTTATGTACGGCGAAAGCTTCGAGAGCTTTACGGGCCCGATAGAATTAATCGGAACGCTCCCCTCCCAGCGCACATCTTAGGAAATATGTACGGGCAAAGCTGGAACATCTTGGACATTACAATCCCTTATCCCGGTCGCTCCAACTTGGACGTGACGCCAGCGATGCGAGCTCAAGGCTTCACGCCACTCGTAATGTTCCAGCTCGGTGAAGAATTCTTCACATCGATGAATATGTCAGCAATGCCGCCAGAGTTCTGGGCGCAGTCGATCTTCGAGGAGCCAGTTGATCGCCCTGTGCTGTGCCAGCCATCAGCTTGGGACTTCTGCAATGGAATCGATTATCGGTAAATTGAGACTCGTCGAAAGTCATTGAACCCATTAGTCAACTTTCATGTTCGAACAGAATCAAAATGTGCACCGACGTGACTCACAAAGATTTCATCACTGTTCACCACGAGTTGGCTCACGTCCAATACTTTTTGAACTATCGCAACAATCCCAAAGTGTTTCGCGACGGTGCGAACCCCGGTAAGCTTTTGTCGTTTTCTTAGTTCAGTTTGAAAATATCGTAAAGCTCGATGGTTATTTCTGTTGACACTTCAAGTAAGATGAGCTTATAGAACGATAATCATTTTCCTTACATGGCTTCCAGGCTTTCATGACGCAATAGGAGATGCAATCAGCCTATCAATTACGCCAAAGCACCTACAAGGCCTTGGGCTCATACAGAAGTCAGTTGATGACACTGCGCACGATATAAACTTTTTGTTCTCAATGGCAATGGACAAAGTGAGCGAATCATATAAAGTTTTATTATTATGCACTAATCAGTCATAAAAACGACGCTTAGGTGGTTTTCCTTCCGTACGCGCTGGCTCTCGAGCAGTGGAGGTTCGACGTCTTCAGCAAAAAAGTCCGAAAGGAACAATTTAACTGTCACTGGTGGCTCTTAAGGTAAGAATTCTTATTCAATCCAAACAGTTTTATAATGAATTTAGCTTTGTTTGTCGATACTTTGACGCTTGTTTTGAATTAATTTTTCAGGGAGCAATACGGAGGCATCAAAGTGAGTACCATTTTCATTTTTAAAACATATCGACTTCATCGTTTTGATCGTCGAAGTTATTTGAAGAAACGTAAATTCAAAGCATGTTGTTGATTCATTTCAAGCCGCCTGTTCTCCGGTCCGAGTTGGATTTCGATCCTGGGGCGAAGTACCACGTGGCAGCAAACGTTCCATACATGAAGTGAGTGGGATTTCGAGAGCCATCTAGAGATTTAATCAGAAGTTTTCAAGAAGAGTTGAACAGACGAAGTTTATGGGAAAAATTTCTTTTGTCTTTCTCAGGTATTTCTTCGCAGCCGTCTTCCAGTTTCAGCTTCACAGGGCGATGTGTATCGCATCCGGAGAGTTCGATCCAACAAATCCGTCGAAGCCATTGCACAAGTGCAGCATATATCGACACCCGGAAGCCGGGAACATGTTAAAGTCGGTGCAGCTTGTGGACTTTTTGAACTAGAACTGATTTATTTCTTCCTAGAAAACTTATGTCAAAGGGCGCTTCGCAGCCTTGGCTCCAAACTATGCAGGAAGTGATGGGGGAAGGTCGCTTGGATGGCTCAGCAATTCGAGAGTATTTTAAACCTTTAGAAGAGTGGCTGCGTAACGAAAACCTCAGAAATCAAGAGTTCGTGGGATGGAATTACGACGGAGATTACTGCAAGAAAAGGTGAGAAGCCCACAAAGAGAAAATCACTTAAATTGACTGAAATGATTTTCCAGCATCGAAACAGCAAACCTCCAAGTCTTTGGGGGTTTTTACAACGACGCGTGGCAAACTCAAAATAACTTGAAGGTTCTCATCGTGTCAGCCATTCTTGCTGTCAAGCTTTCCACCTGCGCTTGATTCTTTACAAACAAATTAGGTTTAATAAATTGTTTTGATCTTTCATGCAACCACAGAAGATATCAATTCGTATCCTCCATTTAGTTGATAGATTTCAAAAGAGTGTAGAACGAATAGGTTGACTGTAAAGTCTATAAAATTAAAGCCAGTAAAAGCGAAGCATAAAGTATTCGCAAAAATGTTCCTCATTACCGTTTGCAAGGTTTCCATGTTTACTTGAGCGAAAATCCCGTTGAATCCGCGCAATCTCTGAGCCCAAATGAGGGTCATTAATATTTGTTTACGCTGCCTAATCTCCATCGAATACCAGTTAACATCATAGGCAGCAGCGATTAACATTTCGACCCTCTCATTGAGGCGATGTCCCATGCGACAGGAAATGAGAAGTTGAGATAAAGCCAGTTGAATGATTGAGCCGATGGCTGATCCGAGAGGATTCAAAGTCATCGTGTAGATTGCGAGGCAGAACATCGAAGAGAGAACAGAAAACTCTATGAGGAAAACGAACTTCAACAGCTTTTCCTGCTTGTTTTTGAAGTTTAAAGCATCCAAAGCGTGGTCGACAGCCTTGATCACATCTGTCAGACTTGTAATATCTTTCAGCTCGTTGATGATTACTTCCAAGTTCAAGCAGCATTGATTCATCATAATCCAGGTCAGTGTGAAGAAAACTAAAGAACAAGGAACAGTGACCAAGCCAATTGAGACGTGGTAAATGTAGTTGAACAGCCAATTGAGTTGACTTTCCTCGATTGGCAGGTAGACGATGTACATTTTGAGTGGCAGGCTGTTCTCGTTCATTGGAAAAAACAGAACGCTCAAAAGAACGCAGCACACTCCGAGCATCGTCGGTAGAATGAATAAACAAGAAGCAAGAAATTCTTGTTAGCAATAGCGGTAGACTAAGCTTCCATGCTGGCTCGACGCGGCGAATAAACTTCTGCAAATGAAAGCTCAGACTTAATAGTTTTTCTTCTTACTCAGACGTTACCTTTCATTAATCATTTGTTTGACAATCGATAAAACTCGTTCGCTCTGAAGCAACATAAAAGTCACGTAGATTGTGCCACGCGTCGCTCCAACTTGAATAGAAAAAATGTTCAAAAATTCTGAGCTCTCTTTGTCAAACGTACGGAAATTTGCCACAATCTCAACGACTCCGGTAAGTTCCGAACTTTTGTGCTTCTCGACTGCAAAAGTTGCAATCACCGGCAACATGCTCCAGTGAACCAACAAGACGATAAACAGAAATCTAAGGAAATTAAAATTAGCTAAACATAAATTTCAACACTTCAGAGCCAACAGATTTCTAAGCCTACGAATTCCAATGTAGTCGTTATGCGAATCTAAAACTTTTACTGCAAATTTAAACAGAGCAGAAATACGATCGAAATAAAGTTTTGGATCTCGTTCCATGATCTTGCGTTAGGGAAGTCTTAGCACAAATGAGTTTTATTTTAATGAATAGATTGTCGTTCGTCCGAATAAGTTATGCAATCGTTATGAGAACTTTATGGTTTATTCTAATATTTACCAGCAAGCGTTGTATAGAAACGCGCTCAGTAAACAAAATATAACTTTGTTATGCTGAAAGCTTGCAGCGGAAACGGAGAGCAAAGGATATAAAATCCACGAGAGGGTTCGCGGAAAACTGAGAGCTTCCAGCTTGTGAATTTGTACAGAGTTTTTGTAAAAATAGCAAAAGCTTTGGCAGCTTTAAAAGCTACTTGTGGTCTTCAAGCAACGAATGCCCTTGACACAGACAGTCACTTAATCTCCGAACCTTTTATGCTCTCGAAATATATGAGCAAACACTCCAGGCTTGTTTCCAAGTGTCCAACGAAAATCGAGACACACATTGGGCTAAGAAGAGAGAAAAAGTTCCAGCGTTTAGTGCAACTCATGCCGCCAACGGTTTGAGAGTCTTTTCGCAGCGTCGCATTATCGATTTCTTAGTGTAAGCTCAGCAGGCACCGGAATAATTCTCGAGGCTTGATGAAAGTTTGATAAAACTTCTCTAATAAATCTAATGAAGCGAGAAGTTCCACATGTGAGGCAAGTTGTGCTGTACGAAAACCTTTGTCGTATGCTAAGCGAAGTGATGAAAAAATGTTTAGTCTGATGAAAATGTTTCTGTAAACATTGACTCACTTAGTGTAATGGTGTGTGTCAATTAATTATCGAGCGAAATCTGTTCGTCGTTCCACAATCGAACGCTATCATGTGCTCGCTTTTCGGGAAAGGCAATTCGATTTTAGTTTGGGGCTAAGCTCGGTGTCAAAGTGTTTATCGAGAAGGTTTCGTAATCTCCGTGATCGAAGTCAACTGATAAGTTACGAGAGTTTGAGTATAATCTGGAATTATGGCGATGTTCGACGCGACGGGAAGGCAGATCTACACCACTCTCTGCTCTAATTTGCTTTCGTGCGCTTACGGGACGAGTCTTGGATGGGCGAGTTCAAGTCTGCCGTTCCTGCAATCCAACGAAACGGATTTGCCTTCCGGGCCGTTATCAAAAGAAGGTCCGCATACGTACAATAACTTTATAAGCCGTCGGGGGAACAGCGAATGTAATCGAAATTAATTATTCATGCCCTCATTACAGACTCGTCTTGGATCCAGTCCATCTTCACTATCGGTGGGCTCTTAGGTCAGTATGTGGAATTTAATCACTTCGTGTCTTCAGTTGAGCAAATTTACTTTAATAACAAAGTTGGATTATTCATTAGTTCATCGTTAAACTTAAAGCGTACAGAATCTTGCAAATGAATTCTGAGAACATTTAAATTCTAGAACACTACGTAACAAGCAGCTCAATCAGTCATGCAACAATGTTTAATTGAAGATGAACGAACTTTATCTCCTCGTCAGCTCTGGACAGCTGCACAATTTTCACTTCTCGGTAGTCTAAGTAATGAATCTTCATCGATAAAATATTCCGTCTCTCGTCGATGCTCAACTCATCTCTCCACATCGTTCCAATTATTTTTTCTCATGATTGAAATTTTACGTGGATTTTCTTTCGATTGGAAAAGTTTCGATCTACCGAGTTTACCCTCAAAAAGCTTTCAAATTTGTTGGAAAATCTTCCCGTTGCCATATCAGCAGACTTCGTCTGTCAGACTGTTGCAAATTTTTGAGATGAGCTTGTTATACTTCATTTGAATTGTTCGAGTAAAAATGATAACAAATATCTCAGATTGATAAATCAACATCAGGCAGGGGATTGATGCCAGTGCCGACAATGAGAACAATGTGTTAACCTGATCTTGATTCGTCGACGAATCATAGCCTCAATATTCACTGCGTTTCAGTTCCTTGACTTCGTCATTACTCTTTAACTTAAACAGAGAAATTGAAAGTTTTTATTGATAATCATTTCTTTTTGCAGGCGGTCCATTGTTTGGTTGGGTGAGAGCAATTAAAAGTTTCCAAGTACCTCGTTTGAATCTGTGTTTTCTCTCAGATTTCAGACAGAATCGGCAGAAAGAAATCATTGATATGCGTTGCTATACCTCAGATTATCTCGTGGCTCTTCATTATTTTCGCCCGTAATTGGATCTACATTTTTGCTTCGAGGTTCCTAGGCGGCTTAAGCGGCGGTGGACTTTACATCATTATTCCTCTTTTCATTTCCGAGATTGCTGACGACAGGTGCTTCACTCGGCATGCACGCACACACTGCACAGCACATTTATTCAATTTATTCCTTGTTGTTTCAGCATAAGAGGAAAACTCGGATCGGTTTTTGTCTTAGCAACTGGAACTGGAATTTTATTTGCATACACATGTGGCACATTTTTCAAAAACTCAACGCTGCCTTACATTTTCATTCCGCTGACGTTGCTGTTCCTAATTGGAACGACGTTCCACCCCGAGTCGGCTCACTATCTTGTCAAGAAACAGCGCAATGATGTAAGCAAATTCAATTGAAATGCTTCACGCTCCTGTGACTTCCATTCAGTTGCCTCCAAGCGTGCCAATCTCTAGCAATACTTCTACATCAATCTACTCGTTCAAACAGTTTTGCGACAGTTGAAATCTGATTAACATCTCAATAATTCATGTTGAATATATTTCCTCTACCTCTTGCAGGAAGCTGAAATCTCAATAAGATTTTATCGTGGAATCAAATCAAATGCACCGAACGAGTCGCGGACGCCATTCGAGCGAGTCAAAATTGAATTCGAGAGTATAAAATCTTTAATTAGCGAGCACGGGAGTGGAAAGACGCAGCTTGATTGGAAAGATTTTCGTGAGAATGAAATGATGAAATAGAATTGAAATTGCAAATTGAATATTTTCCCCTCACAGAGTCGAAGCCGGCGAAGAAAGTTTTAATCGCTGGAGTGGGCTTGATGTTTCTAGAGCAGTTCAGCGGGGTATTTGCTCTTCTGTTCTTCGTGTCGACGATTTTCCAATACTCTGGATCTAGTTTATCGCCTAACGAATCAAGTATAATTGTCGGAGTCATTCAATTAATCGGCGCGTACTGCTCGACTATGCTCGTCGACAAGGCGGGTCGACGTCTACTAATCAGCACGTCGGCTTTTGGAATCGCAGGCGGGATGTTTGTGTTTGCAACTTACAGCCACTTCAGCGGTCTAGGTCAAACCGCCTCGTATCTTGATTGGATTCCACTAGCGAGCTTCTCTTTCGTACTGTGGATCGCAAATCTTGGCGTTTTGACGCTTCCGTTTTTAGTGATGAGCGAGCTGATGATACCGCTGCCTAAAGTACGTAAATCAAAACCAAATCTCTTACATCCGCTGTTCATCGCTTCAACGAGCATAAAATTAAACAAAAACATTCTCCTTCTCAGATAAAAAGCTGCGTGTACACGTTCTGCCTGAGCCTCTCATGGGTGTTTGCCTTCATCATTGTGAAGTACTTGGAATCATTGATTGAACTGCTGGGAATTGGCGGCTTGATGTTTATCTTTTCAATTAACTCCTTTCTGGGAGGATTGTTTGTGATGTGGTTCATTCCGGAAACGAAAGAGCGGAGCTTTCAAGACATTCTCGCCTCCCTCGAGAAGTGAAGCGCACATTGGAGAACTCGAGAAGCATAAAAGCTGATCAGACGTAATTTCTTGCTTGCGATAAATAAAATCAATGAAACGACAGTTTGAAGTTTAATCGGACGACGAACGAGGAAGCAGCGGCAGCTGTGCTGAATTCGTTTCGTCAATCTCGCACAAACCAAAGCAATCTTGCTTTTGAACGAGAAAACTTTTCGATTTTTCTGTGACAGCGTTTCAACGTTTCGGTTAACAGGGTGGAAGTTCTTAGAACTGTCAACCTTCCTTTCATCTTGGTGCTCTTAAGGCACACGACAAATTGCTTTTTCAATTTTCTCCAATATAATATCAAAGACGCGATGCGTTTGAGTGGCAAATTAAAGCAAGTGCTCGGAGCGGTTTGTGCTAATCTGCTGACAATGTCGTTGGGAGCATCGATGGGTTGGGTGAGTTAAGAACTCGCGGCGTTACGGCGAAATTCGATTTACTCTTATTACAGGAGTCGAGCGGCATTAAGTTCCTGGAGTCTCAGCAGAGCGATCTGTCGACGGGACCGCTGACATCCCAAGGTAAAAGGAAACGAGAATCTTTGCAGCATTCGTAATGAAAAATATTCACAGACGTCATGTGGATTCATACGCTCTACAGCTTTGGTGGCTTGCTTGGATCGTTGATTTATGGCTACGTCTCTGACAAGATTGGACGCAAGAACGCAATAGCAACGATTGCTGTTCCACAAATCATCTGCTATCTGCTTGTTATCTTCGCTTACAATGCCACTATGATTTCTCTGTCGCGGTTGTTTGTCGGATTCTCTGCTGGTGCGCTTTTCATCGCGTCTCCGCTCTACGTTTCAGAAATAGCAGAGGACAAGCAAGTTATTTGTAATTGCGATGAATTGCAGCAAACTGATTTCCCTTTCACAGAATCCGAGGCGCCCTTGGCTCCCTTTTTATCGTAACTGTTGGCATCGGTAAAACTTCAAAAGAAATCACGATGGATCACGATAAAGAATTTCTTTTCAGGTGTTTGCTTCGGCTATGTTTGTGGATTTTTCATGAGCTATCGAGCATGCTGCATTGTTTATTTGATTTTCCCAGCGGCCCTCATCATTATCTCGTTCTTTCTCCCAGAAACTCCATTTTACCTTGTGAAGAACCAAGAGTTTGAGGTGATTTCCAATTAATTGCGAGACATTTGATCAATCTCGAATCTTCCTCAGAAAGCTGAGACGTCTCTCTTGTTTTACCGAGGCATCACGTCAATGAATGACGCAGTTTCCTATGAGTTTGACGAGCTGAAACGCTTCGTAGGATCATGTAACACTGAGGAGAGAGTAGTGCTATCCGATTTCCGTGAGTTTTAATCAAATGTTACGAAGATCGTCAACAAAATATTCATATCCAACAGTTACAAAGTCAGCAAGGAAAGCACTTACCATCGGACTGGTTCTCGTGTGGCTAGAGCGATACACTGGCTGCTACTCTTTACTTTTCTACGCAGCTACAATATTTGAGGATTCGGGCACGAGCATGGACCCGGAAATTTCATCGATTATTCTCGGATGCATTCAAATCGTCGGCGCTTACTGTTCGACATTCCTGGTCGATCGAACCGGGCGCAGATTTTTGCTCTGCCTCTCGTCGATCGGTATCGCATGCGGAATGATTTTGTTTGGTGCAGCCACACAGCTCATCGACCACGGCTACGATTCAGCCTTCTTAAAGCTCCTTCCAGTATTTGCTTTCTCATTCTCTATCTTCATTGCAAACGTTGGCGTGTTCACAATGACGTTTGGCTCTTATCTTTATTATCTTTGAACAACAATCATTGCAATAATTTTATTTACAGGTTCATCATCCTTTCCGAGATTTCTCCTCCCAAAGTAAGTTAACTTCGAAGTTAGTGGCAGACTCAATTACAATTATTAAATCTCACAACAAGGTTAAAAGCTACATCTTCACCATCTGTATGCTGGCAAGTTGGACAATTACATTCTCCGTGTTCGCAATCATCGATCCGTTGAAAGCTGCCATTGGCCAAAGCGGCCTCATGTATTTCTTCGCCTTATGTTCAACACTAGGGTTCCTGTTTGTGTTCTTCTATTTACCGGAAACAGTTGGTCGAAGCTTTGATGAAATTTCTAAGATTATGGAAAGCTAGACATCAACTTGATTAAATTTCTGTTGAACATTCACAGTTTGTTGTTTGACTTTGTTAGGATTTCAGCTCTCTGTAGACTCATGAATTTAATTAGAATCATCGTGCCACCTCAACACACAAAGCTCTCACTGAGAAATCTTTCACAACAACCTATAAATGCAATCAACAGTTCAACATTGAAGACAGGACGATGACGGTTTGCGTCACTTTGCTAAGTCTCAGTCGACTGAGCTAAATTCTTTGAAATGAAAATTTGCTTTTCGCAGAACAAAATCGCTGAACTTTCATTTTCCAATTAAATCTTCGAGTCGCAATGCCTCTAAGCGGTGAAGAAAAGCAAGTTCTCGCTACTCTTTGTGTGAATCTGATGTCATGTGGCGTAGGCGTTGGGATCGCGTGGGTAAGAAAGAAAGCGGAAACTTCTCGCAGCAAAGCTCTCAAGGCTTAAGAGACATTTCGTGTTCCGATGAAAATTCGCAACTTTCGCTTTCCTTTCAACCAGGCTTCTAGTGCTATTAAGTTCTTGGAGTCTATAGATTCCGATTTGACGACGGGCGCTTTAACGCCAGCAGGTAAACAAGATCAAATTTTCTCAATTTGCTAAGTGCAGGTGACAGCCGAAAGTTCTTTTTATTCCCAGAGTCTGGCTTTATAAATTCAATGTACTGCGTAGGTGGATTGTTCGGATCTCTCATTTACGGCTACGTTAGTGACACAATTGGCCGGAAGAACGCAATCACAACCGCGACAATTCCGCAGATCGCAAGCTTTGTTCTGGTCGCCACAGCGCAAAATGCGTTGATGATTCTCGTGTCACGCCTCCTCATCGGCTTCTGTGTGGGGTCGCTGTATGTCAGTTTGCCCTTGTTTGTCTCTGAAATCTCTGAAGACATGTAAGCTGCCATCGGGCTGTAATCAACTCTGACTCTGATTTATTTCATCTCCTAAGGATTCGAGGAACTTTGGGATCTCTGTTCGTTCTCTTTGTTGGCATCGGAGTTTGTTAAAAACAACATACGCTGGATTACAATATTCAATGTCAATTCATTTTTAGATTTGCATTGGTTACACTTGTGGTGCCTTTATGCACTACAAAACCTGCGTTCTGGTTTATCTGATGTTTCCAGCACTTTATCTCGTCTTGCAGTTCTTCCTCCATGAATCTCCATTCTTTCTCGTTGTCAAGGGAAAGTTCCACGTAAGTTCTCATTTATTTGTTTCGCGTGTTACACGCGGCGTGTACATATTATTCAAAAACAATTTTTGTAGGAAGCGGAGAAGTCAATTATGTTTTACCGTGGAGCAAGCAAGCTTGAAGGAAACGTCGCTTTAGAGTTTCAATCACTCAAACGCTTCGTCAAGTTATTCCCGAGTGATGAAAAAGTTTCCTTGTCAGATTTCCGTATGTTGTGCCTTCTACATATGAGCTAACTCAATTAAAATTTCGTCGTCTCATTGTAGAAACGAAGGCAGCGAAGAAATCGATCGCGATTGGCATCGCTCTTGTATGGTTGGAGCAGTTCTGTGGATGCTTTGCTCTCTTGTTCTGCGCTGCCTCGGTGTTCGAGGAAACTGGCGCAACGAGCATCTCTCCGGAAGTCGCGACAATTATTGTGGGAATCATTCAACTGCTCGGTGCTTATTGCTCGATGTTCATGGTCGATAAAGCGGGCAGGAAGGTTCTGGTTTGCTTCTCAGCCTTTGCTGTAGCGGTCGGCATGACATTGTTCGGCATAGTGTCACAGCTCATTGAGCACGGATACAACTCGACCTTCATCAAGCTTATTCCAGTGTTCGCTCTCTCCTTTTCCATTTTCGTGGCCAACGTTGGCATTTTCACGATGACGTAATGGCTTAAAATTTATATATTTTCATTATTTTTCAACTAAACAATTTTAGGTTCATCATTCTGGCTGAGATTTGCCCACCAAAGGTGAGATCCGCCGTTAAATTTGCCGTGACACTCATTTAGAAGTTCACATTGTCCGACAGGTCAAAAGCGAAATCTTTACAATGTGCATGATTCTCGGTTGGATCTTCACGTTCATCGTCTTCAACCTGATAAGTCCCATGGTCGGCTGGTTGGGCCCCGGAGGTATTCTGTACTTCTTCGCCTTCAATTCGTTGGTTGGAGGAACTTTTATCTGGAGCTACATGCCGGAAACGATGGGCAAGACCTTCGCCGAGATTCAAGAGATGCTGGAAAACTAAGAAGCGTTAAGTTGAGCAATCAGAAAATAAATTAACAAATCATCAAAAGCTTCAAGATGAAAACTTTCTACTCTAATTCGCTGACTTCCTGAGCATTTCATTTCAAACTCGAAAAGTTTGATTGGGCCGAAACATTTCGAAAAGTTTCACGCGAACACGAAAAGTCAGTTTTGCGCTATTTCCTCTCCTACGCTTACTGACAAACTTCAGACGCTTTCAACAACAAGACAAAGCGAATTGAAAACTTTGTTCATCCTTGTTTAATGGACACGAGAGAAGATTCTCGCTGGCAAAGTTCAAGAAAAGGCAAACAGCTTGAATTTCCATTTCCCATTTTCATAATTCGATTCGGCAGACAGTTTTCATAATGAAACTCAAACGCTGCTTTAGCAGTCGTCGTTTCTAGGGCATAAGAGCTTGCTAACGTGAAGTATCCGGTCGAAGAGCTTGATTTCACTCTACACCTAGAGATCGTCGTCCGTTCAACAACTTCCATTCACTTGATGACATGGCAAACGTGCTTTTATCGTTATGGAAGCTCCAAATCGTTTTGATTATTGCTTTGTAATGCCATTGTTAAAAATCAATTTATTTTTATTGAATGCACGTTGAATGGCTCCGTGAATGATTTCATTCTCCGCTTTCGTTCGAGAGCAATTGTCATATTTGTCAAATTAGAGCCAAACGACATTTCATTTAACGTGCTGGACGACAATCGTCGGAGACCTTTTGTGCAATTCCATTATTAATTTTCCCATAGATTTCGAGAGCTTTTATACGAATCGCACGAACGTGGAAGCCCAATTGTTCACTGTTTGAAGCGCTAGGCAACCAAGCGAGTTGTTTTGTTTCTGTTTCATGCTAAGTGGAAGAAATGGGAAAAGTTGACTCCAAAATCCGGAAACTTCTTCCGACTTGCTTCTCCGAGTCTGCCCGGCGTATCTGTCCTCGGATTTGAAAAATGATAATCTTATAAATGTATTATCTCCAACGATAGAGCTTCACATTTATTTCTCGTCGTTTGCTTTTTTTGTTTACAGAGAAACGGGCAGAAAAATGTAAATTAAAATTAATGTCCACAATTTCATGTTTCGCTGTGACTTTCTCCGCTCTTCTAAATGATTCTGTTATCCGTTCGACTTTTGGATTATTAGATTTTACAGCTTCTCTTTTGAACGAGACGTTTCATTAATAATTTTTACAGTATTTCAATTTGCAGGATTTGCTCGACAGATCTCGGTCTCGGCTAGCTGCACCAGTCCATGGAGCTCTCGTTTATTTCCATGAATGATCTGGAATTATGTTTCTAACCTTTTCGTAACGGAAAGGTAACTCTAGGAGCGGTTCACTGATTCAAATTGCATTATGTGATGGAAGTTGTTAAAATTCAATGAAATTTACAATGGAATGTTTTACAGCAAAATGATTTTGGCTGAACTAATTAGAACCACAAAGAATGATGAAATGAACAACTGAAACGGAATATTAAGTTAGTTACTGCAAAAGTTAAAGTTTGTCATGAGTTTGTTCTTTGGTTGAATATCTAGGATGTGAAGCGTTAGCACTCAGATTCTCTATGGCAACCTCTGGTTCTGGGTTAATATGGAAACTGATATTTGTTACAAAACTATGCGAAGCCAAGAGTCAAACGCAAGGTCTTCGCCAAACGCTTTCACATCTGAGGAAGGAAATCAGCAGACTTTCAATTATTTTTGTTACGCTTTATTGAATATTTCTGTGTATCAATTCATACCCATCAAGCAAATGTGAGATCACTGAACTGCGTTCAATCCAATTTAACATGAGTTTTGAAAGCTTGAAAGAAATTTTTGATTGAACTTCGATCGCAGCTTTTTCGCATCAACGGAATGAGTAAACAAGTAGTAGATATTTACTCAAGCTGCGATTGAAACTCGAGTTTCTTTGTTTTCTGTTGCTTGTTTCATAATTATCTGCTGTTTTCAAGTTGCATTTGAATTTCAAATTTTGAAACTATGCTTAGCGCGAAATGTGGCAGGATTCAAAGGTGGATAAGTTGTTGATAATAATAAGGAGATATGCAAATGGAATTCATGTTTCAGACAGGCCGAAAAGCTGCAGGTTTAATAACCTGATTTAATTGATAGTCGATCCTGGTTGTCCCCAATCCATCGCGGGTAGAATATTGCTGTATTTTTTTTTGCCATCGCCAGAAATGGAATCGAACATGGAATCACAAAAACTTTAGTAAACAAACTCATTTCACAGAATTATTGGTAATCGTTAATTAAGTTTTGGTTTTTAAAAGTAATAATTGGATTAAATGTTTGTTATGCTCCTTGTTGGTTACTGAATGCGATGACGCTTTTAGATTATCAATTTTAGATCATATTGTTCATTTTCAACATAAAACAGTTTGAGGTTTGCATTTTCTCCAATCTGACCATTACATTGGCTGGTTCTCGAATTTACTTTCACATAACCATACAAAACATTTGTAAAACTTGGTGAGATGTACAACATATCTAAAACATTTTGAAAGGAAGTTGATTCAAATTGCTCTTTTGAGGCAAATCAAAACATGAGACTTTGTAGTTCGAAATTTGTAAAACCCAAGCGTCAAAGAATTCTCAAGAAAGGTTAAGTTTCATGAGAGCAAAAATATCTACTTGAAACTTAATGCATCAAACTGCTGTCGCTTTTTTACTAAAAATATGTTGCAGTTTGCGAAGCCTTCAATGCACTAACAAGTTCGTATGAAATAGTTTTTCAATTAAGTTTTTTTTGAGAAGGGGACGGCGGTAAAACTGCTTATTTATGATAGCAGGAAACTGAAACATCGCACAAACAATAATTGAAGGAAAACCTTCGCTTCGCTTCCATTCAACGGGAGTAAAATTTATTACGTCGGATCATCTGTTGGACGGAGAGCGGAACTTCATCGTTGAAGTTGAGAGAAACAATAACAAAACGTTAATTATCCATCCTTGATTTAATTGCTTGTATAAGTTTTGATCTTGCCGAGGAAAATTTCCACTCAAAAGTTGCTCTCATCAAGATAGTTTCACTTTAAAATAAAAGCTTCTCATCCCTCGCCCCTCAAACTTTTCGAGCACAAAGTTTATCAAATTAAATTTAAGTGATGGGGTAAGAATTTATTTAACGACTCTTAACGATGTTTATCGTTGCACTTTCCAACAAAGTTCGTGCTGGAATTAATTGTCGGGAAGAATAATAGAGGCTGCTGCCAGCATTGAGTCACTAGACGGAGTTTGAAATGTTTTGAATAATTTTATGGCTTCGCTGAATGCCAAATCTGTCTCTACTCTTCGTCCTTCTGCTTCACAAACTTCGCACTCAACAAGGCGTTGAAGGAGAAGGCCAGGAACCGGAGACACCTGGAAATTCAAACTGTCGTTCATTCGACCACTTCCTTTTCAAACAAAAGTTTGCAGCATCACTCTGCGTGTTCACACTCCCACGTATGTAGAACCATTTCCTAATTATTTCTTCTTCCCGAATTGTCCGGAAACTTTTATTCGCTCATGCAGCAAATTGTTAAACAAACTACATAACAGAACACAAAGTTCACTCTGAAGCTTCATAGTGGTCTGCATCGTTTCCAATTAAAACTCGGTTCGGCAGTGACTGGCAAACTTCCGGGCGTATAAAATATTCAGGGCTTTCCTTTATTGAAAATTTTAGTCTGCATTGATTAGCTCAGACCCCGAAAATCGGCTTCGAGCACTTGTCTGAATTTAATTGGCTCGGCTTTCTTCATCAATCATCTGACAACGGAGAACTCTGTCGATGTTCATTGCACAACACAAAGAGAATTGAGTTTCGTCTTTGATCTTTGATTAATATTTAAGCTCAAGTGAATCTGGAATCGAATATTCTACAATTGGACAATCGTTCAAATTCTTACCAATTGTCACAGAATGTAAGGTCCGACCTTTCAAATCTCCTCGAGTTGAGCATCCTTCTCACGATTCAATTACAAATTCACATGTATGAGCCTCGAGACTCTTGCCATGGATGTAGTTTCAGTAGAGACTTAAACGTGTTCGTGACGGAGCAGAAGCAAATTGTTTGATAGGCAAGAGGCGTAAACAAGGAGGAAAGAAGGAGGTTTGGGAAAGGTTTGCAAATTTCAAAAGGTTTCATCATTGCTAATTTGAATAAACGCTTCGCTCATTAAAATACATTCCACTGTTTATTGGAATTTTATACTTAGTACTGCAGTTGAGGTTTCCATTCATTAGATGATTCCAGAAAACTAATTACTTTCGAGTTAGAATGTTGCATTGCGAATTGAATTCAAGCGTTAATTCAATATCCAATTCAATTTGACTAATTGCCATAACTTCGTTTCAATTGCATTGAATTAGCGTTCGGCTGTTGGTAAAATTTTCTAAGAATTCGCTTACAACATTTCGATTCTAGAGATATTTCAGATACCCAATTAAACTATCGCCGAACTCATCGAGTTTGTTTGAATAACTCCGCTTGAGTGCTTCGCGTTTGTTTGGAGAGTTTGAAGTCTGTAAAGTGCGGCGCGCGATCGCTCATCAAAAGTTTTCCACCGTGATTGTTCAATTGTAATTAATCGGATGAGATTACCTATCGAGGTTCTGTAACTAAGCCTAGTGGGAATGAGAATTGCAAAGCTCGGAACTCTTATGATTCGTTACCTGCATTTGCCGGTCGAATATTGCTTTCTAACGTTTGCCATCCGTTGAAAGGATTCGTTGGCCGCCTCGTGCCTGTGAGTGATTCCTCGCTTCTATTTTTTTCTTGAAAGAATTTCTTCATTTATCCCTCGAATCCAATTAAAAGCAGAGTAATTTGATTCAATTCTCTTTCCAGTCTCACGAGCATGCCGTTGTCATTTAATTACACTCAATCCAGTCGTTTTACAGGCGGATCTGTCCAATCCTTGGGTGGCACTTGAGGTACGGCTTCTATTTTATCTTTTTATCTCTCTTATTTAGTTCGATAGTCATGATGTCGGATCCAAATGAAATGTAGCACTTAAATTCTAATCAGGAGCTCAAGTTGTTACAAAAGTTGAAGTTTGTTCTGTCGAACTTCATTTGTGAACTTCTACTGTAGTTATGCTAGGCAATTTGTAATAAACCGGTGCAAAAACTTGATGAAATTTGACTTTGAAAATTTCGTGTAGCCGAATCACAGTATGGAAATTGAAAAATCTATTTTAAGCGATTGCCAACAAATCTAATTGACATTACGTGACAACAACTTTCATTGGTATTATAGTAAAGTCGCTCCGCGGATTTAATAATATAACAAAAAAGCCTAAACTTGGAAATCACCCATATGTAACTTAAGATCGGCTTAATAGTTTACGTGACAAAACTTTGTCTCATCGATATACAAACTTGATTGTCCGCATAAAAGTCCGATAATCATTAGATTTTTAAACTTCCGCTGGAAGCTGAGTTCGGAAAGATTTTAGGGTCAACTTGAACCCACATCTTAGAAAACTGCGGAGCGCTACAGATTGTCGAAAAAAAACTTTGAAGGCTTGCGGATGCGACGAATCGATTTTCGAACTCGGAAAACCTTGAAAAGCGTTTGGTTCAAATCAATTTTCCGAAAGGCTTTCTTCAATTTGACTGGAATTGCCATAACTTCGATTTTCCAAAGTTGCATTCGACATCTAGCGTTCGGCTGTTGCCGTTAAAATTAGTTCTAAGAATTCAGCTTACAACATTTCGATTCTAGAGATATTTCAGATACCCAGAATATTAAACTATCGCCGAACTCATCGAGTTTGTTTGAATAACTCCGCTTGTTATAGTGCTTCGCGTTTGTTTGGAGAGTTTGAAGTCTGTAAAGTGCGGCGCGCGCCGGAATCGCTCATGACAATGAAAGTTTTCGTCACCGTAATCTCAGTTCGGAATTGTAACTTAACAATCGGAAGCATTCATTTAGATTACCTATCGAGGTTCTGTAACTTTAAAGCCTACAGTGGGAATGAGAATTGCAAAGCTCGGAACTCTTATGATTCAAGTTACCTGCATTTGCCGGTCGAATATTGCTTTCTAACGTTTGCCATCCGTTGAAAGGATTCGTTGGCCGCCTCGTGCCTGTGAGTGATTCCTCGCTTCTATTTTTTTCTTGAAAGAATTTCTTCATTTATCCCTCGAATCCAATTAAAAGCAGAGTAATTTGATTCAATTCTCTTTCCAGTCTCACGAGCATGCCGTTGTCATTTAATTACACTCAATCCACATTTATTATGTTACATAACGTTGGCGTTTCTGTCTTCGAAAGACTCTTCTCGAGCGTTCAGAGTAAACGAGGCTTTGTCAAAGCGGATTGGAAAATTGTGGTATCGTGCTAACAACATTGTTTAGAACATTGATTGATCGATTTTGTTTCCTCAGCCCGGGATGATGCAGAGATTTTTTACTCGAGCTTTGGACTGAAGCATAAATTATTCTGCAGGAAATTCCATTCGTTAAGTTTCGCCGTCGACCTTCCAAAATTCAGGATTAAATCTTTGTTCGAGCTACGAGCGAGCCTCAAAAAACACTTCTGAAATTCGGAAAGGTCTCCAGACAAATCGAGAGTTCAATCATGAATAAATTTCACTGAATTAAAAAGGAAAAGGGCAACCACGTGAATCCAAGGGGCACGCGTCGACTTCACGTTCACATCACGACCTGTTAATGCTTTAAATTCACAGCACGTCGACTTCACTATTAGCATTTTAAAGCAGAGTTTGCTTTGCTTCCCTTTCACTCTGCACAGGAAAGCTCCTTCCAATTGGTTCGATAACATTCGTTGATAACCGAGCCGATGATGGCAAACAAATTGATTTCTGCTCAAGCTGCAAATTCGATGCTTAATATTTGAAGCCTTGTTAGCTCAAGCCACTTTACTACGAAGTCTCAAGCAGACAAATAATCATTCTCCGTTTACTCAATAAAGCTTAATAATTACTCGCACCGAGCGCTTTAATTTTGTTCGAGATCAATTCTTCGAGCAAACAAGGCGTCGAGCGGCATAAATGTCGGATGATTAGACAGAGAACTGACAAATTTGCTGAGGAAACATCAGCAATAAATAAATAAAGGGCTGAAAGCGGGAAAACAGAGTTCGACAGTTGAAGGCACGCAGCACAAGGAAGGAGGAAATATGAGCTCTCGCATAAAGAGCTTTCACATAAATCATCATTAGACGTAATTTGCAAATTTCCTCGCGATTTATTTGTGCGATAAGTGACGAGGCAGGAGAGCGATCTCTCGTATAAACTTGCCTCAATCGACCCTGGATAGGCAATGACGAGAGCAGGAGATCACAGACTGATTGTAAAACCTAACAGAGACATTAAACAAATGTTCTTCTCCCCCATTCAAGGAAAAAAGTTCTTTAATGCTCCCTTCATTTCCATTAACCGTCTTTAATTCTGTTGCCAAATGCTAGCCTAGAATTGCTGGCAGTCGTTTCCTGGGGGATGATTGAAGCAAAGAAGGGATAATAAAGAAAGCAGGTTGGAAATTGAAATATGTTCAAGCTGTTGAAGGCATTTATTTGATGGATCATTAAGTTCGAGTTTTTTGTTGCTGCTTCCATAATCGTCTGAATCCTCCTCGACATCACGAGGAGCTTCAGATATTGCGATGCTTCCAGGGAGTTGCTCGATGAAAATCAAATTATGAAAGTAATAAAACTGAGAGCGCTTTGTGACGGAATCAAATTTAAAGTTTCAAAGACGGTCATAAAAGCGACAAAGCTCGTTGCGTCGATTGTGAGGAAAAAATTCGCTTCGACTAGATAAAGTTTGTTTGAACACGCTCGAGTTTGTGCTGCGGGAATCTGCTTTGCTGCAAACCGAAAATGTTGACTCAGCAAGTCGTTACGCCATAGCCCGCCTGTCGAAAGGACGACGCTTATAAAATTCTGCAGGAAATGATTTTTTCAGCGCAACGAACCTGATCCAAATTCGCATTTGAAGAGCAAAATAAATTGGAGACTCCGACTTTTTGCGAGAACGAAATGATTCGCAGGTCTCCTGAAGTTGTAATCTGCAGAGCGTTGGACAGTACTGTCGGTTGATGGAAAACTGCAGGCACTCGATTGTTCTGTAGCTCTCCAGTGATTGGATTATATGCGTTACAACGCGAAGCTGCTAGAATGCAACTGGTGATGTTTGTGTAAAAGTTGACGCGGTCTTGCTGGCTTGAAAGGTTTCTCGCGATATTTTGCAGCAAACAGTTGTCAACCTGCGGAAGAATTCATTGTGAGATCACCACAAACGAGTTCCGCACATAACTCACGAGCACATTTGCGTTAATCCGTCGAACACACCTCACAAACTCACAGTATCCCGTGTAGCAGTGGTTCGGGAATGTTGGCGCAGTCGTTGGGCGGATTCCGGTCGTAATAGACTGAAAAGAAAATTACAAAACATTACCGCCGCTTGCAGAATGGCAACTCATTGTTCAGCTTCCTCATGCCATGAAATCGCGTGAAAATAATTGTTGACCAGCAACGTCCGTTGCGATTAAAAGCGTGCGCACATTCAAAAGGTAAGCTAATTGGCCCAGTCAGCCATAATATATTAATTCTGCGTGGTTGGTCACACCATTCTGATTTCGATTTGCATACACAATTAAAACACTCACTGCCAGTTGATTCGCGCATCCGGCGTAGCTGGAAAAGTAAAATATTTTAAAAACATTTGCTTCCTAATGGAATAAAAGTTATTCCCACCTGGTGTTCGCCAGGTAAATGTTTGCACACTGCGAAAGTTGATTGAGTAGCGTTGCACCGGGAGCCAGGACGCCTACTCGGAAGAAGCAGCCGTAGCAAGCATCCCGGACAGTTAGCGAGAAGTTTTGTGTTGAGTTACACAGCAGGTTGAGCAGCGACAGGAGTTTGTTGCTGAAAGCATAGCAGAATCCATTAAAAGCTCACTTACATTGTCTGATAACAGCGTCGCTTTCCAAGATTCGCGACACGAGCTATCAGAAGGTAGAGTGGTTGACACTATGTCCAAACAGAACGCGAAAGATCGTCGCTACTACCAACGCTCCTCCCACATTAAAAGAGCATCAGATCAACGACAAACTGACAGCAAAAATTCATTGTAAATTTTTTCATTACTTGTGATTAAAGCACTTGTCTTCTTTATGCTTGAAGTTGGCACTTGTGAATCCGATTCCGAACAGGTCAGCTGTGAACTGTTAAAATTTTAATTTGGAATCTTTCTTTTACGTGGCGTGAACCGTTCGCTAATGGCGTCACGCTCGAGAGGCTGCGCGACTAACGAATCGCGAAATGAATTTCTTGCTCTTAACGAAATGAAATATTTTGCTTTTGTTGGCTTCTTGCTACTAACTTTGCTTCTAGACGAGCAATTAATGAAATTAATTCCAGACTCTAGCGTGACGCCATTGATCAACGTGTCCTTAATAGGAACTTTTCACTTAGAGTTCACTGAGTTCTCCCGCATTCTTCGTACCGTCAGCAGAAAGAAACACAGCACCGATTTAATGAACATTTTCACGGCGTGGAAAGCGGAAGGAAAATCTTTGCAAACAAACGCGAAACAATGAAAATCACTCTCTCAAATTACAATTTACTCGGTCAGACGAGGTTTGAACCGACACTGGATCCGACTCGAATGAAATTAAAAAGTTTGCCGCTCTCGGATGATGGGATGTGCTGCTAGACTTCGTGGATGGCAAAAAGCGTGTAGAACTTTTTTCTTCCACTGCACTGTGTGGTGCATGAAATAGTTTTTCAACGTTCGATAGATTGACAACAAAAAAAGCATTTTGAAACTAGTGCGAGAATTTTCTTTTTTCGACGAACAGCCGTTGGGTTGGAAAGTGGTTTTGTCATGTGTCGAAACTTTAGTTTCCATCTGCCATCGGCGTTGGATTTGTTGTGTTTCAACTTCTATCTGCAACACTTTGTTCGCTAAAATGTGTCACTACGCAATAGCCGGGAAAAATTCCATGTTAGCTCTTCCACTTTTTATGGCTTTTGTGCAATAGTTTGGCATCATTATCCACATCGAAGCGTCGCTACATGGACGCGGAGCATCCGATGGGAAAAGTTTTCAAGTGGCAACGCTTTGTCACTTTTGCCGTTTAGCATTGAAACGAGGAATTCCTTTGAATCAATGAACATGTTCAACGACATTCTAAAGATACATTTGAATTGAAATTCTATGAGGCGTTCGCGGGCTCGCCCAGAGGTATCTATTTATAAAAAAGGTCTTATTTACGAGTTTGGAGGATATTTTCGATCAGAAATCTGCTCTTTTATCTACTAAATCAGGTACTGATTTCTTAAAGTTGTAACATATTAAAGGTTGACGCTTGTGATGGTTTCAAATCAAATAACTGTTCGCTCTCCACATTTTCGTGGAACAGTTAAAATAATTATGTTATCGATTACAACCGGGCAGTAAATAGTTGTCATCAACACCGAGGCGTCTATTAGCGGACGTGAAACATAAAATTACAAAACTTTTCAGTAATAACAAACTTTTGTCATAACAAAATCGATAAATTCGTTCAAGCTGAGCAATTTGATTTATTCATTGAAACCGCTCACGATCACCAAGCGATGTAATTAGATTTTTAATGAAACACCCCGCCGTGTTGTTCTCAAGCGACCTGCGGCGATTCCCTTTCGAGGTAAACGGTGATGGAGCGACGAATACCTGCAAAATGCAAGTCGTTTCCGATTGAATCACCCTGGAACAAGCAGCGAAAATGTTTTCAGAAAGTTCAAACGGGAAAGTTTTTCTTGTTCGCGACGGCCAGGACCGAGATAGAGCGACGAAGATTGAAAGGCAGACAGCCAGAAACGCTCAAATCTTTTAAAATATTTCAACCCATAAATCTCGCTGGCTCAAAGTTTTCTTCCGATGAATCCCTCGTTGAGCATTTCGTCTTTCATGATAAACGAACAGCGAAACTCTAAACAAAGCGATAAGAAGTGAATGGAACTCCGTTCGTTTCAAAATGTTTGAGAAGCTCAGAGAGAGAGAAAATCTTTTGAACAAAACCTCTGCTTGTTTCGTGATCGCTCGAAAACTTTGCGAACTCGCATAGAGCGAGTTGCTCAAGGCCAGAAAACCCATGAGACGAAACTTTCTGACTTTTAATTTCGGTTAAGTAAATGCCTACAATACATGTGTCACACATTTCGACACATGTCGGCAAAATATTTCGTAACTTCTCATAAGAGTTTAATCATTTTAACATATTTTCCTCCTCTCCGTCGTCCCCCAGACGCCAGCTCGAGGGGACGAGAGATATTTGAGTTGGATAATCGAAAAGAAACGACCCTGATTACATTCAACATCTCATGTCTGCCGTCAAGATGACGTTGTTGTGGGGAAAGGACAACAAGCGGGAGCAGACGGAAAACCAAATTCATTACGTTTAAAATATGAAAGCTGTCAGAACAACGAGTTGCAATGCTTTTCAATCATTCACTCTGTGCGTGAGAGCGACGCTGATTACACTCAAATGTCTTAATCTTTTAAGTGAAAGCGTCAGACATCCCAGAAGGGCAGGATGATTGAGGCATAGCGCTGCGAACAACAGACACGGGAACCCTAAAATAACACGAGAGCCATTTAACATGTTAACGCGCTTCCTAGAGAATGCGTGCGAGAGAATGAAGCGTCATTTGTTACAGATCCTCGTTTCATTCTTCCTTCTTCCTTGTTTGCCGATGAACACAAGGCTCAAGTTCGCGTTCATTATGCAAACAAATTCATTTGAAATCTTCTCCCTCGTTTACTTAATGTGTTGAAAAGCCTCCGTAAAGCTTCGAGTCAGCTGACAATTTTTTCCGCTTTACATTTTTAAGAGCGTGTTTTTATGGGTCGTCTGTGACTCCATCGCTTGCCTGCTCCCCTTGCTCGCTCATCTCGCTGGTGACATGTGGCTGTTGCTGTCTTGAGTGTGTAATAAAAAACGAATCATATTTATATGTGCATATGTATTCAGTGGAGCAGCAGCAACATGAAATATGTTTGCCAGTCCTTCCTCCTCTCGCTTTTTGATGCGATAACATCCTTACACCGTCGTTTTTGTTGCTGCTCGACAACTCGCATGAAATATTCATTTAATCTCGTAGTTGGTTTGGCTTTCCCTTTCAACTTTTTCCTTCCACACCCTTTGAAATCGGTAACAGCGAAACTGCCAATGAATGGAAATCAACTAAATCTTGTTATGATCGCTTGTACTTTGTTCGTTTGCTTCTTAGAGCACCTAATTTATAAATCAATAGCGTTGCTCCATGCTGTGATTTATGGCTGCATTCATGGCAAAATATTATGGTCATAAAAAATGTATTAAAGCTCGCTGATTGCCGTTCATGAAAGCATTGTTCATAAAATTATTTATTTGTTTCAATGGAACGAACAATTTATCGGAAATGGATGGAGAATGTTTTCTTTGTTGCGAGCGAGATGAAAAGGAAATTCGCTTCCCCGGCTGATCAAAGATGTGCTTATTGAATTACGATGCTTGGCGAAACTTTTTCTCGTCTCACGCTCGCTCGAACGCTCCAAGGACGAAAAGGTTCCGTGGCCAGAGATTGGGCGTAATTTCTCTCGTTGTTTCCATAAATTTGCGTTTCAGTCAACACCTCGGATACAAACATCATCAGTCGCTCGAGGTTATACTTTAAACCTTGCGCTCAACTCAATTCGGTGGGAAATTGACTTTCAAGATAAGCCGGATGGTTCCCCGGATTGACTTAAACTCTGAGCTGTTAAGAATTTCTTTAACCCGTGTAATGCAATTTGATGTTTGACTCACTAGCTTCTTATTCGATTGAAAAATCTAAGCCTGACACATTCTGTTTGTCAGCTGAGCTAGAATTGATAACTCAATTGATCTCTATCGTTCATGCTTTTTCACCAAGTCTGTCGTGTTTGATTCAGTTTAGAACTGTCTTCCTTTAGGCAAGTTTCTATCCTTAAAAAAGTTTATCCATATTATTCGAAGCGATAGCAACTTACATCATCTCATAACTCTCGAACTGATTTTAACCTCCCGACAGAATTCCGAGGCTGCTAAATAATTCACTGCGTTGCGGTAAATCGTCGTTGAAAATGGGAGAGGCTTTCGAGCATAAAACTCAAACATCGTCAACTCTTTAAACGCTGAGAAGTTTCGAGGAGACGCTTCAATAATTTAAAGGCTCAACTCGCAGAAAAATTCATTGCTCGCAAATATCGCTCGGAGCTGCTCCAACCCTTTCGCGGAAGTTCCACAACGAAATGATGAAGCTCTGTTGCTCAAATAGCTCGCAGTTCCGTCGCTAAGATAGATTATAGGACAAGTAATCTGTAGAGTATCAACCATCAACGAGGGATCTATCAAAACGTAACGTAATTATAGAAATTTTCTTATCGACATCGTTTATCTCGTCTCGGATTAAAAAGTTAATTGATCTCGATGTGCAAAAGCTCACTCCGGAGAAACTCTTAGTTAGTTAATTAGTTTAGCGAAATGGAAAGTGACACCACCCGAAGACGGTGAACCAGCGGTTTATCAAGCCATCAGCTAATGGAATGGAAAAAATTCGTTTAATTACTTTTCCGCTCATCTTTTGCATGCCGTTCGTTCTTCTCCTGGAATGGTTTCCGTCCAAACGCAAGTTCTCTTTACGACTTCATTTGCTGAGCGTCATTCGGATAAAACATTTCTCCTCTGGCCGACGATAAAAGCATGAGGAATTCTCAATGAAAGCAACGGATTAAAGCAAGTTCGCCACATTTTTCCACCCTTGAAAGTTCTGGAGGGAGCGAGCGACCGCCCGAAGTTCGAATATCATCCCGGAAAATCTTTATAGGTCGTGAAGCTGGCGCACATCTCTCGCTATCAACAAATCACCATCCTTTCGTTGTAAGACAAAGTTTCTGTTATGTAAACACGGCCATAAAACTTAACTGACTTATCTCTCGTGAAGCTTCGAGTTTCCGGACGAATTAATATCGCTCCGACGGATCTTTCGCTTAATTGAATCAAATGAAAAGCACAAAACATTTTCTCCGTGGGTCCTCGATTTGTTTTGCGAGACTAATGAGCATAATTGCTTTTCCGCTTTCATCTGTGCATTCGGTGAAGCGATTATTAGTTCATAATCTGCTGAGTGATCGAAACTTGGCGAAACATCAGCGCTTGAATATTCATGACGGATCAAAGCTTTTTGAGAGGAAATTAGGCGAACGTGTAGACTGAACGTTAAATTAGTTGGAGTGAAATGTAGAACGGATTGCTAGAATTTCCTTTGATTAAGTTAACCAAGGAAACCTTCCACTTCACGATCTCATGTTGGCATCGTTAGTTGGCAAAGAAGTTTATGGACAATTAAGCTCGTTGGTTTATTTCGATGTTTTAAGCGGAAAATTTGTTTCCCTTTCTTGATACATCACAGTTACTACATTAAACTACTAATTAGCCTCTTAACAACTCCTTGCGGCGTTCAAAGTTAGTCTGAGCAGGAAATTATTAAAAAGCTTTTTATTTTGCATCCCAACGAACGTTGGAGTGAAAACGTTTGTGACAACTTGTGTAATTTATGACATTCAATTTCAAAAGTTCCGAAGCATTAATGACAGAATGTGCTAGGAGCGAGTTCCCTCCGCGTAGTCAACACTTTTTTGCGACTTCTCTTCAGCAATAGTTAGCATTCATAGTCCATGTGAGAGCATTAGCTCGGTAGCTCGCGGTTTTTATAAGTTCGTGAAATATGTTTCTGGCATGTAGCAAAGGGAGTGTGGAGGAGAAATAACTTTTGTTCAACTAAAACCATTCGAAATTCGCATTTTAGATAAAACAATTTTGACAGTTTAAATAAACTTGTAACCATTGCATGCTTTTTTCTTCGACTCGCTCGTGGCCGAAGCTCCAGATCTGCTCGGTTTGGAGCAGCAAAACACTGAATATTTTATTCTAGCGCCCACGCCTCCCCACGCTTCTCTCACTTCTACCCCTTCTCATTTTTAAAACAGTTGCAGAAATTGCTGTGTGTTATCTGCAAAAATGTTTGAGTTATATTTTTCCCCCGATACTCGTTTTTGCCCTTAAAAGTTTTATTAGCGTAAAAAAAAGTTCCGTGCAAATAGCGAACAATCAGAAAAAGTATACAATTTAAAAACAACAATAAACGCTCCGGTAGCTTCTGCTGCTGCGAAAGGGTGAAACCTGGCGAATAAGCTTTTAATGCATGAGCCGGCAAGTGCACGCTTGTAAAGTCGTATTGAGAATGCTCCTGAATTGTGTCAACTTTGCAAATAAATTAAATGAAAAGCGAGAGATAAAAAATATGTTTATTCAATTAGTTTATGTTTTAATAGCCGACAGCTCATACCTGCATGAAAATCCTTTCCGAAAACCAAAAGGAGAGAGGAGGAAAAGCTGCAAAATTATCTGAGCGTATGCACTCGACTCTTTAATCCCTTTCTCTAAACGAATTAAAACAGTTTGTAGTTGCAGGTGATAAAATAGCAAATTCAAACACAAGCTCGTTGGCTTTCGAGGAGAATTTGCTCCGAGTAATTTCACCGACAATCTTCGGATTGCAACATAAAATTTCTTGTCCAAGCGGCAAGCTCAACTTGAGCGTCTCAAGCCATTATCGAACCTAAGAACCAATGAGTTGTCTGTAACGTTTCACATTACTTTTGAGCTTTTTGTGTAACCTGGAGCCAAAAATAGCAGGTCATTTCACTCGTTATCATGACATGGAAGCGTGTTTTATTTACAAAATACTTGCAGCTGAGTTGTAACAAGACGATAGATCGAACTCCACGTAGTCCAATCCGCTTATGACAGAATAAAGTTCAATCGCTCATAAGCTTTTGCTACCCCCCATTGCTCCGAGAAACACGTGGCCGCTCTAAAACGTTTTAATCTGTGATGAATTTCACTCGATGCTGTGTATGTAAACGTGAAAGCTTTCGAATTAAATTGAATACAAACATTTCCAGTTTTATTACATATCCAGCAAGCTCAATTGAATATTTCTCGTTTAATTATTCGATGGATCCGCTGTGTTTCGAGCTCTCATAGTAGATTTGAAGCATAGTTTTGTTATTTAACTTTCCATTAAGCAACACCGAGCATTATATGATAAAACCCTCTTCTTGTGCATTTGTGAAAAGCTCATCTGCCGCAGCTTTTATGCAGCAAAAGGCATCAAATGTGGTTTTGAAATGGATTCGTATTTAAGAGCGAGACACAAACAAATTCTCAATTTGATGGAGTGAAATGGAGGCTGAGGCAAAGCGCTGAGGGAGAATTCACACAATCTCGACATACATAAATAATCAAAAGATATTTGAGCGAATGAGAGAAAGCCATTGAAATATCATTGGCATGAAATAACAAGGAGCTTTGAAGCTTGAAATGATACACTGTAGGCTGGCTAACAACTCTGAAAAGAGACTGAGACTCGCGACAAACGGAAATTATGCAAGTAGCTCGACGGAAAAAGGTTTTGAGTTAATAAGATTACAGCGAGCTTTTGAATTCTCGTCAGGTTTGTTAGATCTTCCCACTAAATGCATGGGCAGCCGTCCCTCGAAATTTGCTTAAAGAAGACGTTGTCAAAATAATGAGAAATTGTGCAATTGTTTACAACCACACGACGAAGCACACAGAGCTAGGACAAAGCAATAGGAAAATCTGTAACATTCCGTCCCATTGAGGCTTCCGGTTATTGTTATAGTAGCATTGGTTTCATAATCAAAGAGGATGCGGAGCATCACATAAATCAAGCAGAAATGCAATTCTCGCTCCGGGCGACTAACACGAAAATGGAACAACGCTCTCCTTCACATTTGGCAATCAATCACGCCGCACACTATCGGACAAGCATAATAAAATTCAAATCAAAAAGTTCATCACACAAAAAATATTGTTCCACCTACGAAGTCGATGCTCAGTGATGCAGCTGCTAATGCTAAACCTAACAAGAGATGTAACAATTTATCATCGACCATCGGCATTAGCTCTAATTCAGTCGAGTGCTCGTCAAGAGTGATGCATGTGCGGCTTTAGATCGATAGTCATCAATTATTTCGACATCGTTTACTGCAGCTTTCAGTTCCGGCGAGCTGGGTGTGTGTGTGTGCGAGCAGTGGAGACGGGTCAGTGGAGAGCTTCGCGGACGAGAGGATTTTATGGGAAATGCATTTTGTCAGCTGTCCCAGCAAAGTGAATGAAATTTCACGCTTAACGACCACAAATTTATCAGCGACTTCCCAGTCATGCTAACGATGGAGTTAGAAAGCTCGATGATGTAAAGTGAGACAATTAATGATTGCAAACATTTGTCTAACCGGACTCTCATTTCCACGGCTCTGGCTCCGAATGGTCGATCGAATGAATGGAATTGCGGTTTGACGGACGACGAAAGTAATTTCGTGCTCCGGTGAGTTTTATTGGCACTGACATGTATCAAAAATATTTTTATTAACTTTGTTAAATGCACCACTGTCGGACACGTTGATATCGAAATTGATTGAGTTTATCTCGGGCACATTGCGTGTCGCCCTCCATCAACCGGCAACGAAGCACCGGTTATGAACGAAGCGTTATCGCTTGCCAAAAAGAGAATAGCGTTAGCCAGTTCATCAACGGTTCCAGGCCTTCCAAGTGCGTGAGTAGTTCTTGAATGCTCGAGGAACTTTGCGTAAGTTGCTTCGTCCATTCCACCTCGCTTGTGCAGATTAGTGACTGTGACTCCTTAAAAACGAAACAAGAATTAGAATAACATTTGTATCAGATAATCTAGGTCAATGATTTGATTAGTCCATTGACCCCCAAACCGACGAGATAAGCACGCAATAAACAGTTGCTGGAGAGTTTATTGCTAACTAGTGATTGCTTCTCATAGCAAGATAATTGACCTCGAAATTCTTTCTCACCTGGATTGACTGAATTGACTCGAACTTTCTTTGGCGCCAGCTCAAGAGCAACACAACGTGTGAACTGATCGACAGCAGCTTTAGACAAATTGTAGGCGAGAACGCCGGGGAACGAACGGATTCCGTTGACGCTTGAGACATTGACAATGCTGCCTTCGGTTTTGATAAGATGAGGGACTGCGAGCATCGTGAGATAGTAGATCGCTCTGATGTTTGTGTCCATCACTCGATCGTACTGCTCTAAACTAGTGTTCTCGATCGTGCCGGTCTCAATGATTCCAGCGTTGTTCACCAGAACGTCGAGCTTTCCATACTTCTTGATCGTTTCCTCGACAATCCTCTGAGTGTCTGCCGGCTTTGTGATGTCACCCGAGACGAGGAAAGGCTTTTGACCTTCGCATTCGCTCGCGATTTTCTCGAGATTTTCCAACTTTCTGCCGGTTAAACTCAGACACGCCCCCAGCTGTGCAAACTTTTGCGCTGTCCGCGCTCCGATGCCAGACGAAGCTCCCGTCACTAGAACAACTTTTCCGGCGAAATTCATTGCGTAACTTTACAAGCGCACTTAATTTTGTTCCTTATCAAGCAAACAACGAAAATAGACTGAAGTCATCTGCGAGCGAACGACTCAATTCGTTTAAAGTACGAAGAAAGAAAAACGTTGGGGAGCTCGGCGACCTTGAAAAATAATTTGCGACGATAAATGTTCTGATAAAAGATTTATTTGCGCAACTCCTAATCTTTTGTTTGTTTACGGATGCGCCGGAATCGAACTGCGTTATCTTCTCAATCGAATTTATCGAGGGCACATGGCGTGTCGACCTCCGTCGACTGGCAACGAAGCACCAGTGATGAAGCTAGCGGCCGAGCTAGCCAAGAACGTGATGACGGCCGAGACTTCGTCAACGACTCCAGGCCTTCCAAGGGCGTGAGTAGTTCTTGAATGCTCGAGGAACTTCGCGTAGGTTGCTTCGTCCATTCCGCCTCGTTTATGGATATTTGTGATCACGACACCTAAAATAAGAAATCTTCTAAACTGTTTCAAGCAATTAAAACTCCGATTTCACCTGGATTAACCGAGTTGACGCGAATCTTCTTTGGTGCAAGCTCAAGAGCAACGCATCGAGTGAATTGATCGACGGCGGCTTTGGAGATATTGTAAGCGAGAACGCCGGGGAACGAACGGATTCCGTTGACACTTGAGACGTTGACGATACTGCCCTCGGTCTTGATAAGATAAGGAACTGCGAGCATGGTCAGATGGTAGATCGATCTGACATTTGTGTTCATTACTCGATCGAACTGATCCAAACTAGTGTTCTCGATCGTGCCGGTCTCGAGCATTCCCGCATTGTTGACCAGCACATCAATTTGACCAAACTTCTTAACGGTCTCGTCAATGATCCGCCTCGTGTCGTCCTCGTTAGTCACATCAGCCTGGACTGCCAAAACCTTCTCCTGGTTACCACAATCACTCGCAATTTTCAACAAATTCTCTTGGTTCCTTCCAACTAAAACGAGACTCGCTCCCAACTTGGAGAAATCAAGAGCGGTCTGCGCTCCGATCCCTGAGGACGCGCCAGTGATGATCACCACTTTTCCGCTGAAAGCCATTTCCCCTGATTCTATTTATCTCGATTTCGTGAATTACCGAACGAAATTTGCTGAGTGATTGTTGGTATAAATCTACTCAGATATATGTAGAACATAAGCGACATTGTAGGCGATAAAAAAATATTTTATTTAAAAATTCACATTCCAGTAAAAAAATTGCTCAGAACTTGAACTTAAAACTACAAATTTTATGGATCATGAGAGGGTTTTTTGCCAATTTAGGGTGAAGTCTCTAGATCTACTAATTTCATTAATTTATGGCCAAAATATTTTTTCTCTTCCGAGAAGGAAAACAAGAAATTTCGAGTGAAATCTTTTCGATATTTTGTAAAATGCTTGTGGCAGTTGATCGTCCGCTTATTCCAATATGCTTTACTAGAAAAATGTATGACAGTTAGATCTACGTTTGAACTCTTCAGCTTGTCACGTCTCAGCACTTAAGCTCAATACTTTGTTCCTTTTCCACATTGCAGGAATATTTTGATAAGTTCAAGATTAGTTTTGGAAATATTATAAAAGCGCTACGTCCGACTCGATCCGATTTAACTCGCCATCATGTCAAAAGTCTTCGAGAATAAGTCTTAAGAATTCCATCAAGATCAATTTTGTTGATATCTATCAATCAAAGGCAACAATTTTTGTTTTCGTCACAATCACAACGCGATCAATTGATTCACAATTTGCTTAAAAGATTCCAAAATGACAAACACAAACTTGAGCTATCTTATTCGATTATTCGGCTTTGCTTTCAAAGTCCAAGCTCTTGTTATCCTTAAGATCTTGCACAAAACTTGAGTGTCAAGTCTTTCTCGTTCCCAAGGGTAAAAGCTTCTAAAAGTAAGCTGTTAAGTAAAGAAAATTAAAAGTAAAAAGTCAGGAAAATAAAACTAGACGCGATGAGAGACGCAGAGCGCTTAGAACATCTTGTCGTTGAACCGCAAAATGCGTGTTAGCATGGTGGTTGTGCATGGGATTTGCTTCTGCTGATGCATCGTCGGAGTGTCTGGCGTGTTCGACTCGAAGTCATACGCGACTCGTTGACTGACGAAGGTCAAGAGCGTCAATATATCGTAGCGCTTGCCGTTCTCATCGAGTTCAGCGCAGAGCGACTGCATGAACCACGAACCCTTGGTAGTGTTGCGCCATGAATAGAAACCTAAGTGATGGAAATTAAATCATTGAAGGTAAACGATCGTGATACGAAATTACAAAACGTGTAACTGATGAGCAAAGTGTCCTCAACCCTTCCCACACCACGCTCAATAAAAATCCAATGAAGTTTCTCAACCAGAGAAATTCATCGAGTCAGACAAAGGAAAATTTACTCCTACACTCTCATTACCTTGAAGTTCATGGCATGAAGCACAGTGAAGGAAGAAAGAAATTCATGAATGGAGGAACAAAGTTTACCCAACCATGAGGAAAAGAGTTCGACCTTCCCCTTTGTGCAATGCTGAGCTTCTGAACCTTGAGACGAGCGCTCGTGCTGGCAATGAAAATCTTCAAGGTTCGTTCACAACCCGAGACTCACCTGGTATGGTCGAATAGGCAATCAAGAAATCAGCGTGGACTGGAATAGAGTAGGAGATGGATCCGTTTGAATCTGTTTCCGTAGTCGAACGCATTGAAATGCCTCCATCAAGCTTATCGCCTTGACATGCCTGAATGAAAAAGAGCTGCGAAGGGAGAAGTGGAATTGAATTAAAAGCTCGAACGCTTTGGAATGCCATTAGCTACTTAGTAGCAAGTTCATTGATAAAAGAATGCGAGACTGACCTTTGGTTTCCCAGCCAGCGACGGGCACCGATCAGCTTGGAAGTAAGATGTGATCGACTCGAGCTTGTAATGCGCGTCTTTACTGTATAAGTAGCCATGCTCCCCGTGCGACAGAATCGTAACTAAGAAGCAGTCGTAGTTGCTGTGATCCATGCGCGAGACTAAAATAGGAAATTGTCCCATGAGCTTCAATTAAATGAGTCATTGAGTTATGATTGAGCTGACGCTGCTCTCTCATTCACTTTCAAACGTCACTTACTCCCTTCAATTTCATGAACAATCTCGTTATGTTTCAAGTCCTTGTAGACCGAGACATCGAAGTGGAGATTCCGTAACGAGTTCGACAGATTCTCGCAGTCAACGTTCGTTCCAGCCCTGACGAAGGGATTCGGGAAAGAGAAATTAGGATAAAGTTTGCGTTGCTTCTCCAATTTCTTACCTGGACTTCAACGAAGGCATATCCTAAGAGAAAGAAGAGAAGGAAAACATGTCAATTTGCATTGTTCATCTTCAGTGAAGATTCTTACAAAGTTCTCGTGGTTGAAGATGAGGGCGATCCCGCGTTTCGCGTGGTTCATGTTGTACTCGGAAGCGAGCCGCGCTGTTGGCATTTTAGCGTAGATCCGCCCGTAAGGTCGACTGCTGTTCTTGGAAATAAGCGAACCGAGTTTAAGTTGCATTTTTTGATGTAATCTTTCGATTGCAAATAAATTGTTTGCTTGCCTTGTAAAGTTCGATCCGAACGCGTCCGTGGAAGTTTCGCTACTATCAACACCATTTCCATTCTTCACTTCGCTCATCTTGATAACTTTGTCTTACACTGGCGCTCGGGAAACTGAGAAAAGCGATGAAAACTCTTTGCGATATTTGAGCTTTGTGTTTTGTTTATGTTCGATTGCGACTGAGTGAAAATACCCGCGAAACATCCGAACAACTGACGAAGCATTCCAGTTAGATCGCAGCATTAATCGAGCATTGGATTATCAACAGAAACATTCAGATATCTTGAAACATTGCAGTAATCTAAAACATTAGAAATATCCGGTGAAACTAAGAATCGCAAAACATTCTTCAGTCTCTTGGACGAAGTCAAGCGAGTTAGGTCGATTAAATTATATCAGCCAGACAAATTTTGTTTTCCCGTAATCGCGATTGAGTGATAAGCCAAATGAGTGATCGCAAACAACTCTGAGATAAAAAGTGAGTTCAGATTTAGTGAGATAAATCGAGGAATTCAAAGTGAAAGTTTTTCGTGAGCTTTTTGCGCAACACTCGCGCAATTTGCGATTGAATTTGTTTTCACGAATCAAACTTAGTTCAAGGTCAGGCGTAACTGATTGATGTGAATTCAAAGTTGCCGGGTTCATTTGTACTCGGCCTGGAATTCCGCTGAATTATTTAGTCGTGGGAGTTTCCCGCGAAGGAAAACTGGGTCGCTAGACTTTCCACGTCTACTTCTTATCTATCAAGAGGCCCAATATTTTATCAGTGACACTGTGTTCGTCTATCGCCCCACGAACATCAGAAGCCACGAACTGTTTATCTCGGTTGAGTGGCTCTAAGCTGCGATTGTTTTTTCTCTTGATTTAATGACGTAACTTCGAGTGATTGTTGAGAAAATCGCAGTGGAAGTCACGCAAAGTTTTTATGTGCTGCTATCTAGTTATTATCAGCTTTAAACAATTTCATTCTTAACTTTGCTTTAGGAACAATCGGAAGCTCAAAGCGATGTGTCCGCTGAAGTATCTTTACCATGTCTTGCTGTTCCTGCTGTCGAACGTTCTCCTGTCGTCTTGCGTGAACTGGAAAGCTTCTTTCGACCCTGCTGCAGTTACGTTAAAGACATCATCGAGACAGAGAGTTCGTTTGATCTTATCTGGACTTCCTGATGAGACGATTGCCAACCTCAACGAGCCGGATTATGTTCAGCTCAGAAGTGAGAACACGGGACTGGCAACGGTCAGTCAAAGTGAGCTAAAGTTCCTCGAGCTCGAGAGAAGCAATAAATCCTGGGACGGTTTCTTCGACATTGATGGGATTTTCTTGGGTGAGTAATCGGGTTTTAAGTCAACGACTGTATTTTTATTAGCCAATCATTCCTCATAGGACAAACAAAAATTTACGTCGAAATCAAGAACAGCGCGAATGTCATGGAAAAGTCGAATGAACAGCTGGACGTGACCATCTTGAGACCTAGGCGTGTCATCGATACGGTGTTCACTTACTCCGTCATAATTCTCGTCTCTATTCTGTACATCAACTTCGGCGCAGCTATCAGCTTAGCACAAATCAAGGATATTCTAAGACGGCCAGTTGGACCAGGAATTTGCTTTGTTGCACAATTTCTGTTCATGCCACTGTGTGCTTACGGGCTTGGACTGTGGCTGTTCCCGACTGCACACGAAATGGCACTCGGGCTTTTCTTCACCGGTATATCGCCAGGCGGAGGCGCAAGTAACATGTGGACTCTTTTGCTGGGAGGAAATATCAACTTGTCAGTTGCCCTGACGACCATTTCCACTATCGCTGCATTCGCGATGATGCCGTTTTGGATCTTCACACTCGGTCGAACAATCTTTGACCGAGCTGATCTCGGTGTTCCTTATCAACGAATTTCATCGATGGCAGCTGGGCTTTTGATCCCGCTGGCAATCGGTCTGCTCATACAACGGTTTATGCCGCGAACGACAAAAGTTCTCGTTAGAATTTTGAAACCGGTGTCGCTGGTTCTGATCCTGTTCATCATAATCTTTGCCATCATCACGAATTTGTACATTTTCAAACTCTTTTCGTGGCAGGTTTGTTGAATCCGCTGACCATTTAAAATTGACTTCAAATTGTTTGACTTTTCCAGATCATCGTCGCTGGTCTCGGTCTTCCTTGGCTCGGTTACGCCTTTGGCTGGATTGCATCGAAAGTCTTCAGGCAGTCGACTACTGACGCAATTGCCATTGCAGTCGAGACTGGCATTCAAAACACAGGCATCGCAATCTTCTTGCTCACCTTCTCGCTTGATCAGCCAATGGCAGATCTAACAACCGTGGTGCCCGTTTCAGTGGCAATCATGACACCGTTCCCTCTGCTGGGCGCCTATTTGTTCCTGAAAGTCAAGCAGTTGTGAGTTGCAATATTGATGATGATTTTAATCTTCGCTCAAAGCAAATTTCCCTCCACAGCCGCGACCGAAAGAACACGGCTATGCTAAAAGACCACGCGACGTTGGAGTCAGACAACAGCTCATCCACGCCGTGAAACTTAATCTTAAAGAAATGCAATATTCTTAGTATTAAGCAACCCTTAAACGTGCCTTCGACTTAGTTGGATTAGAATTAATCAACAACTTTCGGACTAATTGTTAGTGAAGATTGTTGTAAATAATAAATTTTGTTATCAAAGTTTGTAGAAAATCTGTCTTTTTTTGCAACCTCAATCCGACTAGTTTTGAAACACCTTTATTTCAATTTCGCAACGTGGACATTCTTTGTATTTCAGTTCAAAGTTTCAGGGTATGATTTTGCCGGAGCACCGGCGTTCTTAACATGAAGCTTGATGGTTATCTAAATTAAGTCCGAACTTCTCTTTCAGCTATGAAAAGTAACAAACCCTTGAAAAGTTGATTCCACAGAGTTTACTTCTGGTACAGCTTGCTGGGGTTATCGAACGAACTAAACTTTTCACTATCGGACGTTCAACTGCAAGCTTCTTGACTCCAAATTTTCCGGGCTCCGAAGAAGTTACAAATCTTTTCTAGCGAATTTTCTATTGCGATGCTAAGCGACTCTCTCCATTCCTCCAACAATCCCAAAAATTGTCAAGCAGTCTCAAAACTTTGCCTGACTGATATTCAAGCCTTACAGCGAACTCAATAAAGTTAACTTGTATTGAGATGCTAAGCGACTTTGCTCTAATGTTACTTGTCTGTTGCATCATGAATTCCGTTTCCAGTCACGTTTTAAAACATCATGCGGAATCTGTAATGCGATTAAGGGTGATATCTCTATCAATCAATCTATTTCTGAAATACCACAAGAATTCCTCTTACAGATCCTTTACTCTGCAACTATGATTTCGTTTACCATTCAACATTGTGACATCACTTGCGATTCACGCTCGTTCTCATCTCGCATCAGCTTTGCAACTCGGTCATCATCTTCGGTCTTCGGTGAAGCTTAAAGGGTTTCTCAACTTTGTTCAGCGATCAGCAAATTTGTCTTCTGGATTTAAGCAACTTCTTCCGCGAAAGTCAAGTCACGACCCAAAGCGAGCTTTTTGGAGAACTTTTTTAATTATCAGGTCGTGAGAGTTTAATCCGTCAGACTTTCCACTTCACATTTTGAACATCCGAAGCCACAATCTTTTCTTTCGGTAGAGTGGCTTTAATCCACGATTCTTTATCTCAATTAATTTATTGTATTGACATCAGCAAAAAATTGTCGTATCTTGCAGTTAGCCTTAAACTCTCATTATAACCATTCTGTGTTCTGCATTAGGAACGTTCGGAAGCTCAAAGCGATGTGCACGCTGAAGTTTTTTTACCATGTCTTGTTCTTGCTGTCGAACGTTCTCCTGTCGTCTTGTGTGGACTGGAAAGCTTCTTTCGATCCGAATGCAATTACAGTGAAGACAACGACAAAGCAGAGAGTTCGTCTGATCTTGTCGGGACTTCCTGACGAGACGATTGCGAATCTTAACGTGTCGGATTATGTTCAACTGAAAAGTGGAGACACGGGACTAGCAACGGTCAGCCAAACTGAGCTGAAGTTCGTCGAGCTTGAGAGAAGCAATAGATCGTGGTACGGTTTCTTTGATATTGAAGGGATTTTCTTGGGTAAGTAGTCGACTTTACCCTACTTAAAGAAGGAAGAACTTTATTAACTAACTTATCTGTCAATTTTTAAAGGCCAAACAGCAATTTACGTCGAAATCAAGAACAGCGCAAATGTTGTGGAAAAGTCGAATGAGAAGCTGATCGTGACAGTCTTGCGACAAAGGAGTGTTCTCGACTTGCTATTCAGCTACTCCGTTTTAATCCTCGTGTCCATTCTCTACGTTAGTTTTGGCGCAGCTATCAGTTTACCGCAGATGAAGGACATTCTAAGAAAACCAGTGGGACCAGGGATTTGCTTTGTTGCTCAATTTCTGTTCATGCCATTGTGCTCATACGTACTTGGACTTTTGCTATTTCCGAATGCTCATGAAATGGCACTCGGACTTTTCTTCACTGGAATCGTACCGGGTGGAGGCGCGAGTAACATGTGGACGCTTTTACTTGGCGGGAATGTTAATTTATCAGTTGCCATGACGACCATTTCCACTATCGCTGCATTTGCGATGATGCCGCTTTGGATCTTCACACTCGGCCGAACAATCTTTGACCGAGCTAACCTCGGCGTTCCTTACCAACGAATTTTATTGACGGCTGCTGGGCTTTTGATCCCGCTGGCAATAGGCCTGTTAATCCAACGGTTTATGCCCAAAACGGCAAAACTTCTTGTAAAGATTCTGAAGCCCGTGTCATTGGTTCTGGTCTTGTTGATCGTTACCTTTGCTGTCATCGCGAATTGGTACATTTTTAAGCTGTTTTCCTGGCAGGTGCGTAATTACAACATTGATTTGAAACAAAACTGATTGCTAATCGTTCTTTATGGCAGATCGTTGTCGCTGGTCTCGGTCTTCCTTGGCTCGGTTACGTCTTTGGTTGGATTGCATCGAAAGTCGTCAGGCAGTCGACTACTGACGCAATTGCCATTGCTATCGAAACAGGCCTTCAAAACACAGGAATCGCAGTCTTTCTGCTGAAGTTTTCACTCGAGCAGCCAACGGCCGACCTAACAACTGTGATCCCAATATCAGTGGGCACTATGACACCAGTCCCATTGCTTGCCGCCTATTTGATCTTGAAAATCAAGCAGTTGTGAGTTGCAATTTGTACCGATTTTGATTTGAGTGACCGCAAATTTCTCTCTTCAGCTGCAACCGAAAAAAGACGACAATGGTAAAAGACAACGCAACGCCAGAGTCAGACAGCGACTCATCGAAAGCAGAGTATAAATAGATTTACAACACTTTGTACTAAGCTAACTTTGGATAAGGAAATCGATTAAAAAGGATCTTTCGATAGAACGCCATTGAGCCAAACATTTCCCTGAAACGTTTGTTGGCCTAGACATGAAATAATTGCTAGCTGCATTTTCGTTTGTCTTCTGAATTATTCTGATCAATCTGAATTCATGATAAGGTCGACAAGATATAAAAGCGTCGACTTGCAGGAGGCTAGAGTCAGTCGAGTAGTAACGATGGATATAATTCAGGATGACGATTTCGAGCAAGCGCTCAACAACACTTTCATTAATCGGGACTTCAACCATTTTAGCAAGAAGAAAATGGCTCGAGGAAAAAAATCTTTCGTGAATCATTCGATGACCCGAAGGGAAACTGAACGGAAAATGAGAGAAAAGCTTCAGAGTCGTCATGGACCAACAGCAGAACTCCACGACCAGGTAAACTAGCAAAGCGAGAGTTTGACACCATTGTGATGGATTAACAGTTTTACAGAGACCATAAACTTTTGCTCGTACTGTTCAGAGCGTTAGCAGTTATGCCAATCGAAAGATCTGCGCCGGGATTGGTGACCTTCTCGTGGAAGTCAAAAGCTTCAATCTACGCATTTTGCTTCTACATCTTCGCCACTGTTTTGGTCCTCGTCGTTGGCTACGAGCGAATCAAAGTTCTACAAAATGTGAAAAAGTTCGACGACTCCATCTATGGAATCCTTTTCATCATTTTTCTGATTCCCCACTTTTGGATTCCGTTCGTTTGATTGATGACTAATTTGATGACTTAGAAATTAATTCAGCATTTACAGATTCGTCGGTTGGGGAGTCGCAAACGAAGTTGCGAGTTATAAGACGTTCTGGGCGACTTTTCAAGTCAGATATTACCGCGTCACGGGAGAAAATTTACAATTCCCTCGCTTGAAAATTCTGATCGTCATCATTTCCGTCGGCTGTTTACTATGTGCGGTTCTCTTCATCTTGTCATTGAGCATTCTTCTTGAGGGATTTCCTTTATGGCACACGAGCGCATATTGTGAGATGTCAATTTGCATCAAAGCTCAAATTCAATTCGATTTTCATAGATCACACTATGACGATGCTCAACATGAACAGTGCTTTGTGGTACATCAATTCGCGAGGCATCAAAGTGGCTTCCGAAAACTTGTCACGCTGCTTTAGAAAGGTTTCTTCAAACACAGCTCAAGTTGCCGCGATAATTTCCACTAGTTTTCTTTGTAGGATGTCGAGGTCGAGTGCACAGCCAATATGCTTTCAAAGTATCGCTTCCTTTGGTTGAACTTGAGTGAACTGCTACAGTCGTTGGGAAATGCTTACGCCAGAACCTATTCGACTTATTGCTTATTTATGTGATGACACTTAATGCTGACTTATTTGGTGATTAAGTAATTAATCCAAAATTTACAGGCTCGTCAACATTACGATCGCTTTGTACGGAACGATGTCGGAAATTATTGACCACGGCTTTCGTTTCTCCTTCAAGGAGATTGGATTACTCGTCGACACCGTCTACTGTTCAATTCTTCTCTTCGTGTTTTGTGATTGCTCACACAGCAGCACATTGCAAGTCGCTCAAGGTGTCCAAGACACGCTACTGTCGATCAACATGTTGTCAATCGATGCTCAGACTCAAGCCGAGATTGAAATATTCGTACAAGCCATTGAAATGAACCCGGCTATCGTCTCTCTTAGGGGATATGCGGAAGTCAACAGAGCTTTACTAACGTCGGTAATTATGAAAAACCGTTAACTGAAATCGAGTGATCGGCCAGAGGAATTCACCATAAATTCCTCTTGCTCGATTACTTGTTTGGTAAGCTTATAAGCTTGACAAGAACTCGTGTGCTTCTGTGGCCAATCCTTAATTAAAACAGATAATGACAAAGTTTTTATTTACAGAGCATTTCGATTATTGCAATCTATTTGATCGTCCTCGTTCAATTCAAACTGTCATTAGTGGCGAAGCAGCAGAGAGAGAATTTTCTTATTTCAAACGAGACTATCACGCTATTGACTACTTAGGCTTACAAGTCGTTTGGGTATCTAATTTTTAACGAACTCACGTCAAGCTAACGTCGTCAATGAATCGATAGAGAAAAGTTTGAGAGACGAAGCGACCTCGCTCACATTTATTCTTGCAGTTCGATATGCAGAAGGAAAAACAACTTTCATTGAAAAACGAAAATAGCGACACACACAATCACCTGTTGGATCACAAATAAATATCTTGAACAATAGCAACATTGGATTTTTGGATTTCTTGCTAAACATTCGGAAAACATTGAGAAACATTAATTTTAAAACATTGGAAACGAAACATTGCAAGTTTTCTTCTCGGTTTGTTGTCATTGTGAATTCAGCTCGTTTAATTATTATTTTAAAGCTTAAGAAACCAATAAAAGTCATCAATTTGTAGTGAATCGTGACAGTGATGTTGTGTCGCTGAGCTGTGGCCTCGAGTTCACGTTACTTGTAGTGACTTAGTGGAAATATTATTGACAAAATGGAATTGCTGAAAAGTCTCGATAACGCGACCATTACAGACGAGCAGAAAGCCAAGATTGTTAATGAGATCAGTGAGTCGTTTGACACGATAATAAGCGATGGAAACCCGACGTTGGTCGAGTGCTACCTTCAAGTTTTCATCAACTACCTTCGAACGACTCCTTGCCAGTTCTCGTCGGAAAGTTCCAGCCAGAAAGTGAGTTGTTAACATCCAGCCGGTTAATTGCAAATCACGACAAACTATCTCAAATTTATCTGTACCAAAACTTATCTCAACAGATCCGAAAGACAATTTTAGAGATGATTCACCGCTTGCCGGTGTCAGATGTCATTAGACCGCATGTCAACAGCATTTTGACCCTCACGCTCAACATGATCAAGGAAGACAACGAGGAAAATGTTCTGATATGTCTCAGGATCATCATCGACCTTCACAAACAGTACAGACCTCCTTTCTACCCTCAGGTATTCATTACGAATCCTCCAAAGGTTAATAATATTGCTCACATTTTGCTTTTAGATCAAAGACTTTCTTCTTTACATACAAAATATCTACTGCAGTCTTCCCAATCACATGGATAAAATATTTGACCCGAGATACGGTCGCCTTGATGCGAACAGCCTCAATATTAACGACATTTACACGATGACAGACAAGATCTTACCAAGAGGCAGAAACTCTTTTAAAGTCCTTCAAGAGCTTCCCATCATACTCGTTTTGATGTACCAACTGTATAAGCAAAATGTCCACGAAAACGTCGTCGTGTTCTTGCCTGCTATCCTCAACACGATAACACTCGAGCCGCGTCGTGAGTTCAGAACTATGGAGAACTTCAACAAAGAGCTTTTTGTCGATTTTATGGGAGCTCAGATCAAGACGTTGGCTTTCCTCGCTTACACAATCAAGACCTTCTCTGGGGGTCTGATGGAGATCATTGAAACGCATGCGAAGACCCTCGTGGACGGAATGTTTTCGCTGCTTCGGCTTTGCTTGAAGGAAAGTGCGCATCTGAGAAAAGAACTTTTAGTCGCCACGCGTCACATCCTCGCGACAAACTTGAAAGTTCATTTCATCCCATCAATCGAACTGCTGTTCGACGAGGATTTGTTGCTAGGTCGCGGCTACACAACGCATGAGTCGCTGCGTCCGTTAGCCTACTCAACGCTCGGAGATTTCATCCATCATGTTCGACTGGAGCTCAAGTTCGACATTCTTGTTAAAGCTGTTCATTTGTTCTCGAAGAACATCCACGACGAAACTCTTCCGACGGCCATTCAAATCATGAGCATTCGACTGCTGCTGAACCTCGTCGATTGCATTCGGATGCCTCGTAATGACACTGTGACTTTGCCTGCAAGCCGACGAGAACTGCTGATGATAATGCTGAAGATATTCACGCTGAAGTTCCACACGATCGCTAAGCTTCAACTGCCACTGATCATGCAAAAATGGAAAGCTTTCCAGTCAAATCAGCAAGCAAATACTACGGACTCGACGCCAACCAAAGACTTTCTGACCGTTGACATTTTGCCTGAAACGATCGCGAAACTGACCAGCATCGGATTCACTCCACCAGCGAATCTGAACATGGTGGAGTATCGACTTCTCATCAAATCGCTCATTAGCGGTGTGAAGACAATAACTTTCGGCATCAACTACATCGACTGCGGCAATTTGCAGCAACCTGTTGCCGTCATGCTGCCGCCTCAAGAGGTTCAGAACTTCATCGACTTTTTCAACTGGTCGATTGAGTCGTTTTATCTTTATCGCATCAACACGTCATCGGGTGCTAATGGGAAGGCTGCAGCTAATCTTGCAGTGCAGCGGGAAGAGAAAGAAATGTTGGAATTGTTCAGCGGACTTTTCTTGAACATGACGAGTCAAAACTTCCAAGAGATTTTCATCGCAACGATTGGATTCTTGATCGAGAAAATGATTGAAAACCAAAATCTCCAGGTCATCATCAACACTTTTCTGTCTTATCGATCGACATCGCCTCTGTTTGCGACCGTCATGGTAGAATATCTGTTGGATCGAATGGAGGACATTGGAGCAGCGGATATCGAGAAGTCAAATTTGTATCTCAAGCTGTTCAAGTTAATCTTTGGCAGCGTGTCAATGTTCGCGCTAGAAAACGAGCCGATGATCCGACCATATCTACAGAAAATTGTGCTGAACTCAATGGACATGGCGATGCGGGCTGAAGAGCCCTGCAACTACTTCCTTCTGCTCCGCGCTCTCTTCCGGTCAATCGGAGGTGGAACATACGACATGCTCTATCAAGAGTTCTTGCCGCTTCTGCCGAACCTTCTCGGAGGCCTCAACAGATTGCAAAGCGGATGTCATAAACAGCACATGAAAGATTTGTTCGTCGAACTCTGTCTGACAGTTCCCGTTCGTTTATCATCGTTGCTTCCGTTTCTTCCGATGTTAATGGATCCACTTGTTTCCGCTTTGAACGGATCACCAATGCTTGTGACGCAGGGACTTCGAACACTTGAGCTTTGTGTTGATAATTTGCTTCCCGATTTCTTCTATGATCACATCCAATGCGTTCGAGCCGAACTCATGCAGGCACTTTGGAAAACGTTGCGGAACACTGACAACTCTTCAATGGCAGCGTTTAGAATACTTGGCAAGTTTGGAGGCGGAAACCGCAACATGTTGGTCGAGCCTCAGAAAATCGAATGCCAAAAGTCTGACGAAAACGCAACAAGTTTGACTGTCATTTTCGCGGATACCGAGGTGAAGCTGCCAGTTCGCAGAATCATCGAGTCGGCCTACGCGGCTCTACAGAATCAAGCAACGGAGCAATTTTACCTTGAGGAGTCATGGAACGTAATCAAATTCTACTTGGCGGCTTCAATGGAATTGACTGATGACAAGAGCAAACTTTACAACTTCTTGACACGCCAAATATTCACCGATGGATCCGGGTTCGCTAACAACTCCATTGCTATCCAGACAAGTTCGAGCGAATGGAGAAAAACGCAACAAACAGCCTTGACAGCCATGCTGATTGCGGCATCTAGGAAAGAGCTTCGAGATTCTGCTCTTCCGGTCATGGTTGCATGCGTGAGACAATACGTTTTGGTTGCGATTGTTCAACAAGCTGGTCCGAATGTTCCAAGCTCACAATCAACAGCTGACCCTCTGATTATGATCAACGCGATTGTCGCAATTATGGGCAACGAGGAGAAAGAAGTTTGCATGTTCGGGCAGAATGTATTGGCCTTGATCATCAGAACCGCAACGTGTGTAATGGGAACGAAAGATCGAGCATGTGATCTTCCATTGATGCAATACTTAGCCGAAAAGATGATTAACCTTTGCTACGAGAACGCTTGGTATGCCAAAAAAGGAGGCTGCATCGGATTGAGATACCTCAGTGAGCAAATGTCGATCAAGTGGCTGTTCACGAATCTGTTTTCCATCATCAAAGCTCATCTTTACGTCATAAGAGATTTGTCCGATGATGTTTGCAGTGGATCAATCGATCTAGCAATGACAAATATCGAGTTCATCCTGAGCAAATCTTTCGGCTATTTGATGGAAGTCGGCGTCACTGAGGATTTGAGCAAAGTCCACAGAAGTATCGTGAACGAGTTCGTCGTACAAACGTCAAGCCCTCACGCTCACATCAGACAAGTCGCGACCAAATCGCTGCGACAAATTGCAGCAATTCAAAAGGTTTCGGTTGCTGCCTTGCTCGAGCCGTTCAAGAGCTTCTTCACAGATATGATCGTCTTCTCACCGACGAAAACTTACTTGCGACATCAGCCGCTGAGCACTCAAATTGGGATTCTTGAGGCGAATTTCTTCTGCACATCTCTAGAGCCAAAGCTTCTCAGGTTTGAAAACTTCCAATTCCTGACTGATGTGAAGATAATAATCAAATGCGATGACGAAACGATGAGTCGTTATGATGCTTACAAGGATCCGAAGCAACTCCCCGAGCTGAGAGAGACAGCGATGAAAGTTCTCGTCTCGTGGCATTACATTTATCACAAGCAGCATTACGACACGGACAAAGTGAAGAACGTAAACTTCTGCGACGAAGCTTTCGTGACGTTGTTCAAAGCAATGGAAACTTACCAAAGCCTTCAAGAAACCGCCTTCGATTGCCTCAAAAGACTTACAGTGGAATGCAAAGAGAAGTCAGAAACTGGTTGGCCGATTCAAAACTCTTTCTTGGATTCGCTAGGCGATTACATGAGCTGGACCACCAACAGCATCAAACGGTTGTCATACTACAGCCTCTTGTTCCCGAAGGTTTTCACTGAAAAGACTTGCGATCAGTTGCTTGAGATCGTTAAGAAACTCCTGCAAACTTCTGTGACATTCAACAAAGATCAGAACTATTTGAAAGTAGCAAAAACCGGCGAGACCGAGTTGAAAATCGCGGCCATCATCGATCTGTTCCATCAAATCCCAGCTGCCACTTCAAAGTACGTCGTTCCACTACTCCGCCTGGTCCTCGCCGCTGAAGAAGGAATCATGTTAGAGAACTCCAGTCCATATCGAATGGCGTTGGTGAAGTTCTTGATTCGATATCCCGACGACGCAGTCAACTTCTTGATGACAGACGAGAGCATGAAAAACCCGCAGTTCAATCGGTTCATGATCTATCTGCTGAAGCACAAGAATGGAATGCAATTCAAGAATCTAATGGAGAACAGAGGCGCGCGACTTCGTGAGATCATAACTAAGGAGCGCAGCTTGCGGCCAGGAAATCAGCTGACAGTTCTTAGCCCGAAGGAGGAATTCGAAATTCAGCATCAAGCTGTCCTCATCGTTCACACTTTGATTGGCCTCAACGATCAATGGCTTCCGACTCAGATGATCATCGTCAACGCTCTCAATCAAATTTGGACGAATGATCTTCACAAGAGCTACGAGCTAAGCATAACTTGCGATTTCTGGCATTTAGTCGCCAAGATTCTTCTTCACTATTTCGAGCACAACCCAGCCGATATCAACTTGCTGTTTGGTCTCCTGAAGGTGCTTTGCATGAGATTCGTTCCAGACTTCCAAGTAAGTTTGATTTTTGATCGAATGGTTCGCAAGTTCTCATTTCCCTTTTCAGTTTCTGCGAGATTTTCTACACAGCATCGTCTGCGAGAACTACACAGTTGACTGGAAGCGAAACGCTTTCTTCCAGTTTGTCGAATATTTTGGCAGGGCCAACGTCACTGTCGACCTGAAAATTAAAATACTGACGATCATAATCATACCGAGCTTTGCGATTAGCTTTGAGAAGGGCGAGGAGAACAGATTGATCAGAGGAAACACCCAGGAATACGTCGAAGAAAGCAACGTCATCACTGTGTTTATTAACAAGATTGTCATCCCGTTCATGATGAAGGAGAGCGACGACGGTCTAAGGATCGCGTTGTTGCAGTTTGCTTGTCTTCTAGTCGAACGAGCTTCAGCTCACATCCACAGCAATAAGAAAGAAGACATTCGACAACTCACAACGTTTGGCTACTCGAGCCTCTTGCATTCGAAGAACTATTGGGATCCGACGGCGATCTACAACGGCCACTTGCTCCTGTCGCATATCATCGCTCGCCTTGCAAACAAAAAGTCGTGGCAGGAAGTCGTTTTCAAAGTCTTCCACTCGCTGCTTAAAGCTCATGCGATCGAAGCTCGCCACATCGTCAGGCAGACGCTTGAAGTGTTCATGCCGATGATGCCTTTGAAGCTCAACGAATCAAATCTTTCTCTGATCAATCTGACTAAGTCAGTTATCATTAAAGATGGTTACGCGATTCTGCAGCTTTATCACGTCTTTCAAGTCATCATTCGTCATCATACGATTTATTATCCTGTGCGCCATCAGTTGATCCAGAACATGATAAACTCAATGCAGAGACTTGAGTCGTCCAACTCTGTAGATTACAGAAAGCTTGCGATAGACATTGCAGAGGTGATCATTAATTGGGAGCTTCGAAGGATCAAGGAAACGACTGAAGGAGATGAGAAAGTGTCTGAGTCTGGCGGAGTCAAGAGAACGCTGCCGGAGCTACTTCAAACCTCAGGCAAAAAATTCGCTGTCGGAGAAAATTCGCCACAGCCTCAGCCTGGCTCGTCTCAGCAGCTTGAAGACTTCAGCAATAAACCAATTGAATATGTTCACTGCAAGTCAGTCATCAACTTCTTGTTTGATCTGCTGTTCATGCTGAGCGAACAGGTCAATCACAGTCAGCTGACAACGACTCAGCTGCCCAACGAAGTCATCTTAAAGTCAAGCTTGAATCTGCTCAAAAAAGTGTTGAGGAAAGATGTTTGGCTGAGGAAGGAAGAAGAGTTGCAGTTCACTAGACTGTGTAAGGTCTTTGAAGATCCATCGAGAGTCAGCAGCGTGACAATCTGTAACTTCCTAGAAATCTTCATTCACGTACTTGACGAGTTGGAGGAGAACAAGATCCTGGCACTTCTGCGGTCGCTTCAAATTGGACTTGCGACATGTGTCACTAGCACAACGACGAAAGTTCTTCGGCTAATGTCGACGTTCTTGTCAAAAGTCATCAGCTTGTTCCCAGTCGAGACGTACATGAACTACGATGAGCTGCGATTCTTGTACCAAACCGTTGAGCGCACAATCAGAAACGGGTTGGAAGTCTTCGACAAGGACAACGACACACCGACAGCTTCATTCTTCGGAACGTTTCTGATCCTCAAAACTGCGTTCGCCTACAATTCGAAATATTTTGAGAAGTTCGTAGATAAATTCACAAAGTTTGTAATGCTGTTGAAGAACGAACACATCAGCCAAGCCTCAACGGCAGCTGCTCTAACAACTAACATGGAACTGACGAAAGAGATGTTGCTGCAATCTCTTCAGCTACTGAAAAACCACATAAAAGTAATGAAAGCAGAGATCCGTAAAACATTCTTAAGCTCAATCCTAGTCGACCTGATCGAAAAAAGCAACGACCCGCGCATTATCAAGACGATCATTCAAGTTCTCGACAGTTGGTTCAAGATGAAAGATCCGGAGAATGAACCAAACCTGCGAGAGAAGATTGTCCTTCTACAAAAGCTCACGCACAACTTGGAGTCGCGATTCCCGAGCGAGGTGGCGCTCAACGCTTTGTTCCTAGAGATGATTCACTTCATTTACTCTGATACAGAGTTAAACACAATAGAACTGACGATGAAGTTGGATCAAGCTTTCCTCGCTGGTCTTCGCTGTAGCGACCCGGAAATCAGAAAGAAGTTTTACGATTTCTTCAATGAATCTGTAGAAAATAATCTTCATGATCGGCTGCTTTACATCTTGAGTACGAAAGCGTGGGACTCCATCGGCCATCACTACTGGATCAAACAGTGCATCGAGCTGTTGATCTTAACTGCGAACTCAAAGCAGATTATTTCAAGTAGCCAGACGTCTCAACGTTTACCAAGCATCACTGGCAACATCAACAGAACGAATGGAGACGAGACAAAACTATTTGATGACCAGTCGACTAACTTTGAAGATGAAATTGACACTTTGACTGAAGCGACGAATGCGGTCAAGGATTTAATATGCGAACCGACTGCGGTGGATCGCGAGAAGAACCTGAAGAAGATTGTCGATGGACAAGCGGCGTTCTTGCAATTGAACCGAAGTGTGACCACCAAAAACTTTTTGAGCGCAGCCGTTCAATTGTGTCACATGGATGCCACGCTTGCCGAGAATGTTTGGAAGGTGGCGTTCCCTCGTTTGTGGTCAACGATGAATGACAATCAAAAAGAAAGCGTGACGAAGGAAATCGTTCCTTTCCTATCAGCGGGCACCAAAGTGAACTCCAAAGAAGTTCATTCCAGTGCCATCAACACTTTCACTGAAGCGCTTACGCTTTGCGATCCTCCGATCTTCATCCCACCGAGTCTCATGAAGTCGCTTGGTAAATCGCACAATCTGTGGCACCGAATGACGCTCGTAGCTGAGAACATGGTCGGCGAGTTCTCGAAGTCATTGGTACCACAAGAAAATGAGTTCGATAGCTTCGAAGATGAAGCCATGGAAGATGCTGAAACTTTAAAGGAAGTTGTTGACTCTTTATCATTGATGTATTCGTCGCTACACGAAGAAGATTTGTGGGCTGGACTCTGGCAGAAATACGCAAAGTATCCTGAAACGAACGTCGCGATCTTCTACGAGCAAATGGGATACTTCGATGAGGCTCAGAATGTCTACGAAGGAGTGATGCTTAAATGTAAGCAAGACATTTCCAACGGTATCGACTCGTCTGATTTTAACAACGAAATCAACCTCTGGGAAGATCACTGGATACGTTGCACTAAAGAGCTCAATGATTGGAACCTTCTGATCGGCTACGCTCAATCGAACAGAGACAAACACGCTTTCCTTTTAATGGACTGCGCTTGGAGAGTTTCGGATTGGACGCTGATGAAACAAACTCTCGCCAGAGCTGAGCAAATGAACTTGAAGCAGTCGAATTACAACCTCAGTCTTTATAACGGTTACGTTGCTGTGTTGGATCAAAAAGAAAACTCTGCAGCTGTTGGGAAACACATTGAAGCGGCATCCACAACGTGTTTGCAAGAGTGGCGACATTTGCCTTCAGTCGTGTCTCACATTCATCTGCCCATCCTTCAAGTCGCGCAGCAAATCATGGAGCTGCAAGAGGCAAGCCAAATACATCAAGATCTGCAGCGAAAGCAAGCACTGCCCTTCCACGACATGAAGAGTATTGTGAAGACCTGGAGGAACCGATTGCCGGTGATCGCGGACGACTTGACTCACTGGATCGACATTTTCACATGGCGCCAACATCATTACCAGTTGATAACCGACAGCACTGTTGGAAGCAACGCAATCGTCGCGAATCTGGGATCACAAGCAACAGCTCAGACGATGATAAAGTTGGGAAAAGTTGCCCGCAAACATAATTTGCTGAGCGTTGCTTTGAAGTCGCTACAAGGCATCGAAACGATTTCTTCAGTTCCTGTCGCTGACTGCTTCCAGAAAATCGTACAAACCACCAAGTGCTCGATACAGACAGCGCACTATTCTGAGAACTCTCAGCACGATTTGACCGAAGCGTTGAAGTCACTCGAAACAGTAAACCTGGAACTGTTTACAGCCGAACAGAAGTCAGAACTGATCGCATACAAAGGATATTTGTACACTTACCTCGGTCGCTCACCAGAAGCCAACAAGTCATTTGCCGTCGCAGTTGATCTCTGCGACAACTTCAACAAAGGCTGGGCAATGTATGGCGAATATCTGGAAATGGTTTTCTCAAGGAATCCAAAGCTTCATAGCATGGGCGTCTCGGCAATCACTTGCTTCTTCCACGCTGCTCGAGATCAAAGCGAAACAAAGACCCGAAAGTATCTCGCGAAAGTCATTTGGCTGTTGACCTACGAGGAGACTAGAGCAGAGATGCTGAAAGTGTTTGAGAACTATATGCTTGGTGCTCCGACGCTGAATTGGCTGCCATGGATACCTCAACTGCTTAACTGTTTGGTGCAGTACGAGAACGACACGATCATGACCCTCTTGAATCAAATCGCTAAGATCTTTCCTCAAGCGATTTACTTCCCGATCAGAACTCTCTACTTGATGCTGAAATTGGAACAGAGAGAGCGTCACAAATGCGTTGAACAAGCTAAAGCACAACAAGGAGAACAAAGCGAACATCCTGGTTCATCAGCCAATCCTCAAGTGAGCTTGCAAGCAATGAAGTCGACGCCGGCAATGTGGAGATGCTCGAAGATCATGCAACTCGTTAGGGAGATTCATCCGACTATTGTTTGTTCTCTTGAAGGAATTCTCGATCAAATGGTTTCGAAGACGGAAGGCGAAGGCGTTCGCTGGTTCCGCGAGAACACTTACGAAGAAAACTTGCATCAGCTCAAGCAAGGCTTAGCTAAATTGTATGCCATTGCATTCGATAATCGGCTCATAATCAACGACGCGGTTATCACTCAACAAACTCTGCACCTCGTCAAGAAACTAATTTCAAACTTCTCTCAAGTCACGGAGAGCACAACGGAAGCAACGCTCAAGGATCCAGTCTTCACACAGCTCCGCATGCAGTTCGCTAACGGATTCGACTTTAGTCAGCCAGAGAACAACAAATTGCTCGACTTGATCAGGCGATTCAAAGCGTGTATCAAGATAATGGAGGCGAAGGTTCAAACACTCCCAAAGTAAATAGAATTTGCATTGTAACCTCCTTAATTAACTAAACAAATGGTCATTCCAGGTCTTTTTTCATAGAAGAGAAGTACAGATTTCTGTCGAACTTCAGTCAGAAAACCGCCGAAGTTGATCTACCCGGTGAACTTTTGCTGCCTCGTCATTCACATTACAATGTGAAAATTGCTCGCTTCATGCCGAGAGTTGACATCGTTCAGAAGCACAACACGTCAGCGAGACGAATTTTTATTCGCGGGACTAATGGAAAGGTTTGTAGGATTAATTATCAACGAATGAACAAGTTGCTAGTCTTTTTTTCACAGGTTTATCCTTACTTGATCGTGAACGACTCCGGAATGATCGACGCACGTCGCGAGGAAAGAGTTCTGCAGCTTCTTCGAATGCTCAACAGCTGCCTGACGAGAACGAAAGAAACTAGCAAAAGATTCTTGCACATTACAGTGCCTCGAGTGGTTGCCGTTTTGCCTCAAATGCGTTTAGTAGAAGACGACGAATCCAGTATATCGTTACTCGACATCATGAAGATTTATTGCGCTCGAAACAACATCGAGCATGACGCGCCGATCACGAAGTATTACGAGAGATTGGCTGAGATTCAGCAGTGTGGAGCGCAAACGACCCACGTAACACTTCGTGATATATTCAAGGATATTCAGGTCAACATGATCCCGAATAGTGTGCTGAAGGATTGGGCTTCAGCGACTTTCTTCTCAGCTACTGATTACTGGACGTTCAGAAAGATGTTCACGCTCCAGCTGTCGCTTTGCTGCATCATGGAATATGCGTTCCATCTAACTCGCTTGAACGCCGACATGATGTACTTGCATCAAGATTCAGGACTCATCAATGTGTCATACTTTAAGTTTGATATCGACGATACGACTGGCGAGTTAAACTCAGCGCGGCCAGTTCCGTTCCGCATGACACCAAACATCGAAGAGTTCCTGACGAGCATCGGCGTTTCAGGACCTCTGCAGGCTTCCGTCATTGCAACAGCCCGGTGCTTCTTGCAGCCTAACTTCCAGGTAGAAACTTCAACAACTTCGATCGAAGCTCCTAGATCTAACGACTTTGTTTCTCTCCTTCTAGATCACGGCGATTCTTAAGACGATTTTGCGAGATGAAATCATCCAAATTTGCAGGAAGCAAATTATGGCATCGAAACCAATCGATCCAAACGAAGACCTCGCGATCGACAAGAGCTTCAGCGAGATAAACTCAGAAGCTGTCATCCAATCCGTCACAAAAGCTGCGGAAACCATCAAGTCGAGGCTGGAAGATCTGATGTTGTTCAACCAAAACGAAGAGACGAAAATTTCACAGCTCGTGACTAAAGCGAAAAATCCCGATTACTTGGCTTACATGGATCCTTCTTATCAGCCTTGGATGTAACTTTCTTTAAGAATTGTGTTACTTTTATCAACTCATCTTTAACCAATAAATCGGACTTTGTCAAATTTGTAAAATGTTTTCTTTTGGTAAATTGATTGAGATGAGTCAAACACTTTACTGATGTCCAAGACATGGCTCAGGTCACCAAGTAAAAGTATCCACAGATTTACAAGTACAGCTGAAACTTCGCTTTCATCTTAAACTTAAAACAATTGGAAGGCAAATAACAGCGATGAACATCAAGACTGACATTTTCTCAGCCATCACACCACTTGAACACTTTTCGTTCTTAAGATATTCTTTTGGGCCTAAGCAAGTCGCATAGAACATCGCGTGGGCGAGATAATTCTGCTCATACACGCCAGTGAAGATCTGAAATTCAATGAAAAATGAATTCGACTCAACAATCGAGATGAAGCCAATTTACGTGAGAGAACGGCCCATCGGCATAAACTCCAACATCTTCGGCTGCATGAGTTTGCTCGTCTTCGGGAACAGTTGCGGGCTGCCGGAATTTAGGATCCATATAGCTTTTGCCTTGAGGGTTCTGCCTGCCTCCAGTTGGATTTACATGATCAGCATATCCAGGGCCGTTGGCGTAGCTTAACGAGTAGAACCACATCTTGTCAGATCTTGAGTAATCGCCAGGACCAAGAATGTTGAAGCCTCGAGGCATGTAACCCGAGACTGTCATTGAGGTGCTGTGGTCAGCTGTAACGACGATCAACGTGTCTTGCTCGCTCGTGCTGCTTCTAACGAAATCGACAGCTTTTTGCAACTCATCCGCTTCGGTTAAAGCCAGCTGGGCCAACGTGTCGTGATGTGCGGTATCGATTCGTCCTCCTTCAACCAGCAACACGAATCCGTTGTCGTTATTTTTCAGAATCTCGAGTGCTTTACTGACCATCTCAGTCAATGTCGGCTGGTCCAATTGCCCTGCAAGTAGTCTATACTCCATGTGGCTTGCGGAAAACAAGCCAAGGACTTTGTCAGTCGCTGATGCATCGAGTGAGTTCAACTGAGTCTGAGAAAAATCACTAAGTTATTTAGGAATTAGCAAAGCTGAGCCAACTGAAATCTCACCCGATTCTGAAGAACGCGTGCCCGATATCCATTGCCATTTTGCAGATCAAGATATTCACTTATGAGATCCCGGCCATCCGTTCTCATTCCTGATTGCTGAGTTGGTAGAAAGTGTCGTCTGCCACCTCCCATGACAACGTCAAGTTTCGAACCGATTCTGCCGTGAATCAATTGGAGCGCAATGTCGTCGCAGCCCTCGAACGCATTTTCGTTGGATTCCCAATAGCGAGACGCTGACTGGGCGTAGCTAGCTGCTGGTGTCGCGTGAGTGACACGCGTGGTCGTTATAACTCCTGTCGACTTTTTTGCGTCTTGAGCGTATTTGAAGATCGAATCAACGCGATTTATTTCGTCTTGTTGGGCTGAGCAGTTTCGCAAATTCACATCGCCTGTCACCGCAACCGTCCCGTAATTATTTTTCACGCCGGTTAGAATTGCAGTTGCCGTGCATGAGGAATCGGGCGTTTGATAATTTATGCAATAAGTCTTTGCAAGTCCCGAGTGACGAAATTTTTCAAACGAAAGCTCGACATTTACATCTTTGATGTATGAGCGTGTCGCCATCAAAGTCGCTAAGCCCATTCCGTCGCCTATGAAAATGACCAAGTTCTTCGCCTTATTCGTGTTTAGCTTCTCACTGACCTTCTTGTTCAACAAGCTTTGACCTTTGTCGATCCAAAACTTTCGTTGCCTTTCCTCGATCGGGCCAACTGGAGGAACAAAGTTCGGCTCATCCCACCAGTTGGGAATCTTCGTCTGCCATCGAGGATCATTTTCTCCCCATTCGACATCTCGCTGATCATCGTTCTGAGCTGAAGTTAAAGTGAAACACAATGCGATTACACAAACAAAGCACTGCATGATGTTAATTGGCCGACACTAATTAATTGCCACTGAACGCAAGATTGTTTGTCAAACAACTCGAGTTATCTTATCAGATGCAAGTATGATAAGATATCTAACGAGACGGCAAGCTAAACACGGGTTAGCGTGGTCAACACTCAATTCTCACTGCTGGCTTGAGTTAATTGGCTGTCGAGTTGCTCAATTATACGAGAAAAGTTTTCTTCTTTTTGTTTCATTTTCTCTGCTTAATCAGCTTTTCTTGTGAACCTTTGCGTGGTCGTTGCGATGGCAACTGAAATAGAATTGAGGGCGAATCTCTTGTTAGATCGACGCATCATTAACTAACTCATGAAGTAAAGTGATATAAAATTTATTTCATTTTTGATTCAGCGTTCCTTGAACACATACAAATGAGTGTAAATTAATAAGTTTGATTCTCAAAAATCAGCAAACGTTTGAAGCGAAAAAAAGCTTGCAATCGCTATGAGCTAATACTTGTCTCGAATGTCTACGTTAGAAATTGCTTTTCAACTATGAGTACATCGTGGATTTTCATGCTAATTCTGCCCGATCAGTTCAACGAAGTTTGCTGGAAATAAGCCGACTTGTCCAGTCCGCAATAATTCGCCTTTGTACCATCCATCATCGCGCTTCTTCTGAAGCACAATCTCATCGCCCACATTCAGCGACAACTCGAATCTCGAATTCGCAGGATATTTTGTCACGCAACGATAGCGCTCTGCAGATGTGCTGGACGATTGCTCGGAGCTTGTGTCCAGGCTGCTCGACTTACGGTGGTTGGCTTTCAGTTGAGTATTCTGAAGTTTTCTTGAAGTACTTGGTGGCCCCGTAAGATTAATACTGTGGCGTTTCTGGACTCCATCAGCGCTTGTCCTAAAAAGAAAGATTAGAAAACATTTGGTGGAAGATTAATTCGTCTTTCTCACATCGGCAACGGAGCTCGTTCACGTGTTTTGACGCGTTGCGATCCAAACTGCAAATTTTCCAAGCTTGTTTTCGGAAGTCCCAAGTCGATTGGACATGAACCAGATCGCATGTGCTGTGGTGTGGCCGATGTTTTCGCTGATGAGTCTTCGAAGACAGGATTGTCCATGGAGTAGGCACTTGATTCCGTCGATTTACGGTTGTAGCCGAGTCGTTTCATCAACATCTCCGTCACAGTTTCCTTCTTCACCCTGTTAACATTGTCGTCAGTCTTTTGCGATTGATCACTTAACGTGGTCTGTTGAGATAATGGAGACTGAGCAGCTCGTGGCGGAGCGTTTCTCTGCGGCAGTTCTGGCGGGACAGAAGAGAGGCCGAGATTTGTATAAGCTCCGGTCGTTCTGGGCTGTTGAGTATTCGAGTTGGTTTTGTTTTCTTGGGCTTGCAAAGCTGCGATCCTTTGCATCGTCATCATTTTCTGGTGGTAGAGCAAAGGCATCACATGATTGCCGGGAAAGACGCCTTTCTCGAAAAGATTGTCAGAGCACAAGCCCTTGAACCAGCCGTCTTGGCAAGCTTCCTTAACGATGTACTGAGAGCCTTTCTTTAATTCGAGTTCATCGGGTTTTTGCGGCGTGTAATTGTAAAGCGCGATATAGATTCCTGTTTTGTCCTGAGCTGGAATTGCACCAGCTGGGAGAACTTGGCTATGAGTTGCACTCGGTGGGCTTGTTGGACGGACGAGCATCGGTTGAGCGGGAGTCGGTTGCAGCAACGGAAACCGTTGCGGACTCGTAGCTGAAGTCGATGCACTATTGCCATTGGTTGCTGGCATAGATGGCATAGACGCAGGCAGTTTCCACTTTGTGGCATAGCTTTGCATCAAGTTTGTTGCCGCTTGGTTCATGTGAACAAACGAAATTGGGAAGATGCCGACTTTCTCGTTGATTTTCCCTTCTGCCCAGTTCTGATCGACTCTTCGGGTTACTGAAATTTTAAGTGATGGTCAGATCGCGATGAAAAGCTAAGCTAAATGTTACCTTGGATGATCATTCCTTTCATGAACTTCAAACAGCCCTCATCCTCGAGCGGGTTCATGTGGAAATCAAAGAGAGCTTTTGCGTAAGGAATGCTTGATGTCTGTTGATCGTTGGCCACTCGCACTGTCGGCTTCTTCTCTGAGCCGTTTGTTGTAACTGCTTGATCATTGCTTGAAGCTTGAACTTGTTCATCGGTCTCTCCTCCGTTCGACGTTGGCTTAATTTGGTCGAGAAGCCTTATAAGAAAAACATTCCTGGGGAGTGAGTCAATGTCGAAGAGATTTGTCTGCTGTCGGCATTCGGGGCAAGCCAGTGGCGATTGCGGGTGTTTGTTGGACACTCGCTGGGATGATAGGAAACAAAAAGAAGAAGAAAAGTTGTGATTCATGTTCTCGGCATTTCCTGAGGTCTCTCACCTTTAGGCAGTCTAAGCAGAACGTATGCTGGCAGGGAAGCACTCGCGCGTCGGCTCTAAGTCGCTCTAAGCACACTGAACACTCGAGAATCGAGTCGAGAATCGTCAAATCCATTGCACAACGTTGAGCGGAATTCTATTAAGTTAGCACCATTTCCGTTATGAACTGAGAGCGATTGACTCGTGCGAGCCTTTGTAAACTACTTGGGAATGACTGAAGAACGCACTGAACTCAAAAAACGTTGACTTAAATAAAATTCCACTGATCTCTCCACCGAGATAATCACAGAATGATTTTCTGCAACTCTCACGACGCTGGATTGTTTCAACATTAATTCAGATATCGCAGCAATCCAGCATGTAACGGCCCTCTGAGAACATTTTCTGAGAAAACCAAAACAAATCGTCACACCGTTGTTCGACTCGCCCCGAAGTTTGCTCAGTGAAATGATTGCGATGATCAAAAAGTTTATTTTGTTCTTGCTGAGAGTTTTCCGACGCGCTTTATGTTGCTTCAGTCGGAAGCGATGCGACTCAAACTCCCACCAAGATACGCGGCTCGAAGTCGTGAATGTCATAAGTGACAGCCCGAACTACAAAAAGTCCAACACGGTGAGTTTTCTCCAAGCTAATTTGATGAGAGATAAAAGCACTTCACGATTTGTCGCAGATGGAACGAGATTGGAACTCTTGGGACGATAAGCCGCGGACAGTCGAGGAGCATATAGAAGTTTATCGTGAGAGCTTAGTGAAAGTGAAGGAGCCCGAGCCCGTTGAAGAGATTGAGAAGATTGATTTATTCAGCGTGAGAATAGAATTTGTCAATCAACAGACATGAACGTGACACGTTTGACTTTTCTTCTAGGACATGGAACCGAAAATCAAAAAGCAGAAGAAAGTCTTGATCAACCATGGGCCAGCCGAGCCTGCGAGTTTCACTCGTCTTGAAGCTACTGCGATAGCAGAAATCCCAACGACTGTAAATTTTCCGCTCGATTTTGATAATTTGTTTCACGTTTTAATTGAAATATTTTGCAGAACGAACTCGAAGACTGGAATGATGATAGTCAACAAGCTGGATGGGACGAGATCAACGATCAGAACACGAAGCAATTGATCCGCGAGACGAGAAAGGAAATCCGAAACTCGAAACATAAAACGTCGACTGTTAGATAGGACAAGTGGAACAAGCATGATTAAGGTCATGTGGCGCTGTGTAATTGAAAATTCCTTTTAAGTCATCAATTTGTAAATCATTTTCGTTATTCCTGTGTTGAGGCTGACCAGGCGATGTCCACTGAAGTCCGAGCCTGGCGTTATGAGTCTGTTTTGAGACTTAGCAATTCGTTAACTGTATAAATGAGACACTTGACCTGACCAGAAGGATTAAATAAGTCTTTACCATCGTTCGTTTCACTGACCAGGCCAAGCGACTCAAAACGATGTCAGGTTCTTTCTAGTTGGTTCTGCTTCAAGCACTGGAACGTTGACCGTACATTTAACGTAAATCGAGATGTTCTCGATGATAGAGATTCGATCTCATCGCTTCACTGTTGTAAAAAGAAAAACATTTTAAAGAAATAAAAATGTGCTTTTGATAATTAATTAATTTATTGTTGTTAGTTCATTCACATTCAGTTTTGATATCTAAGTTTTAATTGCTGCTAAATATTTCTTTTTTGTTTAATTAATTTATTTAAAACCGCTTTCATCTTCAATTCCTAAACGAAGGGAAATTCTCGTCTTAAACGATAACAACGGATTGATGCTAATTTCTCTTGGTGAGGGGCTGAGGTGTGAGTAACGGCCTCTTGTACTATTTAAACTGTCTTATCCATCCTATTCAAGCAAATGCAAACTTGAGCGAGCGCTGATGCTTCAAACGCCTAATTCTAGGAGACGTTGCGAGAAGTGATTGGACGTTTCTTTGCAGGTATTGAGCCGTTCCTCGACCAGTTAACTTCACACCTTGTCACCTCCTCGAACCATTATAAGAATACAACAAGAAATCATTGACGATTCTTAGTAAAACTTTCATGCTTTTCGTGAAAAAATTATCAAAAAGTTACTTTGCGCCGTGAAAAGTTTCATCGAGTGTGTCGGTTAGGTTTAAGTTTATCTTTTATAGAAAATTCGTTTTCGCAACAATTGAACAACATTTTATCATTTTCATCGTTTGCTTCTTTCGCTGTGCTCAATTTAAGAAAGTTTCTTGGGACGTGAAGCTCCACAGGGAAGTCTCGAAGGAAAAAGAATAAATTCTATCAACACCTTTTGATGTTATTGCCAGACAAGGCCTGGACATTGTAAGGTGCAGGCGTTGATTCTACAGCTTTAGTTGAAAGATTTTTCCATCTCGCAGTCACGATTAAACACACAAAGAGATAATAAGCGATGACGTTAGACAGATTTTTAATTTTTCGGTTCCTTGACTAACGATAATTCAGCTAAATAGTACGCTACATGAATAAAGGTTTAAAATGGTAGCTCGTGTTTGATTATAGCCTCGAAGTACACAAACCACTCGGAAGAGATAGCAAGATAAGTAACGAATGAGTCGCGGTTAAAATTTTGGCAATTTCGTGAGTTATTCTTGAGCTCAATTCGATAAATTTATTTGACAACTCAAAGTTCTTGCGAAAAAAATTTCTGGAAGATTTATGTTGAGCAATTTGTTCAACTTTGCCGTTTCGAGTTTTGTGTGAAAAAGTTTTCTTTGTCTCTACAATGAATTAAAATTGAGCGTCTTCACTCGCGTGGAATTTCTCTAGTAAACTGTGAAAAATAGCGAAACCTCCAATTTAAATCGAAGTGAAATTTCCGCCGCGGTCTGAGCAAAATTCTCCTCCTTGCAATAAAAAAGTTTGTGTGTGTAATTTAATTACGTTAACTGCTTGCGCTTAGACTGTAACAATTTTGTCTGTTGTTAGCTGCTGTCGCCTTACTTTCCTCGATAGATCTCAATGATCCGATCTTGATCGACGTATTCAAATATGTGCGGAGCATCCATCAAGATGCCAACGGTTCCAGCAGTGGTGACGATGAAGAAAATATAGAGTTGCAAGCGATCGATAACCATCGCAACGTATTTCCAATCTTCACGTGTCTGAAAGTTCAAATCACTTAGCTCGTAATTCACAATCATCGCTTTGGCTTACCTGAATGTAGAGATCTTCATTTCTGAGATGCTCAGCGATGAATTCAACAGCTTCTGTCGCCTTGCTGGCTTCAGGAGACAACAAAATTGAGTCTGAGCTTTCGCTTTCCCTGCGGCAATGATCGGCGCCCAAGTCACCGCCACCACTGTTAATCTTCCGGTTCATTTTGCAGTTCGGGTGATGCAAGTCAGAAAGTTCCATGACTTCCATCTTTGACTTGTTGGCGCCGATTGAGCTGATGTGCTTTGGCATTTCAGTTGGCGACCCATACGACGGATGCGAAGGATGAGGCGGAACACTGAGCCCTGGACCTCCTGGCATCTCCATCATCCATCTCAAGCGAGTTTTCCTCGGGCGCTTCATCAACAACATCGCTGGCAAGTAGTGGAGGAAGACTGTCCGAATCCACAACGGCATTCGGTGAGTGCGAGGGCCTCGGAAGTTCCAGTTGATGATTATAACCGTTACGAGAATGGACACTGTGTTCATTATGAAAGTGAACAGCAGATACTTGGCAATCAATGGCAGCACAAGCGATGTTGGCGGCAGAATCTTTGACACAAGCAACAGGAACACAACCAGTGACAGCAAAATACTAATGCCAAGCGTTACTTTCTCTCCAGCTTCGGCTGGCAGGTAGAAGACCAACACGCAAAGGAACGAAATGAGAACGGTAGGAAGAATCAAATTGACCGTGTAGAACAAAGTTTTCCGACGGATGATGATGTAGAATGTGATGTCAGTTTCCGTTGGCGTTCCCTCGTAAACGTTCAAATATGCGGGCACCTCGATAATGTCCCACGTTCCCGATTTCCAGTAATCCGATAAATCTACAAAGTTTTTGTTGTTATATAAGGCGAGCGAGACTTGATCGCCATTGAACGTCCAGGAGCCAAACTTCATGATGCACGTCTGCTGATCGAACGGAAAGTACGTTACGTCAATGGTGCAAGAGCTCTGATAAATCGCTGGGGGCACCCAGAGGACTTCACCGTTCGGGTAGATGAGAACGTTAGATTTGTATCGGACTTCGTAGTTGCCGTCGGCGTTGTTGAACAAGACAATGTCGGGCTACAAGTTGAGATTCAATTAATATCATCTGAATAAACATAATTGAGTTCAGTCTACCAACCTTCCAAACCTTATCCGGAGGCAATCGGAGGACTCCAATGCCGCCATAATCGGCTTCGTCCCACTGCAGTTGGTAGTCGCTCCACACCAGACGAAGCCAAACATTTGATTTCATAATTTGATTCTTCTCGTTCTACAAGCAAATAAAAAGTTTTCTCGCAAAATCCCTCGAAATTGTGTCACGGAATGTTTGAGCTTACGACATTAATGAGCTGCACGAACGCCAAACCAAACCGAACATCGACCTTTTGTGTCATATTCTGTACGGGTCGGATCAGCTTGTTGTACCCTCTAAACAAGTCTCTGACGAGTCGCTCCTCGTCTTCGCTTCCAGTTACTGCAAGCGGAATTTTTATAGTAACAACTTCGACGGCAAAGTCACCCGACTCACCTCTACAGACGCTGGTGATTGCGAGCACGAAAAACGCCAGACAAAACTTTCTCGAATCCATTTTAAAGCTTTGCGAAAGTTTTTTTTCTCCTGTTTCAATCGATTTTACATTTTATTCACTCAAATTAGTGGCACGAATTGCACTTTGCTGCGAAAATTTCCCGTACAAGGGAAACGCCCGTTGAGCTTGTTCAACTTTTTCACAGCGATTCTTGTATTGAGCAATGTTCCCAAGCCTCCCACCAGTCGCTTGTCACTTACTGGACCTTCATAGCATCCATTGAACGCCGAGATATAATTGAAACTCGCCACAACCTTTTTCCACGGGATAAAAACAACGACACGAAAATTCACAACTGAGCCATCCTCAACGCCTCAGATCGACTCTCTCCCGCTCGGAAACATTTTCACTCCTTCAGATATCGATTTTAAGGGAAGTTTCATCTGTTTCGAGCAAGTGGAGAACTTCCAACTAGAAGATTTTCTCGAGAGATGCGAAATTTTCGCGCATGAGCTTTCTCGTCTCGTCCTCGTGGTTGTTGATGTTAACGACTGAGAGCCTGAGAGAATTGCTATATCAAATGCCATGAGACATTTCCGACAAGGAAGTGTCGGTGGAAACTCAGCAGGAAAATTAAAATTCTTGGTGAATCCCGAGAGATCAGAAGTAATTGGATGAACTTGAGATTTCTTCTTTTCACTTGGCTTGCGGTTAATTCCTCTGATGTTTACCTTTTACTGTACAGTCTTACACTTTGTTTTCAGTTCATGGTTCAATGGAATGAGAGCTTGAACTCACAATACTTTGCAAGTTTTAAATGGCAAACTAGGGACTTCGATCTGTCGAATTCAAGCAACCCTGAAAGATGAAAGAATAACTAATGTTGATGGTAAAATACTTCCAATTCAGCCCGTGGCCCAAAGCCTAGCATTCTGAGTTATTGGCTTCTTGAAGTTGCATTGGACTTAAGGGAAACATTATCAACAGATCCCTTCGACCGTTTCCCTCCCTAGTTACGCTGAAACGAGCAGTCTCTCTGCCAACGACCGCAGTTCTTCACTAGACTCTCAGCCCTTCGTAAACACAATCAGGGGAATTCAAACTAGTTCACGTTTGCAATCTCGTGCACATCACGAGTTGTTCTACTAAACTTCAACCCTTGCATCTGTTAGACTAATTCATGGTTCGACAAATCTGAAAAACTAGAGATCAAAAAGCCATCAAAGTTATTTTTCTCGAAATTTTTCATTTTAAACAAACATTAAAAAGTACAAATTTTTGGTTTTTGCATACATAAGTTTTTGTTGTTGCTTTTAACATTTTCTTTCTCATAGGACTCGTCATTCAAATGCTGAATGGTTTTCATTTCGTCCTCCGTTTTCGACCGTAACACTGTCAAGTTGTTAATAGATATTATGGTCTCGTTACAACCAGTGAATAATCTTTTAGTTGATCAAATCGTTGTAGTCTTGATGGGATGTCGAAAGAGGCCATCTACAACTAAACGCTAGAAAGCGATCCGAATAGTGAATCGTTTTCCGTTGCGATCTGCATGACAACTGAACGATAAAAGGTTAGAACAGTTCGGCTTTTGGCTGAGCATTTTCCTTATTTTTCTTGTGGGGGATTTCGCACAATAATCCACGAAACGACTTTCACCATGAATTCTTATCAAATGTTAATGTTTCTAATGGAAACGTTGGATGAACTGAAGCTCGCAACAATGGTTTAAGTTGAACTAGCCCAAGAACTCGACTAAGTACATAGAACTGTGAAACTCTGCACGAGAAGAAACGGAAAAAAGTTTTCATCAGAAGTTTTCATAATTAATTAATTTCCGCTCTCTCGTCTAGACAATCGAAAATTTAACCTCTTCATCTAGTTATAATAAATTTATTCTTGTTAAACATCAAATGCTGAATAATTTAATCCGTTAAACTTGCAATGGGACTTTTTTCTGTTCATCTAAACAAACATTTCTGCTATTGTAGTAAAATTTATTTTCTTCTTTTTGCTTTTAAAATTTGCACAATTAAGCGAGAAATTGAACAAACATTGAGGACGTTAAACAAACGATTACGAGTATCGAGTAACGGGGAAACGAGTTTGATGGAGTGTCGATGAAGGTTGATCTCGAGACCAAAAGTTATTGAACTTTTCCAATAGAGAGTCTCGTTGGTTGTTTGCTCAGCTGTCGTACTTTGATCGAAATTTCATCAACTTCCACTCAGCGCTCCCCATTCTCTATCTCAATATATTTACTCAATGATATGAAATGGAATGAGACGAAATTTCACTCATGTTGAATTGAAAGATGCGGGTTGATGACTTGAACGTTAATGAGTCAATGAGTCTTAAGATGTCTGACAAAAGAAAAAGAAACGCTTCTTACATTTTAAATTGATTGTTATTACGGTGAGAATATTCAAGAATCAAAGACATTTACCCATTAAAATATTTCATTAAATCTCAAGAATAGCGATATCATCTCTTCAAAGAGTGGTTGAATTAAAACGTCTTCTTCGTCTCAAAATATGATTCAACACTGAAAGGTTTTCTTTTAAGTTTTTATGCCTGGCTAAGCGCTACACGAAAAAATACAGGGCTTTCACGTGGGAAGGGTGAAGAGGGAGCTGTAGAGGGCGCGGAAGAAACCTCCTCTCTTCATAGCGACGAAGGTCGAATACTTTACATTAAAAGCTGATTTAATTTCACTAACTGCACCATTGAGTCTTTTGATCTTAACATTAATTTTTAATTCTCTTCACTTTGTTGTCGAATTTAATTTCTTGTCAAATGTTTATTGCTTCTTTAATTTACATGTCCGTAAGGGGCTTTGTCCGCAAGGAGAAAACCAAAACTTTGTCTTCGGAGTGCGTCTTGTTTGTCTGAGTCATGAACAACCCTGTATTTTTCTTTCGGATGATGAGTTTAATCTTTTTTTGGTGTAATTTCTTTTATTTTGACAGCACCGACAGAGTCGGTCAGGACTTTGCCAACGTTTCTATTAAAAGTATGCCAATTGAACTTGCTGAAAAAGCGGGAAATTTATCGTAAGTGCAACAAGAGAAAGAGAGAGAAAGAGAAGAAGGGACTTTGGTCGTGACCCACTTCGTCGATGCTGCTAAAGACTTCATAAGCCTTGTGTTCCTTTGGACATCTTCACCTCTATTTACAAAATATATCATCAGTTTCTCATATAAAAATTGGAAGAAAGCTTTTTCATATTAATTTTCTTACAAATTTTCCTCTCTCGAATTAGTTTTTGTCGTTCAACTGCGAGTCGTCGCCAATTACTTGCGAATTTGTCTTCTCATTTTTGGGTTAAAACCTTCACACTCTTCCCTCGTTTTATCAGTAAAACTTAATTTCGACAATTGTCTTCGACTACTGACGATTGGATGGACGTGTTTCTTCTTTAGATAGTTAAGTCCGGAAAACTCCCATCGCTAATTCTTCTTTAGGTATTCTCCGGAAAACTCTCAATGCTTAGAATTCTTTCTTCTCCACACATGAAACGAATCAATCGATCTAAGAGGATTTTCAGATCGAGAAAACCCTCGTCCTTACAAATTTCTTGAACACACTCGAGTATCTTCCTGATCGAAGCCAAATTTTCGTCGACTTCCCCCCTAGTTCACCTCGTCTATCCCGCGCCTTAACAATAACAATCTTAATATCACCTTGAAGAATTTGCATGAAAGATGAAATGTTGTCTTTAAATACGTTTTCTTTTACTTCATAAAAGCAGTCTCATTTGTCAGATTTTCTCGTGACGTGTGTCTTTGTGAGGGGATTGGAGGGTGGAGAAAGAAAAAGCCGGTTTCCGATTTCCATATTCATGAGGCAATCTCGATGAGAAACCAAGAGAGTGAAGCGAGAATTAATTTGCTCTGCTATGTAATACCCGAAACCTCAAGAGGCGAGGCTCCTCATGCGATGCAACAAAAGATTTTTACGTCCGTTCATTCGTCTTTCAACATGTTTGAAATGAAAAATTTCATGCAATTTTTTTTCTTTTATGCATCCGATGATAACGAACCTTAGTCGGTCAAGAACCCTTCAAATTAACGCAATTTTAACAGTCAAAGAAATTACACAATAATTCGATAAATTTTTTCTAAATTTTATGCGTTTAAAATATTTTTTATAATACTTTTTTTGCTCTAAATATTTGTCTGCAAAAGAACCAAACGCCAGTGCCGTTCAATCTTAGTCGTTAAGGAACACTGTCAATGTCAAAAAGGAAAACTTAGCGCGCCCGAAATTGTGCGTTGCATTTAATTCAAACTGATTTCCCTTGTCACTATAATTGAACATCTAATTACCACAGCAAAGTAAGAGAACACCTGGACTCCAAAGAAGCTTTCAATAATCTAAGTAAATTGAATTTATGCGATAAGTTATTTGATAAACAAACGGTCCGTCTTCCCTCTGCATTGAGTAAAATTTTGCACATAAATACATATAAGTGGTTTCGTTAAATTGAGGATATAATGATTCTCATATATTTGATTTCTTGTTTATGATTATACATTGACAAAAAGGTTGAATCAATGAAAAGAAAAATCGAAGATTTTCTCTCGCCATGAGGCGAGACTTTCGTTGAACGAGAAGAAGTTTGACAAATACCTTTATCATAAGTTGCAATATTGCACAGAAACTTGAGCATTTTGACGTTGTACGTTTTTAACTGATGGCTTGCGAAAGGTTAGTTACATGCAGGAGAACATAATGACAGTTAAATTCAACGAGTGCTACTGATGCAAAGCTTCTCAAAATAATCTTTGCTTCAAAACTACTTGAGAAGATGTTAAACGACGAGAAGCGTTCGGTAGGTTGACGCTGATTCTCCCCAGCTCTCGATCGATAGACTGAGAAGCACTGCCTTTTCATGTTTACACATTTTTCTACGCATTAACACTGAATATTACGATTAAAATGTTTTTTTTTTTTCAGTAGCTATGACAAAAATACTGATTCAACATTAAATGATCTTCTCGTTCAACGAGAGCTGCGCGCCAGGCGAGCCCTTAAATGAAAATTCTTTGTGCCATTTCACCAGACATTCGTCTCATTATCCACCATTAATTTTATTCTAGAACTAACCGAACGCGTTAAAACTTTTTTAATCTCAAGAGAAAGGAACGGAACGTTGAGAAGAAACTTTACGCCTTTTATTTTATATTTAACTAAGCAAATGGACATGTAGAAAGAGTAAAAGGAGAATTGCACGTTGAAGACAAAGTGAAAGAGAGTCTTAAAGTCAATTAAATCAAATTCAAAATCAAAGGATTCATTAAATCTTAATTGGTTTTGGTTTTAGTATTGTTGGTCTTGAAGCTGACTTGCAAGACCCGATTGCCTAACGTGTAGCCGTTGAGTGATTGAATGGCGACGACCGCTTCATCGTAATTGGTCATAGTAACAAAGCCGAAGCCTTTGCATTTGTTCGTCTGCAAATCCTTGATCACCTTAACACTCTGAACGGCTCCAAATGGTCCAAACAACTGCCACAGGACATTCTCTTCCGTTTCCGGCGCTAGATTGTACACGAAGATGCACCAACCTGAACCGTTAATGGCGTTGGCCGACAGCACCGAGTTGCCCAAGTCGCCAGTTAATGGCGAGTAACGAAATCGTCCGCCGATGTGGTGGATCGGTCCGGTCGGGAAGCGTCTTAAGTTGGCTGCAGCTGGGGTTAAGTAAGCGGCCAGTGGCGGGATTGCCTTATTGATATTATTGCTTGGATTATTCGCAAACTTCACAGTGATTGGCTCCGAACACGCCTTAGGCGTTGTACCGTTTAACGATTGAATTGCTCGCTCGGCCTCGGTTCTCTGATCGAAGCGAATGAATCCGACGCCCTTCGATAGGCCTAGAAAAATAGATTAGTAAGACTTCCTGCTAAAGACGTCTGCAACGCCTTACCCGTAATGTTATCACATAATATGCGGGATGTAATTATCTGTCCGAACGACGTGAACAGCCCCTCCAAGTCTTGCTGCGTCATGCTCTTAGGTAAGCCTGAAACGTACAAGTTTGCACCTTTGATGGCGTCGGAACTCGGTCGAGCAAACGACACCTTGATGGTTTTATTCTGCAAGCGAAGTCCATTGAAGGTGTTTATTGCTTTGTCAGCATCTTCCGGTCGGACGTAGTTGACGAATCCGTAGCCAAGACTTTGTCCTTAAATAGAATTTGTTAATTTAGTTGGCAATGTACGTATTGCAAAGTCATTCAAGGCGGACATACCTGTGACTTTATCCCGAATTAACTTGCACGACTCAACCTCTCCAATGCTGCCGAAAAGCGACTTAACTTCCTCTTGTGACATTGTCTGTGGCAAGTAGTTGACGATGAGATTTGTTTTGCTGATGTCGTCGGACGATCCGATGGACGCCGAGCGGCCATTCTGTTGCACCGTCTCCAACCCGTTGCCAATCATCTTTTAATAGTTTTCAGATCTGGATGGACTTAAACAGTGGTCGTTTGTTTGCTTAAAGTGTTTTTTGTATAAATTTGATTGTCCTGCTGATGAAATCGTAACAGGTGTGTGAGCTGGTGAGCGAGCTGCTGCAACTCTGCGATTATATTTCTAAGCCCAGGTCTCGGGTTTCTCTGCAATCGGTTGCTCACGTCTGTAACAGAATACGTAATGAGATTAGAGATAATGCCGGGTGGGGCAAAGGGAAAAGAACTTTTCCGATCTTCACTAAATGAAAACAATAAAGCTCGGATCAAGTAGAAGAAGAGAATCAACTTTCCAACTCCATTATCATTTCTTTTTTCAACTCGCATTGACGACTCTGGTAACATTCTTAACACCAGAATGTTTTCTATAGATTGGACTACAAAGATACTCGACATGAACACAACGAAGAATTCTCACGCCCAACATGAAACAAAAAAATCTTTCGCTCTCCCATTTTCCTTTTATTCGTCTGATTATTTAAGGGAGTTGGCAATTTGGGGAGTCTCTGCTGGCGTTGGAAACCTCCTCTTGATATCCCGAAAACAAAATCTCATGAAGGATACGAAATAGAGAATTAAGAAAAGTTTATCACAATGAATTGCATCTCTCAATCTGCATCTGATCTGAGAAAACCCTAATCGAATATCTCGAATGCACGATGCGAGTCTGACGCGTTAATTTTCATACTAATCTCCACCTCTCTGACAACATATCGATTTAAAAACTCCTCTATATGCTGGCCAACCCTTAGGCGAAGCGAGATGAGATGAAAAATTGCATGAAATTTCGGTTGGAAATTGATGTGGAAAGCGATGCGCGTAAATAATTCAATTTCTCTTCGCTTTGACGTATAGCTCGGTAGAGCTCGAGTTAGAACTCGAGCTGGGCGTATAATCGAGCACGTGAGTTCAACAGAATTACTCAACTGGTACCCAGAGCTTCGAGCTAGATTATCTTTGATAAATCTCAACCAGACCTCTTCAGAAAGATAACATTCGCTTTTGTCTCTCTTAAGTGACCCAATTCATGAATTGCCTTCTTCCCTCAAGCACAATGTTGATTTTATGCTTCTGGGGCTACAATGTGAATCAACTTCTCGAGTGGATGATGCTTCGCGTTTGTGTGAATTCGAGATTAAATCAATCACACAGAGAGAGAGAACGGCGGGGAGAAGCAACAAAACTAACATTTCGCGCAGACAGAATTGAGCATCGAGAGTTTAATCAATGAATGTGCAATTATTCCAACTTCAAGGACGCGTTTCGGACTCTTGTGGCGAGTCTAGCAGGAGTTCGAAATGCTTTCTCGTTATTAACGTTCGTTAGCAAAGCCAAATTGTTCCGTGGTTGAAAGGAAAAGGAAGAGCGACGTAAACACACCTATTTTCTTTGCGGCGTTCGGTCGCAGGCGAGTTTCCTTTTAGGCAAATATTGTCCGTGGAACTTTGATGATACCGCGCTTGTTTTGATTGTAAACGGATGATGAACGGAAAACGAAAGGAAACAACGTGGAACTGAAAGAAGCAACGAAAATCAACACTTTTCAGAATGAATTTCCAAACTCAACTGAAGGGAAAGCAACGAGCGAGAGAGAAATTTATATAATTTTCCTTTTCCACGTCTGTGGGTGGCTTGGCTAGGAAAAAAGTTCATGGCTTTCGATACATAAACCGGTCGGCGCAGTGAAACATTGTTTCCAACGAGGCATGAGTGCTGAGCATGAAATGGAAAATCCTCCTTCGTCAATGGTCGTGAAAATGTAGTACGAGTGGATTCGCTGGAAATAGGAAGCTCGAGATGCATCGATTTACATTTCGAGATCGGCTACCGATGAACTCCGGTTCGTAGCATCGAAGGGCTTCGTGACGAGGCCAACTCGAGAGCCTTGTTGAGAAATTTCTAACAAGTTTCAACGACAAGTTTCATGTCGATCTAAGATAGCGAGCAGATCCTTTCACTCGCACGATGTGAATCGACTCGAAAATCGATCTAATGTAAGGAACGACATAATCTGTTGGCTTGTATCGTGTAGCACTGTCTGGTGATTGAATCAAACATGTTTTTGTGTTGGTCGAATTATTGTAATTTTTTTTATCCAATTATGAAGGGCGACATTCGCTTTGAACATAACTAGTAAGAATGTTTTGCCCAGCGACGTGAGAATCAACTTTACGTTTTACGCTCGATTCTAATCATAAACGTGTACGAAAATTAGAGTGAATGATGGATTCCACCCGCTTGCACCCTCACATCACGCGCGCCAAAAGAAAAGCTAATTTCTCTCTCCTTCGATCCGACATGGAAAGTTTTTCATATTATTCCTTTTCCCTCCATTGTGCTCTGCCGGTGCCGCTCTCTGGTTTATTATAAAATCGTTAAACGTAGCAACAACTACCGTGCGATACACAAATCATTTCGAATGCCAACGAGATTTCAAGTAAGTGATTATAAAGTACATAAAGTGAGTACGAGAAATGTGAATACATGACACCAGACATTCTGAGACACACACGCGAGTGTTTAACGTTCGTTAGGGAAGATACGTAGGCTTAAGCGTCTCGCTTGAAAATGGGTTAAATTTATTGACTGAATTTCCTCCTCTGCGTTCGCTGCTTCGACGAAAACTTGTTGTTAGAAAACGGTTGAATGGAAAACTTAATTGATTTATTAACATAAATCGAGGCTTTCAGGCTTGCGGGGAACGAAATTATTATTTATGAATGTTTTCAAGGCTCGTGCGCTTCCGGAGTAGACTCTCGCGATTGTTATAGCTTTGCAATGAAATTAAACGATTCTCTTCATGTTCGAGCTTGTAGATTGAAATGAGTTTTGTTTCAAATGTCATTGGGAGCGGAATTAAAACTTTTGGAAATTCATGTCAAACTAGATCTGGGCGTGGAGCGGTCTCGCAGCTATTAAAAATTTAAATTGCAATATTTAATCGGAGATTATAGGAATTGAATGGTTTTCAAGCCTCCCATCTCATCCCATCCCAACCCTCACGCTCTATTTTATTCAAGCGTTGAAATTTCAATTGGATTGCAACTTGATTAGCAACTTCATGCTTGACAACATAAACCCAAAAGTTCAATTTGTTTCTTATCCATGAGATCCCACAGCTTCGCTCTGATTAATAAGCAAGACGTGGGCAGCAAGCGGCATCGAGTGAGGGTTGATGTTGCCTAAACTCATCTCCCTTCAAACATCATCGAGTTATCTCCAGCCGCTCCTCGAACCCTAATTTGAAAGGACCGGTTCTACACAATGCCACGAATCAGCGACGCTCGGCCAACGTAAATAACATGAACGAGTGCATCGGCTGCGATGTTGGTTGGCAGCAAACGTTCAATGGTAATTGTGTATTAAAATCAATGGAAATTGAATCTAAGTTTTCTATCGGTTGCGGAGAAAGTTTTATTTTCCGATTCGCCAAATGAAAAGCGTAGGAAATTCGGGAGCGGAAAACTCTGGGAAAACTGTTGAGAGCTGGAGAGCGACGCGGAGAGAAAAGTTTCTCTTTTCCCGGTACCTTCGAAGACCATTTTTCCATGTCAAGACTGAAGGCAAGAGCAATAAATTATGGTTCAGGTTAAAGTTGTTCGAGCTTGTCTCGTCTTTTCGAAGGGAGGCGCCGGACTTTGCAACCTTTTGCTTCAACTTTTCATCCCAACTTTCACTCAAACAAATCCTCTCGGCACTAATTTCCACTTTTCGTCTCTCTCGATATTTTTGCAAGACGAGGGTGGGGTTGGTTAACTCGTTCAATGAACGGAGACTTTCATGCAAAAACTTTTCTGAACTTACTTGTTAGCGAGCTTTTTAAATGAGCCTTTAATCCTTTGGAAGAATCGGGATGAGAGATCTCTTGTACTCTTGGGAGTTTTGATTTGTGCGAAGCTTTCTAGAACTTTCCGTTCACTTCCGCCTTTCCTTCCGCGAGGGAGGAAAATAAATCTTCAAACGGAAAAAGTTGAACTGAAGGGCGAAACTTTAAATCACTTTTATTTGGTGGGCGATGTAGAGATGATAGTCACTTAGACAGCTTTCAAGATAAACTTTTCCACTTTCGTGCGATCGTGAAAACTTCCGGAAAAGAAATTTGCTCCTTTCGTCGTTGCTTCCACTTTGCGATAAGAATCGAGATTCTCGCCTAGAGCTGCGAGGGTGTGATCGAACTTTAACTTCTGCCAGCCGTGTATGTTGCACAAGATAAAATTAACAAGGAAAATTATAAGAACTTTATGTACGACTAGACGAAAATCAACCGCTTTCTAATGTGAAATAAAACTGGATGAAACTGAGGTGTGTGTGGGAAAGATTCCTGCTACAACGATTTTTCATTTCACCCCCGTCACTTCCAACGCAATCGTTTCGCTTCCAGTGCGGAGAGCGAACTCGAGCACGAGCGACGCGAGGGGAACTTGCAAGGGAATTTCACTTCCAAATGTATTCAAACGATGGAGAAGGACGCCGAGTCCCACGCTTTTAAATATTCCAGTGCGGAGTTTGAACGCGATTTCGTCGGTTGGTGAATCTTGCTTTCGTCTTCGAAAAGAAATTCCTAAGAAAACAATTTAGGCAAGTCGAGCTTCTGCTGGAAGCGAGATAAGAATTAACGCACACCAAATCCCAATTTCAGTCTAGAGAGAATCGACATTTGATTGTTATTTAAATGGGATTAGCTGGGGGATTAAAGCTTGACTACTCGAAAATCTCGGGGGTCTTAGATTCCGTCAAGACTGCGGGCTGATTTTCTTGAATAAATAATTCATGCTAAGTTCACGAGCCGACTCTCATTGTCACAAAAAAATCGCCTTGAGCGTAGAGAGAATTACCAAATTTAATTGAGAGATTTTCGGCCTCAAGTCTAGCTTAGTGCGACTGAAGTCTTGCTAAAATGTTTGTCGAAAAGTTCTTTATCAGACTAATAATTCTAACGACTGCGATGTGGGTCAGTGAGTCGCTCTACAAGTGTGAAGTTCATGACTACGCTGGAATTGGCTGCGAAATTTCACTTCAAACAATCAGTGATGTCGATCAAGTTATTGAACTGTGGGATGAGGCTGAAGAGACGAGGTCGAGTGTTTCACTTGCTGCGATTAATTGGGTCGATTTGGAGCTGTCAGAGTTCTTAAATTCGCCAAAGCAAATGCTCGATTCATTCACCAACCTGACTCGAGTTGACATTTCCGATTGCACGGGTCTGAACAAGCTCGATGATGTTCCCATGTTGAACACAAACCTTTTGTCTGCTTCAATCTTCAAAACCGACCTGACAGTGATTGGACAGAAAACATTGCAAGGACTAACGAAGCTTGAGTCGCTGAAACTTGTGGACAATCTTATTAATCAACTCGACAAAGAAGCTTTCAAAGACTTGCGGACACTGAAGATTCTCGACTTGAGCTTCAACAAAATTGAAAGCCTCGACGACGAGCTGTTCACACTCAACGTCGAGTTGCAGTCTGTTTCATTCCTCAACAACAACATCAGAAGAATCACCGCGAGTCTGTTCGCGTCAAACACAAAACTGCGTCGAATCGACTTCGAGAGAAATCGGATTAGTCAAATCGAGCGAGGATTCGCGACGAACCTCAAGGAACTTGAAGTGCTCGACCTGAGAGCGAACCTCTGCGTTGACGGTCTCATTGAAGTTCAGAGCTTTGACGAATTGCTGACAGTTTGCAGTGAAAGCTTTGATGTTTCCAAGCTGAGTGATCCATAAATTACGAGTTAAGTTGACAACAATCGAGATCAATCGTGATTCACAATTCATCAAAAACAGGCCGAGTTGTTTAAAAGCTCGACAAACAACGTCAACGAGCTTTTGTTCTCTGCTGCTATCGATGTCAGGAAAAATGTTTTATCCTCCGTTTTATCAGATTATCCTGTCGAAAAATCACAAACGATTATGAGCGATGTTGACACTCAACGCATTGAGAACACTCAGAGTGCGTATCATGTCAACCTCGCCGGCATCAAATTTATTCTCTGATACAAATGGTTATTCTTTTATTTTCAACTTTCATTTTGCTGACAGCTAAACAAAAACTAAAAACCTAAAAGTTCTACTTTGTGTCTCTTGGAAATTTCCACTTTTGTATTAATCATGTTAACTAATTCATCAAACGATTACACAGAAAAAATGAAATTCACGAACGATGATTCTTTTATTTCGAATAAAGAAAAGTGAGATTTGGATGCGTAAATAAATAAATACTGCACAAAGAGATGAGATGAGCCACAGCTGCTTTTCTAAAGTCATTGCAATGAAGTGAACTCAATGAAGTGCTTGAGAACATTCAGACAAGTAAAGCTGTTGTGAACACGCACGAGACGATACTAAAGATATCCGACGAGCTACAACTAAACAGCGTTGAATGAAAGAAGGCTTTGCTTTTCCGTCTACTTAAGTTAGTTCCATGATAATTTCGTGTTGAGTTAATTTAGTCTTCGGGGGCTCGTGGACCTCGGCGTGAGTCTCCATTCACTTTCAGTCTCTCGTGCTTGCGATTTTCTCGTGACGAACAAATTTTAGTTAAAGTAAAAAATCTCTTTTCCATTCGTCCGAGGCCCACATGAAAGTCGAAGCCCCGCAGTTAAGAGTTCGATAAAATGATTTTCCGATTGATGAGGGTCGAAGGCAATAAATAATTTAGTAAAATTACTTCTGATTTGCTGCGATCGATTCCTGAAATGTTTGTTTCATTGCTAATAAAGTTTAGGCAGCGCTTGTGAAGATGCAAGTTAACGATTAACTGAGTCAATCAATGCTCTTAAGTAGGCTTTCCGCGATTAAATGTTAGCGATTGTAGAAAAATGAGTGAGAGGGTAAAAGTGGAAGTTAAATTGTTTACGATTCAGCACCGGAGAAAGAGTTTGAGGAGCTGGAGCTATGGCGGCGTGTTTCGGATTGTCGTTCGGCGACTTTTAAAATACTTTCGGCTAGAGAGCTCATCGACCCGAGCGGTGATGGGGAGTGAGGGAGGCTTGGCGGCGTCTCCTTGGGACGAATGTTCGACATGCTCTTGCGCAAGTTGCTTTGCGGCGGCATTGTCGTTGGCCTTGGCGGAGCTGGACGAAGACTTGATCTTTGATTGGCGATGTCGTCGGCTGTCTCGATTGTTGTCGGCAAGTCCACGAATTTCTGCTGAATCCCTGGGCCCATGTCTGTTAAATTTAACGTTACTAAAGGCCACTCACGACTCAGACAAGCAAACTTACGTGACACGTGATTGAAGTTTGTCGGCGCAGAAATCATCTTTGATCTTCTATCAGTTGCTGCAGTTCGCATTCGATTTGATTCACGCAGAGAGAAGCGACGTCGCGGCATTGACCGCTCAATACTTTCAGTATCCAACATCACGCCTCGCGTTAGCATGTTGGCAAGATGCACAACGTATGGCGACTCATTCATCATCATTAGACTCAAGCTGCCGTCGTTGCTCAACGGGCGAGGCTTCTTCAATCCAATAGACTGAATCCAGTCTGCTGTCTTGATGTCGAAGACGTCCAAATGCGTGTCTGAGTACACCATCAAGTAATCGTCATCACAGTTTGCTGTAGAACCAAAGTTTTGATTAGATTATGTGAGAATTTGTTTCGTGCGGATGAGAGCAACAAAGTTGTCAACTGATTTATCTTTGGATTGCATTCGTTGTTCTTCTCATAAAATTTGAAGTTCAAAAAGAATCGAATACAATAAAATGAAATCCAATTTGCACTTCCAAGTTGTTGTGGATGATTTTGCCGGATGTTTTATTACTCAAAGGTTGGCGAAGTCATCTGAGATTTCACGCATCTTCTTGAATCGCTCTCGTAACGAGAGAAGAATCTCTCTAGAATAAAAGCTTGACGATTGAGCGAAAGGAATTCATTTCAAATTCGGTCTGTCAGTCATCGAGTTCGTGATGAAATTTCTCGTGCAGTTCATAAGTGTCGCGCTTGTTATCGCTTTGGCTGACTCAGCTTATTACTGCGACGTTTTTGGCAGCGTCTCGCAAGGTGGAATCGGATGCGAGATTGAAGAAGAAGCAATTAGTGACGGGGAGACGGAAATTGTGTTATCGCATTACAATCCGCCGCAAACAGCCAATGACATCGTTTGGATCGAAATCAATTTCTGCAATTTCTCGTCGTCGCCAAAAACGATTTTCGAGACGTTTGAGAATTTGACGAGGGTTGAAATCAACAACAGCACTGGCTTGACAAACCTCAGCACTTCGTTTTTCCTACACAGATTCGAGGAAATTTATATTGTTGGCAATGACATTCAGAATGTTGGAGCGCACGCGTTCGAAGGACTTTCGAGTTTAAAGATATTGCAAATGAACAAAAACTTGATCAAAACAATTCACGGCGAAGCTTTCAAGGATCTCGGCGGGCTGAAGTATCTGAACTTGTGCTGCAATCAGATCGAGGCGTTAGAGCCAGAAACATTCGCAGCCAACCTCAACCTCGTCGAGCTTCGTCTAGCTCACAACAAATTAAAATCGATTGACGCTCAGCTGATATCAAAAAATGTTCAACTCAACATTTTGGATCTTCACGCCAACGAAATCAGTGAGATTGGAAGAAACTTCACCAACGGCTTGGACAATCTCGAAGCTATCAATCTGAAGGAGAACGTTTGCATCGACGACATCATCCAGCCAGTCACTGGATTGGAATTGCTGCTTGAGAAGTGTTACAAGAACTAATCTAGTCGCTCAAACTATCAAAACTATAAATAAAACTTTCACTTACTGATAAATGTGGGCACAGCTGGATACATGATCTCTCTGTCACGCGTCTTCCTTCCTTGCTGATCGACGTAGACGGCGAGCGTCTGGAAGACGAGGAGGTATTCGCTTGTTTGTTCCAAAGGCGACTCGCCGTTATCTGCTTGACTAGACTGTTGATTCACTTCGATGACGCGCCAGGAGTCGACGTTGGAGTAGGCCAGGAAGTGACTTAGATTGTTATCGGGATGGACCAGCGGCATCTTTGCTGCATCAGCTTGAAGATGGTAAGCAGTAAAGCCGCATTGGTGTCCGATCGCGAGTCGACCGTCTGATAGAATTTGCATATTCTGCACCGACAGATTGACGCTGAACTCGAACAGCTTGTGATGTCGCTGCTTGTTGCGATCGATCTCGTAGACAACGATCAACGTTCCACTCTGCTTCTTCACAGCAATTGCGAGTCCGTAAATGTTTTGTTGAGAACAGAACCGAATTATTCCAGTGCAAGCACACACGCAGTTCTTCGAGTCGGACACTTTAATCCATTCGACGTCAGGAACTTCGAGCGCTCTGATCGGAAGCAGTCGAATGTGTCGCTGCTTTCCACAAAGCACGACGAGCAGCTGCTCGCTCTTGATGTACCAGATTTGATGAATCTTCTTCGACTCGCCGATGCGAATAAACTCGAAGCAATCCAACTCCACGCAGTAGAGTCCATCTTCACATCCCATCAGCAAGCGGTCCTTGTCAATGATCGAAGCGCTGATGCAGTTTCTCAAAATGTTCAAGGAACTGTCGAGAACTTCTTTCAGCTTGAAGACAGCCGTGTTTGGCAAGCTGTTCTTCTTCAGGATTCTGTGTAACTCGCTCAGCGCAGTCACCCACTTTGTCTTATCTGTTTCAGTGTCTGTTAGCATCAGAGTGATTAGCTTAGCACCACCATCGAGCAGTGAAGTAGTAATGCGGAAAATGCAAGGCACGTCGCGCTTATTTGCGTGAATCACGTCATTCTCGCGGACTGTAGCGACCGAGAACTCTGGATCTCGCATATCCAGGACTTGTGCAACTTGAATGCTTGGCTGAGCGCCGCGCTCCGCTGTGATGTCGTAGAGGAATAACTTAAAGTCACACACCACGACGAACTGACGAATCCAACCGCGCTTGATTACGCCTTGCTTTGGAACCTTCACGTAGCCTTCGTAGGCCGTGCCGATTCCTCTCGTTGGATCGATGCCCATCGGACGTTTCGTTTGATTCTCAGGAACTGGGCAATTGGTAGGAACTCTCGAACAGCACGCTGTATGACTGGCGAAGTTGCATAAGTCACAAACGACACCTTGACGGGTCAAACCGATCTGTAAGGATCAATTTATTAACATCTTTGCTTGAGAAGAGTTTATCGTTAACTCACCATCAGAGATGTGCAGTGCATGCATTTAGTTGGCGTTGTGAAACTCCTCACAACGAACTGGTGCGTCCTCGTTCTCGTATGATCGAAGGAAACGTCACTCAAGTTGCTCTTTGAACTCGAAAAGCTATAATTGCGATCGACACCGTCTCGGTCGTCACTCGAATAGTTGGATCTTGGCGAGGCAACCATCGGCTGGTTGTGATAGATCGGCTGCTGGTGAAGCTGCTGCGAGACTGATGACGGGCTCGTGTGCATCAACGATCGAGGGACTGTCGAGTTGGGACTCGACGCTGGGTGCTGTTCCGATGAATCAGAATGAAAATCATTCTTTAGTTTCACGGAAATTCCCATCTTGGGTCCTCTTACCGGCACGTTGTTGTAGATGTTGTTGGACGCGGGCGAGCCGGCTGACTCCTTCAGGAAATGCTCCAGGTAGGACATTTGAGATGACGGTCGCTCCAAAACTTTGCGATTAAAGGCGTTCGTCGAAATTCAATTTAAGGAGTTTGGTTTTAGTTAAATTTGGTTTAAAAGTTTTCGATGTTTCATTAAGAAAAAATCACGCGACACAAAGATCATCAGGAAGCAGCCATCAACACGCAATAGTCGCAAGACATTTGATATGTGGTTCGTCACAAATGTTCGGACATGTAAACAGAATTGAAGAAAAGAGGATGGAGAGACAGAGAGCTTTCAGTTAGCCACACTTCTATGTTCAATCTCTTCCTTAGGAAACAAAGTTCGAAGCTTTTGGTGTTGCGCGCGACTACTCTGACGCCTAACAAGCTTATGAGTGACGGACTGAGAGTCATGGAAGATTCCTTACGTCGTCCTTAGTCAATCATAAGAAGCTTAATCAAAGGAACTCGTTGTGTTTAGTAAATTGTGAATGAGAAGACAGCGGTTGGTTAAGAAGTTTAAAGTTTTGTTGAGTGAGCAACGCAGCCATTAGATGAATCAGTTGTTAATATGCATGTTTGGGGAACGTTCACGAACTAAGCCACGACATTTAAAGAGAAAATGTTATTGGTTTCTGGTGCTTAGAGTCATAAAGTTCCATGCAAACGCCTAAAAAACTTTCGATATAAATTTGTTCGGTAAAAATTTGTCACTTAATGAATTTGACTTCGCGATTTGTGACTTAATTCATGAACTAACTTCAACCAGAGATCCGATTGAAACGCTTCCCCCCAGTCCAGTCTTGTGAGCGCAGAACAAAAGTTGCATTTAATATTATTATCACTCGAGGTTATCACGAGACAGTCGTTTGATCGTTAGCTCCACTAAGCGATGTCGCGTTAGCGAAACTATCGACGAAATCACAAGTCAATGTCCCACCTTAATGTTAACCGTAGCTACGCAGTTCGTTCCTCAAAAATTTTGTGTCGTCAGCCGAGCTTATTTGAACTTGAAACTTTAGAATTTGACAAACCGCGAGCACTCGCCAGGCGTAAAAACCAAGATTTCTATTAATCGTTTTCTCGTTTTATTCAGTTCGGATTTGCAGCGAAACGAAAATTTAGGTTTTTGTCCAACAAAACATTTTAACATTTTAATCGAAATAACAAATAAGATTCTTTCACAAAACTTTTGCTTTCAGGCGAACCAAAGCTTCAGCTTAACAGACAGCGAAACTTGTTCAGCTAATTGATGAATTTGAGGTATAAACAATGAGGAAATTTTGTGTTTTCTTAAGTTTCGAAGCTTTGAAAGCTGCAACGTTTGAAAGCTTTGATCAGATTGAAAATAAATATTTCGCCTATGAGCTAAAGCGCGACCGGCCAAGCTTATGAATTTGACTCTGATCGGCGTCTTGACCGGCCAGCGACATTAAGTAACTGCAAGTTCTTGAGATAACAATCTTCCCCTCCATCACAAAATAAGGAAATCACAAACGAAAGAGAGGAAGACGAGCGAGCGGCCGGGGAAGTTTCACTTCCGTCGACGCTTTCGCCCGCGCTTTTTACGACTAGATTTCGCGTACTTTGAGTTACTGTTAGCGTTAGACTTTAGGGTCTCGTTAGACGCCGCTAAACTTGTTACTGATGACGACGTGGATTGAGTTATAGCAACAGTGTGAGAATGGACGCGAGTCAGTGAATTATTTCGAATTAGTTTTCGCGGATTTGAGCTTGAAAATTTATCATTCGCATTCAATTCATCTGCAAAGAAAAAAGGAAGAAAAAATCCAACGGAAAAAAAACGAAATCAAAAACCAAAGAAAATTAAGTGAAAATCGTCGCTCGCCTTCGCAGCTTTCACTCACGAAGGGAGCGACGAACAGATGTGGAAAGTTAGTGGAAAAATGAACTCGAGAAAGAAAAATGTGACATTGAGAAGACAAAAAGCAAATGAGTTAAAATTCTCGGTGTAAATTTAGTTTTTTCGGGGGAGTTTTCGTGAATTACGTCACTTCAATTCATCAAGAAATGATTTTAGAAGTTTTTGGTTTGATTAGACGACAGCTCGAGCGACCGTCTGACTTCTTTAGATCATCAATTGACTTCTATAGATCGAAAGGAACGTGACGCAACTCACAAACAACCCCCGCGAAAAGAAAAAGCCGCGATTGAAACATAAACAAATACTCAACTTCCCACTCAACATAAAACATGTGCGCAAAAATCACTGCGAGTTAGTCGACATAGTTTTTCATGAGCAACAGAAGCAAACCCCACACGCAACTCGTGACACCAATCCACAGTGAAAAGTTCTTTCGCACCGCTTTCCGATGGTTGCGATTGTTATCACGTGTTGATGCATAAAGGGACGGCACTACAACAGAACTATCAGAGGCTGGCGTGCTCGACGTCGAAGGCTCACAACGGCTAGTCACATCCGAATATTTACTTGACGTTAGTGCATCATCATCATCGTTAAATAAAAACTTATTTAAAATATCTTCTTCTATTTTCCTCGCGATCGCTGCGTCGTAGGACGTCGTCGGTTCGTCTAGCTCAGATGCTATACATTCATAGATTGGGTCAACAACGGATCGATCAGAAAGTAAAAAGTCGTTATCATCATGGCAAGACGAGTCGTCTAGTGCATTAGAACTGATATTCACACAATTATTCACCCCCACCGTTTGTCTCGTTTCATTTTCTAATAAACTATCAACGACACAGGACGTGGACGAAGATGAACCATCATTTCTGGCATCGGCCGCTGATCTCATCACAATCACTAAACATAACGAATATAAGTTTTGGTTTGATTTCTTTGGGATTTCAATTTGAGAAATGTTTGAAATGATTTGTCGCGAAATATGAGAAAATGTTTTTCTTTCTTCGGAAATTTTGAATGAAAATGGTCGGAGTGATGGGCGCTTGGTGGTACTTACATCCTTCATTGTGCTCCAATTTGTACTGCAGCTCCTTGATCATCATGTCTTTACGCTTCATGTCGCTCAGAATTGAGTCGTTGTGTTGGCGATATTCGCTTAGGTCCCTGAAAGAAATTGATGAGAATCCGAACGTGAGCAAATCTTGAGCTTCGACTTACTTTTGTGCTGCGACCAGATCAGCTCGCGTACGACTCAACTCGTCAGAAATGATGGCCTTGGCTTGGATTTCACTTTGGAGGGAGCTCTGGAGATTCAGCAGTTCCATCTTCTCGAGCTTCTGCGATCGTCGGTTGCGCCAGTTCTTGTCTTGATTCGGATGCAACGTCCCGGAGCCTTTCAGCACGTCGAGTTCTTCCGTCATCTTTGAAGCCAGCGCTTGCAGATAAGTTCGTGCTTCCTTCTCGTCGCTGACCCACTGAATAATCTCATTTATTTGCTGCTCCCAGTTGGCGATGGCTTGTCGTTTGCTTCTCAGCTCCTCGTAATCACTTTCGATTTGTGACTGGTCGAGCTGCAGGCGACGATTTGTATCGTTTAACTGCTCTATGAGTCGCGAGTTCTCCTCTGCAAAGCTTTGCTTTTCCCTTCGAATGGCACCGATGATTTCTTCGGAACGAGAAATCTCCTGTCGACTCGCGTCAAGCTTCTCTCGCACCTGATGAAGCTCCATCTGCATGAGATTCCGTTGCGAGTCCATTTCGCTCAGCTGCTCTTTCAAAACGCTCATTTCATGGTTTAGTCGAGATTGCTGCTCGGCCAACAGTTCTTTCTTCTCGATCTCCAACCGTTCGATTTCTCGCTTTAAGTTCTGTTCGTGGACATTCAAGTTGGACCCCTTGGCCTGAAGCTGTCTGCTAAATTCCTCGCTGCGTTCTCGCGCTTGCCTTTCGCGGTTCACATCTGCGATAGACTCCTGCAGTTTCGATTCGAGCTCACGTCGACTTTTCTCGACTTGACGTAGATCGTTTCGCAGCGCTTCGACCTTCTGCGATGACTTCTCAGTCTCCTCTTCTTTGTCTCGCACTTGTCGAGAGAGAATAACTTTCTGCGTTCTTAGTTCCTTGGCTTCATCGCTTAGCTCCATGAATTCCATCAGGCGCTGTTTGTTCTGCTGGTTGCTTGTTTTTAAATCTGATTCAACTGCTTTGAGGTTCTCCATGAGCTTTTGCTTCTCCTTCAACACATCCTCGTTCTCTCTGCGTAGCTGCTGAAGAAGTCCCTCGAGCTCTGCGGCTCTCGGTCCTGAATCCGTCACGTTAAGTGACTTCAACTGGCTCTCCAGCTCTCCGTTTCGTTTCGTCAATATGTTAATCTCATCCTGGAGCTTTCTCGTGCTTTCCGGATTGTTTCGCTCTCCGTTACATTTTGCACTTGGTGGGGTGACTGTGATTGATCCGAGATCCGATAAGTTGCTGTGCTGTGTGAAGGTGAAGCCAACAAATGGCAGATGATGGCCGGAGAAGGCTGGATTTGATGTTGGTGGCACTGCGTCGGAGAGAAGCTTCACGTCTGTATCGTCGACATCAAAGTTCGAAGTGTCAGTTGGACTCTTAACGTCGGGCACATACGGCGCTTGTCCGTTCCTCAGAGTGTCCCAGTCAATGCCTTCGAACCATGGATGGTTCCTGAAGTCATCCAGTCCATTCTTGCCGATGCGATCTTCCGGCGAACAGATGAGTCGCTTGATCAAGTCTCTCGCGTTCTCGCCCACAACGTACGATGGATCTTCTGGCGGGAAATCGAACGAGTTCTTGTGGTTCATAATCTTCCCGTACGTTTCGACGAGACTCTCTGCGTAGAACGGTGTTTCGCCGAAAAGCATTTCGTACATGCAAACTCCGAGTGACCACCAATCGCATTCAGTTCCGTATTTTCCCTTGCCGTCTTCCATAGCGCGAAGGATCTCCGGTGAGATGTAGTCAGGAGTTCCAACGGCGACGTTCGACTGGACTTTTCCATTCGGTCCAAGCTTCAAGCAAGAACCGAAGTCAGCCAAGCGAATGTGACCGTTGGCATCGAGCACGATGTTGTCTGGTTTGATGTCTCGGTGGATGTAGTTCAAGTTGTGGACTGAAGAGATTGCGATGATCATTTCGGCGATGTAGAACTTTGTCATCTCCTCGGGCAAACGATCTTCGAACTTGCTCAAGAGCGTCAACAAGTCACCGCCGCAGTAATAATCCATGACGAGATAAAGGTTCGAGTCATCTTGGAATGCGAAGTGAAGGTTTGTGATGAACTGACGGTTGCCAAAGACAAGTACGTCACGCTCCTCGCGGAAACACGCCGTCTCGGCTCGCTAAAACAAACAAATCGATAAAGATAACTCAGATTACTCAGCAGCGTCGCTTCGTCTCACCTTCAGCATTTCCCATTTGTTGAGAATTTTCATGGCATAGACTTTGTTCGTTGCGACCATTCGAACGACGCAAACAATCCCGAAGGCGCCGCGTCCAATAACTTTGAGGATCTCAAAGTCGTCGCGACTAAGACGAAGCTGCTTGATGTTTTGAACTGCTTGTTTCACTAGAACGAAAAGCTCAGTTAAGCTTTGGTCTGATAAATCGAATCGTTAGGCTTACGCAGTTCGAGAAACTCCGACACCGTCTTCTCGCGTCGCAGGGAAGAGTTTTGGCATTCATCGAAGAGAACGATGAGGCAATCGAGCAGCGACTCGACGCTCAGAATCTTGTTTGACGCTTCATTTGTTGATGTTTGCAGATCTTTAAGCTTGTTTGTGCTTATAATTAATTGCTCCAAGTGATCCAAGCGCGTTATTGGTGAGACTAGAAATAGAAAGCGAGAGTTAGATCGGATTCTTCGCCCCCGTCTGGATGAATTTGCTTACCAGACTTCGAGAAGCCCACGGCCGACGAGACTTTGTCCTTTTCGTCTCCCATTTCTCGCCCGAATCAGTGTTTAGTTAGCAGCTCGCGAAAAAAGCAAAGTTACGCAGTTGCAATGAGTTTTCATCTTTCTTTTTATTTTTGGATCATTTTTCCTATTTTTTTCTCGGGAATTTCACAACGCGAGTTTGAGGGCGGCCGAGGACACTTTAAGCCCTAGTTTTGATTGATTGCTTAGCAGTGGCACTTAGTTAACACTTTCAACTAGTTTATCGACCTGAACACGAGCAATTTCCCAGCAGAAAACCGAAAAATAAATCTCCGCAAATCTGACTTGACGTGAAATTGACTGAGGTGAAGTTTGTGGTGTGAAAGGTGGAAACGCACGCACACAAACAAACGTGAATTTGAACTTCAAACGGCCGTTAAAAAATTGTTACTTTGAACTCATGCGATCGTTTACTCTGATCAGCAGCGTTAGTTAAGAAATTCAGTTTTATTAGGATGAATGTGTTTCTTATCTACATCTATATCTCATAATCGGTGTAGATCGCATTAGTCTGTCAAAAGCATTTCGTACTCGCGTTTATTCTCGATGAGTTTCTTTACCTTTTCCGGGTCTTCAAGGATTCTTTCTGGAATTGGGTCTGGGAACAAGTTGGCGATTATCGAAATCGCTTTCTTCTTCAGTTTACGAGCTGAAGTTTGATGAGCCAGAGCGAACATGTCGTAGGCGTTGATGCTATTCAGTTGTTTGGCAAGTATTTCTTCGTAAGCGTTTTTCATCTTGGTAACTTTGTACTTGTGAGCAATTTTATAGTTTTCAGTCGCATTCTCGTCATCACTAGCTTGGCCCGTGTAGATAAAACTGACCATCGACTGCAAGGCGTTGTCGCTGAACTCGTTGTTGATTCTAATTATCGCGTAGCTGTCGTCATCGATCATGTCACCCAAAAAAATGCTGTGCATCCGCAAGATATTCTTGTGCGCCTTCAGTTCCTGCGTTTGCGTCTTCAAAGTGATGTCATAGGGTGGAGGAGTCCAAGCTTTGTCATCCTGTTCAGTCTTTATTTCGCGAATGAATCCAGAAAAGGAATTTTTGTTGGCCATACACAATTCCTTCTCGATCAAAGCTCGTTGAAGAGAATCGTCGGGTCTCTCTGGCCTAAATACGCCATTCAACTCAGCGTACGGTCGAATATTTATCTCTTCAACCCATTCACTGCAACGACGAAGAAGCTCAGGTTAAGTACGGACCTTTTAGGTTGCATTACTCACCTGTATCCAAAGAAAAATACGAGGTGCTCTGTGAGACTTTTCTTCGAACTTGCCTTCACCGGAGAGTTGTTTTCCACAATTCGACCTGGCGAGAAGCGAAACGGCGGCACTTTCGCCCTAAAATTTGCATTTCTGTTTAGGTTGAAAAATTGCGTTTTGATTTTTAACTTACCAAACAAAATCGTCTACCTTGAACATTGGATATTTGTTCGTCTGATTCGTCACAGTTTATCTTTGCAAGTACTTGTTGGGAAATAAGTAAATTTAAATGAATAAATGGAATTGAATGCGAGACGATCGATTAAAGTTTGCTCTGGATTTGCTCAGAAGCAGAAAAATTATAACAGAATTTTTATAACAAGTTTTGAATTTCTGGTGACCGTTACGAAAGTCATTAATTCATATTGAAGTGTAGAAGATAAATTGCTATCAAACACTTGAAATGACTCAGAGAACTTTCAAGATATCAAATAAGGATATTCGTATCACCTCAATAGAAACCAACTCTCAATCTTCTCAGTTTTCCAAATCGCAAATTTTATTCCACGACCTTCAAATCAATTCATTACAATTTTCATCTTTCATTCTTTGTGATCGCTGCAAGTTCTTTGACGTTTGCTTCTTTGCTCGAAGGATTTGAGCGAGCTCGAGCTTCTTTTGCTGTTTTTGAAACTTTCTTGAAGCGCGCTCGTACTCGAAATCTTTTCTGAAACTTATGAAGACATTGTTAGTGCAAAAAAATCATCACAGCATCAGACAAGTCTTGGACTCCGCTCCTTAGATCATTGGCCAATGCTTTGTTGATCCCATTGGATCTGTCTAGTCATTAAAGTTTCAAAGGGAGCTTAGAAACATTTCCTAACTTTAAGCGAAAGCAATCTTAGTGAAAGATGTTGTCAGTGTCGGGAACTCCGAATTGATGTTTGTACGGTTTATACTTTTGTCGTTTGAAGAGTGCCGGAGTCTTTTGCAGTGACTCTTGGTAGTCTTCCTCCTCGAGTCGCTCTGTGATGTTGAGGGTGAGACGTTTCACGCGTTCGTTCTCTTCTTTGATTTTCTGTTCCTGCATCTTCAAATTCACGGCTAGTTCGCTGTCCGAGGGCGCAGCAAAGTTCTTAAACTGTTGCTTGCCACTCTTGGTGTTGCGAACCATGAGGACAAATGGCACGGCGTTGGATTCTTTGGGCTCGCTAGACTCTTGCAGCTGATCGTAAGTTTTCTTCGCAACTCTTGTCGTCATCGGGACGGGAATGTCGCGCGTGTTGACTTTGGCTGACTCGCGGATTCGCTCTTGGTAGGAATCCGTTGCCATCTTCTCGAACATTGCCTCGAACGCCAAATCTTCTTCGCTCTTCTCTGGCAGCTTCTGCTCTTGAGACTTTGGATCGTCAGCAAGAGAATTGTCTTCCTCGTCGTTCGTTTCATCGGGGAAGTCTTCGTTCTCCGAGCGCGGCTTTATATTTTCATCGTCTGAATCAGCCAAAGCCTCCGACGTGTAATTATCACTCTCATTCTCGTTGATCGTCCCCAGACCTTTGCCGTCGTCTTCCTCACCCAGATTTGGATAGAACTGCACTCGCAACTTTTCAACTTCCTCGGTTGACTTCTCATAAGACTTGAAGAGCTTTAGCTTCGGACGAAGGTTGTGTAAGCATTCCTTGTACATGTGTTCAATGAGATGAGGGAAAAGATCGCCAGACTCCGACGTCGATACGAAGACTGGATGGCTTTTCTTGAACCAGTAATAGTTTTGAAGGAACACCAGGAAGCAGTCGAGTCTGTGAAACGAGAAATTAGTTCAGCAACTTTGTGTTAACGGTCACTCACTTCTTTTTACTCGATACACTTTGGAAATATGATCCACAAGTGTCGAGCATGGTGCACGCGAGTTTCAATCGGAACATTGACTCGGGCGGATCGACAGGCGAAGGAATCTCGTGGCTCCAAGTCACGCCGTACGAGATGATGCTGTACAAAGTGTTGAAGACGTTTTGAGAATCGATGAGGCGGTAGATATAAAGTTCTCCGAGATACTTTGCCATGGCTACGCGACGTTGTGCAAGCTTTGGTGAATGAATCTCCAGACCAGATCGGATGTCTTCGAAAACGCTGTCGATGACTTTGGTGACCGCACGCTCTTGATAAGAACTCAAAGCACTGACGACATCGGCGAGCGGACGAATCAAATGCCAGCGGAACTCGTAAGCTTTCTTAAGGCATCGGACGACGTATTCAGAGACGGCTGGATCTTCCCAGTCGAGCCGTCGAAGATATTTAACAATTTTCTCAACGTTGCCTTTGTGCAGCTCTTGAAAGATGAGATGACGGATGTACATTTGCATTGGCGTGCGAATCTTCCGCTTGACTTTAGACCCGTTTTCTGGCGGCTTGACCAAATAGTAACAGTTCTCGATTTGCGATGCGTGGCGGTTGTCCAATGTCATTGCTTTCTTCAGCCGCATCATCTGCTCGAGGTAGATGCTGGTTCGAAGACGAGAGTCCTTGCAGTTGTACAAGTACATGCCACAGACTTCGAGAAACGCGCAGGTCATTTCGATGTGATGATGTTGGAAATTGGACAGAAGGAACTTGAGGCACATGAGAGCTTCGAGGCGAGTGTACAGCGTGAACTTGACCATCTCGCCAATGTAACGAACCGCTTTGATTTTCGATTCGATGTTTATCTGGTCGCGCTTCTTCACATGAAATTTGAAATCCACTTTGAGCATTTGTGAGAGCTCAAGCGAAACGTCGGGCGACACGAGATTGATGATTGCACAAAAGCGAGCCAACAAAGGCAACAAATCGAGTCTGGTTCGATGAACGTTGAACATCGCTTTGACCAATCGCTTTCGATTTGGTTTGTTGTTGAAGTTGAGTAGAAAATCGATAGCGGCCGAGTCAATTAGCTCTCGATTGACGCAGTTCGGCAGATTGGCGAGGAACGTGTCGAGCTGCTGCTTGCCGAGGATCCGAGTTTTCTCTGGAATTGGTTGAGCTTGCTTCTCTTCACGTTCCAACAAGTTGAGCGGCGCTTCCGTGTCAGCTTTGGCATCTGATTCGCTCGTCTTCGCTTCAGCTTCAATCGGCTCTTTGCTTTCCTGTTCATTCGAATCTTTCACTTCGACGCCTTCGCTTTCTTTCAGCTCAGGATCGGGCATTTCAATGGCGCTCTTCTCGATATCCGGCTTGGCAGCATCTTGCTCGATTTCCATCATTATTGCTTGTTCCTCGACATTCAGTTCCGGCTCCGCCGTTGTTTCATCGTCGAGAGCTTCTTCGGTTACTCGTTCGACTTCGGGAAGCGGCTCGGACGGTTCTTTGCGTCCAAGATAGTTTGGCAAGAATTGTCGCAGGTCCGGGAGGTCGACATAGAACGATTTTGTGTCTTCGTCGCCCCACGGGTCCAACTCGATTTCATTCAAATCTTCAGTCATCTCAACGACGTTGCCCTCGCTCGGCACATCAACTTCCTGTGGTAGCTCTGGCATGTTCTCGTTCAGCAAGTCACTCAGAGTGATTGTGGACTGATAAAGCTTCTCAAAGTTCGACGTCATCAGCTCGAGCTGCTCTCGCTTGTTATTCGATATTTCGCCTCTCGACTCCATTGCCTTTCGTTTCGAGCGCTCAGCTGCTTGCAAATCTTTGTGCTCTTGCTTCAAGTGCTTGCACACCGTCTGATGATAATCGCGAAGCAGATTTCGAACGTTGTGTTGCTTCTCCGCTGTGAGCAGCGTCGATGCCGGCAATTGAATGTCGTACTTCTTCGATAAGAGAAGAACCCGCCGGGAAGTCAATCCGGCATATTCCTCGCCTACGTGCTTACAGAACGACAAGATGATTGACAAGTTGCTGTGCTCTTCCTTGTCTTGAGCAATCAGACTAGTCAGAATTGAACCGAGAAGTGGTAGTCCAACCTATGAGAGAAATTGTATGAGAAACAAAGAATTGAATTGAAGATTGTAGCAATACCTTGTTTGGGAAGATTCCAACACTCAGCAGCTCGCAGTAAAGTCTAACGTCGACCCTCAGCTTGCTGGTGTTTAAAGTCTTATCGCCCGGCTTGATTGTGAGCGCCTTCTGCCAGTTTTCGAAGTAATGTTGTGAGAACTCGCCGTAAGTCTGGTGGAGCTTTGAGCTAAGCGTGATTACAGCAGGCACATCCGTCATCTTCAGCTTTGATTCCACAAGCGCCTGAGCTACTTCACTAACGTATTTGGTCAGATTTAATGTGGACATATCTTTGATTAACGAGTCGAGTTGAGCGGTGGTAAACTGCTTCAGCTTCTTGACAAAGGCCGTGTTCTTCTTCAGGCTCGAGTCCAACTTGGTAAAGAAAGATGAATCGGGCAATTGACGGTTCAAGTTCTTTTCCCGCAACTCTAATTTCATTTTAATCTTTTCACTCAATTCCGTGATGTATTTTTGAAGCTCCGCTCGCTCTGCCTCTTCATCGGCAGCGGAAGTTTCCTCCAGAGCCACCTCTGCAGGTTCCTCACTCATATTTTGGCTGTTTGAGCAATTTCTCGATTAGATTTCTTTTGTTTTTGCTGATTTTTCCGATTGAGGTGAAAAAGTTGTGAAAGGTTGAGGTGAGTTGAGTTCGATTTGAATTTTTTCCGACCGTTAAATGTTCTAGCGAGAAAGCTTTCAGTAATTTTTGGGTGGCAAAAGCGCTCGTGAGCTTTTAAAACTAACGTGAAACTTTCACTCTGAATGTATGTATGTATTAGAACTTGAAGGGGAAGGAGCTTGAATTGATAGCCAAGTCCTTCCACGGGCACGCAGGCTTAAGAGCCCATTGTACCAGCGCTTCCCATACATTGTGGGCGAACCACAATTTTTATAGACGAGTCAATTTTTAAGCCGATGCGCTCTCTTGGGGTTACAACCTGTCTCATTTCCACCTTTTCGGGATTACTTCCTTGCCGCCGGTGACAACATTAGTGGAATGGAGGCGCCTACTGTTACTCCCGTCGATCCGTTCGATAATGAGACTATCGAACAGATGATTCTTTCTCCAGTAATCCTTACCATCCTTGTCACTTACAGACACTGGTTAAACCCCTCCTCGGGTGGATAGGGAACCCCGAACGAAAGCGCTTCGTCTTAGGACTTGCATTTTTACATGCATTTGGCACTAGCAGCGTACTCTTTGTACGTACAATACTAAACGTACGGTGACGCTTTGCTTTTTCTGTGCTTTGTTAACCGGCCGAGAGAGGAACTCTCCGAAAACTGAAACTCCATACACTCTTTGGGATTCGAACGCGAAGCAGCGTTTCTACTCGTCACAGAAAAATTGCAACGACAGGGCGAATCCACCTGAGCTATTTCAGCAAGTTAGCCGGTTAAACACTCACTCTGAAACTATTGCGTTGAAAAAAGTCTTTCAATAAATTATAATTAAGTTTATTCAGAGTTTATTGCTTAGGCATGTATCCCTTCTCAATCATCTCCGGTGTGATGTTGAATTCGGGAAGCTGCTGGGCTGTTGCTTCTCCTTCGTTGGCAGCGACCACGATACCTTGTTGGTTGAGAAGAGCGAGGATAACTGAGATGATGTTCTGCTCGACGTGGTTGTCCAATACTGCGTTTGCGTTGATTCCAACTGTGACGATGTCTCCAACGTTGTTGTCGGAAATTTTGACCGGGCCAGCGATGGCGGCAGCGACGAAGGCCAACAGAGAGATTGCAACGAATTTCATTTTGTTGGTTGTTGTTATTTCTTGTTTGGATAAACACTTGTCTTAAGCTTGAAGCTGCTCTGAATGCTTTGCTTTATGGTTGTCGGTATTTTATATTAGACTTCTTATCTGACAGCTGCAGACTTCTCTCCAGTTGAAAATTTATCTAATCAAGAAGCTCGAGATAAGTTCAGTGAGGATTCGATTCTCGATGATGACTCGTTCTACTCTCTGAGTCAAGCCCGTTAATCCACCGAAAGAAATCTGCGAGCACCTGTGACAAACCAATCAGCTTTCTTATCAACTTTTCGAAAGGATTAACCAACCGATTGACCAAATTTACTCACTCGACCATATCAATGTCACGGTGTTTACTCTCCTTATCGACAGAGCTGCAACCGATGATGATTGCGATCCCGCATAACTTTGATAACATTTGATACAAAATTGGAAATAAAGTTTCCCTCAACCTTGAAGGCTTAACAAAAGTTATCGAAGCTTTTGCGTCCCAATCTTTTATCTTGCAAAGCCTTGAGAATCGATTGACTCAAATCATCTCACCAGAAGATTCCTCCTCATGTCCTTTGATAAATTCCTTCGCTCTTCCGCCCTTCGATATCCCTTTATCGATTTGTCAGCTAGATTGTCGGAGTCATTTCTCTCTCGCAGCAGTTCATCTTCCTCCGAAGCAAAAAATTGATTGTGCAACGATTCTATGTGTGAATGAAGGGAAAGAAATCATCACGCTCCATAAAAATCGGCCTCGGGGGAGACATTTATAAGCAAAGTTGGTTTCTCCTGCCCCGGCAGGCTCCGCCGTTGATTCATTTCAGTTCAATCGATAGTTTTTCATTGCGAAGACGTTGCTGGGAATAAATGCGGTGATCTTATCCGATATGACTTATCGCTATCTCTAGCTCTACCATCGAAGAGAAAGCTGAAGCGAGAATTAATTTTCAAAGTGAATTTTCGATGATTTTTACTTAGGGGGAAATGATTTTTCGCTCCTCATCGAACTTATCGACTCGCACGAAATTTTCCTCACGGCGATGATTCTTAATTCGAAGCTCTCTTGGCTCGCAGCGTTCGCTAGAATTCGGATTTTCCCGAATAAAAATCGCGCGATGTTTCATCAAACTTTTTGATATGCAAAGAGTCAAAAGAAGGCAAATCGCTTTGATGTTTAGCTAATGGACGACTAGAACGATTTCATCGATGCTGATCGCTCTCATCTCTTGAGGATTCAATGTCAGTGTCTGACGATGTCTGATTAATTAGTTGGAACATTTTCAGTTCGAATCAATTCCAGCGAAGCTCGATAATCGAAGTTTCTCATGAATTTCATTTAAAACTGATTAAATTTTATTTAATTTTGTTAATCCACAGTTCACCGCATCGAATAAACTTTAATCACCGTCGTTGATTGCAATGGAGAAAATGTTTTAATTTAAATCGTAGAGCATTAATCATCAAAAGGCTTCAAAAGGCTCGAGTGAAATTCTCTGCGTGATGCTCGGGAACTAGCGACAAACAAATGATTCACTGACTTATCTCGCTAGACATCACGCAAACTGTGAATGATTCACTTAATGTGAGTGCGAGACGTGAAATCTCTCTTGTAAAATCATCGATAAGATTAAGATCGAACTGAGCTCAATAAGCCAGCAACGATTCCGAGTGATAAGGAATTCTATAAAACTCTTCAGATCGTATCGCCTTCCAGTTCAGTTCGATTTTGACTTCTACCGACGCTCAAACAATCCTCAAGCCTTCACTTCAAAATGAAATTCATCGCTGTCACACTTTTGGCTCTCATCGCCGCCGTCGCCTCGGCTCCAACTTCAATCTCTGACAACAACGTTGGTGACATCATCACAGTTGGAATCAACGCTAACGCCCAGCTCAGCAATCACGTCGAGCAGAACATCATCTCCGTCATCCTCGCTCTCCTGAATCAACAAGCCATCGTCGTCGGCAGACCCGGAGCAAACGCAGCTGACGTCCCAGCCCAGCAGTTCCCCAAGATTACTCCAGAGATGATTGAAAAAGTCAAAAGCTTGTTGAGCAAGGCCAACGAATAATTTTTCAATTGGATTTGGCTTTTAAGCAATGACGAATAAATGCAAAATTTCCGAACCTTGAAACAATTTCGTTTTGTAAAATTATTGTGTCAAAGTTTTGGAAAGAATCATTGAGATTTAAGTTCATCAGCAACGTTAATATCGCATCTAGAATGAGATCATTGTCGATCAAACTTGTTAGAAGTAGTTAGGCTTACTAAGCTTACCTGGTGATCACTACAATTCATGAATTTGTTTCTTATCTTCTTCATAAATTTACCAGGAAGTGTTTGAATAACTGCGGTGGGTTTAACAGTAAACCATTCAACACTCGTTTGTCATTGAAAAATGGATCAATTGCTAGTTGAAAATTGATTGATTGCATTCCCAAAAGTTATTGCGAAGCATCTTAGTCTAAAGCTTATTTAAGAGTTCTCCATTAGGTTGATAAAAATTCAACTGCATTTCAAGGTTTGCGTTAAGACGCCGGCCAATCAACACAGCACGGCAACCGCTAACTGTGCCAAAGTAAGCTTTTATGGTGCAAGCTTAAAGAGACAAATCTGTTTATTGCACAAAATTATTTTTTATCGAACGCAGAGCGCGCTGATAACATCTAAATTGTATAAGAGTGCCATCGCAGACGACACTTGCCGTCACAGTCGTTTGAAACGTTCGTCTTGAAACTCGCAAAATGAAGTTTGTTGCCGTCGCACTTTTGGCTCTCGTCGTTGCCGTCGCATCGTCTCCAACATCGATCTCGGACAACAACATTGGTGACATCGTTAATGTTTCAGTCGACGCGAATCTGAAAATCGAGAACAAAGTCGATCAAAACATCATCTCGGTCATCCTTGCCTACCTGAACCAACAAGCTATCGTCATCCGCAGACCCGATCGTGACCCAGAGGACTCTCGCGACTGGCCAGAATGGCTTACCCCAGAATTGATTGCAGAAATTCGCGAAAGATTGCGAGAAAGATTCCCAGAGATGGCTTAAGTCGATGTAAATCGAGCATCTTTGATAGAACTATAATCGAGAAATAAAATTGTCAGAAGAAGTAGAAGGAAAATTTATTCATCTTTTATTCACAAGTTTTGGTTTAAAGCAAACTTTTGCTGCAAACAAGAATAATTCTTACCATACAAAGCTTTTAAAAAATCGTGCTTAAAGCTTTCCTAGCCTGTCATTTACCATCAAACCGGAAGCTCAACCTCCGAACCATTATTTACAGAAAATTCCTCAATCGTTCTGCTCTTACATAATTGAACTGCCTTCAAATTCATGTTTCCTGTGGTTTGAGTTGAACATTCGTCATCTAAATTTCTGACCCAATCGATTTTGTATTTGATTAGAGGTAATTTAGGTGGGCGTGACTATCTGCAACTTAAAATTTTATCCTGTCGAATTAACTTTCATGACTACAAACTTTTCGAGTCTAATTTATGTTAGCGGCTCAAGAAGGCAAAGCTCTTTATTGATCAAATTAATTTTTATCAAAGCCAAAATGCCGCTGATAAAATCAAAACTGTATAAGATGCCTTCAACGTCAACTGTGCCCCTCATAACTGTTTGAAACGTTCGTCTTTAAACTCTACACTCGCCTCGAAATGAAGTTTGTTGCAATTACTCTCTTGGCATTTGTCGCCGCCGTTGCATCGTCTCCAACATCGATTTCCGACAACAACATCGGAGATATCGTCAATGTTGACATCAAAGCCAACCTAGAGTTAAGCAACCATGTCGAGCAGAACATCATTTCCATCATCCTGGCCTACCTGAACCAACAAGCAATCGTGGTTGGCAGACCCGGAGGAGAAGGCGAACAAAATCCTGGCTTCCCAGAGATCCCAGAGGTTCCAACATGGCCAGAATGGCTCACCCCAGAGTTGGCCGGAAGAATTCGCGAGAGATTGCAATCCGAATAAATCTTATGTAGTAGAGTTTGACATGAATTCGATGAAAATGAGAATAAAATATTCGGAAGGAGAAGAAAAATTTGTTGCTTCCATTTGTGTTCTGCTAGCAAATTTATTAACTAAAAGAATTGTGAGCATTTGGCTAACCGTTTGAGGCCAAAGACAGAGAGTTTAATTAAACGTGAGGTTAATGTATCCACGAAGTTTCCAATGCCTTGCTGGTCTGTCTACGTCAAACAAACTTTAGTCACTACAGACGTCAACGTGTAGTCAATTTGATCGATTCTTCATTGCAATTTCAAGGTTTTCCTGCTGCGGCTACAACTCATCAAAGCAACGTGACAGCCAGAGGCTCCGCAAAATACAATTTATGATGCAGCTTAGAAAGACAAATCTCTTTATCGAAGAAGTATTTTTTATCAAAAGGAAAATGGTGCTGATAAAATCAAAATTAATATAAGAATATCATCGGAGACAAAACCTTTCCTCATTACCGTCTGAAACGTTCGTCTTGAAACTCGCGAAATGAAATTTGTCGCAGTCACTATTCTGGCAATCGTTGCTGCTGTTGCAGCTGGACCCATCAACGTCAGAGACAACAACGTCGGCGACATCGTCACGGTTGGAGTGAACGCGAATTTGGAAATCAGCAACAAAGTCGAGCGAAACATCATCAGCGTCATCATCGCTTTACTGAGCCAAGAACTCGGAGTTATTTCTGTTCCCGATGGTGGCATCAGAGCTCCAAATATTCCATCATTGCCAGACTGGGTTACGCCAGAGATGGTCGATAGAATCCGCGAAAGGTTGAGGCCCGAAGAAGATTAAGATGATGTCACGCTCACTCGAATAAAATTGTTAAAATAAATATCTTGGTTCTAATCGAATTTAGTTAAATCTTTCGTATTTGTAGGTTTACCTCGAAGATTTTCCTGAAGCCAGATTGCAGTGGAAGCTTTTAAAGCTGACAAGCTTTTCAGCAAGATATCGATCAGATTGCGCTTTTTAAGCCATCGCTGATCTTAGCAAGGATTTGTTGCTAATTCAGAGGTTCGATTTAATTCGCTTTTGAATCATTGCGAAACTCTTAGCCAAGTTCGATATCTCATCCACTTGAGACTAAAGTCTTTAGCTCTTATCTTTTTTTTGCTTTTATCAACTCTGACTCAACACCAACTCACTTCACCCGATTCACTTTCATCTTTTAATCCTCTCGTGATCCACACGGTTAGTCAGACAAAGTTTACTCATTCTGAGTTTATCGCCTGATTTCTTTAATCGATGATAACGAGTTGGTATAAATTGCTCAGCATTTTTTGTGACATCTCAGTTAAGTAATTTATTTTGATCCTACAAGTCAAACCCTTCAAGATTCAAACAAAATGAAATTCGCTGCTGTCTTCCTTGTTGCGTTCATCGCCTCCATCGTCATTGCCGATCCTGTCTCAGTCTCAGACAACAACGTAGGAGACATCGTCACAGTTGGAATCAATGCAAACGCCCAGCTGAGCAACCACATCGAGCAAAACATAATTTCTGTACTGCTTGCTCTGTTAAATCAACAGGTCATTGGTGTTGCAGGAAGCGATGGACCTGCACCAGCTGAGCCACAAACAGCTGAAGCTATCGAGACGCCACAAGTTATTGGAGAATAAAGTTTCAATACAAAGAAATCTATAAATGTTTATAAATGACTTTGATTAGGCTTTGATGGTGACGTGAGCTTTGCTTTCATCGTGACCTCATTTACGAATGATTTTTCTAAATTCATTGGAATCGACAGCACGTTCGCTTTTCCCTCTTGAGTCGCAAGAATTTAAAGTGCCAGAGGAGTCGACGTGCACTTCAAAAATATTCACTCGACTTGGAGTCGTTAATTCTTTTCCTCTTCCCATGCCCTTATCGCTTTACTTCTCGCGATATTGTTTGTTTCGTTTAATGGCATCTTATCGCAACATCTCGATAATGAAATTTCATATTCTTCACTGTGTTCTCCTTCATGCCAAATTATTCAAATTTCGATTTCCGAGGCACGAGAAGAAAGAAAGAGGAAAATTACACGATGAGAGATAGACGTGAAGCTCAATCAGCACATGCGAGAGGCAGAATCATGCTGTAGCCTTAAACCAAACGAAAGGAAAAGGCAATTTAATATTCTCCGATTTTCTCCTCGCCCGCTCAAAGAATGTTGATGCTCCCAAGCCAAAATAACTTTGACCTTTTTGCTCCTTCTGGATGCCATTAGATGCCCGTCGAGCTACTGAAGCTTTTAGATGTTTTTTCTGCTTGATTAAATTATCTTTTAATAAAAGGCATAAATATTAATATTTGAAATGTATCGATCGCTCGCTGGCTGCTGATAAAAAGGAAAAGATGACTGACCGAATCAAAAGAATTTAACTTTGTGATGCTGGCTCGATGGAAATGGAAAATTTAATAAATTTTAATTGGAGGAAAAGTGCCGACGAAGCGGCAGCAGGAAATAATTAATTACGGAATTTTCAGCGCTTTTTGCTCCGTTCTCTCGACTGTGGAAATTTTCTACGCCGATAGTTTCGGAATGAAAGCCGCACAAACCTTGATAACACTACGCTGGGTTTGATTGCAAAATAGGTCATTGGAGCAAAGGAGAGATGGCTGGGTAAGGTCGTGGTCAGATGGATTACAAGCCGATTGTATGGCTCAAGAAGCTTGAGTAGGTTGCTTTAAATTACCGAGTCTCCTAATTTGGAATCAATTTGACAAGAAAGTTCTCGCTTCCAACAACTGATTGAATCTCCTGATGGATTCTTCTTCATTTCAGCTCTTAAAGTGGCATTGACGAAAATATTTCTATCCTCTCAAAGTCAAACACTGCTGCTTAAAAGAAACATTTTCTACAAGTTTCCTTATTTTTCAAACATCGAGTTTTCCTGTTCTTGAAAGAAGTCCAAACGTGATTAGAATGTCTTATCGAGATCCTCTTGGGAATTTTTTATTCTCATTCGTCGTGTCGCATTTCAGAATTTCGCTGGCTCACATATACTTTATCTTTCATCTTGGGAAACTTTACTCTTAGTCCACTCACGAATAAGCTCGAACTTTTAAACTTTTAACGTTCTCAGTTGAAACAAGAAGTCACGGAGTCATTTGAATTGCAGTCTCTTCCATTCGTCTTCCACACGTTCAAAATGTTTTTACACGCACTTTGCAAGACCCGCTGCCTCATCGTATCGTAGTCTAACTCAACAATCCCCAATCTAAACTTATTTGTGCCAATTTAATGAGTGATAATAAGATGTTGTTAGTCTCGACTTCCCACTCACCTGATTTCTATTTTCAATAGTTCCGTAGTTGCATAACAAGTAGCGACTCTCATCTGACGCAGATGACATCTCTGTTCATGTTTAAGCTAAGAATCAAGAGCTGATAACCAGAAATGTAAATAAACAAGTGGATTGACAAAATAGAAGAAGTTAGTTTAAAACAGACTGAGCGATAAGATTTCAGTTGTCGATCGTATCTGGCTCTGAACAGAAGTTCTCGGAGAAGTTTAAAATAATTTAAGCAAAATGCCCGCTGAGGAGAAGCCCACGGAAGTGCCTAAAGAGAAAATCATTGAGACGCCCAAAGGTGAACTCAAGATTAAAGTAGATGATAAGAAAGTTCAATTTGTGGAGAAGCCAGGAGTAGATACTTCCGTCGCTGAGACTGTTGCTGACCCTTATTGCGATGAGAAGAACCCCAGGATTATCACGTTCCAGGACGTTTGCCAAGCTGCCTTCATGATCAAGGGTGGAGTCGATGTCACATCATGTCGACGATCGCATTTATCCGAGATTTGTGGTATGGAAATTTACTTGAAGAAAGAATTCCTGCAGTTCACGGGAAGCTTCAAAGAGCGTGGAGCTCGCAACGTTTTGCTTCATCTTACGCCAGGTAGAAATAAAAGTTTTATCAAGGCAAAGAAATTAAATTTCCATTCACATCAGAGCAAAAGAAATCTGGCGTTGTATCTGCTTCACTGGGAAATCACGCGCAAGGTTTGAGTTATCATGGAATGAAACTTGGAATCCCCGTGACAGTCGTTATGCCAAAGGAAGCGCCGATCATGAAGATTCAAAAGTGCCGCAGCTTTGGAGCCAACGTTCTCGTTCAGGGTAAGTCGGTTGGCGTGCGGAAACCCAAAACTTAAGGCAATTTCCAAACAGGTCAAGACATGGCAGCAGCGAAGAAAATCGCAATGGAAATCTCAAGGGATCGTAACATGCCATACATCAATGGATACGATCACCCTTTAATCATGGCTGGACAAGGAACGATTGGCCTTGAAATTGTGGAGCAATGTGAAGATGCTGATGCGATTGTCGTACCAGGTGAATGACCTTCAGCCAAAATTCCATGCAAATTTTAATAGTTTTCGTAACTTTTTAGTCGGTGGCGGAGGTTTAATTGCTGGAATCGCAACAGCAGTCAAAACATTATCGCCAAACACGAAAATTATCGTAAGCTTATCAATAACATCGCGAATCACATGGTGTTAATTGATCGATCAATTCTTGTTTTGCAGGGTGTTGAGTCTGACAAGTGTCCGTCTTTTAGCAAGGCAATGGAGCACGGTGGTCCCGTTTATACGCCGAACTTAGCTACGTTAGCAGATGGTCTCGCCGTTCCGAAAGTTGGTGTCAATGCTTATGCAACAATTAAACCCTTGTTGGACAAAATGATTGTCGTCAAAGAAGAATGGATTGCGTTGGCGATTCTGCGTCTCGTTGAGCTGGAGAAATCGGTTGTTGAAGGTGCTAACGACAGCATTGTTCGATGGTACAATAGAGATCTAATCTTGTCGTTTCAGGCGCTGGAGCCGCTGGGCTTGCTGCCATCTTGGCGGGTCACCTCGATGAGTTTCTCGGAAAGAAAGTTGTCCTTCTGATTTGCGGCGGTAACATCGACACAACAACCTTCGGTCGATGTCTCGAACGCGGCTTGGCAGCAGAAGGTCGCTTGATGAAGTTCAGCGTTGCTGTTAGCGACAGACCCGGCGGAATCACCGAACTTTGCAGGCTCATTTCGTCCTGCGGTGTCAGTATAAAAGACATTATGCACGAGCGAGCCTGGCTCAAGGACATTTACAGCGTCGAAGTGAAATGTGTGGTTGAGACGGCTGATTTCGAGAACGGTCAGCAGCTTAAAAAGAAACTGATGGAAAATTATAAGAAAGTTGTCTTCAACGAGCCTCCGTTCGCTATTCACAAGGCCACCGCGATTTGAGAGAAGGACAAGTCCATAAAAATGATTGTGGTGATGGCGTTTCATAGATTAGCAATTAATCGTTAGCTAAATAAATTGTAAAATTGCTGGAACAAATTTTCTCATTCTCCAAAAGACTTCACCAGTAAAAATATTTGCACAAAATCAATGATGAAGCATCGTCGGGAAATTTTTTAAAAATCACGAGAGCAAATTTTCCCACAGCCGCCTTCATCACTCCTCAAGGCATCAGGGAGAAGCAGAACGATGTTCCGTTCATCGCTACACTGCTGAAAGCAAGAGTCATGCTCCCACTTCCACCCGGTTTGAGGAAGTCTCCTTCAACTAAGGCAAGACGTTGAGCTTCCAACTGGGTTGAGGATGTATCGTTTCTTGATTTGAAAAGTTTTCCTTTCCCTCACCGAGAGCATTTCTGTTTTCTTTTCTTTCCCGCTTCTTCCTCAAATAATAAAAGAAAGAATTTATTGCACCCTAATCGGAAAAAATAAATAGACGGCTGCTCCATTTGCCGCTTATCCTTCTCTCACTCGGCGGGGGTTTGAGTGGTGAGATTGTAGAAATAACGAGCGTGTAAGTGGAAAAGATTGGATTCGCAACATAAAATTTTTATGCTTCTCGGGTGAGATTTTTCTTTAAAACATCGAAGTTTTATCGCTTCCGCCAATTTGCTGCGTGATTCCCTCGACTCTCTCGGATGGAAAGGTATTTATGGACTCGATTTCATTGAAAATCAAATTCGTTTAAACTTGAGAGCTTTATCGCAGTTGTTGGCTGTGGGTTGATTAGATTGGAGCAATCGACGATTGACAATCGTCACTTTGAAAAAGAGAAACTCAAAGTTTTGATTTGATTTGAAACTGAGCAAGTTGACTACTTTATTCTTCTTTCTTCATGACACTCTTAACTTTCTCGACCAAGGCGGGGATGTGGCTTTTGACCTTTTCGATAAGTTCAGGAGAAATGTTGGAGAAAACTTGAGGGGCTTCGTTTTGCTCAGCTGGAACGGGTACGCTTGGTCCGGAGACTCCGATGACTTGTTGGTTGAGAAGAGCAGCGAGGAGGGTGACGATATTCTGCTCGATGTTGCTGCTGAGAACTGCGTTAGCGTTGATTCCAACTGTGACGATGTCACCAACGTTGTTGTTTGAGACTGAGATAGGATTAGCGGCGACGGCAGCGACGAAAGCCAAAAGAGCGAATGCGGCGAATTTCATTTTGATTGAAGGTTTTTATGTTTTTTGGTTTACTTCTTGAAAGTTGAAGAGCTCAAATAACTGTGATGACTTCTGCTTTCAGATGAAGCATTTTTATACTGTTTTTCTTATCACTCGACTCCCGAAGTCAACACCGTTTCTGATCTAATCTCTTATCGAAGGCCAATTAAAGTTTCAAGTGCTATAGAGATTAAATTTTGATTCATAATTCAACGATTGCTGCCAATTCGTCATATGCCTGGCGATTTAAGAGCGACAGCTCATTACTAATGACTAACTTGCCCACTTGGCAGTACCGCGAATGAGCCTCACATCGTAATCTTAAGCATTGGCTATTTCTGAAGCACATGACTAACACATTTTTCTAGGTTTGTTTTTTTGAGTCTACGCTTGAAAGCCTTGAGACATTTTCTGAAAAACGCAAGCAAATTTAGCAATACCACGAGTTGCTTTGAAATTTTAACAAAAAATAATTAAAGTAACTAAAAATTTCTATGCACAATTTTGATTCCAAATCTGTATGGAATCAAACTCATCTTCTCATTAAGCAGAAGCAATTGCTGTCCACTTGACATACAAAACTGTCTAGAAATTCTAGACTCTAGATTGATAACAGCAAAAAAGCTTGAACAAGCTCATGTTGAACGTTCTAGATTTGTTTTTATCGACCTAAGACGATTCGACTCAGACAAACCATGCACACTTATTCGACATAAGTACTTCATTCGGTAAGCACTTCAATAAACAACAAGAACTCAAAGGCATAAAAACAGAAAAAAATCTGGCGCCTTCCCTGCTAAGCAATTAATAAAAACTTGATGACAAACATTCTACCGATCCCAATAGACCTTCTGATTCTTATGGCAAAGGAAACCGTCATAAATTATCAAGTTTCAATAAACTGTTGATTGATGTTGAGGATCAAACAAGATCTCTATACCAAAATGAAATTCTTTGATGAAGACAAAATGATAAAATCAGTTGAATAATTTGGGATAATCAAATTTTTATTCTTCTTTGTTGAGCAAAGCTTTGAATTGCTGGATCAATTCTGGTGAAATGTTATTTTTAACTGTCTCAATCAATTCAGGTGAGATGTTGAATTCTGGAAGCTGTGGTACTTCGTTCTGTTCGGCGACCGGTTCGTGGTCGATCACATGCTCAGTGTTTCCAGCTGAAACGCCGATGGCTTGTTGGTTCAAGAGAGCTGCGAGGAGAGTGACGATGTTCTGTTCGATGTTGCTGGTGAGAACTGCGTTTGCGTTGAGTCCCACTGTGACGATGTCTCCAATGTTGTTGTTTGAAACCGAAATTGGGTTGGCGATGGCAGCAGCAACGAAGGCCAATAGAGTGATTGCGACGAACTTCATGTTGATTAGGATTCGATTTCTTTCTTGGTGACTTGTTTAAAGCTTTAGAAGTGAATTGTGTTTGATAACAATTGCTTCAATCGAAGGCAATTTATACAGATTTTCCTATCAGCAGCTTATTGGTGATTGACGACAATCGCCACTTCACGTTATCGCATTGCGTTTTCAAGTGGGCCTCGAGATTACGTTCTGATTCACTCTTTATTGGTCTAACTTAACGTAATCACCCAAATGATTCTCACCTGAAGCTTCGAGAAATTGATTCCGTTCTCGGTAATATTTCTCGCTCTGTTTATCGTCTTATGCAACGCGATTCATTGTCCAAAACCTTCATCGGCAAAGCAGACTTGAAATGATTCGAGAGTCGCGAGTCGAGACGAAACATTTAATCAGAAAATATCCGAATTAAAAGAGAATCATAAATCAGCTGAAATATTCGCCGAGTCTAAATATCTCACAACAATGAGTGGCACATTGACCATTAGTAGGTTAATAAACTGTCCGCAACGAATGAATATAATTCTACAATGGCAAGTCGCTTAATGATCTTGACCTCAAAACGGTTAGCGCGGCATGAAAACGACTCGAAATTCATAAAGAATCATCCTTAACTGAGTGAAACCTCAAACGAGCAGCGCAGCGCTATAGAAATTGGATAAACATCTGCTCGGTAATTTCATTTACCCAGCGCGACACCCCCGACACTTTATTTCAAAAAGCTGTTCTCATCCACTTAAGTAACAAGTACTTTCGTCGTATTAAAAACGACTCGAGAAGGAAGGAAGCAAGAAAAATCATAATTTCATTATGCTGTTCACCCACTTTCCACCCTCAAGTCTACTGCGAATTGGCTGGGCGAGCTGGAGAATGGGAAGATAAACCAACGAATGAATGAAGAAAAGTTGTATGAGAAACACATAAAAATATTTATTATTAAATAAAAAATGTTTCAGATAAAAGGTTGGTGACTAGCCGGTCGTGTAGATGCGCTTGTCTTTCACTTTAGATTAGACACCCTAGGGAAGCTCCAAGCAAGCTGCCGTGAGGAAGGAGCGATGAGAGGCGTTAAGAACAACAAAAATATTTTCTCGGAAGCCGATGAGGAAGCGCGGAGGATGAAAAGAGAAAACTGTGAATCTGAAAGTAATTTGAGGGTGCAGAAGCCCCTCAAGGGATGATTCAACACACAACATTTGCCATTAAACATGGAATTGGAAAAATTCTGCCAAGTCGATTTTTGTTAACAACTGTTTGATTTGAAAATATTTTTGTTTCATGAAGTGTCGGAGGAAGAGAAAACTGCTCGGGGCAACAGTCGTTGATGTTAACAAACTTCGCGGAGGAAAATTTAAATTTTGTGTCGAATCGATATGTTTGCAGAAAACATTTCTCCTCGGGTATCAATGTCAAGTGAGGCGCTCGAACACTCGCAAGACAAACTTCGGCGAGGGTGTGAATTTGATTAATTTTTCCTGCTTTAAAGTTCTTTCGCCACGAACATTATCAAAGTGTCAATAACATGCAGAGCGGAATAAATTGGCTCAACTTGGGAGGCGGAGAAAAGTGTGAAGAAAAAAGTTTCGGGGAGATCCAAACAAATTAGCATTTTTCTGCTTGCACTCTGATGATAAAGTTGACGCTTTAAAGGCGTCGAATTCTTCAAACGACGATAGAGACGAATTAAATTTGATTATAAGTTGGAATGAGATAAGGTTGAAGGTCTCGAGCGTTTCGAGAGAAACCAAGATGATTATGGGTTGTCTCCTTTTGGATATGAGTTGTGGGAGTAGGTTGTTGTTCAAATATCTAAGTTAACTTCCACTGTTTAATTAATTTTCGATGTGGATGTTTTTGGTCGACAAACTGACGAAAATGTTTGGTCAAAAATATCAAATTCATTGCGAAACTGATGAAAACAGTTCGACTAATTGCTCACTTGACGGTGCAAAGAGTAAAATCTTCGTGAAGCTCACACCCCACGAGCTATAAAGACGTTTAATACGGAAAATTTTAAAGTAATTAATTAACAATAAAGTCGCAAATGTTTGCTCACATCGACATTAATTGGAAAACTTTTTGGGGTGAGACACAACGCGAGAGATTTTCTGCCTTAAATTGATAATGATGCTCGTTCAATGTCTGCAGATTTGTACGAGAGTGGAGCGAATTTAAAGCGCAAAACATTTCGACATAAATCGTCTGCCGAGACTGTATGAGAGCAATTTTCAAGTCAATTAATATTCATTTTATTCGTTTCATTAAAAGGGCATAAACGCACGAAAAGCGGGGAAGCGATGAAACCACATGGGAAAATTAATATTTTTGCTTGTTTTCCTGCTCGGCTTTATTCAAAAAATATTCAGAATCTTCTTCTGGGTTTGAAATTGATGAGAGTGGGAGGTTGTTGAGCCGGAGTCAAAGATTCGCGATGACATTTAGCGGAATTTTGCGAAGCTTCTCGATGTTGAAAGAACATGAACGTTCTTAAAACGGAATTTTTATTGACCGCTCTTGAATCTTTCAAGGTTTCTGATGAGTCTTCTGCTAGCGAATTCACGTGTTGATGTTCTTCTGACAATGTAATTTTATTCAAAAAAGATTTTCTTTCTTTGGGTTAGTCGAGGCTTTAAGGAACCAGCTTCATTTCAAACGAATGAGTCAATAAGAATGCTTCGAGCGCACGAGTTTACATTTTCGTATTTTATTTTGCCTGAAGATTCGAGTGGAGTGAAAACTGGATTTCTGTTTTGAATCATGTCCAGTGACCATGAAATTATTTAAAACTTCTTTTTCTCGATATTCCATTGGTTATGTAAGAATTTTTGCGTCTTTTATGAAGACATTGGCGATGACTTTGGTTCTCGCGGGTGACATTGTCTTGTTCTCAACAGCGTGAAGATGGAATTCGAGAGATAGAGAAGCCTTAATAAGTTTGCTTACATATATTATATTAGCATCCACCTGACGACACCCGAAGACGCTTCCGTGCTGAATTCAGAGATTCATTAGAAGCACCTTAAACGGCCGGCTCATGAATTATCAGAGCATGAAGAAAGAGAAATGAAGTCTATAAAGAGAGACGGGAAGAAATAGCTTTGACTGTTTATGGGCATCAACTCATAATGTGTCGCAATATTGCAATTGAGGCAATTATGGAAACGCAAGAAACTTGCAGTTGCAGCTTGCGATAAATCAAAGTCGATTTCATTAAGGGAATTTTAAATGAGTATGTCACTCGCTTTCTACGACGTTTCTGCGTAAAGAAAACTCTCTTTCTAAGATGATTCGCGTCTTCCTGCTTGACCAGAATACAAAACCAAAGTGAAAATGTCCGATCTAACGAAATGCAAGAGTCGCATCGAGTCGCATGTTGCACTGGGGAACTCGATTTCTATTTCAAGAATTTTTCTATGTCACGAGTTGCAGAGTTGACAGTGACTATGAAAAAGTGTTTCGGGTTTAGTTCTTGCAATTTACATAACTGTCGAGTGCCGATCAACCGAGGCTTGTCGTCAAGTGAGACTAATGCAGTTCGCTGTTGACTCGCACGTCGTTTTGGAAGAGAAGCTCGTGAAGTGCGCCATTGTCCCGGGGAGCATTCAATGAATAGTCATGTGTGTGAATTAGAATTTTACGAGTTTACGTGCAAGTGAATGCATGGGGAAAAATATTTACTCTTCCAACGTCCGATAAACGTGTTAAATGGGACGACTTTGGGAGTGGGTCACGCTTTAGACTCTCCTCCGCTCAATATTGACACGAAAAAAATTGAAAAACTTCTTTTGGTGTCATGTCAATAATAAAGAAATCATAAAATATTTGAAGCATTATGCGATCGCAGACCTCTGCTGCCATAAAGCCACAGATTGTGAGTGATCGAACTTGGTCTGATCCATAAGTTTTCATTTTTCTGATTCATTACCTTTCCTTAGTTTCTCTGGCTTTGAGTCATCGTAACCAACGATGTCTTTAGAGTATTTAAAATATTTAAGATGAATGGAAGCTTCAATTAACAGTTTTTTATTCAAGAAACAGTTGAAATTCTCTGGAGAAAGACGCGCACACACGCGTGATGAGTCTCTGGTGCAGCAACAAAAGAAGAACCGAAATGAAAATATTTAAAGGCACAATTAATGCTTGCGCGATGTTTGCTTGGCTCGTACGCCTCGAGACATTGTTGCGCGCCCGTTTTACTTCTTTTGATCATAAACAGGTAAGAAGCAAGCTTTCAACTGGGAATTTCGAGCCAAGTTGATGAGATGGCCACCCTTCACCTTCGGTTTATTTATATCTTTCATGGGAAGCCAGTTAGTTTCGTCACGTGTGTTAGTTTTGTAAATCTGGATAGAAGAAGAGATTTCTTCTTTGCCCGCAACTGCAACTTATCAACAATGTTTACGAGTCATTTATGGAAATCGGCGGAGGATGGAACAAGATTTAATCAGAACATTAATGAAGCTCTCGATTCGGCAAACTTAATGCGCCGCTCCGAGCGCATGCTTTTACATAACCGATGAACAAAAATTATCGAATGCATTTAAGCAACAAGATACCGGTCGGAGTTGGTGATTTAATTTTCCTAAAAGCGGTTAAACAAACTATTAGCTGCGTAGCCAACACTCGCTTGAATTTTATTTTCAATTTATCTCGTCGTGCATTAGGATGTGAGAAAGAAATGCAAGAGTTCACATGATAAGTTTGCTGATATTACAAGCGGATATTAAATTATAATTTCATTATTTTCTTCTTTGACTTCATTCCGGAACCCGGACAGTTCTCACAGCACGATTCTCTACGTCTCAGCTGCACCTCTGCGCGCGCTCTTGTACTCATTCATTCCCAGCAACATAATAACTCTCTGTTAGTGTCTAGCTTTGGCTGCATAATTTGCATAAAAGCTCTCAAGAGCTTTTTTTGGAAAACTTTCGAATATTTTCTACAAACAGCGAGACACTTTATACGGAAAACATTCCACAGTGTCTCTCAGCTCTCAAGTAGGAGAATCGACTCGACTTTTGATTTTATGCTTTGCCAATGTATTTTACATTCGATCCGGTTTACAGCAGCGCTTAGCATCGACTTTGGTGAGCGTACGATCGAGCGAAAGAGCAGAGCGAGTGTTGAAGTAGAAGAAGGTAAGGTGGAAGGGGGGCAAACGGCAAGTAAAAGTGGGACTTTTGCACGTTTGTGTAACGTCTGTTCGTCGTTTCACGTTCATTCATTGTACACATAACTGCTTCTCTTCCATCTGAATTTCTGCCGCTTCGCCTTCAAGTGTCTTTTGTTGTTGAGGCGAAAAAATTTCTTTCGTGTTTTTGAGCAAAAGAAACTGGAGAAAACCAACACACAGACGACGTTGGACGCTGGCAGAATCGGTGCTGCGGGAAAAAAGCAAGAAACAACATTCAAATTCATTTACAATCAAAACGATATTTAGTATAATTTGAAATTTCTGGTAAGGCAGATGTCGGATGGGAAGCGAGATTAAATTTTTATCGGCCTGAAATGTCCGAAGTGAAGGCAACTCCGCAGTTGACAACGAGTAAATTGCAAAAATGATCGTGAAGTTTGAATAAAAAATATTCAAGAATTGATAAATTGCCCAGGAAGGATTCAGGATAATAAAGAAAATACGGCGAGGAGTCGTGCAAGTTTTGAATTCCGAGAAAAGTTTCACATGCTGGTGCCATAAAAAAGATCCAGAGACGAGGAAACTTTTACGACATTCACTATCTCGTTGTGCAACGTACGTTCGCTTGGATTAAATACCTGGATTTATTGCAGTGAATAATTGAAAAGAAAAGGCGGAAATCTGAAATTACTTGCCAGTGGATTTTATGTGAAGTGCATAAGGAATTTCTCCACCAACGCTTGAAAAGGATTACGAGGATATTTCTTTCCCATCTTCATCAAAAATCGTTCAGGAGCGCAAACATGCAGCCGCCTAAGCCGAAGGTTGCTGTGGGCGATTTTAATCGCATGCTGCTAGTGTTTAGTTTCGCTTTGATAATTTATGCAAATCCCGCATTATCGCAATTAGGTAAGTGACAGATAAAAGTTTAATTAAAGGGAGTTTAGTTTCACTCGAGGTGATGAATGAAGCCGAAAAGAAAGAAATGTGATAAGAGGATTGATCAGACAATGTGGAATTAAAGCATGATTAATGCTGATGACTTGCGAAAATACTTTCAGACTGAAAGTTCAGTCCGACAGGAAATGAGAAATTTGTGATATTTTAACCATGTGAAGAAGCGTTGTCACTTAAAAACTAATTACTTTTATGTCGTTAAGTGAATGTGTGAAATTTAGATAACTGCATAATCTGAAATCTTGATACTAGCTATGATATCGTAGTGAAGTTAGTGTAATTAAATAACCGGATATCAGGAGAATTTTATCAGACGAATTTAATAATTTGTTGGGGATTAAAATATTTGAACATTTATTTTTTATTTTTCATAAAATTCAAAAGAATTTTCAAGCTCTTTTGTTTAAATTTTGTCCTGTTAACTAACATAGAACAACTTCGATGATCGCCTCAAAAGGCTCGACTATTAATAATTAAATCGACGAATAAAATGTTAAAAGTCAAGTTTGATCTATTCGGAATTTAATTTTTGCCACTCGCTCGAGAGACTTTTCAGTTCACTTGGAGTTGTTGAGTGCAACATTCTTCACGTGAAGCTAAGTTCACTACAAAGCTGAATTGATGTCGAAACATTGTGACAAAAATCCTGTTAGCTATAAATTTGCGATCACACCTTCCATTGGCCCACGATCTAGAAAACTTCCGAAATAATTCGAGAATTTGCAATGGAAATGCCTCTTGCTATATTGAGGCAGCGGTTTCTGTTTTTGGAGCTGCCTCAAGCAGTAATTGCCGATGTCTTCGTCACGGTGTAACCTTGTTCAAGCCTAGAAGTTGCTTGTTCTCGCAGTTGTCACCCACATTCTCGTTTAAATTACTGTAAGATTTGTAAAGTGGAGCTGACAAAGCGAGAAATCACGCTAAGAAGAAGCAAGCTCACATGAAGAGATTCTCGATCGCTGCGCTCTGATGCGTGATGGGAACAGATTGGATGAAACCTAGCAATCGGAAAGAATATGATCTCTGACGCAATAATTCCTGCTAGACACGGAGGAAAGCCAAAGAACGGGGAGATAACGACTAGCGTTAATCACCTGATTCCGCACTCACACGACTCGCTCTCTAGTCCAGTAGACCAAGGCCTTTTGTCTTGAACGTTGCTTCTCGATCCAGTTTTCGATTTATCTCGCCTCTCAATGTTTTAAAGCACCGCATCGACCTTTAATTAGCGCTCGATACAATTTCCACTCGCTCTAAAACTCGAAATTTTAATTTCACAACTTCGAATGCAGAGATTTTTCAAAGAAGTTTCGGTGGAGCTCGAAACAAAATATGATCATTAAACATGAACGGCAATTATATCCGAAACAAAAGGAATTTTTAAGGTCTCTCCGATGATCGCCGTGTTTTATTGTTGCTCAAGCGATCAGTTGCAGCATCTCGTCGCTGAAATCCGGTTGAAACATTCTCGAACTCGCTCCGCGATCAAGTCCACAAATTTATCGTCGAATTCAAAAATTCACAGTAAGATCGACTGCAACTTGAAACTCGACTTGTTTGTATTAACGACAGCCATCGATTTCGAGAAAATTCACTCAGCGCGTAACGAAGACGACCAGCAGAGAAGCGATGAGCCAAATTGTCTGTTAATTGTAATTGATCCGACGCTAATAATTGCGCTGTTTCAAAAGAATGGACTGCGATGAGTCCAAAACCGATAAATTCATGATTAATCGAGAAAATTAACGGCAGTCTCTTTGTCGAGTTCCCTCATCAGCTTCTTTGCATTAGCGCTGCTTCTTGTTCACTTGCCGAAGTCATTTGATCGAATCATCAGGCATAATTTTCGGGTCCAAATGGGAAGAATCCGGAGAATAAGTCACAAGATCAGTGAGATCAACAAATTGATTTTTCCCCATAAAAAATGGGAAACTTACCAGCTTCTTGCTCTTGTTGATTAACACAAATTTGGACTTTTTACCCGGAGAAAATTATTCGCTATTATTTGTTAATTTTCTTGTTGGAAACTTTTCTATTTAAATTGGAGCTGATTTAGTTTCGGGTCCGTTCGGAATTAACTTGCTGTTGTTTTTTTCGGGCGCAGAAAATGCCGTAAAATGACACAGAAATTCTTCTTGGACTTTCCCTCGATTGCGCTTTTTCGGTCTCGATCGAAAATGAAATTGGCGAGGCGGGCAAAAAGCGGCGCAATCAGCCGCACGTATCGCCAAGTAAAAGTGATTAAGTCAGCCGAGCAGTGCTGCAATCGCCAAAGTGTTGCATCGTTACTTCACAAAACCACAAATTCCAGATGGAATTAATAGAGAGACTTAATCACAAGGCAGACAGTCAAGCTGCACAGACAAAAAGCAATCAGCCGACCAGACGATGTTAAATCAATTAGGAAGACTTTCGATTAATTTCAACGCTGAGCAGTCGCTCATAATTAAGATTTCTTTGCGCCCGTACGTCAACGTTTTAGAAACTTTGATGGAATTTCAACTTGAAAAAATCTTTTCGGTAATCGAAAGTCGACGTTGGTTTTCTGCTCGGCAATTTAAGTTTTTCGATCGCAAGCAATCAAAGCCGTAAAGATTAAATTGCAAAAACCCGCTTCGGCCCTTCTTCTTTGCCTCTATCAGAAGATAATTGAACAACCGGCCCTCGGCTCTTATTTCGACTCCGTGAAATCTTTTCGACTGCAAGTGAAACTCCACCGACTTCGCATCCCATTAATCATGCATACGAATCGGAGCGAGAGGGAACGTGAAATGGAAAGGAAGGCAGTGCCAGTTTCTACTCGAGAGTCTTAAGCACCCGTCGTTGTGACGCATGTGTGTAAATGACTGAATTTCCATTTAATGGCCTGGCGATGAATAAATTATTGTCTCAGTTATTAAGCGTCTTACATCAAGCGCCCAGTTAGTAACACTCGAGGTTCTGAGATCAATCGTTAATAACTTCTTTCCGAAACATTTTTTTTCACGTTTGAACTTAAAAGCTTCTTCACAATAACTTCAACTTTGATCCCCAAATCACTAGCTGGGCTTGTATGATCATGCAAAACCATGCAAGCGAGTTTTTTATCTGTCATTGGAATGTAAATTCACATACTCTGAGACGGAGACAAACAGGCAAACAGACGTTGAATAACTCCACTGACTTCATGCAGGTGGGAACTGTTTTCCTACTCATAGATCTTGCCCGATTGATATCGCTGACTGACTTCAAATCAAAGTTTCGTAACTTCAACTGTGATCGGCGGTTGCAGGCAAATGGAGCCTTTGTGCGTGAGACATTTTAACATTGATGGATTTTCGATTTCGTCGAATTATTTTCAATCAAACGACGACGGTTTTTTGTTGTCAGATGATGAGCCAGCATGTTGTTTAGAAACTCAAGCGTCTGGTGTCGCTGCATGTTTTTACGGATTTCCACGTCATGTCTCGTTCCCTCATTTCACCACATAAGCCATCAATCATCCGCGAGCATAAGAAGAAAACATCACGCGTATCCAGCGGTTGCGTTGAGGAGAAAATTCATTCGCGGAAACTGTCGATTAGTAAATGAAAACGAATTCCACAGCAGTTCGCACACATGATCTGGCTGGCTGGCACTTGGCTCAAATCGCCACGAAACAAAACAAGCCAAACCAGCTCCGACGATATGTCTATAAAACGTCGAAATATCGCTTCGAGTGGAGAAAAAAGAGAAAACTTTTATTGATAAATTCGATGCTGTGTGACATACATTTTTTCGCTCGCTCGCTTGCTCGCTCGTCGTTTTCAGTTTCTGCCTTCGAGTTGCCTCGCTCCGATGCCAAAGGCTTCGCAGAGATTTCAAATATTCGAAAACTTATTAATTTGAATATTTTTTTGTGGGACAATCTCACGGCAATTGCAATCGTACATTTGAGACTTCCATTGTTGCGAGCGAGGCGACGGATTTATGTGACGATCAGTCGAGGCTTTCTTGTCGAAAAAATTCCTTTGACCGATCAACTGAAAAGGAAGAAAAAGCCTAAAAAGATTTCAACTCCAAAGCCACTTAGTTCATTTCTTTGCGATAATTCACCGCAACGTTCTCAAGCGCTTAGAATGAATAAAAGGAGATGAACGTCACCGTAATTCATTGCAACGATCAATCAATCCGCTAATCTGAATTTCATTTGACTCATTCCGACGAGTTGAATGATTGAAGATTCAGAAATCGTTTTCAGTTCATTACCCTAGAACCGCTGAGACTTATGCAACGCTCAATCAAACGCAAGGCGATTAATTCAAATCGAAAAGCTATGTGAGAGACCCGTAAAGAATCGCCAACGAACCTTCACGGTGCTTAAGGTATTCTTGCGGCGCATGCAGTCGGCAGCTGGCAATTTTAATCAGTCAGATAATGAGAAGCGAAATCAATCATTCCACAAACGAGACGGAGCGAGAGGGAGCGCGAGCTGCACAGGTTTTCATGCTCGAAGGTCAGCGCTAAGATTGTTCCAGTAGCGACTTTTCCACTCGATTTACTATCAAAAGATTCTGGTTTTCAGTTTCTTTTCTAGTTCAGCCTTCACAATCAGCCGAAGTCAAAGTCGCTTGTGTGACTAGATTTTACTTCTCGTCTTGCATGCAGAAGTTGCGCGCCGTTTTCGGTGTGGATTGGATGCTTGAAGCAAGATTGGGGCCAATTGGCAAATCCACTTGATTCGGCTTGTACTTTAGCAGCTCGACTGGTTTCTCACTGAGACTTTTAATAGTGAATTGTTTTACAAGAACGTCAAGAGCGAGAGTTTCAATGTCTGGTCGAGGTAGAAGGAATTCTGGCTCAGCTTGAGCGTCGGTAACAGTCGAGAGTATTTTAATTGCACTCGCTCAACTGCCGGTGAAGTAACTTACAATTGCTCCCGCTGCTATGCAAATAGTTCAACTGTAAGTGACGCAATAGTTATCTCTCCGAATTTCTACTTAATGACTCGCTCGCTTCGCCTGAAAGGCAACACAAATCCTCGAAGTATGTAAAAAAACAATAGAAATTTCTACTTGAAAATTTACGATATTTCTTCCAATCATATGTAAATTTCTTGACTTTTCAACAAGCCGGGGAGAAACTCTCGTTGTTTGCATTTCGATATTTAAACATTTTCATATTCATGAGAGTTTTTTCTCCGTCGACTGTTCACTTCGTTCATCAATTTACATTAATAATCACCTGCGTCGCGAGTCGCAAGCTACAAAATCGAACTTTTCTCCCTTCGTTTGATTGTTTTTCGGCAACTTTCACATTTAAGATGTAGTCGCTTGCCTTAGGCATGAGCCTTCGGGTGGAAACTTTAAATCAAGCGAGTGATTGAGCGACTCGCGATCGGAAACAGAGATCGAGCGATTTTTTCACCGCCGCGAGACATCGAGGCATCGTCGTGGTCGTAGCTGGTGAACTCAATTAGCAAATTGCGGAGAATGTGCGAGCACAGTCCACTTGACACGATGGCGATCTTTCACTTGATGCGTCCCCGTTTGCATCTCAATTTCTCTTTTAAGCGTTCCCTGACCTTGTATTGTTCGACATTCACTTTTGCCGCTTCGCTGTGACATCACGGAGATAAATAATTGTCAATTCGATTGTGAGTCGAGAGGTTTAATTGTCCGTTCAAAGATCATTCAATTTCCAGCCATAAAGCGCACTTGCCCAGTTTTCTCTTGGGCGACTTCAATGCCATGAGAAACGCGATAAAGAAGAATCCAAAACACGGCATGTCCCATTTTTATCTGACGGCGGACGAGAAAGGAAAAGTTTCTTCAGATTTTTCTTTTCGTTTTCGTTGTTCGCTTAAGAATGTTTGAAGCAATTTGCGTTGTTATCGAAAGAAAGCTCAAGCAGTTGATTGAGGTTCGCAACCGTTAACATCTGGCTTGCACTTTCTCATGCCTCTAAATTGTGTTTCTTCTTAGTTATAAGGTTGATGCGGCCTAAGAAAAACAAAAGTTTATGACGTGAGAACTAGGAAGGTCGTTCTAAAAAAGCTGGTCCGGGAACTAGATTGACTGGAGATTGTTAGACTGCGATATGAGACTGTTAGATTGCGATAAAAAAAATTGTGGATTGAGCTAAACGATCAAAGATTTTAAAGCGCATGGTTAATTGTCATCGACGATTATGCTCACTTAGCACCAAAGAATTCACGAGCTTGAAGCATGGAAACGAGCAGCCGGATGTTAACCCTAAAGCATAAGCAGAACTGCATTTTAAAAATCGATTAAATTCACGTTCTTTTCCGAACGACTCGACATAGCCTCGAGGAGTATTTAGCTTTGAAGCCTCAACTCGTAGCTTTTGACATTACCACGAAAGTCGCTACGATCATGCAAAAGCGATTCACTTCTGACATTAAGCGCTCATCGGAAAGTTCAGATTGAATCTGTTCATTGATCATCTTTGCTCGCTGTCAAAGCAATAAAAAGCCAGCCGCCTTGAGAGCGCCCTTTCGAGGGCGCTCTCAGAGCGCTCTTTGCGCTCTCGCCCGGAGCGATTACCAAGAGCGCTCGCAAAATTTTGTCACCGCCCAGAGCGGGAGCGAGAGCAAGAGCGGTAAAAAAAACAAGGGCTCTCGCTCACGGAAATTTAAATTTTGAATTTTTCACCCTCACGAAACAAAACTTTTGCTGCAGCGAAAATAAGTTTAAAGTATAAGATAAAATGTTGAAAAAAAAGCACAGAGACGTCAATAATCTTTTCAGGCGTGACGACGAGACTGGCAGAGGTTTGTGCCGACAGGAGAAATGCAAAGATTCAATAAGCGTATGGACTTATCGTTTAATTTTTAACAGTAACCTGAAAATATCTCTAATTTGAGTGGAAGTCTCATAATCTCAAGAAACAACTCGAACTAAAGCATCCCGAGGTCTTGAAACAATTGAACGCCTTTGAGAAGGCCGGTCCAGAGAGGCTCTTCTGACATTTATACTACGTTTTCAGCAAGCATCGCTCTCTTCATTAAAAGAAATCATCGAAGACATCTTATTCTGCCGTTGAAACAGACTGCAATGTATCGAAAATCTTTAAACGATGCAGTAAAAACATTAAGCGTTTTAAAAAAAAAGTTTTCCAATTAAATTTTAGTTCAATTCGCATTGGTTTGAAAAAAAAAATTCATGTCATCTGGTGGCGCTCAGTGCGGGCGCCCGCATTTTTTTTCAAGCGCCCTGGGCGAGAGCGGGAGCGAGAGCGAGGAAAAAATATCTTGCGGGCGACAGCTGTGAGCGCCTATCCAGTAGGAATATTTCAAGAATCCGTTCATTCGATCTCAAGCCCTGATAAAAAGGAAAATGAAATCGATTATGAGTCGGCATGAGAAAAATGCTGTTTCACGACTTGAAGAGGCTGCTGGTGAAGATCATGCGGCTATCGATCAGGGGAAAGATGACTTGTTCATCTCCCCGGATAGGCGACTCATTCATAGAGAGCGACGAGAACCGAGCGAAGAAAACGAAATGAAGAAACGGCGCACGAAACTCGACGGAAAATATGTTATAAGGTTTTATTTTTTGTTGACTGACCTACATAGTTTTCATTTTATTCTTTCTCTCGCTCTTCTTCCTCAAACAACTTCTTCAATTAATTCGCTGTATACACGTTTTACAACAACTCTCATCGTTTCTTATTTCGGGGTCTTCTTCTTGGCGCGGGAACATTAATTTTGCTCGCGCGGGTTCGTTCGTCGCTGAGCTTGTTGTTTGGATTTTCTATTCTCAAGGCGTTTTGAGGAAATCGTCAGAAGAAGACTCGAATGTAAATATTCGAGAAAAAAGTGTGAATGCTGACGAGGTTATTTACGAGGAATACCGTTGTCGCACACAACGAGTGCCACTTGCTGGGGCTCAACATTTCTTTCTAGGTTTAGCTCGCTCGCGATGCTGATTTAATCGGGCGATGGGAAGTCGGATGATTTCATGATTATCCAATTTTTATTTGCTATTCAATTGAGCAATCGTCTAGATTCAAAGAAGAAGCAAACCCGAAATGAGTTTTTAATTTTCAAGCTTTTCTTGATGTAATGAAGAGATTAGCGGAGACGACTGGAGGTTGAGTCACAAAATATTTAATGTCAAGAATCTTGAGTCAAGAACAGCAATTTAGAGAGTAAATTAGTCGATGGCAGAGGTGTTAATCGCTGAAAAGAAAACAAAATCACTCTTGACCAAAGCTTAAAATAAGCCCAAAGAAAGCTCTTTAAGTTGACAACTTTTCTTCTGAAACACTTCAGAATCATTAAAGTTGCGTGTTAACTGAATTAAGTTTTGTGTCATGCTTCCATCTTCTTTAGAGCTTCCGGCTGAAGTCGCGCTCGATAGACAAAATTACTTTGTAATATCTTCACCAAGGGTTATTAGGACAAACAATTTGAAAACTTCTCAGAGTTTTTCTTTTCCCATTTTTCCTAATTTGGTACGAAACAAATTAATCACTTTATCGCAAATAAATTATTCAAAACAAGAACGTGGAAAATTAACAAACATTCAAGTCGAATGATTCAACAGTTCATTAAATGGTTTCGCTTCAACCCAAGCCAGAGATCAGCGAAATAGCGCAATGAGGTGCGTGAGATCCGAAAATAATTTTCCTTAACTGGCAGAAGCTTTTTTTGGCTCAGCGATGCAAATTGTTAACGCAGAACAAACCTTACGGGCTTGTCTGATCTCAATTGCAGCCCAAAACTCTTGTTGATCCCATTTCTTACTTAGAGCTGGCGAGTTTCTCGGGAAAGCTCGATTCACCATTTCAAGACGTCGTGAGGCTTACAGGGCTTGGCTGCCTCATAATTTATGCTAAAAAATCTTTCCGGTTTGCCGCGATAATGAAAGAAAAATGTTGCGAAAGAAATGAAAGGTGAAAACTGCGAAGTTTTTGTTTCTTTTCGCTTTACCGGTTCAATGAGTTTTGTGCGTCTCACCATGAGAGATGAATGGAAAGTCAACAGGTTTGTTCGTTGGGAACCTGCCTGGTTGTTGTTCGCGACATTCGGCGGTCTTTTTGCCGAAAAGTTATGAAGGGCAAAGCCGCATGTGTGGAATGAGGAAGAAATTGATTTCGTTTTTGCCAAGGCAGGCACTTGCTCGCTCTAAGAACTTTCTCCTTTCCTCTCAATTACGGCAGGTTTCCATCTACGGAAATATTTCTTTCGCAAACGCCATTCATCTCAAGTGAAATGGAATTAAATATATATCAGAAGCTTCGCCTAAGCACGCTGAACGAGCAACTTGTTCTCGTCGCCGATGACTGAAAATTGCTGGCATGAAAGAGAATGCGGAATGAGAGGGAGAGAAGACGGAAAATAGGTCTCGAGGATCGAGTCCACACTCGCCGGATCGAATTCGATTATAGACTCTTGTACTTGCTCCATTCTTTCACTTTCTTATTGGCGATTTCGTTTTGATCTTTTCTGATATTCTCGGCAACATTCTTGCCTCGTTAAAGCAGAATGCCTCGCTCTTAAGTGATCATGAATTATTTATGGGAAGCGGACTGAGGAAATAAAGTGAAATGGCATGCAGAGAGATATTTTTATTGCTCACTATTTCCTACCGCGAGAAATTATGATTTGAATGAGAGTGATTGAATTGTTTTAGAATTGCTCGTTGCATGATTTGGGAGATTGATGATCGGCTGTTCTTGTCAGGCATGAAGATTCTTAGTTAGGTGACTGGTGATCTCGCCAAGTGTTGCTCATCTCGTTTGTCTTCCAATTAGTAAAACGCTTCGAAGATTTCTACGACAAAATTATTTAATTTTAATTCGCTGATTAAGTCAGCGATCTGAATTAAATCTAAAGTCGTCCGAATATTACATAAATTTGATGCTCGACAACGAAGCTTATCAAAATCAGGTTGTCTGCATATCAAATCGTCTCATCTGATCCAATGATCGAATTATTATCGAACCTCTGATGAAATCGAGACGAGAGCTTCATCGACCGCGTTCGACTTTCGAGCGTCGTGCGAATTTGCATCGGAAAGTTTCTCTCGTGTCACGCTTTATCGCGGATCTCTCGCGGTCATGGGAAGAAGACTTGTCGCTATCTCATCATCCCAACGCTTCTCCGATCGCAGATCTTCATCAACTGCACTTGTGGAAATAATAAAGAATGAAATGAAATGGTAACGTGAAGAGCAAAACAAACTTTCCGGAAAGAAAAAAGTAAAACACGAACGCCATGTGCTGAAATTTAGAACGGCGCAAAGCCATTTTCTTTTCCGATGAAAAATGCTCGCGGATCGCTTTGTTGTTCGCAGCAGCTTTTGATGAGAAAGTGCATTCTTCGTCTCTTTTCCCATTTCACTGCAAGAACCAGATTTTAAGTACTCGCCTAATGACTTCTCTCGCTCATTGACGATAATGTCGAAGAACAAAATTCCAAGGCGAGATCGCACACATCGCGAACCGGAGTCGAGTTAATTGCCAAGTCGTAGTGATTTCAGTCGACTCGATTCCAGTTTCGTGAGGTCGATTTGAATAATTAGAAGTCTTACGTTTCCTAAGACTTAATTCAACAGTAATTTCCTTGATTGAGCCAGTTCAACGATCGAAAATGCTCGACACAATTCTAAACCGTTTTTGTTGCACGTGCTGTGCAGTCACAGTTTCGTTTACAATCACATTAATTGATCCATTTCTCCGATTTTAATCGCTTTCTTGACTCCATCGGCTTCGACTCGGCAAAATCTTGTGAATCGGTGCCAATACAACTCACCCAACGTAGAATGATTTATTGCTTCAATTTGCGCGTATAATTAGTTAGGCGAGAGTCTCGAGAGATCGTGTAAATGAAATTTCGCCGCTTTTGCCTTTTAAGTTTTGACACTAATCGCGGCATTCAAGTCCGTCTCGCACATTTCAAAAATTCGTTGATCAAGCAAACTTTTATTGACTTATCCACTCCTCGATCTTTCGTCAGCTGGAGAAATCCGCAACGAAAATATTTGGAGAAATTACATTTGAGACAGCAAATTGAAAGATTTCCTTCCGACAAACTATCGCCTGTCGATGTTGATATTCGATGGCGTTGAACTCGCGCTTGATAAAGGAAGACGAGAGAGAAAGTCGAGGCGTTATTTTGGTAATTCCGGGACGAGCATTGTTTGAGTAAAGCTCGCACCACAGATCGATGAACTCGTTAGTCAATGCCAAATTTACAATGCCAAAAATCAGCAAATCGTTTTAATCAGCAGCCGAAAATCTTTGTTGTACTCAATTAACTTCCTGCGGTCGTGATTAATTTCTCGACAAATTCCCCTTCGCTTAATTCACCAGCAATTTCGAGACGATCATTGTGATCTCACCGGCTCCGCAAACATCAAACAAATCCATTTCTCAATCCAGTGCGCGCTCCTGCCGCAAGCATTATTCAAAATTACCTGGTGCGTTCCACAAAATGAAGCGTCGATCTTGCCAATCGATGATGCAAGAGAGAGCGAAGCAAGTAGCAATCTGGGTGAGGCTGTGCGATGTTCCTAATAAACTTTCGGTGAAGCTCAGAAACGGTAAAGCTTCAAAGCGACAGGCGATTAGCTCCAAGGCCAAATCTGATGCAATCGACAATAAAATGTTGTTATGACTCCACTCTGATGGATGTTAAACATCATTTCCACGCTTTTCCATTTAAATATGTTTTAGACTCTCACGGCGTGTAAGACACTCGACAGCAGCCAAGAGCGGAAAGCAATTACAAATCGCGTTTATATAAGACGATCTTCGACTCCTTTTCTTTTTATGAGGCAAGCTGCAATCGGGCGCAGAGTCATAAATTACGGACTCATTGCGAGAGTCGCAGCTGTCTTCTGTGAATTAATAAGCGCTTGACTCGTCGCTAGCCAAGCCTAGTTTATTCGTTGTGGCTTCTTCGTATAATTGCTAGAGACACCAATAAGGTTTTTCTTGTCTTCGTTTAATGAAGTCCATTATTCTGCTGACGACAGTGAGCGCGCAATAAACCGGGACGAGACAGAGCAAAGCCAGGGAAAACATTCAGCTGAGTCGAGCAAGTCAAATCTTTTCGGGATGACCTCATTCGGCAACCGCGATGATGAGAAATAAAATTAAACTTTCGTGGTTGATGATGAATTGTTTTCCGATTTTCGCATTCTCCACCGTACCTCGGCTTCTCGATTCGCGAATCGATGAGATTCGATCGTTACGACGGTTCTCAGGCCAAGTGTTTGTTGTCCTTAATTGCTCTGAACAACCGAAAAACTTGAGATCACTTGCAAGAGGCAGCAGCAGCTTCAAAAATCGAATGCGAATTATTTCAAAAGCTGTCGAGCACTTAAAGCACGCACCGCAAACAAATATCACATAACCGCTATTGAACAGTTCGACGCAAATTGAGGTGACGATAGATTTGTAGACGCTCGAGTCATTTCTTTCACTCGTAAAGCACCCAACGACCGTTGTTCACACATGCAGCTCGTGCCGTAATCGAAATGATTTCGTGAATTGCGCGAAGCTGTTTTCGAGGCGCGTGACTCCAAGTGTTTCAGGCTCAGCCAAATCAATGTTTCAATTGACTTTTGATTCGTCATGCGATTGAAATGAAGAAAGGCAAGTATTAGATCAGCGCTGCAAGTGTCTAGCTGAACAAAGTTCGAGGGCAGTCAGTTGTGGTGATGATCCAATGATGAGTTCTTACTTAAAACTTATGAGAGCATTCCTTGAAGATCAAGCATTTGCAAATTGACTTGGCCTCGATTCTTTAAAGCCATCGAGCTTCAAGTTTAATGTGGAAGCAACTCGAGCAATTTGTTAAATTCACGACTCATCGGCGTGCAATTTTTCTGTGACACGAACATCGTGTGGAGTGTCAATTCTCGGTCGGCTTGCGTCATACTTCGTTAGTTCCATTGTTCAAATTGTGGGACACCCGGAGGACTAATTCATCGTTTAGTTATTTTTGGAGCCATACGAAGAGTTAAACGAATTTGAAAGCCGCGAAACCGTTTGCTGCGACCTTTGCGGTGATGAAATGCTGAGAAGGAAATGAGAAGTAGAACAGCAGCACATTGTAGACGAAGCGACGCAAAAGTCAAAGTCGTAATTGATAAATCACGAAACAATCAGAATGCTTAGCGTAAGCTGCGGTTACCCGAAAATAATGACATGTTTAGCCCAACAATTCCATTTCATTCTTTCGCCAACTCTCGAACAAAGATTTTCATCAGCGATCGGAGTCGAAACGAGAAAATTGATGATATAATAACTTGGAAACCGTTTTACAAGTCGCGGCTCTATGAGAAAAAAGATCATCGACACAGAAACCGAAACTGTTACGATTGGGGCTGATGTGCGAGTGATGTCATCGTCAGAAGAAGAAATTGAAACTATGTTGAGAGCTGCGAGACTGATTAGCATGTGAATCTTTGGATGATGTCATTAAGTAGCTAACAGTTTCATGCTAATCATCGAAAGTTTTCGACGTGCTTGACGGTTCTTCAGAAAGTTGAAGAGCTTACTGGGAGTTCTCAAGATTATTCCCTTGCTTCCCATTCTCTTCTAGAGAAGAATAGGAAAGTAATGGAATCGATGATTGTTGTTTTAGTGCGTTTGAAAATTGATTGCTGGCAGCGTTGGCGCTTGTCTAATTTCAATTATCGCTAAGTTGATGGGTTTGAACTGTGTTTCAATCAGACACGAAAGGTTTCACTTACCTTCTCCAGATCTCCACGATCTTCCTGTGAAAACCTGATAGCTCTGTCATCTTGTCCATTAACTTGATACGTTTGGCGAGTTGATAATTAAATTTCGCTCTCGTTACCTTTCTCATCGAGGTTTTCTAATGGAAAACTCGCTGCTCGCATCGAATGTCAATGAGATGGGAAACGTGATGCGAACTGATTTCCTCGACTCATTTCCCAGGCGCTTTGATCGCTCTTTGACGATAACCTGCGAGCTAACGACGCATTCACTCTGCAGCGCTTAATTGCGATTTCCACATTTAATTAATTAAACAATTTTCCATGCGCTCAATGAGTCGGAACGGAACTGAATGTCATATTACGTCCAATGTCTCGAAAAGTTTGTTCAAAATTATTAACGAAATCGCATTGCATCATAGCGGGAAAATCACATCAAAGAGAACCTTCCACCACATCTTGCATCGCGTTTCGCCGAAAAGCTGTTGCGCAAAGCTGTAAATTTTCATTGTTGGAATTCAACGCGAGGAAACTTTCGTTTTAATCTCCAATCATGGCCGAGTTACATAAACGCTCGCCACACTTGCCACGAGTTCTGGCGACGCTCCGCTTGACCTTCGTTACGCCTTAAAGCGAGCAGCATCTTGATTTTAATTAAAAAGCCGTTTGGCCACATAATTGATCGGGGCTTTCATCTGAAAAGCAATGAAGACGAGCTAATTTGCAGGCTGAATTGAGGGCCTCGATAAATTTTTCGTGAGAAATTCCCGTCCATTGTTCAAGGCGAAGCGAATCACAGCTTGTGATGTGTTCAATTTACAACAATTATTGCTTGTTATGACAAACCGTCTTCTAACAATTTCGCTTCTCTCTTCTCTTTCCAGAAAATAATGAATTCGGCGAAGTGAGACCCACTCCAGTATTGAGAAACAATCAACAAGGTAAGCTGACGATATCTGAGCTTTATCGACTTTCCACGCTTAATCCAAAACGTCATCTAACGACATTGTAAATTTTTTCGCGTCTCGAACTCATTTGTAGTTTTATTGTTAAATTTAAGTTCATTTGAATAGATTTAAGATATTTCCTTCTCTCGCTTTCTCTGTCTTCCTCTTCTCGTATTTAATCGAATGCAAAAGTTATTGAATCTGCGCGACTTCGCGAATTGAGTTCTGATCGTGAGAGGTTCGGTTGACTTTTGCCAAGCACTAACTGCTCTTGCAGCTTCTCCTAGCGATCGTCTCTTTCGCCGGGTGATTACAGATTCTCTAGCTTTTGCTTCGCTTCGGTTTATTTACTAAGTCGTTCACAGCAATAAACATGGACAACAATCTTGGAGATCAAAGACTCGAGCATGATAAACGTTTGCGATCGAGAAATAATGTTAACTGCACTAGTTGTCTCTTGAAATTATCTCAGAGTCTTTCGTCACATTCTTCATCTTGTGCAACGCGATTTAAGCCAATTGTTCGGAACTGCTGCTAATCTCAAGGTGCGCCTTGTAATTTTCGTTCAGTGACAAAGTCGAGGAATGCGCTGCGACCATTGTTGAAACAATATTAAGTGAACTACTAAGACGAAGTCATTGACACGAGTTAGTTTCACCTTAATTATTGATCCTAATGGCTTTCCGCTGTTAATTGGACATTCGACACCCGACACCTTTTTCTCACGCTGTTTCCGATTTTCCCTCTGAACGACTCGGCAAGTTATTGCATTCCGGCCTTGATCGTTAGCTGCTGGAGCCAAAACAAAAATGAGAGATGAGGCCAATGAATTTCGGCATTTAAAAGCCGCAAATCTTTCATTCAGACGAATCACCGATGTTGTTCGACACGTTTTTAAATCATTCAGGTCCGCATAAGCCTCGAAACTGATCGACTAAAGTTCAAGTTTTATGTAATCGTCATCGTCAAAGATTTCGAGCAACTTCAAAGGCTATCAAGCTTATATACTTCACAAACAGTCCCTAAAGCTTTCTTTACGACTTTGTCGTTCAACGAACAAGAGAGGTGTCGTGTAGCTCACATTAACTCAATTGATCTCTGCGCCCAGTCATCAATTAAGAGAAACTTCAATTACCGGAGCTCATTTAATTTGCTGGCCACGTTTTTCCTCTCATTTCTTCTGTGCTGCCATTCAATCGCCAAACGACGTGATGGAAGCAAACTCATCAATTATTTGATGAAAGGAGCTCTCCATACACAATCGTCTCATTTGTGTCCCAGCCATCATCTCCGACTTAATCATATTTTCTTCGCTTTTTGTAAATATTCACTTTCACTTATTTATATTTTGCTCCGCTTCATTCAACAATCTGCAAACGATCACACAACCGAACGGGAAAGAGACTTTTAATTATAACATCGAAACTTTTAAAATTCACGACTTAGCGTTCGCCATGTGGAGGCATAGCAGCTTAGCCCGAGAGCTTTAAGTGAAAGTGACAACACTCTCGCATTTATCTTTTCCTTCTGGCTTAACGAATCTCTTGCTCGACGCCTGTTACCAAAAAGGTTCACAAATATTTCTGCAGCTGCGATCGGGCAAAGTTTCTCAATGAAAATCAATTGAATGGCCGCCGAGTGAAGCTTGAAATTTCAACAGTTTAGTGAGCATTACTGGAACACTAATCGACTCTCATCGACGGCTCTTTTGTAGAAGCTTTAGGCATGTAAATTGACTCTCAAAGGAATTTCTCGTTGCAGCTCGTTTCATCGGTACTGTAAATAAATAGAAAATTAGTAACAAAAAGCCAATAATTTGCATGTAAATATGGCTTGAGTCAAGCGCGAACTCAGCTCGTCGAGCTGCCAGAAATCGATTTGGAAACGGTCGTCGCCACAACTAACAATGTAATTGACCCGGAAGTTTCATTGCTCCAACTTGTCGACAACACTCTTCAGCCTCGCGAGAAAAAACCGCCGCTCGAGGCGTCAAAGAGCCGGATGGAAAACTGATTTCGCCGAAAAGCTCCAAAAGGTGAAAATGAATATTTATCTGAGTTATGGAAATGAATCGGCGACGGCTAATGACAGAGATTTCTCAATGAGTAATCTCACGTTAATTCAATCGCCATCAGAATTACTTCCACTACAAGAGAGATTATTCAATAATGTGTCTCATTAAGTTATCCAATGAATCCACAGAGCAAATTGTTTCGTTGTTAAGAAAATTATTACGTGTAGTCGACAATAGTGTACAAAGCCGTGTGGATTAATGAGATCTTTCCACTTTTCTCTCTCACTCAGCCTTTTGAAATGTATGTCAGTTGGTCTTTCCACTCTTGCCACCTTCTTTATGTTCTGTTTTGGCTGCTTTGGACCTACGGCGCGCGAGAGCTCTGAATTTGAATACAAAACACAAATCGTTTCTTTCTTGAAATGTAACCCGAGCGTACAAGGGGCGATCGTAATCTTGACTCACAAAATAGAACGATCACTGTTGGCTGCTTGTTCTCCTACGTGAAGGCGCTGCGTGTGCAGTTACCGAACAAATTGGTCGAATTGAGAGCTCGTTTATGACACACAAAGCGCTAAATTTGTGACCGTAATTGGCGGCGGTCTGATATAAAGTCATAAATTTCGTCATCACAGTGCGAGCACGAGACTTACATACGGAATTGCTTCGCGATTATTTGAAAAGAAAGTTGCGAGCGATTGCACAAATTGTGATTAAAGCAATAAGAGCCGAGTGGTGATTACGTGTCGACATATTGCGCCATTCAAGTTGTCCATGTGGTTCGATAAATTCCGCGATTTATTGGAGCGATATGCACATTTTGGCATGTGCGAAGTTGCTGTGAACATTTGGTCAAGATGAAAATAGATTTAAGGAAATGAGTTTGGTTTGAGGGGAATCTGTCAGTTAAGTCACAAGGTGAATTCCAACTGGATCAATGTTGTATACAAATTGCTGTCAGCAATTCTAAAAAAAATTTCTGTATCGCTTCAGTGACTTAACTGCCACCCTCATCCCACTCGCCCAGCATAACTTAAGCTGTTTCTGTTGCATATAAAAGTTCTAATTTGTATTTATTTCTTTTCTCTTTTTCTCTCTATGTTTTACCTTCGACTATTTAATTGTACAAATCGCCTCGATTCATCTCATGGCTTAACTCACCAACTCTTCTCTTTGTCTTTCCGAATACCTTCTACTTCTTCTAAAATATGTGTATATTGTACAGATGTAGCAACTGTTCTAGTGGCGGATATTAACAATCGAGCTGCCCACGGACGATACCTCAACATAAAACCAGAAATCGGGCTCTTGAAATCGACAGCTCGAACGTTCATTCAAGATGGCATAAAGACCGAGTATGTGACGAAAGTCATCGGAACGACAATTAACAATGGACAGTACGTGCAACTGTTGACCACGACATCCCGAGTACTGTACAATAATCCCGACAATCTCCAGACGAAGACTGTAAATCAAAACTCAATCGACCAGAACGATGACGCATCTTTCCTCAATTCCCCTCCATCGTCGCCGTTCCTGCATAACGTGGACTCTTTTCTGCCTAGCAACCCTTACCTCGTCTTCCCCATCCGAAAAAATACTGAAGTCGTTTACAACGTTGATAACGCGAACGATAACGAAAACGAAGAATCCGAAATAACTCTCTCGAAAGCAGAAAAGCTCGTTGAAGCTCCCACGCGTGCTGAAATTCCACAGCCAAACAAAGTCGTCCCTGAAGCGAACTTGCCGACTTACACTGTTTCCCATGACGGTCCAATTTTCCATGCCGCGGCAGCGCCAGTAGCTTCGGGTCCACGTGTTGGCAAAGTCATCACCTACGAACAGGAGGTGAAAGCCGAAAATGAGAACAAAATCTTCCCCTCAGTCACGTACTTTGGATTTGCTGACTTCACAACAACCGTTGGAGACACGGTCATCATCTTCTCGCCATCGACCGCAAAGCCTCAAATTGATGCAAACATAATAACTTCGATTAAAGGTGAACCGACATTAAGCATTAAGCCAACAACAACCAAGCAACAGCACATCACGTTCGAATCAGTTTCGCCATCGTCGCCACCCAAGGAAGAACCGAAATTTACTCCAAAGATCGTCGAGACTGCCTTACCGACGCTGCCCACAACGCCGAAGTATGTTGAGCTTTCGCGACCTACAACTGAGAAGCCAATTGAAACGACCACGGAGGAAGTTGAATCGTCGACGGAAGAAGATGAAGACGATGAGGAAGAGGAAGAAGATGAAGCGACTACACCTTTGCCACCTAAAGTAAAGCCAATCATTCGAGTCGTCGGAGTTACAACGCCAGAGTCTGTTGAATCCTCGCAAACTTCAGCTCCTGTCAGGCCTTCATATTCGAAACCTTCCGATGAAGACGTCTTGAAAATTCTTGCTTCTTTGAATCAAAAGCAAGCCGTGGAGTCGAGTGAAAGCGACAAAAAAGTCTTAGAGTCTAGCAGCAAGGTTTCTGACCAGCCTGCCATCGTAACTAGCCCAGTTGTGAAATCTCAGGAACCAGAAACGAAAATCTTCACCGGCTCAAGCATTATTTTCTTCGATGATATCACAACCGCTCAGACTCCGACAACAACTGAAAGAGACGAGGAAGATGACGAGGAAGACGAAGACGAATCAACAACGTCACTTCCTGCTACGACAACAGAAAGGCAAAATCTTCTTGTGAGTCCTTTGACCCCAAAACCTAAAGTTGAGCTCGCTAAACCAGAAAAAGAAATTGAAGTTAAGCCTACAGAATGCTCTACAACTACCTTCCAAACTCTCACGTACAAGACAACATTCTATATTCCCGTTGACGAAGTCATCACCACGACTTCAGTGAAATCTAACAAAGTCGTTACTTCAACGGTCATTCCCATCGATTGTTCAATCAAGCCGACAATTGTTAATCAGAGATCCGAAGCTGAAGCGTCAGCAGTGACTGCAGCAATTCCCACAACAACTGAGCTTATTGAAGAGGATGAAGAAGACGAAGACGATGATAGCGACGATGAAAGTGAGAATGAAAACTTGCGAAGATTGACAACCACAACGGAAAGCAGCAAAGCGACAAAGCCGACTACACTTTCCGCAAAAGAAACGACAACGTCATCGAACGACGAGAACGACACGACCACAGAAAGCTCGAAGCAAATCGCCCCAGTTTTCACACCTGAAACGACAACAATGGAAGTAGTGACAGAGTCGAGCAACATTGACGAAGAGACGACCGTTGAAAACGCTGAAGAGGATGACATCGAAGTCATCTACAAAACACTCTACACGACTTATACGTACTTGACGACTTTCTTCCAAGAGTCGACGACGAGTGTGTCGAGCCGGCGAGATGTCGTTACGAACATTGTCACTTCAACCATAAATGCAAATGATTTCGCAAGTTTGTTTAGCAAACTTGAGCCGACAAAGACAGCTGAAGAGATCAAGCCGACGGAAGTCTCGGACGTTGGCATCGGCCGGCCAACAGAAAAGTTCGATCTGCCAATCAACGACTTCATCGGGGTTAATCTGCTTCTTGACAACGAGAAAGTGGACTACACGCCCGCCTTAAGCGACGACGACGTGATCAACAGCGAGATCAAAACCCTTTACACCACCTACACATATTTCACGACGTTATTCAACGAAGGGCAGTCGGAGGTCGCCAGCCGAACTGAAGTCTACACCAACATCATCAATCCGACTGCATCGCTCTCCAACGTGTTGCAGAAGGACATTCTCGAGACGAAATACGTTTACGACGCTGAGAAAGATAACAATCAGCTCAAGTCTGATGACAACAAGAAAGAAGCCAAGAAACTGAAGCTCCAAGGCATCATCGAAGGAAATGAGATCAAAGCCAATGACGAGAAAAGCTACAGCACGATGATTCGATCAGGATCTGACTTGCAGCCTTCTGGTGTCGAAGAAGGCGACTGGGATGATGTCAAGAGCAGTTCATCAGATGGCGAGAGATCGTTCGTCGAGAAAATCGATCGGCGCAATTGGAACTACGAAGTCGACGATCAGATTAGCTCTGAGAGTAACACGGAAGAAGGAATTCCTTCGCCGACACTCTTGCTGCAAACGCGCTACACCACGTTTACTTATTACACAACCGTTTTTGCCGGTGAATCATCGAGCAATATTCTGAGCCGCCTCGAAACGCTCACAAATGTCGTCACTGAGACCTTGTCTCCCACGCAAGTGCAAAAGCTTGACGATGCAACCGTTCCAGTGACTTACTTCACGACCTTCACCTATTGGACGACATTCTACAAAGACGGAGACACGAAGACGACGAGTCGAGAAGAAACAGTCTCGAATGTCGTAGCACCCTCAGCAACAGTTCCCGTTGAAAAGTCCTTGACGACTTCAGTCGTCCCAGTTGATCCATCTTCACCTGCATCTGACATTCTTCTTGTAGCTCCCCTCGCTTCAGGCTCAGCAGAAGCCAAAATTCCTTCAGCCGCGATCATCGAAGCATCGGCGGCTTCTTCTCCACCATCAGGTGAATCACCATCGATTCCGATTTCAAGTTCATCAGCTGCTGATAACGTTGTCGAGGCAACTCCAGCGCTTGAAAAGTCATCCGATCCATCAACGTATTTCACAACTTACACTTACTATACTACAAACTACGTTGGAGACGAGACCGTCATCATAAGCCGGTTTGAGACCGAAACCAATGTTGTGACACCGTCAGTTGTTTTGGACTCGAAGCAAGGCAAGGCCATCGATGTTGGAGGCAAAGGCAATATCCTCGACGTGAATGAGAAGAACGGCGAAAAAGTCGCGCAGAAAGAAAAAGTTGCGTTGATTGAAGCCACGCCCGCGCTGGAGAAGAAGTTGCTGCCGACCGGAGTCGTGTCAATAAATCATGGCAAGATCATCGATGCCGATGGCATTAGCACGACACATTTCACGACTCAGGCAATCGGAACATATATCGATAGCCTCTACGCTGAAGTCTTGGAGACAAGCTCGTCAGTTGAGATCGACGAGATCAGAAAGTCACTTCAGCCAACTGAGTCTGAAGTGGTAGCGAAGCAACACAAAACGGGACTCGTAAGATTGATTGATGGCACGATTGTGAATAAAAATGCAACGACATTGTACGAGTCGAAAGTGATTGGAACGTTCATCGATGGTCGCTACGCCCAGGTTATCGAAAGCACTTCAAGTATCATTTTAGCGAAAGCAATTCAACCGTCAGCTGTTGACGAGCGTGTGAACATTGAGCCAACTGCGGTGAATGGAGAAGTCGTTTCGCCATCAGCTGGAATTAATCCAACGCCGGCAGTTCTCGAGGGCTCAATTAGTGAGTCTGTTAGCAAAGACGGCGAGGAAGAGGATGACGATGAGCCAAAGTCAAAGTTCCCACTAAAGAAGAAGGGCTTCACACCGGTTATTAGACCTTTCGGCAGCTCAAGATCAAGGCCAACTTTCAATCCAAAGAAGAAAACGAATGGACCAGCAATTATCACGCCCACAGAAATCATTCCAACCATCAAAGCGACTTCCGTGAAAACAGCTGAAGCCTCAAGTCGACGACCTTTTGCCGGTCCGCGTCGCTCAAGCGGATCTGTTTCTGCTTTCAGCCCAAGTTCGTCAGCAAATGTTCCGTCATTTGGCGGTAGCAGCTCTCGTCGATCATTCGTGAGACCAACAAGCGTGCGAGCAAGTGTTCAGCCAACGGCAAGCATTCGCCCATCAAAAGCATCAGCCTCAGCCGCCAAAATCGCTCCAACTTCAACGTTCGGAGGTCCACGACGTCCAGCATTGCGCAGCTCTCTCGTTGTCAGCGGCAGAACTGGGCCGAGCTCAATCATACCGTCGATTAACCGTAGTCGAATCCGGCCGTCAGCTACTTTCAATCCAGCCGGAACGCAAGCAACAGTGACGACACCTGAACCAGATGATTTCGAAACCACTTTGGTAACTGATGAACCATCGGAAGATAGTGAAAACGAAGGCGCTGAGCCAATCACCACAACGACTGAAAACTCTCGACGACGCGCCAATCCATTGCTAGGTCGTCGTCCGCCTTTCACTGGACCAGTTCGTGCAAACGGACCGGCATCGACCAGAGCTGCAGCAACTTTTACTACTCGCCGTAGTCCTTTAGCGCGCACTTCTCGCGTTACTACAACATCAACAACGACAACCGTCGCACCTAGAACCACTCGAAATAAAAGCTTGTTGCGTCCATCACTTCCGCCCGTAGTAATCAATCAAAACCGTCAACGGCCATCATCAAGTAATCTCTTCCCACCACGCGGATTACTCCAAAAAACGACAACGCAAGCGCCGCAAGAAATCGACGATGAAGTCGGGGAAAATCATTCAGCTGAGGATTATGTTGAGTATGAAGACTCAAATATCAAAGAAGTGAAAGCACAAGCGCCAAAAAAGAGATCGAAACGTCAGACTAACTATGGAACTCGATCGCCTGGCTATAATTCAAGGTTCAAGCGACCAACAACAGCTCGCAGCAATAGCCGAGCTGATTACTACACTTATGACTCCGAAGAGCTAATTGTGACTGAAACCCCAAAGACCCGCGCGACTAGCCGATACAATCCTCGTTCAAAGACAAATGACCGAACTAAAGAAACGTCTCGGATTAAGCCAACGCCCAGCACGTCTCAAAGCAACCGATTGCTGTTCACCCTGCGCGATAAAGACACAAACCCATCAGTCACGCCACGACCATCCAACTTTCGTCGTCCCGCAGTTCAAGGCTACAATAGCAACCGCAAGTCCACGCTAACGACCCGTCAATCGTCCGCTTCGAAATTCCGAAATTACGGTCAAGACACTTACGCATCGCCTCGTATTGGCACGAACAGTCGCCGAACGACCAACAGAAATCGCGCTACGACCCGTGGCACGAGCCGATCTCGAAGTGAAATCGATACTGCTTTCTTGCCTAAGTTCGATGGAACAATCACAGTCACCCATCACATTCCTACAGAAGTAACGATTCCCGTCGTCGTTGGCAAGAACACCGAATACAAGAATGTCATCACTGCCAAGCCTAGCACGGAAATTTTAGGGCCAAAGCAATATTCGACGAGCGTGGGCAACAATGGAGCCACGACGCTTGTGATTTTGGAGGAGAAGACCGTTGTCAATACGAATGGGTTGACTGAAATTACTCAATATCTGCTGAGCGAGACGCCAACGACGAGCGTGACGTTTACGCCGACGACGATTCGCGGCCGTAAAACTTCTTTCTCGCATGTCATTCCTAGCACCGTCTACGAGGCCCATCCCGTTGTCTCTACGATTCAACCTCAAGGCTTGAGCAATAACGCACCGCTCGCCAACATTCTCCTGTCCCAGCTGTTATTAGGTAACATTGGATTCAACCAACAGCAACAGCAAGCTTATAATCCTTTACTGGGAATTCAACAACCTCAGCAAAACATTCCGCAGCAGATGCCAGCGACGCCCGTGACTGAATTCAAAACGAGAACGACGACATACGTGACGACACTCCACGAAGGAAAGTCGACAGTTTTGCCAATCACGTTCCGTGGCAGCAAAATCTATACTACGATCTTCGATGAATCATCGATGGTGATAACTGCAACTGAGTTCATCACAGACACAGTTGTGATAACGCCCACACAGGTTCAATTCCAGCAGCAGCCTCAGTTGAACAGTTTATTGCTACCACTTTTGTTGCAACAGCAGAACCAGCAGCAACAACAACAGCAGCAAATTAATCCGTTGCAGAACATCAACACATTGCCAAACTCGTTCGATATTTTGAACAGAGAAGCGCTTGAAAGTCTCTCGTTAGGAGACGACAAGCAAATTCAAAGCGTGACGAAAGATGAGCTTCAACAGAACTCGAAAGAAGAAGATTACGAAGTTGAGGAAGTCACAGTTAAGCCAGCAAAGAAGCTGTTCAAGAACAAAGCTCCGACACCTCCGCCAGAGCCAGAGAAAAAGTTCGACACGAGCATCATCACGCTTTATGTGTCGGGCCGTCGGCCAGGAGAGTTCAGCACAGTTCTCTCGACAGTCGTGTCTGAGAACTCTGTCTACAAACGCTCGGCGCAGGATGACGCCGTTGTGAAGCCATCAGACTTGCCAAGCATGGATGCCCTCGAGGCCGAAGGTAGTGACAACTACTTCGAGTATGTGTTGGCTGGCTCGAGCAATGACATCAATGCCGAGCCTCGCGGTAATAACCAAGAGACAGAGTCGCTCGATTTTGTGTTGGGGGACTTCAACAAATACACGTCGTCGGTCTTGTTGTGAGAGAGCATGAAGAAGATTTTTTGATTAGACCATAAAAAGCCAAAAATGCCAAAGTCAAGAAAAAAATAATTTTTAAAGCGAGAAAATTACAAAATGATGATAAGTGACGTCTCACTCCCCCAACATGAATCGAACTTTTGGCATTAAAATCGAGCAATTTCTCACAATTGCCTTCACTCAACTTTGTTTAATTTATTATTTCGATAAGGATGTTAATAACGACCACACACACAACTAGTTCTGTTAATACTCAACATAGTGGACAACATAAAAAAATCAATATAAAAACAAACGAACAAAAAAAATATTAACGAGATAAAACGATGAGATGTAAAAAGTTTTAATAAGAGAAAACGTTGATAAAAGGAAAATAAAAATCGGAAAAATTAGTTTTAATGTTTCAACTGACGGATGAAGACGTTTCAACGATAACTCTCGTTCAACAAGGATCAACAACGACTGCAGCTTCCTCTAGAGATCCTTTAAATCCTTCCAAGCCTTCTACCTTTCAGCAAGTTTTCACCCTTCTTCCTAAAAAGATGCTTTGCGAAGGAAACGTCTCGTGGAATCACCACTGGGACTGTAAAAACTTTGTATAGAAACCTTTTCCATCGAACAACCAGCAAAACTCTCCATCCTCCGAAAACCGCTTTCTCCTCTCGTGTCTCGTGAACATAACGATGTAAATAAATATTCATATTACATGTGATTATGATGATAAGGTGAGTGTAAAGAAACGCAAAAATCGTATTGAATGACTTCTTGTTCATACGAGAGAAACTTTCTTTTCCATCGAGAGATTGTTTTATAAATATTTTTCGGGTGATCTCTTTGGAAAGGGGGCGGATCGCCGATTGCGTCACGGAACGCATGAGTTGTCTCCTTTGTATAGCAGAAGAAACTTTCACTGCTAATGATGATTGAAAGCTTTTTCAAGGTCTCAAGTCCAAGTGATCAAAATAACCAATGTGACTCAGTCGACGAATTCCTCCTCTTCTTTCACCCATCTCTTGTAATAATATCGAGATTTTACAAATTTCTATTGCTTTATAAATATTTTTACGACATCTCCGCACCCAAAACTCTCCTAATAAAAATAATTAACTCCTTAAAAGGCTCTTTCGCCTAACACAATTAAAGTTTGTTTAGCCACAAAAAGTCCTTGTCGAGAGAAACATTTTCCCTCCCATTCAGAAGACCGCAGAATCATTCAAACAATTTTTAATGCTCTGTATTCTCTCCTCGTCAATCCCTTTAATCGTCGCTTGCAGCACCAAAAAATATCACCACAAAACCGGAGGGAATTTTACACCAGAATGGTCGGAAGTTTACAAAGTTCACCCAGCATCACGTCAACGAAGGCGGGGGAGGGAGCGAGGACGAAGCTCGGTACAATCTGGCGACGCGAGTGATGGCGAATGGCGTCGAGGTGATTGTCGCCGATGGGAAGAGCACGCTGCCCGGCGAGCCAAACTTTTTCCGCATCTTGACCAACAGCAAAAACTACAACCGGCCGTTGACCTTGGCACCGAGCACACTTAACAATGTTATGATGCTCATGACTTTGGGTGGAAAAAATCCAAAGGTAAAAGTCGTTTGGATGAGAAATTTCTCCGAATATAAATAAATTACATATTAAAATCTGTTTTCGTCTCTCGCTCACCGTAAAACGTGAATATTTTAAAATCAATTTTGTCGATTTCACTTTCGCTCTTCATTTGGCTGTTGTCGAAGAAATTTTGTTTTATGTAATCGACGTTGTTAATTACATAAAGAGAAGCCCTTGAATTAATTCTGTTCTCCTTTAGATCGACAACATTCCAGAGGACGCGATCCTCAATCGCTTCGTAACGAAAACTTGTCTCACGACTTACACGTATCTGACGACTTACACTAGCAATGGGTCAACAATGATCGAGAGCCGCGAGAAGGTCATTTCAAACGTTGCGACCGAGGAGCGCAACACGCAAAACCTGACGCCTTTAATCGCCTCCGACATGACTTTCTTCAAAACGCCGAACTTGAAAGTTGGACAGTTCAGCACGACTTACACTTATTACAACACGATTATGGATGAAGACGTTCCGATTGTCGCCACATCGAAGCACGTTGTCGTTAACACCATAACAGCCGCCGACGATTACTTGAAGATGATTCAACCGTCTCCTTCCGCTGTCCCGGTTTACGAGACAAACACTTATTACAGCACCGTTGACTTCTCGAAGACGATCAATGACGATGAAATCACGAAAGTTATCAAAACCCAAGACGTCATCACTCAAGTCATTGTCACGGAGTCATTGCCACATCGACAAGCGCCGATCAGCTTAACTCACGAGGCCATCAATCAATCGGAGGAGGATGATGAACTTTCTCTATCGGATTATGGTGACGAGCCGGAAGCTCACAATTACATCAAGAAAACGAATGCGATCGACGTAAGCCCGACGGGAATTGAGCAGAAACCTGCCGGTAACACCGCTGTGCCGCTGCACCTTTATGCAACGAAAACCTATTTGACCACTTTCACCTATTTCACAACGCTGTTGCAAAATGCAGCCGGCAACGGAGGAGAAATTTCGACTACGATTGACTCGCACACTCGCGTAATTGAGAACGTCATAACAGAGTCGATTGCCTCGTCGTTGATTCCTGCAAACATTCTCACAAGTATTAGCAAGAACCTCATGGAGGGCGAGAAGAACGATATAAAGACGAGAATCATGTTGAACAACGGTCAAAAGCTTGAAATAACCGCAGCAAATATTTTGAAGCCTGTCGATTATGCAACAGCCACAAAGCTCGCCTCGGTTGAGTCGAACGATTTAGAGGCGGCTGGGAACGACTTGGCACCCGCTTCAGTTCTTTTGCCGTCTCAGGAAATTGAAAACTTTGTCGTAGACCCAATCGAGGAAAATGTTGCCATTCAACCTATCAAGCTGCCGACACCCAACGCTCAACCGAAACCGGTTTCATCGAATACTGGATCCGGCTCGCTGAAAATACCATCGCTTCTCAACAGCATCAGCATGCCAAACTTCTCCGCTTTGGGTCCAGTGATTAACGCGATGGCTGGGTTGCTGCAGAATAATTTCGGATCACAGAAAGTGCAGAGTCAAGCTTCACATGTTCAACATCAGCATCATCATCAACAGCAGCGCCCGAGACCGATTGAACAGGAATCACTTCCTCAGCCTATGCCGCTGTTTAGCCAGGAAAGCCAAGATGCGATTCTTAGTCAAACAGATGGCAAGAACACTCATCCGCTTTATATTCCTGTTCGACCTAACTCAGACCATCATCAGCACAGCCACCATCAAATGATGGGTTCTGGTATTGCCATTTCACCAGGTGAAGTTATCACAGCCAACTCTGATGTGATTGTAGGGAAACCAGCAGTTATTGGGCCGAAGATTCCATCTAACGAACAAGCAGATATTGTGGGAATGAAAGCTCCACCGCCATTTGTTCCTCTTAAATCGCCACAGAGACCTTCGTCATTCGTCAAAGATATTAAATCAAACGGTAATATCAATCACGTAACGATTAAGAAAGGCGACGATTATATCGGACCAGTTCCACCCAAAGACGGCCAAAGACCTGGCCAGCAGCAACATAAAGCCATTCCACTGAATTCTTATCCACGGCAACCACAGCCACAAAATCTTCAGAAGATTCAGCCAATAATTCCTCCGATGATGAGACCGAATTTAAATGAAAACGCTGAACTCCATCAGAGACCTCAGAACCATATGCTACAGAAGCCATCACCGACGCAAGAATCGCAAGTTAACAATCATTTCGTCATGATCAATCAGCCCAATCAAAAGCATCGCAATCCAAACTTTAACAATCACGACGTTAATCATATGAACCAGCAACCGTTCAGGAATCAGCAGCACAGCCAACATGGACATCATCAGCATCTTCATCCACCCCGCCAGCAGATAAACGAGAATTCCAACAATCATTACTCGAATCAATACTTCAACGGTCAGAGTAATAGCAAACCGATTGGAGCGCCAATGAACGTTATCGAAATTCAAAAGATCCCAGAAGTTTACAGCACAGATCTACCAATCATCACCGTCAACAATTTCAGGCCAAACACTGAGAGCCAGATAATTACGCACGAACTTCCAGAGATCATCGACAGACCAACAGGAGGCCAGCCCCTGTTAGTTGACATCCAACCCTCTCAAGTCGCGAACGTCGTCATCCCGCACGGCAGCAGTTCGATTCTCGTTTATGGTGGTGTCCACAAAACACATAAAGCTGGCCAATACTTCAACGAGCCATCGCCACACGCTGACTCTGAAGTTGGAATCAAGAGCGTAAATTTGTTGGCTGACGTTGAAGGAAGCAAGTATCACGGACCTCAACAGCATCAGCATAGTGGACCTCATGTTCAATATGATGTTAAAGACAACATTATCGTAGCATCGGACAGCGTTCCAGTTCCATCAGGAAACTCTCCAGGGGTGAATATTCTCATAGGCAACAACATAGGCAATAACATTCAACCAACGATCAGTCGACCGCCGCAAGACTTCCTACAGTACTCTGTCAACGTCGTTCCCAATAGCGTGATTCGCTTCCACCCTGACTCGGGAGAAAACTATAAACGTCCAACGACTCAGCAATTGATAAATCAACAAAAGCAGCAAATCGATCAGCAGTTGAAGCAAAAGCACATTGAGAATCAAAAGCGAATCGAAGCTGAACATCAGAAGCGACAAGAGTTTGAGAACAAAAAACGATTGGAATTCGAGAATCAGAAGCGACAAGAGTTTGCGCATCAAAAGGTTGTCGAGGAGCAAAAGCGAAAGGATATTGAGGAACAGCAGCATTTGAAGCAGATCGAGCTTGACAGGAAGAGGGAATTTGAACGTAAAAGGCAGCAAGAGTATGAACACAGACAGAAGCAGATTGAGTTGCGTCAACAAGAAATCGACCATCAAAAGAGAATTCAAGAACAAAGAGCCAAACAGCAGTTTGAGCACCAGCAGAAAATTGAGCATGAGCAAAAGCTTCGTCAACAATTCGAACAGCAACAGAAGCTGCAACAAGAAATGAAATTCAAGCAGCAGCAAAATCAGCATAGAATTCAAATCCAGAACCAGCATCAACAAGCTTTCAATGCTCGACCGAACATACTTCCACAGCATAGTCCCGCCCACCATCACAAGAACAATCAAGACTCTGGGTTCATCATTCTTTCAAGTGAATACGGCTCGCAAATGGCAAATCATGGAAATCATTTGAGTCACCAGCAAGGTCCTTTCGCTCCACTGCAGGCTCACCAGCAGCCAACGAACAAACCTCAGCATGTGCAAGACGATCTGGAGAGCGACACTGATTCCGACGGTCAAGCTGTACAAGAGTCCATAAACCATCCTAAGCTACCCAGTGGAGAAAACCTTGAATCGGGCGATGAAGAAGACCTTAAAGTTGAAGAGTTTGATAATTTTGTTTATCACAAGATCGTTGCATTGTCAACTTCATCGACAACTGAAATCCCGAGAAGTACTGAAAAAACGACGACATCAACTACCACTCGAAGGACTTCCTATGCTCCAGTATCGACTGAGAAATATAACCCAACAACTGAAAGGTCGGCTCCGATTTACAAGCCCAAACCTTACCCAAATCTCCAGTTTGACAATCTTCCTAAAATCGTTAATGATCTTCAACCCACAAATCGTCCAACAGTCAGCAAATATCAGCGAGTTCCAACGATCGGTTCCCACTTCAAACCCAATCACAACACGCAGACGGGCAACACGCTATCGCAATCGATGCAGCCTCCATCGCCACCGAAGTTCTCTCGTCGACCTACTTCGCCTTACCGTAAAACGACCTTCAAAATCTCAATGCCCATCAACCCGATGCCTGATGACAAGAACGCCTCGAATGACCTGCAGACTGAAGAGCCTTTCGATCCGAAATACACTGAAGACTTTGTCACGAAACCATCTCTAACAACTCAAGCGACGAGTTCAAAAGAAACTCCATCGACGACAACCGAAAGTGTTGTGGAGACAATGACAGCACAGACTTCGACAACGCCGACAACTTCGGTCGAGTTGAATATTGGGGAAATTGAAGCAAAGGATCGCAACAAAACCGAAGAGAGCGTCGACATTTTCGACAGCAAAGAAACATCGAATCCTTTAAATCACGGATACGTGCAGCACGAAAAGGACGACATGGACTTGATGCCGCCTCCTATTCGCAAGCCTTATCAGACCATCGTGAGAACCCCAGAAACGACAACGTTCCAATCGCCTGGCATCAGACTTGACGTTGCAGCAACTGAATTGGAAAACATGAAGCCACCGGCTCCAGCTTACACATCTGTCAAGACAAACGCACCAAGCTTCGATGACATCGTGAATATGAAACCACCAACTAGCAATCCAAACGATGTGAACTCAGCTAGACCAGCTTATGTTGCCATCAAACGTCCAACGATTAGCTTGAGCAAGTTCAAGACGACCACGCAGAAGAACTACGTGACTCCCAACAGAGCAAAGCCGACAGAGGAAACTACACAGAAGACAGTAGAAGCGGCTGAATCGATGGACGTCGTCATGCACTTCAAGCAAGGCGAAAAGAAAGAAACGCCGAAGCCTATCGATGAGCCGAAAATAACAGAAGACATGATCATCGGCTCTGTTGAAGCGGTTGAACACGTGCATTCGACAAAGCATTCAATAATCGCGACGCCAGTGTTGCAGAAAGAAAAGTCAGAGATTACTACAACCCCTTCAAGCCGAGTTGTTGTCTCGTCGTCAACGTCAATTCGTCAGAGTTTCACTCGAACACGTGGCCAACTGAACACCGCAAACGACGACAGAAAGGTTTTCCAAAATCGAACGAAAACTTTGCCAGAATCAATTAAAGTGTCGACGAGGTACATTACGAACACGAAGACGATTACGTTAGCGAAAACGAAAACGGAAGTCATCAATAGAAGTCACGGAATTCCGATCACAACGACGAGAGTTCAGACCGCGACTGTCTATGAAACCGTGACTGAGACGCTTCTTAAGCCAACGATTATCACATCGATCCACCCGACTGCAACATATGGCCCGTCAATCGTTCGCGAGACGTCCGTTTTGTCGCATCCAACGACAACAGAAGAAATCATTGAAGGTTTCGTTAGTGACGAAGACATCGACGAGTTCATTATCAACTACGATGACAGTCGCAACGACACTTCGATCCAGAGAGTCAACAGCGGTGAGCGACCCGACGAAAGCATCTTTGTGGTGATGAGCGACAAGAAGAAGGGAAGCGTCTTCAACATCGATCCATCGATCATTAACAATCACAGCTCGAATGAGATAGACGACGTTAGTCGAGGAGAAGAAGATACGAATGACGGAGCTGATCACATTCTTCTCGGAGGAATTCTAATCGCGTCGCCTCCACAACTCACCAAGAGCCAACAAGGTGCCGCGATAAGCAGTCTCTGTTTGCCTGAATGCAAAAGCTCCAAGAACGAATATTGCCATCGAGTTCTCAACCAGATGCGTTGCGTGTGCCGTCCAGGATTTGCTCGAATGTTCCCTGACCGTCCTTGCAAGCGTAAGTTACTTTTGATTCTCATTGTATTTTCTCATTCTTCTGATCCACAGCGATTTACACTTATATCATGAAAATCGGTCTGGGACGTAACGGCAAGGATCATTTGACTTTCGATGAGTCTCTGTCTAATAAGAACTCCGCGAACTACTCAATTCTGCAAAAGATCACACATGACGGCGTCGACCGAATGCTGATGCAGTCGGATCTTCGTGACATTTATCACAGCGTTGACATTATTGGCTTTAACTCGTCACATCTCGATAACGGTGTCGTTGGCAAAATGTTTATTCAGCTTTCAGAAAACACAAACGAGAAGAAGTTGAAGGAAACGGTGAAGAAATATTTGCGACTTTCGAACTATAATCTGGGTGGAACCGATCTCTACGCGAATCCGTTGACGAGAGACCTTGAGACTTACGATTTTGACGAGTGTACTGGCGAGGACAAGAATCACGATTGCTCTGAGCACTCGCATTGCTTCAACCTGCTAGGAACTTACACTTGCAGTTGTATTGAAGGCTTTACAGACGAATCAGAGAATCCAATTTACCCTGGAAGAATTTGCGTTCCTGAGCGCATTGGATGCGAGAAATGTCATTACCATGGCACTTGTATTACAAAGTCGAACGACCAAATAACTTGCGAATGCTTCCAATGGTACGCGGGTCAAAGTTGCCAGACTAATTTGAAATGTAAGTTTCAAATTTGAAAACTTTCAGTGACACTCAATGTTTCACAATTAATTTCTAGTGCTTCTCTTTGGCCTGGTGGTGGTCGGTACAACTCTGTTCATGCTGATGATGATATGCCTGATTGTAACTTGCGTTAAAAAGAAGCGAATCAGTCAGAACTCAGTTGCGCCTACCTTGAACATCATTCAAAGACGAATCAGTGGATCAGCTCAGCATAGTGTCAGTTCTCATGCTGATAGAAGAGCAATGATTCAAGACACGAGCAGCGAAGTCAGCGCAGAATCGGATCCAGTTCCCTATTTCAGAAAGGTTTTTTCTTAAATCTATTAATAGTAAAGAGATTGAAAATAATTTTGGTTTAAAAAATTTAGAAGTCCAACGATGAAACAATTCGAAAGATCTCCGTTGAAGCCGTTAGCCCCAAATCGAAGAAATCAACGACCAACAATCCCCTTGGTTCATTTAGCAAAGCAACGTCTAACGTTGATCAGCGTGACAGATCGTTGACCGTCATGATTCCCCGAGCAAAATATCACCCAGCGAAGCAAGGAAACCTCATCGACGTTGAAGCTTACAAGTCAAAAAGCTCCTCAAATGCAAGTGTTAATCAAACGAAGTTAATCAACTATCTCGATGCTAGTCCGTCATCATCAAAAGCGAAAAATGTAAGATTGATTTGTCCAATAGAATATTCGAGCAGCCAATTGTTTCTCTTTCAGAATGTGCCATGTGAAAATTCAAGTTATCAGCCGCCGAATCCCGGATCTTTGGTCTCTGCCGGCTTCAAGGTATCCGCTGCAGGCGGGGGTGGTGGATCGTCGGGAAGTGATGATCATCCTCAAAAGAAAAATCGTATCAGCAAGACATCGAGCCATCTGAACATTAACGAAGTTGGAAGCAAATATTATGCTGTCCATAAAATAAGTACAATGTCAGAGCAGCCGATAAAGTTGCACGATGAGAAGTCACAAATTAGTGTTGTAAGGAAAAGTTATAGGTAAGTTTACGATAGGTTTTGTTCGACCAGCTTGACGACGTCTAACTTTTTCAGTCATGGCAACCTAATCGACCCGATGGACGACTGGTTGGAGAACGGAAACACTACTGAGTTGTTGCAATGATCCAATGATCAATTATCTAAACTAACAGTTTGCTTGTACTTTTAGGGGAGCGATGTCTGAAGCGAGATCCTACGACGAGACGACGATCCAACCTCCAACCAAAGCCATCAGAAATATTTACTTTAAACAAACTTCTCAGACAAACAATGAGGTGCGCTCTCGTTATTTGCTTTACTGTTCAATTGAAACTGAGTTCGGAATATTTTAGGAAATGAACACGATGGCAGAAAGAGACTTGGGCTCAACAGTTTTGCTGCCACATACTCATCTTTACAAGCCATCGACTGAAAGAGTATAAATCGTTATTAAAGCACACAACAACACATTTCAATAACATCACAGTCAAGAAACTTGACCGAATTTCTTTTTCTATTTCAGGGAAGTGACATATCAGGATTTGATTCGCTTTAGAAGCCTCAGAAGCAAAGCATTGCGAGCACCATTCGAGTCATTGTTAATCCCGCACATATTTATTATTCACGCTACGCAACAAAATTGAACTGATCGACTTTATCATCCCGAGAATTTATGTATAATCACACGAATTTGCTTTTTGACGAAAGGATTTTCCAACATTTATCATCTTAATGTTTAAGATTAATTTGAGTGTAAATATCGAACGAAAGATTGAATAAATCACTAACGACATTGATTGAAATAACTTTGAGTCGCTGAAAGTTAAGAAAAATGTTTGAAAAGGTTCAACGGTCTACAACATAAATCCTAAGCTGCGTCAACGAATTATCGCAATATGTTAACTAAAGTTTATGAAAGCGCTCAACGTAGAATTCAATTTCCAAAGTTATGCAGAACGTGCAAGGACTTTGCATCGAGCTTCATTGACTGCATTTGGATGAAACGTTGAATGAAACACTTGTTGAATACATATTTTCAAAGTTTTTAGAAGATTCAACAGACATTTCCAATGTATTTTGTAGCTGCTCTGATAACTACGAATTTGTTACAACCGAAAAAGAATAAAATATTTTTATCTCAAGTATTCTGCGTTGCTTTAACTTCAAGAAGTCTCGGCAAACTTTCATTAAACGAAATAAAAACCAAATTAAACAAAGGAAAACTTTTTCTCTGATCTCGCGAATGTTCGGCAGTGACAGTCAGCGTTGAAATAGAGCTGAGGCGTTTGATTTCGAGTGATTTGTTCGACATTATTGCGAGACCTTCCTTCAAAGGCAGCAAACTTCCACCAAAAGTTCAACATTTGTAAACATTTCACATGTATCAAAGCAGCTAAAAGTTTTTTTTGCCTCGCTTTGCATACTTCGATCTGAGTTTGTGTTGTTTCGTACGCCAGATATGAGCTGTAAAACAATTTTTCAAGAACAAAAAGGGATGGAACACGAGGGAAAATTATTCACGCTCATATAACTTAGTTCTGCAACTTTAAAAATTCTGAACATAATAAGGATCTATTTCGCATTACGTTCCACTTCTTCCCTCCCTCCAACGGTTTGTGCAAACAAAAGAATGCTAAAACGAAAAGTTTTTTCATTATTCTCGCTAGAGAAAAGTCTAAGTTTTGTAGAAAGAAAAATTGTCAAGATAGAAGAGGTAAGAATAGCTGAGGCTTGCAGCGGAATCACTTTTAAGAAATCAAAAAAAGGAGACATAGACGTTGGCTATTTTTGACAGTAATAAAATCTTGTCGCACGCGTCTGATATCAACTGAAATTTGTTAGTTTTCAGAAATAAAACTGTAAATGATTGAACAGTGAAACTGCAGGTAGTTCGTGCTTTTGGCAATACAACTAGAACAACTTTGGGGGCCTTAAAGATCCAACGCAGACGTAATTGTCGCCTAGGATTTTAATCTTTCTTCCTCTCAACTCTTAGCGACAACATAATAAATTTCTCAACTCCATAAAATTAATCTGCTGTTTTTTCTCGCTTTCCCCTCCGCGCTCTTCATCTCTTTTAATGTGATTTTTATTGTGGAACATATTTTCCGTCTATCTCAGCTTAATTTCAAAATATGCTCTCGTCGACGGAAGGGAACTATGAATTTATAATTCCTCCCGCAAAAAGCTGTTCCCGCTCTGAAAAACAGAAACAACGGCGGAAGACTCCAGCAACTGGAATGCAGCATAACAACGAAAGACCTCATGAACAAGCGAGCGAGTGAAGCGGATGGCAGCTCAAGCGGAGGGACGGAAATTTAATAATGAATGGTTCGGGACCAAGTTCCTCAAGAATTTTTTGCAACGTTCTTGAAAGGAATTTTGTTTCTTCATATTTTTATTACTCGCTGTGGTGGTTAATGTGAAGGAAGAGCTTAAAATATCTTCTGGTTCCATTGAGGAATTAGTTGTTTCATTTAAATAACTTTTCCAGCTAGGGTGAAGGCGAAGGCAGTAAGATGTAACAGAGAAACTTTTCCTCTCGCGATGCTGAGATTTCACTTCTCTTTTTGTAATCTGACAAGAGGGGCAGCAGAGCGTTAACGAAAATCTTTAAATTTGTAGGGAATAACTTTATCGATTTCTTGTCAGATTGTGGAAGAAAAGAAAGGCTCGAGAGGTGCGCACTCAGCAAACAAAAGCTGCATTGTTGTGCAAACACTTGTGATGCTCAGCTGATAAGCGCTCCATCATCTCAACTCCCTCCTGATCCGTTTCATCATGAAAGCTAAATTAGCTTCTTCGTTTACATTAGAATTTGCAAAGCTCAACGAGCGGAAAATCCCGAACAAATCTGCTTGACAAATAATGAAAGAAGCGAAAACAATTGAGGAGAGCGAAGCACACAGATTTTATGTTCTTTATCCCACATAAGACATAAATCTTCAATCCATTTCCTGTTGCTCCTTCTTCCCTTGTTTGCTCAACTGCAGGATTGGGGAGAAAGAAAACTATTGAGAAAATCTCTTAACAAATGTTTGGATTTTCCATTTGCCTGAACATCAGCAGTTAAGCTCGGGTGACTAGTCTCGACAACAGTGACTAAACGCTTTGTAATGCTCGCCCCTCCCCGCTCTTGACTTTCGACATTCAAATGATCTTAGCATGAAAGGAAGAGCGATACAAATCAAGTTTATTTCAGCATATAATTGCGAGTAATGGAGCATAAAGGAGCCTCCTTTCATCATTCACATTTTCCACTTCTCACTGGATCAGGAACATAATTGAATAAATTTTCAATGAGCTCAGTAAAATGTACGATTATGGCTTTTCCTTTTCAAACTTCTTTAGCTCGCGATGCTTTCGACGAAGTAATTATGTTCCCTTCTAAAGGGTTGGAGCGCGAGGGAAAACGCATGAGTCATGAAAGTTAATGCTTCATTCAAAAGATCCCATGACGGTTCGCTGAGACAATTTTCAGATTCGTTTTTCCACTAAAATTCAATTTTTATCGCGATGAAGTTTCCTTTCCAAAAAAATTGAAAATCTCTCGACTAAAGCTTTCATCATAAAATGGAAACTTCTCTCAACTCAAACAGAAAACCATTTAAATTCTCATAAATATTGCAGGTAGACTCAGCTCGCAAGCATAAAAAATCTTTCGTCTGTTAAAATGAGCTTATCGGAAAATTTGTTTGAGGGAAAATTCGTGCACGGCGGGAAAAAACTTTAACAAAATACACAGAAAGTTTCAATTGGCTCATGTTTTGAGCGGCATGAATGATCAAGGAATTTTTATTAAAAAAGTTTTCATTTGCATTAAGTTTCACTGAGCTGAAAACGCTAGCGGAAGGAGGAATAACACGAGCGATGACTTCAATTCCGATCTAGAATTCACTGGAAAGACTTAAATTATAAGTCAGTAGCTCAGATATCTAATCTGTCGATTTCTCGCGCTAATTTGTGGCATATTTATAGCTCTTTATGAGCTAGCTTAAATACGATCGACTTTTGTCATCGGCTTAACTTGCGACTGATAACAATTTGATATAAAACGGTGGCACGTAGCAGTCGAAGCTTCAGTTTAAACTGTGCAAAATATGAAGCTGTTCTTGATTTTAGCCGCTTTGGCTGCCGTGGCAGTCGCTAACCCCACCGGATGGGAATATATCAAAAGCCCAATGGAGCAACCAAGATACCGAGAAGTGCTCAATAAAATTTACTCTCAGTCGAATTTCAATGAAGTGAATGAAGTGTCCCGGGGAGGAAGAATCGTCGGGGGTGCTCGTGCCACTCTTGGACAGTTTCCCTATCAAATCTTTACTTATCTAGATGATTCATGGCTGTGCGTAGATCAAATTTTGCTATCTCAACTCAAACTTAACTTTATTCAATACTTAAGGTGTGGAGGTTCAATCATTTCAAAAAATCACATCTTGACTGCTGGTCATTGCATCTACTTGATAAGACGGGCTGACGTCTACGCTGGAACTATCGATCGACAAACTGCAATTTGGGGAACATCAGTTGATTCTTCGAACCTTATCCTTCATTCGGGTTACAATGACGACACTCTAATCAATGACATTGCTTTGATAAGAACGCTTGCAATCCCAATTAACGGAGGTGAGTGATTATGATTGAAATCGTTATCTTGCTGTGATTAATAGCTTTTCATTTTAAGACACAATCGCTGCTGTTCCGTTGCCTTCATGGTCTGATCGTTCCGTGTTATTGGACGGTAATAATAAAACTATCGTCAGTGGTTTTGGACTAACCTCTGATAAGGATCCGAATGCATCGATTTATCTTATGTACGTCGAGGCTCCAATCTTACCAAATTATATTGTAAGTTGATAGACATTAGAAAGATTTGCCACGGCCAACGGAAATCTACTTTTAGTGTGAACAAACTTACGGGCCAGACATGGTTAGAAAGACCAACGTCTGCATCAACACAGCTGGAGGGTAATAAAGATAAATTTCGATGCTTTCAGTGTTAATGAAAATCATATTTTATTTTTAGACGTGGAAGTTGCCAAGGTAAAGATATAATTTATTTTTAAATTTGAGACGACGTCACTTATCGGTCATATTTCTAGGTGATTCCGGAGGACCGTTAACCTCGGTTGTAAATGGAAGGAGAACGCTGATTGGTGTCACCTCGTTCGGAGCAGCCGCTGGCTGTGAACGCGGTATGGTCCAAAATATTTACCTTAAGCCGAGATCTAAAATCAAATATTTTTGCTTAGGCTATCCTGCGGTCTTCACCCGTGTCAGCGAGTTCTTGGACTGGATTAATTTCCAATCTGGGATCGTTATTGAGGACTAATGCAACGATGACTTTTTCGGTGGATGAACAAAACAACAATAAACAAAACAGTTAAATTTTTTAAGGCACGTGAAGACTTTTAATCTTATTAGAGGTCTAATTACTTAGTCAAATGTTTATTACCTGACCCAATCCCTTTGGAATTCGCACTACCTGAAACCATTTTTAATTGAAATAGGATGAAGCCGATCGACCGGATCTCTATAAATATCTTCTATTCTGTTTGATTCTCATCATTCTAAGCTCCATCTTTAACGAGTGAACATCTCAAGCAACAAACAGATTTTTTCAGCATAACTTAAAAACCTTCAATTCGAAACTGAAATGGAAAATGATCACAAAACCTCGTCAACTGTCGATCAAGGTTTCCGAATTAAAAAGTGCAGCGTTAGATTGGACAAATGTGCATCGGAGATAAAGATCGGTCCAGAATTGCTACAGCAACTCCAACTGTTTGGAGAATACGAATTTACACAACGAGAGAAAGCAAACGAGGCTGCAGATATTGAATCATCTCAACAAATAAGCGATATTGAGTCACGTCATCGGTGCTGCTTAAGTGGAGATCGTTTGGATCAACAAGATGAAATTAAAAGCACGACAGCACTTGAAACTTCACTACAAAACCAAACTGCGAATCAGGAACCGCGTGATTACGAGTATTACTTTCCAGAACAAGATGTTGATCCTCAAAGAAGTTATAATCAACGCAACATAGAAGAACTCGAAGTTTTTGACATTGATCGATGGCTCGAAGAGATTCAAGAAGTCGAAATTATTCGACCAGTTCGACAAGTGAAAAATGCGAGCTTGAATAAGAAAAAGAGGAAAAAAGTTTTCAAAGCGATCACAAAAATCCTCAAAAGCTCCAACGAGGACTTGCAACTGAAAAAAGTTAAAGTTGCTAACAGACGAGGATTCTTGGTGCGATGCACTGAGTGTCACCACGGAGTGCAGATCCCCACAATGCAACGTCGATTAGGCTTAGTTCACAACTTGTCGTACCTGAGACGTCACGTGCGTGATTTCCACGACTACTTACTGTAACTGGACAAGAAAAACCAAGAAGCATAAGAAGAAACGAATCATTTTCATGTTTCATTTTATATTTTTCAGTCAAAGTTTTAAACATTTTCTTCAAAAAATTCTCTGTAGCTTTAAACAGGAATAAACATAAAAATATCATTCAAACAAAAATATTAAACAGGAAATCTTTTGAGTTGCCAAAGTTTTCTCCTTTGTTTACAGTTGAGCGTCAAGGGAGGCAAACAAAGGTTGTAACGAAATCATCTCGTCTGAGTCAAAGGAACTTTTCCGCTTTGTTTTTACATACATAAACGAAAGGGAAAGTAAATGCCGAAAGCTTTCACCTTCACCCAGATTTTGACTTGCAGTAGCAAAAGTTAAGTGAATCAATTATGCTCAATGTTCGAGTCGCGTCGCTGCTTGGCTTTCACAGCTCCGCCCACAACTTTCGAACACGAATTTTCTCATTTTGAGGGGAAAACTGCACGACGCATGAGCTGAAGCCGAAGAAAGTTTGAGACTTTGACTGCTGACGAAGATAATGCCAATAATAAAGCACTTGTAGTTCAATTGTCTTTAAGCAAAGTGCTCAGAATTAAAAGCCAATCTCACCTTCATTGTAAAGTTCCATTAAATTAAATCAAATTTAAAGAAAATTCCAAATTTTCCAGGCCGTGAAATTCGAGAAAATTAATTTATATCACAAGAATCACATCTCACGGGAATTGATAGCGTTCATGAACCCAGTGACAACGAGGGAGCGGCGCGGAACGAGCAAAAGCAGAAGCAAAAGCAATTTTTCCAATTTCCCTCCCACGCGTCTCAAAAGTAATCTTAAAGTTAATTTAAAAGAAAGTCGGAAAATGTAAAAAGTTTTTCCTTTCGTTCGCTCGATAAACGCGAAGCTTGTGAAGAGGTTGACAATAAAACTGATGTGAAGCGAGCATAAATCTGGCGAGTTCTTAGTTAGTCTAGTTAGTTAGTCGCTGACTGCACCGGCGATAAATTATTTTCTTAAACTTTTTTTTGGAGAAAGCCAGGGAAAACTAATTTTGTATTTTGTCAATTTCTTTCATGAGAAATATGCGATAAGTTCAAATTTCATGCAGATATCCCTGACATTGGGTTAATGAGCACCCTCCGTCGACGCTTCTCAGACATAACGAAGGGAACGAAAAAATCAATTGAGAGACGTGCCGCTCGAATTAAAGACTTTTCAGTGTCACTTCCTTGTGGAAATATTTAAGCAAGGAATTTTCCAATTTTCCAAAGCTCCGCAGATCTGAATGAGACTGACAAAAGGTGACACAGAAAGGTTTCCTTAAACCCATTTGCGAGTCACCTCAAAGTGTAAAGCGAAATTCTTATCATTAAATTTTACTTTTATTTCGGTTCGCTCGGTCTCGGATGTTGTCGTCCCCATTTTATGCTCAGCTGCTTCCAACAGCACTCCGAAAATGACACAACAACGCTCGTTCGCTTCTTTGTCGAGAGGAGGATTGCTTCATTCAACAATAACCGAAAGTCGTTCGGTCATGTCTCATTGCTTTGCGGAGCATAAAATTCTACGGCAATCGGAGACGAGAGGGGAACAACGAGATGGGAAAATTGGAAAATGTGTTAATGTTGTTACAGAAGTGATAATCCGTTTATAGCGTGTTTTCGAATTCATCCAATTATTCTCAGTTCTCTGCTCGATCTCGTCCGCAGAGTTTGAGTGGAGTCGAGTTGAACTGTCGAGCTTATTTAAACTTGTAGCATTTGATATTGAATTTCACTTTTCCAGTCGTTGCTTCGCTGCCAGTTTCAAATATATTTGAGAATCAATGAACTTTCGACGCCCTCACACTTGACCACCTTTATGCGGATCGGTCAATATTCAGTTGAGCCTTAAAGACTCTTCATTGATCACGGAGCATTCCAACCATCCTCATCATCATCAAGTTCAATGTGTTTATACGTTTTCAGGAAGCATTTCAGGTCGAAAGAATTTTACCATCGAGTGAGTGAGAGAGAATTTAATTAAAAAAGGTATTAAGCCTCCCAGGCCAACCGTTCGCCTCATCTGTGCTTCGAGTCGTAAAAGCAGAATCTCTCACAGCACAAAGTGGAATATAAAAACCATTAGACATTTAATTTCATGATTATAAGTATGTAGATGCCTCTTTGTCTTTAAACAATTTTAAACGGAGAACGCAGACAAACAACCCTTTTGTGTTCTCCCCATAGATCCCTTCGTACTTTGGGTTGTACAACGTATTAAAATATTAACCGGAAATTTATTGTTATTTGCTCTCGCATTTCGACTTTTCTGCTGCTAGGTTTCCATGGCGAGTGTGAAAGTCATGGCAAAGAATAATCATAAATAAATAAAATCCCGCTGCCCTAAGCTGCTGCCGGCTGCCTCCATGACCTATAAAATCGTTGCACTTGATCCTCACTCCAGCGCGAACCGTTCTATAGCAGAGGGCGATGGCAATTAACAGGGCGAACGGCTTTGGAATTAAGAATGAAAATTAACTGGTTTTTAATATTCCGCTTTCGTTTTCCGTGAGACGGACGTTGGAGCCAAGCAAACTAAAAAGGAAAGCGGAACTTATTACGAAAACAAATAAAAATCGTTCAAGGGATGTTGACGCTCTGACTGGTGATTGCACTCCGAGTGCCAAGTGCAGGGGGAAATCCAACAAGCGAGAGAGGTTTATTTGTGTTACGGAAACGTGATTAAACTTTAATAGTCGGACGCTGTGTGAGATTATCCTGCGAAGCACAAATCGTCTGGACTTGATTCTTGCATGCTTCTGTGTTTGTCTGTCCTAACGGAGAATTTACTTAATTGGGGAGCTGCTGCAACATGATATTCAACCAGCTTACATGACCGACAAACAAAAGCGACAAAAAAAAGTCGGTGAAGTGATGGCAATTCAATTGGGAAGGTCTGGAGATGACGTCGGTGCCCCGAAAGAAATCGCCAGAAAGCGAAGATAGACGGAAGTATCTCCATTGACTTACACAACGACTGTCCTGCTTCATGTGAACGTTCTTATTTAATCGATGCTGCAATATGCTTTTGTGTTTTGGCAATCACCTCAAGTGGCTCAATCGTGGAATATTTTATGCTACCAGGGAATTATTGGAAATCAATAAAATAAAAGCTTAAAGCGCAGTGAATGTGAAAGCTTTGAACTTTGCCCTTAGGAAATGGAAGGAGGAAATGGCTGGAATTTCCACCACAGGAAGCGAAGCTTTTTGCTATCAGCGATGCTTCCGGTTTGCTGCAATGCTGTTGCTGCTGAGAGCTGTTTCGTCTCTCTTTTTTGCTGTAATTATAAAATATTACTGGCGCTCGGTAATTAATGATAATAAATAATCACGAACTGACACTAAATTGGTATAAATTGTGTAAACTGTTCATTCAACAGCAGACAGTAGCAGCAGCGGGAAAAACAATAAACGCTGCGGTCGCTTTTTTTGTCTCGGAAGCTCGTTTAATTTACAGGCCGGAAACCCCTGTCAAGACGGTTGAGCGAATGTGTGTGAAGCTCAATTGATACAATGAAACTGGACTGTGGACGTCTCCGTGTTTTTAAATTAAATTTTGTTCGCGATCGAAATTGAAAAGTCGCCACATGACAATTAATCATTCAACGTTGTTTGAACTCTGTGAAAATTCATTTTCTCGCGTGAACTTCAGTCAAATTGAGTAAAAGCTTCGCTGGTGATTAATCGATTTCGGTCGGGAGCAGTTATGAACTGGAAGGAACTTCTTTATCATATTTTGGCAATAGAAAACATTTAATGTATCCTATTATTGCCAGTCTCTCCCCTACGCTCTCGCAGCAAGTTTCAAAGAGCCCCATATATTAGAAATGCACCCTCGCTACTATAATTCATCTCTGTATTATTCAGCAATCCAAAAATTTCATCTCCTTTGTTTCTTTCCGGAACGAAAAGTAATTTTTGAGCGCGCTCCGCCGCTCGTTCTTGGGAGGCTTTATGAGGAGAGTAATAACAGGAAGTAGCAATAAAATTTTATAAAGGGAAGGAGTACATTAAAATAATTCATTCGGAAGTCAGCAATGCGATGGATTGAACCAATAAAATTAAATTATTTAGCTGCAGAAATGTTGATCACATGTGTGGATAAAGATATTTTATTCGAGTTGAAAGAAAAGTTTACATTGAAGTCTGAGATCAAAAGAAACTTTGTTGGCTCCGTGGTGTCGCCAATCTATTCAAAACTGAGTCATTCAAGTGTTTCCCAACAGACCAGTTTTAGTTTTAAGCCTCCCCTGATGCTTGTGGAACCATAATTTTCAATTTTCAATTCAAATCCGACTCCGAAAGTGATCAACTTTTAATTCTCACTCCCTGAGATAACGCATTGATTCGCTGTCAAAAAACATTAAACCCTCTTACTTCATGTCAAGTTTTCTCCCCTCTCATGTCAAGAGTTTGAACTGAGAGCTCTTGAAGCGTAAGCAGCACTCCACAAACCCATTCTTATCAGCCACTGAACACAGTAAGAATGTAGGAGAACTTACAAGGGAATTTGTATTCATTTTCGATTTAAAGAGGGTGAAAGTGTAACGAGCGAGAGAAGAAGGAAACGTTGGGTCGGAGAAGTTGGGAATTACTGAAATTAAAATTTAATCAGAACATCTTCGCGATAACCTTTGTGAGCTTCCAATTGTGGAGCCTCTAATGAAAGGACTGTACCGAGTTCTATGTGGTTCAACGAAAGACCTCGGCTGGAATAACTCGCTTGAGCTCTCTCAAGCTTCATGTCTGATTAAAAGTCGACTCGTAAGTCGACTTCTTTTCCACTGTCTTAATTAATTCCAATCGCTCCTCATACGTGCGACACTTCCTTCTTCTCCTGCTCGTCGTTTCACACTTTAATATGCTCATTGAGCGAGAAAGACGAGAACATCGAACCCCCTTAAGAATGTGATAGAATTTAACGACCAAATAAAACCGAATGTGATATGAATTTCCAGTTAAAGACGCAGACTCGCAAGTGAATGATATGACTTACAGTTTAATCATGAACGTCGCAAACGTGAAGAGGTTTTAATTAGACGACATTTGATAACCCTTTCTCGCACTCTGAGCGAGTGATTACTTTCTAATTATCAACCTTTATGGGATCCTTTTCCTCTGCTGTCACCGTAAAAGCGAAGCCTTGACTATAAAATAAGAAAGAAAATATTTCTTTTCTGCTTCGACTCGTATAATCATAAAATTCTATTAAACATTTCCCAGTCACCCTCCTCCCTGTATCATTTCACCATCAGCCATTGTATCGTAATACATACGTGATTTCATAAATACCCTCGACATACGAGCTCCGCAACCATCATAAACAATGTGTGATATTCTATAAAATTTATTAAAAAATTCTTATCACGTTCGACTTCCTTCCCTCGCTCTTCGTGGATTGTTTTCCTTTCTCGATTCGAGGTTTCTTTCAGAGATTGGATGAGCACTACGCCTGACGGTAAACAATGATATGCTTAATCTACTTGCACTCTCAGCTCTTGGAATGATCTCGAGATTGAAATATAAAGATTGACGTCCAGAAATCTTAGCTTTGAAATTTTTCTTCACACGTTTGGCTGAGTTTGCTGTTGTTTCGCATCGAAATGTTTCTTCAGATTACATCGAATTTGAAGCAATCAGCAGTGTACAATACAAGAAATCAAGAAAATCAATCACGAAGTATTTTCCTTTCAAAGAGAATTGAAGATTTTTTCGATAAATTTGGTCGGCCGGAGACTCGACCGGAGTTGACTCAAAAATTCCATTAGGCTGGATTCCTCCAATTCACGAGCACACAAACTCAATGGAAAAGTTGCTTTCACGTACACGACGAGAATCTCTCGGGGAACAGCAAACAAACAAAAGAATTATGGATAAATTTTAATGAACATCATCAAAAGCGACGTGACTCGAATTGATAATTTCTAGAAAACAATTTTTTACTACTTCACTCTCGCTCCTTGCTTCCTCTAATAGAAATAATTAGTTGGCACATTTAGTACGCTATTTGTTATTTGTAACGCTGCCGTTGCACTCTTTCTACTTAATATGCGAGACAGCGCGGCAGAGGAGCTTAAACAGTCATTAAAGCTCTCATCCGAAAGGAGGAAAACGGTTGGTTCGTTTAATTTCAATTATCACAGGTTTGCTTGTAATTGTTTGTCGATTGGAACGCTAAATCGTAGCGCATATAAATCGACGACCAGGCTTTAAAAATGTGTTTGCATTAAAGTTTTAATGTAAAATTCAGCGATGCCTGTTACTCTTGAATGAAAGCTGGAAGGAGAAACAAAGAAAATTACGTTTGCTTTCTTTCCGTCTGCATGCGGTTTTATAAATTATTGCACATATGCATAAAAGCAATCGCTGGTAATGGATTAATACTACACATCACATGAGCGTGGCTCTCCACTCGCGTAGGGAGTTGATTTTATGATTTATAAAGAGTTATTTTTAATGTTTCATAGTTTTTGCTTCCCTCTCTTTGGTCTGCAAGTTTAAGGCGAACAAATTGTTTAATGTGCGCTGGGGAAATCGTTTACACGCAACAACATGAAGTAAGAAAGCATGATTGAGTGGTTTTTGCGGGGTATTCATCATGTTCAAAGCAATTTGCTTTTCAGAGTCAACGAGTTTTCACCTGCAAATTATCGAGTCTATTTGAGTTTCAAGCTCATGAACTTCGCGAATAATTTATGACTAAAGTTGGAAATCAATTGGGTGGTGGTTTTATTTGAAACCAAAACTTAGTTGTAGCATAGACAATCGTCAGGAATAAGGAAGAGGGTAGAGAGACGCATGAAGTCGAAATGTATTGAGTCTCTCAAAAAGAAATTTCCTGGGATAACCAATGTTAAGTTTCCAGAAATATTTGAAGTTTGTTAAAAATTTAAGACGCCTAGATAAACCAAAGGTACAACGAAGTCATTCCAAACTGTTTTAGGTAAAGTTACAATCGTTATGAACTCAGTTGAAATTTGTTTTTGCGTTTCATTCTGTCTATGGATCAAACATAATGAAACCCTTAAAACAATAACACAAATGTAGACAATGGGATTTGATATAATCGCGATGTCGCAGTTTTGTTCTGTCCGTGCTTGCATAGTCAAAGACAATGAGGGAAAAATGTTGAGAGGAGAAAATGATTTCCGCTCGGCTGGCAGTTTTGTAAAGATTGCGGCAAAGTATTGCAATTATTTCTAGTGCATATCGCTTATGAAATGAGAAATTCTTTAAGCGTCAGACGGGAAAAGTTCAACAAGAAATTCAACTGAAGCAACAAGAAACGTCAAACCAAAAAATGTTCGAAGTTCCTCAATTTACAAATCAACCCTTTCATCGAACTTAATGAAAAATATTTCATCCACTGAAGCTTAAACCATCAAGAGCCAAAGTAAATGAAATTGAGATTAATACAATAATTCACTTTACATAAAATAATCCTCATTAATTTCTTTCTTTCTTGGCTTGGTGGAGAGAGAAAATCTAATTTTAAAGTTAAACACAAGAAGAAGGAAATCATTGAGAGAAGAAAGTTGCACAACAATTTTCCAATTAATATTCAGAAGTAATAAATTAAAAAAGTTTCTGCGGAGGGGAGAGCGGCTCATTGTTAAGGACGACACGGAGCTTCGTCTTAACTTGTTAAAGATTTCGCAGTGATTTTCCTCAATAAAATATGTTCGAGCCGATTTTTCTCTGCCGGAATTTCTTGCTTTCATCCCGAATTCTTGCTCCAGCTGGGCTTGTGAAAATTTATTTCCGGCCAAAGCCGATCAATAAATCAGGTGATGGCATATCATCCCTGACACTCTCGCTCGGCTCGGGCGAACGAAAATAAAAAGTTTTGTGCTTTTAAGACGGCATAAAATATTGCGGGCGATTTGGGATTCGAAGAATGTTCAATGACAATTAACTGCGATTTATTTTAATCCTTGGCATGGGATGGCAAGGAATGTTGAACTCTTGACCCAAAAAAAATCGATGAATGAAACAAGTTCTTTATTGAGCGATAAAGTTTTTACTTAACGAGGTGAAGCAGTATCATCTGGTGAACCAAGCCTTGAGCGCTTCCTTCCTCTGGATTGCTGAGGACTTAAGGTAATAAAATGAGATAAACATTATGTCGAAATAAAAATTGAGTAACAAGTTATGACAGTTTTAATAACACTCAAGATTAAAATACTTTTCGGATTACTGCAGAATGAGTTTCTGCTGCTTGCGTAGCTGGAGGAAACCGTGATCGTGAATGGTCGAGGGATGTTTTACGATGAATAAATGCTGCAACGTCTTCGAATCTCAGACACAATCTTATTAAATATTAATAAGATTAGTTACGTGATTTCATTCTTTGTGTAGTCGCATTTACAAATCTTAAGAGAAATGTGCTGGAAGCTCTCGACTGTAGATTGAAATTTATTCAGTAGCAAGTTTGTTGCAAACAAACTGTTGAGATTGCTGAATCGGACAAACTTTTGAACTTCAGATTCGACTGCAAATTCAAGCAGACCTTGGTTGTCAACAGTTACTGTTGAATTGGTTGTCGTTCGTTGACTTAGCTCTCTTCCCTCACAACTTGAGGTAGCGACTTTCAGTTTGCCAAAACAGTTTTCAATCAACGTTCAGAATCAGAACTTGACCTTCTCCTCTTTCTCGTTTTCCATTTAAACGATGATTGAGTGAATGAGCAACTCATTGAGTTGCAAAAGGTTAAACTTTGTTTCATAAATGAAAACATTTCAACTACAAAATAACGCAAATTGACATGAAATCCCGAAAATTGATGAAGGCGATGGCTTTTCGAAGCAAATCGGTTTCGTGATCGAAGTTCCGCTTGAGGCAATTATCTATTTCGATTGAGGTTTTCAAATGAAACGAGCTCGTGAATAGTTTCAAAGTCGTTTAGGTAGTCTGGACGAACTTTTGATTGAATGGAAGTAAAGAACAAAATGTTAGCCGAGGCATTCGCAGTCAGTCAAATGTTTTACGAGTTGAGTAGTTTCATCTCATTGTCCTTCGAAGCTATAAAATTCTTTTTTATTTCTGGGTAACTTATCGGAAGCGATAAACTTGTGAGGAACCCTCGGTTTATGTGCCACTTCTCACTTTTATTAAATAAATATCTCGTTCGAATCGTGCGCCTCCTTGTTTCCCTTTTCAATCAAGTGAAGAGTCACACGAAGCGTGTTGATATCTGCGAAAGCAGTGAAACATCACGTTGCAAGCATAAAAAGTGGATGCGTAAAGTGTGGCTGAGAATGAAGAATTCTGACACTGAATCGCTCCCCAGTTCCTTAAGTGATTTCTCTGTTTATTCGGCACAGATGGAATGAAGAGAAATGTCTTGATAAATGATGATGCTCTTCTTATTTAAATCCTCAAATGTGACACGAGATGATTTGATTTCCCACTTTTCCCCTCTCTCTGAGTCTTTAAGTCCTGCGGACACTTCAAGCCGAACGTGTTGAAAGGGAAAACTGATATCGATTCGGACATTTAAATCTTTGCCCTTTCCTGTTCCCATCCTCCTCCTGGCAGCGTAGTGCCAGATTGTACAATGAAAATATTGATTTGCGGAAGACTCGAGTGAAAAATCATGAAACAGGAAATTAAATACCAGAAGATTGAATAAAAATATTTCGTTTGCTGAATGTAGCAAGGAAAAAATCGCAAAGTTCCGTTGCTTAGTTCTAAATACTCAAAATTACAACTTCAAAGTAATCAAAGTAAGTCAAAGACCTTTAATCAAGCAGAGTGAAGAATGTAAAATGTTACTGCAAACATTTTCGTTTGGCATAAATCAAATTGCATCTGTAAATCAACAAAACCTCCCAACGAGTTGTCGAGTCGTTTTATTTATTTGTCAAAGACTAGAGTGGCCTGCCCTGCCCTTGCCCTGGGCAAAATTGCCCCGTTTTCGGTTCGATTACCCTTGCCCCGAAACCCTGTTTTTTCGTGAAAATTGCCCTGGGCTTCGAAGTTATATATTTTTGTCAAATTTATTGAAACAAAAATCTTTTTTTCATTTTTTTTTTAAAGTTTGCGCTCGTTTCTCGTAACCAACTGTTCAGTTATTCTTTTGAATGCATCCAGAGGATTGTTTTCCATTGGCAAACCACGAAAAATTGCTGGAATACGCTGTTCAGATATCCGACAATAGAAAACAGATGCTGTAAAATTTGCCATTGCAAAGATGAGCCGTTTATTCGAAAGCGAAGATGAACCAACGGATACTCAATTAAAATACGTAAAAACAGCTAGTTTCAGCCCGTGAAAGCTTGGTCTCATTAAATTGTCCATTGGAAGATAGAGACCTTCAACGAGAAGAATCAACTGCAGGCAATTTCAAGAAAAAAATCGATCTATTGACATTCGTCAATATTCCGGTCCTCAGCTAGACACTCTGTTCTATGCAGCATTCAACCAATGTCGACATAAAACGAACAAAATTTTTCACTTGCTGCTGGCCTCGCAATTTCGTAAAGTTGCTTTTGGAAACAATTATTCACAAGTAACAAGCATGTAATTCGTTACATAACTTATATTTTCGTAGAAAATGATTGAAATTCGTTGAAATTTGGCTGAAACATCATGATTTTGTTGATTTCGTTTGTTGCCCTGCCCTGCCCTGTTTGCCCAGGGCAAACCGTTTGCCCTTACCCCATTACCCCGCTTTTTCAATTACCCCGGAAAAGGGCCACTCTTTGACAAAGAGTATTTCAGAAGCCACAACTGAAACGAAGTCGAGGGGAGGAGGCGAGAGTTTCTATTTCTAAACTATCAGAAACACTGACGCAATTTTCTAAGTTGGAAAATTCATCGATAGTGCTTTGCATGCTTTCGGAGACCACAAAAATGTTTTTAAAGTTCTCTCAAGGGGAAGTTTCTCTTTTTTGTGTGGACAAGCTTCATCCTTTCTATTGATTTTCACATCGGCAATCGTCGACAGGGAAGATCTTGCACTGGAGCAGTACAGTTTAAAATTGATTGTTTCCAATTAAGTGCTGCGGTTGTAAGCGAGAGGATGGGAAAGCAGATCGAATTGGGGTGAATTTAATGAAATAAACCGAAAACTCGACGAGGGCCATGAGAGCGAAACGTTCAAATATTTACGAAGAATCAATCGAAAAGCGCTTCGAGTTTTCTGCTGTAATCAACAACTTCCTCCTCTTCCATCGGCTTAAACACTCGTGACACGTTTCAACGTTGATCAATAAAGCGTCGAAATGTGTAAAGCCAAACCGCCAATCGAAAGATGCGATAAAGCAAACTCCAATTATTCTCCATCCTTGTTCCGTTTACAAGCGGCGAAATGTGAAACCAGAACGGAGCAGTTCTCGATTGATATTTTATTCATAGACACTTTCACAGCCCAGGTCACCAGAGAGTCATAAACGTTATTTACTTTGCACGAGAAGCAGCGCGCTGCTGAGGTTTCGTCTTCCGCCAATATAACCGAAGAGTTCCATCGAATGTCCCTGATGAAATACAAAAGCAATTTATTTCTCTAGACTGGGAGTCACGGTGCGTTTTGCTGAGTGATAATACTTGATTTGGATTCCAACTGGATTTACGAATAAGATTTTATGCGAGAGAATCCAGAACTCCATTTCGTGTATGCAGTTTTACAAGCACTGGACTGAAAGATAAATTGATAATCGAAGGAGAAACCTGTGAAATATGTTGTAAACACTCGATAAAATCTAAGCGACGAGATGAAAAGTCTGAGTTGAATGCGAGCTTTATTTTTTGCGACACAGATTTCGAATTACCTTTTCAGCTTTGAAGGCAAGCGGGACAAATCTGAAAAGGAATTTCTCAAAGCTACATTAGTTGATCACACAGCTACTTATCTGCAGTTTGAAATCTGACTCGGAAAGTCCGCAGAACAGTTCACACCTGAATTGCAAACGCAAATATTTTCCTTTGAAGTCAAGCTTCTCGCATTTGCTCATCAACGACTGAAACATTTGAAATTTCAAGTGAATTACCAGCTAGATATTCGAATCCCGCAGTCGAAAGAAACGCCAATGTAATGATAAATACTTTTTCATTTATTTACAACATTGCACCACATCATGTTTGATTATTTACAGCAACAATATTTCATTCATTCATTGCAGTGATAAATACTTTGCTTACTTTTCAGTTTAGTTTGAATAATTCCATTAAATATTTAAACTTTCTGTCGCGATCTGGGATTAAATAAATTTTTAAACAACTTTTCCATGAAAATTTCTTCTATTTTATTGTGTAGCCACTAGCTGTGAATGTGTTTATAGAAATTAAGTTTATGTTTGGTATTTGTCATATCAAAATCATATGTGGACTCATCGTTACTCGCTTAGACTTTCTCTTTATTAGACACCCAACAGAAAAAGCGCCTGAAGATTTTCTCCCAAAATCCGTTCCGGTTTTCTGTAAAAAATTCTTTTCGGGGGAGAGATTCTTGTCTTTGGCACTTTTGTTTATTGTTTCTTAAGTTTTCTTGCAATAAATTGTGTTTGTGAAAGTTCTAGTGACTAGCGAATTTCTTCTATTTCAGTTTTCCCTTCTCCGATGCTTCCCTACATTCCGATGCTTCGCGGGCGATAAGTTGAGTTGCATTTGAATCAATTAAGCGAATATTCCAACGTTTCCTTTGGCTTCGTGTCGAGAAGTGTTCGCGAGCTTGTGTCGGGAGTCTTGGGAGAATGTTTCAAGTGTTTTATCCGGGGAACAACAACTGAACACTGCCAAAGCTTGCGATCAATAAACCATTCCTTTTCCTTCGTTAAACATTCCGTCTAGCTATGAAGCAGTTAACCTACTTAATTGATTCGCTATTTACACTTCCAAGTTAGTGCAGTTTGCAATGATTTGCATTTTATGCAGTCATCCATATTTACAGTTTCAACGATTAAACACTTTAATAGTACGTATTTAAAAGCTTAGTTCGTGTTGCTGATGTCGTATCAAAAAGAAGGAGCAACTTTGCCATCCATTAGCTTTCGAAATCAAGCAACGTTTGACCTTAACTCTGATTAGACTTTCAAATATTTACACAAGAAGGAAACCAAGAAGGGAACAACGAGAAACGAAGAATTTTTATTCTCTTTGAAATTACAAAACATAAATCAATCTCCCTAAACTCGAAATGCGATCCAAATCGTGGACATTAAAAATTAATTCGATGTTTCTCAACCTTTTCCCTCTGACTTGTCTTTGTCAAACGCCAGAAGAATCCAAAAACGCAAAGAAATCTTAATTAAGGACTCTAGATTTCTTACGAAAACAATTATTTGAGCTTCAACCCTTCGATTGCAATTTTGAATTTTTTCATTACATTAATTTATTCTAATAAAAAAAATTGAAGTCTTCAGGAGCGATCTCGGTCCTGACAACATCATAACCGTTAACGGGAATTATCAACGTTACTATAATACAGCCGACAGTAATTTTGATAAAATTATACTACATGAGAGCGACGTCAATGAAAAAATTAAAACTAGATGCGTGCTACTCGATGCTCGATTGATGAGATTCGAGTCGCCACCTTGGAGACCTTTGTACAGTCGTCCATTCGTTCCGAATAAGCTGTCGTCGTTTTGGTCCTCGCTACGAATCGCCTCGTTGTCCTGGGAATTGAAGTTAGACAGTGGAATTTTAGTTAACTTTGTTTTTAAGTATCTGATTGGAACAAAAGCAGGATAATAAAATCTCTCAACCTAATTACCTCGTCATTAGATCCACTGATGTCATCGTAATTATTGTAGCGATTTGTCTTCTTCTTCGACAGTTCCATTTCTAATGAAAAAGGAAGAAAATGACAAAATGAATTACTCGCGTTGAGTTGATTCCAGACGCTCTTCTGTTTCTGGCGGAGCCGACTGCATGCATAAAACATGAGCCTATAAAAAGATCAGCGATAACATAAATAGCAAGTTCGCTGCTCGAGTTTTTCCGACTCCTTTTCACTGAGTTTTCCGTGATTTTCCTAAGATAAACTTTAATACTTTGAGTGGCTCTTGCTTTCTGGGGTGAAGCATTCATGGCACTCGTGAATACGATACATTGATTTATCTAAGATGACTCGGAAGTTTTTCTTATGAAGTCATCTGACAAATTTCAACTCGCAAGTACCAACAACACAAGCTCTAAGTTTTATCCTGTTCAAATTCAGCTTGAACATTATTGGAACGAAAGTTTTCCACTTCGCTTAAGTGCATTCATCGCTTGTTGTTTCAGTTTCAATTTGAGTGTAAAGTGTTTCCACTGTGAACTTTTTCCTCGAATGTAAACTTTTTACATCAAAGCGCGGGCTCAGAAGGGAAAGTTTGCTAAACTTTGTAAAAAATGTTCAGCTTAAAGTTGGCACGAGTGCTCAACGGGAAACGTAGTGGAGTTTACTTCTCGTGATTTCAATTTTTAATTACTCAAATCCGCAGTTCTTCATCTTTAAAATTGTGCAAAGTTAACGATCAAACAAGTTTCGCGCTAGATTCTCCTCGAAGGTTTTAGCGAAATTGAAAACTTCACATAAAATTTGTAAGCTGCTGTAGAGAAATCAAATTCTTATCAGAGCTACAACGAGAGCGAGCAGAAAATGTTTTTCAACCCCTTTAGCCAACGTTCCCGGAACAAAATTGAAAAACATATCAAGGGTCAAAGCCAGAGCGTAATTCCCGAATGGGTTAAGGAATAAATTTTTATGCCGAATAATATTAACGCTACGCTCTCTCATGTAAATACCGATGTCGATTCCAATAAATCCTTTTTTCAAGATGACGGAACATTTTGTTATGAAGCGGAGATAAAGTGATTCTAGAACGTCTCAGCTTGGATTTGCTTGGTTGAAGTTAGTCTTCTTTCTTTCACACTTTGATCAGTTTTGTTTAAGAGTGACAAGCGAAGTCTTAAGAAATGTTATATAAGGTTTGCTGTCGAAAAAATTAAGATACTCAATGTCTGCTCTAGCTTCAGTTTGTTCTTGTGAGCATTCTATTTTTATTTTATCGATGTCCTATTCAAATTCACCGAATTTTCGCATGTAAACCAACTAGACAAAAATTGTAAAACTAATTCCGGTTCATGTTTTCACTACAACAAATGTTCCGTTGTTTTCGCCCACTCGAAAAAAGAACTTTTTCCTTCCGCTCCACCTGCCACCAGTTTGTTTAGAGTCGATCGATTTATGCTCACCATATAAACGAATTGTTCCTTCGGCATCGCCAATGCTGTTTTTCGAGATGCACTTATATCCGCCCATGTCTGATTTCTGGATTTTGCGAATGACTAGCGTCATCTGCACAGCATACATCGAGTTCTCTGTCTCTGTCATCAAATAGCGATCGTTTGTAATTATCATTTCGCCTATATCAAGAGCACAAAACAATGTCAGAGTCAATGAATCAAGTTTCATTCTGTGAAAACAAAAAGAATTTAACATTAAGCGAATAACAAATGTCGATAAAAACTGAAAGCGCGATAAAATATGAATAATTGAAAATTTGCCGATTCATTATTTTACCATTTTCGCGCTGCCAATAATTGATGGCTTTCGGCGACGCTTCCACGTTGCAGATCAGTGTAACGTCTGTTACAAGTGGAGCACCGACAAGCTGGTTAGGCACCTTCAATAGAAACAACAGATTAATGACAAATGCAAACAATCCGTGGAATATCATCGCACCTGAATCAGAGGATGAACTGCGAACAGACAAGAGAGTGAGAAAAGGGTTTAAAACAACATGAACACCGGCTATCATCATCATTCATAATCCGATTTGTGACAGCGAGACGAGCAGAATGAATAAATCAATGTCCTCGCCGCTCGCCATCACATCCGGCTCGCAATTAAATATCAATTTCACTTAAATACTGCCAGCGGCAGTTAGCATTGAATTGAAATCGATGCTGGTAATTGATTGAGGTTGGATTAAAATATTCTCGAGTACAGAATAGCTAAAGAGTGTGTGTGAATCAATTATTTCGGGGAAGAAGATTTTGAATATTTTTAAATTCATGAGGAACCAAATATTTTGCGTACATAAATACTTTCTTGAAATATATTGAACCTCAGTTTAATTTCTCAAAATAAATTTACAAGAATCACGGCTTATCTTTGATTCCTTCAACACATCTCAATCAAATTTTCCTCAAACTTTCGGCTGCTCGCTCGAACGACTCAGCTCCCCTCAAATTAACCGAACTCAACTAAAAAGCATTTTGCATAATAACAAGGAATTAGTCATAATTAAATGCCGTATCAGAGTACAAAAACATGTTGCGGGAGACACGACGGAAGGAGAGATTACGTGAACAAAGGACACGCCGGCAGGAATTAAATTGAAACGGGGACGAGCAGTGGAAGGAGAAGGGAGAAAGGGGAGATTAAAATATAACAAAATGAAGTGAGTTCTATGTGCACTGTTCATTATTCTCTGCCGTGATGCTTGTAAACACAACAAAATAATAATTAACATTTTGATTATGAATTTTAAAGGTTTCCGCAAAGTGTTCTCTTATGCTCATCTATTCAACCCTCGTCCCTCCACCTTAACCTAACCAAGGCTCGACATAAACAGTTGCCGGAGGGGTGAATTATTATTGTTTCCAATTGTCTATGCGGCAACTTTTGTTCGTATGATAATGAACGAGAAAAAGTTTTATCGTTTGGGGCGAGACCGAAAGCATCGCTTGATTCTTAAGGCTGAGCACAGGGACTTTAAGTTAATTGACACTCGTTATAATGCTCCCCATTCTCAGAAGCAATTTTGCAGCTCAAGCAGCTCTATGGCTTCAGCAATTGCTGGCTTATCCCCACGGTCGAACTCGTACTTACAATGCACTTGCAGCTTCATTCGCTTGCTCACACTGGGTGGAACTCCATTCGAAGCGATACAAAGGTACGCTCCCATCTCCGATCTGGTAATTTTGGTGAGCGAAAGCATTTCGCCCTCGACGTTCAGTGCTGCAATAAATTTTCAATTAATCGCAATTAAAAAGGCGTTGAGAGTGGAATGAAGAGCGAAACGAACATTTGGTTTTACCGTGTGGACCGTTTCTTGCAATTATCTCTCGGCCATCCTCGCGCTTCCAAGTAATTTTTGGCTTTGGAAAACCCCTAGACTTACAAACTAATTTCGCAGATCCGCCCTCTGGAACCATCATGTCGCCAGAGGTCTCTTCGTAAATGATGTCGGGCGGTATTACGACTTCTAGAAAAGCAGTCTGCATCTTCATGGGATCGGTGTTCACCTGGCACATGTACTGGCCTCGATCCTCCATCTTGACGCTCTTTATGTTGAGCGTCCACGTGTTGTAGTCGTTGTGCGTCACTGATAGTCGCCCGTTATTGGTGATGACGTGCTCGTGAATCGCCAGAATGGCTTTGGCGTCGGCTTTTATCCATGCAACCTATTGCGACCCACATAGAGAGCGTTATCCTCAAAGAACTGAACTTATTGATAATCTCCGTGCGGACAGTGATCCGTGGGAGCGATGAAAAAGTCATTTTGTAATTGAAAATTATTCGGAACGACCAAAAGCGGTCAGAGTGTTGCAATCACTGCTGAGTTGGCCAAAGTTGAGCAGTGCACAGCTCTGATAAGGTTTTTGGTCGTTCGATTCTATTTTGTGCTCTTTAAAATTATTAAAGTTTGTTGGCGACAATCGTAAGTGATGTAATATTGGCTTGAAATGGCTCTGAATAATTTGGATCGGATTGCAACCTTTTTCAGTGCATGTGATTTTAGAAAAAGTTCTTCCTTTATCTTCACGTAACTGACGAACGCCTCCAACCATGCAATATCGAAACAAACAAAAATGGAGCTTGAAAAATGTGGAAATGTTCAGCAATCGAAAAAACATGTTTCATAAAATGATGATAACCACTTTCACCGCCTATCTACACAACTCCGTTATTTCTCCGTCCTCACAACGTTTATCTCTCCGTCTGGACACATTTCCACAGTTTCCACATTAATTAGTGATATGATTAATTATTGAACAAGCATCATGAGCACATGGCGAGCATTGATTTGCCGTTTCCCGCCAGTGATTGAGCGAGAATTCGTGCAGCGCCAACAATTAGCAAGACTGGACAAATCAAGCTTCCATTCAGCCGCTTGATCCGAGGAATTGTTTCTCGAGCAAATTTAAATTTCCCCAGCGGATTTTTTTCTCGCTCACATGTAAACTCATTAAATGTTTATTCAATAGCTGAACCAAACGAGTTTTGTTGATTTCAACTGCGGAGGAATTGCCATGAAAAACAATTAATTTTCCGAAATGAAAAACTGTTTTTCGGCCCCAGCAGCTTCGCATTCAATTGTTTCGCAAACAAACATATTGTGATTTGCGAACAAATAAACGCGGAAAAATAATTTGTGGTCGAAGGAAGCAGCGGCTAGAAACAATCAGAGCGAAGAGAGACAACCCACGGCAATTAATAAACTGGAGGAAAAATATTTCCGCAATCGATTGGACCGTTTTCAAATCGACTGTGTAATTGTTTCAAGCTGTCAACTTCCCAGTTAATTAAAATGTTTGTCGTGCTAAGTTGTGCAATTTGTGCGATTTGTGCAGTTTTCGGGTTGCATGAACATCACAACAACAACGGTGGCAAATCGAGAAACAATTATGGGCATTGGGCCGTGCAAATTCTCTCGATTTGAGGGTGCACGTCTACGATTGCGAGAACAGCAAAAGGCATTAATCAACCGGAAAACACATTGACATGCAGTGCGGAGAACGAACTAATTCTGAACAATTGGTGGGGTTCGGTTGAACGATTCTCTAACTACGTTTACAGTGAAATTTCCTCGACTCAAATCCGAAGGCGTTAATTAAATTTGCAGAAGTTTCACTGTTGGCCCGAGACTCCACATCAAAAGTGCTGTTTTCACGTTTGATCTGGAAATAAGTTGTCAATCAGGCTTCGAACGCTGTCATGACGCAAGCGGAAAGACTCGAAAACTCATCGTCACGAGAAAGTGTTTTTGCTCAAATTTTTAACTCAAAGCTTCAACCCTTCAATAGAACTTTTGTTAGTTAACAATTTTCTCATCTTTTCCGCTTCAGAAGTGAGTAGCGTTGAGTGACGGCAGAATTTGAGCGCCGATAGAGAATGATTTTTTAATATCAACGTCAAAGAGCTTGACGATAGCCGGGGATGGTTCGACGGTATCGTCAATGAAAGGAAATCGAGTTTCAAACAAAGAAAGTCTGCTCTCGAACTACCCAACGCTCCCCATAATCTGGAACATTCGCTAGACTTTAATTAATGAAATGAAACCACGGCGAACAATAAAAACTTCAGCGGGTTTTTGTGATAAACCGCTAAAGACAACAGGAATCATCTCTCGGATTAAATAATTAATTTTTCGCTCATCCGCTTTTCAGCGATATTGGAAAGTTGTTCGATCAAAGCCGAAGCTCTCGAGGAAAAAAGTTAAATTAAAATCGGTTTTTTTAGCGGGAGGATGATCGGAGGTAAAAACAGAACTTTTGATGTCGGGCGAATGCTTTCTGGTGTTGAACTTACGGCGTGGCACTCAGATGAGAACAATTTTGATTAAAAAGCTGAGCCATTGGAGTTTGTCCTAATGGCATTAGCTTCGCTTTCACAACTTTTGCGACCAATAAAAGTTAATTTAAATTGTTATCACTTTCAAGATAAAGACCAGAAACTGCAGAAACTAAAAACTGGTGCAATTTGTGCGCTGTTTACTTCTAGGTTGGTGCTCTGTGTGGCTTACAATCAACAAACGTTTGAGATTGGTGCGATTGGTGCTCAGTTATAAAATTAGTGCTCATTTAAATTCAGTGCTGTGGTGGATAATTCTTGATTTAAGAGTGACGATCTTGACATAACATGACCGTGAACGATTAGAAAACAGAGGTAAACATGCAGTAAGAAAACGGCTACGTACCCTGGCTGGGGTTCCCGTGTCAGTTCCACTCCCACTCACCCTATAACCGCCGAGATTATTGACGACGCAAGTGAAAACGGCGTCGCGGCCTTGAGCGACTGTCACATTTTCCAAGGGGAAAACAAAGTCAGGCTCGAACGCTGATACTGAAAGCGGGAAAGACGTTAGAAGTTTCGGCTGATAAAAAATCACGACACAAAATAAATTTAATGGTTTTATTGCTGCTGCTTCTGTCGTGTGTTTATAGTCGCATCACATCTCGCGCATACGTAATTCGTTGTATCATAAGCCGCTTTTCCTATTTCCCTGCTCTTCCCTTCCCGAACATGACGGCACATTTTTTCGCATAAAAAATTCAAAGGTGAAAATTAAATAAACGCGAGAACGTGAAAATGAGCTTGAGACATTTCATCACGGTGAGACGAAGGTGCAGATGGAAACCTTTAAGATCTTTAGAGGAAGAGATGACAACTTTAAGTTGGTAACGAGAATAAAGAGAAGCGTAGAGTTTTTGATTGCTGTTCGAACCGAGATAATCGTAGTGAAGCTAATCAGAGCTTGACCAAAAGTTTGAAGAAGATTCAAGCCGCAGCTTCCAACTCTACAATGTCGCTTAGTCAGCAACCATGATCGTAACAAATTGCGAAATTAATTCATGACGACAAAGCTTTAAATATCCCGAGGAAAAAAGGAACAACTTCTTACTTTTTTAATGGAATAAATGTCAAGTGAGTGAAAATGTAATTAACTTTTACTAGACTCTAATGAATTCTCTTTCGCTCGTCGGCAACCTCTCTCCGAGGGATTTTCGATGAATAATTTAGTTGGATTTACACGCATTTCTTCGCCTGCAGTTGCCAACATCTTTTCGAGTCGGGAATCTGGACCGTGAAGAACATAAATTTAACGGTCGCGGCTGCTTCTTCGAAGGTTTTTCTTTGATTGTTCGCTTGAGGTTGGAGAAATCCTTGAAAATCTCGACCGTTGAGATGTTAAACTTTTATTGCACATTCTTCCTTGCGCCGTCTCCACTCCCCGCCGTTCAATTCACCGCTCCATCCTAAGTCAATATAAAACCGATTCGTTCCTCACAAGGAAAGGTCGAGGAAAGGGACGTAAAGAGAATTATTTTGTTAGCACTTCCACGCACTTTCCATTCTCGACTCGTTTAAATAACATCATAGCATGTTTGGGATTAAATGTGTAAGTAGCTTTTTTATGTTATCGCCTGACTGTTACTTGATACCGTCGCTGCAGCGAGGATTTCTCTTTTACGACTCTCCGCCACGTTGTTGAATGAGGGCGAGGAAGGTGCGAGACATGTGCGTTGAATGCGAGGGTCACTTTAAGTCTACGAAGGACGAAGCCCCATAACATAACTCGCTCCCATTATCATTTAACCTTTCGTAGCACGTAGCAGAGATTTTTCAATTGACAGTCAACGTGAGTCTCCTTTCAATGCTCAACTGCAGTCAGGGAAAAGTGTAATGGCAAGAAGTTTTCTTTATTGACTCGACGAACTCTTAAAGCTTGAAAGGGAAGAGAGGACAAAATTGGCTGGAAGTTGTTTGAACTTCTCGTCTCGTTTAAATGAAGATTCTTCTCGTTCCAAATTATTTATGTGTGGAAGGCCAGAGAACTTGAACGACCGACAGAAACTTTAATCTTCCGGTTGTGAGTGGAAATGATTCGAGACTTTTCTGCTTTCTCCTAAGTTAAAGTTCAACATGTCAAAGCATAATCTTCGACTCTTCACCTCATTAAACTTTTCATAAGCTCTCGTCAGACAACTACGATGACAATTACCTCGCACAACACGAAGAGAAATCCCTGGAAATCCTATAAAATTACTGTCGAATAATCGCTCTACTCACCATTCCTATGTGATATTAAAAGTAATCCTATGATAAGCGCTGAGTAGCTTAAACACGCATAAATTATCCTCCCTAAAAAGCTTCGGAACCGCTTCAGTTTGTATTTACACCTCGACTGTATCATCATTTCTGAGGCATCCAGAACACGCTCGTGTTCCGTTTGATGTCGAATCAATTATTCAGTAGTTGAAGTGGAAATCGTCTGTGGACGTCACAGAGAAGAAGCTTCAACAGAGCTTTAAGTTCGTCCCGTTGAGATTTCAGTATCGATTCGATTATTAGTTTCGTTCGTTTCAACTTTTTTGTGTTGTCCAACTTCTCTCCAACAGATTTTTTCCCGGCGTCTTCTATCAGATCGTCATCTGGAAGCAGAGAGAACGTGGAATCATGTATGGTTAAATTATGGAGCGCTGCTTGCACAAAAGCTGGTTTCGAGTGTTTGTAAACTTTTTTCACCATCCATCGTCTTCACTTTCGCACACATTTGCTGGAACGAAGGCTGGCCGGATGATTGGTTCATGATTGAGTTGAGTTAGTGACAGCTGACTGTCTTGCCTCTGTCAAATCAATTCAGCTGGGTCTGCCGACCTGGCCAGCCTCGTTTTGTTCTTATTGTTGTCGGACAATGTTGTAAATGTTCTCTTCTCCCTCAGCCACTTTGCAGCATGCTGCTCGACTTTTTTCCTCGCTTGGAAAGAACACAAAAGTTTTTCTATATCGAACCGTTCACGATTCCCACATCATGTGTGAAGAAGGAGCCGTCGAAGAAAAAATATGAAAAATGTTTTTTTAATCAATTTCCATTCGTGGTCTGACGTTCTGTTAGAGAGCGACGTCGATGGGTTTAATTTAATTAGTCTCGTTCAGCTTCCGGAAGAAATCGAAGCTTCGCTCACTTCAAAGAAATTAAATTAACTTTATGTGACCGCAGTGTCAAATATTTGTTTAACCATTCACAGTCATTTTTCCGGTGTGCCATTCATTCATTGTCAGACGTGGGGTGAGTCGAGGCAGATTCAGATGTAGATAAATGCCAAAAGCAAACATCACAGACATTCGAAACGTCAGATGGAATGGAATTTATCAACGAGTCGCATAGAGTCAGCTGACCTAGAGCGTTGGAAGCTTTTGCCTTTTCCCATAAGTCGATATCACATCGTAAAGCTCGTCACGTTATCTATGATCGACTCATCAACACTCGGTCACATAAAAATACCGCAGAAGGATCTCGTACAACTCTCGCCCTCCCTTAAACATTTTCAATTACAAATCACACACAACCATGACTTCCGTTTGCTCGTCCGAACTGAGTTCTGCATGTGAGGCAATAAATAAATCGAGCTGGTCATTTCTCTTGCCTCGGCAGACGTAAAATAATTATAAAATCAGGAGACTAACTGCCATGAGTTTCTTCCCAAACTCGACAAGTTTTTTGTGCAAATGAAGTTGCAATTTATTGAGCGACGGTCGGAGATTTGTTTTTAAAGCGAAACATGGCCCGAATAACATCCGAAAGGCGGTAGAGATGTTTAAAATGTAAATGTTCCAGTTGCACAAATTTGCGAGTCGTGTAATGAAAAAGCTGAATGTTCGGAACATGGAAATGTTAATTTACGAAATTGAATTTTTTGAGGTTCAACCTCAAACGTTCCGGAACTCGCAAACGCAATTTTTCATTGCTTTGAATCTAACTCGAGCATGAATTTGGTATTTAAACTCTGCAAAGATTTGGTTGAAACCTCCACGAAATCCAAGGAAATTTATCGGCGAAGCGACCGCTTCGTGCAAGCTTTCTTCGCCATCATCTCGATGAAAAATTTCTCTTAATTAAAAGCAGCAGATTTTCACTTCGTGAATATTAATTTCGTACAAGTCAAGTACTGCTTGGTTCATTATCAGAGGCGCAGTTCCTTCAGTTTTGTTACGACGAAGCCAAGAGACAGCCAACGTTGAATGGCGTAGAGGAAACGAGCTAGCGAACAGGATAACTCCACATCACTTCCCGACGACCCCTCTGCACCCACAAATTCTCCAAACGAGCCAAACACAGCACTTGAAGCTCACACATATTTTAATTCCACTGAAGCTCCCAACAAAACTCACTTAAAATAAATTTCAATTCATTTATTTTATTTTTAGCGTTGCCCTTCACTTCACACTTCTCTCCCCAGCCTCAACTTCAGTTAGATATCTGTTAACTTTCTCCGCTTGCTTTGAACAGTGAGGATATTTACAACATTTTTGTCTGTTACTCTCTCATAGCAAACTTTAAAGCACGAAATTTTCGCTCGGTTTTTGCTGGGGGAAAGTAGAAAATGGATTTTTCAACGCCTTCCAACAGAAACGCTATTAATCTTTGAACAGCGGAATGCTCAGCTCTTCGTAGGAATTCCGAAATTGCAAATTTTTTTCCCAAACGTCTGTTTGTAACTTGTGCGTCCTCTCGCTACTTTCACTTTATATGTACTTAAAATAAAGCTTAGCGACTATTGACCTCTTGTCCTTGTTTAGCAATAACAGTGCTTGAACGGACTATTTTCCTGGTAAGACGAGAGCCTGCTTCAAGCAGATTCATGAGTGTTGATAAGCTCTGGGCCACCCAAGAACTTTGTACTGCCTAACTGACTCCGAACTCCATGTGAGCTTATAAAACTTGAATAGAAGCGAGCATGCGATTCCTCATTTCACGAGCAAGATGATAAAAGACTGGAGCATAAGCTCCGTCAGTGAAGTTCATAAATTTAAAACTATTGTGAAAATTGTTTTCCTTTTTCCATAATCCTTAGGAGGAAAGTTTTCATGTGAACAGGAAGAGAAATTTTACTCGTGTACGGAGCGAGCAACACGTCGTGAACAAGCAGACAAATGCGCTTGGAAAATTCGAGTGCTGTTCGCGATGATATTTGAGACATTTATGATACTTATGCTGCTTTAGGAAATCACATGAATGTCGGTGAAATGCGATGAAAAAAGCTTAGCGATGAAAAAAGTTCCTCTCAACATTGCATGAATTTTCTTAGATTTTTCTGAAGATTCCGGCAACATCTGTAGTGTGAACTTCTATCTCTACACCAAGCGTTAGACAACTGCTTGGTCCTGACAGAAATTGGCAAGTTGAGAAAAAGAATTCGTCACCATTTGTAACTTGATTTTTTAACGGTCGTTATGTCAGTTTCAAACAGAGAGACGCGGAAAAAGATGCGAAATTGGAGACGCAAAAGATTCCAACGGACATTTTTTTAACACGAGGAAGTGATTTCCAGAAAAAATTAGAAAAGCCAAGTTAAACGCAGGAATTATCAAAGGAAAATGGCAAAGCACAACACTCGATCATTTTCGCCGGTCCGCAACAAGGAAAATAGTCCCGACAATTTGCCAAAGCACAAGCGATCGAGTTCGACTCCGCCATCCACGAAGCGCAGCAAAATGTCGAAAGTCTCTAAAGCGGCAATGATGACACCGATCAACGAAGAACGCACTTTCTTTAACGAAACCGGATGCAGTTTCTTGAGCGGAAACGAATACGATACTACAGTCGTCAGCGTCAGCTCCAGTAATGTCACAATGCGAGCTCCGACTCGTTCGCTGCCAGGAAAGAAGCCGCCACGTTCTCTAGCAAAGAAGGCTGGCTTGGTATTCCCAGTTTTCAACATCTTGAAACGATTGAAGAAAGGACACTACGCAAACAAGATCCAGAAAGGTAAACACGTGGATCAGCTCACTTGAACGACGACCTAACCTTCAGTTTACAGGCGCTGCTGTCTACATGGCTGCTATGCTCGAATATTTGGCCGCTGAATCTCTCGAATTGGCGGGAAACGCAGCTGCCGATAATCACAAGAAACGAATCATTCCTCGTCACATCAAACTCGCTTTCGGTCACGACGTGGAACTCAGCAAATTGGTCAAGAACGTCACATTCGCTCAAGGTGGAGTTGTGCCTTACATCCACAGCGTCTTGTTACCAAAGTCTAAGAAGAACGACTCGTTGCCGATGAACAAAAGGTAAATTGCCAATTGCCCTCAGTTCGATCAAATGCTAATTACTATTTCATTCCAGTAAGCCATCAAAGAAAGCTCACAAATAACTTGGGCTGTCATCAACTAACAGTCTAAGTGAGTATGACAGATTCAAACATCGCGAGGATAACCTAACTCAAACTCCTTCCTAATTACAGGAGATCCGGCAAACTCGGCTAGAGCTTTCAGCTTCTAGCGGCCAAAAGGAAAATCCAGTTTAGCGTTTATTTTTCTCAAAGTTTCATTCACAAGTTTCGTAGCTACAGCCTTAAGCTAAGTAATCCAGTTCGATGAAAAGTCCTCATAAGCTTGTAAAACACATTCGAAAGGTTTAATAAATTTGTATTTTCGAAAACTTGTAGCTCAAAAAATCTGACTTATTAACTCTCAGCACATTCCTCCAAGAAAACCCTAATTGCCATCAGAACAATTATGAATTCCTGCGCTCGCCAGCGACACTTAATAAGAATCACGCCATCATCGTTCTTATCGAGATTTCTTCCTGCTTCGGGACAAAAAGAAATTTATTAGACAACATTTCTCAAGCCACTCGACTCCTCTTGCTTTTATCTCTTCGCATTAATCTTGCGAATTGAATTCTTGTGTTTCTTCTCGCCCGAAACTCCTCGGAATTCGTTGACTGTGCAGCTTTGATTTGTTGGCGTGGGTGTCGAGCGAAATGAGCTTCGAGTCAACGAGGAACAGATTGACTTCGAATGATGGAACTTGATGCAAATCGAATAGGCTGAGTGTCAAGAGCGAAGCTCTGGGTGAAATGTCCTTCGAAAAAAGCTTCTTAATGAACGAGCTCATGAGGCTAAGATCCAATCAATTTCTAATGGAAAACATGCTTAACTCAAAAGTTCATTATCAGGACTTTATCGTCATTCCAAGTCCTTTGATGTCAAATCCCAGAGTCATAAAGCAAGCATTCAATAAGCGTCGGCATCGAAATTAAATCTGCGACAAGTCGTTCAGAATTAAATTGGCAAATTCAGAGAGTCGATAAAGCAAAAAGTTATTTCAACAATTTCCAACGAATCGATTGGAGAGCTCGGCACAGATTAGAAGAGGAAGTTAGACGTCTAATGCTACACGCTGCTGATGCTTCATGCATATCCACAGCAAGCAACAGATCGTGCAGAGTCACAAATTTATTCATCACTTTGACTCATAATCACAGGAATTCATGCAGAGCTGCAAGCGTGCAAGCAGATATAAATGTTTGTGTAAACAGTTTGCGTTCACCCCTCACCCTTCCTAAAGCATTCCAATACCACTCGGAGACTTTATTGAACTGCATGCCATTGAAACTGATACATAAAGTCATAACTTTGTGCTCCCTCCTGCAGTTATTTAAACTCTGCCATTTAATCAATTGAAAATCGCTTCATAATTCTCGACGCCGGAATGCTGCAGAATTATTTTTTGATTTAATCAGCCACTCAATTACCATTAATAACGGAATAATGAGCGGATTAAAATCGTAGCATTATCATTTTCAACTTTAAAGTGATGATGTTCATTGATTTCCGGTTGTTTAAAGCTGCGATGGCCTCTGTCTGGCCATTAAAATTTCCATAGCTATAAATTCTGTTTATGAGCCATAAAGAGTCGGTCGAGAGTCTTCATTGCAGCTCTCATAACCATCACGACGTTAGCCTATCAAGGCTCGAAACGAAACCTTAAACTAAATCCAGACGCAACTTTGTGATTAAACGACTGTCAAGTTTCGATGTTGTCACAACAGTTCACGACACAAAAACATTTCCCATCCACTTTTGGTTTCAATTCCGTGACTCGTCGCAATCGATTGTGCTCGTTTTCTGGTTTAAAGTTTGATTCAATGTCAGCAACGATTGTGATTTGAAAATCGAATGATGAACGAGGATAACTTGAGAGTGAAAGTTCTCTGCCGAGTTAACTCGACAGTTTTTTACGAAGCACTGGCCATCGTAGGAGGTACTGGGAGCTTCTCAGTGAAACTACGAATCTGATTACTAAAGCTCGACTTATATTAGTTGCAAGAGGTCGACGAGTGTCAAGATTAGCGTTAACTTTTCTAATTCAAACCCGTTAAGAGAAGCAATCACGTGTTTAATTTAAATTTATCGCTTTGAGGTTTTCAGTCGATGAAATTAGGAATCTTTTGGGAGTTTTCTAAGCCTCATCTACCTGATAGCGAACCCTCAGTCACTGACGAACTCGTTCATGTCTCCAAATGGAAGATCAGAGTTGAAACGTTCCACCTCGAGCAGGGATGAAATTTTAATGACGATTCGACTGGCGTCAATCGCAGCTTGCATTTTGGAACAGAGTCGAGTAGCTCGACTCATCGTCGATGACGAGAGACAATCTCACAGCGATCGAGAAAAGGAATTCTAATGTGACATGTTTATTGAAATGAAAATAATTTAAATTGGAAGCGAATTGGGAAGGAAAAATTGAAAACGAAAATCAAAACGAAATCTTTTCTTCACGAGCACACAACAAGGACGACAACAAGGAAGTTTCCCACAGTCGAGTGGGGTAATTCAACAAACTTTGCAGCAGTGAAAGGGAAAAGTCATTCGCAGACGTCTAAAGTTCTCCTACAACTGCATAATACCGAAATTAGCAATCTCAAAAGCGATTTCCTTAGCTTGCCTCTATTGCTCGCTTCCCCCCTTCGAGTTCATTAAATATTCAGGAATATTCCCATTGATTTTCTTTGTTACTCCTTTCCGGCAACGCTACGGCTACGAAGAGGAATCTCTGCATGTAAAGGAGAGAGATGAATCCCTCAGTTAAAAATATTACACCCGAAAGACCTTTGCAGTCGAATGGAAGACGAGAGGAATTTCGTTTCTAGTCAAGGAGGAAAAACTGCAGGAAATTGTTGCGAGAACGAGAAGCGAAAAGTTTTCATAATTTTGCTTTATGCAGTTGGTGAATGGAACGGGAATCTTTAATGTATTACAGTGAAGGCATAGATAGAGTAAGAGTAGATTGAAGATTGGTTAAGGTAACTGACGAGCTTTGTTGAGCGACGCTGCTTCACACTTATTTGTCCAACTACGCACTGCGACCCTCCCAACGCCCTGCACCGTTTTGCTCATGCATTCTGACGCTACATTCAGTTCAAGCTTGATCTAAGCGTCGAGCGATTTTAATCTCACATCCACCAAGCTTTGACTGCATTGCTTCCGAGACTACATAAGACGTTCCAGGCAACTTTAACGAAATTTATGACTCACGGCGCAGGAAAGTTACTTTTGTTTGATAACTTCCGTAACTAATTAAAAATCCTTGCGGAGGAAATTTTTCAATTTCTCGGAAAAGAAGAAAACGTAATGAATTTAATTAATTCTCGAGCTAGTCATGAATTTTTGAGGAGAATATTTTCGAGTGTTTGCGGTGCCAAATTTCCACGAGAGATTTGAACTTTTCCGCCTTTCGGCCGGAGCGTGAAGTGTCGGCATTATTTTTTAATGCGAGTGAAGAGGGTGAGGAGGGACAATGAAAGTTTAATTTTTACTTAACAGCTCTCGACCCGGAGTGAGGGCACACGACGCTCTTCAACCCTCATTGTCGCTTCATAAATTTTCCATGAGTCGCACAGCTTTCGAGGTTGAAGGGAATAACAATAACGAGCATCTGCACCACATCATTTTCACTTTCTCGTCACCTTTCCATTTTTCACACATTGTTAGCTTGAAAATTGTTTTCATCACTCGAAGGTTTTATTTTAATTGTTGCAGTGAACTTCGCTAGTGAACTTCTTTTAACCGTGAGCGTTTAGCGAACTCGTGTCGTTCGTCGAACAAAGAACATTGGATTGATGGAATATTTCTCTCCACAATCCTTTCATTGAAAAAGAAACAAAGGCTTGTAAATATAACCACCGACTTCTCTCGTTTTCGCTCCGCGGACTCAAAATTATTTCGCATGATGCAGCAGAAAAAATCTTTTGTGAGCGAAAAGTAAAACCGAAACAATTTTGTTAATGAAATTTTACGGATTCAAAGCTCGTGGCAATTTCGTTGCAGTCCGGATTCGCGTTTGAGGATCACAGCGTGGAAGTAATTACAGTAGTAAAGCTTCTGCTGAAGCTTCTAAAGATAGTCAGAGTTAGAAATGAATTAACATTCAGCAATAGATTTAATAGACCAAAATTTCAAATAAAATGAAAATATTTTAAGTGGATTTATATGTAGCTTTGACTTTCAAAGCTTTTGAAAATCCCTTGGAAACGCAACGAAAGCTTCGAAGAAATTAGAAGTTTTGGCTGAACATATCCGAGTAATTAAAAGCTTAGACATTAGAAAAAGCTTTTCAAGATATCCGAGCTTTCAAAGCTTTACAATCTGCCTTAATTATTCTGCCAATTCATTCTGAATTTTCTATGATTTGTTCACGTTCGGAGCCGTGGCAGAAGTGCCAAACTCGTTCTGGGTAAACCAAACGATCAATGAATTCCCTTTCCGCACAACAATCCTAACCGATTAAATATTTAACAATCGAATGAAACTTTCAAGCCAGCACTTTGATCGAGCGATTATGCTGAGTCCCGCAACTCCACTCGTCAACTTTTATTGAATAATTAACATTCACATGAATGGGAAATTGCTGACGACAATTAAACTCTTTTATTGGAAAACACAATCAACCGCATATCACTCAATTAATTCCTTTCCTATCAACACAGAGAGCACATAAACTGCAGCAGCGATTCATAAACAATTTCACATGGCGAAAATTTCGTTCGTTTCGTCATCGAGAGAAAATCGAACGAGCAACATTTTATCAATTGTCTCGAGCCTGGCGATGTCATTGCTAATAGAATTGCCCTGCCTACCGCCCAGCATATCAACAACGACACCCGGCAGAGAGCCGCAAAATGCAAACTCTTCCTCCACACAAAGCAAGCCGACAATGTTTGAACTCTCTGTCCCCAGACAATCGTTGCATTCTGTGACTTTTTAGGAAGCCTTTACAGCATATTTTTATCGGCTTTGTCTTCAGAGTTCGAACGCAAACAACGACACGAACAAAAGCCTCCCAATTTGCCATGAATTTTATCATAAACCGAGAGATAACAGCAACAATCAACGACCCGGCTCGATGGTTTTGTAGCATAAATCCCTGTCGTGACAATAAACCAAATGGGGTTCGTCGGATTGGAACGAGGGCAGAGGCGGGTGAGAGAGAGTAAACTCTGTGTCTCTTTATTGAAACAAACAATTGCGTTGTGGACAAGCTCGTTAGAAACTTTAAAGAGCCGAGTTTATTAGTTGATTTGCAAGGCGAGCAAGTTCGCTCCGCTTTCGACTAAAAGCTTTGTTCAGCGACGATCTCGAGCAACCCACAAGACAATCAAAACATTTTCTAAACTTCCACGAAGCATAAACTTGTCGTTCGAATCATTTACTGTTTCATAAACATTGCCAGCTCGTTCCGCTCGCAAACTGCGCCCCAACATCGACACAACATTTTCGTACACTTTAGAGCTTTTATCGTTGCTGATTTCACAGTCGAACTAAAACGCAATTAAATTTTAAAGCTTTTCCTTGGTCAGATTGTCAGTGGAGGAACGGAGGCTGATAACAAACTCAATTAATTTTTGCGGAATGGCCACTCGAGAGCGATTTGCATAAAATGTAGAACTTCACACACTGGCTCGATTGAGGTCGTTTCATGCCCGCGCTCCTTTCGGCCCGTCGCCCTCTCCTTTTTTTCGCAAGAGCGTGCAAAAATGCAATAAATTTTGCGGTCCCGAACGATTTTCCGCGTTGTAAAAGCCACAGGGAAGTGCGAGAGAGCGAGAAGGAAGCAACAACATTGCAATTGAAACTTATGTTATGCTGTTGCATAATTTAATTCCGAATTCCGCTCGTTTAATTCCCCGAGCTTTTGATTTCAACAAACATGTTTATGCAAAGTTTTTAAGCGATACTAAAACACAGAAACCAGCGACTGCTGTGCGGCTGCGAGCGGGTCTTTAAATTTGAATATTTAATGATATCCAGCCACTCGTGCAGTTCGACGCGCGGCTTATTTTATAATTTGTTTAGCGCGGAGGATTTTTCCGGTAGGAAATGAAAATTTATAATTTACCACTTTGCACAATCAACACTACAGTTTAATTCGTTTGATTGAATTTGTTTAATCAGATTGCTTCGAATATTATGGGAATCACTTAACAGTTTATCAAACATCGAAGCATTGCGGCCTCGCATCAACACCAGGAAGTCTTTGAGTTTCTGTTCGACTTCTATTTCACTTCCAACGGCTTCAAAAATCACTTGAAAGTTTTCACGTCCTCTAACCGCATTAATAACTCAATCTAATGACCGATAAGACTCAGCGAGCCACCAGAACGGAACAAATGCTTAATTGTTTTACGATCGGCAATCCAACAACGTGCTCAAGAGCTCCATCAACGAACAACTAACAATGCAATTTTCATTTATTCGAAACATTTATTTTCCCGACGAGATTCGCAGCGGCGAAGGAAAAGCCGAACTTTCCCGAAACATTTCCCCTCACTTTCGAACTTCAAATGCTTTTCCTGCGAGAGGGGGCGAGGGGAGCAAGCGGGCTCGCTGATGAAGACTCGTGAGTTTTCTTGCGTTCGCCAAAAGAAAGAGAGAAGGCGTTTACATAAAACATTTCGTGTGATGAATTCTCGCCTTCCCTTCCTATTTTTTCGGCGCCTCGCATCTCCCAAGCGTTGATATTTCCACAGGCACGTCTGGTGTGCAGCTTCGTTGTGTCCCTGACGATACGGGGAAAAGCTCTCGTATTAATCTTTCATATCAATTTTTCTCACGCTTTGAAAAGGAAAGAGATCAATGGAACGGAATCTTTCAAACATGCTTTGCTTTACGCTTCAAAGGTTTTTGTGTTGGGGCATCCATTAAGCACAAAGTGTAACGGCAGAAGATTGTTGTTTGATTCGTCATCCTTGGCTTTTGTGACGGCCAGATGAGTGCTGAGGGTTTCTCGATGCCGAATGATTGACACGATCAAAAAGAGCTTCGATAAAACTCTCATTGTCGACTTGGCAGTCAATTCCTTGACAATGATTTTAATGGCGCAAAGTGTTTGGAGAGCTAATTCAATTGGAACTCTCGTCCTGTAGAAGATTTTAACGAAGCTGAGAGGAAAGGCAAGGACAAAGTGTTAATTCAATTGCTCGTTCCGTAACAAGTCCAATTAGAAGGAGATTCTCTTGACAAGAGTGGAGCCCGCAAATCTGGGCGGTTGCAACCTGAGGTGACCAGGTTTCTCGTCTCTGTCTCACGATCTTCCTTATCACGCGCCGGTTAATCCCCTCGACAGTTAAAAGCTGCCAAAGTTTACAACTTCGCCCCATCGAAAACAGAGCAAAGTTTTGAAAAAAATTAGCAGCAAAGCTTTAGAGCCCCAACTGCGTTATTTGTCAAGTTGTCTGCAAATATTTCCGCTCCCCCTTCTGTCGTGGATTTACGGCAGTTCTTCGCTTTTGGAATTTCCTTTTTTATCAACTCAGCCCGAAAAGAACATTTAAAGTTCACGGATGTTGGAGTAGCGCAGCAGGGTCGAGCGGTGTGGGAAGCAATAAATCTATCATATAACGCCGCGATGCGGATGTAAATAGCAACTGAAGTATTTCCCGCGGATCGCAAACTACTTTCCTCAGTTCCTTTCAGTTTAGTGACAAAATATTTTTATCACTTCAAGCTCAACTGCTGCAGAGTCGAATCGACCGAAAAGGAGGCGACAGCTTCCACCCTAACGAGCGAACTACAACACGAAAGATTGAATGAACCCTCGGCAGCCGAAAAGCTTGATACAGTTAAACGCTTGAATATTTTTCTGGGTTAAATAAATAAATGTCTGTTGTTGTGTGTTTAGGCTGAAACCACTTTTTGAAATATCAAACATAAGTGAATGGAAATTCGTTCCGGGGGAAATTCCAGAGTGGCGTGAAGCGACAAGTTTGAGGTTGCTGATCTCCTTCAATTATCGTTGACGCTTCTTGTAGATTTCGGGCTGTCTCATCAGAGCTGTCAAAATATTTGTCACGAAACCAAGGAGACAGTCAGAACGTCCTCTGAAAGGCGTGAGCGCCGCCGAGCTCCGTTAAACTAAGTTTATGAAACTCGTCTGTGATGTAAGAAACTGTCGTTTGTCAACTCTTCTTACTCGTTTTAATTAAAACTGAGATCTCGAGTCGGTCTCTCAAGCCCCAACTTTAATTAAATCGAGCCTTTGAGGGAAGATTTGTTGTCTTTAGCTGCTGATCAGCTCTTGCTGAATTAAAAAGTGCTTCGAAGAGATTAGAGGTGCTCGCTTGGCACGGCTATCCGTCTATCTCTCGAGAAAACTCTATTTATGTTTCGCTACTGATGTGCTGAGATTCGCTCACTTCAGCAAACATCACGTTCCTCGTGTGTACTCAACTAGTTTTCCTCCTTTCTCGATATCGAGAGTGCCACTCGAGACGCTCGACCGGAACGAAGATTGCGAGATTTTCCTTTATTTGATTTTCTCACTCGTCTTATGACACATCGGGCGTTTGCCAGCCGGAATTGAAATTAAAGTTTAAGCAGCAACGAGAGTTGAGGACAAATAACTTCAGGTGAATCTCATGAACGGTCACTTAACGCAATTTCCATAAGCTCGCTTGGTTTTTATTTCATGAAATTCGCTCGAAATGAACTTGTGAGAACAAGCGAGTGATAAAATATTGCACATAAATTCGACCTCAATGCACCATTAATCATCTCATTAAGTTCCAGCTGGCGAAAGTCAGGAAAAAATATCATAAAAATTTAATTTTGTTATTCAACATCAGCGATGTGCAACGTAATTAAAAAATTCTTTGCTCACCGAGAGCTCTAAGCTGTAAATCAAGCGGAGACGTAACGTGCACCATAGTCAGCTGGTGAGACGTTTATGCAACGTTCATGGCTACGGGAGCAATTCGCGGGATCATAATTCACTCTTTTCAATGAAGATTTCAGTTTTAATTTGTAGCTAAAACATGTCAAGATGTCATTGATATCAGAGCAGAGTAAGTAGTTACGGAGCCTAAGACATTAGGAAGGACTGCTCTCTCCTTCCTGAGTTCAGTTTCGATTTGAAGCTTAACGTTAGCCAGAGCTTGAAGCTTAACGTTAGCCAGAACTTTAAGCTTAACGTTAGCCAGCTTGCTGAAATGTGAAAAAGATTGTGTTGAAACTTGAACATCGTCGCTCGTCAATTGAATAAGAGAGATCAGTTTACAAGTGAATAAACTTTATTGAGAAGGAATCAAAGTTGAAAAAAGAAATGTTATAGTTGGATTGAAGATCCAAAAGAGTTAGAATAATGAAACTGAAGTTCGATTTATCGTGTCCTGCTCTTAGTCGCTTACTTGGAGACGTTCTTTGACGAAGACTTTGAGTTCTTCGGTAACAAGACGCTGTGGATGTAAGGAACAACTCCACCTTGAGCGAATGTGACGTTCTTGACCAATTTGCTAAGTTCCTCGTCGTGACCGAAAGCGAGTTTGATGTGACGAGGAATGATTCGTTTCTTGTGATTAACGGCAGCTGCGTTTCCCGCCAATTCGAGAGATTCAGAGGCCAAATATTCGAGCATAGCAGCCATGTAGACAGCAGCGCCTGTAAACTGAAGGTTAGGTCGTCGTTCAAGTGAGCTGATCCACGTGTTTACCTTTCTGGATCTTGTTTGCGTAGTGTCCTTTCTTCAATCGTTTCAAGATGTGGAAAACTGGGAATACCAAGCCAGCCTTCTTTGCTAGAGAACGTGGCGGCTTCTTTCCGTTTCCCGCCATGCGAGAGCCGAACTTAACCTTCGCAGCAGCTGCTTTACCTTGAACTTTAGCTGTTGAAGCCTGCTTCTGTTCCTCTTCGCTTTCAGAAGCCGACAATTCTTCACGCGCACCTTCAGAATCAAAGGTCGGCGAGGCAGTCACTTCTGCCTTCTTTTTGGATTCCTCCGATGCTTTCGAGCTGACGATGTTGTCAGGAACATTTTCCTTTTGAACAGTTGATTTTACGATTTTCTTGGATACTTTCAGCATCTTCAGTTGCTTCGGATTACTGTTCGTCTTATGAAATAGCTTTGAGGTCGTTTGGCGCGGTTTTAATTAACTTAACAAAAATATCGGAGCTCGTCAAATCAATTCGAAAGTTCGTAAAAAAAGAGCGGAAAACTGTTTGGCGCCTTCAGTTTGGCGTCTTTTTCTTTGCATCTTTCGATTCAAACTGTTATAAAACCGTTAAACATTTCTCCATTTTCCAATGAAAAATTTTACCAACGATTTTTTCCTTCAACGCTTTTCTTCTGCGACCCCAAATTCGTAATTACATTCAGACATTACGGTCCCGTCTCGTTGTCAACTTCAACTTGAATAAATCGATTCGCAAGGACAATAAAAGCGATTGAAATTACGAATTTCCTGCCGTTGCGAGCAAATCGCTGTGTTAGGCAATCAAAGATCGTCGTAAATAACTTTCTAGTTGTTTTATCCCTAAAAAATTCTATTACGATTGTTGGGGCTTCTCATCGATATTTGGGTGGGGGAGAGCGAGACGATTTAGTGTCGTTTTAAATTCATTCTGTCGCATAACATGAGATTTCATCGTTGAGCCTTCAATCTATTCAAATCGCATTAAAGACACTTCAAAAATCTATCGCGAGTATCAAACCAAACTTGTCGTGCTCAAAATCTTCAGTCAGTGCTCAAACTTTTTAAAAACAAAAAGTCGAAAACTTTTTCCATCTCAGATTTAAAATTCATCAAACTTTTCTTAAGTGTGATTTTCATTCCGCTAGTTTCTCCGCTCAACTCAAACAAAACAGTTTAAACTCTTTGTATCTCGATGCCGGCATTTGATAAGGAGGAAGATTGCGTCTCAGCGAAAAGCGTGGGTGGTTTATGTGCTAGATATCCAAGCAAATACAAATTCAATTCGCTCGAGTGCGCGTCGCAATCTAGCTCAGAAGAGTTTCTTCTTAAGCAGCTCAAGTTGCTGTCCAAGCTTCGTGTCTTCCCATCTTCCACGAATCCATCAATAAACTCCAATAAATATTTGCTCGAGAATGAATCCGTCGTCGTTTCTTTACGATCGTCATCAAATCGTTTCCGATTTTTATCAAATCAATTACTCGCTTACACGAGGGAAGTAAAATAATCGTTTATGCGTTTTTGATTGGATCGGAAGGTATTTGGTCGATAATCTGGATAAAGAACGGCTCGATATCTCTTCATATTTCATGATCCTTGAGACTTAATCGAAAATCCGGCTCAGGGGTGTCGCTGCTCCCCTCCAGGCTGATCTAATTCACAAGTCCCGATTGCGCTTCACCTGATTTGTTTGAGTAAACATTTCAATTGTTTGCCCTTGTTTACGGTTATCATGCGTGCACGAAGGCAATAAAGGCTCAGCGCTTCGACAAAAGACGAGAGAACGGTGCTTTTCCCATTTCGTCGAGCACGGTTTTATGACTGAAAAGACTGCCGAAAAATCGAATGTTTGTTTGTGGATTTTCGATTTTCCCTTTTTCCGATAAACTTTTCTCTTCTGCCTCCTCAACCATCACGACACAGTGCTGAGGGGATTCGGCCAATTGGGACAAGGTTGCTGTTAAAACTCCTGTGAAACTCCTAATCTAGTTGACCAGCTCTTGACCGTTTAAAATGAGATGCGTGCTTCTAATGCTAGCGGTTTTTATAGGAAGTCTTCAGTTGCCAGTGATCACAGAATCTAACGAGCCCCCTACCACATATTTCGATACCTACTGAGTAGGTATAAAAGCTCCTGCGACTTTCAACCCACGATACATAGCTCAACAACTTTACAACTTCAGCGAGCAGCGCGATTTTTCCGATTGCCTTCCGAGAGTTTGAAAATGATAAATAGTTTTATTTATTAGCCCGTTAAAAGTTTTATCGTCTCCAGGTCGGTGGTTTGATGTGCTTGAGGTTCAAGTATCAGGCGCGACGCTTGCACTCAAACTATGGCTGCGATGTAATCTTTTATCGCTTGTCGAATACAAGCTTGTTAAGCGTTCCACTCAATCTCCAATTCTAGTTGCATTGCACGATGAAAACCGGAATCGCCGGAGAAGTGCACTTCAATTTCCTGAAACATTCATCAAGATCGGAGCAGTCTCGTGACGAAGAGAGTGCTTTAGACTCGTTTAAGCTTTTTGAGCAATTATGTGCCAGTGGATGAGCTCACAGTAAGAGCATCAGGATTTAAAGCGATTTAACATGCAAGCCGACAAATTTGAGGGGCTCTTGAGAGCACTCGACTTACTTCTCCACTCGGAAGCGTGTCGAAATGTTCGGGGGAAACTCTAAATGGCTTTGACTTGGAAACTCATTAAATTCCCGTTTAATTGTTGATGGAGCAATTAAGCATTCTTAAAAACAATGCCATTATAACCACAAGAGGTTTTGTTGTTGCGAGTTGTAGACAAAACAAACGTTGAGCGTCCAGTTTGATTCTTTATCAAGTTCAACTGAAGCTTGGGGTTGAAGCGGTCTGACTATGAATTGTTCAAAAGCAGAAGCTTTAGCCTAAATCTTCGAGCTTAGGTTTTAAGCTTTTTGGAAATGGAACCTGTTGAATTTTCAATTTAATCTAATGGCTTATCAGAGCCCTAATTAACAATCTATTATTTTATGCATTAGACTTCAGTCTGCAATTTCATGATTCGCAAGAATCAGGTTTCACTCTCAACTTTATCTATGAACACTTATTGCTTCCCAAATGCTCTTGGCCGCAATCAAAACTTCTTCCTTCTGCTTTCCTTCGACACAATGAGCAATAATGAATGCAAATTGCGGGAGCAAACATGTTTAATTAAGTGTTCTTAATTTCAATTATCCGGCAATTATTTCCCCGAAAGCATTAAATTATGAATGGAAAAATTATGAATTTTATTACTTGTTGAATGCCACGTTGAACGACTGAGGGGCGACACAGGAAAGGTTTTCAAGTCCACTTCGTTCATATTTTCCATTGTCGACGAGAGGGAATCAGAAGGAATTTTCCGCTCATAAAAATGGAAATTAAATTAAGGGAAGCGATTCACGAGAAAAATAAAATAAAATTTCCTCCACTCGACTTCATAAAAAAATTCACTTTGTCTCCATACGTACACACTCAACTCGTCATTGTCACAAACGAAAACATAAAAGGTGCTTAAGCCGGTGACGGAATGAAGCGAGGTTTTAATTAAATTCAAATGTCGATCGTCGTAAAGGATCTTAAAAGCCTCCCGAGCTTCATTCGAAATCTGTTTTGCAAGCTGGAAGAGTTTCCAAGTCTGTCGGCTCCTCCCGAATCATTATTTCCACCCTCAACCCTTGTCTCATGTCTTGATTAGATTTTCTCAGTTTTATTCGTTCAGCTTTTACTTTCATACGAGCAGAACTCGTTATTATTTCATTCTGTCGCCCCCGCATCATCGTCGTCGTAAATGAGAACAATATTTGACTGCTTGAGATATTTTCTCGAGGACGCAGTAAGTGCTGGCGTGAAAAAGGGAACAACTAGCGAATGACTTCGTCATCTGTGGGGGTTTGACGTGAGAAGGTTTCAGCAAGCACTGCAGATTTGTGGCGATAGCTACAACTCAGTTAATAGACGAGACATTGACTGGAAAGATTTTCAAGATTCTCGCATCAAACAGACAAAGCCGCTTACACTTCTTCATCTAATAACTCTGTTCGACACTTATGAAAACAATTTTCCCTTCCCTCGTTTCATTATTATGTATTAAATACTGAGTTGATTGCTGCCGAAGCTCACAGAGAAAAAGCGAAAGTCGAGATATTTAATAATACAAATAATTCGACTTTTATGTATTTAATAAATTTTCCTTCTTGGTTGCTACTCAGTCTAACTGAGACACAATTTCCTTTCTCGGATAGAAACGTTGCCGTCACATAAATATGAAGAAACAATAAAGTTTTTACGCGCCACTCAACAAGCACTTGAAGATGGTGAAGTTCACATTCATCCGCCTCTCCACTTTGGGTGGAAATTAACACGTTTAGCTCGTGTTGCCAACTTTATAACGAAATTATTTATGAATTAATAAGGGAACATCTGACTAGTTTCAAGCGCCATGTCTAGTCAAATTGTCTTGTCATCGAGCGATTTCACCTTCAAGCCAACATTCCTCATAAAAATTGTTTTAATATCAAATTTCTTCCATGACGGAAAGTTATTTAAAAAGTTTCGGGAAATAAATTTGTATAAAAATTTGTCACAACTTGAACTTAAGTCATTTGAACACAAAAGGGAAAAACATAAAACAATCTTCGTTTGGGGCAAGTTCGTCAGTTGAGGTTTGAAGATAACAGGTGGCTAAAGCCATTAGGTCGACAATCATTGACGATCAGGTGTAAGTTCTGCTTTCGCGGATTTGTTCGAGGAAAACCGCTGCTTTCCAACTTCAAGTGACATCACTCGTGGACAACATCGGCCATAAAGAAGGAAAGAAAAAGTTTATCATGAGCAGGAATTTGTATATTGATTTTGAAAGTTAATAAAATTACACGAATGTCTTGCTCCTTCGCATAAATCAAACTATGCTTTGCGAAGATAATTGATTCCAATAAAAAGGAAACTCCGGCGAGGCAATTTATCTCTTCGGAGAAGAAAAGTTTAATGACACTTCTTATAGGGGAAAACTTGTTACTACGTTAAGGCAAATTATTAATGTTCTTTCCGTTTGATTCATTTATGGGAAAAATATTCTGGGGGATTTTCGAGGTGAACGGTGTAACAGTCAATAATTTATTTGCTTCTCGCTCAATCGTCTGTGAAAAGCTTCGCATTCTCGTAAGGCGAAATATATTGCGAAACAAGCTTGGAACATCTCCTCAAAGTGCTTCGTTTTCACGATCATTTCGCGTTATTTTAATCCAATATTAATTTTAACGACTCGAGTAATTTATTTCCTCGGAAGAATAATGTGAACTTTTTTGCGAAGGGAAATTCTTCACCCGAGGAAAACGGGATAAATTTTGAAAGGCATGCAAAAAAGTGATCACAGAGTTGTGCGGGATAGCAAGAGCGCAGCTTTGACGGTTAAGTATGGCTAGATAAATTCTGGGTCACAAGGAAACGACGCTAAACTTTAACGTTCAGCTCGTAAAATTTGTTCATCTGGTTCTCTCGAAACTCTCTGAACAGAACGAAAAATCCAATGAAAATTCAACTTTTTTTATTGCCAGCTCCTTCAATGCGAAACACATTATGTAGTCTCATAAATATGTTGCGACATATAATCCATAATAGGTTGATGCTGAGACGAAAGAATATAAAAGAGAGAAATGTGCGGTAACATAATTTAAATTAAAAATTTATCGTTGCGCTCTTGCGAAGGTTCGAGGCTTTCAATGTTCGAAGCCCCGGGCGAGGAATTCCTGAGCATTTATTGCGGGATTAGAATTTCAAATGGGTCAGAGAACTATGACTTCAGACAAGCTCGTCCGCCTCGAATCGCATCAGAGAGAATTACAATCGAGATTTCTCTTAAGTGAAAACGAAAATTTTCTTTTACGAAAATTTCCCAACTGAATGAATAAAATTTGACATACATCAAACATTTTCCTTTCTGCTCGAGCATGAAAAATTGTTTTCCTTTTCTGTTCGACCCATAGAGGAGGCGAAAGGTAAAAAATATTCTCTTCGATGCCTTTTGAATTCTAAGACGGATGTTTTCGCTTTGAATATCAAAAATGATAAATTCTGTTTATCCTTTTATGCTTCTCATACATCAAATGCCTTCAATAAGCTTTGGAATCGGAGGCTTCGTCTGCTCATCCTGACGTCAAACATTGCTCAACACATTAATGTCTTTCCCTCCGGAAAATAATCTTCGACGACACATTTTGTCTTTTTGCTGTTTCCTCGAATTTCTCTCCCTCGGGAGACGCAAGAGATTAATTGCGTCTCACATGACTTTCTCATTATGTTCACCACTCATCCTCGAACTCATGTAGTGTGTAATTATGTCTATTTGTTTAAGCTTCTGTTGAGGAAAATTTCGAAGAGATTTTTTCTGCCTGCGGCTACGAGAAGAACAATAAATTTCAGATAGCAGGGAGTCAACTCTAACATGTTTGTTGAATGTTGTGGGGTTTGCGAGGCGAAAGCGTCACGACTTAACGACTCTTATGTGTCATCATTAGTGCTCTTTCGATGTAACAAACCCCACGAAAGCTCACTGGATTGTCTCCCCTTGAGCCAGCGCATACATCGAGTGAAGCAACAAACGATTAACGCTACCTAATGACGACAATTAACATAACTATTACATAAACATTATTAATATTTCGTCGTTGACATGGAGCGATAAATCTAAATGAAGCGGAGCATTTTCTTTTGCTCACTTCAAGCTTTGATTTATGTTTCTCCATCGCGCTAAATTCATTAAGCTTTGAAAGCTTTTCATTACCTTTACCGCTCTTTCAATTTGTCCCTTCTCCGCCCGAAGCCATTAGCAGATTTTTGATGGTAATTTTTACAGCTCGCGTCTCTTTGTGCTGCTGGCCTCGTCTCCCGCGTTACAACGGCGCTGATATGAAAGATAATTTAATTTAATTGCATGCTAATGGAAAACAATTAAAATTGATTTAAGCTGTAATTATGTAATAAAAACTATTTTAAACTTTCATGAGCTATTTGCCCTCTCCCGGCTGCTTTATTGAAAGCCTTTCTTTTCATTATCTCTTGCCAAACTCCGCCAGAGTATGTTGCGGTGCGAAGGATTAAAAAATTAATTACGAGCAACATTTTAATGGCTTTCATGGCGAGCGTTTTATGAGAAAATTTATGAAGTCTGATGAGAGATGTGGCAGGTTCGGGAAGAAGTGGAAGCTTCAAAGTGAGTGGAATCTACAGGATTTTTTTCTGGGACGCAGTGAGCTTTTAGAGATTTCAGGACATTCGAGTGGCTCGCAAGCTACACATTGCTAACCACACTTTGTTTTTTTCCCCAAGCTGATCCCTTAACAGCATGCAGGTTTTAAAATCATTCAATATCTTCCTACTCTCATCCACATTTCATCAATCTCTCACCTCTCCGTAATACCGTTGCATTAGTTTACATATCCGTAATAGACTAATAAAGTTGGGAAAATCAATAAACTAAACTGAAGCAGCCACTATGCGCTCTTTGGTGCTTCAAACAAATCATGTGACGAAAATCCGATTAGCTCTGAAGCGGGAGCATGAATTCTCAAAGAGGAAATCAATCGCAATCTACATGGAAGAGCTTGCTACATACAAACTCAACATGGAGCTTGATTTATACTCTTGCGAACGCACACACGATAGACAGAATCGATAAAAACACAAAAAATCGGAGAGCGTGTTTATTTTGGCAACGTGAAGCATCCGCGCGAGTCTGTTGCGGCAAAACTTTATTAAATGATTTAAGCCAGCCATGCTTTGAACAATTTCCGATGGATTGAATGAATGAGCTTTTGAGTTAGGTGATGGTTGATGGGGCTAAGAGGTGAAAACAGCTGCAGTGATGATGCAGACTGCATTACGATGATGAAGAGTCATTTAGTTTATGTAGTGGAATTTGAATTTAGCTGGAGTTGTAACCGAAGGATTGCAGATAGCAAGAAGAACAAGACGAATATCATAAGCCGCAAGAACCTTTAAAGTCCATCCATGTCAAAGTCAGATGAGTTCCTCGACGATTCAGTGACATTTCACATCACGAACTTCTCTCCTCGTCGCCCAAACATCGCACAGCGCTCCGCTTCAAACTTTTTATGTTCGCAATCCCTTGAATATGCAAATCTGTTTGTGTGTTTTTGTACAAACAATATTTTAGTGAGGGAGAGAAGGCTGGGTACGTTTTTCTGTAGTTCTGCGAGTGTATCATGAATTTTATGCTGGCATGCATTCGCATGAATATTTCTCCGATCGCGAAGTTACAGCGGAACAGTTTTATTGTTCATTCAACCCTCGAATAAAAAGCTGCAGCAAAATTATTTGTTTACTCGCTGATTTGTTTGAGCGTGGCCTTGCGGTTGCCGGGCTTTTTATGCATGGAAATCCATCGATGTTATAGCACAGCTTTAACGACATAAACCCTACGGCGGGGGACTTTTATTAGAATGTGAAACGGATATTGTTCTTAATTTTTTATTCAATTTCGTCTTAAGCGAATTTTCTTTTCTGCGCCTGCAAACTTTTCCAGCGTTGATTGTGTTGAGGAAAGAAGAGAAGATTTAGGAGGCGAGGAAATGAATGAAAATTATCCTAGAAAGTCGGCTTGAAAGTTTGCGGGGCTGCCCAGAACAAAGTGGATTCCTGTCAACTTCCTGACGGATGCGGAGCTCTCGTGGTCATCCTGGCCTCCAGGAATTCAACTTAAAGCGTGAGCAATAAAGCTACCGGAGAACGCAACCACTTCAACTCACTAGAATGCATGGAATTCTCATTTCAGAAGCAGAACTGCTGCAGAGAACTACAGAATAAATGTCTTTGCCGCCTTCTCGCCCAGAGCGACGTCGACCAAGAAGGAAATAATTTCCAAATATTTTCGCAATCATTTTGCAGTGCGACTTACAGCGGAAAAGACGTCGCCGCAGTTGCGAATGAGAATATCGCCATTAATGAAACAGCGAGCGTTATCCGGCAGCATATTTCCACAGCAATAAAACCGTCTGAAGTGAAAATAAACAATTTTCGAGTCACTTTCAGCAATTAAATTTGTCACTAGAGCTCGTGAGTTTTCCATAAGCCAGTCCGCATCCCCGACGATCAACACTCGCTGAGCGCTGCAAAATCACATTTTTATGTTCAACATAATTGTAAATTGTAAAACAAGGAAAGTTATATGCTGTTGGGTGTTCCATAATGACCAACGGCGGAAAAAAGACAATCTCGCCGTTTAATGGGTCTCGCTTTGCGAGTCTTCGCTTGAGAAATCCGGGATCGCTTAGCTCTAACGACTCCATTGAATCGCTCCCGAAAGAGAAATTTGTCAGCCTGGAGTTTCTTATGAGTTTATTTGATACTTCTGGAGAATTACTGAATTTCAAGCAAGAATTGAACGGATGCGTGTGCCTCAGTTTACAACGATTTTCAATTGATTTACTACCTTGCAATATAACTTTACCTTGAGCAGATTGCATCAAGTAGAACCTTCCCGATGACTACAAAATATCAAACACTTCAGTTTGTTCTTCTCTGTTCTAAGGCTCTCCTAATAATCTCCTAACGCCTCCGTCTCTTCGACGCTATCAAAATCTTGATTTGTTCATAAATTCCTTCCCCATAAATTTGCGCGACCTTTGAACTGTTAATGAAACTTGAAGGCTTTTAAAATCTTTGACGCTTCTCCACGAAAACTTCTCGTTCAAGTCAAAGTGTCGGAAGCAAACATTAAAGCAACCTCAACGAAAGTTTCCTCATGAAACGTTCGAGCTATAACTTTGCCCGTTCCCTGTAACGAATTTTCTGTAAATTAAAAAGCAACACTGGAGCGACGAAAGCAGCTGAAAGTTACAAAACATCGTAAAAGTCACGTTCCAAATAAACAGACAAACAAAAATGTGACAGCGTCTTTTCAAGCATGGTGCGAAGGGTGAGCGCTGAGCAGTGCCGAGATAAGACGACAAGAGGTTCCCAAGCGAGAGAGCTTCATTAAAGCTCTCGACTCCTTTTCGGCGTGGAGTAATTAAAGCTCTTCATTCCCATCTCGACTGTGAAGTGACCAGACAAGCAGAAAATGCACGAAAACGTCCTAACCACCCCACCTGAGTCGCCTCATTCCCTCCCACCGCCTCCGCACAGTCAGTGTCATCGCCCGGCTGTGTGTAACAGACAATTTTTGACAATTGTTGCCACGTTGACTTAATGACTCGGTGTCTTACCATGGAAAGTAGAGCAAACATTACATTGTGCAAAGTTTTCCTCTCATTGTCGAAGAGAATTTTGCCACTTTACGTTTTCATTTCATCGTTTTGATTTGATTCCTCGACGCTCAGACAAAGTTTTGTGTTGTCGTGAGGATGAAATAAACAATTACGGGAATTGGATGCAAGGCGACATGAAGTGACAAGTTTCGGAAATCTTTTTTAAAAAAGTTTATTCGACACGTTCGAGCTGAGTTTGGCAGATGGACCGAGCGTCAAGAGCAAGTTTGAAGTCTTGAGTGGAACTTAGAAAATTGAAAAACTCCAAGTGATTGCATTAGAAATCAACTCGACGAATCTAATTTTACGTAATTGTGGAAATGTTTTTGTGAGCTCCAACGGCGTCGTCTCGTTCGTCCAACGAGTTTCATGCCACTGAGTAGTGAAGTCTTTTGTATTCGAAAGTCTGAGTACCTCGAACTGCGCACACTCGTTCGACGTCCTTGCGACACATCGGCTGCCCCACCACGAGTGGGAAGACTTTCGAAAAGTCGTTCGAGTGGGGCTGATGTGGAAGTGCAACGAAATCTTCTCTCTGCAGGCTTCCGAAACGAGCAAAAGGACAAAACGAAATAAATATTCAATAATTTTAATTTATTCGCTAGAGACTCGATGTTCGTTCATCCTTCTTGTGTTGACTGCTTCTGGTCTTGTTCATTTTTCTCACCATCTTCTGATTTATGCTGGGCGTTTAGAGCTCCCGTCAGCGACAGCGATGATGTTATTAATATTGAGCAAACTTTAAGGAAGATTTCGCTTTTTTGCTCGCAGCGCACGATTCAGATTTTAGTGACTTCTCGCTCTTTGTTTATAAACTGCTCGAATAAGGTACAGGGGATCGTTTTATTTATTCTGACATCTACTTTCTTCATCGACAAATAAAACACAAATTACATGTCGCCAGTGCCATTGATACCGTTGAGTTTTTTGGCAGATTCCATTTCGTTTAGCTGGTCATGATACTCGATATAAATTCGCTGCCATGTGGTCGACGATCGCAGGTTGTTGAGTACTTCGCGGAGCAATTCGTGCTTGTCAATTGAGAGAACTTTGTGTCTTGCTTTCGCTTCTGGGTCGTTCTGGAGGCTAAAGACCGGCCCCAGGAGATCGTCTAGGACTTGACGGATTTTCTTTTCCGTTCCATGTGACGCGAGATGATAGCCGAGAACTGAGAACCAATGCTTCAGCTCCACTGGTGAATTGACGATTTCGCAAAGACGAATCTGGTGCTCGATGAATGAAATCTTTGATTGAGCTTCAAAGACATTTTCCGACCTGTTTGAAAGACATTTAAGTTTGAGTGAAAGGGAAATAAAGTTGGATTGTTTGGCTTACATGTCAATGGCAGTCTTCGGTTTCTGTTGGAACGAGTTTGAAATGTATTGGACGGTGGCGAGCGGAAATTGCTTCATGTTCTTGATATTGCTGATTGCTCCGTTCAATCCGCACCTCGTGACAGAATCACCTGCGTTCACGACCATCCAACTCTCAAGATCGACGCTGTAGCTGTACGCGTTTCCTGTGCTTGTGCTGATGAACGGAATTCCGTGATCGGTCACGTAAAGCATGTTGATGTATCCGTTGCCGTTGAGAACTTCGGTACACGATGAGCGCATGTGAATCTTGCAGCAGTCGACATTCCACACGCTGAGCTGAGCATTCTCTGTCATAACTCCGCCGAGAACTGAGTTCGGACTCTGTGAATGAAAAGGAAAAATGTGAATTTGATTATCCTGAAACCTCGCGGGACAACTTACAAACGCACTAAGCAAGATGGGACTGGACTGATTCAGTATAGGAACGACCAGTTTGCCTGTTCGGATATGGATCAATCGCACTGATCCGTCCATCGCTCCAATCAGAACATATTTCGTGCAAATGCTGAAAGCGGTAACCGTTGAGCCAACTGCAACTTCCCAGGCTTTCTTGTCGGCTGCTTGCTGCTTGGTCATGTTCAAGCACACGACCCGGCTGATCGTCCCGAATTGTGTTTTATTCGAGTCATTGTACACTTGCACTCTGAAATCGTTCGCTATCTTGATGCATTGCCCTCCGGTAACAGCAACGGCTTTGCCAGCGTTCATACGAACAATCGGGATTGAGTTTTTGGTTGTGACCATCACAGGTGAAGCCATCACTGTCGTATCACCGAAACTTGCTTTCGGTTTCTGTGGCGTTTCACGGAAAACCAGTCGCGTGTCAAGCTTCAATGGCTCCGTTGATGGTGTTTGTGGTGGCTCTGGCAGTTCGCTTTTCTTCTCGATGACAATCTGCGATCGAGCTTGCGAGCTCGACGAGAGCTCGGCTGGTGCTGATGGCGTGTCTTCAGTCAGTGGAATAAACATCGGCGTGATCCGTCGCTTTCCATCTGCTGTTTTCGTCTCGACTTGCTTCAAAATCGGCTTGTTCGAAGGCGCAACGAAAGACGAGACAACTTGCGATGGTTTGGCAATTGGCGGCGGAGTATCGTTCACTGGAATCAGCATAGGAGGGCCTCGCGGTTTCTCTGTTGCTGTACTCAGCATTTCTGCGTTCTCAATTATCATTTCCTTCTCAGGCTGAGACGAAATGTCGATTGTCGCGTCTTTGCCGTACATTCGTTGGTATAGCGAATTCTTCTCGTCTTCCGTTAAAGATTTTCCAAGTTGATCTTCGTTGAACTGGAGACATGCGACGGTTCCATCACCACTACAGGCGAGGAGAATGTAGCCATCATTTGACCAGCTCAAGTCGAGGATTGAGTCTACGAAGATATCTCGAATCACCAACAAAGGTCGCTGCAAAGCCGTCATCCAAATCGATAAGCATCGATCGCGAGATCCAATGGCAAGACAGCAGTACTGCTGCAGTTTTCCGTTCTTCGGGCCTTGTCTCTTAAGTATGGAGTTGTGAAATCGAACGCAAGTGACAGCTTTACGATGTCCAACAAAATCTTTGTCGCATTTCCAACCGTCGCGCTCGATAATTTGTGCCGTTGGTCCACCGCCGTTCATCGCATGAGCTGACACAAGATATTGACCGTCCGGCGACCAGCCAAGGCGAAGGATATGCGTCGTTCCACCGCACTCTTCAAACGGTTCCGTAATTGTGTTGTTGATTGACCAGTCTGAAGTTTTCCAAATTTTGACTGATCGATCATCACTTTGCGAGGCGAGGAATTTTCCAACAGGATCCCACGTGACGCCCTTAACGAGCCCTGTATGGCCTTTGAGCATTGACACGATCGTGGGGAAGGATTGTGCATCCCAGACGATGATTGTGTTGTCGATAGAACAGCTGGCTAGCCATCGATCCTGCGGGGACCAAGCGAGATCCAGAACGTCTCCGGCATGTGCCCGAAGCGTCGCACTGCACCTCCAATTCTCTACATTCTTCGTTACTCCCGCTGATCCGAAACTGCCGCTCGGTCCAGGCGCTTTCTTCCAAATCATTAGCAGCTTATCATCCGCGCCTGACGCGAGCATTTGTCCGTTTCCACTCCATCGAACCGCATTGACGCAACTGAGGTGATTGTCCCTAAAATGAAAACAATCAGCTTCATTCTTCATTCAGTTTATCGCTTACATTTGGCAAAGGATTTTCGGAACCTTCGGATCCATCTCAGCCTTCTCGGACAGCACTGGCTCCAAGTTCCAGATAGTAACGCGTCCCGAGTCATTTCCCTGGCCTCCCTGTGACCAGAAATCAAAACAAAAATTATGCCGGGAAAGTTTTGCGAAAGGAAAATGAAATACCGTCGCGAACTTTGGTTGATTTGGGTGGATATCGATGGAGAAAATCGGCCGCTCTTGGTTGTGCACGAACGACGGCTTTAGCAGCTTCATCCTTAACTGGTCGGTTTAAGTTAAAAGACACTCTCTCCACTTTAAATATCACATTAATATTTCCGCACACAGATCTCGTAAAGAGGAATTACAACTGGCGGGGAGAAGGCGCGTGATTTAGGTTCGAAGCTCTGGATAGCAAGAGGTTGGGATTGTACTGGACGAGCTAAGTGATTAAGAAGGAACCGAAGAAAGGGAACTGAATGTAAGAGAAACGAAGTTCTAAAATTATGAACGTTCTTTCTTTAAAATTGTACCAGACCAACCAACTTATTGATGGTCCAAGATTATCCAACGACAGATAGATAGATAAAGGACGCGATGCCGCCTGCCAAATTTATGTTAGCTGCAGGGTCCCTCTAAGGGCTATGTGGAGCATTATCAGTGCACCAGGTCACCCCAACCCATGAAACATCCGACGATCCCAAGCCCTGACGGTCGCGCATGAAAACGAGAAGAGCAGAAAAACAAACGCGCGATTGGAGAAAAACCGAGAAACTCTCTCAGTGTTGTTCGCGAAGTCTTATCATTAACATCGCTAAGTGTTATCGGGTCGTTGTCACTTTAATTGCTGCTTTAGAGTGACAGTAAAGCAAAGCCGCGAGCTGATAAGCTGAGTGGTTTGGAAAGTTTCATTCTTGAAGTGATTAGACCGCAGCGAAGTCGTAAAATGGATCCGAACATAATTAGCAATCCTGAGCAATCGTCGGAATACGATGAATCGCCTTCGATGGGTCATCTGATAGTTGACAACCTCTCGAAAGCTGGCGACAGGATTCTAATGATATCCGGCATCACGGCTGAGGAGCTCAGCGCGCGAGAGATTCTAGCAAGAAGTATCGCAGTTGCACAATCGCTGAAAGCCGCTGGAATAAACCAAGGCGATATGGTGTCCATCGTGTCGGAGAATCGCTTCGAGTTCGCCTACATCCTGTTCGGCACGATACTGCACAACTGTACCTTAGCGCCCATCAACCTGACGTACACGGAACGAGAGATGACACACGCTTTCAAGCTATCAAAGCCGAAGATAATCTTCATGAGCCCATTCGCAAGTGAAAAAGTTGTGCGTGTCGCACAGTCGCTGAGCTTCGTGCAGAAACTCGTTTTGATTGACTCTGCGAATCCTTTCGGCTCAGCTGTTACGCTTTTCGATGATTTCTTGAAGATCACACCTCCAACACCTTTCACTCCAACGCCAACGAACAAAGCAAAGTCAGTTTCAATCATCTTGTGCAGCAGCGGAACCACTGGACTGCCCAAAGGCGTCCAACTCTCGCAAGACAATCTGATCGTTGTCACTCGCTTCTGCAAGAACACAATCATGAAGCTTCAGGATATGGAAACGCCCGATCGAACGATCCTAGGCTTGATCCCGTGGTTCCACGCTTTCGGATTGACCACTCTCGTTGGCACCATCTCATCATTAGCTGGAAGAATTGTGCTGCTTCCAAGATTCGAAGAAGGTTTGTTCCTAACGGCCATCGAGAACTATCGCTGTAACGTTCTTTTCCTCGTTCCTCCTCTAATGGTATTCCTTGCAAAACACCCAATGGTCGACGGATATGACTTAAGCAGCATCAGAGTTGTCATTTGTGGCGCCGCTCCTCTGTCTAAGGAGCTGGAACAAACTGTTTACGAGCGACTACAAAACCCAAAGATGAGAATTCGCCAGGGCTACGGGATGAGCGAGATGTCACTGAGCGTTCTACTGCAGAAAAACATCTTCAAGCCTGGAAGCGTTGGTGATGTCAACGAAGGATCAATCGTCAAAGTAATCGACGAGAAAGGAAATTCACTCGGGCCGAACAAACGTGGCGAGCTTTGCTTCAAGGGAAACCAGCTGATGCTTGGATACATTGGAGATGACAAAGCCACGAACGAGACGATTGATAAAGATGGATGGCTGCATACTGGCGATGTTGGCTATTACGATGACGACAAGCAATTCTTTATCGTCGATCGAATCAAAGAGCTGATCAAATGGAAGGGATATCAAGTTCCACCGGCGGAGATCGAAGGTGTTTTGCTGACGAATCGAAAGATTCGAGACGCCGCCGTCATCGGAGTCCCAGATGAGTTGGCTGGCGAACTTCCACTGGCCTTCGTTGTCAAGGCAGATAAAGACCTAACCGAAGAAGAAGTCATCCAGTTTGTCGCGAAGACAGCTTCGCCAGCGAAACGTTTGCACGGCGGCGTTCGTTTCATCGACGAAATCCCCAAGAATCCTTCAGGAAAAATTCTGCGACGAGAATTGCGTGAGCTCGTCAACAAATCGAATCTCAAATCAAAACTTTAGACATTTTCTCAAGCTTCCAATCTGGTCACTAATCGAGTCTTTCCAGCTCTGGCAAATCATTTTTCGTGTTGCTAGATTTTTCCAGTATTCGTTTTGTGTGTGGCTTTTATGTAATCTCGTGACAAATGTGAAGACGATGTTTGAAGATGAATAAAATGAATTCAAGGTCAAGGCTGAAGTTTTCTGGTTGATATTTCATAAAAAGTTTTCGCGGTGCCGGCAAAGTCAAAGCCGGACAAGAAAAGATTTCGCTGAATGGAACTAATTTGAAACCAGCGACGAAAGAAAACGAAACAATATGTGGAGCTATCTCGATATTCAAGGCCTTGAATCTCGTCGTTGACTCGCCCACAAAACTCAAAGAAACCGGTCAGAAAACCATAAACTATTCAGCCTAAATTTGAATACAAATTTGGTGACACGTGACACAAATATTCGCGCGAGGTAGCGAAACAGTTCGATGACCTATTTGTCTAAAGAAAACTTAAAATTCAATCTAAAACCCTCAAAGTTCGATGCGCTTAAAAACTATTTTTATTAAAAGCTTCCAATGCAACAACTGCAAGAGATTAGGGTAAAAATCGTGAGCATGGCTTTGCACAGGCTTTGTCAGCTGATTCGGAAGATAAAGTATTGATAGTGAAGTCGAGGATCTCGCACGATCCACCTTCTATTAACTGCGGATTAAGACTAAACTGTTGAGTTGCTGAAGCACTGCATTGCTTATATGTAATATCAGTGAGTTGAGTTGATCTATCACATTGCCAAGGGATCATTTCTTATAAAAATAGGAACGTCGACAATCCACACGAATGATTTGATTTAACTCAACCACATTGCCCATAGTTTAAAGTTTTAAAAGCTACCCAACCACACCGCTAAATTCGTCTACCTTTATGCATTCAATTTAGTTTTCACGTTTTCCGGTATTTTCTCGAGCAGATCTTGATGATTCGTCGCACGCGCAGTGGCCAGCACTCCCGTCTTGTTAAGAAACTCAACGTTCGGTCCATAGTTGTAATGCTTTCCTAGAATGTCAGTGAGAATGCCGCCGTCCGCCTCGAGAATGGCTTCGGGTGAGCAAGTGTCCCACTTTTTGCAACCGGCGCTGGCGAAAACATAGCAATGCGCTTTGCCTTCCAAAAGCTGCAATGGAAGTAATCGATATGTGAAAATGTAAGGAGGTTCGGACTGTTCTTACCTGCAAAACTTTGTAGCCACATCCACCAACTCTCAACACGTCGTCAGGGCGTATTGCATCGAGCGTTTGCTGCACCAGAGCATTCGAGTGGGAGCGAGTCGTAGTGATGATGAACTTGTTCTCGGGAGCCTTCTTCGACTGATACCCGCCAGTTCCGAGCTCCTTCACTCCCCAGATCGTTCGTCCAAGTTTGCCGCTGGTTGCACACTTGAAGTACGGCTGGTGAATGATCCCTCCGATCGCTGACTCTCGGAAAGATATTCCTATAAGTACTGTAACATGTTCCAAGAATCCGTGCACGTATTCTGAGGTTCCATCGAGCGGATCCACCCAAACGACGAGATCGCTCTCGGAGATATTTTTCAGCGACTCGGGGCATTTGAATTTTGACAGGAATTCTTGATCCATATCGTTGACGATGAAGTCTTTGGGAACGTTGCTCAAGTCCGTGACGCCCTCTTCACCTATGATCTTGAGATTAGAATATTGCTTCGTTAATGAAGCTACAATGCAGAGCTGTGACGAGCGGTCAGCTTCAGTTTGCGGGTCGAAATCGCTATTGACTCCCTGCAAAGGTTCAATTATCTTTTTGGTGTTACTGTGAGTCGTCGCTTTTAAAACCTTGTCGATTACGCCGAGCTCTCCGCGGGACATGACGTCGCGGATTATTTCGCCAGCTTTCTCGGCAATCGAAAGACTGCTAGCCTGATAAGGATTAGACAGGGAACTTGATTTCCTCGAACTGCAGTGACAACTTTCATTACTCACCATGATTCTCATGAGGAGAGCGCTATTTTGAGCCATCGTGACTTGTGTCTGGTGGCGGTCGGCACGCGTATGACTGAGGCACACGAGCTGATGAGAACAAGAGCTTATTTAAAGCTCCACGGGTCAATGAATGTAAATTCGAGCACAGATTTTAGTGATGATAACACGCAACGTAGACTCAGCTGATTCCGAACGTTTCTCACGATTTTCTCTGCGTTTGGCGTGTCGAAGTTGGGAACGAAAACACTCGAAGATATTTCGTAGCTTCAACGGAATATTTCACGCGAGCTTCAACCGATTGCAAGAGCGAACGTTAGCCAAATTATTTCGCTGCATCAATGAAAACCTCAACTAGAATTCAGACGTTTTGGCTTCAGCTTGACTTACTGCCCATGCTTTGACTGTTAAATATTTGCTGCTTTAACTTTATCTTCAGCTTTTAAAACTGAACTTCAACTGAATTTCAACTGCGAAGATGAAGGACAATCAGGAACGAATCTTTGCGGTCACTTGAACGAATCAATTTTCAGACAACCACGAGTCTACAGCGGAGAGAAAATCTTCGAATGTCTCGACTGTCCTGGAAAAAGATTCTCGCAGAAAGTTGGCTTGAACTTGCATATGAAATTGCATAAAACTTTTATGATAAAAGCGGAAATGTTCAGAGTGAATCTTGCCAGGTTTGTGGATTTCAAATTCCATCGTAAGGAAAGATGAAACTGCACTTGATGATCTTGGACGAGGTGAACGATTGGGATCAGAGATTCAACTTCAAATGATGCTAATAAAACTTTTTACTCTTATTTCTTGGAAATACAAAAGTCGCGTTTTAATCTTCGACCCAAAAGTAGAAAATATAGAAAGAATAAAAATTTTATATTCTAATAAAATCTTATCCTTTGGATTCAACTTAAATCATTTAAGGGAAATGATCCAGGAACTTCCGTTTACATAGACATTTTGTTCAATTAATTATTAATTAGGAAGCCACGACAAAATGTCGCTTTAACATGTCGATTCATATCGAAAATAAAACTGACTCGCATCCTGTTGTAGCGATAGTGTTGTAGGAAATAAGTCTCGCTTCCTCAGTCAATTTGTGAACGTTGTTAAGAAAGTTCAAGATCAAAATGTGTCTTGCGGTAATTGCAACGCTGATCATTAGTTTGTGCGAAAGTTTAATCGCTACCTCAAGTGTATTGCCAACTGCACTCGCAAATGTTACTGGCCACCTGTTCCAATTGGAAACGAAATTGTTTCTCAATAACTACGGAGTAGATTTGGAGACGATGACGTGGTTACTTCTCCGAAACCTGAACGAGAACGCGATGCCTTTCCAGCTGAGGAGCAGGCAATTGATCCAAGAAAAAATTCTGCATAACTCTTCAACTCTTTTCACTTTCAAATCATTCGACGATGTTCGGTTATTCAATGACAGATTGTTTCTGACTAACGAATACCACAAACCGCTCCAATTGTTCGTGTTTTGTCAGGACGCTAACATCAATGACATCAAATCGCTATCGTTAGCTGCTAAACGAAGAGCTGATGAACGTGGCGTAGCATATTTTTTAACAGGACGACGTGTTACAATCCAATTTAAAATGGAGTTTACCGACATCATTCAATACGAATATTTTGTGGTGGACGGAGATCAGATCATAAAACTGATGACGTTCGTTTGGTATTCACCAGGAAACTGCGGAGAGTTACAATTGATTGAAGTGAACAGATTCGATAAGACTAGTGGGAAATGGGAAAGCGAAAAGTTCGTCATGGAAAAGTTGACAAACTTTCATGGCTGCGAAGTTCTTTTCTGGCATCAAGACATTTCTAATGGAGGCATTTTCCACCGGGAAATTCCTATTCAGCTGGCAGCCAACTTGAACTACAGATATTCGTATTGGGGAGATCACTGGAGACGAGACCAGAAAAAGCGAATTGACATGGAAATAGACAAATTCTGCCTTGATGCGCTTAGTCACTATTTAGTGTCACTAGACGTAGAATCTAAAGAGTGAGTCAAAAACAGATGAATCAAAATGTATAAGTATTGTTCAAATAATTTTTGCCTTACAGAAAGAAACCAGTTCATTTATTCATTCCTCACATTAGCGAGTTCTTACCCGCTCAACTTGCAGTTCCACCAAGTGAAAATTATTCGGAGTACGAGAAGCTTGCGATGCCGTTCGACATTTATGTTTGGATTCTTATCGCCCTTACTTTCATGGCTGCTTTTGTTACTATTTTTATCTTGTATCGGATGAGAATATCGACAAGAGAATTTGTCATAGGATCAAACATCAGGACACCTTCTCTTAACATCGCTCAAATTTTTTTTGGCATTTCTCTTTACGGAGTGCCCCGAAGAAACTTTGCCAGATTCTTAGTCATGTCATTCATCCTTTACAGTCTGATCATTCGAACGGCGTGGCAAGCAAAAATTTATGAGTTTATGCAGAAAAATGTCTCTAAACCCGAGCTGCAAACAGTTGAAGAGATGATCAATAACGGCTTCACCTTCCACTTGGAATACAAATTTACAGACAAGTTTCCCGAATCGAAAATATCGAAAAGGTGAAAGTTACAATTCTATTTGAGTATTGAATCAATTCCAATTTTATTTCCACTTGAAGGGGCAAAGTTATTCAAGAACCAATGAACAATGGCGACCACTTCAGAGAAATCCGCCATGCAATATTCAACACAAAATTGAAAAGCGCATTTCAGACCGAGCCAATCATGACTTACGCGCTGGATTTGGAAACGGATGGACGGTTCTCTGCAAGAGTTAGAAAAGAAGTTCTTCATGTTAAAATGTGCGGCTTGAAGTTCTTCCGTCATCACCACTTCTCAGGGATCTTCGAGCTGAAATCACAACAGCTGGCAACAGGTGGAATCGTTCCGATGTTTAGAGAAAAGTCGATTCTCGCCTTCAAAGTTAAACACCAAAAATTTGCGCACCCGCGTGACAACGGACCGAAAGTTTTGAGCTTGAAAATGCTTGAGCCTGGATTTCTCATTTGGTTAGCCAGCCTTAACTTCGCTCTTCTGGCGTTTGCACTAGAATGGCTAGTGAGGCTAAGAGATTTCCTCGTCATTAAATTTGTTCTGCTCGCATTCTATCGAGCAAGAGGCAGAACGAGACATTTGAAACTCTCAAGATTTAGTAAGATTTCTACTGTGGCCATCGAAATGGTAGCTGAGAAGAACGAAATTGATTCGGAAAAAAAACATTCCGAAGAGTTTGAATGATAACCTGGCAGTATAAGCTTGAGTTTAAGATAATTTTGATAATATTACTGGGGTAGCTCAACAGTGATGATGACGATATTTAGTTCGCATCGAGAGATCACATTTTTATTTGCTTGAATTAAAGATATTGAAAAATTGAATGTTCATTATAAATAACAATAATTTTTTCTTGCTTCTAGATTGTGATTTCTACATAGACATCTGTTTATTATAAGTTAAATTTTCTATAGATTCGAATATTGTTAGGTCTGAAATTCAGACTCTGAATGTTATGGATCAAGTCGGTAAATTTTTACTATTTATGTAAGAGCAAAATATTCTTGAGTTGTGCTCATGTCGCTTCAAGATTTTGTGCTTAGACACTTAATAATGTTGCATTACAATTACTTTGGGTCGTTCGTTCAATTTGCAGATTCAACGCTGGTCTAATTTTCTCCAAACATTCAAGTTGTTGAGCGCAAGAATGTGACGAGTGAGTAGGTGAACTGTAAAATCTTTAAAAAAATATTATTCAGCAAGAAAAATATAAACAAATGCCATAACGAACCGTCAAGAAAGTCTCCAAGTTTACTTCGTTGAAGATTCCGTTGTAGCCTTTCATGTTCTGCGCCATCACCAGAATCATTTGGACTTGCTTTCGATGTTTGTTTCCCAATGAGAACCAATCTACGTCATAGATTTCTGCTTCGAATTGTTCGAATCTGTCGATTATTCGTGCGCCTAACCAGCAGTAAACGAAAAGCTGAGAGAGCAATATGAACAAAGCCGCAGCAACCACAGCTGAGTCAGATGGATCAGTCATAATGCTGAATGTGCAACAGCAAAGAATGAATGAGAGGACCGAGAAATCGACCAGAAAGATGAACGCCAAGTACCGTTGCGTTTCCTTTCGCCAGTCCATGACTTCCAAGCTTTTCTCGACGACAATTTTCAACTGTTCAGTGATTTGTCGCTCACGAAATTCATTTTCTTGGTCATGATCCTCGCACAAGTGACGCAATCTCTCGACGGTCAAGATGAGACAGTCCAGTGACCAACAAGTATGATTGATGAGCAACAACGTTACGAGACAGTAGACAATAAAGAACGGACAAAGGGAACAAAGCATCAAAATATGATGAAAGTAGTTTAGGAACCAATTGATAGAGAATCCTTCGATTGGTAGAAATAGGATGTGAAAGCTCATCGGCAAATGATTTTTTCTGACGAAGGCTCCACTAACAAAAATTGTTACCAACATGAAAGCGACTGAGAAAGTCGAACCGATCGCCACCCAGAATTCTCTCATGCAATAAGTCAGCGTCTTTGGCCATTCGTCGAAGCTTTTCTGTGACGCTTCTCTATTGAGAGAAATAATTAGATGTCTGCATTCTACATAAACTGAACGACTCAAACCTCTCGGCGAGAATTCTGTTGAGCAGAGCTTCTGTTTTTTCACACTGAACGATTTGATATATTTGGTTGATGATGATACGGAAAATGGTCACTTTGTATAAACTTGTTAAATAAAACTAGAAAATTTCTACATTTCGTTAACTTACAAAATGCTGCAACGAGCTCCGTAAGCTCTGAAACCTTTGTCATTTCACCACTTCTGATGTTATGCCAAATCACCAATAAGATGCTTATTTCATACAGCAAACAAAATTTGACACTGCAAATCAATAAATTTCTTTTTTGAACATCTAATACAACTTTTTAATTTACTATTTCGTTAGCTTTTGCTTTCCCTCAATTTGAACGTAAGGATTCAAGTAATTTTTCGTCAATCCCAGCAAGCGCGAGAAACGAGCGAGATAAATTTCCATCCTAGCTGTTTGATGTCCTGCGAGAAACTAAAGAGCTTTCTCTTAGACTCAAAAACATGTTAACTTAATATTGCTAAGGTTTCGACTGTGTTTGTTGCACAGCTACAAGTAACAACAATGCTATTGCTCAATAGCAACTCAAGACGTGGACCTTTGCATTTTTAAAGCTTTGAGAAACGTAACATCGGCCAGCTGTCCATCACTGCAAGTTGACGTTGAAGAATTTTCTATGTCATCAGACGATGTTGACTGCGTGGGAAGAAAAAGTATCTTCATAAAAACGCAATCATATTTTATTTTTAAAATGCGGCGAGTTTAATTACTCGTTTTATAAGCTTGATAAAGTTCCTTATTTCTTTTTTCTTATTTATTTGTATTCTGAACTGAAAAGATCGTTTGAAAATTTATTTGTTACATCGAAAACGAGTGAGTCAAAGCTGGAATTATTCACACGCAGTCAACATCGTCTGATGGCATAGAAAATTCTTCAACGTCAACTTGCAGTGATGGACAGCTGGCCGATGCTACGTTTTTCAAAGCTTTAAAAATGCAAAGGTCCACGTCTTGAGCTCCTATTGAGCAATAGCATTGTTGTTACTTGTAGCTGTGCAACAAACACAGTCGAAACCTTAGCAATATTAAGTTAACATGTTTTTGAGTCTAAGAGAAAGCTCTTTAGTTTCTCGCAGGACATCAAACAGCTAGGATGGAAATTTATCTCGCTCGTTTCTCGCGCTTGCTGGGATTGACGAAAAATTACTTGAATCCTTACGTTCAAATTGAGGGAAAGCAAAAGCTAACGAAATAGTAAATTAAAAAGTTGTATTAGATGTTCAAAAAAGAAATTTATTGATTTGCAGTGTCAAATTTTGTTTGCTGTATGGAATAAGCATTTTGTTGGTGATTTGGTATAACATCAGAAGTGGAGAAGTGACAAAGGTTTCAGAGCTTACGGAGCTCGTCGCAGTGTTTTGTAAGTTGAGAAATCTGGAAATGTTCCAGTTATCACTAAGCAAGTTTATTCATAGTGATCATTTTCCGTATCATCATCAACCAAATCTATCAAATCGTTCAGTGTGAAAAAACAGAAGCTCTGCTCAACCGAATTCTCGCCGAGAGGTTTGAGTCGTTCAGTTTATGTATAATGCAGACATCTAATTATTTCTCTTAATAGAGAAGCGTCACAGAAAAGTTTCGACGAATGGCCAAAGACGCTGACTTATTGCATGAGAGAATTCTGGGTGGCGATCGCTTCTACTCTCGCATACATTTTCATGGCGGTAACAGTTTTTGTTAGTGGAGCCTTCGTCAGAAAAAATCATTTGCCGATGAGCTTTCACATCCTATTTCTACCAATCGAAGGATTCTCCATCAATTGGATCCTAAATTACTTTTATCAACTTGTATTTACTTGTTCCATTTGTCCTTTTTTTGCTGTCTACGCTCTCGTACCGTTGTTGTTTATCAATCACACTTGTTGGTCACTGGACTGTCTCATCTTGACCGTTGAGAGATTGCGTCACTTGTGCAAGGATCACGAACAAGAAAATGAATTTCGTGAGCGACAAATCAGCAAACAGTTGAAAATTGTCGTCGAGAAAAGCTTGGACGTCATGGACTGGCGAAAGAAAACGCAACGATACCTGGCGTTCATCTTTCTGGTCGATTTCTCGGTCCTCTCATTCATTCTTGGCTGTTGCACTTACAGCATTATGACTGATCCTTCTGACTCAACTGTGGTTGCTGCGGGTTTGTCTTCATTGCTCTCTCAGCTTTTCGTTTACTGCTGGTTTGGCGTTCGTGTCATAAAAAGATTTGAATTCTTCGAGGCTAGAATCTACGATTTGGATTGGTTCTCATTGGGAAACAAACATCGCAAGCAAGTCCAAATGATTCTGGTGATGGCGCAGAACATGAAAGGCTACAACGGAATCTTCAACGAAGTGAACTTGGAAACTTTCCTCACGGTTCGTTATGGCATTTGTTTAATATTTTCTCCTTGCTGAATAATATTTTTTTAAAGATTTTACAGTTCACCTACTCACTCGTCACATTCTTGCGCTCAACAACTTAAATGTCTGGAAAAATTAGAAAGCGTTGAATCTGCAAATTGAACGAACTGTAATTTAGGTAGCCCAAAGTAATTGTAATGCAACATTATTAAGTGTCTAAGTACAAAATCTTGAAGCGAGATGTGCACCACTCAAGAATATTTTGCTGTCTTTCTTAGTAAAAATCCACTGACATGATTCATAACATTCAGAGTCTGAATTTCAGACCTAACAATATTCAAATCAATAGAAAATTCAACTTATAATAAATACGTGTCCTAAAATAGAAATCACAATCTAGAAGCAAGGAACATTCAATTTTTCAATATCTTTAATTCAAGCAAATAAAAATGTGATCTCTCGATGCGAACTAAATATCGTCATCATCACTGTTGAGCTACCCCAGTAATATTATCAAAATTATCTTAAACTCAAGCTAATACCGCCAGGTTATCATTCAAACTCTTCGGAATGATCTTTTTCCGAATCAATTTCGTTCTTCTCAGCTACCATTTCGATGGCCACAGTAGAAATCTTTCTAACAAAGGTCGAACGTCTCGTTCTGCCTCTTGCTCGATAGAATGCGAGCAGAACAAATTTAATGACGAGGAAATCTCTTAGCCTCACTAGCCATTCTAGTGAAAACGCCAGAAGAGCGAAGTTAAGGCTGGCTAACCAAATGAGAAATCCAGGCTCAAGCATTTTCAAGCTCAAAACTTTCGGTCCGTTGTCACGTGGGTGCGCAAATTTTTGGTGTTTAACTTTGAAGGCGAGAATCGACTTTTCTCTAAACATCGGAACGATTCCACCTGTTGCCAGCTGTTGTGATTTCAGCTCGAAGATCCCTGAGAAGTGGTGATGACGGAAGAACTTCAAGCCGCACATTTTAACATGAAGAACTTCTTTTCTAACTCTTGCAGAGAACCGTCCATCCGTTTCCAAATCCAGCGCGTAAGTCATGATTGGCTCGGTCTGAAATGCGCTTTTCAATTTTGTGTTGAATATTGCATGGCGGATTTCTCTGAAGTGGTCGCCATTGTTCATTGGTTCTTGAATAACTTTGCCCCTTCAAGTGGAAATAAAATTGAAATTGATTCAATACTCAAATAGAATTGTAACTTTCACCTTTTCGATATTTTCGATTCGGGAAACCTGTCTGTAAATTTGTATTCCAAGTGGAAGGTGAAGCCGTTATTGATCATCTCTTCAACTGTTTGCAGCTCGGGTTTAGAGACATTTTTCTGCATAAACTCATAAATTTTTGCTTGCCACGCCGTTCGAATGATCAGACTATAAAGGATAAATGACATGACTAAGAATCTGGCAAAGTTTCTTCGGGGCACTCCGTAAAGAGAAATGCCAAAAAAGATTTGAGCGATGTTAAGAGAAGGTGTCCTGATGTTTGATCCTATGACAAATTCTCTTGTCGATATTCTCATCCGATACAAGATAAAAATAGTAACGAAAGCAGTCATGAAAGTGAGTGCGATAAGAATCCAAACATAAATGTCGAACGGCATCGCAAGCTTCTCGTACTCCGAATAATTTTCACTTGGTGGAACTGCAAGTTGAGCGGGTAAGAACTCGCTAATGTGGGGAATGAATAAATAAACTGGTTTCTTTCTGTAAGGCAAAAATTATTTGAACAATAAACATTTTGATTCATCTGTTTTTGACTCACTCTTTAGATTCTACGTCTAGTGACACTAAATAGTGACCAAGCGCATCAAGGCAGAATTTGTCTATTTCCATGTCAATTCGCTTTTTCTGGTCTCGTCTCCAGTGATCTCCCCAATACGAATATCTGTAGTTCAAGTTGGCTGCCAGCTGAATAGGAATTTCCCGGTGAAAAATGCCTCCATTAGAAATGTCTTGATGCCAGAAAAGAACTTCGCAGCCATGAAAGTTTGTCAACTTTTCCATGACGAACTTTTCGCTTTCCCATTTCCCACTAGTCTTATCGAATCTGTTCACTTCAATCAATTGTAACTCTCCGCAGTTTCCTGGTGAATACCAAACGAACGTCATCAGTTTTATGATCTGATCTCCGTCCACCACAAAATATTCGTATTGAATGATGTCGGTAAATTCCATTTTAAATTGGATTGTAACACGTCGTCCTGTTAAAAAATATGCTACGGCACGTTCATCAGTTCTTCGTTTAGCAGCTAACGATAGCGATTTGATGTCATTGATGTTAGCGTCCTGACAAAACACGAACAATTGGAGCGGTTTGTGGTATTCGTTAGTCAGAAACAATATGTCATTGAATAACCGAACATCGTCGAATGATTTGAAAGTGAAAAGAGTTGAAGAGTTATGCAGAATTTTTCTTGGATCAATTGCCTGCTCTTCAGCTGGAAAGGCATCGCGTTCTCGTTCAGGTTTCGGAGAAGTAACTACGTCATCGTCTCCAAATCTACTCCGTAGTTATTGATAAACAATTTCGTTTCCAATTGGAACAGGTGGCCAGTAACATTTGCGAATGCAGTTGGCAATACACTTAAGGTAGCGATTAAACTTTCGCACAAACTAATGATCAGCGTTGCAATTACCGCAAGACACATTTTGATCTTGAACTTTCTTAACCGCGCTCACAAATTGACTGAGGAAGCGAGACTTATTTCCTACAACATTATCGCTATGAAAAGAAGCGAGTCATTTTTATTTTCGATATGAATCGACATGTTAAAGCGACATTTTGTCGTGGCTTCCTAATTAATAATTAATTGAACAAAATGTCTATGTAAACGGAAGTTCCTGGATCATTTCCCTTAAATGAGTTAAATCCAAATGATAAGATTTTATTAGAATATAAAATTTTTATTCTTTATATATTTTCTACTTTTGGGTCGAAGATTAGAACGCGACATTTGCGTTTCCAAGAAATAAGAGTAGAAAGTTTTATTAGCATCATTTGAAGTTGAATCTCTGATCCTATTGTTAGAAAATGATCATTTGTTCTAATTATAAATTTAATTATTCAAACCTTTCGGCGAAAACTCGGTCTAGCAGAGATTCTGTTCTCGCGCTCTGAATAATGTGATAGCTTTGAAGGAAAATGTTGCAGACTGCGATAACTAGGATGAGAATTGGGAATTTATTTCTTGAGATTTATGCAACGTGTATCTGCATCCCTAATGGTGAGCTTTTTCGACGGCCTTCCGATGGGCTTGCGGATTATTTCAGCCAGAAAGAACTTCATACTTTTACTCGAGAACTTTATGTATATTTAAACCTTTTTTAACCCACTGCCAATCGATTTGTCTCGGTGCAAAGAACAATTCATTTTCAGTCACAAAATTGTAGAAAACATAATTTCAAGAGAAGTATCGAGCCATCTTCAAACTAACCGAGTTAAATTGGACTGCGTCAAAAACGCCCAAATAACTATTAACACTTTGTTCACTTACGAATCATAGCAACAAGTTCTGCTAGCTCCGAAACCGTTGTCGTCTCTCCTTCTTAATAAAGTAACAAACCACCAGCAGAAAGCAAATTTGCTGTATAAAGCAGAATTTGACACTGCAAATTATATAACTTCATGAATTCACGGCGATTTTTGAAAACTTTTCGTATTTACTAATTTGTGAGCTTTCGCTTCTTCTTAACTTGTACGTAAGGATTCAAGGAATTCTTTCGTCAAGCTTCCAAGAAACGCGAAAAGCGAGCGAAATAAATTTCCATCCGAACTGTTCGATGTCCTGCGAGAAACTAAGGAGCTTTTTCTTAGACTCAAAAACATTTTCTAGACTTAATATTGCTAAAGCTTCGACTGCGTTCGTTGCACAGCTACATCGTGTTGCCTACAAGTAAGAACAATGCTATTGCTCAATAGCAACTCAAGACGTGGACCTTTGCATTTTTAAAGTTTTGAGAAACGCAACATCTGTCAGCTGTCCATCATTGCAAGTTGACGTTGAAGAATTTTCTATGCCATCAGACGATGTTGACTGCGTGGGAAGAAAAAATATCTTCATAAAAACGCAATCATATTTTATTTTTAAAATGCGGCGAGTTGAATTACTCGTTTTATAAGCTTGATAAAGTTCCTGATTCACTTTTCTTATTTATTTGTATTCTGAACTGAAAAGATCGTTTGAAAATTTATTTGTTACATCGAGAACGAGTGAGTCAAAGCTGGAATTATTCACACGCAGTCAACATCGTCTGATGGCATAGAAAATTCTTCAACGTCAACTTGCAATGATGGACAGCTGACAGATGTTGCGTTTCTCAAAACTTTAAAAATGCAAAGGTCCACGTCTTGAGTTGCTATTGAGCAATAGCATTGTTCTTACTTGTAGCTGTGCAACAAACACAGTCGAAACCTTAGCAATATTAAGTTAACATGTTTTTGAGTCTAAGAGAAAACTTTTCAGTTTCTCGCAGGACATCAAACAGCTAGGATGGAAATTTATCTCGCTCGTTTCTCGCGCTTGTTGGGCTTGACGAAAAATTACCTGAATCCTTACGTTCAAATTGAGGGAAAGCAAAAGCTAACGAAATAGTAAATTAAAAAGTTGTATTAGATGTTCAAAAAAGAAATTTATTGATTTGCAGTGTCAAATTTTGTTTGCTGTATGAAATAAGCATCTTATTGGTGATTTGGCATAACATCAGAAGTGGAGAAGTGACAAAGGTTTCAGAGCTTACGGAGCTCGTTGCAGCATTTTGTAAGTTAACGAAATCTGGAAATGTTCCAGTTATCACTAAGCAAGTTTATTCATAGTGATCATTTTCCGTATCATCATCAACCAAATCTATCAAATCGTTCAGTGTGAAAAAACAGAAGCTCTGCTCAACAGAATTCTCGCCGAGAGGTTTGAGTCGTTCAGTTTATGTATAATGCAGACATCTAATTATTTCTCTCAATAGAGAAGCGTCACAGAAAAGCTTCGATGAATGGCCAAAGACGCTGACTTATTGCATGAGAGAATTCTGGGTGGCGATCGCTTCTACTCTCGCAAACATTTTCATGGTGGTACCAATTTTTGTTAGTGGAGTCTTCGTCAGAAAAAATCATTTGCCGATGAGCTTTCACATCCTATTTCTACCAATCGAAGGATTCTCCATCAATTGGTTCTTGAATTACTTCTATCAACTTGTATTTACTTGTTCCATTTGTCCTTTTTTTGCTGTCTACTCTCTCGTACCGTTGTTGTTTATCAATCACACTTGTTGGGGATTGGACTGTCTCATCCTGACCGTCGAGAGATTGCGTCACTTGTGCAAGGATCACGAACAAGAAAACAAATTTCGAGAGCGACAAATCACTGAACAGTTGAAAATTGTCGTCGAGAAGAGCTTGGAAGTCATGAACTGGCGAGAAGAAACGCAACGATACTTGGCGTTCATCTTTCTGATTGATTTCTCGGTTCTCTCATTCATTCTTGGCTGTTGCACTTACAGCATTATGACTGATCCATCTGACTCAACTGTGGTTGCTGCGGGTTTGTCTTCATTGCTCTCTCAGCTTTTCGTCTACTGCTGGTTTGGCGTTCGTGTCATAGAAAGATTCGAACTTTTCGAGGCTGAAATCTACGACGTTGATTGGTTCTCATTGGGAAACAAACATCGCAAGCAAGTCCAGATGATTCTGGTGATGGCGCAGAACATGAAAGGCTACAACGGAATCTTCAACGAAGTGAACTTGGAGACTTTCCTCACGGTTGGTTATGGGATCGATTTAATATTTTCTCCTTACTTAATAATAATTTTTTAAAGATTATACAGTTCACCTACTCACTCGTCACATTCTTGCGCTCAACAACTTAAATATCTGGAATGAAAGCGTTGAATCTGCAAATTGAAAGAACTGTAATTTAGGTAGCCTAAAGTAATTGTAATGCAACATTAAATGTCTAAGTACAAAATCTCGAAGCGAGATGTGCACCACTCAAGAATTTTTTGCTGTCTTTCTTAGTAAAAATCCACTGACATGATTCATAACATTCAGAGTCTGAATTTCAGACCTAACAATATTCAAATCAATAGAAAATTCAACTTATAATAAATACGTGTCCTAAAATAGAAATCACAATCTAGAAGCAAGAAAAAATTATTGTTATTTATAATGAACATTCAATTTTTCAATATCTTTAATTCAAGCAAATAAAAATGTGATCTCTCGATGCGAACTAAATATCGTCATCATCACTGTTGAGCTACCCCAGTAATATTATCAAAATTATCTTAAACTCAAGCTAATACCGCCAGGTTATCATTCAAACTCTTCGGAATGTTTTTTTTTCCGAATCAATTTCGTTCTTCTCAGCTACCATTTCGATGGCCACAGTAGAAATCTTTCTAACAAAGGTCGAACGTCTCGTTCTGCCTCTTGCTCGATAGAATGCGAGCAGAACAAATTGAATGACGAGGAAATCTCTTAGCCTCACTAGCCATTCTAGTGCAAACGCCAGAAGAGCGAAGTTAAGGCTGGCTAACCAAATGAGAAATCCAGGCTCAAGCATTTTCAAGCTCAAAACTTTCGGTCCGTTGTCACGTGGGTGCGCAAATTTTTGGTGTTTAACTTTGAAGGCGAGAATCGACTTTTCTCTAAACATCGGAACGATTCCACCTGTTGCCAGCTGTTGTGATTTCAGCTCGAAGATCCCTGAGAAGTGGTGATGACGGAAGAACTTCAAGCCGCACATTTTAACATGAAGAACTTCTTTTCTAACTCTTGCAGAGAACCGTCCATCCGTTTCCAAATCCAGCGCGTAAGTCATGATTGGCTCGGTCTGAAATGCGCTTTTCAATTTTGTGTTGAATATTTTATGGCGGATTTCTCTGAAGTAGTTTAGAGCGCGAATTACATTCATATGCTTTTGGATATTTTTGATTAGAAAGCTGTTGAACAAACGTAGTAAAAAGTTTTTCACAACAGTTTCTAACGGTTACTATGAATTCAAAACTTGACGTAACGCAACTTACGTAACTTACGTTAACTTTACCGCGAGTGCAAAACGAAAACAATCAGATTCATGAAATATCCAATTCAAAATCTACGATGATTCATTCACTCGTGTCATCGTCGGTTTCAAGAACAAACGCGCAGTTGCTACGGAGACTTCAAGCTCAGCCGATCTTGACGCTTGACCTTCATCAGAAAATTCAAATCTTCAATGAATCGCTTGACACTTCGCTCGGCTTTTCCCGTGCTAAGAAAAGGAAGGACAGCGCGAGACACCTGAAGCTTGTGCAACAAATTAAAGACTATCTAAACTGTAGCAACGATAAGGCTGACAACTTGATTGAACAGAACAAAATGGTTTTTCGGACTTCAATTGGAAAGATCAGAAGAAATATTGAAATCCTCACAGAAAAGAAAGTGACAACGATCAACGAAAATCCGTGGCTGTTAGGAATAGACTTCAGTAAGTTCGCACAAACCATCCTAGTAAAGCATTGCAACCATTTCTACTTTCAGCCGACCTTGAAACCAAACTAGAAATGATCGACAGGCTAGAGTCGACGGATGTCAATGATTTCGTTCCGCTGATCTCAGTGCCGGTTGAGCAGCTGGATCGAGCCATTGTAGCCCTTATAAACGATAAAATATCAGCAGTTCCAGAAGGGAATCGAATACACTACTTCAGCAGCCGTCTAGGAGTGGAGCCATCGTTGGTCTCTCGACACTTCTCAACTCACATGTTCATGTTCACGATTTCCTTTGAGAAACTAAAAGAGAACCTTGATCTGATGCTCGACTTCGGAATCGCACCATTGAACGTCCTCAACGACTTGTGGGCTTTCACCCGTTCCACCAGCAACACAAAAGCTCGTCTTGAGCTCTGTAGAAATACAGGAAAGAAGAACCTCAAGCCGTGGGTCATTGCGTGTGCAGAGGAGAAGCTTGTCAAGTCTCTGGCTTTCACTGAAGACCGGAAGAACTTGCTAGGCGACGGAACTGTGATTGATTACCTCTCACAGAGGTTGGGATACGACCTCGAACTTACGAAAGCTATTGTGACGAGGTACAAAGCGGTGAACAAGGTTCGAGTTGCAAAGCTTAAGAGCGTCCTCGATTATCTACTGATAACGGAGAAGTTTGAAGCGTACGAAGTCGCGAGCGCAATTCGAATATGCTGCATGTCGTTGGAAACCATTAAGAAACGAATTAGGGAGCTCAAAGATCTCGGTTGCCGACCGACGTCTTTAATTTATGTTTGCCTGTCTAGAACTGATTACAAAAAGTTTGTCGAGAAATGGAAATGAAGATTAAGTCGAATAAAAAGTTATCCTAAAGTTTGTATTGAATATTTGCAAAGTTTTATTATTTCTAACTTAATTCCTTGTCTAATTTATTCATGAATCACAGGATATTTACAAGTATCTTACAGCAGCAATGCTTTAACCAGACTTGACAGTCTTCCAATTAGAATTGAGACTAGGGGAGTGAAGAATTTAGAATTTTCAAGAGACAATTGTACAGCAGGGGACTAGACCATGAAATTTCAAAAGAATTGCCAAAGGATTAAGGGTGAACTTAAGAACAAATCGAAAATGGATTTCCTATTACTAAATCTACTAAAAATGTTGAAGTTTCAAATGTCGGGTGAAACAACTTCTCGCTTGATGTTCGTGATCGTGTCAGAGAATGTTGGACTTAAGGCTAGCGCTGGGTTTGCGACGGCAATGATGTGAGTACCCGATGACGAGATGACCTGAACTCCAAGTGGACTCGTGTCCATCGACTTTTGAATCTCATCAGATCCTTTCTCGAAAAACTCAGATGTTGTGTCGATGGAGTCACGATCGTTGTTTCCATTCTAAAAATTAAGTCTTGAGATTGCAGTCGAGCAAAGAGACATTTTATGCCCAGCTTACGTGAACGGGTGACGAGCTTGAACTAAAGGAAAATCTCGAGTCAGTATCTTCAAAGTCCGATGTTGAGTAGCGATTGAAGTTTTTCATGAAAGAATCTTTCAACTGCTGCTGGTTGATATGCTGCGATGCACTGAGAACCAGAGACAGCTTCGTCGCTTCAGACAGGTCGAAGGGCTTCATCGATGTTGCGAACATGCAAGGCTTCTCTCGCGAGTCGTCAAGTTGATCCTTTGAATTTTAATGAGTAGATTAGTGATGGAATTTTATTGTAAAGTTCGGAGAGAACATGCGGAAAGCAAAAAGCAGAGAAAGGTTGTTAGAAGTTCTAACTTAGAACTACAAAAATATCAAAGGAAGTTTGAGAGAAACCTAATTTACTTTGGAGATTTGCTAGCTACTGAGCAGAAATTAGCAGCGTGACTAGAAGCGATTCAATTGAGCGAAAGCATTGAGGAAATATTTTTCATCATCGGCAGTTCAAAGCCTCAGAGATATCAAAAGGAAAGCAGAAAGGAATCAGCAGGAGTTGAAGCGTGTCTACTCAAGTCTAGAAGCTCTTGACTTTCTAAAACTTTTAGGCTAAAAGCGATTAAAAGCATTTTCAAGCTTTTGCGGATTACAATAAAGCGGTTGGAGAAGATCAATGATCTATTAGTTAGGTCATTGACCTTTCCTTTAAAAGCAAAGACTGATTAAGTAAGCATTACTACTGAAGCACCTGAAAGCAAGAAAGGTTAAACCCTGTACAATACAAATAGCGCCCAAGCATTGAGCAATCGTTCAAGATTAGTAACATTCACCGAAGGCCGAGATCTCGAAGATATTTACAGTAAGCGATAATCGATTGCACTCTAAAGCGTTCGTCGGTTGTTCATCGTGCTGCTAAAACTCACTCTCAGTCATTGCACAAAATGAACAAGCGACCTACTTGGAAACTCCAAAGTTTCCTTGAAGCGTTAAGCGATCTACCAAAGCGTGTTAGTAAAAATTATACTTAAATTCGTTTTGCAATTAAAGCGACATAGCAAAGCGGTTAGATAAAGCGTGATTTGAAAGCCTCTATAAGCAAAAGTAACTCGGTGCCGGAAGCTGAAAGCACAAAATCGGAATAGAGAAGTGAAGCAGGAAAAGCAGCGTGTGAAGCAATCAAAACGAGAAGAAGTTCGACTCACTTTTCCCATCTCGGATCCTGAGCCGCTGCTGGCTAATCGCGATCGTTTGCTTTGCTGTTCACTGTCGTCGCTGCGATGCGATTGTCCTTGACTCATTAGTCTGATCGTAGCTGAATGACCAAAGCCAGAGTCCCGGACAACTTGTCGTGCTAGTGGGAAAAGCTCGTCGCGACGTGTAAGCAGCGCTGGAATAAATTTACAAATCTGAGCTGCCGCCTCATTCACACAGACTTCATGCAACGTCAAAGGCTTCTCGGGCTTTCTTTTGCAGTCGAATCGACCGTAGATTGCGGAGAACTTTCGTATCTCTTCCATTCGGCGCGGGTCTGATTCGCTCATTGCTATCACTTGTTCGAGTTCACGGGCTGACCGTTTCTTGATGTTTTGAGTTCGCGGCTCGAGTTGCGGCAAAGTTCTCGCCAGTCGTTCAGCCGATGAAACGATTCGGGTGATTTGGGAATCTGTCAAAGTTGGATTAAGGGAAACGACACTAGGAGTGGTTGAGGACGAGGAAATTGTGGGTGGAGTGCCAAAGGACGAAGACGTTAAGAAGCCATGAGACGAACCCATCTGGGACGATCCCGGAGTTGGACTTGAAAAGCTTGGGGGAATGTAGGACGATCTTTGTTGCTGCAATTGCTGAGAAATGCTGCCAGGCTCGGGATTGAAAAGAATCGGTGGGGGCACATCGCTGGTGGGCGGAATTTGAGACTGAAAGAGCGATGGATTCGTCATCCACTCGTGCAGTGACTTCTGAAGTCTTCGAACGTGGAGCGGCTTAGATGCCATCCCAACTAAGGCCATGATTTCTAGAAACTCTTCCTCGCCAGCATCGCAAAGCTGTTGAACGTCGTCGCCACCTGCAATGATTTGTCTTAGCACAAACTCGGACGAATGTTCTAGTCAACTCACCCATTTCGAGCAGAGTATCGTAGTAAGCTAACAAACTCGCTCGTTGCAGAACTCTGTAAAGCTGGAGTTCAGCTTCGTTTGAAGGGTTCGATGTATTTACCACTGCAAAGAGAGCAAGAAGAAAAGAAACCAGTAAGATTCAAGATCGAGCTATCAAACGCTCAACGAAAACGGCATTTCAGCAAACCACACCTTTCCCAATTGTCTGCACCGTTGGAGAAAAGTTTTTTTTGCCTTAGGGGTAAAAGACGAAAAAACGATTGGTGAAAAAAACATTTCTTGTATCTCGATGTCTAATGATTCATTGTGAGAACAAACAGGAGAAAGGAGGGAGATGAACGCGAGGTTGCTTCAACAAAAGGGTCAACAACTTTAAGATGCAAATCCAGCAAAGGGTGAAGACGTGCATTGAATAAAATTAAGAAGCTGTGAGGCTTTGATGATTTGATGTGTAGAAATCCAAATCTAAATTTTGCGCAGCTCCCAAATCGCACAATTTAAATTTCTGGATAAAATTTTGTGTTATCTTGGAATGGAATTCTGCAATTCTGATTGAAGATCGCAATTTTTTGGGTTGATCTGCTCGCGTAAAAGTTTGCTTAATAACTACAAATGTGCAAAGCTTCATGATCGAATATAGTTGTGGATGTTTCTTATGCACAGCAGAAGTGATAGCTTAGTCTCTGCGTTGCATGCCATACATTTAAATTAAGGAGGAACTAAATCACAATAACTATCAAAGATCAAATAGACTCGCTGGTATTAGAAATTTTAAATTAAATAAAATAATTCAGCGGCAAATATCTAACTTGAATCTGTCATCAAACTATTTTTGGATATGCTGATCAAGGAACAATAGAAAATGACTCTGCAGCTGATCCAAGATGTTTTGTTATTTCTAAAACTCGTCCAAGCGCCAGAAAAAAATGTTCAAGGTTCTGAGAAGAAAGTGAGCGCCTCGTGATTTTCTCACGAAGCGTTTCACTATCACTCGGTTCCCACCAAACAATGAGCAAAAACTTGAAAACTGATAGAAAAAATCTCATCCTATTTGCATAAACTCGAAGACAAAAAGTCGTCAGTGCACAGAAAAAATAATTAATCGATCCTACGAGAGAATCACACGTTCTCCTTGAAGATTATTCAAATTCGTTTTTTCCTCAACCCTCACTTGGGCGCTCGGAGCATCGCCGCATAAAAAACCCACGTAAGGAAACGTGTTGATAAAAAACGCACGAGACGATCAGAGGGAGCGAAACCAGTTTGTTACCTGGCTGCTCATCATCGCGGACCCCGGTCAAAAAAACTCCAAACTTGAACAATGAGGAATATGCAAATAGGCAAACAAAAAAGCTGAAAGGGTTGAGATTACTTGTGTGGACGGTTTTTTATCTCTAATGATTGTTTTTCATAGTGATCTGCATAAACGAAACGAAGCTGGAACCAAAGATGCATGAAGAAGAAAAACTTTAATGTTCGAAGAGTTTTTGTTGGAACTGCGAGAAAAAAAATTGTTGCGTGAGAATATTTTACTTCGTGATTGCATGGAAAAGACTTCACTCAGATGAATCTGCGGTTCTGAGGCTTTGCTTGAAAATTAAATTAGTTTTAAATAAATAACTTTACGAAAATTTGACGAACTTCGGTGATCAAAATAAGTGTAACATTATTTTTTTATCATCGGCGATCTTGAAACTTTGAAATTAAAAAACAATTTAAAAGTTGTTGAGTATTTTAAATTGCTCAAGTTAATGCACCCTTGACTTGATAAAGAGAGGTTTGTAGTCCCGGTGTCGCCACCAGTTTCCAAACCCACTGCCCATAGTTCCAAGAACTTTCCGGTTTATGTACCAATGCATAAAAAAAATCTTGTAAATTAGCAGATTTAATTAGAAAATACGAAACTATATAAATTTAAAGGAAATCAAGATTTGCTCGTTCGAGATAAATTATGAAGTGTCCTGTTTCAAATCCAGAGCACTCGATTTGTGGCAAGTAAACCAGCAGAGAACACGTTTTTGAAAATTTGTTGTGTAAGGTTTGAACCAACGTGCAAATTATTGCAAACTGCAATTCTAGATGAAAATAATGTTCAAACCCCAAGGTAACGTATCAGCAACTAACGTACGGCTACTGGTATCGATAAACTGTGTTAACCACAGCCAGCTAAATATTCCCGCGATCATTAACTTTGTCAAGCTTCGCTTCAATCTTCATAAATCTCCCAAGTCATTCTGCTTCAAGTTTCTATAAAATTGTCTTCTTCTCTCGAAATCTAATCGCATCGTTCACCCCTCAGTTAGTTTCCTTTAGTTGCATAAGAAGAAACAGAGAGCTGCTTCGAGATGAAGACGGGAGAGATGAAGGGAATAGGGTTGCGAAGAAAGGCGCAGCCTATTCTCGTTTCGCTATGGATTTTTTCCTGCAATTTTTATCCAATCAGATCTCACAAAAAATTGTGTATGACTCGAAATCAGCTCGCAGCATTGTTGATCGGCTGAGAACGCAATGCAGAACGCTGTAACAAAAGGCAGCGAGGAGAGGGAAACAGACGAATATCGACATAAAAAATGAAAGAAAACCTTAAATCGCAGAAACGACAAAATAAAATTTCGAAACGCATAAAAATATTTTTTCTGCCTTCGCCATCGTCTGTTTTATGAAATCAAGATTTGCTCTAAGTGAAATAAATTTATGGATGCTTGGAATTCCTTTCGAATCTAATGCTTTGAACAGAGATGAAGAAGAAGATGCAACGGCCGTGGGGTGAGTTAACGCTTTTCTTCGAGCCTCAATCCTCTAACCGTCCTTGCGTCGAGGAAAACGGTTTCTTGGGCCATATGTTAACCCGTTTTTTTCTATCTTCTATTATTCTAATTTTTCTACTCTGCTTGCTCTGGTTTTCAAAGGCTCTTGCATATGTCCGGTTATCCGTTTTTTCCGTCAAACAATATTTTTTTATGGAGCGAACATAAAAAGTTTAATTGTTCGATTCATTTAAAAGAGAACATCACCAGACAGAAGGCACAAACGAAGTATAAATCGAGACAAGAAAGGACGACAAACTAACTGACGGCGTTAGAGTTGTTCATAGTTAAGTCATTAGGCTTTATTGAGATTGAAGATTAAAGCAGATAATTTTATCAGTCTTCGTTTTGTTAGTCTAAATTGGACTTGTTTTTTATTTAAGAGAATCCTTCGACTCACAATTGATCAATTAGCAATTCGGAGTCCAAGAAATGACACTACAAATTTTACATCTCAAGATTGTCATACGTCGTACCTTGAGGTTCAAAACGAAAGTGTTCTGACTCCAATCCAGAGTTCTCGCTAATTCGAAAGATACTTGGATAGTTTTTATTGTTAATTTTTGATTAGTTATTCTTATTTTTTGTCGTCAGTATAAATGGATCGCAAATATGCAAAGCGACTAGGGATGAACAGTTATTGAACTCATACCTTTTAATGAATCAAATCGATCTTGAGAATGTTTCGAACCAATGAAAAAATTATCGTCTAACGAAAGCGTATTAGGAAGGAATTATTAGCAACAAACTTCTTCCATCGCGCCCAACTTTTTTGCCGGTTTGTGTGTGGCAATAAATGTGCAACTTTTTGCTCGCGCTCAGACGATAAGGAGCCACACGAAAATAGCGTTTTTCATCGTCGTGTCGGTGTCTTTCATGCTTTCGTCTAGTTTTTCTTCGCAAACATTCTTCGAGATGTTATTTAATGGTCCAGACATGGCCCGACGAAAAAACTTTCAATCTTTGCAGTTTTTCTAATTAAACGAAAATGTTTTCAACTCACTTGTACCATTGCAGTTGCGACTGACGATTTTTCCAGTTGGCGGAGTCAGCACAGGACTCGAGACTGTGGACGACGACACTCGCTTCGGTGTGAGGTTGGGATCGCTCGACGTTGACGGGAGGGAACTGAAGAAGGCACTTTTACCGGCAGATTTCTCATCCGACGAAGACGGATCAACGATAACTGACGCCGAAGCCGGCGTGCTCGTAATAATTGTCGAGGTTGCGATACTTGAAGACGTCACCGAGGATGGTGTCGATTGATCCATTTACAGAAGAATCCGAACAATTATCAAACGATTTCGAGTTTTCGTTCAAAGACGAGGAAAGAAAATTTTTGTAATTAAAATTCTGAACATAATCAAACTAAATTTGGAAGATTCAACGCGGGAAACTACGAGGCCAAAGGGAATTTTTCACGTGCTTCAGTTAATTTTCCTAACTAATTAATTGAACGAGGGAAAGTGATTGCCAAATTTTTTTCTAAAAAGCGGAGTAGAAACTAAATTTTAAGATAATTTGGAAAATCCGTCTTTGATGTGATGCACTCGACTGCTTCAATAATCCTTGTCAATTGCACAGATGAATTATAATTTTGCTAGTTTGTATTCTTGCGACGAGACACAACTATCCAGTTCGATAATAAAAATATATCTGACCGAGTAAACTCTCATGGACTCGTGTGATGACTGGAAACTGTTTAAGATCAGCTCGTTAAAACGGGTTAATTTATGCCCTGTGAGTTACTTACATGCTCATTCTCGTCTACACTCCGCCTTAAAGCTCACATTTTATAGCAAACTGTTTATGTTGAAAGAGAGCGAGTTGCACATGAGAGAATGTCACAAAAACTATCGGCAACTACGGCACAAACATTCGAGCTTTCATGCTGCCTTTAGAAAAAGTCTTCGTCTCTCTTTTATAGCATTCGTAGCGGCGAAGCAAAAACTTATTTTGTAAAAATATTTATCGTTTATTTTCCGTTGTTAATCATTCTCTGAGTCCACGAGAACGAAAAAATTATCAGCCGCTCGAAACTTTTTCATTCCGTCTTCCTACATGGAGATAATTTATTGCATTTTAATAGTTTTTGCTTATTGATTACCCGAAGTTTTTGCGCGGCGCGATGCAATGAAGAGCATAAAGCGTAAATGCCTCCAATATTTATAAGTCGCTCGCTGTTTTTGTCAGTCGAAAAGCTGATAAAAAATTCAAGAAGCATGGGATGTCTTTGAAAGGAGTTTGAAGGGTTCGTCGACGGGGTTGGGGGTAGAGCGATGGGATATCAAGCTCCTTCGCTTAAGATCGTCGTGATTCCATCGGGTCTCTGCTCTATCTAGACTGAATAATGAGGTTTAGTCAAGGTTGAATTTGTTAGACGCTTTATCTACTTTGGGTGGAGGGTTGTGGCCCACAACTTGTGGGTCTATAAGAAAGAAGATTTGCAATGTTGATAGAAATCTATTTTCAATATTGCATATTAGACAGAAGCCTGATCATCCCTGAACGATTCCCATCGGCAAACCAAACGAAACCAAAACGCCGATGATGATGAAAGGAGAGAAAAAGTATAAATATGTAAGAGGCCATCGGTAGCGAGACACGTAAAAAGCAAATGACTTTTTACGCGAACATCGATTCTTTAGCGGGAGAACATTCTTGCAGCGATCGCTGTAAAATCTCATAAAGCATCAGTCCAAGACAATGCGAGGAAATATTGGAATTGAATTTGAAGAGATTTTCGCAACGAAAAACGAGTCTGAAGGCTTTTTCTCGCTCTCGATTGCAGTGCGATCTTACATAAATTAGCTTTTTCCTCTGGCGAGCACAAAAGACATTGAATTTTATTTGAGACTTTTTCTTCCTTTATTTCTTCATTTCCAGCGAGCCGATAAGGTTTTGATTTTCCTTTCTCACGATTGTTCTCTCGTCTGTTTCTGCCGATCGTCCGTAAGAGGGAACGCTGATTTGTATGTTAAGTTAGCTTACAACTATTTTCTTTCTTTCTCTCTCACGTCGATCGATAACGAACATAAATCTACATCATCTTACAGCTATCGACATTATGATCATGAATTATTCACACTGATTATTTGATTAATCCATCCGATGAACGATGACACTTTAACGTAAACGCCGGGGACGTCCTCGCGACCACAACTGTGAATAAATCATGAAGTTAATTGAGTTAGCAGTGGAGATTGATGAAGTTCTCACCCGAAGCCCCAGCTCACAAGACCAGCTAGCTCAAAGAAGCCGTCGTCTTGGCAAACGAGTGGACCTGCAAATAAAAATACGTTGAATAGTCGAAGTGAGTTGATTCTTTGAATCTCCATCGACTTACCGCCACCGTCTCCCTGAAAATTGAAAACATATTTGAGTAAATTGCTAAGCTTCTCAGAAAAATTTAGCTTACTTGACATGCATCGTTTCCTGAAATTCCTCCAGCACAGAAACTTGAAGCTGGCAGAATGAAGATCTTCTCAGTCACTGCGTTGATCTTTCGAATGCATTCGGTGTCGCTGACGATTGGAATCTCAGCCTCGCGAACTCTAAGTGGAATCGGGCCTGATTCACCCATGTACCCATAGCCGGTGACTGTGCATCGTTTTCCTGCTGCGTGACTCACGCCACGAGCTGGCAAGCAGACGAGACAAACACCTTCCTTAAGATCTGCTTGCCCCAGAAGCTTTAACAATGCTATGTCGTTGTCGAGTGTTTGGCTATTGTGATTGTGATGAATGTAAGTCGTCGCGACTTTAAGAGTTTGGGCTCCGGGGCTTCCGTACTTTCTAGTCAAATCGTAGTCGCCAACTCGAACGTAAATCGCGTCACCAGATCGAACAATATTCGTGACGCAATGCGCAGCAGTTAACACCCATTGTGTTCCAATCAAAGCTCCGCCACACAAATATTGGTTCTGAGAATTGATCAGAGCCACCTGCCAACACCACTCGCCGTTCTCACCGTCTTCCCCTCCTACAACTCTCGCCTGTCTGTGACTCACTGTGACGCTTCGCGCGTGATGATGCGGAAGATCAAACGAGAAAGTTGAGTTGTCATCATAAACGATAGGAATTGGGACGATGCTGCTGCCCAACACAAGTCTTTCAGTGTTTTTCATCTTGTAGACTTGCGCCACTTCCTTCTCGAAATCATGTTCACTGCTTCGCTTCGACCTTGACGTCGAGTTGCCCTCCAACACTAGATACTCTTTGGCGGTTCGAATCGTTCCCTTGACACCGCAGACGTATTTCGAGTAAGGCGGAGGACGAGGTGAAGTTGTCGGCTCTACAATCTCGTATGGGATCGACGAAGGTTGAGGTGGAACCGTCGGCTCGTAGACATGCGGAGGTGGCGGGTAGTTGTTTGGTGGTGGAGGATAGTTGTTCGAGGGTTGAACTGGATAAGGGTTTGGAGGCGGGGGAGGTGGGTAGTTGTTGGGAGGCGGGGGTGGATAATTATTATTGTTAGTATTATAATATTGTTGTGGATGAGGGTAGTTGGGATTGACTGGTCCCAGATTAGGATTGTAAGCGTAAGTTTGATTTCTGTTGTGTTTGTCAAGCTGCTCTTGAATCTTTGACTTTGGAGCACAACATTGCGTTCCGGATTTCTTGCACTTGAACATTTCTGTCATCTCCGCATTTCTGAAGCAGGTGAAGCTCAATAAGCTGACAATGCAAGAGCCGGGACATTCTTCTCTGGGATCGGGCGGCGATGTGACTGGAGCTTGTGTGGTTGTTGGTGGTCGTCTTGTCGTCGGACGAGGTTTCTGCGTTACTGGAACTCTCGTGTTATCACAGCACACTGATCCACTTTTACAGTTGGATGTTCTTGAAATTACAACTAAAAGTTTTCACAATTAAACTGCGATCAGCAAATTGGCTTTTAATCATTTTACCAGCAGGTCGTTCGCAGAAAGCAGCCATGATGTTGAGCAGGCAGAAACCAGGGCATCTCGGGAGTGGAGGCTAAGAGAAAAGTATTCAACACGTGCAGCATAAATTCAAAAGGAAACGACGGTTAATTGCATACCGGCGTTGTGACCCGCTGCGTTGTTGTAGCGACTTCCTTATCACTCGCACTGCCAGCGGGCATGCAACAGCTTCCTTCATTTGGGCAGAACGCGTTCGTGTCGATGTCGTCGCAGAAGAGCGCGAACAATCCACTGACACATTCCCCTTCGCATTCGTTGAACACCTGACCTTGACCGTTGTTCGCAACTGGTTTCTGTGATTGAGGTTTCTTCGTCGACAGCGGCTTCGAGTACTTTTGCGGCGGGTTTGTTTTGGACTTCGGTGGATCGGCGTGAACCTGACGAGTAGAGAATTCGGAAATTGAAATGTGTTAGATCGTTAGCACCTTCCGCCTTACTTTCTCTGACACTTTCTTCACTGGTGTCTTGCTCGAGTTTTGCGATCCAATCACCACGCGCAAGTCAGGATTGTCCAAGTACGAGTCTTTAGCGACGCAGCACTTTGTTCCACTTTTGCACAGGTTCGGCGTCTTCAAATAAGCTTCGCAGTAATCGGCGATTCGATCAGCAACGCAAACGCCCGGACATTCGTTGTTGTCCTTCTTATCGCTGTTCTTATTATTGCTGCTGCTGCTTTCTTTCACTCGCTCTGTGGTCGGACGAGGCGTTGTTGTCGTCGTGTACCTTTGCGTGGGCCGATAAGTTGAAGTCGTCGAGTTCGCCGCTGATTTCGATCGGTTGTAAAATCTTTAAGATCAAAATCCATTCAAGAAAGTTCTTACCAGACGAACTGCTTTCCACGCAGCACTTCATGCTCGCTGTCGGGCACGGAATGTCTTCTAGCACCTCATAGCAAATTAGGGTGGCGAGAGCATGCACGCAAACGCCTGGACAGTCTTTAGAATTCTCTGTTGAGGTGATTGTGTCAAGCAGACCTTTGCGAATTCACCGGAAAAGAAAGTGAAAACGTTAGCTCATTCATCTCATTCGCTACACACAACCAAAGTTCCTGTTGCATGATCAACTTTTGCAATCTCCTCTTCGCTCGATCGTGTTATGTGTACGATGAGTCAGAAAGCAAGTCAGAAAGGAAGAGAATAACTGTTGACATAGAAAACTGCTAGCTTAGGTTTATCAAGAAGAGCGCTCGAGCCCAACCGCGCATATTTCACTTTTTGACACGAATTGCGTTTGGCGCGACTTTATAAATTTCACGCCGTAAGCAGTCAATTGGAAACTGAGTCATTGTGTCAAAACGTTCGTTAACCTTTTCCACCTTCTCTTCGGCTAATTTCCAATTAGAATGCCACGATTAAGAACCATCGAGTTGATCTCGGAGACAGTCGAGCACAATCAAGTTCCGAAATATTCCGTTACTTAGACACACATAGGAGCGACAAGCGGTGTTCGTTGATATATTCAATAACAGTAAATAGGGCTCTCCCCTGTCGCTTCTTATAAGACGTTGTGTTCTACCTGATAGGAAGCTTCCTGCGAGCGAGTCGTCTTGAGCCGTCGTAAGCCGTGGCAATGTGACGAGCAGCAACGTTAATCCTATGATCATCTTCATCCTTAAACTATTTAATGTCTTGCGAAATTCTTTCACTTGTCGCTTCTTTCACTTTGTAATGACTGTTGAAAGTCTTTCTCACATATTCGCTGCAGCGAGCAACGATCTATCAATCCACGCAACAAATCGAAGACTGAAGCAAATTTATTCAGCGGATGGGAGGAAAGAAGAATTCTCTTCAATAATATTATTAATTTCTTGGCGTTCTTCTTCCACGTTCGGGCAAGAAAGAAACCGTTAGTGAGTCGATTCTCGTGTGGTGTGTGAGTTCATACACGTAAATCGCTAGTTACACCGAAAACCACCGAGACTCTTCACTTTATATCTAGACGAGGGAGCTGTTGACTCGTTCGCGGACGACTTCTTACTGACGGCGGTCTCTTCGACTTTCTTACTTTCTTACGAGCAACTTCTTCCCGGAGAAATGACCTTGTGAATGTTCAAAGCATCGGCAAAAAGCAAAATTAAGCAAAGCAGAATTGAAGAAGAAAAGAATTCTTCTCATTAAAAATTTCACTTGTAACACATTTTGGAGAACCTTCCAGAGGTGCTGCATGGAACCAAAGAAGGGATCGCTGTGGAGTTGGGAGAGATGGGCCGTTGTATTGCAGCAGTTTTCAAGGGAACTTCAGAGTCCAACAAGAATGTTTAGGCTGGTCATTCTAGGTGTCACGACGAGCTTCGACCGCCTAAACTTCTGAAAAAATGTAACACGTGTTGGTTTAATTTATCAACCAGCAGAATGTTCAAGAAACTCAGAAGAGTTTGAGGAGTTTTTAGCGAACGATGGAGGTTTCACCAGCAAGTGGCCAACTCTTGTCGATGAGATAATAACTGTTCGCGAAGTAGGTGAGACGAGATTCCAGAATCAACTTTGCGAAACACTACGATAGAGTTGCATCTTTATTCTCTCTTGTCTTGCCAACAACATTATTGCGTCACGTTATTCGAACGATTATAAACTTTTGAAAAATAAATCAACTTGGGGTGAAGATTGCTTCTGGATCAAAACATTAAACAACACGCTTGAGTTAATTGGTGAAAGCATCGATGATCCCCGATCGCTACCACACAGGCTTCGAGTTGGGATTAGCTGCGAATGAAAAAGCAGGGAGAAATATTATTAATCATTAAACGTTATGAGTATTGTTAGTGCAGGGAATGAAAATGGGTCACGAGTCGGTAAAGAGAAAGGGTCGAGCTAGTCCCGTAATTACGACCTTGAGCACGATACGGAAAGAACAAATAAAAGAATTCATGAATTGTTAAGCGTCGCATTTACCATTCAAATTCATATTCCAGGGTGTGTGGTTCGTTTTCTTGAAGAAGTTTCCCCCTGCGTACCAAGTCTTGTTCATGATGCTGCCGTCGTCAAAGGAGTTTTTGTTTGCTGTCAAGTTTTGCTGCGACAAATCCTTCCACGTTCGGCTCTGATGAATCAATTTCTCGATGCGTTTGGGGCGAAAGTAGGTCAAAGCCAGATCGATGTCCTTTTGTTTTTCGTCGCTTTCGTCGTTGCTGTCGAATGAGTCATTCAAGCATTCCAAGCGTGCCGGCGCTGTAAGCGATGAATTGTTTTCGCGACTTTTCACGCTTTCGGTGCTGCTCGGCGCCCTAGGCGAACGCGAAGTGGCCGGCGGTAATTTCACGTGCATGATTAAGCTCTCGGGGATTTTCCACTTCTTCAAATCGTCGACCCACGTTGACTCGGATTTGATGTAATCGATGTTCCACACTCGACCGTCTCTTTTGAGGATTGGGCTAATTTTCTCGAAGAATTGCTCGTAGAATTTGTTTCTCTTCTCGAGCCGTCGCATCGATTCGAGATAATCGGCGCGATCAAGCTGGAACTCTCCCTGTAAGTCGACAATCTCACGTTCGAACGATCTTATCTTTTGTCGCTGCTGCTTGAGCAGCTCAGTTTTTGCGACGATCTCTTGATGGATGTCGGTGTAGTGCGCTTGGAGGAGATCGCGGTCTTCTGTTTGCTCGATCCGATTCAACAGGTTACCCAAAGCACTGTTAAGCAAACGAAAATTATTCTTAAGTGGAGAAGAAATGGCAAAGATGAAAAAATCTCACTTGAGTTTCTTCTGAGCCGCTAACTTCTTCTTGTATCTCTTCTCTTTAAGCTGCGTATCGTTCGCTCTCTCGCCGCCGATCAGAATATCTTTGATCGATTTTATCCGATCGCTTATCTTGGTCCCATCGCCGTCATCTGACGCCCTGACAATGCTTTCAGTCGTGTTGACGCTCTCGCTGACTTCCAACAGTTTTTCCTCGTACTCGCGCTTCAACTCGCTCATGCCTGTTGGAAAGATTTTCATTAGGTTGATTAGTTAAAAGGAATCGATGTTTCTCATTACTTTGTATCAGCTCTTCCTTCTCCTTCTTTTGTTGCTCGTGTTCCTTCCTTAGCTTCTGAGCCTTTTCCTCGAATTCTTTTTCAATCTTCAACTTCTCCTTCTCGACTTGTTCTTGTATATCAACGACATGAATGTCGCTTTCGATTTGGTTTCCTCCAGACTTCTCCAGCATCTTCTTCAGCATGTTAATCTCGTTCTGGTACTCGCGAAGCATTGCGTCTTTCGGGTCCTCGTTGATCTTCGGTTTGTTGGCGATGTTCTTTGCCCGTGATGCGTAACGCAATGTCGACAAAGTCTCTTCGTAATTATAGTCGGCGGGCGATATACACGCGACCATCTGGAAAATATTTCCATTAATTAATTGAAGGATAATTAACTCTACTAAAGTCCCACCAAAGTTTTTGTGTTGCCTCCTAGGGAGTCTTGAAGCAGCCTCGTGAGTTTCGAGTCGCGGTAAGGCACATGCTTCGTTTTTCCATCGACCAACGCTGAGATGACGTTGCCCAGCGCAGAGAGCGACAGATTAATCTTTGTGGCTTCTTTCATCCTTTCCCCGGTTGCTCCAGTTTTGTTGGCTCGTTCGCTCCCAGCCAAATCGACGAGGTTCAGTTTCCCCTTGCGTATCATGCAGTCGTCGATTTCTCCTTTCTCGTTTGGCGATTTGGAGATTTGCTCGACGTTGATGATGAAAATACTGTGACTTCTTGAGCTGCCAGCTATAATTAAAGGAAAATCGATTAAGCCTGCGACGAGTTTTAATTGTCAATGTTAAATTACCGTTCATCAAAGTGGCTCCGACTTTCCTGTTTTTCGCTCCGAACAGCAAAAGCTGTTCGCACTCCGCCACATTATGAACCGGATGTCGGCTTAACGACTCGACAATGACTCCTTCCGTGGGATTTTCCTTGAGCTTCAAACTGTTTTGCGTATCGTTGTTCAACAAGTCTCGAACGTTTTCATTATAAATCTCAAGGTAGCTTACGACAACGAGGTATCTGACGTCATGTGCGACCTGCGAAATATTATGCAAGGTTTTAAGAGGATTTCTCACAGCTTGTGGTAGCAGATTCTTACACTAATCGCTTCAAAAAGGTGCTCGAAGGCATTCGAAATGATTCCGTGGTTCTTTGTGCTGCGAAGTTGGTGCGGATCAACGTCTTGCCCGTCGACGAGCTTCGATAAAATTGCGTGATTAGTTAATCGATTACCGAAGCTTACACAGCAATACCTTGCTAAGCGATGGGCCCTGCATCGTGTGGGACTTGCCACAGCCAGTCTGGCCATAGGCGAAAATCGTGCTGTTGTATCCCTCGAGCACGCTCTCAACTAGCGAATAGCAAATGTCGCCATAAATCGTTTCGTTCGAGGAGTTGCCATCGTAGGCGCTGTCGAAGACAAATTGCTTTTCCGGTGCTTTCTTGTCCGACGGATTTTCCAAGTAGACTTTGCATTCTTCAATCCGAATAATTCCCTAGACAAATTTTGTTAGTTACACTCGAACTCAACTTGAACTTCAGCTAAACAAACCTGACATTTCAGCTTCTCTTCCTTCTCGTTTTTCGGGCGACAACGGACAATGACTTTGACAAGTTCAGCCATGTCAATGTAATTGTTTTAACGACCTCCGAATGTGTGATGGATTATTCAGGATTGGAAGTCAAATCATATTCAGACGACACGTGATTGAACCTGAGAAGGAGGAAGCAAGCCTTGTAAATTATTCACTGTCGAAGTTTTACGGATTTTTTGGTGGAATTCGAATGTTATCGGAACAAGGCTCATGCATTAATAAGTAGAACAGCGTATTCTGTGTGTGGTCGCACACCAATTATATTAATGATGGCATTGAATCGACGATTGACGTATCCTTGCGTCGCAATGCCCGTAAACTTGCTTTGGAAAGCTTTTGGAAAGCCTCGTCACCGTCAACAGATGAATTATTGAGCTGCACTAAACTCCGATAATCTTAATTGACGATTAGGCAAAATGAAATTTCACGAGTCATGCGGTAAAGTTCGAGAAAAGTTTCAAGTTCGTGAACTTTCACTTGATTTTCCTTACTCTCTCTCTTCAATCGACTGAAAAGCTTTCAAGAATTATTCCAGAGTTTTCTCGAAAGCTTCAAGAGACGGAAATTTACTTCAAAACTGTCGATGAGAAGTTTTTGAAGGATCGCGACTTAAAGTTTTTGATCCAAACTGATTGAATAGAAAAAGTAAACTGAAAATATTTCGACGTTTTGTTGTGGTCGAGTGGCGATATTTGTGAAGCGTGATATGTCGGCCAGGCGTTCCAGCTTGAAGCTCTCGTCCAACACAACATTAAAGCTTCTCGCTTGAAGCCACAGCGCGAAGCCCTGAAACAAATGTTGTGGCTCGTTGCTGTCGCCGTTAACAACCCGCCGAGGGAAAATTTACTTTTCGCTTTCGTTTCATTAAATATTGAGGAATTTGTACTTGAAAACCTTTGAACGACCAAACGATGATAGGTGAACCATCGATGGTCGCTGTAATTAATTCTCACTTCTTCGATCGACTTTATTCGGGAATTTTCCTTGACACAAAAATATTAATAATAATGTGCGTTCACAAGGATTTCCACAAGGATTTCCCAACGACGACAGTTAAACTGCCACATCAAATTGCGTTGGAAGTAAAAGTATTGTTTTACTATGGACATTCGTGATTATCAAGCCTTTCGATCAGATAATTGTCTCCATCATTGCACGTTATGAGTGAAAGCTAAGCTTTCGTTATGCGCTTTTTTCTGTCGCAGCACGAGAATGTCCAATGATTCATAAGGAAATAGATTGAAATGATCTGGCTTCGAGTCACGAACAATTGACATTGAAAACTGTCGGCTGTAAAAATTTAATTTCGCTGAAAAACTTTTGCGATTTCGCTGAATTATTAATCAAGAACTGCTCAGTCTTTGTTTATTTGGTTTGATACTCATAGCGCTTTTGTTTTCATGCAACTGACAACGGAAATCTGTGTTAAGCGATGTCACGAACAAATTTTTGTGCAAGCATTGCGATGATCGCGTGAGGATTTGCGCTTGGCGCCCGAGGGAGAACAGAGCCGTCAACGACGTACAAGCCTTCGATGTTTTTAACTTGAAAGTTCTTGAGTACGACAGTCGTTTCGTCTTCCAGATCGCCAAGCTTGCAAGTCCCAACTGGATGAAACATCGTCAAAGTTAGACGTCGAATGTAACATTCCCAGTATTCGTTCGAGTGAAAATAAAACTTCTCGCATCCCGGGAAATGTTTCGGGTTAATCTCAGCTCCAAACTTCTGCATCGAAGGCGTTTCAACAAGTTTCTCAAGAATTCGAATGCCTGTTAACATTTTCTTAATGTCTTCGTCGTCGCTTAAATAGTTGGGATCGATTATAGGCGGAAGTAAGAAGTTATTGCTTTGAAGTTTGACACTTCCTCTGCTTTTTGGATGTAGTAGGACTGGAAGTATCGAGATTGTTGTTTGTCCGATGAGAGGCTTGAAATATTTGTCCCAAACCTCATCGCGAATGTTCGTTACCTTTCTCAAGTGAATGCCATTGTCAGATATCAAACCGACCGGCAGCAACATGAAGCCTAAATCTGGAGACTCGCTTGATTGATTCAGCTTGACAAATCCCATCGCATCGCAGCCGGCTAACGACAACGGACTTCCTTCTCCGTTGTAGAAGAAATAGTCGAGAAACTTGAAAGGATTTAGCAAATCTCCCATGGCAAGTCCTACAGTTTGGTTCAACAGTATGAGGTCTAATCCAGTTGTCACGTGGTCTTGAAGGTTTTGACCGACAGGAAGATTTTCCCTCACTTGAATGCCAATTTCGTTGAGATGATCTTCAGGTCCAATGCCAGAATGGAGAAGAATCTTTGGAGATCCAATCGCACCAGCAGATAAAACGATCTTTCGCCCAAAGACTTCATGAAGTTTCCCGTGCTTGAAGAACTCGACTCCAATCGCTTTCTTTCTGTTGTACTGATCGAAAATTATTTTCGTGACTAAAGCGTTTGAACAAATTTCTGGCGGATTGTCCAACGTTTTCCAGTGATCGATTTGAGTGTATCTTCGTCCATTTAAATGCGTAAGGTTTGCAAAACTGAATTCTTCGAATCCCAGTTCATTGCCGGCTGCTACAAACGCTTCGCTGATCGTTGATTGGAATTTCCCTTGGCTAACTTGAGCTGTCGATTCAATTTGGCTAAAGATTTCGTCCGCTTCTTCTTTCTCTATAAAGTCCGAGTAATCTGAATAATGCGCTCGATGATAAATCATGTTGTTAAGGCGATGGGATCCTCCTTGAATCTTTCCAGCCGGCCAGAAGCTTTTGTTCCCCGCTAGTGCTTGACATGCGTTGACTTGTGGACTCGTCTCATAACTCCAGTCGTACGACGATTTCTGTAGCAATGGTTGAACTAACGGAATGTTGAGTATGAAAGAATCTCCTTTGCTGCCCGATTCGATGACTAGAACTCGTCCTGGAAGGCCGGAAGCAAGCACCGCTCCAGCTGAACCCGAGCCGACTAAACGACGAAGGTAAAATCATAAATTTTCATTGTAAATTTAAATTTTTCTTGGCTTACCGATGACAAAATCGTAGTTTACATGTTTGGGCAGATGCTGATCAAAATACTTTTCGTAATTAAACAGAAACTCCACACAAAATTTAAATAAAAAGGTAGCAATGAAAAAGAAAATAATTCGGATAAACATTGACGCGAGTCTTGAATGACGCGAAACTTGTCTTGGCTTTCGCATCTCTCGATGTTTTCGCGTCACTTTTGCGTCTTCAAGTTTCCTGATTCGGCCGCCAGAGTTTAAATCGATAATCAAAATACAGAAAATATTAAATTCTTTCGTCTAAAACGAAGTTAAAATACTCGAAAGCTTGCAATCATGGCAGGCGGATCATCGACGAAGGTCGTGCAGATCACGAACATCGCGCCGCAAGCGACCAAAGATCAACTTCAGCAATTGTTTGGATTGCTTGGAAAAATCGAAGAAATTCGGCTTTGTAAGTTTGCCTTTAATTCAATCGCAGTTGAAACAAGTTCCTGCTTTCCTCTACATAAACCTCCTTCAAGCCAAAATCCTTATTTCCCTTACAGAAATGTATTTATTCTCTAATCGTTTTCGCTCGTTTCAGATCCATCCATTCGCGATGTGAGCGTTCCAGTGTCTTCACGAATCTGCTACGTTAGGTTTGCTGATACTGGATCAGTTGCTTATGCGCAGCACATGACAAACACCGTCTTCATCGACCGAGCACTCATTTGTATTCCAGTTGGATCGTAAGTAAACTTTCTTCAAGTTGAGCTCATTGCTCCTTGTCAAATTCATTTCAGTGGAATAATCCCCGATGAGTTCAGAGCACTTGAGATGGCTTCAAATGGAACATTAGTCCCAGGCATTGGCACTTACTCGGTGGAGTCGAAACTGCCACAGGAAGTCGTGTCGAAAACTGAAGGACAAATGCCGAATCAAGTCATTCGCACTTATGACCCGAAGCTCGAGGAGAATAATCTTCCAGAATATCCGGCGCTTCCTGTGAACTTTGACGACCGGAAGATTGAAGAGACGCGTCGCACAATTCTGGTCATCAATCCTGAAACCGACTGGCGACTTGACGATCTGATGGATCATTTCAAACGAGCGGGCGAAGTCAAGTATTCTCGATTTGCCGATTGGGATCGACAGAGGATCGCAATGATCGAGTTTTGTGAGCAGAAGAGCGTAATCTACGCTTTGAAAATGCAAGGAAGTTACTTCCGCGGCACCGCATTGAATCTCCACCACTCAACTCAACCGATTGTGAAGCCAGAAGCCAAAAGTAACGAAGCAGCTCAGAAAGAAATCGAAGAAGCAATGTCGATTGTCAAGGATTGTCACAACCAAATATCAGCTGTAATCGATCCGGCGTTCGGCTTGCTTGCCTCGAAGGATAAAGGCTCGACCAGCAGACGACACTCTCGATCAAGAAGTCGCTCTAGAGATCATCGCTCTAGAAGCCGAGTCAGTCATCACTCACGCTCGAAGCGATCAAGAAGTCGCAAACGGTAAGAAGTAGAAACTATCACAAGGCACGGGGATTACTAATAAGCTCTCACTGTAGTTCGTCGAGTCGGTCACGTCGTAAGCGTTCGGCCAGTCGTCATAAGTCTCGATCACGATCTCGCAGTCGTAGTAACAAACGACGAAAGCGCTCGACCAGTCGACGACGAAAGTAATAGTTTTCTAAGTTGCCATTAGTCCAGGAACTACATTTCTTTCTGTTTTAGATCACGCAGTCGCAGCAAGGAGCGCAGACACCGAAGGAAGGAAAGATCACGCTCACGGCACAAGCGTTCAAGCCGCAATCGTTCCAGGTAAAGTTCGAGTTACAAAACATTTCGAGTCTAACAGAAATTCAGTTATGCCATTTTGCCCTAGAAGCCGTGATCGCCGTTCCAAGTCACGAGACCGATCGCGTTCACGCCATCGTAGCGAGAAGAAGAAGAAATCGCACCGCAGCGAGAAGAAAGAAGAGCGAAAGTATTCACAGTCACGTTCAAGATCGAAGAGTCCAGTAAGGAAATCCGCTTCACGTGACAAAGCGTCGTCAAGATCATCCAAGCGTCGCTCGCCCGACCGCAAGCTGAAGAAAATCTCCGAGGAACGAGTCCGTGATTATGACGCTGAAGAGAAGATCGGAATGGATGATAACGGATGCGAGAAGTCAGACAACATGGACATTTCGCCGTGATTGTCCCCCAAGATTTTCCATTCAAGCTTTTAGATTTTATTTCCCTTTTGCTAATTCACGTGAACTCAAACAGAATAAAATAAAGTTTTCATTTTTTCCTAAGAACTAAATCGATCTTTGTTGCTATCTTCTGGACTTCAAAATGAACCATTGGTGCTTGAGCTTCGGGAGGCTGAACTTGCAGTTTCGACGGGTTTGGAAACTGAGTGAATTCTGAATTTGTTGTAGGATAAATATATTGCAGCGTCTTCGTAGGGCGAATGACTTTTATGGGAACTGGGCGAGTTATGAACTCCGGAGAGTAAGGAGATCCGTAAGGAGCTCCATGAGGATGAGGAAGAAATATGTGAGGGCAGAGGCCTTTCCACTTGGCTAGCTTCGTCAGGAGAGGAAAGTGGAGAAGCTTCAAGCAGATTTTTGGGACCGGCGGTGGCAGAATCACTGGAGGCGGTGGCGTCGTTGCTAGTAATGAAGAAGTGGAACCGTTAATTCTTGATAACGATGGAGATTCTCATGGTTGTGAACTTACTCGTGGTTGTAGTCGTCGTTGTTGTCGTTGTAGCTTTAAAAAATGTTACCTTGAAATTTAAGAACAATTTTGGGTTCAAACTTACTGGTTGTGGTTGCTGTAAGCAGAAAGGAATAATTTTATTTTTCAGAGAAGCTTTTAACTCAAACGCTGTTAAGCTTTTAGGGTTAATGCGTCACACTTTTTCTGCATGAGCTCACTTACTCGTTGTAGTTGTTGTCGTTCGAAACGTTCCTCCTTCAAGGGTAATGATCGGGAAAATTGTTGTGGTTGGGACTAAGCACTTCCATTTAAGCTCCTGAGGGATCCACGGCAATAAAAAGATTTTCAGACAAATTTCATGTAACTTCATCACCCGACAGCTTTTTAATTAAGACTGAACTCGGTGAAATTGAAACCTAATCTCGCTGGAGCGTGAAATGCACTTTCACAGATTGAAGCGACGCGATGGAGAGAGGAAGATAAGGCGGATGTCACAGCCCATAACGAGAAGAGCCAAACAAAGTTTTAAGTTTCAATTAAAGCTTTTTAATTTTATTCTTTCTTTGTTCCTTTCTTTTTGTAAGTTTCCCTTTCCATCATGAATATCATTTCTCACTTTTCCTCGAGAACAACTGAGACGAGAAGGAAACTCAAATGGGTTAGGCAAGGCAAGAATTCTTTCTCTCATTTTATGTGTAGAAAAATTCCTTCGTTTATGCAATTCTGCGAATGCTTCTGTGAAATTTTTTGTCAAACAGTTTGTTTTAAAGATTCTACGAATGTCAAGAGAAGCTCTCCAACTGGAAATTTCAGAGGAAAATCGTTTTTACATTTTTAATGTTCTCCTATCTAATGTCAGTTTGGTTTCAATAAACGCCCTAAATTTTTAATTTTATAACTTTTGAATTAGTTTTGAGCTCGTCGAACGAAAATATTTCATCATTAAATCCTCTCCAGCTACGAAACAAAACTTCCAATTATTCTCTTGTTGATCACTAATCGCTAAATGTGTTTCCAATAATTATTGCGTAAGTTTTTCTTTCTTCAGAACCTTTCGAGGGAAAGTTGATTGGTTGCGTCACGAGATTTTGGGTTGAGACGCGATTGAAGTTGGCCTTCATCAGTTTGTTACATCGCTGGATAGCTCAAGGGCAAAAGCTTTAATAAAAGTCATTGGAAACCTTTGAGGAAAAATTGAGTTGTGGGCTCGAATGACAATCAGGTCTGCCTTATATAGAAAAGCTTCAGCTGAAGATCGGAAGCTTTTTGAGGATCAAAAGCTCGGGAAATCTGAATGTTATTTGAAGCTTGAAGGAAAGCTTTTCATTCGTTCTCAAGCTTGGCAGAAAGCTTTCATAAAAGAACAAAGCTGCTTATAATGCTTGTCATGCCAAGATCGGAAGTTAATTACTTTCAATACTTCAAGCAGAACATGACTGACGAATCAAGCTAACATTTTTTCGTCTGTACACATCGTTCATGACGCAACTGACGAACTTCCCTTGTCCGGATCTATGGGTAACAACAGGGAGAAAGATTAGCAATTGTGAGTTGTGTGAATGTCCACAGAAAGCTCAAAGCTCTATGGCGTAATAAATAACGTTTCGTTCTCGCCGTTCTATGAGAGCTCAGACGCTAATTTTCTTTCCACCAGCCGAAACTGCAATTCGGATAAATTTATTCAAATTTTCCGACCAAAATTGATTTTCGCCGTGGGAAGAAAATTTGTTTATTGCAATTTTCAATGTGTGCCGCTTTCTGCTTTCGCTGTTCACCGAGGGAAAAGTTTCATTCTTCAAGCTTTGACATTGCCTCAACAATGTGAATGGAATGTTTTTTCGCCGGGGGCGATGAAAATGGCTTTTAATAGCGCGCTATCGATTTCTGAGGTCGGAAATTTCGCCCGTGAAGCACGAAAACAACGAAATTTGTGTTTGCGGGGAAGGAAAGTTGATTGAGACTTGTTGCACTCGCTCCCCCGAAAACGGAAATTGCAACAACTAAAGTTACTCTCATCTGCCTAAGATGAATCGATCAACGTTATTTTTACATAAAAAGTTAAACTCTTGTTTGGCTAAATTGCGAAACGAAGCAACATCTTTTCATCTTTTAAAACTAACGAGTCAACGTGAGATCAAGAATGCTTACGTAACTAACGCGGGTTTGCTGCCATTTGCTTCGAAATTCTCTAACTCTAATCTCACTAGAAACTCTGGAAACGAAAATGGCTCGAAGCTTCTTTTAAGTTTTCTTCATAAACTTTTACTACAATAAACTCTTTGTCTCTCTGCCCTACGTAAACTGTCACATATCTGCTTATGAGTAATACACGTTTTCATGCCGAATCCGCCAGTCCATCAAAGTTTGCCGAGCAAGCGCGAGCGTAGAGAAGTGCGGGAACTTACAAAATCGGTACAAGAGCCAACTCATTATACCGCAGCGATTGAGCCGTGAGGTGGTGTCGTGATGCTCGTCATCATCGTCTTCGCCATATTGCTGCATGCAAAGAGAACCGAAACGAGAAGATGAAAAGATTTTTACGACAACTTGTGCAATAAAGCAAAAGAAGTGAAGTGACGTAATGTCGGTCCGAAGGAAATGATTGGGATTCAAGAAGCTCAGCAGCCGCTTCTCACCCTCCCAACATCGCAAAAAAGCTTCTGGCTTAATGCTGAGGGAATCTCGCATTGCCGGTTTCATGTTTCCTCCCAACATGCTGCCCGACAAGCCAACGGAACAACTTCCTCGAAGTTGTTGTGTGCCAAACAAAACCATTTTCCACCCTCTGATGTTGTTCATGTCTTCTTTTCAGCATGTCGAGGCGGAAAGCTCAAAAAGCATTATTATTGATTATTTTTCTTTCTCTTCGGTGAATTATTGAATGAAGAGAGAATTTTCATTTTTAGCCATCGACAATTTCAGTCGATGACGTGAAGAATGAAAGCTCCATGAGTTATTCATGATTATGGCTTCCGCCCGCTTTCCCCACCCTCAGCTTATTTGAGTAAAATGACTCGAGACTTTGTTGTTCGACGATGAATTAGCGAGTGAGTGTTGAAAGTCAACGTTACCCTTGAGTGGATTCGGAGTTGGGTATCAGGCCGCCTTCCAGGCTTTCGCGGGACATCTCGTCAGCCATTTTCACCTTCAGCTGGTGGCCGAACGAGCTCGTCTCGACCGAGGGAGTCAATGAGTTGCCGTTAGGAACTTGACCATTCTCTCCGTTTTCCTTTATGCTTTTCTCGGTGCCGTCTTCGTTCAACTCGACTGCCGGATTTCCATCTTCGATTGCATCATCATCAGCAATTTCCTCGGCGTTCTTGTCAAGCGGCTCGTTCTCTTCGTCCTCGTTGTATATTTTGAAGTAGGCAAAGGTCAGATAAATCACGGAGATGATGAATGATGGGATTGGAATCGCCATGGCTAGGATTAAATGCAGAGAATTCTTCCACATGTCTAAGTGCGTAACGACCAGTCGCGGATCAATGCGTGAGTAATAGCAAGAGAAGTTCGATCCCTCTTGCTGATAGAACCGATTCCAGATGGTGCAGTTCAGGAATGGAGGATAGCTGGTAATTAAAATTCAATTACGATTCATTAGGAAAGTTGTTATGGAGCTTCGGAATAATTAAAATTTAAGGCTTCAGACTTGGCAATCCAATTGAAATTCAAGCGATAAACTCACCCACACCCTTTGACGTTTGGGAAGAGCCGAGCTCGACGGTAGTAAAACTCGGATGTGTTGGGCATTAGGCCTTCTGTGGGCTCATTAGGGTAGTCCACGTCGCCACCGATGCCTTCGCCTCCCTCTTCGCCAAGATCGTTGGCGTTGTCATTGGAGTCGACGTAATTGTAATCGGGTAAAACTCCCCTTCGCTTCCTACGATCCTCTGGCTTCTTCGTCGGCTCAGGTGGCGTTTGTGGGTTCATCACTGTTTCTACATTCGGGTTTGTTCCGTTCACGTAGATTTTGTAATTCACGTAGATCTGCGTGCACGTGTAAATATCTCGCGTGCAGCCTTCGCGGCATGAAGTCCACGAACAGTTTCGCGTTCCCGCCTTCACGATCGTCTCCTCGGTGAAGCATTGCGCCCGATTCTCGTCGAACTGCATGGAAATCGTTAGGAACGCGGGCTCGATAACGAACGGCACCAAAAAAAGGAACGAAAAGAGGCTGAACGTTGCGAGGAGGACGAAGAAGGCAGTTGTGTAGAAAAGCAGTTTCTGTTTCAATGTTCGGTCCACGTCACTCATTTCGCGGCGCAAACGATGCTTCCACTCACTCTTTTATGACCCAAGAAAGAATAATTTCGCACGCTGCTGGTTTAAGTGCGCGCTCGATAACGGAAAGGGGGGAGAAGAGGCTAACACCGTCGTCGCTAAAACATTTCACACCGTGACGATTCCCCACACAATTGTCGCGACTATCGCACTTTCCGCGCCGCGCTTTGGATCAATCGCGCGATTAATTAATTCAAAGGAAAGTTTCGACGCTAGTAATTTAATTACCGAGCTCGTAAACGCACTCTACCGCAAAACAACCGACTCCGAACGTTATTCCGTGCACGGCTTTTGTTTCATGACAATCGGCAGCCCGCTCCACTGCTTTCTGCTTTACATAACATGAATGTCCTTTTTAAAGTTTAATATTTAATGATTATGTGAGTGCGGGTGTGCATATGATTTTCTCCCCGTCGATCGAAACTCGACTGCCAGCTTGAGCTTTCCTTATTCACTTTCTTTCCACTCGAGCGAAATAACTTTTATCGATTAAGCTTTGCTTTGAGCTCGACGCGATTGTCTTACAGTTAATAAAGTTAAGTAGTCTGGAGGAGGGGAAGAACGTTCTGTCTGCTCGCTCGCCTCTCACTTTCTGTCTGTTTATTTGTCGATTCCGCAGCTTGACACACAGCAGTCGCGATCGATTTTTCACAGTTTTTTCCTCGTTGCGATTTTTGCGGACTTCGAGAATCACTTTTGGTTTATGTGGCTCAGCGCCGCACTTTCCAACAACACTCGCGACTGACACAACATGGATGGCTGTTTCAATGTCAAAAAGGATTTTCGCTCGAACGTGAAAGGTTCTCAGTCACTCGTGGCCCGACAAGTCCGTTTGAGATCTCGAGTCCACTTTGAGGCGCATATTTGCATGAAATTGCCGTCTCTTCTTCCCTTTTGTGTGGAAACTTTTCACAACTTTTTCTCTTTTCGTCCGCGAAAACTTATTAGCCTCGATAAATATTTTCAGCGACGACTTTCACTCGACTATCCGCTCGCTTCGGTTGCAGATCATCGTAGCCGTCAGATCTATGCTGAATTATTTAGTATTTCAGAGCCTTTCGAAGACGAAAAACGAAATCCACTTTGCTCTTCCACAATGAACAATAAATTTCTGTTCCATATTCGCTTGGGGAAGAAGCTCGGAGCTCCATCGCGCATGCCAAAGTTTTCCAACTCTCTCACGGTTAAAAGTTCGCCGAGAGCTTTTCTAACGTTTGTGCAGCGTGGTTAACTACTGTTTCAAGCGTGCGATGCCAGAGAGAAAACTAATAAGGAAATCTTGGAATACTGAACGGAAATATTTGCGTCGGTTCGTTCATAATATTTGCGCCTTGGATTAAAATTTAAGATATTTAGAGTTAGCTTAGTTTCGCGCTCGCATTTTCTTTTTCTAACTTCGTCAAAACGTTTAACTGTTAATTTATTTAATCAAATTGGTTTACTTCATTGATGAGTTCATCTCTTCGATACGACAGATGACCGGAATGTTGTAGTACTGCGTTGCAGCTGATGTGACGCCGTGCTGTTTCTTGACTGCGTCGATCGTCTTTTTCTTATATCGCTTGTACTTTTCATTAACGAGATAGTTCTTGAAAAGTGTCTGCTGGGATGGTAGAGATGAGTTCAGGAACAGATTGATGCGCTCGAAAGAATTTCCCAGACCTTGAGCCTTCTGGAATAGCCAATGCCGTGGAATCAGAAGACATTGAACAAGATTTCTCGCGATTATAAGACGGTTGACCATCTCCTCGCCCACTCCAAAGACTCCGCCGGCGGTCAAGCTACCGACATCGATCAACTGCTGCTTCGTCTCGACAGTCGTTTCAAGAAACGACGCAAGCGCAAGCTCCCGAGATTTGAGGCCTGGCGTTTCTTGCTCGGTTTCCTTCTCTTTAAAAAGTTCCAATTTTCCTTTAGCATTTTGTTGGAATTTCAAGGACTGAAGGATCATGCATTGGCCCGACAAAACAAAGTACGAGAAGTTTGTCTGAAAATGTAAATCTTTGAAACTGTGACTCGGAGAACAAAACTTCAACCTACGATTTCAGTCGGAGAGAATATTATGTCTTGCGGGTTGAACTGCTCGATCTTAGAGATGACAGCTGCCTCTGAAATCTACAGGTGAACAATTTTAAATGCGCTAAACTCAAAGATTGCCACGCCGCAAACCTTTTCTTCGTTGAAATTATCGAAGTAGTTAAACCGTTGGATCGCCGTCCGCACGTTCTCGTGCTTTTCCTTCAATACGTCCTTCAAAATATTGTCGAAGTCTTCCTTGTAGACGCAGAGCATCTCGCAATTTGCTGGAACAAGCAAGATACGTTTTAATGAATTCATTTATGTGTATGATTTGTATGAATTCCCTCGCCAAAATATTTGCATAAGTAATCAAGAAAATCATTTCTGAGTTTTAGTTTAATCTATGTATGTTGTTCAGAGTTTAGAAAAAATTAAATTTAAAGCTGGTAATCGGCTCTCTAGGATTCGAACCCAGGCTCTCTTCCGATATGCTATCAAGTACTCTACCCTCTGAGCTACATAATTCCTCACTTTAAAATTGAGACGGTCAAAGGCGCTATATATGCTGCCTCTCAACAAGAACGATAAGGCCAACTCCAGGAAGCTAAGCGGTTACTTACTTTGCGTCGATGCTGATGCGTTTCGATTCATGTTGTATATTAATCCCAGATGGCCGAAGCGAGAACCTGAACTGAGAATATTCACATGCTTACTGACGACACTCGAAGCGTCTTGAACCAACTGCGATTGTGCAATCAAAACTTCGCCTGTTATTATGAAGTACATCGAATATGGCTTGTGGCCTTCCTTCAAGATCAACTTGTCCTTCGCGAAATACTGAAACTCCACAGCGCTAACCAGCTCTCGTCGAGTGAACTAAGTAAAAATAAATGTTACATTAATTCCACAGCTAAGGAAGCTTCGATTACCGGTGACAGATCCTTGAAGCATGGCAAGCAATCAAACAGTATCTCGAGGTGGTGGATCTCTTCTTTCGTTCTATCGTGTGGAGGCTTTCTTAACGACATTTTGTCTTGCAAAGTCAGCAGTCCTTGCTTGTCTTTCGTTCGCTTCAAAAGCACTGCGACATTCTTCGTAACATTCTCGCCGAGTCCCTCAAGCTCATCCAGCCAGTACGAGTTCAATCCAACCTTGCGGACAATTGTCTTGAACTTGTATTTGAGGATCTTTTTCCGCTTGATTATCTGCTCTTTCGTTTCGAAGACCATTTTTCACCGACTGAATTTTCTGGTTCGACAAGACACGGAATGAAGCTGACTAGACTGCAGTGAATTAAGATTTTGACGGATCGTTGTGAAGGTTACAGAGATTGATTTCTAAGGATATCGTTCAACTGAAAACGTACAAAAATTGGGTTGACCTGTGGCTACTTCGTTTTCATGCGTCGAACCACCCAGATCAGTGACAAGTCTTAGCTTAATTTCTACATAGTTTCGTTCTTTATTTCCCTTCTGCTCCTATAAACATTTTGTACGCGTCACAAAGCATAAGGAACATTGAATAAAGAAATAATTTAAGTTAAGAAGTGCAGCAATTTCGTGCACCAATCAATTCAGTTGTCAAAAGCGAATTATTTTATGGCGAACCATTAAAGCGGAACTAAGCTTTGCTAGTTCGAGCAAGGAATTTCTTAGAGGAACTAAATAATTTACAGATTTTTGTGCTATTAAGAGTCGAATGCAAGAAAAGTTATGACAAGGAAGATTTTCATTAGGAATTTTGATGCTATTGATGCTTGTTGAATCTCCGGGGAGTTTTCAATGTCTTGCGATGTCGTCGTGGACATTTTCCGATCTCGTGAGCTTAGGCGAAACAAACTGAGTCAATGAAATCTGCAACAAATGCTGAGCTGCGATCGTTACCTTTCTCGCCAGTAGCTCCACAAGTCGAGCATTTGGTGTGTCGTAGTCGTGGACACAAAACTTTTCCCTCGCTGTCTTTCATCTTGTGAGATGAGCAAATGAGATCGCTTTCGCCGTTCATCTCGCAGAAGACGCAATGCTGAAATAAAACTCGTTGATCTTTGTCATCAGAAGCTGAGCAATTGAACTTACATTCTCAGTCTTTTTCTTGCTGCGCGTCTTCAGCTTGTTGCAGCTGGAATAGTCGAGGCTTGTGGTATTCCATGGCTGAACAGGTAATGAAGTGTTGTCACTGGAAGAAAGACTCCATCTGCTGTCGGAAAACTTTGTCATTTGCAGAGGAGGAAAGTCAAATTCGCCGTAAGAGTGAGAGGGCGCAGAGTCCGAAAAAGTCGAGAGGCTCAGCGTACTCGAGTAGAACGATCGATTGGATTCTGATGCTTTAACGAGAGCCCCGTTGCGAGCGAAATCCTCTCGCATCATTTCATATTCTTCATTGATCGCTTCGTGCTCTTCACTGCTTAATCCAGCGGGCAGTGGGCGGATTTTAGCTCTCTGAGGAACCGCGAAGTTGAAGTTGTCGAACAGTTGATACTTGTCCATCGAAGAGCCGTAAGGCCAGTTGAGATAGTTCAGCTCTTCATAGCTTGGCAAGCTTTGCTTCACCGGTGGTTCGACCTTCGCAGGGATTCGCACGCTTGGCAAGTCGCTGTTTCTAGCATTTGCTCGTTCACTGTATGCTGTTCTAGTCGATGATCTGATTTGCTTCAGAGGCACGAAAGCATCCCGCAGTGACTTGTTTGGAGGCGACAAAGGCTTTGATGGATTAATGTTCTGATTGCTAAAGTGTAGCTGGACGTCTCCCCCGCCTTGATGAGTCTGCTGATAGGCTAAGTTGTGAGGAGCCAGTTGACGAAAGTCCAAACTTGAGCCATTGATCCTGCTCGGGTTCTGCAGCCAATTGTAGTAATTTTGAAAGTAAAATAAGTTGTACGGATCCATTTTCTCGACTTGTCGGCAAATCTTTCTTGAATGATTACTTCAATTACGGCTAATTAAATAAACACATTTCAGCGGCCAATGTTTACTTTTGGTGGAAGTTCCGCGGCCCGTTCGGAGGTTTAAACTTCGCGCGTGGAATTCTGCGACCCCCAAAACTCAATCGACAATTTAAACGCGAGCGTGGGACGTATAATTAATGAAATATCACCAGTAAAGAATTTATATGAGTTGTCTACCAATTGCAAGACAGTTGAAGAGATTCGGACGAGCATTAAGGTGAGGATTTGGTCAAAAAGTAGCCGTGAAGGCTTGAAACGTGTTTTGGTCTTTTCCAACAGCAAAATGATACCAACATCCAGCAAATTGTCGATCTGGACGAAGCATCGATGCGAGGATGAGAAGGAAAACATAGTTTCCTCTTCCATCAACTCATCGCGGTACTCCGACAACTCCGATCTCTCAAGCATTTGGCGTTCTCCGTCGCGGAATCTTTCGTCAAGGATTCCCAAACATTCTGACCATTCCGACCTCATCAACCAATTGTTCTGTAAGAATTACTTCGAGGACGAGACGAACGTGGTTTCGCCGTCATCGAGTGGATACGAAAGCTACACTGATCAGTCCACGGAACACGCCTCATGGAGGTTGGACCAGCAAATTCCTTATCAGCCTTTTCGAAGTTCCAATGACCTTGTTTCCGATTTTTCTTCGGATTTTAACCTTGACGGTATGAGATTATTGAATCAGGCAAGCAATCAATAACGAGACCTTCTTTGTTCGCAGACTTGTTATCGCTCACACCAACAAACAGTGAACGCGACGCTAATCATGACGACATTCGACGTGAATTCGAGATGAATGGAAAGACAGAGGAACTCAACACGAGTTTCAGTCCTTCTCAGTGTTCAACGCCGATGACAAGTCGCAAGTCCCAATATTGGAAGTCACCGAATGGATACGGTTTCCATTATCAAGAGTTCGTTCCAGTTAACGCTCGGCCAAGGCCCAATTTCTCTCCTCCGTCTAATCGGAAGGTGAAAAAGAAGGTCAAGCCGAACAAGAAATCCTTGGTCGATGTAAGTTCATTCATGGCACAGAAGGCAAATTGTGGATTCACTCTCGTTTCTTCACAGCACTGCGTGTTCTGCAAGAACAACGGCGAATCAGAAATCCATTACCGATCGCACACGACCAAGGACGCATACGGCAAAGTCATTTGCCCGAAACTGAGGAGCTACAAGTGTCCGATATGCGGAGAGAAGGATGACAAGGCGCACACCGTCAAGTATTGTCCTAAACGACCAATCATCACGCTTGAGGACACGAAGAAAAAGATGTTCAAGATCTAAGTTAAGCTCCTCAGTCCTGACTATCATTAACGTTATCAATCCAAATTTTAAATATCTCGAGATCAAACTTTTTGTTCTCGCTTCGTTATTCAGAGAAAAGGCTCTTCGAGCATTCTATTGAAACGTGCAGATGCACACCAACCCGAAAAGATCAAACCGCTTAACATCGCGGAATCCAAAAAGATCAAACCGCTTAAGATCGCGGACAAGAAAAACCAATCGCGGATTTGTAGATCTCGCGATTGCTGATTACTGATCGCTTCACAGTGTTTCCTAGCGGAAACAACTGGCGAATGCGATGTTTTAAAGCAACGCGTCCTATTATGTTCAAATTTTATCATTTGATCACTAATTTCCATGTTGCTATATCAACAGATATCTTGCGATATTTGTAAGTTTTCCTTTTATAAATTTTTGTCTGATGACGTTAATGATAGCTTAGCTGATAGTCTCATGTAAATATCTCTGTAAATACTTCAACGACAATCAACATTCAGAGCATTGAATGATTAAACATTTAAGGAATAAATGTCGAGACAACAATGAAAAAATCGTTAAATTCAAAAAAGATGCGAGACGGAAGATGCGAAAATTTGAATGAAAGATGCGAAATCCTGAAGCTGTGCAGAGTGATAACGTTTTTTTATTGGCGTTTGTTTTCGTTTTGTCTAATTTGGAAAATGATCGAAGAGTCGTAAAGATTTATCCGAATTGATTAGCATTTTAGGTGAAAAGTTTTTATAGAATCGCAACGAGAGCGGTGGAGAAGCTTAGAATCGTTTTGGAGCGTCAACCGAATTTGAAATAACAGAAAGTTTAGTTATAAGAAAGAAAAGCAAGGACTCAGCTTTATTACGGGTTTAATATGTTGAATAAGTCGTTCCCAGTGTTACCCGTCCCAGAAATACTTGAGACAAACCTCAATCACTCGTTCAAGGTGAGATTTGCATAAAGTTTTTTGCGCTGCGTTGTTTACACATTATCATGCAACAATTTTAGTTCAGCAACGAACTTCGAAGGGTCAAGAAGCCACCAAAGCTCTTCCCAAAGGAAACCAGCTTCATCCGACACGCTCATCATGAGGTTCATGCGGTGTCTTTCAGAGATCAGTTTAATTCGTCGATCGCTACAACGTCAACGCCAAGATCCAGAAGCACTTCGTTCGACGCTTTATCCAGCAGCTTCTACGATAAAACCAAGAACGACTCTTACTATGAGCAGTGCTTCCAGACCATTTGTAAATTGGGAGAAGGAAGCTTCGGAGAAGTTTTCAAAGTCCGTTGCAAGGATGATGGCAAATGCTATGCAATAAAGAAGATGAAGCAACTTTTCCGAAGCGAGAATCATCGTCGTGAACGTCTTGAAGAAGTTAAACGTTACGAACAATTCTCGAACAACGAACACTGTGTGACGCTATATAAAGCATGGGAACAGGATGATTTGTTGTTCATGCAAATCGAGCTGTGCTGGGGAAGCGTCGAGGATTATGTGGAGAAGATGAAACAAGTGCCAGAGTCGTTTGTGTGGTCGTTCCTCCTTGACATGTTGCTTGTAAGCATTCATAAGATGTTCACAGTCGAAATGTTATAACGTTTCCCTTTCCAGGCACTCAAGAGTCTTCATGACAAAAACCTGATTCATTTGGACATTAAGCTAGACAATATCTTGATAACCGACGAGGATAAGTGCAAGCTGGCCGACTTTGGCCTCGTGTTCGACTTAACAAACTCGCCTAGAAGCCGAGCGATCGAAGGAGACTCACGATATCTCGCGCCGGAGCTAATGCAGGGAAATTACTGTCTCGCCAACGATATCTTCAGTCTGGGCATAACAGTACTTGAACTCGCAAGCAATCTCGAGCTTCCAATGAACGGCAAACTGTGGCAGGAGCTTCGTTCGTCAATTCTACCCGAATCAGCGCTGTGTTCTCTGTCGTCAGATCTGCAAGCAATCGTCCGAGCTATGATGGAACCTGATCCTCTGAAGCGACCCACAGTGGCTTCGCTACTCAAAAGCCCGAGGCTGATGAGACTCAATTACCAGCGCAAGATGGAAAGAATTTCTAAAAAATGCGTAAGAATTCAAAGCAGTTGATGTAATTCGAAGCTACAAATATTTATTCTTCTAGATCGATACATTCGTCAGCGGGCTCCAGCTCATCAAATCTTATTTTGTGTTCATCTGTCTTCTCACCTACGACTTTTTCAAACTGGAGAAGAACAAGTTTGATCCATCCATGCCACCGGTAACAAGCACGGTTCAAATTCGTGTACATCACTATGATGAAGACAGCGACGACGGCGACAGCAGCTTCAAAACATCCTTGAATAACAGTCGCTTAAGTAAAATATCGCATGCCGATGACGACAATAACAACGAGAGCAACGTAACGCCGACATTAAACAACTCGATTCCACGGGTGACGCCTGAGATGCTCATCGGAGCTAACTCGACTCCTCTAAATCACAACCACGATGGCCTGTCGAGCAGAAAGTATCGCAGAGACTTGGGAAAACTGAAGTAAGTTAAAACAAGTTCCTTATCTATCGCTCTACTAACAGTTCAACTCTTCAGCTTCGACGCAGTGTCTCCGATGACAAATGACAGCCCTCGTAACGCACAAAACACCACGAAGGACCGCGATACAATCATCTGCAAGAAGCTCTGCTTCAAAGACGACGACCTCGATGAGCTTTAAGCAAATAACTGAACATTGATTTTGTGATAAGATTTAGTCACTTCTCGAATTATATTTCCACTGAAAACAGATTTCTATCCCCAGAAAAATAAATGTCAAACAGAGCCTTGAAGAAAATCAAAAGTTTTCAATAAAAATTCCAACGGAAATTTCTTGTCTATCGGTTCGTGTCAATCGTCACGGTTCTGCCAACATAATACATTAGAAGCCTCGGTGTCACACGAACGTATTGTTTGCACATTAGGAGTGCAAACTTGTCGAGCAAATAATCGGCTTGATAATGAAAATTGCATTCACTTTCAACCTGGAACGGAACGATTTTGTTTCCAGTGGAGCTTCGAAGGAGTGCGACGTGTTTTCGCAATGAAGAGACCCTCGATTAAAAGTGATAAGTTGGAGCCTAGAGCTTGTGAGAATTTCCAGCAATATTGTTTGAGCAGTTCTTTGCATGGATTGCGTTACATCGGAACGATGACGATCTCAGTGTTTGAAAGGGTTTTCTTTGGCGTCTCATTTCTCATGGTTGTGTTCCTGGCGACTTATTTCATTACAAACATTTATCAGAAGTGGACAACAAGTCCTGTGATTATCAGCTTGGATCCAGTGGCGACAGAGATCAAGGACATTCCGTTCCCCGCGGTGACGATCTGCAACATGAATCAAGTGAAGAAAAGCTATGCGATGACGAGGAAATCCGCACGGGATCGATTGATGTTGGAAAGCGTTTGCACACACGGCGATGAGCTGAGCAACGAGACAACTGACGGGAAATGGAATTATGTCAGAGAGTTCTTGATAAACTCCTCGCAGCCTTGCGAAGAAATGATTCAAAACTGCAGGTTCGGCATGCAAGTTTTCGACTGCACTCGAGGCTTTATGAGCGTCTTAACCGATGAAGGGCTTTGCTGTTCATTCAACGCGTGAGTTGGCAAATGAGAGAAAGCTGACTTCTCACTAAATTTCTTATTATTGTCGTGAAGCGTTCATCCCAAGCTAATGTTCAAAGGCTTTGACGCTAATGAACATGTCGACGATGCAACGGATGAGGTTGAATACGCCACATGGACTCCTGAAGATGGATACGAAAAGACTGATCAAGTCAGCTATCCGTTTCCCGTCCCTGGCGCAGGTACGATTTGCTTACTCGCTAGTGCAAATCTTATTAGTTCCCTCAACAGGTTCGAACATGGGACTAACCCTTACTTTGAACGCTGATGTCGCAAACTATTACTGCAGCTCGACCAGCTCGTCAGGCTGGAAGATTCTTCTTCATTCGCCCATCGAAACGCCCCGTATCGCAAGCTTTGGCTTCTCTGCCGCACCTGGTCTTGAAACGAAAGTTGTCATCACGCCAAAGATCGCTGTAGCGTCGCAGTTGATTCGTAGCGTGCCAATCGAGAAGCGACAATGCATTTTCGCGAACGAGGCAAACTTGTCTTTCTATAACATTTACTCGAAGAAGAACTGCGAGATGGAGTGCAGCTCAAAAATCACTGAAGAGACTTGCAACTGCACGCTGTACTACATGCCGAGGGAGTTTAACAATGAGAGCACAATTTGCAATCGAAAGAAGGCGCCGTGCTACGAAAAAGTGCTTTACGATATTTCCTACTCGCGTAATGAAGAATATTCGTGCGGGTATTGTTTGCCCGCGTGCTTCGAAATCAATTACGATCGGGAAATTTCCTCGTCGCGATTGGGCACAGGAGACTTCATAACACGCGAGGTGATTCCGACTCGAGACGTTGATTACATTCAGAAGAACCTGGCCATCATTCACATTTATTTCCTCGAAAATTCTTACGGAGGATTCACGAAAAGCGAACTCATTGGGTTCACAGATTTTCTGTCCGCAACTGGTGGACTTCTCGGTCTGTTCATGGGCTTCTCTGTGATCTCATTGATCGAGATTATATATTTCATTTCGTTGCGGCCTTACTGTTTGAGGAAACGAAACGAGCCGCAGAAAGTCGACGAGAACTTTCAGTACGTAAAATCTTTGAGTAGAAATGGACTAAGAACAAACAGCACAGTTCTTGTCAGGCAGTCGACCTTAAGCGAATACATCGAGCGATACGGAATACTTCAGGAGAAAACCCTCCTGCAAAATTTGATTGGCAAACTCTCGAAAGTATTGCGAAGGACTTGGAACAGAATCGCTCAGGGTTTCAGTGATTTGCTTAATTTGTTTAAAGACAAAAGTCTCGATGATGATTCGCCGCCTTATCCTTACTGCAACTAAGCAATTTGAACGGAACGTCTCGTCAAATTGAATTGGTCTAAGTACTACAGCCAGTCACAATATCCTTTATCAATTAGCATTAAAAAAATTTGCTGTTTTATGCCTTCAAACTATTTGAGCTTTTAATTTTGAAGTTAAACTTTAAGGCTTAAAAAAAGACACCCAAATAAGTGAGTAATTTTTCTCTTCTGGATTCGAGCCAGAGCATTTAAGAAGACACATTGATAGTTTCTCTGTTTATATTTCTTACAATTGTCCATGTCATCAATCTCGGCTAGAAATGATATACTTTCAATAATCAAATCATAAGTTGATTGAGATTCACTTCCGAAAGCAACAATTCGAATGAGATGGCGATCAACTCAACGGCGATCATGTAAATCTTCTTGAGATCTTCTCTCGTTGTTTTACGATGTTCTCGTTGAAATGCGTGAGAAAATTCCTTGTTGTTTTTAGGAATTCACATGTATCGGATTGATGGCTTCGAGCTCGATGTTTGAACTGCAGAGTAATTGAAGGTTCAATACAGAAATGAAGAACATGCAAGTAAAGTATCGCCGGGATTCCAAGTATTGGCAACTGGATTTTTTCCGTTCTCATTTCTCATGTCTTAAGTCTCGGAGGGATTTTCGAGGTAGTTAAAAGCAATTTTAAGACATTAGACGTTCGCGTTGCGGCCAAAAGCCGATTCTCTCGACATCAATCGAAGAGTGAAAGCGCCGAATTTCGTTGACGACTGGCGACTTTCGCTACATCTCACCTCGAGTGACTCACTCCGAAGAAACACTGTCGCATTTTATTAATCCCAACTAACACGCTCCACAAGCATGCGAAGCACTTAACACCATTTAAAAATGCTCCCGTATGAGAGTTCAACGGGGTCAGCACAGAATGAGTTTATATGAATTCTCACGATCAAGAACATTGCGAAGGAAAAGAAAGATTTTCAAGCGAAGAAAAAGGCGAGAGGAAAAGTGGAAGTGAAGTTAGAATATTCGAGATAAAAAGTCACATGAAAGATTTGTAAGATGTAAACTTAGTCTACATTTTGACGGACCTTTAGAACCTTTGAAGTTTGGGCTTGACTTCATAAAGAAATCTTTGGAAAACAGTTAAGGCTTCTCACGTGTCTTGTTCGAATTTCGTAGCTACAAAATTCAACTTCAACCGGTGTAGATAACTTCAGTGTTTCAAATAAAGAATTCCAATAAATATCACACAAACCAAAATCTTTTTCATTCATGCTACGAGAGCCTGAGATTCCAACAAAACAAACATCGGATCAGCAGTTGAAGAAAAGTCAAAGAATTTAAATGAAATCTCTTTTGATGGCTTACAAACACTTTTTGCTCTCATCTCGCCAGCAATGAACTTTTATGTCTCCAGCAGATCGCGCGCTCAACATTATTCTCATTATCATACTGTCGCTTTTCGCCTTGATAGCTGCCATCTCGAGCATCATCATGTTCGGAGCGAGAACATCTCGCAAGAGACTTCCACATCGCAAAAACACATTCGAGTCAGGGCCACGTGAAGTAAACAGCAGAAACACTTACTACTGCTGCTTACGACATGCGCTCGTCGGGCGCATTATGCAAATTGAGGAAGAAACAAACCAACATCGCAAGAACATCATAAATCGCAAACGAGCGCGAGAATTATTTTTTTATTGCGCTCGGAGATGTTGAGTTGATATGACGCAACATAATTGAGTGCGCGCTCGCCATAAATATCTCCAATAATTGATGCATTTTTAAATTTGTGTCTACAAAACGACTCGAAAATGTAATTTTCGCACGTGAGCTTGCATTCTCTCCTTCTTCGTTCAACAACAAAAGCAAGAATACGAGAAAAAGCGAATGATAGATATCGCGTAAAAGGTAAAAGGAAAAAAGCGAAGAGGGAATTTCGAGTTTGTGTGTCAGTAAATTTAAAGAATTTTTTATAAGCGCGTACTTATTTGTGTTATCTGATCTGTTTTCTTAAACTTTGTGCCTTCATTTCCTATACGGATCATCGGAGGGAGAGCGAAAGCTGGAGTAGCAGGGATCGAACTTTGTTGGTATGTCGAGGGTTTAATTTTGACAAGATGACTTTAGGACAATCATGGACTCTAGAACAAACAGAGAGAAAAACTCATTACGATTTTCCCACGCTGGTTTTTAGTGTTAAATCCTCGAACCATCAGCAACTTGAAGCCCTGATCCGAAGTGTGCAAAGGGCGAGGGAATCTGCGAACTAAGTATTCGATGGCTAAGCCGAACTCCCAATCGGTGGTCGCCTTCGCTGCTTCGCTTCTCCCTTCGTTCCCTTTCGCTTGATAATTAATGATTCCCATATCTAATTAAACGTATCAACTTAACAAGTGCAACTTATGCCACATAAAAAAGAAGAGAACGAACGGGGTGGATGGATATAAAGATTTAATGTTATGGTGCTCCGCTCTTTGTACTCCGCTTCTTCTCGACTGCCAAGTCTGGCCTTTTATTTCACTTTTGAACATTAACCAATATATCTCAAGTTGCGATATAAACAAATAAGCGAAAAAGGGAAAAAGTATGAGAAACGAATAAATAAAAGATGTAAAGAGTTCTTACATTTTTTGTTTCTCATATCGCGTCGCTTTTCCCTCCGCTTCTTCCATTCTACGTCGAGCCGAAGAAGATTTTCAGCGGCGATGGGCACAATATTGGACGGGGTTATTTGTACTGCGCTCCGCTCCGATCGCTCTTCGAACGAAGACGATTCCCGTACGTTCTCCGCTTCGCTAATTAATGGGTACAGGAACCTAATTAGTGGAATAAAAATGTGGTTTAAAGTATAATCTCAGCAGTTTGTGTATATTTTCCAAGAATTTTAATGTTTATTGTAGCGCGCACATTTTTTCGGGATGTGAGAAAGAAGCGCGCAAAGATTGCGAGGACTGCGAGGCGGCGGGCGGGTCGAGAAATGTGACGTAATGTACGTGGTTTGCTTTGCATGCTAACAGTTAATGATGTCAATTAGTGGACGTGGATGAGCCGGAGATCTTTTATCATACGAGGCATGAGGAGTCGGAGTGAATGTAGGTCAAAGTCTTAGTCAACTCGCTCGCTTCGAGTTCAGCTGAGCTTGCGCAGTACATAAAGTCATTGCTTGATAAAAGTTATGTCTGCTCGAAGGCAATAAGTTAGGCTGCGCAACTCTGTGCAGTTTAGAGGAGATTAGAAACAACAAAGACAAATAAGCGAATCTATTGAAACGTTTGCTTATGCTGAATGTAAATGCTCAATAAATTAACAAAAAGTGTTCAATAGATGCTGCCGAGTCAGCGACGATCAAAGCGATCTGATAAGACGGTTTACCGAGAAAAATCGCGGTCACGGCTGAAGGGTTCCGTTTGATTGAGTGAGAAGCCGTCTGATGATCGCAGCAACGTCGCGTGACGCCAATTGCGAAACTCGCCCCGATCGGAACGCGAAAAGAGCTATCGATGAAACACTACTTAGCGACCATATTTGGCGTCTGTTTAATAAAATATATTTTCCTCATCCGACAGACATTTGCAAATAAAGCACATTATGCATTCATCGGAATTTTATTGGCATAAATTTCATTGCTCGCTTTGCATGTCGAGTCCCTTGCTAGCTTAGAACTACCAGAGCTTGACTTAATGAAGAAATAAATCATTTCGGGAGTTGATAAAAGTGCCATTAAAATATTAACGAGACATCTTTAGCTTAAAGTCGCTCACCAAAAAAGAACTTAAGCTCACAATAAAGCACACATCATTAAAACACATCGTAAAAGTCAGAGAAAAACTCTCGTTTTGTCTGAGGTTGTTACATGAGAGATAAGTGAATCTGTTTCTTCTTTCGTTTCTTTCCTTTCGGATTCTCGCTCCCTTCGCCTCCCGAAGTCTAATTTGAAACATTATAAATGATGATAATTTCTTAATGCTCTGCGGTAGACGATTAGCAGATTAAGAATTCTCTCTTTGCCTCGTCTATCGAGAGCTCGGATTGCGAACATCGTGTTGTGGCGTCTTGAATTGTATCGGAAATGACTTCCAACACTTTTCAGCTGATTGCACGCTCGTTTAGGAATTGAAACATTGAAGTTATGAGCAAGCGATTTCGAAGCAACGGCAGCGGAGACAACGAGCGAATCATTTTTCATCTCTCCTTGCGCCCATTATGTGCCTGACTGGAAATCGCATTCAGATTGTGGGAAAATGTGTTATTGACTCGTTACATCGCGAGCTTACAATATTTTTATCCAATTGTCGTTGGCTTTGGACTTTTTGGAGACAATGGAAATCGATTAGCATGTTTGGGTGCTTTCTTTCCTCGTCTATTGTGTCTCGCTCGCTCTCGACTGCGGGGGACTCCTTGCTGTGTCTTAGAAAAACAATGATCATGTTTTAAAGGAGAAATCATTGTGAGAGATTTAAGAATTCAATATCAACCAGAGATGTTTTTCGCTTTTTGTTTCGCGGCCGAAAATTTATTCCGAACATGTTTGACCAACTGCAAACGAGCGACGCGATAAAAAATGCTTCAAATTTCAATAAAGTTCCGTCCGTGTCATTGAACTTCTTGTCTTCGAAGCCACTAAACTCTCGTGCACACATCAATTTGCTCTCCTCAACTCCTAAACATACAAAGAAGACAGAAATTAGAGTAAATCTCGTCTGCGGGAGCTTTGTTGAGGCCATCGATTACATGTTTTCCCAATTCATTTCCGAACACGTTTCTCCCGGTTGGCTCAAACAATTCACAGAAGACTTTACGGTGATTTTCACGCGCGAGTCGTAAAGAAGATTTACGATCAGAGAAGAACAAATTTTAAGTTGTATTTGGAGCGATTTTTTTACCTATGAAATATCCAGAGATGTCAATGAATCAAGACTTGTAACAGGATGAACTATGGTCGTTATAATTATTAAATTAAACTTGTTATCTAGTTGTGTCGCGCCTTTGCAAAATTTCATCGATGTGATTGCTTGATTAAACCATGCGAAGTTAAGTCAGCCATCACAAATTGATTTGTCGTTTCTCCAACTATTTTAAACTTGTACGTAATTCATCGATCCGTCTAGCTTTGATCGTGAAAAATCCACTTAAACATCTATTAGATAACTCCTCAAATTCAACTCTTTTGTAGAGAAATCATCGACAGTCACTACTGGAGACTCCACTGGAAGAATGTAATGAATGATATATTGAAGTCTATTAGATGAAAAATATCTTATTCACGTTTGTAGTCTGTCTACTCAACTGCTGTTGTGCCAACAGGAAATTTATCAATTTGAGCATAAATGCTAATTAGAAAAGCTCGCGAGAGATACAATAGCACGTGCAGACGATCTAATTTCATTAGGAGTTCGTTCATTCTATCGGTGGATTCTTCGACAATGTTTCATTGACATCGGTCGTTCCGGGAGTTCGAGAGAAGAAAATAAATTTCGAGAAAAAGGTTTCGCGAGCGCCACTTGATGCAATATCGTCGATAGCACATCGAACACATCAGATAACAGCTCGGAAGAGAAGAGCGAAGAACAGCACATACGCAAAGAACAATTAAAACGGACGGGGCGAAGGAGACACGTCGAGAAGGGAACCGAGAACAAAACACAAGACAAAAGCATCATCCAGAGATTGATAAAGCGACGGAATCTGGGTTGACGGTACGGTACGGTGCAAGATGAAAAATTCAGCAAAATTATGTAGCAGAGCTTACGAGACTCCGTCGTTAAATTGAGAAATACTGGCAGAGAATTCAATTTAAACATTTTGTTAGCTTTTTTCGCGTTCGATCCGAGGAGCTTCAGCAGAAAATGTAAGAAAAATAATTGGCATCATCGATGGTAACATGGGAGATATCGTCAAATGTGTTTTCTTTCCCTCTGCAGTTTTCGTTCTGATTTTCTCGGCTGGAGGAATCACTTTGGTGACTGAAGTTGTCACAGCGCGAAGAGAGAAATTTAATAAGGACGTCAAGCCGCAATCTTTTTGACAGATTTCGCCTTCGAGCGCAAAATATTTTATTGTTTCTGCACTCTTTGTGTCGTCGACAGAGATCCATCGAGAGCTCTCGTCCTAAAGTGACGATAATTGAGGAGATTGATTGATGTGTGAATTTTCCCTGGCGCCGGTGCTCGAGCTCTCATTGTCCGTCAAATGTTTCGCCTCTTTTTTCCGCTCCGCCGCTGCTCGGGTCGAAGATCGAAACTCTACCGGCTTTGAAAGAGGGCAAGCGAAGTCTGGCCAGCTGAGGGAATGCGAAATGACATGGGAGGTAGAATAGGAATCAATTAAAGGAACGAGAATCTTCCGCGATATTCCTTCAATTAAGGTATTAAATTATAATAACATCAAACGAGCCCACGATGATGTGGAACACAAACAAAACAGTTGATGACGAACGCTCGCTCAATTTAAATTCCCTCACAATCAATAATTTCTCAAATGAAAATCCCAAAGTCGAAAATCAATCAATTCCACCTCAGCCTCGATGATCTTTCTTTCTTTTCTTTCGCTCAATCGCTCGCTTTGGGTCGGAGAAAAACGGCAAATGCGAGATCCCATCGACTTTTCTTTCTTCAAATATTTGAATACGTCGATGGTTCTCATTGTTGCCTTCGATCTCAACTTGTTAAAGTCGCTTGGCGATTATGAGACTCGAAGAATTTAATGTAATTCGATAATCTCGACAATTGAGCCGGGCTGCGAAGCATGGGAAGACTCGCTTTCATCTCCCAAATTGGATTAAAGAGAGCGTCGACAATGAGTAATGACAAAAATGTGATTTTCTCGTTCGATTTCTGTCAAGATTTCGGCTCGTCGGAGCTTTCAAAGTTCTCAAACCTTCGGTGGAACTGTTTCATTGTATCGCTCACCTGAGTCCCGCGATGATGAGTTGCCATGAGATTTCGGATTTCACAGCGACGGCTTTCTGTTTGTTTCAGCGATCCATCGACGGGTCATGACGATAGATCTGGATCGATAGCTTTGATTAATGTAAATAGCCCGATCGATGGCTCATCGCTATGAAACTTGTCAAAATCTACTTTCTCATAAATCGCGACAGCCTCGAAAATCTGATGCGATCCATCACTGGAATATCAAAGAGAATACTTGCGCGGAATCTCAATTAATAACTTAATTAAACGTTGTCGATTTTTCTTGCTTGATTGAATCATCAAAAATAAAATTACTTTGCCATGCTTGCGCAAATTTTGTTAGACAACTGATCAACAAATGATCGGATGAGTGTTGGAGAGACAAACACCAGCAATGCTACAAACACATTTGATCATTCCAACATCAATGAAAGGAGCATAGACAAGCATAAGATGCCCAACCTCTTTCTGGCCGCTTTCTTCATTCTTAGCTAGTGAAGAGCACCAAGCGGTGGAGCAAAGAAACTGTTGCGAACATGAAGAAGATTCTTTGTTAAAAGCTTAAATGAAAAAAGCAATCGTAAGCTTTATCGCTGAACTTTTGTCTGTAACGAAGTTGGCGCTCCAATTGATGGATTCTTTAAATAACATAAAGTTCGGGAAAGTTGGGGAAATCTGTTTTCCCACCAAATTTCAACGTAATTTCCTGTCGACAGCTTGTTTGCTTCTCTTAGAATCATTTCTTTCTTGATTAGAGGCTTGAAACGAAGGTGTTAGACTCGTTTAAATCCACCAGTTGGTGTGTGAATATCAGTAGAGAGTCACATTAGGTTTCTTTTCACCGGTTGGTGAGCCGCTTTCGAAAAGCTTTAGGAAAGAAGTTGGAGCGAAACAAAAACTTTGCAAGAGACCAGCGGAAGGTTCGTTGCTTGTGCGGCGTTCAAGTCTTTCGTCCAAGTGCAGCAAAACTTTCAAAAAAAACGTTCGTTTCAAAGCACGAAAGTCCGACAAAATCTTCAGTTGTTTTATTTATGGCCTTAGACGATACATGGTTAGATAAAAAGCTCTGAAAATTCTTCCGAGCCTCTTCAAAATCTTCATGAATTTCCGCAAATTGAAGGCTGCAAAGAGTTCAACTGTAATCTCCCACCTATACCGCCCAACTGCACAATCAAACTACTGAGTTTTAGATATTTTGTTTTACGATATTTTATTTGTTATCAAAAATTTCGTCTTCCTCGAATCATTTCGTACAAAGTTTTCAGCTAAATTCTTCTCATTTATTGAATGTATCTCGACACTTTCGCATTCACGTAAGCATTTCACTTCACTATGTTATAAAATAAATATTTACATTAATTATTTTTTGCTTTTTTTGATCAAAATAAGAATAAGGAGAGTCACGAGGTCGAATAAAAAGGTAAAATCCCTGGAGAGTCGATTCATCAATCTGTTCAAGGACTGGAAATGCAGGGATATCTCGATATGTCAGATCAACAGATTCAATTCTTCTCAATAATCTTAAGTATCATTTCAATCACGAATGATAAGAAAAATCTTTCGGGTCCTCCGTTAAATTCCAATTCCGAAAATGTTTGATTCAAAGTTTTATCTTTCTCGTAATTTATAAAATTTACCGCTATTCGATATGAATTTCGTTTGAGCTTTCTCAAATTTCGCAGGTGAAGCTCGAGGGTAAAGAAGCTTCGCAAACTAACAAATAGAAATAAATAAGATGAAAGTCCGTTTGTTTATCGTTGAGATTCGTTATGATTGATTAATGTCGTTATGGTTGTCTCAAGAGTTAGGATGGGTGCGAGAAATAATAAATAGCAATAAATTAAATCGGATTTGATGCTGTGATGTGCTTATGATAAAAAGAGGAAAACTTCTTCGCGAGGAAAACCGTTTTTGGGAAAAGATGAAAATTATAAAATTCGATTTGGTTTTCGACTTGATTTCAATTCTGAGCGTTAACTTCCAGACTCGATCAACTTATCAATGGTTCCAGAAGCCTAATTCACTTTCATGAACTCCGAGACATAGGCGGCAGCGCCTTTGCGGTCGAAGTGTCTGACTCGAACGAACAAGAACGCTGCTACTAGCGATGCGATAGCTAATACTAAGAGTAACATGACTAATCCGCCTACGAAGCTAGGTACGGACATGCAAATCGTTTCAGGGTCGACGGTGCGAGCTGATTGGATCACAACCGTTTCGTTGTTGGCGGCGTTGTTGAGCGCGAAGTTTACATCGCCGGGAGCGACGACCTGGATGGTTCGACTTGTGTTGACGTCAGTCATCTCTTGAGCATCACGCTTATAGATTCTTGGCTTCACTACAAAGCTCATCGACTCTGTTTCTCGTCGTCGTCTGGCGCCACGGAGATCGTCTAAGCCTTCTACTGATCTCGGACGGCCGCCAAGGGTCATCAGATTGCCGCTGTTATCGAAAGTATCTTTTCTCTTGACTGTGCTGTAGCCCGATTGGCCAGGTGGAGGTGGTGGCGGTAAGTGAACTTCGTTCTGCTGTGGGTTAGGCTGAGCTTGCTGCTGCTGTTGTTGCTGTTGCTGAGCAGCTTGTTGTGGCTGCTCTTCGCTATCATCGTCAGCAGTGCTTGTCGGGCCAGTCTGTGCTTGTGGTGGAGGCACGACCGATTCTTGGTTTTCAGAGTAAGCGCCTGAAGCATCTGCTGGGTGTCTTGGGTCGGGATAAGCTGCTGGTGGGACGCCATACTCGGGAAGATGTGGAGGTCCGTAGTCACCTGATGGTCCTGGCAGTCCGTATTCGCCAGACAAAGCTCCACCACCGTGTCCGCACTTGGGCTCAGGGCAATTGTATCGACAGACTTGGATGACGCATTGGAAGTGAACATTCATCGAATCGGGGAACTTGAAGGCTTGGAAGTACGCAAAGCTTACGACAGACGCCGACGGCCCAAAGTTTTTAATCTTCTGGAACTTGCTCATAATCTTTGGTCTCACAACGCAGCCATGCTGGTCAACAAGTTGAATCGGTGCGCGTTTGCCGTCGTGCGCGACGCAGTTTCTTACCAGCATATCGAACTTGTTCTCATCGTCTTTGATTGCCAACACCATCGTCATCGTCTGACCGATCTTTACAATTCCGCTGACTTCTGACGCCCACGGGCCCTTTCCAACCTGAATCTGCATCCAACACTGAAGGTTATCGCCCAAGAAGTTTGCGGTGACAGCGTGAAGCATGTCGACTTGGAACGGTCGGAAGGTGACTGCCTTCTCGTAGAAGTCGTACCACGTGCAGCGCAATTTACGAGCCTGTCGAATGAAAACGTTGAGTAATCTAGGTTGTCTATATTTGTTGCGCAACTCACCTGATCCCAGACTTCTTGCACATAGGGATCGTATTGGATGATGATCGTGTTCTCTACATAACTTCCCGATGGCGTTGGTGACCCGTATTGATTGGCGTTGTGGTTGGCTGAGCTTGACATGCCACAGCTGTTGAGGAAGATCTCAAAGGTGGCACTGAGATGACCAGCTCCTGGCTTCATGTGAACGCAATGCGAGTCACTGTAGAAGCCCTTCGAGAAGATCATGCCGTAGAACGGCCGATCGAATTCGATGTTGACACGCATGTGCGTTTTCTCGCACTGCACTTGAAGGTGTTTGATCTGAGGGTTGTCGGATGTTGCTGCCAATGGCCACGCTGCTTCTTCTCCCCCGTGTGAAGCGCCCGCCGAACCTCCGGCTTGTCCTCCGGGTGTTCCATAAACAGGCGCGGGCCCAGGTGGTCCGTAAACGCTTCTATGTTCTAATGGCAGAGCTGCTGAATCAACTAATGGTGCATCACAATGTACTTTCTGCAAGGGAGACGGAGAAGAATTGCTTGAATTAACAACACGTCCAGTGCGTTCAATGGCAGACAGTTAGTCGCAGTTAGAGGAGCTCATTAAAACATTCGCCGTCTCGCTCGCTCCCAGCCTCAATTAATCTTCGTGTGGAAATTAGCGCATACTTTAGCCATCTCATATCAATGCACAAACCGAATCAAAGAGAAAGAAAAGCGAAAAGTTGATTTTGTTTTTTGTTTTCGAAGAAACAAGCCGCGAACGGCGAAGCGAAACTTTCTTCTTTAACTGTGGCGCTACTTTTTTTCACTTCTTCGCCTCTTCCCATTCCAATAGCATCGCATTTATAAATATGTATGAAGAAATATTTTTATGGAAAGAGAGATTTCTTCATTGATTCTGGTTTACCATGGCGAAGGAAAATACTTTTCTCAATCCACATTAATTAAGTATTTTCGAGTGCCTTGGCCCGATGTGTGTTCGACTCGTCGCGACCGCCGCAACATTGTAGTCACTTCGGGGCCTCGAAAACAATTTCCTTTTCATTCTTTCACGAATTCGCTCGTTCGGCATGAAAGCTGCTTGTCTGAATGTGTAACAACTTTTCTAGGCCAATAATTATTTCATTAAATCGATGGAAATGTGCAGAAGCTGGGAGGGAACGACGGCGAAATTGCTGTGATCGTCTAACACCACCCACTTTGGGAAGCTATTAAGTGATCTGAGCTCGCGCGCTTCAACAACCTTGCGGATCAAGAAAGTTTGATTTAACGCTAATTGCGATGATTTTCTCAAGCTGGATTATGACGAGGGAAAAGTGAGAAAATGTGGAATGGAAAGTAGGCGCATTGTCGAAGTCAACGACGACGCTGCACTTGTTACAGTTTCAGATTTCCATCGCTCGACGTCTCCACCTCTCTCCGCCATGCTTCCATCAATCATTTTCGTCTTTTAAGGCAGCAATTTTCTTGTTTGATTTATGATGATAGATCTTGTAAATGAGATGAATAATCCGACAAGACTCGTTTGTTTGTCGTTGAATGGGCGAAAAGCAAAAGCGACTCACGAGCCTAATTGAATGCCTCGTCTCCCTCACTCTCGCTGTAGCGATAATTTCGAACGTTTATGAGTCGCATTTTTTACGGATGGAAGTGGGTCAAGAAGCCGGAGGGACTTTGTCACAGATCTCTCGCCCTTGAACTTCAAATGTTCGGCGGTTGACTCTCGGATATCTTGACGGAACTAATCAAAACGAACGGGCGAGTCGTTTAGTTAAGCGCTTTTCGCTGTAGGAAATTAAACGATTATGTATGTCAGATCTGCGTCTGGCGTGGATCAACTCGAGCTCGTTTTTTGTGGTCTTTTGTTTTATCCGCGGCAATCAATGCCGCAGCCGATAACCGAATCGCGAATGTGGGTCATCGCTTTGAATTTGAATTGTAAAGAAATGAAACGAAATCTCAAAGCGATTGGCGAGCGCATGTGATGATCAATTAGTGGCGAGGCAAATAAAAGGCGAGCATTTGGCTAATAGCACTTCGCTTCTTCGTCTTCTTCTCGCCGATGCTCCATGAGCCGCGGCGATGAAAAAAGAGAAAATGGTTCAATTCTGCGGCGAATGATCGCGCAATTAGCAAATTAGATTGCGATGAGGGGCTACTTACGTTTAGACTTAAAGCTACTAGAAGAAATATCGCGACTGTCGATCGCGATCTGTCGCCCATCGTGTCTTGTTGTTTGTGTTCCTATCTCAGCCTTGAATCGTGAACTAATTAGATATCCTAAATCAGGTGTCTTCTATGTCCGCAGCCGATGCTAGTCGCTACGTCGATGCATTCATGAAATCTGCAAATCAGAAGAGTAAACGAAACCAATTAATTTCGATGCTTGACGCTTTCGTTTCGATCGCAAGAAGTTGAGTTGTGGAAAATCGTGGAAAGTTTCACTTGGGAAATTAATTTTCTCAGCACTTTTTATGTGGATCGTTTCTTGTTTAATTGTTTTCGGGTGAAAGTTTTGTTATTTCTTCACTTGATGCAACTGCCACTTCACTCTTACCCTTTCGATTAAATTTATTTCTTCACTTCCTATCAGATAATCATCGCGAGAGCCCGCAAAATTGTTAAAGACGTTCGATCGATTAAGATAAATATTGCACTTCGTTTCGCTCGGAAATCGGATTGAAAACAGCTCAGTCTTGCAGCGAGTCAGCTCATAACTGAATTAACTTTTTTCTTTCTTTCTTCTCGCTCGGCTTTAGGGGGAACGAGGAGAGCTTTTCTTTCTCCGCGCGATTGTTCCGTTCGAAGAGAAACTACTGAAATGAAATCGATGTTACAACACACACATGCGGCTTCTCCTCCCCGAAATGTGAGCACTGAAAATGCTTTTTCTCAATCCGTCCGCGCTTACGAGATATCCGCGGCCACATCTTCTTCCCTCATGCTTTCGTTCCATTCAGATAAATCAATATGTGTAGCAGCCCGGCGGAGATATCGAAGCTGCGGGACGATCGTGTGTTTCCGATGCTCAGCCAGAAAGTGATTAATGCACGCGCATGTGTTCGTAGCCGTTCCATTAACCTACTGATATCTACTGATATAGAACAATCTTTTAATTCTCTTCTTCTCGTCTCTCTTAAGCGTCTTGTGCAACTGAAGAATTTCTGTTATGTCTGTGGCACTTGTCGAGAGACACTCGAAGCCATGAAGGGCTCACGCTTCCTACTAAGAATCAAAGTCTCAAGGAAAGTTCAATGATCTGCAACTGAGCCGCCGAGGATTTTCTAGTTAAGAGCGGCGCTGATTGCTAGCACGTTAATGCAAATGTTCAATTCGCAACAACCTCAAAAATTATCATAATCGGAATGGAAAAAATGAAAGTTTTTTTCTCCTCTTTCTCTTCCCTGCGATCTTCCAACAAAGCAAAGAATTTGTCTTGAGGTGCGCGAAACCAAAATATTTACATAAATCTCATTGATTTGACTGTTTCTTTCTCGTGAGCGGACCCGCGACTTTTCAATTCGTGCTAATCACATGCGAACGCGCGCCTTGAACATTCCACGCAAGTCGATTCGCTTTGCAAAATCCCGAATTGATTGACTCCGAGTCTGTAGTCGCGGTCTCACATTCATTCAGATTTCTTCTCGTTTCGCTGCTTAAAAAGAAAGTTTATGCGTTCCGTTCCCAGCGCCGCAACAGAGAGCAGACAGGTGTAGTTGATATTTGCCTTCCACATCGTCGACAGCTTTCCTAAGGGAACTCGAAAAGGTTGAGCGAGAAATTGCTTTTCGTGTGCTCAGCACAGATCAAATATCTTCGGGAAATTATTTATTCAGTCTACATGCTGGAAATCTATCGCTCTCAACACTTGTTTGTTATCGATGATGATGGTTTTCTTCATCTTCCACGCCATTTACGGTTAACTTTTTGTGAATGAGAAATCTGTTGCTGGGTCGAGTTGTTTACGGTGCGGTCGCGCGGACCACACGAAATATTTCTTCCGGAGTCAAATTAGCAGTCGAGAGATGCATTTAAAGGCAGACAAAAGGCGACTGTTGTGTGATGGAATGTCAGTGGAGCGACAATGAAATTCAGAAGCCCGTGACTCGACTGATTTCAGCTTTCATTCTCTCTCATCCGCCCCGCGTGTTTGCGTTGCTGGGAAAGCCTTCGAACATCTCATTCCTCGGGTTCTCCGCTTTCTTCCCTCGCTCGAGCGTAGATCGAGAACGCATTATTGAAAAGGAACAGGATATTAAAACGCAATCAACGAAAATTATGGCCCGCATCGTCTTTTCAAATTGTTTTCGATTCAAGTCGTTCCTTTAATGGAATGATGAATTGTAAACAGACCACTGCGTGATCCTCCAGAAAGCGATTAAATTTAATAAAGCCACGAAAGGGTTTTGGGGGATTTGCTTCCAGTAGAGTGGATCGGACGATGATGAACTTGATTAGAGATTCTTCTAATCAAGCGACGACCTTCGACTAATGATTGGGCACTTCATAAATCGACACAGAGCCCAGATGACTTTCTCACACCCCTTTTTCGGTTTAATTCATCAGCAACGAATAAACGATCAGAGCAATGATTTATGTTCGGCCCGGGGGCATCGAGTTCTTTAAGCATTAAATTCAGCTTCGGCTGGTCTTCGAACATCCTATAAGGAAGCAGGCATGAAATGCTCGATTCTGAATTATCATCGTAATCAAAGGAGAGTCGCGAGTGAGTTTTAATGTAATCCGTTCCGTTGGTAATTAAAATTAAGCGCTTGAATGCTTTTTATCCACACGGTGAGCGACGCAAGGTTTGGGGAGGTCCAAGGAGAAATGTGCTCACTCATCAACGGCATTTCGGGTTTGAAGTGGTTGCGCGGCGGAATTCGAAGTGCCTTCGGAGATCTTAAGAGCCCATTCGAGCGAGATTCAGAGTAGAAACATTTAATAAGCGCGGAGGAAAAATGTGCAGCGCTGGAAGTAAAGTATGTTAAAGCATGAATCGGTCGTTTTCTTGCACTAAATACTTTGCTGCAGAAAAAGAAAAGCAGCGAGCAGATATTTATGTATTGCACATTCCCTGATGCACTAACGTATTCCTCGTTATTCAATCTTCTCTCTCGCTTGACTCACAGCGACATTCAACGCGATCGTGTAGGCGACCCAGCAACTTTAACTTTCCATTTTTCGCCAATTCTCTCCGTTTTCACTTTCTGCTTTCTGCTGCTAGTTCAAGAACCTTTTAGCTTTATTATTATGCATGCAGCGTTTCTCCTGCCAACTTTGAAACGAGACTAAGTTTTTACGGCCACTGATCGGTCCGTCCGTTATTCACGAGCTGGGCATCCATACATCTCATTTCCCCGAAGAATCGCGTTAGAGCTAATTAGCTTCTGCTTAGCTTCGTTTTTTGGTGAATTGGAAACTAGTTGATCGCTAATTTATGAGTTGAAGATGCCGAAAGAAGCTCGAGCATGATACTCAAGCTCAGTAACGATCAGAATAATTGAATTAAACGCTCTCCGGCCTCGAGATAGATTTTCGGGATCGCGCTACATGAGCCGGAATTACCGAACGATTAAAGGAAAGTGCGCGAGGTTCGTAATTGAGACATCGCAGTAACAATCGAACGGCGAAACCTCGGGAGCCGAACAATGTCTCAATAAGTAGGCGCACGTTAATTATTCCAATGCGGCGCCGAGTCTTCTGATGCTGTCGCACAATGAGACAAAGTGTTCCTGTTTCTCGTCGTCAACAAAAAGAGTTTGTTAAACGGCACATATCGCGCTTTCGGACAACGCAGCAGGCAAACGAAGCGAGTGTAAATAGAGAGGAGAATTATTCATGACGGCTAAACGAAACTGGAATTTGACAAAAAGCCGCGAGATTTCTAATTTTGGAATCTAAAGCGCGAGCCAGCGCTAGGCGCGACACTGAGAGAGCCACAAATCAGTCTGGTTGGTCGGCTTGTCATCTTATTATAAAAAAAAAGCAAGAAAACGAATCTAGGTGAACTAGTTGAAAATTTCTCTATTTTTCCATCGCACAATGCCGCAAAGATCGTCGTCGCAGCTTCTCGTTTATTTCTTCAAGAGCAATTTATTCGTAAATTAAAATCAGATGAAACGAATATAAAGAAAATATTAATTGACAGACAGAGGTTTGGTGCATAAATAATAGAAGTCAAATGAGTTTCTTTCGAGTGGATTAGCGATCAAGTGGATTAAGCTCCAGCTGATTCTTCATTTCCCGTTCCCAGAGACGTCAAGTCAAACACGACGGTTGGATCGCGAGGCAATTTGCTTGTCACAGGCAATCGATACTCGTCACTGTCAGCCGCAGTTATTAGGCAGAAACTTTCGCTGCAATCTTCATTTACGACTTCCATGCTTAATTAATGCACTTGATTAGTATCGTTGAGCATGGAAACAAGCTTGGCTCATGATAATCGAGTGCGTGTGTTAATCAGTTTGTAGATGGAGCAAGCTAACAAGTCGCAGCAGCGAAGAGCAATTGAAATTCTTTTGATAGCTCAGCTCATTTTCCATTGTCTGCAAGAGACTTTGAACAGAGATTACGATCGCGAATGGAAAAGAAAGTTTCGTTCACTTGTTAGTTGCGCTCGAAGCTCGCGCGCCATTGTCTCATTCCAGCCGATGGAAGAATTTATGTTTGTTTGCAATGCACTTAAATTGTTTAATTTGACGACAATTCGAGTGACATTCTCTTACGAAATTCCTCGATTGTCTCGTCTGCTCGCTAGAGTTTCTGAAGCGAAGGAATCCAAGGAGTTTCGTTGCCGACGTCTCGGTAAATTAATTACGTTTCTTAAGCCCCGCCAGCAAAAAGATTCTCTTCAACAATGGGTTATGGCTTTCACAACACTCTCGCTCACCGAGAAGAACAAGTCAAAGCCGGGGAGTGTAATTAGAGGCTGACCTTCACCTACAATAGACGTTCTTGCGTCTCTTCCTTCTACCTTCGCTTTCGTCTCGAACATTACAGAATTATGAGGCAGACAGAACATGCTTCATTACCGCAAATGAAAAATTGTTGTAAGCCTCGCGAGCTTAGCTAGCGACTAATCGCTGTGAGACGACGATGAAAAGATGTGCAACGAGTGGATTTCAATCATTTTATGAAAGCTTTTCTTGCTTTACTTAAATTTATCGCTTGTTGAGTGAGCGAGAGCAAAGTTATTAATGGAACTTTCTATTTTCACTGGATTCTGCTTTCAAACGAGAGATTAATGCACTCGATGCCGTAAGATCCGTTTGCGTTAAGAACCCTCGACGAGTTATTTAACGAGTCAGAAAGGTCAGGTTTGTGGCTTCCTAATTGGATGAGCTCTCGGCGCGATCCATCCATCAATCATCCTCACTCTCGCTTGTTATCACCGTTGGACTCATTCCTAGTCGCGTCAACCTCAATAGAGCTTCTTGCAACTGTCGTGAACATGCGATTGCTCGTCCATTGTTTGGCGTTTTCCTCATAACTAACTTGGCATTATCAGTCGCGCTCGTTGGATTTCCATCGACTGAGCTTCTCAAAAAAAGAAGAATGAAGCATCGCTAAAAGGTGAAAGCAATTCTTCTGTTAATTTTTTGGTCGCTCTTAATTTAAAGAATCGTAAACGCTCGAAGCACAAGACCGGCTGATTGTGCCTGATTCGTTTTACTTTCAGCTCGCTGAGTCGCAACAAAGCGATCGCCGAATGTTTTCAATTTGCTTTGCAAATTCGAAGCCAAATGTTTGTGATCTTCAACCCGAAAATGAGCGCTAAACTTTTACTAATTTCCAAATCATTTCTAACAACAAAACGCGTTTCTTTCTCATAGCCTTGAAGGCACAACAATGAACCCATCAAGAAGTCATTCTGCTAAAGTCGTTGCCCAGCCGACTTTTCTCTCCCTTCAGCCGAAGCGCGAAGAAGGAAACGGCAAAGAGAAGAGAGAAGAAACCTGCACAAGTTTTGCAAGAAGTGAAAATGTGCCAAAGTGAAAGTAAAGCGAGCGCTCTGTAGCACAATCAACTCGTCTCCGCACCGAAAGCGGTTCTAGCATGCTTTTCCACATTTCGTTATCTGGTTCCGGTTTGTAAATTTCTTCACTCCATCTCGCTTCGATCGACTCGTTCTTGTGAATCGCCTTGTGTGCGTCATTACAATGTTCTTTCCTCGGCCAATGAGTAAAAGTCGCATGCACATTGTTCCACTTTGATAAAATGTATGCTAGCCGAGCCATAAAAAACTCATTTCTCAACAGTTTGTCTTTCTCTGCTTCATAAATCAATTGTTGACTTGCTCAACCGCACACTTAGTGTCATCAATTCAATTTACTTCATTCACTGCTGTTGCTCATCCCCAGTTAACTGTAAGCTTTTCTTATCCACTCAAGATATTTTCCAACGATTTTTCCACTCAACATCCGCAAAGCCTCCGCGGTAAAGGTCGTGTCACTCACCTAAACGCAAACTGAACTTGTTTTTCTTTTATCCTTTCCGGTTCGATTGGAATCCTGAATTTTCACTTTTTCTTTCACCGGATTTTCCACAAATTTTTATCTTCGCTTAGCTCGCGATTATTTCTGTTTTTCCTTCTTCTATTTTTAGAACAAAGCGAGGATGGTTAATTTGAATTTGTTTTTTCTTCGGAAACACAAACGGCTAAGTGTTCACTCGACAGCGATTCGAACAGCAATATCGAAATTTTCACTCGTGTTCAACATTTTATACGGCGAGAAAGTTTGACCTCCTTCTGCTGTGTTATTATTGTTTTTCTTAACGATTTTATGTTGAGCCACGCCGTGGTGTTGGTGATGGCTGCGATGGATGAAGACGCTATCAATGACGTCGAGACAACCTCAACTTCCTCAAGCTCTTTTACCAATCCCCAGTTTTCCCAGAAAAACTTTTCCTCCAATTTTATTCATCAAACCATCAACCCAACCAATGAAACCCCCCACATCACTCCCAAACTAACCCCCGAAGAAAGCAAACTGCAACACATTTCAACGATCTTCAATGATTGAAACTCCGCACAAACATTCACGCAATTCGCGGCCCGTCAAACGAGACCAGACGTCGCAAGAATGCTTTCCTGAGATTTTCATCATGTTTTGCCTTTTCGCCTCTCGCGTAATTTTCTCTTTCATTGGTTCAATCAATTTAATCAAGGCACATGTCATCGCTTTGGAGAGATGCGAATTACCATGCAAATGGTTTGATGAGTTGATTAATGTCGACCGGCGGCGGTTGAGCTCTCGATGAAGTTATCGGACTTGCGCTCTGACACGACGATGAGCGCATCGGCGGCTTTTCCAAGTGCGCGCAACATTGTGCAATGCGATCGTGACTAACAACGGATCTACGATCGGAATTTCAATCATTTCAGCGGCACCTGAAAATGTGAATTGCGCAAAGTCTCCGAGACGAATGTTATGAGTCAATTGGAAGAAATCACTTTCACTCGCAAATTGGAAATTCGTAGGTGTCTCGATTTCGTATTGTAAATGGTAAGCATTAACAGCTCATCAGCCTTAAGGCCCAGCCTGATTTCTCATTGCGTCTGTGCGAAATTGAAACAGCAAACGACTTCTTCTTCGTCGGCTGTTAACTGGAGCTGAGGAAAGCATTTATCTCGCCGCAAATGAAATAAGGAATCGTCAAGTGAATTTTCATTTTTATGCAACTTTTACCGCGACGTCTGCAACGAAGAATTTATTGAATTGTCTGAAAAGAAATTTGATTAAGCGCGAGTTTCACTCGACTGTACTCATTCGACGTGGAAGTCGAAGATCGCTTTATCATTTCGAGGACTCGGAATTTTAATTGTAACTTTAAAATGAAATTCACTCTGGAGAGTTCAAAGTAATTTTCGGACTGAAATTATAACTTTCAAGCGAACGTGTAAACCTCATGACGATAACTGAACGCGTTATCAGTTTGTTCGTATCGGGCTGCAAGCGTTGCATGTAAATTTTCAATGTCAATGTTAATTAAAATTTATCTTGAGCAAGAAACTTTTCGCAATGTAGGTGAAACTTAAGGAAAGTCCGCGAGATCAACCGCTGATCGTCGGCGAGATTTAACAATTTCTTAAAGTGAATATTGAGTTTTTAAGGGACAGACAGACGCGTTATCGATTAATGAAGTAGAAGTGAGGGCGGGGGAATCTTAACTACGTTCAGATATGTTTTCCAGAGCTTCGGAGGTTCGCTATGATTTCCATAATAGCTTGGACCTTAACGACACTTCTTAGAGCAAAAACAAGCGATCACTAACGGATTAAAAGAGGAGAAGCTACGATATATGTTGACCATAAGACAAACCATTAGCCGTCGACCTGTGCTGCGATTTCTTTTAAATAAAACGAAGTCATAAAAACATAAACAATTAGGCAAACAAGATTTTATTCTCCTGGATTGACTTCTTCCTGCCTTCGAAGTCAGTCGAAGCGATGATGAAATTTGAGAAATTTACATAAATTTACACTTGACGGATGCTCGAGCCATCAAAACAAACAGAAAGCAAATCAAGGTTTCTTGGTCAAGCCGCATCATGCGACAAGAAAGTTTGTATCGATCTCGTCAACAGGACTCGTTAAGCTTATTTGAGTAAGCCTACAAACAACTAGGCAAACACTAATCTTACAAGCGCGCCTTCGTGTTATGTTCCATTTGAGAGCCATTTTGACTGACATAACGAAAACATTGGAGAAGAAATTGAACGACAATGACGTGCGCTACCGAATGAATCACCCGCCGTACAACAAAGAACGTGTACCTGAATTGAATTGACGATCTCGTGTGCCGAAAAAGAAGTGAAATTATTATTCAACGTTTATTCATGAAATCAACATTACAACATAAACAACGACAAAGCATCCAAAGATTTCCGCGCTATTGTCTTTGCGCTTGTTCTGTCTGTTCCATGCGAGCGAAAGTCTTCTTTAATCGACTAAGCAAGCGCGAGCATTCAAATTACGCAACGCACGCTGAAGCTTCTTCAATTAGGAACAGCTCGTGATCGGCGTTCGCAAGTTGTCGTCGAGCTTCCCCAACAGGTGACGACAATTCAATTTGAAATGCGTGGCGTTGCGATTAAATGAAAGTGTTGACCCACATTCGGTCGACTTCTTCTTCCTACAACGAAGAAGGGCTTGAAGACCTTCGTGTGACTCTCGTTTGTTGAAATGCAAATTGCTGATAGTTTTTCCTAGCTTAAGATGTTCACCATTGCAGGAGGTTCGATAGAACTTGTCGACCATTTGGTTCCAGATGGTCTTGACAGTCCAAAGCTACTGATTGAGCCAGCCCAAAGAACGCAATTGAAAAGCGCGAAGCAATTAGATTGTTGAATTAACGATCTCTCGAGTGCTTGCCAATAAGAGTTTGAAAGGTTCGCCTTCCCCTCACGCTTCCCGTGCGCCAATCTAACTTCAAACATCAAAATCCATGCTACAATTAACTGAGCTGATACAGAAAGAAAGTGCTTTGCTTAAAAAATCTCGTTTTCCTTCTTTCTCGAGCCAATCTCATTTGAATGATCAATTAAGTCATTGGAGCGATCAGCGCATTCCAAACGTCTCAGCGTTAAGCTACGACCGCGAGGCGTGATTTGGTTCCCAAAGAAACTTTGAATGAAATTAAACGTTTGTTTGTTTACTGATAACGTTCGTTTAGAGATTCAGTCGCTGTTTGGTAATCAAAGCCTAAATCTTTCAGTTGGCACTTTCCATTTTCGCTTTCCGTAATGCGGGTTAACTCCGTTTGACGACAATATTGGCTCATGATACAACAGACCAGGAATTCTGCCGCGCGAAAACGAGAGAAAGTTTCTTGCTTCATTTCGTTGGCAACGGGGCTTTACGGCTTCAAGGCCCCAACGAAACACAATCGAAGCGAATGACGCAATGCCGTGAAACGCGGAGATCCTATTTCGAGAAAGAAATGCTTTCGTGAGTCATAGCGACGCGGCGGCTAACAGGATGTTTAAAGAAGTTTACATCATAATTCGCACCGCGCACGAAAAGTGAAAACGATCCGCGAGGGAATATTGAGATGAAAAAGCAATTTCCACCGATAATTATCAATTGTGCGGCTCTTCTTTTATTATTTTAAAGGGGGAAAATAAGTTGTACGCACATGTTTTTGATTTCTACTCATTTGTCTTCGTTAATTGAGATCGAAATTGCGAAACTGAGTGAAACTTTTCGTTTCGTTCGTCGGGCTTTTAAAAATATTGGTCAATTGACCGCGCAAGCCGATAGCGTGTCACGTCAGCTCGCATGACGATAAAAGCCAAAGCTCTGACTCCAATCAGTCAAAGTCAAGTGAAAACTTTCTTTCGGTGGGTCAAGGTCGGCGCGAGCGCTCGCTCGTTAATCGTTTGTTGATAATTTGTCGCTCGTTTCGCGGTTTAATTGGCCAGCTTGTGAAAACCATTGGAACGACTAAACAGTCGATCTAGTTGATAAAAAGAAAGTTAATATTTGATAAGCGTTGATCAAAACCAGAAAACTGTGGACGTCTTCAATGCCAATGAAGAGTTTGGCTCCTTCGAGGTATTTTACATCGTTTACTTTAATGCAGTTTCGTTTTTTATCGCATTTAGATATAATTTTTTTGAGAATCAACAGTTCATCTCACATTGATTCGACCTGTGATCCACTGATTGAATTGAATTTTATTGCATACATTTGGTTACATTTATGATCATTTTAATTAAATGATTTACTGAGCGAGATTCAACCGAAAATCTTGAAGAGTTAGCTCTGCCTTTTGTGGCTTAGAATCAGAATCAGTTGAGCCAGGTGGGTGCCCACGAGCTCGATTCAAAGTCATTATAGATCCGTGAATCTACCAATATCATTCCATGGCTGGTCGGCGGACGTAAGAGTCATTGCCAGTTAGCTCTGCACTTTGTGGGTTAGATCAAAGTTTTCAAGTTTAACTCCAATTTTTTTGACCTTCGCTTAAATCCCAATTTTAGATTGGATGATTAATCAACTCGTCGTCATTCTCGCGTCACATTCATTCGTTTCAAGGCCAATGTTATCAACTGAGCGACTCTTCCAAAAAAGGTAAATAATTTTTTAAAAACATTTTTATTGAAAAATTGATTTGCGTTGCTTGCTAAATTGAACTTTGATCCCAGCGAAGATTTTATTCCCAGCCAAACTAGTCAAACAAATTGGCTGGATTTCTATAAAGAAGATAACGAACATTGCTTTTATTTAAGAGCTAAAGTAGATAGTTTGATGTGCTTGTTCCGCTCCAATACTTGACAGTCACTCTCAGCTTCTTGAGTTATGATCTGGCATCGTTGACAGTTGCTGGAACCTGCGAAGAGAGACACAGGGCTTAAGTGATTGAGAAAGAAGCTGAGAATTAGGTTCACATACCTTCACTTCTAACCCGTTCATATCTTTCGACAGATAGATTTGACACCCAAGGCGTGACGTGTCCGTTAAATCGAATGCGAGATCCAACATGTCCAACTCTTCGTCGGAAGGCTTGTCGGGAAGTTTGTCGAAGTCAGGTTTAGAGAAAATCAAGTGGCATGTACTGCACGTCAACGTTCCTTCGCAAGCTCCGAATCCATCAAAGTCCAAGTTGCTGTTCACGATCACATCCAGCAAACTGTCTCCGACTTTTCCTTTCGCTTTGATTCTCTCGCCACTGGCGCGAACAAATGTAAACTCAACCCTGTCATGAAGAGAAGTTTCATCAATTGACTTCGCGATAACGAGAAGAGAAATAATTCAGTTCATTATCAGCTGAGATAGAAACATCGCGATTATTTTCAATGTCAATCGCTGGTGATTGCGATTCAGATGAGCAGCTCACGGGGAACTACCGGGAACACCTTTCCGCAGGTCTCCAAGTAAACATGAGCTTTCTCTTCACAACAACAAAGCCCATTTATTGAATCGCCCGATAAAAATCGAGAAATCAAAAAACTTACTCTTCCTTCTGCGGATTAGGCTTCGTTGTGCAGAATCTTCTGGTTTCAAAGGCGCTCCTATTACACAGAGGAGCTGCCTGCTTCGTTAGTTGCACTGACACATGTTTTAGAACCCGCGAATTGAAAAGTCGAAGCATTTTAAAAAATAAATACGAGATGAAAAATCGTCTTTGAGCGCTCGAGCTGCAAAATATTGCAAAATTGACTGAAGCGCTTTCAAGTGATGCGAAAGTTTTGCGTCTTTTTTGAAAAAAATCTGTTGAAATTTTAAAAATTGCGGGGAGTTGAACTACTTTTGTTATCTTCAAATTGCACCATAAAATATTTGATAATAAGGCCGGCTATATGCAGCAACATGTGGTTTATTACCCATAATGGCTCAGGTGAGATTACAACTGATTGATGGCCACTCAATTGGTTTGATTTGCAATTCGATTTCACAACTTTTGTCTTTGTAGAAAAAATATTTTATATCAAAGCAGCAAAGACTTCGATTGGCCGCTCCGGAACTGATTTGAAGATAACTGATGATGATTCGATAAGCCGTGTCCACGCACAGTTGATTCTCAATGATGCCGACGAACTGACGCTCCAAGATTCGAAGTCAAAGTATGGAATATTCATGATGAAAGCTGGTGAAGCAACTCGACTGACTGCAGACACTCGTTTGAATGATGGTGATGTTGTGCGCTTTGGCATCTTCAATAACAACTGGATTGTACATCGGTTCGAGTACACAACGGCTATCTCTATGGTCGAAAAGAAATCCAAATTGCTTCAGCTTCTAACGAAGCTAAAGGTGAAGTTCTCCGATCAGGTTGATAACAACTGCACTCATCTCACGATGCCAGCTCACACAACCGTGTCAGAGAAGCTTCTGCTGGCACTGTCATCATGTATGACCGTTGTGACTCCTCAGTACTGGCTCGCATTTCAGGAAAGCGTCACCAACAACAAAGGGCTTCCCAAACGCGTCGACTTCCTCCCACAAGTCAAAGACGATCTCTTCGTCACACCAGGGATTGCCTCGCTGGCTATCAATCGAGATCGTCAGAAGCTTTTCCTCGGCAAAAAGTTCATCTTTATCTCACTGACTCAAATGCGTCAGTTCGAAAACTGTATCACGAATGCAAGCGGTCAAGTTGTCTGCTTATCGCAAACGAAACTCACAAGCAGAGAATGCTGCGCCAAACAGGCGATCGTCATCCAACCGAAAATCACAGCATCGCAGACAAACAACGAAGAAATAATCACGAAGATTAAAAGTTAGTAAACGTGGAAGTTTGTTGGAACATGAAATTATAATTTTATTTCATTTTAGCTGCGCTCGATGCAAAGAAACGCCGGATAATTCCTGAAACCGAAATTGGTTTGGCAATTTTGTATTGCTCGCGGGACTTTTGGTGCAACCCAGAAAGCAAACCACAAGATCTAATTCTGCGAGGAGAATCAGCTCAGCTCAAGCTAACACGATCCACAGAACTCGCACCCTGCACAGAGTCTGCAAGCATTGCAACTGAAACTGAACCACGGCGAAGTCCACGGAAGACAAAACAAGCGAAGATTGTGGCGCACATCGATTTAGACAGTGACGACGAAATGGCTGCGATCAACAAAGAAAACATTGCATCGAGTCGAGTGAACCAAGCTGAAGTCACCAGCGTTTCATATGGAGAAACTCAAATTTCAGAGTGCATTGAGTCACAATATCAAACGCCAGCTGAGCCCAGTGATGATTTCTCGATCCCTGCAACTCCAGCCGAGCATAGCGAAGACGTCTCCATCCCTGAAACTCCGGTCGACTCGGCTGTCGATCAAAGCACTGTTGAGACTCAAGCTAGCTTCACAACAGCAGCCAGATCAAACGAACCATTCGATGACAAAAGTCAAGACACTCAAGCTTCGAAGCGATCAACTCGATCAAACGTTTCTCTAAATACTTCAGGACTTTTCAATTTTACGAACAAGAGCATCAGCTCCGTTGACAAAACGAGAAACCAGAGAAAGCGACAAACGTCTGAAAGCCTCGAAGCTCCGGAGGAACCAAAGAGAGCAAAGAAACAAAATGAGCAGCCAGTCCAACATCCAATGAATCCACCGAAACGCGCAACAAGAAAGCGAGTCATTCAAGACAGTTCTGACGACGAAGAACCTGAACCAGCACCGCAGCCTAAGCCTTCGACTTCTCGCAAACGAAAACCAACATCGACTGAGACTGCTGGATTGTTCTCGTTCAACACAAACTTCGCCAAGAAAAGTCGTCCGATGGTCGAATCACAGGAGCCATCAGAAGAAGTCTCAGGAATTATTCCGATCCAGAAAACCCAAGAACCTCCGCCAGTCGAGGAAGTTTATCATTCGGAGGAATTGAACGACACCGGCGTTTGGTTGTCAAAGAAAATGACGTCGGTCAAGCTTAGCGATTCCGTCGATGGAATTAAGTCTGAGCTGCTGGACACGAACGAGAATTCATACGAAGTTGATCCAGCGATGGACACGCAAGACATCAAACCGTCCCTGCTTAAGGCGCTGTTTAACGTCGAAGAACATTCACTGTTCAGCGGCCCGCCTTCTTCAGTTGTTTCCAAGCGAAAGAGCTTTGTCAAGAAGCAGAACTTCAAGCGGCAGACGATGACAGTCACGATGAAAGTCGTCAACGTTGCCAACACGAAAGAGGCACTCGAAGACTTCTAAACTGTTCGTGTCATTGGATATAACTTTATAAAAATATCTTGTTGATTGTTGTCTGGCACATGTTGGCTAGGAAAAAGATGTTGGCAGATGTTGAGCGTTGATTTCATGTCCTAAGACTAACAAACAAAAAAACTCGAATAAAACATATTTTTACAAGACAAAAATTATTTGCGCGCCTTCAGATATCTCGTCAACATAAATCAGATATCTCGCGACTCACAAATATCCTTTCATCCCCCTCTCGAGTTCATTACTCGCAGCTCTCGCCTGTGTTAGTCAAAATGTCCTTTCTCATTGCATTTTCATTCGCTCCGTCGTTTTAGTTTTTATTTCATGGAAAAACGTCACAGTTCGCGGTTGTTTTATCATCAGTCGGTGCACAAAGTTTCTCGCTCCAAGGAATTATAGGAAGCAGCTCGGCAATCGCCGGTTTTAATTAAGATTTTAGCCAAGAAGCAAGAACGCGATGGAAAATAAGAAAACGGAAAATATCGATTTTTCCATTTTCACTTTTCGTCCTGCAGCGTTGTTGTTGTTGTCGGTCCCCCGCAAAACGAAACCGAAGTGGAATAAAAACAAAACTTAATATTTATCGTGCGGAAGAGAATTGCATAAAGAAAAGTTACGATTGCAAAGTGCGATAGTGGAAATTCGAGGAAAACTCGGAGCGTTTCCTTGCAATTTGCGAAGCATGAAAAGTTAGTTTGGGGGGCGCGCGCAAAAATTAATGAGATTTCTTCGTTCACCCTCGGCCGTCGTAATCTGATAAGTGGATTTCTTGCCCTGCTTCATTAGGTCGCAGAAAATCTCTTCGTCAGCCATATGTCGAGCGCGCTCTTCACTCCGCAAAACGCTTATTAAATTCCTTTCGGCTTCTAATAGGTTTCCTTTTGCTTCACCTTCGCTCGTCTCTTTCACAACACGACGCACAAAAAACCGAAACTATCAGAAGACTTTAAAGAGGCCCATAAAACTCACAACCACACATGAGTGCATAATTCCTCAACCTTTCGCTTAGCGATGATGTGGATTATAAGAAACACCTGCTCGCCTTCTGCCCTCCTGCAAAATCGGGTTTTGTCTTCTTTTCCCTTCTTCGTCTTCCAAAAATCTCTTCGTCTCTTCTGCAAATTCCGTAACATCTTCCAACTGTTTCGATCGAGTGCGCATTATATTTATGACCAACATGTTTGAGATTATTATTGGCTGCACAACGCAAAGGGGTCTCTCGTCCCATAAATCTAACCGGAATGAGAAAATTTATTTCCCTCTTCCGAGTCGAGTGCGACGCAATTTTCCCTCACATCCCAAATGTGCATTTTTTACGTGCGACGATGAAAGAAGAAAATGAAATTATAAAGTTTCGATCGATTTTCGTTTTCTCTTCCTTCTTCCCGCTCGCTTGTGTTAGTTTTCCTTGGTGTCATGAGGGGTTGAGACATTGTAAAAACTCCTGAAAGATTCTTCAAACATCTTGAAAGCACCATAAAGCCTTCAAATCAAGAATTACAACTTTTCAAAGGATAAATCGTTTATCTGTTGAACATAAAATTCGTTAAACTTGGGACCAACATCACCAACAACTCTTGCTTGTTAGATTTGCCACCTCCCCACCTCCTTTTGATTGTTCCCCAGCCTCAAGCCTCATATCAAGAGTGCGAGTCTTTAAGGCACAAACGCTCATTCTTTCTTTTCATTCGTCACGTTGCTTCACTAGGTGGAAGAAGTGCTTCGCTTTGTGTGATTAATTTCTGTGAAAGACATTTAAACCAACCGAACTGTGCGATACATATCGAAGTGAGGATTGAAGAATGTGCTAGAAGGACATTCAATTATTCAAATCTGAGAGTGATAAATAAGTTAAGTGAAATCAACATGTCGCTCAACGACTCGCGCGCACTTGAAAGAACGTTGGACTATTGCGACAAAAGCAACGACTCGTTCTTGAACACAACTGTTCGTTCCGACTGCACCATTCCCAATATCAGCATATCAACTGTCGCTACGGGATGTCCGTCGTCAAGTGTCAAAGCAATTTCAACACATGGGAGCAATCAGAGCAAGTCACATATCCATTTTAATCGATTGTGGTCGGTCTGGTACGGCGTTCTCGTGACGCTCTTCCAAGGCTATCTGATTATTCTCGGCCTCCAGAAGTATTTAGGTGAGTGGGTGATAGATTGATTTTCGTTGTTGACGTCAATTGGTTCAATTGCTGCAGGCTGCTCGCTGCTGACATGGAAGAACGGCCTGCCGATGACAGAACTCAACATGCAGCTCATTTTCTGTGGGCTGACGCTCCTGTTTCTGCCGCTGTTCCTGGCATCAGCGCTCTTCAAAATCGGAAATTTGGCAAATGATGGTGTAAAGTTGAGCGCTCGCAAAGGCACGTGCAGCTCCGACCCGCCCGTTTTCGAAGACGATGGCAACAATAGCACGATGAAGTCGCTGTGGATGCATGGCGTGCCGATTTCGGTCTTCATTCATATTATAACAGCGCTTTGTTTGCTACTCCCGCATCTGCTATTGGAAGCAAAATTAATTCAGAGTCAGCATCTGCCTAAAGGTAAGAGAACAGTTATCAAGATGCTCGAGGACTTTTTGTAAAATGATTTCCTTGTAGATAACATCTGGAAAAGTGAAGTTGATTTTCTTTTAAACCGAAACGACCGCTTAGTGATTTTGTCGTTCATCAACACATCACCTTATCAGAACGACACAAATGGAGGCGAGAATCGTTTCGATAACTCAATCGAGTCGTTAGACTACGATCTAAACCCGTTCGAGACGCATGAAAGCCTCCAGTCTCCCACTGAAGGCGTTCAATCAACTTTAACCGGGTCGTCGTCGATTCAAATTAGCACCTTTGCTGATGACGACGACGATTACGACTTGATGGAGTTGACAACCTTAAGAACATCAACCATCACAACCACGACACCATTTATTCCCACAACTCAATCAACATCAACTGTGCAAACATTTACCGAGGCAACTCTGAAGAAGACGATAAGCATGAAAACTACTTTGCCGACATTACGACCAACGTTTCCTCTGCCGATGACGAACTCGCCAATCGTAACAGAAAGGACTCATCCTAGCAAAAGCAATAAGAATCACAATAAGAATAGGAAGCACAATCATAAGAAGCACCACAAGCAACATCCGTCGCTCCACGAGCTTGAAGAGGTTGAAGAAGTTAACCAAGAGTTCAAAATCGAAGACTTTGATTCTTTCGATCAAGAGTTATTGCTCAAACTGGAACCTAACAAGACTAACAAGAAGAAACAAAAAAGTTCTGGACAGATTCGACCTACGACAGTTGAGCGACCGAAGACGACTCAGAAGGTTTTCACGGAAGCTCCGAAGCCGACGATGGGAAAATCGAAGGCGAGGGACAGCAATATTCTCGTTGTGAAACCGGACAACGTTCTTGACATTGCCGTTCCATCAACGACGGTTCAGACAAACTCCAAGATCATAGAAATCAAACCGAAGACGGGTGAGGGCAAGAAGACTGTAAAACGATCTGTCGAAGATGAGTCGTTTGGTGACTCCGATGACGTCTTATTGATGGAAGCGCCGAGTGTGAACGAAGACGTTTACATCATCAAAGAAGAGAGAAGCGATGGCATCAACGCAGCAGCCCTAATTGGAACGGCTCTCAACATCACGCAATCGACTGAGCTCGAGGGAATAGGAGGGTTCTTGCAGACGTTCCTAGGCATCGACGAGAAATTCGACCCCAAGCAATGGTTTCAAAACTCGCCGAGCTTGGAGTTTATCAATCTCGCCCTTGCCCTTCTCGTCTGGTCGGTCAGATATCCCTCGGTTTTCTGGGAATCCTCGAAAGCTTTCACGCTTATCTTCTCGCTACAAATGATCGCCAACAGCATCGACATTCTCATGCTGCACGTTGGCACCAGCATTCTCTTCAAGCTCCAGATCGTTGGACAATTTATGACCGTTCAGAATCAGCAATCGCCACTCCTTCTAAACGGAATCGTCACGCTTGCATTGACACTTCTCGCTTATGTTCTAATAATCGCTTCGTCCATGATTCTTTATTTGTACGGACACTCGCGTCTCTCAGCAAAAATTCGCGATTGTCAAATGATTACGCTGAAGGATGGCGATATCTGGTCGTACTTTTCCCATTGCGCGTCGCTATGCTTCATCCTCGCTCTGTCTGTCGTCAAAGCGCCGATTATTCATGACCTAACTGTCACATATCGCATCAGCTTGGACGGAACGGTTTTTGCATCGAGTGAGTTTCTGTGCTTTCGTCATGTTTAATCAAAAATCCTAACTTCTCGTCCCTCCAGCTATGACATCAATCATTCATATCTTCCTATGGATCGTCGTTTGGTTGGCGTTGACAGCGAAACGCCGATGGAGCTTTAAGCTGCCAATCATCGAATCAATATATCAAACAAGAGCTGAAGCTATTCAACCCCTCTTAACTCAAAACGGCCGACAAATTAATTTTTCGGGACCCCAGAAGCAAGAGGAGGAAACGATTTATTGGCCGAGCTCCCCGAAGCTTAAAGTAACATTCAACGACGAAGTTCCCAGTACGTTATCAGATCACATTTCAATTGACCATGACGGCAAGCGGTAAAAGGCTCAACTTTGACTCTTAAGCACTATCGATGTGTTTTCTTTTTTAAGGGATTTCTGGTCGATGACCCGGTTAGACACGCACAAGCTCAGCGCCAATCTCTGGATTAGTTCTGGTGATGCTTGAGCTGCTCCGACTGCGTCGGAAGCACCGAGATCCTCTCATTCTTTTGTTGCTAATCCTACACGCTTTTAACTTTTTTCTTGCCATGCAAACTAATTGAATAATGCCAACGTTGGCAACGCTTATTGTAGCAACTTTTTTTGTTCTTATAATTTCCCATGATTTGCATGCACGATTGGTTACAAATTATCTTGGAACTTCCTTGACGCTTTCTTCGCTTCGAGGGATTTCTTTGTTCGATATTTTTTGCGCTTGTCATAATGAGTTTGTTTTCGTTGTTGCCACTTGTTTGAGTTGTGGTGCTTTCCTGCTGTGGAAGATTGAGGGATAATGGCGTTCTCGTTAACTGCGTCACGATGAAGTTTTACAATGTCTACGTCTATAGGTAAATTGAAAAACTTCCACCACGTTGTTTGCAGTTATGCAAATATCTAATTTCTCATCTTCCACGCTCGAATCCGCAGCTCAAATATAAATTTAGTAAATTCAAGTTCCCACCTGACACAACTTTCTATGTTCTTACATAATTAGACCCATCTTATCAACGTTACGCTCCGTTGCGGGGGAAACTGATGAGGGCGAATACGCTACACTGAAAAACACGACGCAAATGCAAATCAGCGAGTACGACGAAGTCATAAACTTGCAACGTATGCAGAACGATGGTTACGACGACACATCTGAGGAGGGAAAATTGCTTGCTTGCGTTCAAGACGAGTCGGTGACTTATGCATCGACGAGAGACTTGGAACCGCCTCGAGTTACATCGACGATTTACGGTGATCCACGCTATGTAGTCACGTCGGTTAATGCAATGGCGCCAGTTACTGTTCAAGTGCATCCTGAGCAACATCCACAAACATCAACGCCTCGGTTCCTAAGACGCGCTGACTCAGGAATGCCGCAAACCGAAGCTTTGACTCCAAAGTCTGACACAAACTCAACCGAGAGTTCCACATCGCCACCGGAGCGAACCTCGTTGTCTGAGTCTTCAAGTGGCGTTCATTCAGGCGAAGAGAACAAGGACGAAGTCGTGATTCGCCCACGGCCCGCAACTGGATTGCAGAAGATTGTCAAGACACCAGCAGTTATCCAAGAAGAACCTTACGGTCGAATCACGTCAAACATGAAGATGTCGAGCTTCAAGGATGCACAAGCAGCAGCTGCCAGCAACACATTGCCTATGAGCCGCGGCTCTTCTATAGAGCAAGCGCCAGTTGACTATTCGCAATGTAGCACAATGCCTCACATGCCTGGCGCCCACCAAATGAACCGAATGTCGGTGAACGAGTCGCCTAAGCAACGCACGACTTTGCCAAACAACATTCGCTACTCAGCCGGCGGTGGCGGTCATTATCTCCGCCAGATGCCACAGCTACAAAACGCTGATTCGCCCTATGCTACCGGTCTCGGAAGCGGTCACCACACGTTCTCCTCGAGGCTTATCCAAAACGAGCCTCTTCCACCCCCTCCCCATCCACATCCAATGTCGCAGTCGCAGTCGCAACAACAGTTCGGAATGACGTCATCGAGCATTCACCAGATGCACAGCTTCAACACATCATCTTCATCGTTCACAGGAGTGAAGCCTCACTCATATCAAATGGTTGTAAATGAGTTGTGTGCAAATAACCAGACGGGTTCTTTCCCTCCCCCGCCTCCTCCCATCGTTCACAATAGCTTACAAATGCATTAGGCGGTCGTCGTTTTAGGTTTCTCGTTCTCAAAATGCATATCGCACAAGAAGAGATGAACAAGATAATTTATGATGAGATGAAAGTCGTCGAATCGGGCCATCAAATCGCAGCAGGACTTGCAAAAAGAGGTTTGATGGATGATTCGGATGATGAAAAATATTTTCTTATGTTAACCAAATATTAATGATACATCGTAGTGATAAGAAAGCCGTTGAACGTCGAGAATTCGAGTGTCACGACGAGGCTCGAGCAAGCCACGTGATCAATAATCTTTCAACAGAGCTTAAAGGAGAGGAAATAATTTTAAGCTAGCAAAGAAAGTAGAGGTCTAGAGTTCTAGTCGAAATGAGAGTAAAGATGAGACGAAGCCGATGGCGACAGCTCGAGTCCTTGACGTTCCGCACACAAATGCTTAGACCTGACAATGCTCCCCGCTTCATTCATATCAAAAGGAAAACGTAGCATCATGTTATCCCCACATGAAAATAATCAAAATAATCTTATCATTCGATCCCAACATATCGTTTAAACGTAAACTGAATGTAATTATCATATTTTTTTACATTGACCGAGACGGCTGTTCAGCTCTTTGGAAAAACTTTCGTAAGACAGAAGGAAAGATAATCGAACTCGAGTCTCATTTGCGCCACATTCAATATCATACAATTAATCGTTGTAAAGTTACATACTTCCAATTAGGGTTCGCGAAAGTACTCGCGTCTCGAGGAAAGATTACACTCAATGTATTAAGATGATGAAGAAGAAACAATTAACAATGGACAATATCAATATACACCCCCTTAAATGTCTTATTAACCTTATCGGTACGACATTAACCTTTCTCTCTCTATCTTACTTTCCTTGTACTTAACCCAAGGCGAGTTATACAACAATGAAATCGAAAAATGTGGACCGAACTTTTCTTTTGAAAGATGGATCGAGCAAATAATTTCATAGACTGGATCATGAATTGCTTCATTGGCACTTAGGTTTCGACATGAAAAATCATCAACGATTATCAGCTGCGCGCAAATAAGGAAATTTGATTGGCAAAGGTTCAATTTTTAAGACTGATTAGTGGGATTTTCGTCCTTTCTCGTTTCGCTTCCTTTTCTCGCTTTCATTCCATGCAGTGTGGATTTGACAGTTTACTTGGTTTGAGAGTTCAAGGGCAAGCAAAGCACGTTCAGGCTTGAGGGCTAACTTTAGAAAGCCTTTGAGCTTGTGACAGTTGCAATTTAACTTCTAATGAGCAAGCTTGAACGCCTGTCATGAAAACATTTGAAAGCTCACCATTTATTGCATGAAATATTTTGCATACTTTAAAGACTCGTTTGATAAAGTTTGTCTTCAAGAAAGATGAATCCATTTTGACTTCATCGTTGCCAAACGAGTCTAGTAAAAGTATTTGATATCTTTTGAATTAGAGGAGTAAAAAATTGAACCAAATTAAATACGATGCAAACCCAAAATATTTCGCAAATTGACAAATCCACACTGCCAACATCTCCTCCTTCACAACATTGTGTTCTCATGAAATTGATGTTCGATACGTAAATAATTTCCCAGCAATATCAAAGTTGTTTCGTCCATTGTGCATACTTTTACAATTACAATTATCTTGCTGTTCCTACTCAGTGACTCATGGTTCTGTTTGTTAAATGATGTAAACTGTTTGACTCTCAATTTTACACTTGAATTCTGTAACAATAAATATCGTAACGAAGCTACTTAAGATGATTGCTTGAAGAGTTTCGTCTCAAGAAAAGGGCGGCGATGTGTTTTCACCCCAAACTAAACACTTAATCTTTTATAATCCTTTTGAATTATTAACGATATCAACTTTTTGGAAGCAAGCAAAAGATTAATGTCACTGCTGGAGAGTCGTAAACTTTTCTTTCCTTGTTGGAGGGTTGAATAATGACAAGAATATCGTTCGAGTAAGTATTAATAGATTAGATTTTACAGCTGACAATTATGAAATATAAATAAACAAACCACCGCTTTCTATCAACAACCAAACGATGTTTCACTCAGTCACGTTCCACTGTTCTTCCCAATGAGTAACTCGAGTTTTTCCAACGTTTTCCCCGTTTACAGACCAATGAATTAGTTATGAGAAGTTCTGCGTAACTGAAACGAAAATCGATGCGAGCTGCGAGGAAACTTCATAATTATCGAAATGACCGAAACGAGCTCGTTCGATTTTCCAAGAAAGGAACGTGAGAAGCGTGCTCGAAAGTAATTTCAGGAAGTCCGACGGTCTAATCAAGATTCCAATTCGATCAACATCGATTTTGCGAGCCCTTCAATCAAACTCGGATTGCAGTGAATCTCTGGCTGTTGACTCGAGCCGCTGTCGTGTCGATCGGACGTGTAAACATAAAGCGAAACATAGAAAAAATTGAACTCGTTGGTGTGCGACAGCTAGCGATGTATTCTAGCGGCATTTGACGATAACTTGTTGCTCTCCCGACTAAATGTTTGGCGTTTTTCGGCCGCCGTCGATCGATTTTTTGTTTCCGAAAAGCCGAAAGTCGAGCACGAGTGATTAAGCATTCGTGAGAGGAATACAAACTTAGTCGATGTCAAGCACTCGCTGCGCTCAGTCAAACGTTCTAGTTGTCGAGTGAGCATCTTGCATAGTTGTGACGCGGCTCTGAAGCACATGTTCGATCAACACACTCGCATATATTTCACCGCGCGGCGCTTAGCTTGGTTTTCGCAACTCTTTCTCGCTCAATTCCATAAGTGTGTTCGTAATTACTCGATCATGTATAAAGTTCACTTTTCACTATAAAGACGATTGCTCCGATGTTCGCGAGCTCAGTCGCGATTTGACTTTTCAGCCGAGGAAACTTCTCCCTAATCGGAGTTCAGTCGAGTGCCGTGAAAAGGTGATTTATGTCTTGATAGAAGAAGAGGCGTCGACGATGAAAAACTGCGATTTGCATTCGCGCCGAAGAGAATCAGTGAATCGTGAAGTTTTGATTAATAAATAATCGAGCTTGCTCCTTAACAGTAAACGCGATTCAATGAACGATAAATTGTGAATTGTTGAGCAGTTTATGGCGCTCGCATAAATTCTAATTCAAATTCATTCCAAGCTGTGGAGCAGCCTTCACGTCAAATGTGCCCAGTCGGTTTTTATGTTGCTGCAATGAATTCAACAAGCTTATCGTTCGATTGTTTCGCAACAGTTCCTCTCCTGCCACGAAAGCGACGGAAAGAAGAAAATGATGGAAATATTAAGAAGTTCTAAAACGACATGTAAATTACAATGCAAGGCGAAAACAATCAAAGCAGATAAAAAGTTTTACGGACTTTAATGGCAAATCTAGATGCTCGAGCAATGTGTCGGTGATTTTTCGGAATTTGCTTTCGATTGTCTGGCGATCGGTGTGCACGTGATACAGGAAGAGCGTTGTGGAGTTCAGAGACCGTTTAACAGCGGACGTGCGAGCTCCATTCTTGAGACTTGAAAAATTTCCGTATACCATAAAACAGAATGAATAATCTTCATGGAAAAAGATGAAGAAATCGAGTTGTCAAATAAGAAGGAAAATTCCGCATTAAATCATGTTTTCTTGTTGCGCCGTATGGCTGAGAAAGGAAGAGTGCCAAGGAAGAGTGAAGCTACTGCTGAGCAACATGTTTAACACATTTAAAGTTATGCAGATATCGTAAATATTTCTTCGATCTTGTTCGCTGCGAGTTCGTCTCGTGTTGTCTTCTTCGAGTTCCGACGAAGAAGATTCTCATGGCAATTAAAGCGATTAAACTAAACGAATTCCGAACGAAAACCCAGCGGCCTTGAAACCTTCTCTCTTCGCTGCTGGCTCTTCTTTCCTTTTAATGATGATACAAGAGTGTCCTGTGCTGCAGTTTTCTCGGAAAGAAGACCGCAGCATTTAAAAGGGTGCGAGCCTAACCGGTGGACTGTTGCTCGCAGAGAAACGGTGTCTATTTCAAAAGTGGTTTCTAGTTTTCGTGCTTTTGCTCCATGATAGATTATCTGAAACACTGTCGAACTCCAAAACTTTTCGGTGCTAAATTGCAGAGCGAAAGTTTCAACCCGCAGCAAAATTCTCCAAGCCACAAAAGCTCGTCTCGACAAAGTTTAGAGCAAATCAGCCTTAAACTTGCTCATATCATCCGTCCGACACTACGAGCAACATTAAAATATTTTCTGGTTTCCGCGACTTCATTTGTATGGAGATTTTCATCGCTTACTCTTGGCCGAATCTATTTTTAGGAAAACACATGGAAATTGTTTCGTAACGGATTCTCCACATGATAATTTACGGTTTATCGCTTTGCGCAGTGTTTTTTATTTGCGAATCGCTAATCACATGAGAGAATAATTTCTTGCCGAAATATCTTTATCGATAATTATTTGCTTTCTCTGCGCGGCGAGAGGGAGCACAGGCTGAGTCAATATTTTGGCACACGCGCGAGCTCAAGCGGTTTGTCTATGTCCTTCCGCACTGGCAAGAGTTGAAAGAGCTGAGATCCATCAAAACAAAAATCTCGAGTGCTCTGTCTATCATAAACTTTACTTAATTGCAAGCGAATCTTCTCGACATGTTTGGATAAGTTAATCATCACCAGACGCTTGGTTTCAAGCGTGAATCACTTTCGCTGTTGACGATTCTTATCAACGCAGAACTCTTTGTCAAATCAGCCTTTATGCTTTATGTAAATTCGTGACGAATGGAATGCGACAAGAGAGCAGTGGAGAGAGACAAGCTGAGGTTGTTCATCTCTGGATGAATGAAACAAGGTGTCAAGCTATTTTTAGTCGAAACTCAATGCGAACAACAAGATTGACGAGTCTATTCTGATAAACTTTGTTCGCAGGCAGAAGCCTTAGCTCTCACAAGTTTGTCTTTGATAAACAGTCAATAAGTTTAAGGGAGTCAACTTCGTTAGCGAGACAACTTCTTTTCTCAAAGCGGGGTAATTGTGTAATAACTTGATTTTAATTAGCGATGTCAGACGTTGCAATATTGCTCTAAACTTATTTATTGGCCGCTTGACTGCATCGTCTCGTTATCATACTTAAACAATTAGTTCCGAATTGGTTGCGAGACCTTAGAAGCTCTTTATTTGTCTGCACCATTTAATGTCGAACTAAAAGTAATCATTCAAGTGATCTCAATGTAATCGTTTTCAAGCGACAAACGTGAAGACTGAAAACGCTCTCTTCCACCCGAGCAATCATTAAGTAAACAACTTACTCGAACGACAGTTATTTCAACCGCTCACTCACTAAATACATAAATTTTGTTCATTAATCATCGTCGCAGTACAGACGGTCTTGTTAATTATTATTTATGTCTCACTCGTGGACAGCTTTACAATCGCTGTTATTGCAATCGGAAATCAATTGCTAATTGAAATGAAATCGTGAGCGCTTCAGAACAAGCTGGAGATTTTAAACCGCAACGATGGGCGGTGGCTCGATAAATTGTTCAACCTGGAATTAGCTGCACAATTTTGATAATTAGCTAGTAGTTAAGTTGGCAAACTGCAGTTTAATTGACTTAAGGGGTACACTCGGGAGTGTAAATAAAAGTTCTGATAACGTGAACAGCTTCGTAGGTTGAAGCAGCGTGCTGATAAGAACTTTCCCACCGAACAATTTGTGAATCGAACGGCGCTATTCGCGCTTATCACGCTCGACTTTAATTTCACGCGAAAGTGAATGTGCGGGCGGTATTCATGAGCCAGTAATTACTCGTGATAAGGTGCGCGTATCCTGTGAAATTGCACGTTCTACCTTCCGCTGAGCCGACAGCAAGCTCTTACAATCTCTTTCCAGTGCTCCGATGTTGTGCCACATTTACCTCTCACTCTGCTCGAACGTAATTGCCTAAGTATAATTGTTAAAATCACTTTTATCTTGAGCAGCGAAGTATTCACAATTAGAATTAGCAGCCGTGACGACGCTCGCAATCCTTTGCATACAGGCTTGACAGAATATTTCTTGCCAGCGTTGGCTTGAAGAGGCAACATATGTCTATTGATAAAACTCGATTGTGGAGGAAGATAAATTCAAATATTTTTCTTGTGATTTGAAACAACATGAGAACGCTTGTTCGATTTGCTTAGCGAGAAAAATCTTTTTTTCTCCCGCTGTTCACTCAATCTGCCTCGAGATGTTTTTATGCAATTACTTGTACCAAAAGAATTTATTGGAAATCAGTTTACAGCGAGATTAACATTCGAGAGGGCAAACACGAGAAACATTTCAAGGCTCCGGATTGAGTTGAAGGCAAAGTTTTGAGGAATGTTGCGAACCGTGAACGAGAATCTTTTCGACTTAAATTGGATCGAAATTGCTCCGCATTGATTCAAGCAACGACGCAGGCTGAATAAATTGGTGAAACATGTAAAGTAAAAAGGAAGCAAACTCGAGAACTTGCATTTCAATAAAACTTTCAAGCTGAAATCTTCCCATAGGAAACCCTCGAAATATCTCGAGCAAAGTTTCAGGATTTGCATGTTGAATTCTTTAATGATTCGTATCACATAAAGCCTGGTAGAAAGCTCTTGATTCCTCGAAAAAGATTAAACGTTGTTCAGTTCATTGCAGCTTGCTCTCGGTTCTCCGAATTTATTCGACGTTGCTGAACAAATTTCTTTCTAGGAAAATATTCTCTGTATCCATGCTTAGCAAATTTTAATATAAAAACTTTTGTGTTGTTTGCCATCAACAGTTTGCAATCGTAAGAACTTCAATTGCATCCTTGAACATACGAAACATGAATACTTCTGTCAACATAAAAATGATTAAAAACTATAATCATCGACATGCACGGCATGAACCTGCAGCATTCTTCAGCGAACTGTTCAAACTTGTTTTTCAAGATTGAAATAAACAAGAAGTCCGATAAAGACGGATGAGGATCATTAAAGCCTGCTTGCTAATAAATGTTGCCATGGTAGCATCGAGTGCTCAAGTTCGAAAGCAAAGGCTCCATAGAAACTATCGCCTGCCATTGAAATCGTTTTTAATTGTAGAAAAGAATTCACAGAATAAATGGAAAGCTCTTAGTGAACTCTCGAATGTTCTTCGGAAATGTGAAGCATCGCTCTCTTGAAGTCGCACAATACGCCGCGAAGGAAACATAAATCATTCTTCCACCCCTCGATGCAAAATGCTATTGGTCTTTTCATAAAAATTCCATCGCTCCGACGCTTCTGTCGGATGCAAATGGATGAGACTTCCCCACCTGAAACTGCTTGTTTAACATTCTGCGTCTTTATAACAAGAAAAGTTTACACTTTAAAAAGCTTTCGTGGTTTCACCAGACTCTTGTGGATGAAAACATACAAAACTAGAAATTCAATCGAACATATAAACTAGAAGTTCATGTCAACCGATCCTGTTGGAAGCCTTCGATAAGCACTGGCGCGTCCCATCTCTTGCTAGTTGTTGATTGCAAAGCTTTACTGAGGAAATTGATATTCATGCAACCATTTCCTCATGTTCGTTCCTTCCGCTCGAATCAAAATGAAAACAAACAAATTGTCGTTTGCTCGCTCGGATTTACTATCAGCATTAATATTTCTATGCACACGCGGAGCTTTATCTGTGTGGCATTTGAATAAGACGAAGTTGAGGCTGCGAGAGATGAGACACTAATGACATAACATTTGTCTGAGTTCATTATTGAGTCCAATTTGAGCCGCACGAACAGATCAAGTGCGAGAGTAAAGCTATTCTTTCTCGTGAGCTTTTTATATCGCGCAAATGAGCTCTGATTTAATTCAATTAGTTTGCGACATTATGTCACGCCGCTTGATTCTCTCGTGCTGAGGTTGCTCTATGCAAAGAGATTATGAGCTTGAGTGTGACTGTAAACTTTATTGCATTCCAGCTTTGCGAACTTCAGACATGTCTAAGGATACGTCGAACTCGTTGGAGCTCACCGCGATCCCAAGAGTCGCATCTGCGAACCGATTTCAAGTAAATCCGGTCAGCAAAAGTTCAAACGGTGCGGCGGCAGACACACATGAAGACGAAGACCAGTTCAATGAAGACGAGACGGAAATCATCCGGCAAAGGAGAACTTCGAGAATTCTGTCGATAAAGAGCAGCTTTAGGGACTCAAAAAAGGAGCGAAAAGAAAGCATTGCTCGCTTCAAAGTAAGCGATGAGAATTCCGACTCTAACGACGAAGATGAAAACTTGTTGGACGGCAACGAGTACGACACAAAATACGGACGAAGCTTTAGGTAAAACGAAAGGTTTCACGGTCTCAGGTTTTGTCTAACGATGACATTTTCCAGACATTTCACAAGAGAAGCTTTGCCGAGATTGGACAACTACAGGAACATTCTATCGATTCAGGCAGGAACTCGTCCGACGCTTGAGGAGCTTCACAATGCAACGATCGTCAATAAGGTAAGAGATGAACCAATCTGTTTACTTCGGAAGATTGTGATGCCATCTGACTCCGCATTCTCTCTCAAACATTATTGCTTGAGGATATGCTGACACGCTCTAGAGAAAATTGAATTTAAAATATGTTTACACATCAATTGGAACGTGTTCAAACCAGCTTTTGATGTTCAACTAGAAATTGAAAATGTTTGAGATAACTGCAATGTCGTTTGTATAGCAAAGGAAAGATGAAAATATCTAAATTGACCGCGAAATCGGCCAAGTTGATTGACCTTGTATGTATTTGAATGCTACGCAGTCTGTTGACATAGAAATTACGGTATTTTGCAAGATTGAAGCCCCAAAATTCCACCAAGAACAGCAGTAAACAAGTTTTCATGATGATTGGAGTGTCAACTCACGAAGTGAAATTCGATTGATTCGATGATTCATCTCACATCTTCGCTAATTGCCGCGAGCTTTGCCACAGATAATTCATGAGAAACTCTAATTTAATTTAGCGAGTTAATGAAACGAACCACGAATCGAGTGATGAGCGAATTACGTGGCAGAGGTTGAAGATTAATTGAGCGAGACTCTCTACTTGTTTAATTGAGATATTTCAACTCAAGCTTGCTAAGATAACTTGATGACGCAGAATATCGTTAGGAGCAGCGACACGTTCACAATAATCTTCGAGCTTACTTGAGATTAGTTCGAGGCTCTCGAATTTCTCTCGGACTTAAGAAGCAAGGACATGCTTAGCGCATTGAGAGCATTAATTAGATGAGATGACGAACAACGAAGTTTTGTTTCGTGCGGGTGAAATCGCAAAAGTTTTATTTCGCCAGAATCCTTACGAGTTCCTTTACGAATACCAAGGCCGTTGAACGGCTATTTACGCATTGATTGTGGGCGAGTGACGAGCTTCGTATCTTAAAGCTTTCATTTTTGTTATAAATCATTTTCCTCCGCTGGAGCTTTCATAGACTGAATCGTGACCAACACCATTTGTTGATCTGACAATTCATTCGACGACCAGTGGCTTTCCCAAAAAGAATTTCCATTAATATCTCGTTCGTGTCGAACAATGGAACAAAAGCTCTGAATGTGGGACAGGCAAAGATGTGACAGAGCCTGCTAGGCGGGCAATCTGCTGCAGCATTCGCATAGATTTGAATATGCGGAACAGGGAATTAATGACTTCCAAACTGAAAGTTGTTATGGCGACTCGTGAGCTTCCGAAACAATTGTCTGAAGCGAATTGTGAGTGACGTTTACGATTGCTTTGCTTGCTCAGGCTTTTGACGCTCGTGTAAAAACAACACGAGTCATTAACCTCGGGACGAGTAGAAAATTCGCATCGAAAGTCTAATTTATTGCAATCATACATCACCCGGGAAGCTGACAAGTGTAATTCCAGCCGAACGTCAAGATTGATTAATCGCTTCGCCTCACTTCGTCGCTTCGAACTCTTTGCTTTTCATTTCATTGAGTCTAATTGTGATCTCCACTCATGACCTACGACAATTCTTTTCAAGTTGAACATGTTCGTGTTCGTCCTACTCCTTCTCGTCATCAAATTAGATTAACTTGGTGTCAAGGTGCTGCACTTGGAGCTTACTCTGATGCTCAATTGGGTTGTACCAGAACTAACTTGTTAACATAAATATGTATGTTGTTTTCATGCCGAACTTTGAGGGAATTATGCGAATGACTGCGAACAGTGGATGAAGGAATTAAATGTCTGACCGAATTTGTTTATTTAATTACGAATGTGCAGCGGTCTGCCCTGCCAGCTGCCGGCGGCAACTTGACGCTTCATTAGTTGTGGAAGCTGTCGAGGTATTTTGGTATCAAATTTCAAATTTAAAACTTCAAAAATATATTTTGCTGAAATTTATTTCGTGTATTGAGCTTCATGATTCATCAAAGCCAATGCGTCGCAAAATTAGATGACGTCATCAATTAGGCGGCGAGAGTTCTAACCATTTAATCTTTCGATTAAAAACATGAATGGGACGACGAACGTAACTTTCGAAAACTCGTTACGAACATAACGAAGTGCAATAGAGATCCAATTATAATTAAATTATCATCGCATGTCTGCCAAACAAATTGACTGATTGATTGGTTGATGAATAACCATCCACAATAGCCTAATTCGACAAAGCTTGTTAACCACCAGACTAAGTCCTCAAAATATCAATCGCATCAATGATATTTCATCAGAGACTTCAGAGGCATTAAAACTGAATTTACACAAAACTTAAGAATTTCTCGAAAATTTCAATGCTTGCCGATCAATTTGAGGGATTGGCAAACTAAAACCGTTCTCTTCTTAATTGATAAAATTTCACAAATCTCTTCAATATTGACAGGCACAGACATTGCCCGGCAACGTCGATCCGGAAGCTCTCACCGCCGGTCAGCTCAAGTTCGGATGGATAAAGGGCGTTCTGATGCGATGTCTGCTGAATATTTGGGGCGTCATGTTGTTTCTGCGGTTGAGTTGGGTCGTCGGCGAAGCTGGTAACTAAAGTACTGCGAGAGAGTTGATGAAAGTCGAGCTTAATTATGTACTCATGTAGGAATTTATCAGGCTTTGATTTTAATTTCGACCACTACTGTCGTCACCACAATCACAGCTTTATCGATGAGCGCTATCAGCACGAACGGGATTATAAAGGGTAAAAATAATTTCTCGAATAATTCACAAACCTATTCAAGAATTTTCTCTATTTAGGCGGAGGAACGTATTTCATGATATCAAGATCTCTCGGTCCGGAGTTCGGCGGATCAATTGGACTGATATTCTCGCTCGCTAATGCAGTTGCATGTGCAATGTACGTCGTTGGTTTCTGCGAGTCGATGTTGGACTTGTTGAGCTCGTTCGGAATGGAAATCATAGACGGTGGCATTCAAGACGTTCGCATCATTGGAAGTCTTACAATCTTAATCCTACTGCTAATCGTCGTCATAGGGATGGAATGGGAGGCGAAGGTTAGCATTCTCTGAATATATTCACACATCGTTTCAGTCATTAAGCTTGCTTTTAAGGCTCAAATAGTTCTGCTTATTATTTTGCTGCTGGCCATTGCGGACTTTCTTATCGGCACAATCATCGGACCGAAATCAGACTTAGAGAAAGCAAAAGGGTTTCTCGGCTACAACAGTGAGCTTCCCGTTTGCGTCACATTTTGTGACGTAGATTTTTTGCCGAGATAACTTTCACTCACGTTTCAGTGACGCTGCTGCAAACCAATTTTTTCCCGGATTATCGCTTGGATAAGTCGAGAGGCGAGTGTTCCACAACCACGCGAGATTTAGAATTTGATTTTTAAACGATACAATTTACATTTTACAGGCGAGCAACACGATTTCTTCTCGGTGTTCTCGATTTTCTTTCCAGCGGCGACAGGAATCCTTGCGGGCGCTAACATCTCTGGAGACTTGACGGATCCACAAAAAAGCATTCCCAAAGGAACCTTGCTAGCGATTGCTCTAACGACTTTGTCTTATCTCGGCATGGCTGTAATGGCCGGCAGTGTGATGGCCAGAGATGCGACAGGCAACGTTGCTCAACTAGCTGATTGGTCGTTCCTCAACTGCGAAGCCCAGAACTGCACGTTTGGCCTACAAAACTCCTTCCAGGTCATTGAGCTAGTATCGGCCTTCGGACCCCTTATCTATGCTGGTTGCTTCGCCGCAACTTTGTCATCCGCTCTCGCTTCATTGGTCTCAGCCCCAAAAGTGTTTCAAGCTCTCTGCAAGGACGAACTCTATCCCAAAATTAAGTGGTTTGCCAAAGGATTTGGCAAAAACAATGAGCCAGTAAGAGGATACGTTTTAACTTTCGTTATTGCGATGGGGTTAGCAAAGTCTTTACTTTCATTTTTTTATAAATAATTTTGTATATTTTCCAGATTTATTTTAATTGGAGAACTCAACGCAATCGCTCCGCTCATCTCAAATTTCTTCCTTGCGGCCTACACACTTATTAACTTCAGTACATTCCATGCGAGTCTTGCAAAGCCCGTTGGCTGGCGACCCAAATTTCGCTACTACAACATGTGGTTGTCTCTCGTCGGGGCGATTTTGTGCGTTGCTGTCATGTTTTTGATTTCATGGATCACTGCACTGCTGACCTTTGCCGTTGTCATCACTCTTTACCTTGTCGTGGCCTATCGCAAGCCGGATGTCAACTGGGGATCTACCCAGCAAGCCCAAACCTACAAGAACGCACTGATGAGCGTGCAACAGTTGAACTATGTCGAGGAGCATGTCAAGAACTATCGTCCCCAAATATTAGTCTTGGCGGGGCCGCCGAACTCTCGCCCACAACTCGTCAACTTCGGCTATCTTTTGACGAAAAAGCTCTCGCTGTTGGTGTGTGGGCACGTCATGAAGACACAAATTTCTCAGAAATACCGAAATTATTTGCTGAGAAAATCCAACGACTGGTGTCGACGACACAAAGTGAAAGCGTTTTACTCTTTGGTCGATGACAATGACTTTGAAACGGGCGCTCGAGCGTTAATGCAAGCAACCGGAATCGGAAAGTTGAAACCGAACATCCTCTTGATGGGTTATAAGAACGACTGGCAGACGTGCGACGTTTCAGAGCTTGAAAAGTACTTCAATGTCGTTCATAAGGCGTTCGACATGTACTTGGCAGTTGCAATCCTGCGTGTTCCAAACGGATTAGATTATTCGCAGATCTTGGGTGACGAGGCGCCCCGACATATCCTTGAAGCTCCCAAGACGCTTGCCTCAAACGACAGCTCTGCTGATTTGGTGGAACGCGCCAAGAACAGCTCGATTCATGGCAGCTGTGACTCCCTAAGTAGAAACGTTTCTCAAGGTAAGGAAAATTAAATCAAGAACGACGTTGCTCGCATGAACGTTTAAGCTTCAAATGGAAGAACCACAAAAGCTTCTTCGTACATTCTTCTCGCCTGAAAGCTGGAGATGACAGGACTTTGTTCTAATTTTCCTGACTTGCACAATTCATTTATGTTAATTCAATAAGCACTTTAACTACACTCATTACTCTTTCTTCTCTTTGAACTTGCATCCAACTTGAAAACAAAAGACGAGAAAAATAATTCCAACGGCTTCGGTACTAAGCAGAAGAAGGGTAAGTTTAACAAATTGCTCGAGTGACGGTGATGGAAGCGAGTGGGATTTAAATTAGCCATTAAAATCCGCTCGCCTTCCAGCATTGTTGCTAGTGAAAAATGAAGGAATGCTCGGCATGATAAAAGCTCGTTAAGCAAGATTGAATTCCTTTGAATGAATTTTGATTTGCATTATTTAACATTATTTAATTGGATTTTCATTTCAACAATGCCAGCGAGCAGTACCAGCGATCTAACAATGACACATAACGTCTCCGACGCTCCCGATCCTATCGACATCAAAAGCAAGCTTCTAAATGTGAGTTTTTAATTAAAGCTTAATGAGCTCAGTAATGAATTTTTATCATTTTGTAGTCGACTTCGGGAAAAGCGAGCGGAAAGAAGATTGATAACGATCCGTCAATGTTGTACCGAGGACCTGGCGGATCAGAATTACCTAAAGAAACAATCGACGAATTGACACGCTTCATGAAAAAACAGAGAAAGGATGCAGTCATTGACGTTTGGTGGCTATATGATGATGGTGGGCTAACTCTTCTGCTGCCTTATATCATCAGCACTAGAAGAAACTGGAACACGTGCCGCCTTCGGGTGTTTGCGTTGGCGAACAAAAACTCAGAACTCGAGTTTGAGCAGCGGTCGATGGCGAGTCTATTATCCAAATTCCGCATCGATTACTCCGACTTGATTCTTCTCCCCGATATTACGAAGAAACCCGAAGAGACCACAGTGAAGTTCTTCAATGATTTAATCAAAGACTTCGTATCGTCATCGGATGAAGGCGACGAATGTAAGGAAATTTCACGCAACCGAGAAATTTGTTTCATCTGAACGTCTTTTCCAGCTCAAATAACGAAAGCTGAGCTGTTAGCCGTTCAGGACAAGACGAATCGACACTTGAGATTGAGAGAATATCTGTTGGAGCACTCGAAGGATTCAGATCTAATCGTCATGACGCTTCCAATGCCGCGAAGAAATATCATTAAAGCGGCACATTACATGGCTTGGCTTGAGGCTCTGAGTCGTGATCTTCCACCATTCCTGTTCGTTCGCGGCAACCAGCAATCTGTCTTGACGTTCTATTCATAAGGCTCACACTCACTCATCTCGCGAACAAAGCCACAAACAGACTCGATGCGTGAAATAAAACTTCCCGAATTTTATTGCTCTCATTCCATACGACGTGCGCGCCAGAAAATTAGAAATCGCTTACAAATCGAATTTCGAATTTCCATTATGCCATCGAGTATTTTTCGAAGCTAACTAATTAATTTATCATCTAATTGAGTTTAGTTTTAGAAGAAGCCTTTGATTTTATGAGTAGAAGATTCAACAAATAAAGCACTCACAATTACTCAGATTGCGTTTCCTTGAAACTCGAGGAACACACTCGAGGCTTTCATCGGCGTTTCCGATTTCATCAGTAACGAAGGGAAGCGTAGACGACCTTAGGATTGATACTGAGGATTAATGAAGAGCGATTCGCTGGAAAACCATTCAAACTCGTGTTTGTTCACTATCCTTTGAAAAGCGCTGCCGATTTGATAAAAGGAGAGCTTATAATTCAGCAGGCACAACAAACCTAATCAGAATCGCTTAATCAAGTTCATTTACAGTTCCGCTCGCGGATTCAACGATACGAAAAAAAGATTTGGGAGAAGCGAATTCAATAAATTTATTGTGAAATTAATTTCCTCTTGCACGAGTTGTCCTTGATAATAAGACGACTGATAAGACGTCGCTAGGAGTGGAGCAAGATTTCTATTTTCAGATGAGACTTGTCGAGTTTTGAGCTACTCTCACGTTCTGTCGATGTAAACACTTGAGAGATTTCTGACAAACACGAAATCTCAAGTTTTAAGTTGATGGGTTATAAGACTTCGCTTTAAATGATTACAAATTTGATGACATTCACCTTTAAAGAAGCAAAGTTCTTGTAGCAAAAATGTAACAAGCAAATGGCTCGAGCTTCAATTTAAATCTCAGACATAAAACGAAACAAGCGACCTCTCATTTCGTAATCGCCTGCTTTGCATTGTCTTAAAATTGAAATTCAAATGTACACATCATAGCAACACAGCCTTGGTTTGTCTTGGATGAGAAATCACTAGACTTGTCTATCTTTGTAGCTTCGTTCGTGTCGTGGAAATGCTTGGATTTTGATAAGTTAAAACTTTACGTGTAAGTTCCTTTAGCTAGGAAAGAGAGCATGCAAGGCTGCTTGCCGTTGATATTTGTGGCTCACAAACCATGATATTGTTCGAACGCAACTGATCTCATTCTCAAGCTTTAATGCTCTAATAATATTCACACAACTTCCTCAGATCTTTTAAAGTCTTTTACTAGATAGATAAGGAAGGTACATGACAAATATCGGGTACATAATTACGTTGTCAATCCATCGACAATAAATCTAAACTTCCGGGTAATAAAACAAGTTGCAAGAGCCTCTGTAGATGAAGTTTTCTCATTCTACCCAACGCTGTTACTCAATAAAATAAACTTTTGCTTTTTTCCGTGAAGATAAACGTGAAACTGCAACGTGAAACAATAACTTAATTAGAGTTATGTCGTCTGCTGCATTATCCCTTAATCCACTGAAGAAAACATTTCGACATCTGAGCCACAAACGCTTTTAAATAGAGCTTGCTTCTGGATGGCATATTGTTTACTCTAAGTTTCCTGGATTGAATCACGTTTCATGTTGACGTCTGGATCAATAAAGAAGAGAGCTTTAAATGGAAGCTAAGTGAAAAGAGATGCTGTGAATTTTAAAATGCTAGATCAATTAATTTGAACTGCAGCTAAAGCGCCACACGTTCAACGTTTTTTCCGCATACGATTTGACACTGGATCATTCAGCTTGAACTCATCACATTCAGCTGTAAGATCATCAAACGAACAATGAACTCGAATAAAAACATTTTAATTACAAGCTCAAGGATTTCATGAAGATTCCCCACAAGACTCGTTTTTTTCAATCTCGTTTCTTCTCTTATCCACGCTAACCAGATTGAGAACCAAAGCTAAACCAACGAGTTCATCAACCTATCAAAGGAATGAGTTGACTAGATTTGTATCAACTGCTTTGCTAGCTCTCCCAGTTTAAAGATAGTGCACAATTTAAACTAATAAAAGAAAGCAAAACATTTGAATTCAATTCAGACTTTATTTCTTTTTCTTCAACAAGCTATCGAGTGAAAGCTTCATTCCATTGAGAGGATGATGAAATCATTCAACTAGATTCGCTACAAAGTTATAAGGTTCGAATAAAGGTTGAAGATTTCGTTTAGCTAGACAAACTAGAATCTTTGAAAAACCTGTCAAAAAACCTCATTATGTTAACAGCAAGTTTAGTTTGAACTTGATGAACCCAAAATTCCTTTTTTCTATGAATTTTATACAACCCGTTGTCAGTTGTTCCGTCTTTCTTGATATTGACGAAACGGTCGATAATTTGCTTGGAGTATTTGTTATTCAAATTCTGTCAAATTCTGATTGATGCCGCAGACTAAAAAACACTTGCCGGACATCATGAGTTTCGATTAATTCAAATTCTCAACTCGAGCTTTTAATTTTATCTTGACAATCAAGTTTTTTCGACCCACGTGCTTATTAAGCTGAAAATCCTTTCGAAGAAAAACGTTGATGAGGATGCAGACATTTCAACCTTTCGGCTTTAGTCCAAAGGCTTGAGACTATCGAGTTGAAAGACTCTTCGGTAAAGGGTCAAATGAGATGAAATTGATTTGCTATGGTCGGCGAATTTTCGTCGACGTTATTAATTTCCTCCACTCCGTTACTCTCATTTGCTCTAGTTCTAATCGGGCATATATCAGTTTGATTGATAATATCTGTGGTTTATGCTGAGGTTTCGATTTCAATTTTCTTGTCAGGAAATAATAAAGTCTTAAGATTCATTCGATGTGTTGGCTTGACAGATTTAAAATCGAAGTTTCTCATTCAATTAAAAAGTTTTCAAAAAGTTTCTGCCCTTTTTTGTGGTCACCCTGAACTTGATTACAGTTTGGTTTATCGAAGTTTGGGGCTTGATAAAAGTTCGCTAAGTATGTCAAGATTTAATAAAAGTTGGTAAAAGCTTTAATACCACGGGGAGGAAACTTCGATGTTGAAAATGATGTTCGATACAAAGCGGAAACGCTTCGCTCTCCATAAGCGAATAGCGAAGCTCGCAATTTGTTACCTCTTTCGATATAATTTAGTGCAACCGTTGTCACGTTATCATGCCCTTTATTGTCTGCTTCAATTTGTTCTGGAGTCGTAACAATAAACTGAATTGCCGTCACTTCACTTGGCTGTCGAAAAATGGGAAATTTATTGTTGAGATAAATGTATGAGAGGGGAGGCAATTCAAGAATTAATCTTGTATAGTCGAACTTAATTCAATCAGCTGCAACGCGTGCGACTCTACTTAAAAATTCGATAACGAAACGAGAATCAATTGAGTAAACTGTTCGTTCGCTGTTGGGTTAATTCCGTATGAGACAAAAACTGTTCTGAGGATGCGATAAATTCGGCTGCAAATGTAGCTTTAATTCTGGTGTCGCGGCTCGAGACACAGCACAAACACATCGTTTTTCATTCTTTCCTTTCCTGCTGCGTCGCGACTTGTGCGCACACGCTGAAAGAATGTAACAAATCTTCGAACACGTACAGTCGAGTCGAGCTTTCAGTTGCTGGCTGATCGTAGAGTAGACAAGATGTTGAGTTCGCGGAACAAACGCGTTAAGTCGAAGCGTTGATGAAAATTAATGACAATCCGTCTGACCAAAAAGTTGAAATCCAATACTGAAGATTTAGAGAGCTTTGGCTCTAATAATAAACGTGATCAAGTCAAAAGTTTAGCGCGAGTTAAAACCATAAAACAATCTGCAAAGTTCTTGAAAGTTGTTTGAAAGTTGAAATCGTCGATGAGACGAATCAAAAATAAATCTGAGCAATTTTGTGGCCGAGAACAAAAGTCGCTCAAGTGAGAATAAACGAAAATGCTTCGTCACCTCATCAGCAATTTAAGTAACAATTTGTCGCCAATTTTGCTCCGCCAGCGGTCAATGTAACCTCAAGAGATGATGGCGATGATGAGATAAAATTGCTCAACTTTGACAAACGAGTTTCGAGTGAAAGGGAAACGGAAGAGCATACGGAGAATATTGAAGGCCTTGGTGACCGAAAATCTGCAAGGTTGGTGATTGCGTCGCAACACAAACTCGATAAGAATTCCAAGTGAACGTTTAAGCAAAAATAATATCATCAATTAAAATAATATTTCTCGTGTTTGCTATCGCAAGTGTCTTCGCCCGCTTTTCTAAACTTTCACGTCCTCTTGAACAAAAGGTCTCAAACGCGTGAAAGAACGACGGTGGGAATAAAGGGAAAGGATAGACAAGTTTGTGGATAAACACCTCGGAAAATAACAAAACCCTCTAACCCTGTGAGTGCTCTTGGCGGAAAACACAATTTTCTCGGAACATTGTTTGCTTGAAGCAGAAGTTTCACCTTTAGACTTTTTGGGTCAGCTAGAACGACATCAGACATTTAAAGCTTCCACGCTTTTCCGTTCTTTCATTGCAACAATCTCCGATTTCCTAATTTAAAAGTAATTGGAGAAGATAAAACAAAAGCTTTCAATCAGAAACATGTGACATGAATCATTGGAATATTCTTAATTTAAATTGAATCTTAACGAAGCGGAATAATTTTATCTTTAACCCCGTTCATTCCCCATTGCTTCTCCCGGGGCGCCGATGATCTAACTCAATCATTTGAATTCGCAATATTAGCTCGAGTTAGATGGAAGCTCAGCTGGAAGATGTTATTCGATTAGTTCGCAGTTCTTCAGGGATTTTCATCGTGAGAAAATTTCAATTCATTCTCATGAAGCAATTTCTAACGCTCCGCTAAGTATCCAGCGAGTTTATGATAATCGATAACAACTTGTCGAACTTCATTAAAAATTCTAATTGGTTCTTAATATGCAAACAATGAAATCGTTTGTACGCTACTTCCGACTCGACGCGTGCTAGTCTGCTGGAGTAGAAAGAGAACTGAACTGTTGTGGTTCTCATCTCTCGTTTAAATTATTTAACTGTCTTTAACTGGCTTTAATGAACAAACTGCTCTGTCTTTAACGCAAAAAGCAGCCTTGATTATTATAAAAGTTTTCGCAAAAATTCAGCTTCAACACTCGCTACTGTTTAAAAATTATTTTCAAGTCTGCCAGCTGCGGTTTCATCGAAACAATCAATGATAAAGTTTGATAGAAAATTTGAAAGTTTTTTCATCATCTTGGAAACATAAAACTAGATTGGATTTAAACTTTTTCGTATACTTTTAACAATTATCGACAATTGTATGGAATATGGGCTTGATTTTTTTGTTGTTGTGATATCATCCAAGTGGAAATGTGCCAAGATCTTCTCGCGTTTGGTCCATCAGAGTCGCACCATATTCAAGTTACAAAGTCAATAAAAATCTATTTTGGTGAAAAGCGCTGACGATGAAATCGGATTAAATATTTTTGCTAATGTCTATCATGAAGAAACTGCTCTGTCTCGATGACAGTCAAATACAAATTAACAACAGCCGGTCTGGCCGGTTAATTAGCATTTCGAAAGAGAAAAAAAAAACTTAACTTTAAGAGTTTTTTGAAGGTCAATTCAGCAATCTGCAGAACTTAATTTAAAATCGTTCTCAGTTGTTACGAAATAATTATCAACTGGCTCGACAAGACGCGACGCTTCCAAAACATTGTAATGGAATTCCATAATGAAACTTAACTCAAATTATAGAGTCGCAGAAACAGGAAAATGTTTAAGCAATTAAATCAACAGACGATGCTTCTAAGCGGATCATAAAATTTAATCTGAATAATCTGATTGAGTGTGGAGTTCGCGACTTCGACGCTTGACGCGATTATTTCCCTAAAAATATTCATAAATTAAATATTCGACCAAGTTCTTCCGATCAAATTCCATTTAATTACGGAATGAATACATTCCGAAGTCTTTTGTGTAAAGGTCAACGCAAGTTTTCCAATTATCTACGAATAAGATTCCTTCAAGCAGGTTACTCAGTTCACAGTACTGAAGGCTCAAATTAATTATTGGCTCAAAAGTTTCTTCATTTCCGCCCTTCTCGTCCAATGATCTGCTCTTTCTCTTGGGATTTTCAATCACTCTGAGTGATTTTTGTTTGCTCATTTCACGAGCTCGTCGGATATCTTCTTGGAAGACAACGAAAGTTCGATCTGTTGAGCTTCTTCATGTTCTTAAATGGCGAACAAGAGTCATTTATGGTTTAATTGCTAGGCGCGCGAAGCTGACTTTTGAAATGTTTCTCCATAATTGCCACTGCTCACACGCTTTCTGCTTCTTTATTGATACTCGAACTTTATCGAATGAAATAAAACTGAAACGTTTGCTGATGAAATTTATTGGATTTGGAAGACAGAGAAATTCTCCACGGATATTTTTCCCGTTCGTTCTGCTCGAACTGTTCTGTGTAAGTTTGAAAGCTTTCCGAAGGAAATTGAATCCTCATCAAGCGATAAGACCTCTCTGAGCGTGATAGTCGTGGGAAAATGGCTCAAGTTTAATTCCTGCTTTTAAAGCGCTTGCTCTGCAAGTAACGAGAGAAAGATTTCAAGTGATAGATTCGAGTCGAATCATTCGCCATAAACGTTATGCAATTCAGAGAGAAAACTCTGTTGCACACCTTGCAGATTATTGTTTGTTTAAGCTGGAAGAAGAAATTGTTTGAGAAACTGGAACAATAAACTGCCAATTATGAGGTCGAAATTGGTTCGTCCCGCTTTGCTACACAGCCGAGGTATGAATAATTCAACAGCTTCGAGCTGAAGTACAATTATTCAGCATGCCCGCAGATAGGAATTACTGACGAAAATAGAGCTTTCGCAGTATCGATCAGAATAATTGGAGTCTAAGAATACATTTAGAACTATTATTCACGCTGAGCTAGGCTTGGATTTCATTTCCCTATGTTGTCGGTTGAGTGCATTAGTTTTGCTGGATGTCGAATGAGATTGCAGATGGCAAAAATTTATTCACAAAGTCAAGTCACTCTTACAAAGCACTCTCTGCACAAAATCAAAACACTGACGACAAGACGAGCATTCCGTGTTCAAAGAATGAAGCTTAATGAAAGCTTTTGACAACTCAAGCGCGTTTACTGAGTTCCAAAAATAAGTTTACGACATATCGTTGACAAGAAAATTGTTCTTATTTCTAGAGAAATGCCGGGCAATATCTTCGCTAGAACTACCCGAATCAGTTCAATGAGACCTAAGCTCACTATCGCTATCCATCAACGCTATCGCTGCAAGCGATCAACTCGCATAAATCACTAATTTTCGAGGGTGAAACAAGGCGTCCCATAAAATATTTTCCGAATTTATTTCTCTCTTAGCGATCCAAGTTCGTGTTTGGGCTTATTAGTCAATAAAGAAACCTCCGAAATAAACTAAATTAATTTGAATTACCATCAGAAAGCAGTGGAAGAAAGTCGGGAGAACGAGAGTTTTAAATTACCTTAAAAATGTCGGGTCACGTTCCTTGAAACTCTTACGTCATCTCAAAAATGAAAATTAATACGAGGAGCGCGCGAAATATTCGATTTGACTCGCTAACACTCCATCTTTCACCTAGCGCCGACACGTTTCCTCTGTTTGCCTCTCGGAAGAAATCTTTTACACAATCACGCCGAATGCAGGCAAATAGACGAGGTGGGAAATGTGCGAAGAAGCTGTTCGTCTCTCGCTACGTGCGAAGATTAATCATTGAATTTTGAATGAGCTCATTGAATTTCTATTATATCCAGTTCTGCGTAGTGCAGCTGATCGAGTTTCTCTCGTCGATGTCTGACAAGAGCATGAAGAGGGAACTGAAACATTGCGGCAAAATTCAATTTAATTCAAATGTAGTTGAACGCTTCAAGGCGTGAAGTTCAGACTGAATCAATTTGGAAAAGTTTGCCTTCAACTTTGAGTTGTGTGCACACATAATTTCTACGGTTTGTTGTCAATGGGAAATCAGGTGACGCGCGATTTACATGAATTACATGTACGAGGGTTCTATGAAATATTAATGTATGTAGATCGATCAGCAAAGTTTAAATTGCTAGCGGTAACTTTTCTTGCTGATTCGCTGGGAATTTTTTATCACTGCAGTTTACTCGACCTCGTGGTAAACAGAGTGAACTAGCGTTCGCTTAAAGCTTTGAATTTTTTATGAAACTCAATCAAGTTTGACGAAGCCGCGTCTGAGCGATGTGAATTAATTTTTTTGTCATGAAGGTACATTGTGAAAACTTTTCCGCAATTTATGGGAGCGAGTGGTTGCATTTGGATTCAATTCATGGCAAAAGTTGGACAGAAACTTGCGGGCGAGTTTATTAAAATGTGAAACACTTCAAGCAAATTAATCAAGCTTGTGGAAATTCTTCTGATGATTCAGCTGTATTGTCAGATGTCCCACTAACTTAATTCAGTGTCACGAGCTTTTCAACTAAAATACTTTCGGAAGTTTCACTGAGAACCATGAGAAGCTAAAAAAGTTTTCCATTTTCTATAAGATACTTAACTGAACGCAATCACCTTGCTACATTTAACCGAATATCTCTTTCTATCAATTTCAGACAAGATTAATGTTCCTGTGCATCAGCATCGACAGTCGATAAAAGTGTAAAAGATATTTGAAAATTGAAAGCGAGTCGAAAAGGAAAACTTGTGGAAAGAAAATCTTGCAGATAAGAAAAGTTTCGCTTCTTCATTTGTGAAAACCCGCTAATGGTTAAAATGATAAAGTGCAAGAGAAAAGCTTCAAAAGCTTTCTAGACCAAAAAGACAAAAAATGATTGTGCCAATCGATGCAACTCATTTGCAAAATTTGATTAGTAATGCTTCGTCAGTCAACGATCAATCTCCCTTATTTGCTGCAATGAACCGCACGATCGAGGAAATATGCTTTCAGATGCAAGTCAATTTAACTGTCGTTCAACGCAGCGAAATCGACTGGGCAGCGTACGGCTGTCCCCCAACAGAACATGCTCCGCAGCTAACAGATAAAGTTATTATCAAGGTGATTGTCCTTGGCCTTATGGGATTCTTCTCGCTCATCGGTAACGCTGCAACAATTTGGAATATTCAGAAGAATCGAGCATCGAGACGAGCCCTTAGGCACAGTTGTAGCGCAATCTACACGCTGATACTTCATCTGTCTGTGGCAGACATTCTTGTTACATTCTTCTGCATTATTGGAGAAGCGCTATGGAGTTACACAGTCGAGTGGCTGGCGGGCGAGGCGGGATGCAAGCTCGTAAAAATATTTCAAATGTTTGCTTTATACTTGTCAACAAACGTCCTCGTGCTGATTGGAATCGATCGCTGGGTTGCTGTGAAATTCCCAATGAAATCAAAGTCCCTCAACACATCGCGATTCCTAGTGAGTTCTCTGTTATTGAGTGATGAATTTATTTTCACGCTTCATTTTCAGGTATTTGTTTACGTCATTTCCTTTATACTCAGTTTGCCTCAGGTGAGTTGCTATAGTCTTCTGCTCAAAAATAGACAAAATCCTCCGTAGCGCGAAAAAGATTTCGTTTTAATATCAGAAAAGCGGTAGGCGGCTTCACGCAAATTTATAATTGTTTCGAGGAAGTCTGGTAACCGCTTGTTAAACGGAAGGCAATATAAATTAATTTTAAGCGAAAATATTTGGCTGCATTCTTACGTAAAACTCCAGAATCTTTGTTTGGTTTAGACTCGCAACTTGAAATTTCATTCGCATTCTTTAACTTTGCGGTTTCCAAGTTTTAAAACAAAAATTTGGTAGGTTAATCTCTCTGAATGTTTTGCAACTTTCTACCCCAAGTTCTACCTGTTGCTTATCGGATTAGAACGGAGCAGCTTTAATGCTATTCGGGTCAAGAAGTCAAGAGAAAACTCGGAAAACTCGTTGGAGCTTTCGAAGCTATTTTCAGATCTAATGAGAAAGTTTTTATTAGAAGCAGACTTGAAGTGTCTCAAGACTCTCGAAACAAGAGGAGATCGACTTCTTAGTAAGAAGTTCTTACCTAATACTTCCATACTTTGAGCTCATATTATGAATGGAGGCTTAATGGCATTATCAAGCATGCCTGTCTTCTGCTGACAGTAATAAAATTACGAAGGCGCGATAAGGCCGAGACATAAATATGCTAGCATTCTTTCCATTTAAATATCATTCATAAATTCCGCTATTCACTCGAGTTTTTTAAATTGTTAAAATAAAATGAGAGATCCGCTCGAATTTCGTTCCTTCCGTCTTCGCTTCATTCTCGCAACGAGGAACAATATATCAACGAAAGCTTTCTCGGGGAACTTTGTGGTGTAAGAAGATATAGCAAAAGCGCATAAATATCATAGATCAGATTAACTCAGAGCAACGAGGGTTGGAAGGTTGGAAGAAACATTGGCCAGATTCGTTTTCCACAAGGCAACGACAGCAAAAAGCTCAATACTCGTCACAAATCTCTATGCAAAGTTGGAGAGTAAACATAAAGAAAAAATTTCATCGTCGTTCGCTTTCTCCCCTCGTTCTCAGATTTTTCATGAAAAATGAAAATGCCTTTGTGTTGTCGCGAGAAGCTCCTTGTCGAAAGTTAAAACGATTGTGGACCGTTCCGTAAATTGAACCTAAAAGAGGAATGAAAAGCTTCTGGAATTTTGGCATTTTCGGAGAATCGCTAAATGAAAAATCTGCTAGGTTTTCAGGATCGCCAAGAACGAGCGATTCATCGCAGATTTATTTAAGAAAAGCTGATTTACTTTTTGCTTGGGGATTTTTCGGAACATCGTGAGCTCACAGCGAGTGCACAAATGTCCCGTTGACATGGCAGTAGATTGGCAAACCATTCGAATATTTCAACAACACAATTTGGCGTTCGCAGCCATTGGAATCCGGAAAAGAAATTATTTTTGTTATCCTCGTTCATACATGATTGTTGCCAAGTGCTCGAAGTGTTCGCCTACGAATGCTCGAATGTGAAAATAGCTCAAGACTGAATTTTATCCGCAATTCTGTTATTTGTTCACTTAATCTAAAAAGGGACGGAAAATGATTATTCCGAATTTCGTTTTTGATCTTTTTAGATTCAATTCAACGATGGAATCTTCTCGATTCGAAGGGACTCGAGAAACAGCCGACACTTTCTCGTATCTCTTCAGTGATTGAGATGATTGAGTGTCAACTTGCCTGAGAGTGGAGCTTCTCCTAAAGATTCTTGGAAAGCTTTCCGATCATCGATGCAACTAATTTTGAGATTGGCTTTTGCTATCCCTTCGGAATACTCCATAAGAAAATTTATTTCCCCAACTTGCAACCCTCGTTCATTTCAAAATCTCGACCCTTTCCAAACTTTGTTGTTTGGCCTTTCAAACTTTGGAACTCTGGCCGATATTCGATATTCAACAGTGACGCAAAGTTGGCCGCGAATGTTCATGAAAGTTTCAATATTATTTAGAAATAAAAAGCCGTTCCGCTGTTGTTAAGCGACAAAGCTTAATCCCACGAGAGAAATAAGGACAGAAGGAAAAGCACAATGTCTTAATCCGTCGTGATTTGTTGCCGGCAAAAGTGCCGCTGTGTCCCAAGTTTTAAACGCTTCGTTGAGCTTGCGCTAAGATACTTTTAATTGGTTCGCCATCTAGGATGATCGAAAGCAAGCCTGATTACAACTTGGAACCACGAAGTTTTGTAGCTGCTAAGTACCTGTTGAGAGATAAGCTCGAGTATTTACACCTTAAGCTTAAAGGTTTCGCCTTGTTTACCCTCATTAATTTCAAATGCTTAATGGATTATCCAAAGGTTCGCGTAAATACGATTAACATTCACTAAGACGACGGAAATTATCTCTTTTCCCGCAATTTTTCACCTACTTCAACTCATTAAAATCTGTTTAATAGCAAATTAGATCTAATCCGTTTGATTATATCGTACTTGAGTCCATGCTTTGTTTATCCAGAAGCTCATCGTCTGAAACTGGGCGTACGAACGTGAAGTAATCAAATGATTTTGCCGAAAGTTTAGCCAGTTATCTAAATAGAACTGGGATGATTGATTGTAGGATATCCTGCGGTTGTTGAGATAGCAAAAGCTTTATTTGTTTCGGTTGAACACACATGCTATCAATGCGTAGCGGCAATTTCAATTTGTTGATGGTGACTGCTTGAGAGTTCATCAAATCAATTTAAAAGCAGCAGCACGTTAAACGGTTGTCAAGGATATCAGGCACACAATTAACCCTACGGCGCACAACATTGCTGACTTCTGAGAAAACCAATAAAATTTCATTTCCCCGCCAGCGTTCCGATTACAATTTCAAGCGAAATAATTCGGCTGAATGTCTATCACGCTAAGCGTTGCATTATTCAGTAGCGTTGAATAACAACGAGTTGAATATCCATTTCTCCGTTGAGACAGACAAGCAAATTCTGCAAAATCGTACGGGCTGCTCTTCCAGCTAAAATCTCTTCAACATTTCATAAATAATTTCAACGGAAATAAAAAGGAATCTCGGCATTCAAGAGCGTCCTGAGTATCAAAGAGATTGCAATCTTTTAGGAATGAAAAGTGCCATTAAAAATCTCTAGGAGAGCAATAAATTTAGCTTTTAACTGCTGCTCGTGAGCAGAGAATGAACCAAATTTAATCAAAAGAAGTCCAACAACACATTTCGTCATAACTTGGCGCTTGTTGCTGTTATCTGTTTAGCACGAAATTTGAGTCTCCACTGGCCATAGCCATTACTGAATGCTGCAGCAGTTAAACAAACCATTAATTAAATGCTCTTACAGGGTTTCATCTTCCGTCTTGCGAGGGGTCCATTCATTGAAGACTTCTACCAGTGCGTAACATTTGGGTTTTACTCAGCATTATGGCAGGTAATCATTCAATTTCAAGCGTTGCTTTCGTTCGAGTCGGCTGTCATTTATGACGTGAAAGCTCTCAACGGTCTAGCTCACAATAAAATGATTCGCAATTTTCTAAGAACACAAGATTCCATTAAAACTTTACAACAAACCACAAAGTGGTTTTGAAGTTGAAGGAAAGTTTGTGGGGAATCAGCCGCCCTCAGTTGCAGCAATTAGTGGAGCTTCGTGGTAATTAATTTGTTGACTTGAACTTTAAGTTATCTTTTTTCTTCACAACAGGAGCAATTGTACACTTGCTTTACCCTAGTCTTCATGTTCGTCATCCCTCTGCTAATACTGATCTTGAGCTACATCTCGACATTCCGTACCATTTCAAGTAATGAGCTGAGATTGAGTTTTTTTAATATTTCTAAGAATTTCATTAATTTAGAACTTATTAATTCAGGTAGCGAGCGCGTGTTCAAAACGGAGCCAACAGTTCCCGTAGATCACATAAGGCGAAGCGACTCAAACAGACAAAAACTTATCCACAAAGCTAAGATGAAATCGCTTAGGATTTCAGTTGTGATTGTAGCAGGTGAGTCACATGTGACCGTTTGGCCCGAGCCATACATCACGCCCGTTGTCTCATTTCAGCATTCATCATCTGTTGGACGCCGTACTACGCCATGATGTTGATTTTCATGTTCACTAACCCTGACGAAAGACTGAGCGCGGATTTACAATCGGGAATCTTCTTCTTCGGAATGTCAAACTCGCTAATAAATCCCTTGATCTACGGAGCTTTCCAATATAAGCCGATTAAAAAGCGACGACAATATCTACAGAGGAGGTAAAGTCGCGCTGTTGCTTAGCGGAAATTTCCTGTTTATTATAGAACTCTTTCTGTTTTCTTTTCATTCTAGAGATGGTTCAATTACGCGTCGAAGCCTGTCGACAAACGCCACCACGTGCCGAAATTTAAACAACTTCCATGTGGCCCCTAAGACCTCGCTCAACTTAGATTTCGACAGCCCGAAAGTTCAAAACATAGAGGAAATCTCACTGATGGCGCTCGAGAAAGACTTGAAGACGCTCGAGGAGATGAACTGCAATGCAATGAAAAAGAAAAACCCGCTCACTGATCATCTCACGAAAATCTTTCACAAGAACTCGAACAAATTGCGGCGGTAAAGTTTATTTTTGTATTACAACGAAGTTGTTTTAAGGAAACTCGCTGAAACTATTTAATGTTATGCGAAAGATAATGTTGTGATTATTGAATAAAGAAAGCATAAACTGATTCAAAACTAAGAATAGCGATGATGAGAGTTTGAGAAATTGTTCCCAGGTTTTAAGGCAACAGACTTTATCAAAGGTTCAATGGCAATAGACTTCAGCAATCAAGAGGCAACAGACGTTTGAAAGATAATTACGTTCGGCATGTTCATCGATGCTTCTTGGCTGCTACCTAGGTACATTAAGTGAGTTAGTACAGCATGTAGTTTGACTTACAAATTGTTATCCATCGGAAAAGTGCATTAGGCTACCTGCATTCGATGCAAAATGCTCCTGACACCTTCAATCTACCTCAAATGGAAACTCGATTCCTGTATCTCATAAAAGATTTATTCATTCCAATTTGCCGCCGACGCGAAACTCGGGAAACTCGGAAGTAATTCAATAAACTCAGATATCTGGCGATAACGAAGGTTTCAACATCAAACTTTTATGTGTGAAGAGGAAATGTTGCGCCAGCGTTGGCAGTGGCCGTATGACGTCATCGTCGTGCGAAGATATAAGTTTCTCTGGGAAATATATGATGACTCACTCACGAGTTTCTGGTGAAAGACAGTAAGATATTTACTTTTGGAAGCAAAATGTTTAGAAAAATAATTTATTGCAATTTCATTTTCAAGATTATTATTAAAATAAATTTTACAACGCAAGGCGACGACTTTAATTCTTAATCGTAATTTGACAACCGCTGTTGTGGTGGTTTATCACTTGTTTCTTCAAATCGAACACGTGCTGCTTAAGGTTCAGTAAGACGGATCCGAGCTCATGGTTCTCCACCTTCAGTATCTTAACGCGGTCTTCAAGCTTCGAGATTCGCTCTGTTGATTAAGGAAAGAATAATGAAAAGGATTTACGTAAATAAAATGTTGTTTCTCTTACCAAGTTTTCGCTTCCGGCACTTCGAGGCGGCGACACGATTGCGTTGTCTTTTGCGTTCGAGTTTAATGCGTTCCTGGCTCTCCATATCAATTGGACTCATCTGCGGACTCGACGGTTGAAGCGATTGCACTTGAGGCTCTTCCTTGATTTGCATTAACAAGTTTGTATTTTCCACATCGGCGTAGGTGATTCCTCCCCCGCTCATCGTGTTGGAGGACATCGTAGGCGCCGCTTGCTTCGGGATAGATTCATTGTTGTGTAATGTCTTCAAAGCATCTTCAAATCCTTTCGCGTAATCTTCTTGTTCGGTTGTGATCTACGAAAGCAAAGCAAGCAAATCGTTAGCAAACAGACACGCGCGACCCAATTTCCTGGTATTTACCTTTGCTGATGGGAAGATTGCTGAAGGCGTCGGAGTTTGCAGGGTGTCCGTGTTTAATATATAATTCTCCAGCTCTGGCGATCCTAATTTACACAAATTAACGTCCGGTGTCGACAGGATCGGTGGGCCGTTGTTCGGGTTAGCGATTCTCTTGTTGAGGTCGAGAGTAAGCGGTCGCTTCATCATGTTGTCGTTGGGCTTCGAGTCCCGTTCATTATCTTTGTTGTTGAAGTTTCTCATTTTGACGTCCTTGAGCGATTTCACTTTCGTTTCCTTATTTAATTGCACTTGCTTGATGTTTTTTCGATACTTTAGATCGAGAAATTGATTGACAAAGTTCGTTTAAAGCACGCGAAATAATCTTTTTAGCGAAAATTCACTTTGCGAGCCACTTCTTTCTAGACTTCAACTTGGATTGAGCGAGAAAAACATGAGTCATCGGGTATTTATTTTTAACATCGCATATGACGATTTTAGGGTCGTTCGAAATGTTGGTAAAGCGAGCAACGAACGAGAGAAACTCGGAAAGTAAATGTAGCGACGGATGGTTGGAAATCGAAGGGGCGAGTGATTCATATCACTGATGTTGGTTTAAGTGAGTCAAATATTGCAATAATTTTAATTCAGTTATAATGTGTAGGATTGAATTGAAATTTGGTTAGATTGGGATATTTTAATTGACTTACAGAGCAAAACAGCGCAGGAATAATCGTTCTAGCATCTGCTGGAAACTCGTTTTCTTCCGTCGCGGACCTTCAACTCATTCCTCACCGTTAAGACTTTTACTAAGCGACTTGAAGATGCCTGGGAATCGAACTTAGATCCGAAACCTTACCGTCATGTGAACTAACCTTTAGACCACTGCCGTGCCTGATCTTAAGCTGGCATAAGTGGGTACACGTGCTAACTAAATTACCAACTCATCTTTCTACTTTAACGTATATATTTTATTATTATTTTTCGATCATCAAAAAATACATGTAATGCAACATTGTTCGTATCCTGCATTTTCATTGACTCTCGTTTTTTGATGATTTGAATGATTCAAGTTAAATCCTCAAGCTTTTTATTTTGTCGCAATTTCCTCGACATAAGTTTCAACTTTCTTTCCTTTCGCCTGCGCTTCAATTTATCAGTCAAACAAAAGTCTGTAATTGGAACTCAGAGCAATCATCAGAACGAAAACGTATTGTTTCTTCAAGCTGAGGCACTTTTTTCAATTTTAAGCCTGACATAAAATGTTTATCGCTTTTCTTTGTGTCGATCTTTCTGATTTGATTCATCATCCAAGTTAATTATCTGCAAAGGCATTTCAATTCAACAAACTGATAAAGTAAATCAACAAACAGTCCCGAAATCAAAGCTCGTATCAAAGAAAGGTGCGGAGAGACGAGGGCAGACTTTGCGGAATGAAATGATAAGAGCAGCGAGTCTCAGACTGGTGATCGTTTTGGACGGTAATTTTGAAGAGTGCGGAGATGTCGACGAGCAGTGAAGCGAAAAACAACGACGACTACAAGTAGCTATGCTTTGCAAACACTTTTTTTAATCTATTTATTCAAAATCAAAGAATTTCCTAAGATAACAAAATTAAAAGAAAAAGAAACGTTCAATTAAAACTATAAAAATATTGCTAACAAAAAAATTTAACAGAATTCAAAAGAAGACGGTTCTAAGACTACAGACGACTTTAGCCAATTCCAAAAAGGGTTCTTCATCGTGACACAACTTTTCTTTCTATGCTTTAAACTAGATGAAAATTCTCCCTAACATTTCACCATGAAACAGTTTTCCTTATCCTCAAATTAGATACCGAAAAGTGACAAATAAATTTCAACTCTTTTCCAACAAAACTTCTGATAACCGAAAATGTTTTCATCTTTTACATATTTCACTTAGACTTGATCATCTACTGAGTTACGTAAACACAATTTCATTGTAGAAACATTAGCAAATCATCTTGATTTCATTGATCTATATTAGCAACTAGCGGTAACGTGGTTTCATCTATTTCTTGTTTTTTCTCTTCAAAAATGTTCATCTAAAATAGTTTAACTATTATCGTTTTAGTACGTAATTGCATGGGTTCATTAATCAATCATCCAAACTACATATCACTACGGTCTCTTAAACTTTATATATATTTTCGTTTATTAATTGTATGAGTAACGTATCAAGTTTTAATCAGACTCTACAAGGAAAGAAAAAAGACTATCAACGTCTTCTTGACTGGAAGAGCATGACAGCCTGTGGGCTACAGCCAAACTGTAAGAGCATGACCGTCCTGTAGGCTACAGCCACGGTCTCTCATTCAAGTCCACGCTGACTCTACCTAGTTTTGCATTCTTCGTCGACTTATGTTTTTGTTTTCGTTGAAAGTGGCGGGCAAATGATTTCGTTTGATAATTTTCCTCTTTGGTATCAAATTTGTGGTTCGATCGAGTTAACCGTCAAAACAGGAAAACTTTGTTCGCCGAAAAAGAAAAATTGAAATGAACTTGTTTAGATATTTTGCATTCAATGCAAGTCACTTTTCTTCAAAAACCTTCTACAATACCCATAAAAGCTAATGGATCTCGTGTAAAGCTCAGAGACTACGCCACGACATAACAACCTCAGAATATTACCAAAACTTTGTCTTTCACTCTCTCTCGTCTAGCGGCGCAGCTTAGTCTCTGAACTTTTCGAGACGTTTCAATTTGAGACTTTTAGAACCGAAAAGAAAAACGTTTAATTTTCTTTATTTAACCATTTAACAGAACAAAAATTCCTAATTTGTAATTAGCTATCCCACTATACGAAAGGTACGGTTAACGCGTTAATTCAACTAGATTTCTACACTTTTAGAAGCAATTAAATGTGCCGAAAAATGTTTCACTTTTCCACTTAACTAAGGCATAAGAAATAAGTCGAGTCTAGAGAAAACAAAAAGATCCTAACGAATAATATTTGCACACCTCCACGCTTTGAGACTCAGCTGAAAGTTTTCTTTACGAATAGTTAATTGTTCAATGATCGATAAATGAAACTAATTGGTTGCTGAATATTTTTCATCTTCTTCGCCGTGGCAGTGAATTTTCTTTCGCAAATGAACTTGACTTTGAACCTTAGAACTTTTAAATGTGTCGATCTCGAGTGTTGCTTCGAGTGGAAAGTTGCAAACATTTTCCATCAGACCAGTGACTTCAAGGAATGGATAGGAGAGGAGACGAAAGCGCGAAAGCTCATAATCCTTTAAAGCTCGCGAAAGCTTTGGATTGATCGAAAGTCTTTTGATGACTTAGCTAAGGTAGTGGGAGATTTGAGGAAGCTTTTATAAGGCTAAGCAATCTTTTTTGAAGATCGAGCTCTCCTGAGATGTGTGAGAAGACTCAAACGACTTCAATCAGCTGTAGAAAAATCTCAAATCCACACTAAGACTTTAAAAAGATTTGTGTCACTCCAATGAAAGCTTCGGGATCTAATATTGATTCCATTTATTTGATAACATGATCAGCTATTTCTCAGCTCCATCTGATGTTAGAATTCCACCACCTCAAAGCCACTGCTTCCGACTTGTGCACAGTTTCTTAGCGAATATTATTCCCATTACGAATTTTTGGATTCCACTGTATTTCTAACATGACATTAACATGTTCTTTGTCCAATTTCGTGTTTAAAGTAATTTTCATTTCAATGTGTCTGAAAAAACTTGGAAGATTGTAATCAATTTTGTTCGATCGTCCATCAACATAGCTCACAAAACCATTTAGAAGAACAATTCAAGCCCCCATCAAGTGTTAGTAGTCGGAACATAAATAGTGTAAAAAATTGTGTACAGCATCATCATATAAACAGACATGCGGATTTATCCTAGAACTTCCTAAACTGTATCTACACTCATCAGATTTCGTTACTTCTTATTAGCATCCATCGCAAAGTAGGTTTTGATATTATCGTCCTCTTTCCTTCTCTCGTGTTAGTCATGAAAGAAAGAGATTTCTCAACGAGAAAATAGTTTAATCTACCAGAGAAGAAGGATCAACTTATCATACAAAACATAAATGGTGGTCAATAGCATTGGGGTGTCTTGCGATCGTCGCTCTGTGTCGATCGTGTTGGCGTCATCCTCGCACTTATCTCAACAAGAAACGAGACGATTCTCTCTTCGTTAAAACTTAAGTCTTTGACATTCGACAAGAACATTTAGTATATGATGGGTTGTCTCTTAATTAGGATTTCAAAGTTATTCTTTCTTTTGTGTGTGTGTGGTTGGGTGTTTTTGTTTCCATTAAAATTACACTTCTTGATATTTTGATAGACGTGCACGTAGTTCCATGTTTTCCTGCTTTAGTTGTTCCACCTCGCGGTGCAAATTCATATTCTAGAAAGAGACAAAGCGGCAGAGAGTTAGGTTAAAGAGGCTCGCATTGAGGTCAGAAGACAACGAGAACGTCGATGAAAGTATTTTAAAATATTTACTTCTTTTTCTAAGAAGCCCGCCCTGAGCGCAATTTGATTTTCCTTCATGCGACGCGCGTCTCTTGATCTTTTTGCAGCCATATTGTTCTTTCGCCTACGCGCCCAGTATTTATCATCCTTCATTTCATCTGGAACAAATTGTTTGCGAGATTTTTTAATCATTGGTTGCGGTTTCAACTCTTCATCGGAAAATGCACGTGTACGAGGATCAAAATCACGTGAAGAGGACATCGAAAATGCTGTAACGTCAAAAACTAACAATTACTATTTAGAGAGACAAGTCCTCAAATCATAAAATAGTAGAAATAAAAAGTAAAACTATTTCTTGATATTTTGAGTCAATAATTCCAGCATGATCAATGAAATCGATTACTCACTTGAATCTGCTGGCGATGGAGGGTTGTTAATTGTATCAGGACTCATGCAGTCTGAGGGGGACGGCGATCGCTCTCGTTTTGTGACGGTGCCCAAGCCTAGAGACAGTCCATGTCCGCCTAGGCTGTCATTTCGATTTGTGGTGCCGCTGCCCATACTCGTGTGTCCTAGGTGGCTGCTTGGTAGGCCGTCGACAGGAATTCCATTCTCTGACAGAAACTCATCCAAATCCGCGTACTTGAGGAGAGAAAGATTATGTTAGAAATCTTACGACATCGACTGAGAGGCAACGAACGGAAGTTTAGCTTGACAGTGGAGTTAATATTGCAACACGACTCGAAAAGAAACGTTTTGGTTAATCGACGAGATAGTTAATCGCTGCAAACGACGAAGAAAGTTACGAGTTTATCAGAACCTCGAGTGGCTTTTTTGGGCAAACTGAGAGAGAAAAGTTAAGCGCGCGGGTCAAAGAGAAAGCTTCGGAAACATCCGCGTTAGGAACCACACGAAACACTCACTTGATGTACTTTGAGATCTGTGTCATAGGGAAGAGTTTTATCCCACAGGTTGGGGCCTAGGAATGCGGCTTGCGCCTCGACATTCCACGGGTCGCCATCCTCTTTGTGTTTGTCATCACCACAGATGTCTTTGTTGTTATTGTTATTTGTTTTTCCTGAAAATAAAAAAACTAAGATTAATTATAGATTTGCATGATAAATGAAAAGTTGATTACAAAAATCATAAAGAATCTCTCAACATAGTTGCAACACTCAAGTGCCGACGAAGACGACGACTCGAACAGTCTTTGGTACATAAGGCTGCGATCGAAAAAACGAAAGTGAAATTTCTTTGCACGAAACGAACGACTCAGACTCGACTCAGAGTACATAAAAATGTTTCCAACATTCACCGACATTCGTTTCTTCCGTCTCGAGGAACATTTTCCTCTGCTCGATCGATCATGTTCTACAGAATGTTTTCGGCGCATTTCTTCGCCGTTTTAACAAGACTTCATGTTCGAAAGTTTCTCGCATTTTCGTGGAACAGTTTTCGCTGCCATTTATGGCGACGACTTCGGAGATTTCAATGATTGCAGGGAAAAACGCTGTCTCATTAACGCAGCTTAGAGCTTTACGCGTTATTGCGAGCCGCTCATCTTTATTCATTCCGAAATTTCTCGTCTTTGCCTTCCGGAAGACAGAAAAATATTTTCCAATCTTTTTTTTCGTTCAAGTTTCTGCTCAATTGAACAAAAATCTTCCGCCTAACCAACACAGCGACGACTCGCGCCACCGTCTGATTCGTGGACTTACATAGGAAGTAAAAGAAAATGTTATAACATCATATTTCCCAAACGAAAGTAAAACGAAAGAAGAAGAAACGAGAAAAGCGAGAAAAAGTTAACACAAACACTGCCGCAGACAAGACAGTTGGTAAGGCCGAAGAAAGCGAGAGTTTGCATATTTATTGAGTCTTCGGCTCAGCCAGCTTCGCAGCGTTATAAACAAGAAGAAAAACATAATGAGATGGAATAACAATTTGATCAGCAATTCTCTTGGAATTTCCCAAAACGATTTGCGTTATGCAACAGCTGGGAAATCTCATGAAGTCAACCGTTGAGCAAGATTTCCATGGAAACTTCCCCGCTTGACTGTTGATCGTCGTTTTAATTCTGCAGCGAAGTTGGGAGCAATTTTATAGGATTTACAAGACTTTGTTTCAATCTCTGTTGTATCAATTACTACTTAAACGTGCTGAGTCTGACTTGAGAGCTTGTGAATCGAACGGAAGCTTGCTTGTGAAGCCTCCTCGAGAACCAAAAGCTTCCAAACAACAATCATGCTAATTTGCCAAAATTATTTATGCTAATTCGTTTAACTAAACAGCCGATCTGCTTTGGCTAAGACAAAGAAAATTCCACCCGAAACTTTCATTCCCATTAGACTTTCTTATCGCCCGAAAAAAATCTGTCGCGATTCCATCTCTGAATCTGATGAATTTCATTAACGCTACGTGAGTCTCGAAGAAATTTCTTTAACCTTCACCAAGCGGAACGTCGTCGTCTGTCGTCGAGCGAGTATCCTTTTCGAATTTAGAAAGAAACATGTTTGACTGCTTTCAAGGTTTTTTGTTTCACTTTGAGATATTCGGTAGGCCGTTCCGTTGATCGGCAACCACATGAAAGCAATTTTTTCTTGCAAAGAGAAAGTTTCTCTTTCGCTGTGTACGAATTTCGTCATAAAATGTGTTAAATCTATTAAGTAACGATATTTATCAATGCGTCATAGGAAGTAAGTAGCGATCATGTAGAAAGAAGTAGATTAAGTCGGTCGACAGTTGACACCGCGACGACGCGATCATCCCCTCGCTGCTGACGTCGAGGACAAGGAGACATGCCAAAAAGTGCTCGCTCGTGATTCACTGACGAAGCTGAAGCTTTTCGCTCTCGCACAGTCGACGATTAATCAAAGAGATTTTCACTTTGATTAACGAACTTCAAAATGATAGTGTGCACAAACGGTTCGCTGCCAAAAAAATGTTTTTTATCATCTCAGGTTTTCTTTAAATATATTAAAACAAAAGGTTTCGTAATAGCTTTGAAACTGAAAGTTAGCTTTCCCCACTTAAAAACCAGTTTCTTCTCTCGCTTGCTCTGTCTCTCTCTGACTTCAACATTAATATTTTTGAATCATTGTATTGCTTGGAAATTTCTTTTGCGGAAGTTTTTTCCGCTTTAAGTGTGTTTAATGACTCGATCGGCGCGCGAATTCACTTTCCGTGAAGAACGGCCGTCGTCGTTCTTACGTTACCGTTTAGATAGGCATGGTGTCTCCAAAGCTGTTGCACTTGGTACTGCGTCCAGCGGTTGTTCTCGTCAGTCGGAGGGTTATTGGTATTGTTCGTTGTGCCGTTTGTGTTACTGCTCATGTTCTGCCCATTGTTCTGCTGCTGCTGTTGTTGCTGCTGCTGCTGTTGCGTGTTGTTGTGAATTGCTTGTAATAGTTGAGCTGTTGGCGGAAGAGACTGAGAACTTTGATTCTGATTGCCATGCTGATGAACGCCGTTGGCTTGACTGTTGTGGGTTGTGAGTTGATGCAAATTGTGCGCGACTTGTAGAGGCAGCAAGGGAGGCTGCATTGTCAGCAGCTGGTTGCTGCTAATGTGATTGTTGCCATTGCCGTTTGCATTGTTCATAGAATGAAGATGTGGAGCTACATTTGGTGTGCCAATGATCATCGATACCGGCGGTAATTGTTGATATTCCATAATATGTTTTGCTGCTTGCTTTTGCTCGCTTCGCTTTTATTTTGTTTTCACGTGAGAATTTTGATTTGATTGTCGAAAAGTGTTTCAGCCAAGCAGGTTGACTTTCAAGAGGAAAAGCATTTTCAGGAAGTTTTGTCTCTTAAATTTTTTCCTTTTAGTTTTCATTTAGATTTTTCTGATTCTCATCCGAACATCTTCGATCACTATCTGTAACCATCGAACTAAACATTATGACACTTTCACACACGCTTGATTAGCTTGAGCACATTCGATTGGCGATTAGCTTGAGCACATCCGATTGGAGATTATCGATAGATATCGCGAGAAGAAAATCCACGCGATGTGAAACTACTGCCGCTTGTCTCTCTTTTCCCGATGCAAAAAAGTTGGAGTTTAAAAAATAATCTAAAGTAATAAAAGTTGACCTTGTACGTGTTACTCCATGCGTCTCAGTATGAATATATTTCAGAATAGAACGCGAGTGTATGCTTCTATATATTTCAGTTCTAACATACGAGAGCAACAATAGTTTTTCACATCCACAATCACTTCTCGCGAGCACTCCATCAACTCGGCAATTAGAATCGGCGATGTGTTCATGCAATCTTAGGCTAATTGTAAGCTATCAATGAAGCTTCGTCACGAAGTCTTTTCACAAATAAAAATACTATCTATGATCGGGCAGCAGCTTTTCGGCGGTTTATGTTGTCACTTATCAAATTTTCGCTCAGGAAAATAATTTTTATTTGTCGTTTATACGCTCGTGCACATTTTCTCTAGGTCAGAGCTTTATCAGTCTAGCTGAAGCTCGGTTCTCGATTACGGATTTTATTTTCATGAGCAGAATCACAATTTTGGCACAACTGCAATAATCACATCTAACTCAAGCGCGAATTCTTCCGATAATGAACGCAGCGTTTACATTCAGCCGGAATCAAAAGCTAAATGCAAAGCAGCACTAGGAAGAGAAGTAAAACTTTAAAACTCTTTCGATTCCCACCATTAACTTTTTCTTCCGAAAGAAATGGCCTACGAGTGAAGAGAGACAAGATTCAAAATTTCTTTTCCTTCTTCGTGGGCTTTTGAGTGTGTTCAGGCGGTTTCTTTCGTTCAACAGCGGCTTAAAAGATAAATGAAGCATATTGTATCGTGGAAAAATCCTCTCTCTGCACTCAACCAGCTCAACCGTTTGCACATTCACAGCCAATGTCATTTGTAGTTACTCCAAGTGCAAAGCAGTGTGCGGTTGCTGGAGCTTTGATTCAACAATCTTGCCGTGAGAGAATCGAGCTTTTCCATCGAGACGTACACCATCAAAGGCTTTTGTGAATTGAATTGAGCATAAAGAAACTCCTAAGAAGAAAAAATGTTTTGCAAATTTGTGCTTCAAGTCGCGCGATCATTTCCTCGTTCGAAGTCTCTTCCGTTTTCTTGAGAAGCAGGGAAAATTAGATTTTTCGCGATTGAGCAATAGATTTCATAATATTTCGGCAGTTGATGTTGGCTTACGATCGGTACGCTTGCTCGTGATTGATTTTCTCCTTCCTGGAGCTTTGCGAAGTGGAAACTCTCTCGCATCGTTAAGTTCATTTCGACTATAAATCTTGATCCAGACAACACAAAAATCACCAAAATATTCACGCAGAAGAAGAAAACAAAACTGGTTTTTTATTAAATTTCACTTTTTAATGGAAATGAAAACGAAAGTTTTACGTACTCTCTTTCTTTGCCACACATCGCTTCAGCTTTATTTCATTGATCAACACCAACACACGCTCGAGGGAATTTTGGAAGAAAATCGCGCTGTGCAAAACTCAAAAGCAAATGAGGGAAATCAGAATGAAGACGATTAACGATACGTTCGCCTCTCCACTTTATTGGCTTTCGTTCTCGAGAGGATCGCATGTCCGGGCTTCGAGGAAATTGCTTCCCTTGAGCTAATAACGCAAATTGAATGTTTTATTTTCCATCTTAAACCTCTTTGCCTAATGAAACTTTCATAGACGCGGGTAAATAAATAAATCATTTTTGATATATGAAAACACTTTAATTCAAATGCGATCGTTCCTTCCAAGTCTCGACGCGAGAATTCCATTATTTGTCTCCTTTAAATTCACGAATAATTTCAGATGAGGATAAAAACAATTCGTCAAACCTTGGTAGTAAGCCTTCTTGGGATGCTGACTGACTTTCATTTGGTGGACGTCGTGGTTCTGATTTTGAGAGGGCAACTCGTTGCTTAACGAATGCATGGACGAGTTCGGGGTGGAACTTTGTTGCGAGACACTTGGCGAGATTACGATTCCGTATTGGCTGTCACTGTAGAACCTTTGATAAGGGTTCGTCAGCGTACTGGGAAAACTCCACTGAGATGCGGCCATGTGAAGGTGCTGTTGAGACGACAGATGGCTGTAGGCCCTCTGACTTCGATTGTTCATTTCATTTTCACGCATCGCTTGATCATGTTGCGAACTCGACTCGGACTCTTGGCTTTGACTCGAACTGTTCAACTCTGAGTTCTGGTCGGGACTCATCCACTCATTGTTATTAGTGTTTCTCATTGGACTTTGGTTCTGAGAATTTATTGTCTGATAGTAAGGTGTCGGAGGCATTGCGTTCTGCTCCGGGTTGTAGTAATTGTTACAGTTATTATCGGAACCCATTTTGATAAGCGACTGTCTTTATCATATCGTTGATTATTTTCTTCTTTAGCTCGGCTAAAAATTCCCAAACAAGTATTAAATTTGATCTTTTCACAGCTAAGTGAAAAGCAATGAGTTTTCACGAGTGGAAAATTCATCGCCTTTCACTCCAAGCTCTTCACTTATCAATCAATTTAAAAAGGAAATTTTAAATATTTTCTATCAATCACTATGACCTCGTGAGATTTCACAGAAAACACCTGAAACTAATCCAATTCTTTAGGTCACAACCGATCCGTGTCGGGTAATTAAATCAGTTCAGTTGTCACTAACTTCTTTACAACTGTCAAATGATATTCCACAAATTATTTATTTCTTCCTTGTCGGCTACCGAAATGCAAGTTAATCGACTCGCGGACGCTCTTCGTACTAAAATGAACGATATTTTCTCCTCGATACTTTGCTAAACCTCTTGAAACGCTTCGAAGGGTGGAGTTTTGTCACGCGGATTCACGCGCGCAACGAGAACCTGAACTGTCCTGAAAATACCAACAATGCGAGGCGGAAAGTTCGAGCGATTATACGCAGTCACGTGGCGCATCATGAGAATAAAAGGTCTCGAGTCCCTGCTCGTGATGGAAAACATACAAAGAAATCACTGCTGAAACTTTCAGATTGTTGCCATCTCAACTCCTTACATTTTAATTTACTTCGTTCGAAGACGTCCCTCGTTCTCCCACCTGAGTTTGTTCTGTGAACTTATTCCAGATTCAAACAGCGGCGAATAACTCACAGTATTTTGAGTCGGCGAGGCGAGATCACGTGGATTCAACATGTGAAAAGCGGCGGGTTGCGTATGCTGCAATACAAAAGAGTGAACCAGGAGCGCACGAGAAGAAAGCTGCCAAGGAGGCCAGCATACCAACGAAGAATATATTTTTACATTTTCTCGGAAGGAGGAAAACTTGTGATGGTGTGGCCGCTGTTCGCCACACTTGTCTGGCTGTTCGTTCATCAGGATATAAAAATGTGAAGCAAATTTGAGTGAGCTACAGAAAAAAGTGGAAAAGTGCAACGTGACGTGATGCCGTGCCTCGTGATTGCGGATGTTTGAGGCTGGAAAATTTATCTGAACCTGACGATAAATATCAGAAGCTTCATGTTCATTTGCCATCAAAGGATTGCCGCTAGTTTAGTCAAAGGCAAGGAAACCTGATTGAATTTTAATCAAAATACTTCAATGCGGATGTTGACTGATAAAACAAACGAAAAGATTTCTTTCAATGTCACCTTCTCGTCGACGACGTTCGAAGGGAAGAGTTTATGTCTGCTGCGGCTGATAAGTGACGACGAGGTCTCTGCAGCAACGTTACTCGACACATCTCCATGCGTCAAAATAAAGCGAAGCAAGCGAAGAAAATGTTGCTGCTGATGAGGAAAACTACGTCAATGTTTCGTTTCTCTCCTTCACACTGAAGCTATCTTCGGAATTTCTTCGAAGATCACATGAACGAACACCAGCGAGCACGAGCTTGCTGATAACGGCTTCACGTTACTACGCCGGGGGATCTGGCGATGTGAGCTGCTCGCTTACGAAATTATCTAATCTTCCTCGTGAGATTCCATAGAGATTCGTGCGATTCAAATTTATTTTCTTTTCCTCTGGTCGCACTCGCGCCTGTGTGAGAAAAACCTCGTCTACCTCTATCATTTGTTCCCTCTTGTTGCTATAGACGCTGATCTTTTATTCATATTTTTTTCAAATTTTCCTTCTATTTATAACATCAGCAGCTTTGACAAGTTTAACGAGCGAGAGAAAACGCCATCGACGATTTGTTGTATTCGCATTTCATCGTGTCGACTCTTTGTTTTCGATTCGGTTCTCCTTGCAGTTTCAGCCGAAACTCCTCGCCATAAAAATCGAAACTTTTCTATTTTTAAATGTTTATCGTTTACTATTCTTTCTGTTAGAACATTGAGCAAGGCGAAAATCGATAAAGATAATGCAATTTTACAACGTAAATCTAGTACGAAGCCGAACACTAGCAAACGCGCTCGAGAGGAAAATTATATCGAGCCGAGTTTCCATTCATTCTTCGAGGCAAATAGAAACGCTAATTTTTCAATTGCCTGCTTCTCTATTCATCATCCCGAAGCTTTCATTACACTCTATGACGTCGAAATGATTTGTTTCTTCAGTTTATGCTACTACTCTGCCCACACCGCCGCGCTCGGTCTACATGTCGACGTTTGTATGTATAAATATCACATCGAGAGATCACATGAGTGAAGAAAAAGAAAGAAAAAAAAATAAAAAGTATCGATTTTCCTTAAAGGAATTTTTTTGTGAGAAGCGATTGAGGCACAACAAACTGCTTTTTGGCATAAAAAATTCAAGGGACGCAGGTGGTGTCGCCGGCCGTCTCTCGCGGCTGTCCTTGCGAAGGACTTAAATCGTTGACGTCGTTACGATGACAATGAGGCTTAAGCTTTTAAGCTCGTTAGAACTGGTGGAAGTTTCCATTCATGCAAGCTGCTGGCTCTCTCATTAAGCTCGAAGCTGCTTTGTAAAGGCACATGGATTTGACCTTTGCCGTTCAGAATCATGAGCGAGCGCGCTTGTAAGAATAGCTTAATAGCTTTGCTATGCTGGCAGTCACAATGAACGAGCTTGAACAGGAAACATGAAAGATTTGATGCTTACCATTCGTCCCGCTTATCAAAGGATAATTATCACGTCCTCCGCCTATTAGCGACTTTAATCCATTCAATCCGTTCTCGATAAGGTTCGGCGATGATGCTCTGTCACTCATGATTTTCAATCTTGCTCAGTGTTCCTTTTCCCAATGAGTTCAGTTTTCCTTCGTCTTTAACAACTAGTTAACAATGAAGTCTTAATTGATTTCAAAACAATTTTAACAGCACTAAGTGGTGAAAGGGTCTGCTTGAAACGTTTGCTTCTGCTCGAAGCGAGAGACAGTTGTAGGCGATTGCTTTTCGGGTATTTGATACACGGACTTGTCCACACTTTTGATTATTAGTCTCTTCCTTTAAGGATTCTTAACGAATTATTGCACTTGTTTCACTTTATCGCAATGAGTGAGTGAGACCGCTTGTCTCAGTATCGTATCAAACCATCAACAACAACGATAAACTCTTCTTTTATGCGTTATGATTTTCTTCTTTTGTCTTAAAGAAAATTCATTTATCACAACCGAAAGAAATTTTATTTTCACGAGGGCAGAAAAACTTTTTTTCCCGAGGCGAAAAATTCAAATATCTTCAAAGGGGAAAAATCACATTTGGTAATTGAACGTTTGCGGGGCTTTGATTGAGTGACTTAATCTGTCCGAAAGCGACTTTTCACGCCAACCAGTTTAAATTAGGGTGCACATGAGACGGAAAACTATTCAGATATATGTACAGATATTTTTTAATTCTTGAAGGAGGAAAATTCTGAAAACTCTTCTCGCACTGCCTCAATCTGCTACGCCTAAGCGAACGACTCTAATACGATCTTTTTTCACAATATTTTTTCCGAAGTTTCCGTGCTCGATTCCGCCGCACTTTCGAGGTGATACCATCGCACTTAATAATTTATGAATTAAATAACGAGCGCTGTAACGATTAACACTTTCCAACTTTCGATTATAGCATTTTGAATATGAGTTTCGGTAGCAATAATATTCGCGAGTATGCGATCACGAGAGAAGTAGTAGAGTGAGTGCAGAGGCAGCGGCAAATTGCCGAGAGCTTTCGCCGGGGAGCTTTTGGAAGCTCCATTCAATATGAAGAGTGTTGGTTACACGTGGAGATGTTTATTGAGAAGCTTGAGTTTGTGATTGATGGTTGATACTTGTAGCTCAATTCATTAATTTGAGGCGGCAACTTTGTCACACGAGATTGAGTTGAGAAAATAGATCGGCAAGGGATTAGCTTTACCCATAAAGAGTAACAACGAAGCAGATGAACACCGGAAACGAGCCCTCGAAATTCCGATCAAATTCCAATTATGCTCAAAGCAACCGGACTAATCTTTCTATCGATAACACGCTTGTTTTCCAAAACGCCTAATCTCAAACGTACGAGGCTCGCGCCAGACTCTCGTCTCGTGACCTTCAATAAACATTTGAGAATCGTCTAACTTGATATCTTGTAGTCAAGCGTCGGCGTCACTCGAGCCAAAGGTCAACATTATAGACATCAAACCAGAAGACGCTCAAACACTTCTATCGCAGCAATGAAACCAAAGTCAATTTTCCAACATTTATTTTTAAAACTAAAGAGATTACAAGGATTTTTTTAATGAGCAAGACGTGAGCAGAAACGATTTAGATTCACAAGAAATGCATTTGATTGTACAAACTTATTATGAGTTTAGTGACAAAACAAAACTTTGGTTAGGCTGCGCGTCCGGCTTCACACCCACAAGACTTTCATGCTCTTCTCGTCGTTCTCAAGAATTTTCATCTTTGAACTTTGGGTCATCGCGACTGGAGCCGAGTCGTATCGTCGATGGCTCGGTGCAGCTTTCGTTGGCGACGGGATGGGCAAGCCAATTTCATCCTTTAAGTCGACTGCGGGTTTCTTGATTCTTACAGTTTCAGAATGTGAGTCATCGGAAGACGACGCTGATGTGTTGACTGAAATCATCGTCGAGTGTAAGGGCAGGCCAATTTCGTGGAACGAGTTCATGCTTGAGAAGCCGCTCTCATCTTCCGTTTGATGACAGGTCGAGAACCTTTTCTTCAAACTCTTTTGGGGAATGCTTGACGCTTTGTTCGTGGCAATATTCGGCAAGATTGTTGGATCGTCGTCCTCCTTTGAGTTCGAAGAGTTCGACGATGAGTGAACTGAAGATTCGTCTGTGCTGCGTAGTGAAAGGTGAGACTCGCGATCGAAGGCAAAGAGAAGGTCGCCGCGCTGCTGGAATGCGTTCGTCTCAGATGATCCGTTCGCTTGCGATAAGATCGGCTCGTGAGTGTTGAGAAAGTTCTGAACGGTCCTCGACAGCCTAAACGCTTCTTTCGACAGCTTCTCAGCATCAATCCCGACCTCGCTGCAAGTGTTGGATCGACTTTCGAAAGGCGCAGCGGGTGTCTCGTCGAGCTTTTCCGGCTTGGTTTCAGAGCTACTTGATAGTTTGCTTTTCGGTGTGCGGCGCCTAAAAGTCGAACATGAAAAAACTTTAATCTCATGTGTCGATCAAAACAGTTATGATTAATTTACCACGTGAAGTCTTTGAAGGCACTGTAAGAAGATATGTCACTGAGAAGCGTTCCGGATTTTGGTTGCTTTTGGGTCGGCAAAGTGCTTAAGCTTGTCAGGTTTACGGTGCTCCGGGCACGAACATCGCTGTGAGCCAAACTATTCAGCTGCACATCCATCAGTTTTGTTTTGGCAATGGCTGCGACGCTCTTCGACCGTTCCAAAACCTTATCGCGCTCGCGCTTCTGCAGGAGCTCGAAGTTCATGTGACATTTCTCTAAATAGCGAGCGACTTCTTCCATTATGCATCGATACATCTGTCGGCTGTTCTCGACCTGCGAGGAGACAAATCGTTAGGTTAATTTTATCTCGAGCACGATCCGGAGATTTCTCGTTACCTGTCTCAGCTGCCATTGAAGCGTCTCGATCTTTGTTTGAAGAACGACATTCTCCACACCGTTGTTGCATTCGAATTGCAGCGAGCCATATGGAAGCGAAGTCACTCTAGGTGGATTACGAGCCTGTAATCTTCGATTCTCCTCGACAAGACTCTGGCATTCCTACGATGGAGACAAGAAATTTTATTTGCCGTTGAGAATTTCATCGCGCATTAGGGGACAATTACGAGTGTCGTGAATGAAAATATTTACGTCCAAGTTCCATTGACTTCCAAGCATGAGAATCGCGACACGTTATTTAGTCATACGCTCGCGTGTCTAATTTTGAATCGTTCTGAGACATTCTTGATTTGCGCTCTCTAAATTTAAAGCGACGGAATTCTTCGAGGCGGAAAACCTCTGAGACGCATGCTGATGAGTCATTTATAATTAGCTCGCTCCCGATGAGATGAAGCGAAATTATCAACTCGACAATGTTGTCGATCGCGCGTCCAAAGTGATGGAAAGCGTCGGGAAAAGAATTTTCCGCTCGGAGAAAATAGAAAATTCCTTCAATTTGATTTCGAAACAAACGAAAATGCATTTGGACGTTCTCCAAAATTCCTTCCATGTCTGAAGCTCTTGCACACATTTCCACAAATATTTACTTTCCCAAACAGGCCCGCAGCTGCATTTCGTATGCATTGGGGTGAAGCTCGCTTTATCGCTTTTTGATCGATGCGAATTGCACGAAAGCTTTTCAAGTTTTTTGGCCTTCGTGCCTTGTTATCAACTTTTCTTTCTTAATTGCGCTCCTTGAATAAAAAATGTTTGCATTTTCATGGAAAATCGATGAGGAAAGTTTATGAATTTAGCTCGCAGGAAAAGTTTGACCCGGAATCAGAGCACCGGAACTTGACAAACTTGCACTGTTAATTCGACGTCACTCAACGCTCCAGAACTTTATGGTTTCCCATGCTATCATCACGCTGTGTTGCCAAAGCATTCCCGTCATCAACATCTTTGTCATACTTTCATCTTTCTCTGCCCAAACTAATAGCATAATAACGATGAAGACGGTAGAAGAAAAAGCAGAGCCGAGATTAGAAAAACCTTTTCTGTTTACATAATTTTCTCTTTCGATGCGTCTCGATGCACAGACGAAGAGCCTCGCGGCTTTGATGTTGAGTGCGCTTTGGCATGCATGCGTTCTTTCTGTCGTTCTTCGCTGCCTCAACTTCTAATGCAAATAAACTTTGAGAGTTTTCGCTTTGATCGACAAAGTTTCAGTGCAGATGTGAATCACCGTGGTCACTCTGTCATGCTTTAAGATGTCGCTAGTGGTTCGATCACATGCAGGTTGACCTTATCAACTTTGACGTAGGTTGATCAAAGCGTTTAAGCCGTAATATCTTAACCATCAACACCAACACAGACTAAACAAGAGACGGATCGAATCGTTTCTTATGTTTGATGCGGGAAACTGTTTCCAAATCATCAGAAATACTTTGGTGTCACTTCTACCGAAGAGAGAGAAAAAACTTTCTTTCTTTTAATTGGAGTTAAGCCGTTTTCAAGAGATGACGCTACGAAAAAGAAAGAAATTGAATTCACACAAATTTCGAGCCCAGTTTCTCGAGCGAGCAGAAAGAAATTGATATCTTTATGTAACTTTCATTGCTTTATCTTTCAGAGCTCGTTGACAGTATCGAACGGTCTCGCACAGTCAGAATGAGATGTCGCGATGCACCCAAGCCGTCCCTGCGTTTGCCTTAGAAACCATCTAAGCTCGCGCTTTATTGTTCCATCAGTTCCGCTACAATTCGTTCACTTGATTCGAACAACTTGCTTGTGACATAAAAGCTTGAAGTTTCAAAACCGAAAATCTTTTTCTCTCTCTTTGTTTATTGAGTGTTGCAAATTCAACGGCGGCCTATGAATGAAAGTCTAAGTAGATTTGATACACTTTTAATCGTCTAACTGGCGAGCGATGGCCGAGATTCATTAAGTTTTCATAATTCCCCTTCGGCGATTATTTGGGTTTGGAACATTTTGGCGTCACAACAAGTTGAGCAATAGAACGAAAAAAGGTTCAAAAGGTAGAAAAACCACTGCAGAGATATGCGAGCGGATACCGACGCTCCACGCTTCATAGCTCTTGCGTGAATTTTTTTCATTACTTTAATGAATTTATGTGAAGTTAAAACAGTTCTGTAGTCACTTCTATTGAATTCGCTGTCGTACACACACTCGAGCGATGATGTCACGTTGTGGGGTTTGCGATCAAATCGTCTCGATTACTGGAGATCGGAAGAAGTAATTCAGCCCGATCGTCGTGTGGCTTTGCGCTATGGGTATTTCGAAGCCATTTCCTTAACCAACACGCGAAACGTAAATAAAGCAAGAGTGAATTAAATCGGCTGGCTTATTATTTGAGCTCGCTTGGAATGTTTTCGGCGACAGTTTGGTTGTCGAGTCGCGAACAGTTATGCAACGCGAACATTTCTTCGCTGTTCTTTTCCAACTAGCGGAGTCAATCACACGTTGTGGGTAGACGAACAGTCTCAAATTAAGACGGCGAGCTGCTTGTTTTTCTGCGAACTTTGTTAAAGCCAACGCAAGGGAATTCGTTGATCTTTCATTTTTTTTGTAATGAAGGCTTCTGATAGTTTTTTGCTATTGTTGCAAGATATTTGAAACCAATCTGAAGCGCTGCTCGACGATCGACGCGTAGGAATTGGAAAACAGTTTCGGAATAATTTACTTTAAGAATCACTTTCTCGCAGCTGAACAATGTGCTACTTCTTGATGAAAGATGTGATGGCTCACGAACAATCGAGGCAAATTTCTATGGGGCTGAGATTTATTATTAAAGGAACTTTTCTTCGCTCGTTGTTCGATTCAGCAACGATGTGAATTTATTTCATGCATGGGCGATGATACATTTCGCTAGTCGGATAATGCAAATGACTTCGTCTTCTCGTCGGCCTTCTGTGGTTCGTCGAATGGTGGCTTAATTACCGAGAAATGTTCTGCAAGAACAATGCGATGAGTCACAAGCAGATTCACATGGCTGGAGAAATTGCTGCGAAGAATTTACCAGGAAATAATTTTCTTTATGTTCAGAACAAACGAAAATCTTTTTGCTTGTGGGAAGCGAAAGAACTTGAACCGAGAATTAACTTACAAGTCACCGTTAGTGCTACACGCTTCCTTATCAAGGTCTGCTTTCAAAGTCAGTGGCATAGAAACAAAGCACAACGTCAGACTTTGCCATGTTTTAAGTTTCAAAGACGAAGTCGATACAGATTTAGTGAATCAAATTGTTGACAAAGTGTCGACGACAAAACGTGTTTCAGGTCCGACATGTGACACAGAAATGCGTTCAGCTTGTAAGGCTTCCCGCGACAAGCTCTGGAAGTGTTTGAAGATTGAAGCAAGGTTAAAAGGGAAGCGTCGGGGGCTTTGGTTTGTTAAATTACAGAGGTGACACAAAGTTCTTATTCGTTAAGCTTCTTAGGCTTCGCCCAGATTTCTTCTGAATCACTTTAAATTGTTGGGAATCAACTCGAAGCCGTTAAGCGACAACACGAAGCTTCCCGAATTCCAATCTCGAGTCAACTCCGGCGATGTCTTTTTCGTGTGATATTGACACAGATTCCCGCTCAATGGAATAACTGTCGAGATGGATGAATGCACGAAGTAATTGCTGTTTCCATCTACTATGACCCTCGACTTAGCTTCGAGATTGCCTGCTTGCAACTTCACTCATTTTCTAATGAAGACTTCAATCTTGTTAGGAGAGACGATTTGTTTGTCTTATAACGTTGATGTTGAACGTGACAGATTTAAGAGCTTCGCCAAATTAATCACACTTCACCATAACGCGTCAATTACATCATAAATCACTGCAAACACGGCTTCCCCCTTCGAATGAATGGATTTCTCGAGCAACAAGTTAATTGTTCGCCGAGCGAAGTAAAAAAAGTCTTTTCCCATAAATAGCGACAGGCAAGCTTAGTTTATGGGTTTTACGTTTTATCTTTTGTTGTGTGCACTTCACATGGAAAATTCACATTTTCCTCAAAGCTATCGCGTTGCGTCAACAGCGCGTTTGATCATATTGTTCATCGCGGGCAACTTTTCTTTAGAAAGTAGCGAGAACGAAGAAGTGAGATGATTGCTTCGGAGTGAAGTGCATGCCGTGAACTCTAAACTGAATACAATCAGCGGAATGCGCCGTTACCATTAAAGGTAGCATGCGAACAGCTTCCATCCGGCGCTTGAATTTCCACTCTTAGTTAATTTTCTAAAATGCCGACAATTCCGAGTCGACAAACGAGTCGCGCTCGCGCTAACTTTGCATGCGCGCCGCGTTAGAAATGAGAAATGCACACGATCTGCATCCAGTGGATTAGATCGCTGCGTTTCGTTTCTGTTTTCACTTTTCATTTGACGCAGACAATTATCTGTGGCGTACGATCGAGAAATTGCTCGCTGGATGGTGGCGAGGGAAGCGATTGTCAATTATGTCGCGTGACTTCCCGGAAATTGAAAAACTTTCCCGGAATTTTGAAGTTCAAGACACTAACGACACTGCCAATTGATCCCGGCGACGCTAATAATTTAATCCAATTCACCGTCGCCGTGATCACATCACAAGTTATGCGGAAACATAATCAATGTAACGATCGGTACATGTTTCGTTTCTCTGATCGACTTACTTGACTCGCGCACTCAATAAAATTTTATTGCGTCATAATCAAGTTGGGAACAATTAGTGCCGCATTTGATTGGCTCACGAGGACAAAAGATTTTTCCTCGCGATGACAAAACTAATTAACAATCCCAGATGCCATACAACACGGTATTTCGATGTAAGCCTCGCGCCCAACCCTCAACTCGCAACTTGATTCCTTGGCGGAGTCAGATCATTGCTTGAAAAATATTGAAATATTGCAGCAATTGCGATTCAACTTCGGTTTGGTATTTCAACGAGGCAAAAGAACCGAGACATGAAAAAAAGTGAATGGATCGTTGTAGTCTCTTCGCTCGACTCCATTAAAATTCAAACAAATTCATTAAAAGCTGAACAAAATGTTTAGCGATTCCAACTGTTTCAAAGGTTTCTTGTTGATCTCGGTAAACAGCTTGGACGAAGGCGGATGGTGCTTTGGGCTGCTAAGCCTCGCTGGCTCATGCCTAAGTTACCTGGGGTCAATAAACACTTAAAACAAACCAAACCAGAGCTGACTAATTGACCATAATTTAAGCTTCTTAGCGGCCGCAAATCTCGCTGCCTCTCAAACATATTTGAGTCGATATTGTTGCTTAGCCAACAGCAAATCCATCGTTTGTCAAATACAATTCGATTAACTGACATTGTCGTCGCTATTACAAACGCACCGATCGTGTAATTCTCCCCTCACGTTTTCTTTCCAACGTGAACATCAGAAAATTTATGCATTCTGAATTTGAATGACAAAAGCGCATCAGACAAAGCAAACATGGATCTGCACCCAAAAAACTTGTCCCATTCTAATGAAAAATCTCTTTTTACTTCGACAATTATCCGCTTCCTGTCGCTTGTTGCCGTTGGGGAAAAAGAATATTTTTTGTCACCACGAACATTGAGACGAAAAACAGAGAACGGCGTTGACTGACGTTGCGGAATTTCGTTTGGTTGTCGTCGATTGGTTAAAAATAATTAAACTTGGACAATTCGCTGACGTCGAAAATGTTCACGATGACACAAACTAATTGCCCGCGAGCCAAAGTCGGTAAGAGAGCGGTGTCAAGGACGTTTCATAATGCGGCACAGATTAAGCGGAGAAAATTTGTTTTCAATTCACTTTACCTTTCTCAACCGAAGAATTTCAGCATCGCTCGAGCTGAAGTTGACGTTGGATATCTGTCGAAAAGGCGAGCCGTCAATTAATGTAAATCTGATTCTTATGGTTTATTATTAGTCTTTGCTGAAATCTTTCGATCCTCCCTCGACTCTCTCTCAATCTACATACATCTCGATGGATATTTCACATTGTCGTAGACCTTTTACCGATCACGGCAAAGGCGTTGAATAGACAACTGTTTTATTAGGGTCAGAAGGGGGAGAGAGAAAGAGAAAGAAAAGAAATGGCTAGGCCCGAAATCGGGTCAGATTTGTTTCTCTTCGACATCTACCTGTTGATGCTGCTGATGCCTTTTGGACCACAGCTGTCGTTCTTTGTCCTCATCGGACCTGTTGAAGCTCTCGTGGAAGCCACCAACCATCAATTCTTCGTCCAAACGGCTGAGCTTAGCTTCACTCTTATCACAACTCGCGCTAGCGGTTTCGGTTTCATTGCACGGCTGAAGATTAATTTCGAAGTCCAACGACTTTGAGACATCGAAGCGCGCACTGTCTGAACAGGAAAGCGACCGGGCGAAGGAACTCTTGAAATCGATTTTCGAAGGATGCACTTTATTGGATTTCGGAATTTTAATTTCGTTACTTTGCAGGAACGTTTCCATGTCTTCGGCAGTTTTCTCGATGTTTATGTTTTCACAACTCAATCAAACAATTTCTTTTCACTCGTTTCGACACTTTTGATTTCATTATTCAATTTTTTTTTCTTCTTCAATAATTGGATCATCCACATGCAATTTATTTTCAAAAACTCCACTCGAAAACATAATTTTTTTGCTTCTCTCTAGAGGCTTGAACGCGCAAAGCAAAAGCACATGCTGCGGACTTAACGGCTCGACTCGAACTAACGAATGAAAGCAAAATGCAAAGCGAGAGAGGAAATTCACATGCGAGAAGTTCTCGAGAGCGTGCGAGCTTTTCAAAAAGTTTCTTCCTTGTGCGAGCTTTACGGGAGGATGAAGGGGGAGTGCGAGCTTTTGGGAAATTGTTAATCGACGAGCTTAGTTTTCTTGCCAATAAAATATCCACAAATTCTCTCGACGAGTTTCGAATCCAATGAATCTGAACCCACTGGCCAAATTATCTGTTCTCATCTAATGAAATCTCATGATGACTGAGGATAGCGAAATTTCTCTTTAAAGTAATCAAAGATATTTTTCTATGATCGGAAATTTAGGAGAATAAGAAAATTTCTTAGGCTTCTTTAGTGAAAAGAAAAAGTATCAGTGATAAAAGCAGCATCTATAGTTCTAGGAAGGATTCGAACCCAGACCTTCCCACAAGTCACTTCAACTAGCCAAAGACATTTCTGATCTCTGAAGTCCTGCAAAAATTTCTCTTAAGAAATGCGGGAGATATTTAGTCGCGCATGGGAAATGAATAAATGAACGACCCTTGAGCGTTAGTTGAGTTTCCCTTGCTCTGAAGATGTAAACATTGAAGAAAATTTAGGAAAATAAGTTGAAAATTCAAGGGCTAGATTCAAGTGAGAGAACGAGCAAAATTCTCAGGAAGTTCTAGCAAGAAATTTGTTGAATCTGAAAAGATTTGAAACCAAGTTTCTGCTCGCTGGAGCCTTGGATCGAATCCCAAGCCAACTCTCACAAAAATCTTTTTGAAAAATGACTCTGAATCCTGAGAGTTTCTGCTTCTCTGAGCTTCCTGACAGCCTTCTCGAGCACATCTTCAGCTACTTGAGCCTCAGCGATGTGAGCAGCTGCGCGAGAGTCTGCAAGAGCTGGAATCGCTTCCTCAGTGATGAGAATAACGAGATTTGGCGAGCTCAATGCCTGCGAAAGCTTTCTGAAAAGGTAAAATTGTTAAATTTCTTATGCTTTCTCATAAACCTTCTCGTCAATTGAAGGCACTGAAGTCTGATCTCCTGCTGTCGGTTCCTACATATAAAGCAAAAATGCGAGGTAACTTCAACTTTCCATTGGTCGACAAACATTTCATCTCGACTATTTTAGCCTTCTTCCACGCTTGGAACCCTCTCGACTGCTCGAGACACATTTACATCAAACCTAACGCGTTCACACTTCACCGGAATCCCGTTGCGCAGTCAACCGACGGTGCTCGAGCAAACATCGGCTTCGATTCAGGCCGGCATATCTGGGAAATCATGTGGGAAGGTCCACTAGGGACTGTCGCAATCGTTGGCGTGAGCACGAAAGACGCAATTCTTCAATGCCATGGCTATGCTCCACTCCTAGGCTGGGACGACCAATCGTGGGGCTGGAACTTAGTCGACAACTATCTGCTGCATAACGGCGACGCAGGGAACTTTCCACTTCTCACAAATGCACCGAAATATCAAGTCGGCGAGAAGATCAAAGTGATTTTGGATTGCGAAAGCCATTGCCTTGCGTTTGAGAAGAACAACGAGTTTCTAGGAGTCGCGTTTAGAAACCTACCGACCAAGAAGCTTTACCCGACTGTCACTGCAGTCTATGGGAACACAGAAGTCAGTCTCGTATACTGCGGCTATCCTTTCGATGGATAAACGCGACAGTTTCGCGATGAGAAGAAGAGAATGTGAATCGATTCTAGTCATTCCACAACCTGTGAAAACTTTGATCTCTTTATTTTAAGTTTGTCGTGGTCATCTGGTCAAATAAAATCATTGCTGATTTTGCTAACTGAACCTTTGGTTTATCCTTCGCGGTCACCTTTAAATAATACTCTGATAATTCTACCTGAAAACCATCGACAATCAATTGCCCGCTATAAGTTTCTAATGTTTATTTTGATCTTTTCTGTGCCAATCGCACCAAGCTATAACAATAAGTGTAAGAATTACTTTAATGATACAAAAGGGTGAATAAGGAATGAAGGAGGCGTTCGGTTACGTTCGGGAGATTATTGGGAACGTGAAACCGAAACAGATTGGTCTTCTTTTGAACGCCTCATTGGTATCCAATGAACGCAACTAGTTCTTCAACTTTGAGTACAGTGAGAACACGACAGTTAAAGCGATGATCAAGGCGATTATTAAAATAATCAAAACTTTCCGCCGGAACTTTTGCTGGTGACTCGCGGCCTTCTGGAGCTCGGACACGCCACCCTCGACGTCTTCAGCCACTTGTGAAATCGAATTATCGATCGTTTGGATGCTTTCGCCTTGCTCTAGAAAAGAAATTGTGGTGACAACTGAAAAGTAAAGCTGCTACCGTTCTCACCAGTGATAAGCGTAGAAATTTCGGTCATGATTTGATTGATGTCTATGACATCGGATTCGATTTTTTGGAATTGCTGCTCGCGATCTACCAACAACTCTTTCTCAAAGTTCAAGTTGGCTTGCATCAACTGCTTCTGCTGCAACGACACATTGACGTCGTCATCGCTATCCTCGTCTTGCACATTCACGAGCAATGTCCTCTTCATCTTTATTGTCAAGGACTTCTCCGACTGCAGATACTTCGACACAATCATGTGGAACTCTGAGACAATTTTCTCCAGCATGAGCTGATGAGTTTTGTCCGTCGACGAGAACTTCACGATGGAATTTAGCTTCTTGATTTCAGTCGACGTCGTTTTGATGACGTCATTTGTGTCCTTAATTATGCTTTGCCTAAAACCAAAACGTAAATATGCGTCGATGAATCAGCAGCCAACGATGACGACTCACATTTTACTGCGAACTTCGTTCGAGTCTTTTTTGCTTCCAATAATCTTCTGGTTCTTTTCTAGCTTGTAATGATGTTTCTTGATTGTGATTATGTTGTTGCATATCGACTCCTTCAAGATCAGGAACTCAGTTGGCGAGAAGTTGTTGCTACTCCCACTGCCCGAAGGCTGCGAAATGCTCCCGTAATTCGAGCTCATTTTTGACGGCAGACTTTGTGCAACTTTCGCGAAGTCCACACAGCGATGATGACTTTCAATACTGTTTCCACTTTTATCACCTTAGATTAACATTTAGCACCATTGATTACTTACAACTTGATTAAAATCTTTAGCCCTCAAACCACAACAATGAAATGGGAAAGCGAATGCCTTCAGTTTGTCGAAGTTCGAAAAGATTTTCGCTTCGTTAAATATTCAAACTCGCATCGACTTCTAGTTCACTTTTCTCTCGAGTTTATTAAACGATTCAGGATTGTTGTGACATTTTTTTCATCGTGATTTATCAAAGCGTTTAAAAAATACATTGAAAAGTCTTTGCCTATGATAGTTTTAGAAAAATATGTCCTTAACATCTAAGCGGGTTGAACGAATCGTTCAACACAAATTACTGCGGCAACGTCCAAACGATTTTGTCTTCTTGCAATGACTTTTTGGGCTTCGCGTCTGGGACCTTCAACATGTCGTCTCGTGTGATGAACGACGAGTTCGTTGCTTGATTCTGATTGTTAAAGTTGTATGAGCCTCGCTTTGATTTCTCTGCTTTGCTAGCAGCATTCGCCTTGTTAACGTTCGGCTGTCTGTTCTCCTTCTTAGGACTTTTGTTGTACATCAAGCGCGCGCTGTCGTAGATATCCTGCAGTTCAAAATTGTCTACGGACTCGTCATTGATGTAATCGGGCTTCGTAAAGACGAAGTGGGGCGTGTAGTAGCGCTTGAAGATGTTTTCTCTCGAGCAAAACTCCATCGCGTGATAGGAATGAGACAGCAGATGCGGGAAAAGGTTGATCCAATATTTGGTGAAATCACAGGGCACCGATCCAAGAACCTTTTGGACTTCTGCGCTTAGCTCGTGGTAGTGATGTTTCTAAAAAGAATTTCAGTTATCTAAAGTAGATCGAGACGAAGTTTCAACGACTCACCTTGTTTCTCAAGGCACGAAGAAGATCTCTTACACTAACTCCATGATATCCGCGATACTTTCTAAGGTCTTCAGTGATGCCATCGTGTAAGTGCCAGCTCCAATCGTCGCGCACGATACACCTTGCGTTTCTTTCAAGCAATCTTAATGGATCGGTGTAGATGTCGAGCTTCTCGATGCGATCCGAGACGTCTTGCAAGAATGATAAAATCTTTTCTTCTCTCCAGAACATTGGATGTTTGAGCACAGCATCGGCCGAGGGCCGCTTGGACGAATCCTTATTGATCATGTCGGTGATGAGCTCAACAGCCAAAACATTCTCGTACGGCTTTTTCGTCTTTGCTTTCAGTTTCGACATGTCAAACTCGTTCGACAAGATGTTTCCCTGTCGCTTTATCGTGTCACCAAACAAGTGATCGCCGTTCGACAGCACGTAGTAATAAACACAGCCCATCGAGAAGATGTCAACGGATATCGTCTGAGAAGAATAATTAATAACTTCATCATTCAACTTTCATGAGAATTCTTACCGTTCGATGTCCTTTGATCATCTCAGGTGCGATCCAACCTTCGGTGCCAGTGACGCCAGACCGTTTCGAAAACGAAGCTTTGCCAACGTTCATTTTCTTGCACAGTCCAAAGTCGGAGATCAAAGCTCGGACGCGATTCTTCTGATCTGGCAACGAGATCAGAACATTTTGGGGTTTGATGTCTCGATGAACGATGTTGAGATGATGGAGATGACTGAGACCATTTGTCGCTTGATACAGAACTTCCTTGATGCTGATGAGCTGCTTTAGTTGATTTGAATTCTTTCCTTCGATGTAATCTTGTAATGTGGCAGAACATAACTCGACGGCGATGTAGCGAAACTGTCGATCGCTTTCGGTGCAAAAATACCTCACGACATTCTCGTGCGTGTCCGATTCCCTCAGCAAACTAACTTCACGGTCGGCTAACGTGAAGCATTCAGGCAGCAATCGCTTCACAGCCACTTCTCGCTTCTCAAACGAGCCTCGGAACACAAAAGTTCCTTCGCAGCCTTTGCCCAACACATTGCGAGGGTTAAAGGAGATTTTTCCGACCTCAATCAGCTCATCTAGACAACGAAAGAAACAGAAATGCGATAATGAGCATCGGATGTCTTTAAATAAAACCCGACACTTGAATAGATTCAGAGGAAAGGTCTCGTTGCGCTCATTTAATTTTAGACCCGAAAGTTTTCTGAAAAGCTCCGCGCGAACAATGAAAAAGTTTTGTTTCTGTTTTCCCTTAGTCGAATCTGGCATTGTCGTGGGCGTCTATGGCACAATCGTTTGGCTTCTTTACTTCATTCACGCTCTGCTGGTGCGTAATATGAATCGTAAGTCGAATGATAAGGAATGAAAAGTCGAAGAAACCAACAAAATCTTTCACAGCCAACGCAAAACTCCTCGCGACTTATGCAATTTTAACTGTCTGTGGCATTGGCTTTGAACTTCTGCTCATTTACGCCTTCATCAAAGTAAATATGTCGTTGTGATAAGAAAAAGCTTCTTGCAGAATCCCGCGTTTCACGGCTGATAACGTGGCACTCGATTCCTTTCGTTTTAGGTGAAATTATCGCTTATCAAAGTGTGGCGAATTTATCAAATTTTTCTGATTTTGTTTCTGTCAATAACTTGGATTTATGACATTGTCAGCTTACTGACTGGAAGCGAAGCCTTCGTCTTTGTGGCGCTAGACGCGATGTTCTTAGGTGAGAAACTTCTTGTCAATAGTTCTCACTCACAACTGATCTTCTGTTCTAGCTATCGAACTCTACTTCATGGTCGTAGTGCGAGCGTTCCAAAAACATCTGGATTTCATCAATGAGCCGACGTACTATCGACCGGTGAACGAGATTGACGACGAGGCGTATATAAACGATTATTACTGAAGTTCAACTCACCGCCGTCGAGTGATTCCACTCCGTAGCTTCCGTTGCTGTCGGTCGACCGTGGAATTTTCGTGTTCGATCCGTTTTGCGATTGCTGTTTCAACTCGCGTACTGTCGTGCGTAAATACCAGAACATCGTGATTACGACGCCGATTAAAATGACCATCAGCAGTTTCAGTATTTTGTTCTCCTCGTTATCGAACCACGTTTTGAACTTGATTGTGGATATTTTGAGCAGCCCATATTTCCCCTTGCTTTCCACCAACTCTTCGCTAGAATTCATCGACTGGTTTCCAGTCTCGTCGGGAATGATAATCTTGTTGGCTTCGTTGTTTGACTGGTCTTCGCTGTCGTCTCTGATGTACCACAAACTGTTGTCGGGCCTGACTTGTAGCTGCTTATCTCCGGCCTTCCCGCCGATCGTGTCGAACATCGTATCCATCGAAGGATTTTCATAATGTCCGAACAGAATGTAATTTCGTTTGTTCGAACGTCGGTCTCTGGCGCCACTTCCGGCCCCGCCATTCTTGAAGTTCGGTCCCTCGAGAAGATTCATCGAGTTTCGTTTAACTGTTGGCGTATTCGCATCAACATAAGATGGAATTGCATAGAGCGTGTCGCGGAATGTATCGAACTTGCTCTCACCGACGAAAACGGTTTCGCTGTTGATAGAAATAATTTTAAAATTGCTTGATCGAGCTGATAAGGCTGAGAGCACTTACTAGAGCTTAAAATCACTGCTTCCATCGTTTTTGCTGTAATAAACAACATTATCAATCACATCCTCAGCGACTGTCGTAAACGGAACGCTGAGAAATCCCTCGCGACTCAGTAAAAAGATCGCGATGATGGGCGATTTGATGTCGAGCTTTTCCCAAAGAAACCCGCCCGTGTTTCGGTTCATCGTGACGATCTTTCCGGATGTGCTGCTCGTAACATGGATGAACTCTATGGATACAACTTTAGAACTCTCTTTTAATCCTTCATTAGTCGCGCAACTCACCATATTTCTTGGACAGCTCAGGATCCATCGTGTGCGAACTGTAATCGTAGAACGTTATGTTCCACGGTTTGCTGTTCGCGTCCTTGTTCAAACTATCGTACATCAATACTGTGTACTGCGTTCTGTAATCGAAATATCTTTAATTTATCGGCCCAATCTTCCTTATCAGCTTAACTGACCTTCCAAGGTAAACAGCTCGTGATGTGGCGAATCCTATCGAGTCTTCAGTTTTATCTGGAGTTGCACCGAAACCTGTGCAATCCAGAAATGAGTTTCATGGCTTTCATCTCTTATCATCAACTTACCCATTACATGCTCTCGCTTCCCAGTTTTCGGGTCGATCATGAACCAAGTGTCAGACTTTTTCCCCGAATACAGAATGCCATCGCTCGACTTGCATGGCGATCGGTTAACTAGTTGAGGGATTGTGTAAGGCAGTTTCTTCAGTTCATTCCCATTGTCCCCGTCGGTTTGAAGCTTGTAGATGCTTCCAGAAACTGGGTCAGGCAGGTAAACAGAGGACAGATAGTCGTTGATGTTCGTGTTTGCCTTCACCGACGGTTCGTCTTCTTGAATCCATCGAGTTTCCGACGTCACAGGATCGATAGCAATTAGCGCTCCCGATAGCGTCGATAGAACTAGAAGAGGCTCTTCGCCCCTTGACACTTCCCGGCAATCCTGCGTACGGAAAATCAATCACAATTAAATATTGATCAGATAAGACTAACTCAGCTCACCTCGGCTTCCTGTAATCCCCACGACAAGTTCAACAGCAGCGTCAATAACAGCACTTTCATCTCATTAGCTAAAGCAATTTAATATTCACTAGAAACACGTCGAAATCGAAATTACAAATCTGCAGATATTTTTCATCATTGCCAATCACAACAAAGTCGAGCGGGCTTCGACTACGACGCGACGATTTCACTTATTTTCAGTCCGCGCTTGAGTGTCTCGGTTAGATGTAAACAAAAACCGAAAAATGTCCTACGAGCAGCAACTGCAGCAGATCTCGGTCGCATTAGCAACGTGCGACAACGAGGAGGATCGAGCGAATCTGATCAGCTTAGAGAGCGATCTCAAGGAGCTCATCAGCTTGGAGAATTTCGAAAGCAAAAGTTCGGGGTCGGAATCTGAAGTCGATGAAAGTTATTCGGATGAACGGAAGGTAAGCAAAGGAAAGCTGGCCTGAGACAAGTTCCCAGTGACTTGGTGGTTGAGTCTCATCAACTTAGCATCGTTGAATCGAGCAGCAAAGCCACAGATCTAATTCAATTCTTCTAGGCTCTCTATCAACATCTCATCAATGAGAAATGCCGGGCGCCCTTCAAGCTCAACGGACAAGCCGAGTCTTACCACAACGCGTTCATCGCTGATATTGTGTCGGAAGACGACGAAGACGGAGTCACAGTTAAAGTTCTGTTTCTCAACCCGACTCACGATAGGATGAAGGCTTGCACTTATTTCTTCTCCAATCGATGCACATTCGCTGACAGTTGCAAGTTCTCCCACGGCGAAATCGTCAAGTATTCAAGTCTCAAGCATTACCAGTCGCCAAACTTTAAATTATTGAAGAGGAAAACTCATGTGCTAGTGAAGACCGACAGTTTGTGGAAGCCCGGATCGATAGTTGAATGCAGCCACGATCTCAAAACATGTCAAGTCAAATTACATAGCAGCGGAAAAGTGTTTGATTGCCCGTTCTCCGATATTCTGCCGCCAGTCGACGCGGACTCGTTGGATTCATCCGATTTATCATCAGACGACGAGCAGAGCGAAGAAGACAACGATTTTCCATCAAGAAATGTCTTACAAGTTGACGATAATTTTGGCGAGTGGGAGAAGCACACGACGGGAATCGGATCTAAAATTCTTCAAAAGCTCGGCTATGTTGCAGGAAGCGGATTAGGAAAACGTGAGTGTTGTATTCATTAAATTTGCTCGTCAATTCATATCTCGATTTTAGGAGGCGATGGCATAACTGAGCCAATCTCAGCCAAAATTTATGTCCAAGGGAAATCTCTCGACTACAACATGGAACTCAATGAGAGAAAGAACCAAGAAACTGTGGAGGAAAGCTCCAGGCGACAAAGCAGGAAACACCAGAAAGCCAGCGAGAGAATTAATTCGAACGAGAACGAAGTTTTCAGCTTCCTTAACAACACAATATTCAACAGCATTAAGCCAACTGCGTCAGCGACTGTCACTAGCAAAAGTGTTCAACCTGAAAGTGTAAAGTCGCAATCGAAGGCTCAGCTGAACATCAGCAATTTCAAACTAGAAGAAGACATCAAGAAAACTGAAACTTCATTAAGCAAACTCAGACAGTCGCTGGGTCGACATCCGAAAGACTCAATTGGCTTTAAGAATATCAACAGCCAGGTGATAGACCAAGAAAGAAGCTTAGCTGCCATGCAACGGAACCTCCACGATATCAACAAGGAGCAGAACAACCGACGAGAAAAAAGCAAACTAACAATTTTTTAAAAATACTGAAACCTTTATCTGAACTTGAGAACGACGTAAAGTATCAGAAACACCAACAGCGCGAATAAAAGCATATAACAAGTGTAGCCCTTCCCGCGTTTGCTCAATCGCATCACTCGCCCAATCGTGTTGCCCATGAAGCCGCTTGTTCTACTCATGTCATCATCCAAATCGTTCAGAATCTTGTCCTGATATCGAACTTCATTTCCTAAAATAAATAAGATAATTTATTGAAAACGAATCGTGGAAAGTTAGTCTTGGCAAGAAGGTGGAAAGAGGTCGAACTTCGGTCATGTGAGTCTAGGAGGAGGGTTGGCTGGACCATGCTCAGCACTGTCGAGATCTCCGACAAACGAATTGTGCTGGTTAAAGGTTCGTCTTGGTCTTAGCAAGAGACGGAGGCCTGGAAGCTTTGGCTAGATCATGATCGTCATGAAGGTCTGCTTGGCAAGAAGGATCGAACTTTTGTCACGTAAGTCTTGGAAATTGTTGGCTAAATCATGTCGAGAAACCTTCGAATTGACCTCCACCTTCTGCCCTACAGATCTCAAATTCTAAGCCGAATCTTTAAGTCATTTCCCAAGCTCCAAGCCTTGAACTTCTCCTCAAGCCTTCATCCTCACCTATGTCGATTGTTAAGCTCTTTAAGCTTGAGATCTTGTTCTTCAAATCCTCAGCCATTCGTTCATTTTCCAGCTCCAAGTCATCAGTCTGGTTTTGGGGAACTGGCTCGTATCCGTAGTTCTGTGGTCGTCGCATCATTTTCTTTCTATCACTCGGGATGATTGTGACGTGTCAGCGGCCGCTACGAAGTTCACGATGACGAAATCGAGGAAAACAAATGACAAACGATGTTCGTAGGAAAGATACAAGCAGTTTACAGTGGCGTAGACGGTAGCGAAGACTCTCAATGACCCAAAGCCTCAGTCCCGCGCGTTATATCCGGAGAACAAAGTGATAAACGAGAAAATATTCCAATCAGAAAAAATCGCTCGAAAGTTCCGCTGTGTAAATTCTAAAGTTTAAAGGTATGTTGGGCGTGAAGTGAAAGATCCTCAGTTATCACGTGACGGTGAAGTTATCGCGGATGCGTCTCGGAAGTTGTCACGAAATCCAAAACAAAAATGTGCGAAAATCGAAGACTTTTATGCTCGTTCGTTTGTGTTTAACGTTCAATTTGCATATTTTTTATACATACAGACTTGTTGCTTTCAAGGCCGCTTTTGGTGTCTTGGAATTTTGAGTCGCCGAGCGATAACCAGATAAGCAGGAAGAGAAGCGAATTGTGCAAAAGAGTCCGCGAAATCTGTCGGAGATTCGTCTGTGCATCTCAGGGAATCTTATCAAGTAGGAACCATCGAGTGAACGAGAGCTCGTTCTGGTGTTGGTGGATATATGACATCATCATCATCATATATTTTGTGTCGTCGTCGTCTGCTTTAACTGGCTGAATAAAGTGAAAAAAAAAGAATAACAAGCATCGTAATTCGAAATGAGGAACGATAATAAATAAATATTAAAACAAGTGTGGATTTACATGGACAATATTTTGCATTCAGACGAAGCCAGCAGAGCGTGAATTGATAATGTTATCAATAAGAATGTGAAGACGAGGCGAGCGGGGAGAGACTTATAAAACCTTAGGAACTTGTTTCGTTTTGCCCAAAAAGTGTGACGCGTGTTTCTCGGTCGGTAACGAACTTGTTCTTGCATCTGAAGTGCAAATAAAAAATCGAAGTATCGGTTAATCGATCGGTTGTGGGAGAAAGAAACAAAGAAATCCATCTTCATCGACTAACGACGGTTTGTTTGTTCTGATTGCAGGCAGTTGCGAGATATCATGGATTAACTGACTTCGCAGGATATTTTGTTTGTGATGAAGGTAAGTGAATTGCCATGACGATATCTCACTCGAACACGCAATATCGACGATACTAAATGTGTTAGGGCTTTACTATTCGAAGGGGAAATGCGTTCTCAGAAGATCCTAGCGAGGACCTCCCGGTAAATTTTAAATGGTAGACCGTCTACACGTGTCAACTTTCCAACGGTTTTCATAATCTAGAGCAGTCAGGACATTTAACTTTGATCGAATTCCAGTTATTACAATTTCGGGCCAAGAAATAAGAGAGACGATCTGTTTTATTGAAACTCGTTTCTTCAACAGTCTTTCTTCGTATCAGCAATGATTCATCAGTGCACAACAGTTTCGCCCGAGCCCTTTGCTCATTTTGAATCAATTTCCATCTTAGTGTTTCTTCTCGGCTTTCCACAAACTCAACTCTAAATATTTTAAAATCGATCCAAATAGTTTGAAAACTTATAACATCGCTCCCTCAACTTGCTTGTCCGTTCTCACTTAATAAGTCTTAGTAGCTTGTTCTCTTAAGTAGCTTTTTTGGGATTGACAACGGAATTGAAGACTTTTACAAAAATAGAAACTCCTTGGGCGACAATTGGGACGAAAAGTCAATATTTTTTGCACTCCGTTTCTCGCAAAAGTGAAAACAAATCCAATTCCAATGTAATCGTTACTTACGCCAAGAAAATCATTTCATATGCTCGTCATGAAACCAAGCAATCGCTTTCCATTCTCATTTTCCCATTTTCATTCCTTCAATGCTCGTCGCCAAGATTCAGGACTAAGCAGAACATTCTCTGCTAACACAAAGACTTCATGAAACCTTTCAAAGAATTGCAAGTCTCATCAATGCTTCAGCTGATTATCGTAGATACTCGTATCAACGGTAATAAATATTCAGAGAGTTGGTTGAAATCTAAATCTGAAAAGGAGCCGAAAAGTCAATTTTTACACTTGAATTTTACGCAAATATGAAAACAAATCCAGTTCCAATGTAATCGTTAGTCACACCACGAAAATCTTTTTATACGCTCGTCATGGAACCAAGCAATCGCTTTCCGCTTGTGTTCATCCCTTCGATGCTCCACGCCAAGATTCAGCGACTAGGCAACGCTTAAGTCTTGAGTGCTTCTTGAAACAATTTAAGGAATTTCAAGTCTCATTAACGCGTCAGGCGATCGTCTTAAATACTCGACTCAACGTTAATAAATATTCAGAGAGTCGATGGAAATCTAAATCGAACGAAGCGAGAGCGGAAAAACGAAATGAGCAGGAGAAGCAAACATTTTTTGTTTTCCATTCTGACGTCGTTGGGTTGCCCGGCTACGACTCTTTGAGCTTGATTTTGATTTTCTTATTGAGAAAGTGTTTTATTTGCTAGGCAGATTGTTTCTACGGCCTCGACAAGCTCAGCAGTTTGGGAGTTGAAAAAAGGATTCTTTGAATTCAATAAAGTGTTCTCATTCACCAAAAGCCGCATGATGAGAAAAGGCTTTGAAGATCTCTGATTTACACTCGCGCTGCGCCATAGAATGGATTGGTTAACAACGAAAATCGTTGTTGGGGGATTACGACTCTTTGTGAAAGGATAATTCAGCTTTTCCAGGAGATGCGTTGATTAAATAATTTGTAATGCGATTTGAGTTTAATTTAATTAGTCAAAGCTTTTAATCGAGATTCATGAAACTTGCTTGAAAGCATTGAACCCTTTGTTATAACTGGCTGACGATCTCGTGAATTTTATCTTATCAGTCGTTCTCGTGACGTTGCGTCTTATCACCTAAAGTTTTCTTATCTCAATTCGAAAAGGTTTCAAGCTGAGAGAATGCGAATTATTCAATGAGATAAAGTAACGTCAGCAAAAGACTTCAGAAACATCTGGTTAGACTGCAGAAGTTTATTGTCATCGAGCTTCACTAAGCTGGCTTGAGGCTCGACAAAAGCGTAACATCAACGCCACAATTAAAGCCTTTGAAGTTCAAAACGTCTGAAAAGGAATCGATGAGCATTGTGCTTGGCATTGAGTATTCCATCCGCATGCTTTGAATCTCCTTTGAATTCCAAAACTCCTACAAACAACATGAAAACCAAAGCTCAAAGGTAACCTTTCAAAAGAAAACTTTAAGAGCTTTTCACTCGGAAAGTCGCTCGTATTTCATGCGCCGAGTTTGCTCCAACGTGAATGTAAACAAAAAGTCTTCACCGAATTATAAATATACCCAAAAATAAAGTTGTTAAATATACTAATTTTTCCTGTTATATAAATAGCAAATCCGAACGGCAATAGAGTGAATTCTTTTTATAAACTTTTCTTCTGCTGCTTTTCACTTGAAAGTCCAAACTGAAAACGAGGATTCAAAAATATAAAAAGAGATGAAAAATTATTTTTAAACGAATGCTAAGTTTGTAAAAAAAAATTATAAATATTCTTTTTTGTAAGTCTAAGAGTAAAGCTGAAAACGAAAAACTTCATCAGTTACAAATTAAATGCTTAATACGAAACATTGAATCTTCTGTCGCGGGTTGGTGCGCGTCGATCGTGATCGATTGGGTGATGAGTCGCGGGTTATTGGTCGGTGACATCGCGAGTGAACTTTCATTGGAGATCGATCGAAAGTCAAGGAATTTCGTGTGTAACAAGAGAGCCTCAAATTGCGATCGAAAATTATTTTTAACTAGCCATGGTTAAATTTAAAGCGATATAAATAAGTTGCACGAATCGCTTGCTCTCGCCATCACTGTTAAACTCACATCATTTGTCCCGCAAAGTTCGGTCCGAGAGGTTCGTCGATCGCCGCCAGTCGATCATCAAAGTTCGCTGGGCAACTTGGCGATTTTGGAGGAAGGAAAGAAAATCTGGAAGTTTAAAAATAATTCTTACGAAGTGTTAACAAAGAGTGCGAGAAGGAAAATTTGAAAAAGTTTGAAGCGCAGTCTGGTGGATTAATCGGTCGACGATCAACACATTTTCACCATGACGATCTCGGATAATCTGAGTTTTCTCACCACAGCCAAATGGTAATTTTCCTTTCTCGCAGCTTGCGAAGATGTCGCTGCTCGTCTCTATCGGCGAGAGATTCCTTAATGAAATCTGTCCTGTCACGCTTGTCCGGCAATCCAGCGCCTCGCAATCCACAACAGCCTCTTATCAATATTACTCGTGAAGTGTTATCGGCGAGCACCGTAATTGAGCGTCACGACAAACAAAATTATTCAATTATGCCTTATTGAGCGGGCAGCTTTCGAGAGCACAAACTGTTCGTGAACGTGCTTCATTGCAATGAAGAAAACGCTATCATAGGCCAAGCTGTTGATAAGATATTAAATCATTCATGTATTTGACATTTTCTCGGGATTTTCCAAAACTTCATGACGTTGCAATCGCGATAAGGAGCCGATTCTGTGTAAACGTTTAAGCTACTTCAAGTCCACTCTGTACTTTGACTCCTTATCGTCGTACATGTTGATGATAAACAAATGCGAAAGGCCCCCGCGTTCAACGCCGTGAAATATCGCGCCGCCGACGCAGACAGTTTTGATTTTCTCGAGGATGATCGTCGAGTGAAAGACGATTGAGGAAAAGTAGAGGAAAGCATCGATGATTTGTTGCTTGCTCGTGACAACACTCACTGAAGATCCCACTTTAAGTGATTCACAAGAATTTATTCTCTCCAGCTGCGGTTGAACATTAAAAACATTTGATTTCTCTCTCTCGCGACGATGATTCCTCGGTGAAAATGACAATCCCTAAGAGGCCCATGCCGATCGTACCATTTGATATAATTGTTCTTTTCTCTCTTCGTCTTTCCAGGCGCTACCAATATTTCAAAAACTATAAGCTGTAAGTATAATTCGCGTGAATCACGAGCCGTCCAAAGATGTTTCATCAAAGCATCGGGCTTTATGGTGAATAAGTCTACACCTGCTCCACGAATCGGGGCGAGAGAAACATTTTCGTTATGAACTAAATGAGCGATCGCAATTCTCATCCGTCGAAGAAGCAAAAAAACCATATGGCACGCGTCTGTTAAGGCAAAACAACAAATCTCGTTTCTTGAGGAAATGTGACAAACGAAACTCGCATTATTAACAGCACATGCAAATCCCAAAGAGCAGGAAATTTATTGGATGCCATGTGATTCGCGAGACGTTTTCGCTGCAGCAAGAATGAATCGCGAAAGTTGGAATCGACGATCGCGATGGAAAATTTTCAAATTCGATCTAAGAATAGACGAAGCACGTGTTGAACTTTTAGCTTTTCGACGAGCTACAGATTTGCATGACAAGAGCCCTGTTGACTCTCCTTTCACCTCAAGCCTCGGGGCGATCAGCTTCGAGCAGACGAATTATCATTTGAAAGAGCCGTCGGTGCAGAGCTGACGCATCAGTCTCTTGGCGACATTGTGCACGAAGCACATAGCTCCGCTGACGATCGTGATTCAACACGAAAATGGCGTTTATTTTTTATATTGCCCGAATTGTTGGCCGGCTGCCAAAAAGTCTTTCGAAAAAAAAATCGTTTTCTCTTGCGTCTGTGTGTTTGACTCCACCATGAACATCGATCGTCGAGGAAAATTTTCCTATTAACATGAACAAAATGGCAGTTTGCTTAGGAAAATTGTTATTAGATGGAAAATGCCATCAAGCTCGAAGAGTGCGTCGAATGTCAATTAAACAGCTTCACGAAAACATTTATTGCGGAACTTGGTTGTTCAAGTTTTGATGAATATTGCATAAAGAGTTTTCCTTCTTCTTTCGCTTCGCGACTCGAGAAAAGAGCGAAATGAAAACGATTCTGGGAAAAGTTGGAATGATTTTTCATAGGTTTACACTTTTTTTGCTGCCTCTGCTACGGTGTGTTCCTTCTAAAAATAACCCAGAAAGACTCAGTCGAGTCTGAGGAACTCACACAAGCAGGCAGCTCGCGGCATCTCTCGAAGTCGAAGTAAATAGAGAAATTATATAAGAAATTTTCCTTTCGAGAAAGAAAGAACTGTAAGTACGATTGTTTGAATAAACTTTAAAATATAACATTCATCGTCAGACGTTGAATGGGTTTCCTGTGTCCTCTCCTCGCTCGCTGAAAATGTATTTGGTGTGAAAGGCAGAAATCGGTTCAAATTTGAAAGGAAAAGTAAAGTGAAAATAGATTTTTATAAATAATCAAGAAATTATTTTCGGTTCAAAACTCGATTTAATTATAATTTTTTTCGTGTTTATCTTTTTATAAGTCAAGACTCTGATATATTTTTCAACTGTGCGCATCTTACGGATATTTTTACACAATTGTGGTGTTACACTCGAATTCGGGAAAAAGGAAAAGAAAGAATATTAAAAAATATCTAAAAATGAATGCTCGACGAGGCATAGTGCTAGACTCTCGATAGACAATTTTCTAATTATATCAGAAAGTAAATATTTCTCAGTTTTGTAGGCGTGAGTGATTAAACTAATTTTAGGTAAGAAATGCATTTCGCGTGATGATGAGAATATCATAGTAAACAGTCGTCCGAGAGACGTAAAGTTCAAGAAACTTCAAAAAGGATTTGTTGACTTCTTGGAGTCAACAACGGCTGACACACGAAGGAATAAACATTTACCATTTGTTGTGAACGTCATTCAGGGCTTAGACTAGTTGGAATAGTTGAGATATCAAGCTCAACTAGTCACAAAGTTCGACTCAACTTCCACCAAGTTCTGAATTTCGACACAACTTCCATACAAGCTTGACCGAGAGCCGAGTTTAAATTCAATTTCCACACGAGCTCGCGTCCTTGTCGAATTTCCTCGTCAATTTCCTAACGTGCCATGCCAAGTCAGAGCGCTGCTCTTTAAACTCTTCTCTAATATCCCCCGAAAAAAACAGAAAAATTGATGTGAATGCGTCGGATGATACGAAACATCCGAATTGAAGTTAATCACCTTACAACGACGACGAAGCAACCGGAAGCTTAAGACTTCCCTCGGTTTTCTCTCGAAAGGAAGGGAGAGGGTTTTCCAGGTTTAAACACATTTCAAAAGTCTTTTTCAATTGCAAACATAATTTAAACATTCCTCAAGATGCAGCAACATCTGTTTGACAGCAAGCGCATGCATTAACTGGCCGAGGAGAACCCTCGAATGCTATTGATCCCTGACAGGAATTTGTCTAATGAAACATGAATTTGTTGAAAAGATTCGGTTCATTCACACCCTTTATGCGTGTCGTCTTGCATGCATTGCGCAAACTTCTTTGAAGAGCCCATCGAGAAACGTCAAAACACAATTATTTCTTATGAGCTTCGACACAAGAATCCGCTCTCGACTTCCGCAGACAGATTTACGCTGAAATAATAAAAATCTAAGCTCTCTCCCTAAGATGGCTTTAGTATTAACTGCGTGAGCGTGTTCACTGCATCATTAATTAATCATTTGCGTTCGGGAAGAACGGCAGCAGCCGAGTGCGCATTAGAAGGGGATCTTCTTACACTTCACGTCGCCCTCACATGCAGATGCACTCGTAATGAAGAAAAATCTTCTGGCGCACGTTTTATAATGAAATGGTTAAGAATCTCGGCAGCGAACGAAATTTATGACGAATCTATTGGAGTTTTCTGGGCGAAGAAAATAAAACCAGCAGCAAGAATCTTGTGTGTGTTTAAATAATGAAAAGCAGAGAAGTTGTCTACATCTGTTATACATGATGATGATGAAGAAGGGCCACGCGTATCTTGCAATACATAATTCTTGACTTCCGTCGAAACGGGAGACGCAGAACATTTTCACGACAATCGTGAGCGCTTCCTCTATTCGAGCTAATGTTTCTCCGGTTCGAAGTGCCGTGATATTTCAAAGACTGCGATCAGACGGTTCAACGTTGAGCCTTGTTTCACGAAGTGCTTAATCAATAGCGAGGCAAGCGAATAAAAAAGCGAGCAAGCCTACGTAGGCTGTCAGATTATCGTTCAATGTGAAAGCATTTTCCAAACATTTCACTCAAATTATTATGACGCCAGGTAATGGAAGGTACAAACGGGAAAATCGAAGCCGAAATAAATGTGTAACATTGAAAAAGAAATCACGAAGGAAAAACAATTCTGATGAGCATGAAAATCACATTTATCATCAACGTGTGTTCATGCTTTGAATTGGGTCACTTGGAGCGGTTGTGGGGGAGCGTGAAACCGAGACGAGATGCACGTTGTAACAGAAGAATTATTGACCCCACAGAGCCTGACGCAGTCAAAGGACAGATTCCGTTCCGGGAGTCGCTCGCCGAATGCACCGGAGAGAAGTTCTCGTCGTGAAGCTAACTGTGAAGCAAGCCCACGATCCTTCAGGGACGGAGAGCGTTTTCCTCTTAGAGCTGCGCAGGAAATTCCGAGTGAAAAGCAAGCTCGCTCTCACCGAGCACATGAATTCTTCAGAGCGAGGAATATAGCCGTCTCGCTTCGCGTTGGATTTCTGCTCCCATACATCCATTGCATTGACGTAAAAGCTGAAGTGAAACGAAGAAAAAATATTCCTTTCGTGCCGTGATAACCACAATTCTCATATGTTTCATTCAGTCGATTTTCGTTTGCTAAGACTGAAGTTCTTCTGCCGTTTCGGGAGCAGAAGTTGAGAAGGAAAAAAAAGAAAATTATTTATTTTTCTTTGCGTTGATATTCGTGAACGAGAGAAAATATTTTCCTAAACATTTATTAAGTTTTGTTGATTAATTCTTACTTGTAACAGAACGAAGCTGAAAAAAAGTTTCAAGTGTTGATTCAAGTGAAACATATTCGTTGGCGAAAGGACTTTTCGTTCTCTTGCTCGCTCGCTCTCTGTGCACTTCAAGTGGAAAATGTAGGGCTATAGATTTTTAATGAAAATCGATTTTTCTGTTCGTGAAACAGAAGACGACGTGAATGAATTGTTTTATGTGTACAGAAGAGAGCTCCATGACACACAAACAAGGATTGAGTGGCGGATATCTTTAAAGCAAAGCAGTTGTGAAGTGAAACACGTTGGCGTTTGTCGCCAGGATATTTTGTTGCGGAGGAACGTGAGCGAACTTCCAAGCTTCTTCATATGTTGCTTTTGACACGAGAAACTTAATGTCACAGATGTGAGTGTCGCTCGATCAATAACTTAAGGTAAACACAAGCGCAGGCAGTGATAATTTAAATTTTAATTCATCAGCTTGCTTATCAAGAGAGTCAAAAAGTCTCTTATCATGTTTTTGCACGCTACTGATACGCACATTGATACTTGTGGAGTTTTCAATCACAGAGGGAACGCTTTGACGGCTATAGTAGAGTCGGGGGAAGCTTTAAAGTCATGTTTGCTTATGTGCCGACTTGAATCTCTTGCAAGAGTTACGACACATTCGCCTCTCTCACTCTCAGCTCGGCTTCGCCATCAAGAATGTTGTTTGTGAAACGTCGTCGTTGAGACATTTTGTCAATTTTTTTATCGCCTTGAAATTCTGCCAAAAAACGTGCACATATATATTAGCTCTTTACAACTTCTTTTTCTTCTTGTTCGCTGCTCCGATAAGTCAGTGTCGCATCAGCAAATTGCTTTTCATCGGAAAAGCGAGCAAGGAAAATCGTTGTCTTGACTCACTCCTCGAGGAGCGCTCTCGTTCGCCTAGATCCAACTTCACCAGATGCCGATTTGTTTTCAGGGCACTCTCGAGTTGAGTTTTGTTGTCTTCGTTGCCTTCGTCGTCGAGAAAAACAACCTCCTAATTACGAGCTGAGATTAGGAGAGATTCTTCTACGAGGCGAAGCAGATTAAAACGAAAATAATTAATCAAAACGTGGGCTTTAAACTCTTCTCAATCCCTTCTCGCTCCTAATTTGATTTTGCGAGGAATCTTATTTCCTTGAATATTTGGATGAATAAATTACAATCAATTAATGCGAAGCGAGGCCCGCGTCTTAAATTCTTCAGACCGCTCTGCAGCTAATTAACGGTGGGAAGGAAACTTTCGGTTAACTGATGGAAATACCCATTTTTATTGATTTTCCACATATTTTCAATGCCGCACGCAGTTTGTTTTTTTTATCCCTCCTTGTATACAAAAATAGTCCAACCGCCCACGCGCCCACCCTTAGGAAGCATACACAAAACAAAGAGAAAGCGAACAGACGGCATTCGAAACTAAAAAAGCTCGCTGCACGTTCCCAAAGCTATTTTCGTGAGTGCGAACTTTTAGTTTTGACTGGCTCGATTGAGTTATCATTCATGACAGCTGGAGCGACTTCCACCCACGCTTTGAAAAGGAAGAAAGAAGACGATAATGCAATTGAAATCGATCGCATAAAGTAATGGCGTGCCTTCTCAATTAGACTCCTCCGTTCACCCTTAGAGCGGAAAAGGCAGAGAACGATGAATATTTCATTGTTGAAACGTAAAATGACGTAAATTCATCCCCGAGGAAGGCAGAGAGAGAGCAGATGGATGACGTAGTTCAACGGCGAAGCAATAATCTCTCTTCATTACTGCATGCCGCTTCAACTCCTTTTCCTGTCATTGCGGGACATGTAAACTTCTGTTTCTGACGCGACGCATCGCAACGGACAAAATGATTTTTCGAGATGCGTCATTCGCCTTCTTAGGAATCTTTCGCGTTTTGACTTGGCGTCGCTTAGTTTAGAAACCGGACGTGTAATTGACAACGGGATCTTTTAAAAAGCAATCGCTCGAAAGCTTTTTCGATGACTTTGACAGAGCAATCGGATGAATGAATCTAAATTTATCGGCAACTCTCTGCTGACTTATCAACCGCACAACCATTCAATTGATTTCTTTTCGAAATGTCTTTTTCAATTCTCCTTAAACTAATTTTACTTTTCTCTTTTTGACAACTGCCCAAAAAGCTCTAAACAAAATAAGATTTGTTGCTAAAAGTCACGGTCGTTGTGTTCGTGCAACAAAGTGACAGTGGAGTGACTGAAAGCTCGTAACTCCTTGCGTCGACCGTTATGCTAATAGAGGATTTGCTGCGGCCTTGATTCTTAATGCAAGCGGTCAGCACGAAACATACGACGAAACATAAATTTTCCTTTCAACCTTTGCCGCGTTGAGAAGGCCAGGGACGGCTCCCAACCACCCTGTATCAGTTATTCGAGAAGTTCAACAACTGAATTTGCATTAAATCGCTCGAGCTTTTGCCGAGTTACACGAGGAAATCGATTCACAAAGCGTTTAAATAGGAAAATAACGCTTGCCATGACGACCCACAGCGGAAAATAATGATTCCGCATGTCGTTGAAAGAATGTCCTTCAAACCAGGGGGAGAGAAAAGCGAGCGCCTCGTTATGCCAGGGCTAGTGAGTGCAGTCACTCAAAGAAACTTCCATCAAAAGCGAACGGCGGCAAACGCTCTGTCGTCGTCGTCGTCTTCATGCAAATGATAATTGAGAAAGGTCCATTTACTCATGAACCATTTCGTCTTCGTCTCTTTACAGAATTTACATAAAATAACAATAATCACATTGGATTGGTCGCATTGAAGGACGGAGCACAAAGTCAAATGACTTTTCATTGAGCTTAGAACATTGTTGATGGTGGCATACGGAAACAAAGCTCGACGTTCATTGCTGGAAAAAAAAGTTTAGTGGAAATAGCTGGAGAGAGCTTTTCTCCTCTTCGACGATCGTAAAAGCAGCGTCGCTTAGTCTACGAGACGAGCAAGTTTATTGAAGAGCGAAAACAAAAAGTCAGCGGGAAAACAAAGCGAGTTTCACTCCAAAACGATTCGCTGCTGAGGAAGGTCTGATAAACTGTGGCCGCGATGGGTAGAAAGAAAATTCAAATTTCCCGCATCACCGACGAACGGAACAGACAGGTGAGCATTGCCCATCGACTAAGTCGCCGCCATGCATTTCAATATGCCCCAAACTTTGCATTTTAGGTCACATTTAACAAGCGAAAGTTCGGCGTCATGAAGAAAGCTTATGAGCTTTCAGTGTTGTGCGATTGCGAGATAGCGTTAATTATTTTTTCTAGCAGTAACAAATTGTATCAATATGCAAGCACTGATATGGATAAAGTCTTACTTAAATACACCGAGTACAATGAGCCGCACGAATCATTGACCAATAAAAACATAATCGAGGTAAAGTTCGCCGAGACTTTTTCGCGTGGACGTTGCAGAGAAAGTTTCGCAACTAATTTTTAACTCTTGTGAAGCTTTCTTCGTAACTTCCATGTAACAGTTTATAAAGGAGGATCTATTTTAACCTCGGGTAAAATTGCAGAAGGAGAATAAAAACGGAACAATGTCACCGGAGAGTCCCGAACCAGACGACAGTTACACGTTGACGCCTCGCACCGAAGCGAAATACAATAAAATTGACGAGGATTTTCAAATTATGATGCAGCGCAACCAACAGTTGACGGGCAACCGAATGAGTGGAGGTGGGAATTACACGCTGCCCGTATCCGTTCCGGTCGGTTCCTACAGCGATGCCAATATGCTTCAAGCGAGCCCGCAAATGGCGCACCAAAACATCAGCCCGAGACCTTCGAGCTCCGAGACCGATTCAGGTGAGGCTTGTCATGAACTGTTCCGCTTCGTCGCCTTACTCATTTCTCTATCTCATTCGTCTCCATTAGTTTATCCATCTGGTGGTATGCTTGATATGTCGAACGGTTATCCCTCATCCCCGCTAGGACCGTCGCCAAGTCCTAGCCCGGTCTTAGGTGGGCATCATAACAGTAAATGTAAGAGTGCAACTCACACAGCTAACTCATGCTTTTGATTTCTTGCTTCCTTCTCTTAACATCACTAAACTGTATTGACAACGTCTCGAATCGATTTTAACGCTTATCGATTTCCATTGCAGCACATCACATAGTTCATAAGCAACACTCGCCCGTCGGACCATCTAGAAGTACAAATCTAAGGGTCGTCATACCAACGCCCACCTCGTCGAACATGAACTCCGATGAAATGAATTATGCGGAGGTGAGTGAGATGGATGGGCGCCTGTCCATGATCGTTAACGGCACTCTTGCGTTCTCACAGCATAACCGCCAATCGTCGACTCTCAACACTCCCGTCGTCGCACTTCAAACTCCAATACCCGGATTAAGTAATTATCCGGGAAGCTCGTTCGGCGCACAAGACTTTTCAATGTCATCGTCTGACTTGAATATGATATCTTGGAACTCTTCGCATCAGAACTTGGGCACTTTGCAACATACCAGGTAGTGCGTGACGTCAAGTCAAAGCAAATATTTCAAGCGATCTGTTTTTTGTTTACAGTGGAATACCTCATTTGGCTGTGTCAAATAGCACGCCACCACCTTCCTCGTCATCACCAGCACCTCAAGTCAAGATCAAAGCGGAACCGATATCGCCGCCTCGTGATCAACTGCTAAGTCAGCATCAGCAACAATCAATAGTCACCTCGCTAGGCGGAACTTCGTCAATCATTGGCATCACTCATTCGTCGCCGTCGTCCTTAGGTAGCAATTTGAATCATTCACATCTGATGAACTCTCGGCCGTCTTCAACTGGCCATCTGACACCCACGCCCGGTGAGAAACTTTTCTCTATCCTCCTTCTCGCCGTTTCTATAATTAAATCATTTGCAGGCTCTTCGACAACGCCCACATCACCGGGCGATATGAGGCACAACAATCAGTCAATTGGCTTATCGCATCTTCCCGACTACGACTCGCCGAACGCTTCACATTCAAAGCGGCCGAGGATATCAGAGGGTTGGAGCACATAGCCCACTACTAACAATCATCATCACCCTCATCATCAGCAACAACTTCATCAGAATAACAACAACAATTACTTGAGTGTCAATCAGTTTCAACAGTGCATGAACAGCGGTAAGACATCATCATCCACCCAAGCCTCTTCCTCGTTCAACAACAACAACGCGCCGTCACCATCGGCCGATAATTTCTATCATCGACATCACATCTCGAACAGTGTCATTAAAATGAGTGAGCAGTACAATGCTAATTGTATCAGCTACTGATCAGAGTCGAATCGACTCATTCAGAGCTTATGACATCACATGAATGCTGGGCTCGAATGAGCAACGTTCGCTAGCGAACGCAAAGTGCAATAGAACGTTGGGACATTGCAATTTGAAAGGAAAAATGGGACAGAAGAAGCGAGACAAGTTATTAGTCATTTCTTACACATGAAGAAAAGTAAATAAAAATATATTTTTATGTTTAATGAGAAAGGAAAAGCGAGTGGAATGGCGAACCTATAATTATCTAAGTGCCATTCTATGGTGTTATGTTATGCAACTAAGATATTCAATTTATCATCGTTTGTCACGTTTGTTGAAGATCGCGACAAAACCAAAACAAAAAAAGTGATTTTCTTTGACTAGAAACTTGCGCGTGAATAGTAATTAAATATGGAACTTGAGCATAAACATGATAGATATCGATAATTCCTGGTAGTTCTTAGTGAGAAGTGGAAATGAAGAAAAATAAAAAAGAAAACTTCCGCCCTTAGCCAAAGTGTAATTCTTATATCAGATGAAACAGAAAATAATTATTATTGTAACTATTAAAGTTGAAGAAAAAAAGATATAGAAACAACCAACGGTGCACATTATTAAAGAAAGAAAACTATTTTTAAATCCTTTTCAAACTTGTATAAAAAGAAAAGCTCCAGAAATGTCCGAGCCTCCGTACTATGAAAGAGAGTAATCTTCACTCGAAGGCCGCTTGTTCAGAACAAGCGCGAATCCTTCCGCCGATTGGCTAGATTGAGAGACAAACCCTATGTGCAATGTACTTATTTAGATAATATATTTAGTGACGATATGATTATGTAAAATTTGGGTACAAAATGTGAAGAGAAATTGTTCCGAGAAAATCAACTAACGACGAGATCGATCGAGCGGCTCTCGGCAAGGACTTTGCCATGGAATCCAAAATCTTTTTGGTGACGTCAAAGCCTTTGCCGACAACCGTCTTAATCCACTTAGATAATCAATTGATCGTGGCTTGTAACCGAGAAACAATTCGATTTCATCGACGCAAGACACGCTCAACTTTATTTTCTCTTGATATTACTGAAGTTGATCGTGAAGCTCACTCGGAATTTGATTTGAATTTGCCATAGAGACGAGGTCGTCTGTGAGCTTTCTGAAGCAGACGCAGTCTAAGGAATAGATACTCACGAAACTGCATTCATTATAATAATAATTTAGTTGAAGAGAACATGAAAACGTGAACCATTTTGTCGATCGTGTGCCATTGTGTTTTTACATCGTTTAAATATCTTCTGTCATCTGGTTTTGAAGTTGATTTGCTTTATTTTGTTTGAGAAAGCTCGGTAGCTTAGCCGTAAACTCCTTCAGTTGAACGATTCGTAGATAATGTAAAATTGTGTGTCATCATCTTGTGTTAAGAAACCTCAGAGTTATATCGTCGTCGTCAGCGACTCATAGATAATAATTGAACATGATGAAATAGTCTTATGCGTAAACGTAGATGAAGAAAGAAAATGTAAAGAAGATTCTTATTACGATGTTTAATGTCCCCTCGACGTCAGAGGCTTCATTAAAAGCCGCGGTCACATTCGTCTTCTCTCGAACGATTTCTAGAAGCGAAACTGAAGCTGGTCAATCGAATCGACTACAATTTGTTGACTCGAGGAAGCCGGCAAAGGTCTAGACATGAAATCATTTCTCCTCGCATTTGTCAATGAATGCGATGTTTGCATATTGAAGCGATTGAATGAGTGACGCTCCTCTCCACCTCACAAAACTTGCAACGTTAAACATTTTAATTTTAGACATTTTCTCGACTTAATTTTCACTTTTCGCTTTTCTTCTTTTCGTCTGGAGATTATTAAAATATGATTTGAGTAGACAAAAGTACGATTTGTAATTTTAATTTTATCATTTAATAAAAGTTTTTCTTTTGATTGAGTATATCCGTTGATTTCCTTATTATTTCGATTTGTCTACGATGGAAAATTCTTCGTGGAAATTCTTGTGAAATTGATGACGAAGGAATTTGTTTTCCTAGAAACGATTTGCCTCGTGTTTGAAGCACCGACTTAATTTGAATTTCTAATTCGAGATATCATGGTAACCACGGCGGAAGTTCAAGGATGCCCACAGCACCGCTCAGACACCGACGTCATCATTCGAAGAACTTTCTCCTCGTTGAACTCTAAATCGCATCATTTCCCCGCTTCAAACTCTTCACGAAGAAAACCTTATCAATCTCTTGATACTTGAACAATTGTTGAGAACCTCCCACACTCACTGACACACACAAAACACATACACACACTTTGTAGTTGCCTTAAACAATTGTGCCTACTTTTATGCAAAGCGGAACATTTTACATTGTTCCCGAGAGTAAGGAATCTCTGCTGACGTTTCGACGTGAAGAACTTTACGCGGCTTGCACGAGCGCTGTCGGGCAGCATGAGGAATTCACCCGACTTCACTTGTTAAAGCCATCAACCTCCCTCTTCCCATTTCCTCGGTGATCCGGACACGTAGAAAATTTCCCTCACATTTGTTCCTCCGGCTGCATGCTGGAGTTTAGAAAATAGTTCGGTCGGTCGAGAATGATTGCTTCATACAGGGTTTGGAAAAAGATTATTGCACAAACGAGAGCCTTCTAAACAGAAAACATTTTCGCTTCACGTGCCTTTACTTCCTTCTTTCTGTTTCACGATCCTTCACGATTTCAAACTGAAGCTTTACTTTAAATTCACAGTTATCGGGACCAGATATTTCCAGACAGTTCCACTGAGTGTTCCCCATAACTGAAGCTGATGAAGCAAGTCCTGGACATTTGATCGGACATTATAGAGAAAATATTTTTCATGTAGCGCTGTCAGTTAAGTTTAAGAATGACTGGGATAAATTAAATGGAAGGAAAAATTTATGTTAAACGACGCATGTACTCAATTAATTATGCAAAGAATAATCGCGCCGCCACTTTCTTCAGACTCTTCCAAACATGTTTGTCAATTCTCTGAGTTTATGGTTGATGAAGCGATTGTCCGCTGTCAGGAAAGTTATAACTTAGGATGTTAGCGGAGTATAATTTGATGTTGTGTTGATAGATGAAGTCAAATCTCAACCATATCATATTTTTAATTGATGATGAAACGTAATTGGTAATCCTGTTTATTCTATTAAACCGTTGGCATCGGCGACGAGGGCAAGCGATGTAGAGAAATGTTTAATCCGTGTTTGAACTCCGTGTATGAATTTATGAGGATGACAATTTATTACTCAACTGTTTTCTACCAAAAAAATGGGAAAAAGGTAATCAGGAGTTTCGTGGTCAATGATCTTGTTGAGCTTTTGTCAGGCCAGAGCAGTTGGAGTTTTCCTAGATCAACCTAGAGTTCATTTGAAGTTAGCATTGGAAGAACTGAATTTAAGAATGAACTGAACGACTTAGTTATTTGCTAGGCGGGTCTACGAATCCTCAACGAGTCAAGGTTGTTGATCATTGGCCTGATAACATCATTGACTTGGAACACCTGGAAAAAATTCAATCACACAAAATGCATAAAACTCGCCCTTAAAATGAAGAAAGTGACCTCTAAAAATATATAAGAAAAAAACTGAAACAAAAATTTATACAAAGCGAAAGTGAAAAATATATGAAGACAAATTAGTTTTTGCTAAACGCTCTCGAAACTTTAACTTGAACTCGAAGTGGGATGGAAGAGATTATTTATAGTGATTGTGGAGTAATGGAAGCTCGTATCATACGTAGACACAAGAAAAGTAAACTTTATTTATGTAAATGTATCATCATCTAATGTAATAAAGAACAAAGAAGTATTTTCTGTAAAATAATTCAGAGTTGGTTGAGTTTTAAAGGAAGAATATTTTATTTCAGATATTTAAAATGCTTCGTTCGACAAAGTTGTTAGAGAGGAGAGAGGTCAATGAACTTTATAATAGCTTCTGATAATTTGCAGGATCGACTAGGCTTCGAAAGTAATCCTGAGGCGTAAGGAGAACTCCCGGACGTTGGCTTATGTGCCTACTTAATTGAAAGACGTTGGATGTTTGAGATATTTTCTCAGCTTTCTAAATTTAGTTTTCCGTAAAATTTGCTTCGAAATTCTTGTCGACTTTTTACGTAAATAATTTATCTTATTAAGGAGACGGCTAGGAATTATTCAAAGCTTCTTGACGACTGGCTTCAAGCTTTAAGACTTCGTCTTGTCATTCCAGGAATTCGATTCAAAGTCACAGACTTTCATCCAGTTTGCAAGCTCGTTCATAGATTTAAATAAAACTTTCCAGGACATTTCTTGATAGATCTCAGGTATTCCGTTTAAATAAATAATCTGGGAGGACTTTGTCTCAATTAGCAAGCACAACAGAGCAAAATACAGATAAACCAACAAATGCTTCAGTACGAAGGAGGTAAAAGACTAGAAATTAATACACAACAAGTTTTCGTTCGGTGAATCGTGATCGATAAAAGCTCCGTGCGATGCCTTAAATGTTGGACTTCATCTCTTGCTTCAAGCACGTTTTGAACGCCTGCCACCCTTCCGCCTTCGCATTCGACTGAAAAATTGAAAGTGACAAAGAGGAAGAGAACAAATCGATTTAGTTCGGAAGGCTTTAATAAATTATTAGCGAAACACAAAACAAAATATAAAACGTTTATGAACTAAGCTAAGAAACAAACAAAAGCTTTGACCAATTGTCTAATCTAAGTGGCTCAAGCCGACAGTCTTGAGTGAGGGTTTGTCATTGATACAAGTGCATTAGATAGGTGCCAAGTCTCCGGCATGCTCGTGACCTCATTAGTGTGAACAAACCGAAACCATCGTCATCATCGTCTTCCAAGAAGCTCATCTCATCCACTATCACATAATTACTCACTTTGAAACCGCGGTGCAATCGATCCTGAAGATGCAAGAATGTTCAAGTGAAGATAGGAGAAGAAAGATTTTAATTTAAAGTTCTCGATTCCCAATGCCAAAAGTTTCATTAAAATTCCCAAGGTGCAAATGCTTTCAATGATAATTACCCGCATTATCGCGATGAACTCTTTGTAGCTGAGCAGACCTGGAAGGTTGTAAACTTGCATTGACAACTGTTACATGTTTATTGCTAACTCACCATCGCCGTCTTCGTCGAAAATCGAGAAAACTGTGTTGATAAGATGTTCGCTCAATGGCGAGCCAGTGCAGATCTTAACCGCTCGTCCGAATTCATCTGCGATCGATAGAAATAAAATTGAGGTTTCCGGCATAAAGTGAATCGTTTACCTTTTGAAATCGAACGGTCGGCTAACGTGTACATTCGCATGGCGATGGAGAAGTCCTCCAAGTTGTTCAAAAACTGGCAGAACTGACGGAACTCCTCGAATGAAACTCCTTTCTCTTTGGCCTCGCGATCCAACAATCTATCTAAGTAGCTATCGTACTCATCAGTGTCTAAATAAGTGTAGCGGAGAAGAATTTTCGCAAAATCCACTTCTGTGATCTTCTGCTGTCCCTTGGAAAACTCGTGGAACTCAAGTTCGAGCACTTCGGTCTGCAAGTTCCGCATGAACTTGTTGAAGCCATCGAACTCGAGGTCGTTGTTTCCCTTCTTGCCGAAGAAGTGAATTTGAAGCGTTGTGTCAACGACGTGCTTTCTTTGAAGACCTTGCTCGTCATCCACCAAGTCGTTCCCGTCGGGATTTTCTTCGGGGTCGATGCCGCGTTTGCCTTTCCACGCAAAACTGAAGATTTTCTCCATCTGTTGAGTGTGAAAATGTTGATAGTTAAGTTGTTAATCGCTTGGAAATTTGCTGGAACTTTTAAGCAGACACGACAGGCAGCGGAAACTATTCAAGGCGATTAGTTGACGAGTACCACAGAACTCCACCAAACAGTTAATTTCCGAAGGATCACAACGTGTAACTTACAAGCCCACGCTTCTTTACATCCTTTACATCGACCGTTTTCTTCTCCTCATTCCCCTTTTCTTCTTTCGGCCTCTCCGATCTCAACAAATATTTGGCCTGCGCCTGAGTCGAAAGCAACTTCATAAGCTGACGAGACGAGATAAAAATTAAGAACAAATAAATTGGTGAAAGAATAATTGTGACAAAACCAAAACTAAAACAATAAACTGCGAGCAATTTTTCTGTCTCATCAAAGACTACGCAAGAATTCTTGTGCAGTCTCTGGCTAGATCATGAAACGTGTGCTGATAAAGTCAAGGCCAAGTCAATAAAGATAATCGCTCTGAAGTTTGGGCGAACCCCCAGAACGACCTCAAGTCTTGACTGGCTTTATCAGCAAACTTTCTCAGCCCAATTCGATGAAAGTTTCTCAAGATTGTCCACAAATCAGAGAGCATAAATATTAGCAAGGTCAAACCAGGAGAAAGAAAGTTTAGCAAGGTCAAACCAGGATAAAGAAATCAAAGCTTTAGAAGGAAGGCGAGAAAACCTTAAACTGAAACAACGAAAACCAACACAAAACCAAATCTCACAGCTTCTTTCGAATCATCGTCGAACACGCGATTCTTTAACGAGCCCCCTAGCAATTGCCGAATCTGAGAGAAAACAAAATTTTGAAAATTCGTTCACGACGAAAGCGTCAGAAATAATCTGGGATGAACCGCACGATCTTCGGCGCTGCCGCTTCAAATAAAAAGTCTATTAAATCGTAGATTGATTGTCGAACTTACCACAAGAAACTCAGCTTTGTCTACACGCTGATTACCGTCAGTGTCGAACATGTTGAAGGCGATTTTGAAGCCAGATTGAGGCTCTGCGGAAAAGGAAAATGCTCAGTATCGATTCGAGTTATGGCGACAGCTGGATGAACTCACTTGTCAGAACACTCAGCAAGAACAGATATTCGGTGTAGCTGATGATGCCCTTGTCTCGCAACGACCGGAACAACGTCGGTGATCCATGCTTAAGAGCTGGTGTGACTTCCTTCAGTTGATTGATCTCCTGCTGCGATAGAATCTTCCTCTTAAGCCTTGGACGGGGATCTTGTTCCACAACGGATTCCAAGAAATCCTGAGGTGTGCCTACAAGGTCAAGACGTAAGGTAGAATTCGAGCTTTCCGTGGTTTTCTCCTTACAATAAATTTGCCCATCAAACTCGACAGATGCAAACTTGATGAATCTTTTCTCGCGAGCTGTCAGCTTGATTGCCTTCGCTGCAAGCTCATCCTGGGTGATTGAGATGGAATAAACACGGTGACATCATCGCAGAATCTTTGACTCACCTTCCGCTGCTGCAGCGCATAAACTTTATTTGTATTTTCGTAGCTTTTTAAGGCAAAAAATCCAATCGCGACTCCGGTGCCCGACAACAGCCAATACCACTTGCTCATGTTGGTTCGGTTGCCGCTGTAGTTCCCATTGAACGACGTGACATGCCGCGAGTTCCCTTTCAAAGCTCGATTCCGAATTAATCGGAGGTTTTGCAATATTTTCACAGACATTTTTCTCGCGACTGAAATCGTCGAGAAGTTTGGAAAATTTTAAACTGAAAAAATTTATCGGCGCTTTAGTCTAAAAAATGTAAACAAAACGCCGGTTTGATTTTGCATGAAAAGTACGCAAAGGTTTCGGCGGTTTAACTTATAATATGAAGACTAAAGAATAGGCAAAGGCAATGGTCGAGCTGTCATGCGATCTTATTATGTGTAAAAAGTGAATTTTCTGTGTTGACATTTCGACTTTATGAAAATTTTCTTTCAAGAAAATTGGCTACAAATTCAAATTTCATAGCACCGTTAAAAACTTTAAGTCTAAAATTTTCGTTCACCGCAGGTTTCCTCACTAACGAGACAGCAAACCGCAGTTCCAGTGGAACTGTTCCACGTCTTCATACAGATCCAATTAAATCAGACAATCCACATAACGTTTAGCATAAAATTGCCTCACTCTTCTCGGAAGAAATATAAAAATATATTTCTATCAAATGTGTCATAGCCAATTTAACTAAAGTGTTTAACAAACAGGTTTCACAGAAATTAATCATGTCTCGCGCGCCAAAGATCAAAACAACAAACCAAAACTTCCTAATAACGCCGCGGGAAATATTCTGTTGGTAAAGTTTTGCAATTCTTCGCCGCTTGCAGCTAAAAGTTGCAATCGCCCGCAATCATAATTTCCTTCAACCTTTTGGCTGCCTGTTGCTCTCGTCATAGCGTTGTAGAAGCAATTAAATATAAATGAAACAGAAAAGGCTTTTTACCGAACTTTGCTAGATTCAAATGAAATCGCTTTGACAGTTGAAATTTGCAGCAAAATTTCAACCCCGAAAAGTTGCGAAGAAGTTCCTGCGTGAAAAATATTTAAAGTCAAAAAACTGCTCAGTTCTTATTAAAGTTGTCAACCCAGTCGTACTCTCTACCATGTCGTGCTTTTCATTCGAGTAAGTTTGGGCCAGAAATCTTCAGAACTTCGTTCTCATTTCCATTTTTCCAGAGTCTTAGATGAATCGATTGCTGACAGCAGCGTCGAAACAATCTTGGCGCCTCGATTACTCGTAAGTTTCTACTTAGTTAAGTTTTCATATTTACATCGATTCGTTCTTTATTTACAGAAAAACTCTTCGTTCGAAATCAGCTTGCAAGCCTCCGAGCAAGAATTGCCGCAACATCCAGCAAAGCCTCCGCGTCGTTCCACTCGAAACAAGACTGCAGTCGAACCGTCGAAAGCATCGAAAGTTGATCCAACTTTCAAGCGACCGAAAGCATCGAAAGTCCCAGCCAACGACGAATCCTTTGACATTGGTCTGCCGAAGAACAAAACCCGTAAGTCAGTTCACTCACGATTGACAGAGCTGCGTTCATTCGACACGACCGTCGGATTCTCAAATGTTCCAAAGCCTGGCGAAGCTGACACTTACGACGACGTGCTTTATGATCCGAAAGAAAATGGATGCACTCGTGATCTGCGAATCCGCCGAGCTTTCCATCCGTATTGGATCTTCGATGCCCGCAGATATCAAATCGGCTTGAGTTTTAAGTAAGCTTCAACTCAAAACACCACGAATTCTGATGAAGAAACGCTAACTCTTCCATTTCTGCAAATCTAATGTTAAATGTTTCCTAAACGGCTTGAATAAAAAATGAAATCCAATTTAATCTCGGTCAAAATAGCCAAGACGGAACGGTATGCGACTGATGAGATGCCTAATGACCGCTAAATCGCTGCAACTGAAACCTGAGAGTTTGATGATGTGTCGAGTCGACGTCTGCGCGCCGTTTGGCACAATAAACAATCACGCAACACATATCAGATGTTCCAAGTCGGCAAACAGCTCGAGGAATAAGAAAAAGATCGCGGCGATAAATTTATCAAGAAGTTTTGCATTTAAATTTCTATCCAAACACTTTAAACATATTTGACCAATCTCATGTCGAAACGAAATAAATTGCTTTATTCGGTGATTTGGAATTTATTGTTCTTTTCCTCTGCATCGTGTTTGACTTAATCGCCGGCCGAAGGAGAGAGCGAGACTTGAATGGGCTTTAGGTATCGCAGCGAACATATTAAGTAATTAATTGAGACACTTTAATAACCGTTCAGCGATGTGATACGCTGCATATATCCAACATAAATGTTTCGTATTGAATTGAAACATAAATTTGTGAATTTGTGGTGATCGGAAACTAACTCGATTATTAGATATATGATGGCCATTAATCGTGTTAAGGCATCAACGCCGCCCATCTTCGTGTTTCTTTATTTATATTTCAGACATGAACCGCTTAGACATCGATTCAAAGGCGACCTTTATTGCTGAGACCAACCCAGAGCTCCGTGTAAATTTGCCGAATTAAATTCCGTAGCGAACACGGCCATGGATCGAATTGCAAAGCATCCTGAAAATGCATCATCGTTTATCAGACGGCTCGACAAGACGCGCTAAATGCTAAAGCAATAAATCTGCTCTTCTCAATGGAATATTTTTAATTATTACGAAATTAGCGGACCGGCGAGTTTTACGCGCCTTAGAATAAAAAGTGAAAACGAGAGAATGGACAAGAGGTGAATTGGGTGTTAACGTGAAATAAGATGAAAAACATTTCTGTTTCAAACTCTACGGATCGTCGTCGTGCTTCAAGTTCTTTATTGAATTTCATTGAGGAGCAAAACAGCAGTGTTAGCGTAACACTGACTTACAGAATCTTCCTCGACTCTTCTTCGCGGGTTTGCTGATTAAATTTGTTGTCGAACAAGCGGCAAACAAGCTCCGCGCTCTTGACAGAACTACATGGAAGATAATTCCAGGTAATCAAATGCTGAGCGAGCTCAGAGCACAAACGTCATTCTAATCAACAATTAAAAGCATTTCCTGCGTTCATTAAACCACAGACAGCACCACCCGATAGCAGTTGTCGGCCTGAAGACGTTGAAGCATACAGAGCACGTGAAAGAAAGAAATTCCTACTTCGAAATTCGAACATGAGACGCGCAGCGAGAGGCCGAGAACACGAACAGACAACGAAAAGCCGATGAAAATTAATCCGCATCGCACTCTGTTCAGTCACATTTTATCGAGCAACACGTGAACACGTATTCGAGAGGCCGAGAACGAGTCGTGCGGCAAGCTAAGACAACTATTTCTCCAAAGGAACTTCCAGGATATTTTCCGGAAAATATTTTAACGATCGGGAAAATCGTGAAAATATTTATCGCGAAAAATATTTTTTTCATACTGAAAGCAATTGACAAACACAAGTGAAAAACCCGGAAATAATTGAACGAAGCAAGTGAAAAAAAAGAAAATTGAAACTTTCCTCTTGTGACTTAAGAATCAATTGGCGATTGCTGATGAATGAGAGTGACGAGAGAACTTCGTGGCAGTGACCGAAGCGGAAAAGTGATAAGCGAAGTCGCATATACCTGCGAGGATTGCGATCGCTTCGACGAGCTGTTATGTAAAACAATCAAAAAATATGTCAACGGATCAGTTTCGCGAACAGCAGTGAGAGAGGCTGCGCGACTCTCTGATTATCCGTTCATTGAGCCGCTAAATAAGAAGTCGCTTGAAAAATCATTTAAGGAAACAGACACTTAGGTCTTCGTTTTGTTGCAGCGATTTCTTCTCATTCTCAATTTGCGTGATTGGCGAAAGAAGAAAATCGGTTGAAATAATTTTTCACGCAATTTTATAATAAAAAAATAATTTCCATGAAAAATATAAAATCAAAGACTGCAGAAAAAATAACAAAATTTGTGGCAACGAAAATATTTTCTCCGACAACTTAAAAGTTGAAAGTGACAAAAACAAATTGTGGCAGTCCGAAGTGATAAAGTTAGAAAGTGCAAAATTAGCGTCGAACGAATGAGAAAACGTTGCAACCGTGCGAGGAGATCAAGAGCTTGCGAGGGAGAAGGATTTATGTTATTTGCTTGGGGAGGCGACGAGGAAAATGATGGAAAATGTTGCGTGGCAGAGAGAATTTTATAACCAGATCATCAAGACTCGTGAAAAGCTAAAGATTTACCACTTCAATAAAAGACTGTTAATGATAACTTGAAGCCGCGGCTTCCATGCAAAAGTTCCATCATCTGAGGGCCCTGGCGCTGCTGGGCGCCCTGATTCTTTACTTCTTCTTGTGGCCGATCTGCTGTTGCGCCGCGAGGCCAACTTGGAGACCATTCAGTATGCAAATGAGCGACGACGCCGCGCTCAAATCGAGCCTGACGCTCTCGAATCAAACTTATCGAGATTTAATGACTAAGAATAAAATCACTGATAACCTGAGTACAAACGATAACTTAGTGGATAATGTCGCGATAAGCGATCGAAGCACAGCGGTGCCGATCATTAATTCAACGGAGATCGAAACGTCTTCGGACTCGACAAGCATCTACGAGTTGTTTGACTTACGCAAAGGAAAGCGAAAATTCTCGAGTCATCAAGTATTGTCGCGCACCGATCGAAGTGTTCACCTAAATAGTTCAAATAGTAAAAACAATAGTGTAAGTGGAGCAAAACGGGTTAAAAATAATAAGACAAAGTTGTCGACGTTGGAGCGCAACGAGAGATCGGCGAACTTATCGCACATTACTGGAAGTGCACGGAAAATTCAATTGTACATAAAAAATCGCTTCCTACAGCTGCTGCCCGATGGAACAGTGAACGGAACGATCGACGACCAGAGCGACTACAGTGAGTTGGAATTTCACTTTTTTAATGTCGACGGCGAGAGTTTGATCATGTCGAAGATTCGATGAACAACTTGGTGAAATATTTCTTGATCGATCGACATGAGAAGATAAATTCTGCTGCAATTTATGCAAAAGCAAATATCGTTTAATTGAGTTATCTTCTTTCTCGCGGTGACTTTGTCCGTGAATTTTTCATAATTGGATTTTTAAAATTCCGGCAATTTATTACAATCTTGTTCGTTTTAAGTCGTAAACGGTTCATGTGCGAGTAATTTTTCGATGGTAATGATGCGACAAGATTTTGACAAGTTTATGGACGACGACTTCATTAATTAACAATGCATTTTTGAGCTCGCAATTTGCCCAATCGATGGGGAAATCAATCTCGAGGCGATGACAAGGGGAGACGACGGAGACTCATAAAGAGTTTGTGTTTGTTTTAGCACCACTCAAGCGGGGAATCTAAATTTATCGATTAAAGTGATGATGATGTTTCGCTCTCATTGCATCGTCTCGTTCGCTGTTGCAGACAAAAATGCGAATTGTTGTTTGGTCTTATTTTCCTCAACTCTAAATTTAGATTAATGCGGTAATGAGTCGCGCTTCGCATTCGTTTATGTAAATTTAGAAGCCTTCATATGTGCAAAGGTGCGCTTACTCGTCGACTCATTCATAACACTTCTCTGTCTCGACAAATTATGTTGCCGGGAAATCGCGTCGAGAGACACGAAAATTCTTGAACAAGAGAATCGCTCGAAATTCCTTTCAGCATCGAAATCTTTGCGACATCTCATTCACAGATTCAAAATCAAGTTTCATTACTTTCATTCTCTCACCGACAAAGTCGCTTCGAAATCACAAGAAGAAGCTTCTGGGCAAGGCGAAGTCCAGATCGTTTGTTAATCTTTAATTGGATATTAAATCGAAAGCTTAAGTTGCGCCTTCGACTCGATGATGGTCAAGGACTTGAATGACGATTGAACAACTTTCGAGTTTAAAACAATTTACCGGTTGGACGCTCGACTCGGTGGACATCAACTCCCAAACGATCAAGACACCGACTAGCAACGAGATTCATTAATAGGCCGCTCGAGCTGTGATAACAAAACCTTTTGACAATTCTGTCGCTCGCGATAATGACAATTGACTACAAAGTCTCGTCGCTTCTCTGAGAATCAGGCTGTCGATGCCTCTTGCTCTTAAAATAGCACGAGAGTCAGAAACTGTTTTTTGCGGGACATCGTCGGATAATTTGTTGCATGAGAGCCACTCAAACATGCTAATGAGTTCGCTTTAGCCGAAAGTCGACGAATCTAGCCGGTGGAACATGTGGCATTAAAGATTCCGTGGAGAAAACTAAAGCTGCTCTAGCAATCAGCCATAAATTAACAGCTTCATTAGAAAATAATGCAAATTTCTGCTCACCAACGGAATGTTTGTTATCTGGAGGAGAGACAAGTTCGCATCGCGATGAGATGCAAAAACTATCGAAAAGAGAGAAAAATTTGCATAAATTCGGATGCTTTTATGAATGTTGAGGTGGAGTGGTCAACAAACTCAACCGAGAGCGACGTCGTGAATCAAGATTTGAATGGAATCAATTAGCTCGATTTATAAAAGAAGGTTTGGATGAAGAATTAGTGACACCGGAATCTTCTTCCGCATGTTTGACACCGAGAGGGTTGATCAAGGGGTCACAGGAGTACTGCTAGTACTCATTCATGGCTTTAGCAGTCTTCCACATATGTTCAGCTAGTCGTGGGCTTCCTGACTCTCTGACGTCAAGAGCTGTCAACCCCCTGCCTTACCCACCTCATCACATCTCAATCAACAGACTGTCTAACGAACTTTGCCCAAATCTAGTGAACTGTTTGAGTTAGAAGTTCTAGGCAACAACACGAGAACGCATCCCGGTTGAAGTTTCTCAAAATAAACAATGGGATTCCCCATTGGTTACAAGAATGTTTCCTTTACGCAATTCTCGTGAAGCGTAAACATGTTTAATGTTTATTCTTAAAATAAAGAATGCTCTTATGCTCTCTCGCGTCCAATCCATTGAAGTTCTTGAAAAAATTTACGCATCGTCTTGAGATTTTTCTTCGCATTGCGCCGCATGCGGCCGCTCGACTGTTTATCTAACGATGCATCGGTCAAGTTGTCTAGTCAGTGCACACGAGAGTTCAATAGCAGTTTCTGCTCTCCAAATTGCGATCCGGGTGAGAAGTAAATTATTACTTCCGATTCGCTTCTCGTTATTGTGTCATTGTCCCCTTCGCAGTTTTATTTTCGTCGCATCGACTGAGACATTTGCGCGGTGATAAAGAGATAAAGTTAGGCCTACATTTGCTTTCGACTTTGCGACGCAGCTCCGGTTCAGTTTGACTTACTTTGCCTGCGATCCCCTCAGCAGACGATGCTGACAATTCGGCTTGCATAATTCGATATTCTCATTGTTCCTTTTGTGAAACTCGATACGTTTAATTTCTGTAAAATTTGCTTCATTTGTATTACATCTGTCAAGTCTATGCGGTTTTAATAGAAAATCCACTCAGGCTCATAATCAGCTGAGCGAAAGTTGTTATTGAAGTTTAATGAAATCAGAAATCGAGCTCATGACGTCATCGCAGAACTCGAAATCTTTTAATCCTAAGCATTTCGGACTCCGAGATCGTCTAATTACCATTTTGATGGCTTTCAGAGAAGTCCTCATGAGCTGCTAATTGTTGAGAGCTGGTTTCGCAACGACCGTAAAATCAATCGACTGTTGACGCTCCATAACTTTTAAGACCTTAGGAGATCGCGACAGCGCTCAAGACATTAAGTTCTAAACGTCTTAATTAGGTGTTGCACTGTAGCGTGTGGTTAAGGTGACAGAGGATAACCAAGAAGCCGGTTGGATGACTATAACTTCAGTCAGTTACTTGAATCGAACAGACCAGAGCCCAGCTGGTCATCCCAACTCTCATGAAACAAGATTCCGAAGCGTCGCGTCGCATTTCTGACCCGCATAGGCTCGCACCCAACGTCTGATCTAGCGACAAAGTTATTATGTTGCAACGCCGGCTGCGAGCTCGATCTAATTTCATGTTAGACAAAACACTTTGCTGAGTGTTGGATTAGATTTTGATGCAAATTAAGGCAAATTATCGACGGTAGACTACGACATTTCAGCGCGTAATTAAATAAATAACTTAATAATGTCGAGGAAACTCGCGACAAGATCGACTCATGTCGATAAAGTTTTTGCGAGCCGCCGATTCGCTCAATTTTTCATGTTAAAACTCGCTGACGTTTATGCAAATTGTCGTCGCTGGCAACATGGAACTCTCTTCCGTGAGCAGGAACAAGTTATTTCACATTTTATCTCTCGCCACTTGCCGTCAGACTTAACGCTTAGCTGCATTGCTGTTTAATTGTTAATAAATCGAACTTTTCCTTCTTTTCATTGCAGTCATCCTACAGCGTACGACTGTTAATGTCGGTCAAATCAAAATACAAGGAGTCGCAACCTGTTTGTTTTTATGCATGAATTCTTGCGGAGCAACCTATGGTTCTGTAAGTTGCCGCTATAATTTATCGCAATTTATGAAATCGACGTTTTAAAACAGCGCAATTCTTTTCTGCCACAGGCGGAATTCACGGATGACTGCATATTCAACGAGCTGATGGAGCAGCACCATTACAACACTTATTCCTCCACCTACCACTCCAACGACAAGCGCAAGCTTTATCTCGGACTCAACCGTCATGGGCAGCCGAGAAAGATTCAGCTTCCAGCGACGCGGCAACTCGGAAAGCTCGCCACCTACACAAAGTCCTTAACTCAAACCGTCGCCCACGAGCGAGTCGAGCAACTCATCGCGCGTCTCTACGGCGCCAATCACGTGCGGCACGGCCTGAAGCAGCTCTGCGACACCGGCAAAGTCTTGAAAGAGATCGTCGCCAAGGGATTGAAGGGCAATCCAAAATGCAGCAACAGCTCAGCGAAACCAAATAAGAAGAGGAAGAAGAAGCGAAAGTGTCGCGAAGACGAGCCGGAAGGCGATCAATGTGTCAAAGCAACGAGTATCAGTATACAGCAGAACAACACGCGGAACATTAACAATAGTATTACTAATAGCAATAAGAAGAAGTTAGCGCCAGGCAATCAGAGTCAACAGCAGAAAAAGTGCGAAGATTGCAAGGCGAATAAGAAGAAACCGACGAAGAAGAATAACCAAGCCAAGTCCACCCCGAATAACCCGAACAAAGGCATCAAGACAAAGGCGAAAGCGAGAACGACGAAGGCAGTGACGAGAATGACGACGACCCCTCAACCTGAAGACGAAATCGATCAGGACGTCGCGTTCACATCTGAAGAGCTTGAGGATGAAGAAGACTACGATGAGATGAACGCAGCGGGCGCGGGACACTCGATTAATTTAGTTGACGATAACAATCCCGACGACTACCACAACTAGCAATTAATGCTCATGTCATGTTTCATGGCGAACGCTTTATTGATTTGGCACCGAACTTAAAACTGCAGTCGCCCCCCGACAGCTGCTCCGCTTCTTGTTCGCCCATCACTCATGATCAAAGAATCAACGATGTATGTATCTGACGATGTACTCAGGAAGAATTCCTCTGCTTATGATTCGCAATTCCAAAGAGATTGAATTATTCAATGACAAGTTTGTAGGAGCAACAACGACAGCGCTCAGTTCTCTTTCCCCACTGACAAAGACAATTTTAGAGCGTAAGTTGAGCAAGCTGAAGAAGAATCTGAAGCCACTTTCAAGAATCTTGAAGTCGAATCTAGAAACTTTAAGTGCCATAGTAGACTCTAAAGCCTCAGAAAAGCAATAGCGACTAAGCAACTGACTCCACAGACTTCGAACTTTCTCACTTAAAATATTTGTAGATTTTTTAAGTCAAACTTAACATTAATCAAAAGCTGACACGGCTTGAAATTTTGAGATTAATAATTTAGAAATTTGCTAACATAAGAAAATTCTAAGTTGAATGAAAGTTGGACGAGAGTTTCCAATGTAAACTTCAAAACGTTTTGACGATTGAATCATTTTACGAGAGCCCAAGAAGATTGAAGACCGCGCAAGCATTTACATAAAAGATTTTGATGGCAAACCTCTAATCGGTTTCATGTCTAGTTATGAAGATCGCCTAGTCATTCTGTAAAATACTGAGTTCTGTTCCAATGTCTTCAAAGTCATACTTTGTAAAATATTTATAAACTGAGATGGAATAAATTTTTGAATGAAAATGAAATCGGTTGAGTCTCGAGGATTTATTTTAAAAGCTTTCGGTGAGTTTCTTTCAGTTGGATTCCGGCGACTGGCGAATTGTGTCAGCGAACTTCTTATCGAACTTTTAACTTTTTATCGCCGCGCGCTCGATGCGGAAAAAGTTTCGACCAAACCTAACGGACGCGATGTTCGGAGAAGGCTGACGGAGCTCTTGATTTTCGAGCATTTCTCGGATTAAGGTAGCGACGACTTGTGTCATTGATAGCATCAAAATCAAAAGGTAAGACTGACGGGTTGACACCTTTCCTGCCCCAAACGCCTACCGGAGAGACAGCAAGTTGTTTCACCCGCTTTGTTGATTTTGGCGAGAGATCCACTTTATGCAATGCGATTTTAATTTCTTGCCTCGTGACGCGCTTAAACTGGTTTCACTGATTTGTCGAGTGAGAAGTTAAGAATCGAAATATCCAACTCGCCACTTCTGATCATTAAGACTTGAAGATTCTCTAGCGCTAGCTGAGTTTGAAAATTAATTAGTGTCTAGAAAAGTGCGAAAATCAATGCAAATTCGCCGTTAAAATTCGCCCACGTTCTCCAACGAATTCCGGCTTGCGTGCGATTCCACACGTAGTCAATTTACGGAGCAATAAAATATTAAGTGCTGAAAATCATTTTTGGCGAGTTTCTTTCCCGGTTCTGCTCGCTGTGATTTGCCGATGGAAAGTTTTGAAACTTTAGTGACTTTTTGTTGATGTTGAGTGCGGTCAACTTGTTTGTTTAAATTCGTCGTAAAATTAGCGACGTCAAGATGCGTGAGAGCGCGTAAAGGTAACCGCACAAACAAAGAGCTGGTATTCGAGTCTAAAATTATTTCCGAGCGATCTTTCTTCTTCGACTTCTGGCATCAATGAGCTGTAGAACGTCCGATTCATTCGAAGCAAGCGAGATCATAAAGAATCGTGAGGTGTAAATTTTCTAAACATTCGAAGCTCCAATTGAATAATTCAAGGTGAATGAACCAGGTCAGCGCGTGGAGAGAAATAAATCGCGAGATAGCCGTCGTTTCTTTTCTCCATTCCTCCCAAATTTGTCGGATTTGCATATATTTCATTTCTCGAAACATAAATCAGTAATTAAACTTATTTATGAGACGTCGTGCGAACAGGCACGAGAACATAAAAACTCCAATTAGGAAGCCCACGCAATCTCAAGGAAGCGCACCTCGTGAGAAAAAGTTTCGCGGCACTTGATAACCGAGAGGCAATTAATTATTTCGCGAGATAATTAGAACTGCTCGGGTGTTGGTGACAATTAAACGTCACTCGCTGAAGCTAAGGCGCAAGTCGTCGTGTGCGTCTCGTAGTTTCTCTCGCGCGATGATAATGATCGCAACACGCACCTCCAATATGTAGAACTGTCTGACACTTTTCTCTCTTCCGACGATTTATTTCTGTTCGAAAATTCGCTTTTTACGTAAGTCAAAAACCATCGCAAGTGGTGCATTGAACCTGTGGGCCTCGATCAATAACGAGGCACGCATCGGAAAACAAGATTGACTGATTGTGTTTAGCTGTAGCTACGACATTGTGTAGCAGTCATAACGAGAAAAGTCCACAAATCATTTATGTGACAAAATATTTTCTCTCCGCAAACAAACGAACTCGAGATCAGATTAAGACATCAAAGCGCGACAAATTCGGGACAGGTTTAATCTGCGAGTGTTAAGTCGGGTTTGGCAAATTGTTGACTTGCTGTTAGCTTCAAATGAACTCCAAGAGATCATTAATCATTTTTGGCGCGAATTTAGACGATTAATCATGAGCTTGTTAGCTTGTTAGAAGCCAGAAGTCGACATTTGAAAGCAGAGCGTGGCCTGAAAATCGCGACTAAGTGAAACAAACGTCGAAAAGCAGAGGAGCGTCCGCTGCTGTGAGTTTCGCAATCAAGATCAATTCCTGCGCTTAATGCACATCGCACAGGTTGTTCAACTCTTCATTCGCTTATTATTTTTCAGATTTTCGAAATGCTTCGCTTAATTTAGATGCCAACGGTTGCCAACATCTCTCTCGATAATCAATCGGCAACGCAAGTTCAGCGAATCGCTGACCTCTTTCAGAAATTAATTAAGAAAATGAAGTTTTATTTTATCGCGATGTCAACCACGAAACGCTGTCGTGCATTCCTCTCTGGTTTACGGCGCAGTTTCCACTTGCTGTTCTCGTCTAGCATTTGTTTCAGGTCGTTAAATAGGAGAATGGCTAACGATGTTGGCCTTAGACTCTCAAAAGACATTCGCCCGTCACGAATACATGGACCAAAACGGTTTATGCAAATATTTGCCGAGTCCAAAAAGGAATCCGAAGCGACAGTTGTGTCCGGCAGGTTGAATTTCTCCACGCCGACCAAGACTTTGTTTCGTTTTCATTCATCTCTTCGTCGTCTGTCCGACGTCAAGACGAGATTATTGCTAATTTCATTGATCTTTGGGCTTTGCTGGTGAAGACATTCGTGACCTATCAACATGCTCGCTCGATAAAAGTTTCTTCGCGATGTTTCAATTGTAACGGGGATTCGTGAAGTTCGACATTAATTTGCGAGCTGCCGAGAAGCGCGAGTGTCTGTGAACCTCGAGCTAGAAGTTAATCAATTTATCATGCAGAGTTCTAAAGCCATAAAATCTCTTCGGTCGTCAAACTCGACCGAAACTTGCAGATCACTGAAATCTATTCAACATCATCATCGGTCAATCAACGAAAGTGCGAATTCATCAAAAAGAGATTTGAGCGAGTTTCAATTAGCGCTTGACAGCGACTGCAGAGATACACACGCGCGTGTTAGGGGATCGCTAGCCAAAGGAAATCTAAATTCATTTTAATTAGTTTATTATACAAAGAAAATAAAAATTTATGGGCTCGCAAACATCACAACTTATTTATTTTAATGTAATGGTCCGACGTTGTGTTAAAATGAAATCGAAAACGCTTTAATATGCAAAAGAAGATTCGCCGACTCGCTGCGTAACCTTCGATTCTATGATAAACTCTCGCGTCTCCACTCCCGATGGTTGTCAGACTGTGATGTCCACGACGGTTGATAACGAAAGATTTTTAATTAAATGTTGTGTCTGGCCGACGAAGACGCTGACCAACAACGACATGTGTCATTTTTCATTACGAATGTCAGCGAGCGAATTAAATGCACTGCGGACTGAAGTCACATCACCTCGTCTAGTTGCCTACATTCTGAACGTTCCTTCAACCCTCTCGCTTTCAATTAATTCCTCTTTTCGCATTAAATCTGATTATGGTGTTGCTTTATTGATTTAGATCGCCATGGATTAGATAAATTAATTTTTATTTTTTGACTTCTCAATTTACAAAAACACGACAAAGACTTGCCAAATTAACAGACAATAAATTAAATTTTCACAGCCTTTGGCTTTAATAATAGAAAAGTCTCCACAAGAGTCGCGAGCGCTCATGAATATCGCGATTAGCATAATGACTCCGGACCTTAATCTATTAGGGTGTTTGGGAGTTTAGTTGATGGTTCAAACTCGCCGAAGAGATTTGAGCCAGATTTCATAAATTATCGGAAACAAGACAAAATGTAAACGCTACACAAGCGAAAGCCTTATTTGCCACGCCGATAAAAACAGAGAAATTATGAGAAAAATTTACATTTCCAGTGGAAATCAGAGTTGTTGAGTGGAGTGAGAGTTTGGGATGTAAAACAATTGGAGGATGTTCGGTTAGTCTGAGTCATTTAGATTGCTAAGATTGCTTAGAAGAAACTCATAGACTGTCGGAAAAACAGAGGGACGGAACTCCTCATCTCCCTCTAAACTTTGCTCCTTCCCATCCCTGCATGAGATTCCGCCAACCTTATTTATTTCAATTCGTTTAAATCTGAGCCATTAGACAAACCATTAGCTGCTAATGATTGGCGGATTGAAATTGAAAGCTGAATTCGTTTATTTTGCCTGGCCTGCTACTTAAGTAGAAAATAAACGGAGGAAACTCAATCAATGTTAGGGATCTGAATGACAAATCAAGCTGAATAGGCAAAACAGTGGTTAGCGCTCTTCTTTAGAATGTGCGAAGCTTTTAATTTATTCAACGTGGAATCTGTTACATTATCAACACAAGGTGCTTACGCATTCGATTTGAATTTTTAATGAGCCAGATATTTCACGAGGGTTAACGATCGAATAACAAAAAGCGACGCGTGCATCTGACTGGGCAGAAACTCCCGGCCGGCTTCAGCGTGCAACTTTTACGTCATTCGCGTGGCCGTGAAATATTTACATCGAGCGGGAACAAAGCTTATGCAATGTGGCTGCACTTTGAAGTTCACGTAGTCACTCGTCGTGTGACGAGCGAGAATAAAACAATTGAGGAAAATATTTCTCATTGAATTGCAATAAACTGCTGGCGAGGCAAATTCTCAAATCGTCACGTAGGCCTCGAACTTGCGAAAATTTTATTTTCTATATTTTCGCTTGTGACTCGTAAAAATGTTGGCGGGCTAGAAAGTTATGTGAGAACGAAATTTCAACTGCGATGACATTTTAACTTCCAACCAGATGACATGGAGCGAAGAGTGAATTTTTCAATGTCACGACGCTCAAACCTCATTTGTCAATGCTGCTCTATATGTTCTACTAATATTTCTAATTTATATTCTAATTAAGCTATTCGTCTCGAGAGAGAAAGCCGAGCATTTGTCACATGAAATTATGGATGAAATGAAATAATTTGTCTGAGAGTCTTGAGACTGTGTCAAGATCAGAGAGAAAGACTGCAGCAGGAAAAGATTTTTAAACGACCGAATGTCATCATAGGATGTGAAACGAGAAATTGGAAATATTTCAATGTTCGGCTTGGAGTCGGGCTCATAAATTTCGGACGATCGAAGTCGAAAGTATTTCACGATCCACGAGAACAAATTATTTGAGTCTGAGGCTCCGAGCTTGACGTAATAAAAAACATGCTGCGACGATTCTATGATAAATGGAAATTTTATTGACTCTATGATAAATTCTCGACTTCTCCCTTCGCGATCGCAGATGCGTAAAGGCTGCGAGATGGAGATTGCCGTTGCCGAGCATCGGAATGTCTCTCGCGATTAATATTTTTGCACATGCCAGCCAGAAACTTGATCTTCTTTAAATGTTTTCGTTGATTTACTGGCGATCGGTTTGATCAAGCTTCTCGATATTCTCTCGCGGTCACAGCTTTGCATGGAATCTTAGGACAACAGGATCGCGACTCGAGAAAACAAATGCAGGAGACAAAAAATCTGGCGGCTGAGACATGGAAACTTGTTGAAAAGGTTCGACGAGCGACAACATAAATTAAGATGCAGCAATCGATTCTCGCAGGTCAGGTAAACAAATCTTATAAGAAAACCCTTTCATAAATCGTGAGATGCCTCCTAGAGTGTCCCTTGGTCTCATCCTTCGTATCAACAAAACAAATAACAATAATTAAAAAGTTTACACTTGCTGCCTCGACTCGACCCGGACCGAAAGCGTGCGAACGATAGTTTGGAACAAGACTCAATTTGAAGCTAAACAACGTCTGGGATAATTTGAAGCGGATCTCACTTCTTGTCGGATGCACTGGAAAATCACAAATCAATGTCACGTCAGGCAACGCTCAAGGCAGTTGATGTTTAAACGGTCACGCTACAGTTTATCGAGAAATGCGTTAATTGAAAAAGAACTTTCGCGTGTTGCACTTTGCTGTTTGCTGCGCCGTCTGGCCGGAATTGTGCAAGCGTTTTTCAATTGTTTCCATGTCGAACGCAGGAGATTTAGGTTGTTGGAAGTAATTGAGAGAGCTTCAAGCTAATCGCTGATCAGTCGATCGTTCGTTTTCAGAATTCGCTTCGCCTCAAGATTTCAATAAAACCGGAAAACTTTGGCGGCTTTGGCTTAATCATTAAAGAGATTTATGTGTTAATTTCACTTCAGCTCAGTAATAACTTGGGCAAACCTTCATTCACATGTTTTCGCATTACGCTTAAGCACAATGAAGTCGTACAAGCCACAAATGAAACGAGTCTATGTCTTTATGTCTGGTCGTGTTTGCGGAAAGGTAAGTGAATGTCGAAGAAATGTGTTAACCATATTGAGTTTCAAACAATTCGCTCACTAAACGTTCACGGCAACGGTCAAGATTGCATCCAATCGAGACAGCGAAAACAGTTGATCTGATTGTAGAGATTGACTGGAAACACTGAGAATTTATTGGAAGCGAGTTACAACTTCTGAATCTTAGCGATCAGCTGCATATCCTTGACGTTGATCGTAGTTCTCTTTGCATGGCCGGCCACGTCGTTTGTGTTTTACATTCTTCGGACAATGTCATCTTCCACGGCCTCGTGGGACGCTGCAACGCTCTTGACAGTCGTCTTCAGTTGTCCGTTGCCAGCTTTTCGCAGCTTTTCTTTAAAAACGCGACCGATCGGAGCCTTTGGGATGCACAGTGTCGATGTTTTCTGTAGTTTCAGGATTTCCGCCGCGACGCGATCGATTCGTTGAGGCTGCTCCACAGGTGTTGACCGGAAGCGTGCACCAGCGTCAAACTGCGAATAAGTTGGTGAATCCATTTGTACTCAAAATATATTTCTGGCTCTCTAGAATGAGCTCGGTTTGTAAATTGCAAGCAAGCGATAACTGCGATCATCACAGAAAACTGTTTGATGCAACAGCTTATCAACATTTACGCACATAGAGAGTCATGAAGTTTGTGACGTGTCTTCATTGTTCAGAGTATGTTGCACGTCATTTGTCTTCCGAGCCGTTTAATCAAACAACGTTTAGGTCTTGTTGGCTGCTCAATCTTTGAAGTGAAGACATATTAAGGTAATAACATGAATTATATAAATATATAAGCTTAATGGGAATCTGAGTGAATCACGCCTACCTTACACTTTACTCTGCTAAGTATCTGGTTTGAGTTTCATTTTCTGAATAGCGTGCAAAAAGCGAAGGAAAATATTTATAAACAACAAGCATAACTAATTATTGGCATCGTATTTTCATTCAATTATTGAACCTATAAATTTGCTGGGCGGTGGCGGTGTTCATTAATAACTTTACTATTCGCAAGCGTTCAAACTCGTAGTGAAATTGAAATACTTCGATCGTTACTTGAACGGAATATTTGATTGGAATTCGAGTCCAAAGAAGACTAGGAAGATGTTAGCAGAGGTTGCACTCGTTGTGGCTGGCGCGATGATTATTCAACTAACGAATTCAACCTTGAATGATTCATGACGATTTGAATTTCGTTGTTCCGACTTCGCATCAAAGCGATAAGAAAAGAATCAGAGGAGAACGTGATCGATCCAAGCCTTTCCAACCTCTGGGAGAAAATCCAAAGATCTTCGAAAATATTCGCCAACTTACTAAGCAACAAAGTCGAGGAAATCTATTTTCAAGATGGATCTAGATCGAACGTGCCTCAGCAACTGCAATGCGAAGTTTCCACGCTGCGTGGACCACGCACTCTCCTAGCGTCGAGTTCAAATATCTCAACTGTAATTCGAGTCTCTTGCTGATTGAAGAAACATGTGGAAGGATGGAAGAAGATTCTAATTCTGGGAGGAATCACCAAGTCGTAGAATATTTTCAAGTACAAATCGGTTTTCCTCGCGAAATTAAAAATAAACTGGCAATCGGCGTTGAAAGTCTAAAGACCCAACAAAGATCGTTTGCCTCTCAAGCTCGCAATTAGTGTGCGATGACAAAACTCATCTACGCACAGTCGTCCGCATTTTGCCATCAAATTGATAAATTTAGCAAAGTTTCTCTCGCAAAACGGCAGCGGATCCTCAAGATTATTCTGATAAATCGTCTAACGTGACAAAGTGCTTCCTCGACCCGTTCGCGAAATTTGTCTCCAATTTGTCTTCCGAGTCAGAAACAAAAGTCTATCTCTTCGAGACAAATTGTTGAGCAACATTCGAAGCGAAGTCAAACATGAAACAATAAATAAAATTAAGATAAAATGCGCTTCATATGTTCTCACTCCCGAATATTTATTTTTAACCTTTCGGGAAATTTATCGCTGCCGGCAATAAGTGAAGGTATTAAGTACTTTTAAAATGCTCCGTCCACGATATTTATAAACAAAAGAGTTTAGCCGAAGATCGAGACAAATTATTCCAGCCAGATGCGCGTCGCTCCGTTTAACGTCTTCGCTTCCTCCTTCTTCGTCCTGGGCCTGCCTCAAACGTATGAAGATTAATTACTGCGGTGCAGCTCGAACAAGATAAAACAAACTGTTTCCCTTTCCTTCGGCAAACGAGGACGCAGCTACCGGCTTCAAAATCGATTACCTAAGCGAGGTCATGTTCAATTTACAAAGCTGATGATAAATGTTCGGAAGTTCGAGCTGAAATTTGAGATCTTTGACTTCTTTCATGTTGAAGCAAAGAAATGTTGAGGAAGCCATCGATGGTCGCTCGAAGTTAATTATGCTGGCGCGGGGAATTTCGAGTCGAAAATATTTGAAAGCCGCGCGCCGCGATGTTTCGTTCGCACTGAGGAGATTTACGATACCGAAGCCATTACCCTTTTAGGATTATCCCGCGGTAATGAGGTGATAAATTTATCTATCTTAAAGTGTTCCTAGTGGGCCAAAAGTCGTTAATATTTCCCTAATCCATCGCATGCGACCTTAACACGCTTTCTATTTAAATCCTTCACTCGCAGACTCTCTTCCCCACCTAATTGAGCGACTATTTAAACAAATTAGTCGCTACATCTTCAAACGATGACGTGAGCTCGCTCCTTTTCAAATCATCGCTCGAGATTCTTGAGGATTGCAACTGCTTTTTTGGGTAGAGCGAGAGCATATGGCTCCACACTTCAGCATCAATCTTGAAACATTTTACGATTGTTTAAAATAAGCAGATCAATTCCCGTTTCCCTTTGTCGATTCGTCATAAGCGTTTGGCACGTGTTGTTGTCGAGGCTCGTTGGTGTCATCAATCATTCGTCCAACTCTCCATTTGAATTTAATATGCTGCGTTTGTCTTTCATGACTTTTATGTTTTCTTTTCTCGTGACGATCTCAGATTTATGTTTATCGGCTCATGAAAATGTGTTCGAGAGTTTCAATCGTTTGTCTTTTTTTGAGCCATCAAAGGCTCGTAAAAATTCGCCACCAATTAATGTCGATCGAGATGATTCGCCTGTTTCTGTCGCGGCGCGTCGATATCAAGATAAAGCGAGCCATAAAAATCGAATTGTTCCAATAAACAAAACGAGATCTTTTAATTAATTCCGACTGAGTGTTCGGCTCAGCAGCAGCTAGCGAACAATTTAAAAGGGATTAAGTGCGCCGCATTGACTTTAATGAACTCGATAATTGAGAATTGGTTTAAGCGATTAAGCATAATAATTTTCGGATTCCGACGCACACGCGGAGTTGCGCTCAATAAGCACGCAATTGATTGCACGAGATCGAAACCTTCAAGCTTTTCGGGGAGGGAAATCTCCCAATCATTCAGCCAGCCAATCGTTTCGTAAAGTCGTGCTGAGAGATTGGCCCGTAATCCCATCGGGCCTGAAAGGAATCAAACGAGGCGTCAAAATTTGGCGTTCGGTTATTGATCGAGAAGAATTTTATTTAGAAATTCCTCGACATCGCGCGCTGCACAATCTTTTACATGAAATCAGCCGATTTTTTACTTTCGCTTTCCAGCTTCATCCGCTCATGACTTTTAGAGTTCTCGGGCGCGAGATGAACGATTAATCTCTCTCGAACCTTTTGCGTATTCTCGCCTCGTTTCAGAAAGTTGTGTAACTTTATTATCGACGCCTGTTTTGATCCGCCGCTGATTGAATCTCACCTCAAGAATGAAGAATTAGCTAAACGAGCTGAGCCCTTGAGTTGAGACGTTGTTTACCCGAACGAGGTTCCCTTTCATCTAATCTACCTAAAGACACGCGATTTAATTAGCCCCGATAGTTTGAACCTTTGTTGACCATCAAAGCCATTGGAAATCAATTAATTGGGCGGGTGGTCCTTAAGAATTCAAAGCCGGAGAACCCAAAATTAGATTTGTTCGATCGTAAACCCGAGACAAAATCAATAGGACTTCGTTCACTAGCAGCGATAAAATGAAGACTTTCTCGTTCTCGTTGCACAAGGCGATCGACGGCGAACATCCCGAAAAGCGGAGGAAAGAAATAATTAATGTCACTGACCTTCCCTTCTTCATCGAAGCGCCACTTTGAACCAACATGCGCTCGCTGAACTATTTTCGAAGCTAATGAAAGTAAAATCCATCGCGAGCATGCTGCAATCGCTTAATAAATTCAGAATCTCAATCAATTAATCAAGTCGTAAACCATAATTAATCAAACAAAAGAATTAAGAGCGCTGAGGATGTTTACGTACATCTCGAACCATTTGACTAGAGCAACGCATAAATGAATAATTCCCCAAGATGATCGCGATTCGATTGACAATTCAAATGGTTTGACTTACATTTGATTTTCTCGGCTCGTCTGAGAACACAAAAGTTTTTTTTCTCTTCGTCAACCTCGCTCGTTATCTGATTGCTCAACGAAAACATTCTTGGATCACACACTTTCGATTTCTAGGCGTTGAAGAACATGACGTTTTACAACTAACCTTAACTTCCATTGAATGTCGTTAGGCCTACACGATTAGTAAAGTGTCTGAATTCGTGTACATGCCAATGAAAGCAAAGTTATTTATCTTGAGGATTATTTGTGCGAAAATTTCTTGCTTGTTAGTCATGCAAGGCAAACGAAAAGTTCTTCGACCGCAAGGAAAGTTCAAGAAAACTTTTGGCGATCAAAACGGTTTGTTTATTTCAATATTTATGGCCTGCCTTCAAGTGAAAACACAAACAATTGCATTAGGATGAGATGAATATCATATCGAGCTAAGCGGCGCTCTCGAAATTGTTTGGAACTTCAAAGTTAGAAATATTTGGATTTCATGTTCAACAGAAAGTTTAACGACTTTTTGGAATTTGAAGTTCAAAAATTTATTTTTTAACGGTTTTTGAGAATTTAAAAATAATTAAATGTGAAGTTTTGTTCAGCAAAAATCAAAACAAACCGGAGTTGCATATTAAACACGAATTTACCATCAATTGCGCTGCTAACAATCAGAAATTACTATCAGAAATTAAGCCGAGTAATCATACAAAGTGAAAACAAGTGAATAATCTCATAATTATCTGTGGAAATCGTCGTATTAATTAAAGTTGTGAAAATTCTCCAAAACGATTTGCAATTGTTCGATCATGAACGATCCGACGAAGAGAATTGACGTAGAGAAATCCTCTTTATTGAGCCTGAAGGCTGAACTATTGAGGAAGCAAGAAGAGGTGTCGAAAAATAAGAAAGTTGTGCCAGCGTTTGTCAAAACCGCGAATAAGAAGTTAAACGCTTCAGCTGGTTCATCAACGAAAGAATCGAAATCGTCTGGTGTGAAGATAATTGAGCATGAGGACTCAAGTCTTATTGCCAGATCGAAGAAAATCCTTGAGGCGAAGGCCAAGTATTACGATGAAATGATGAAGAACAAAGGCGGCACGAACACCGACGATCACTCGCTTGTAATGTTTAACAAGAAATCGCAGATCGAGCGAAGCGATTCTGACGAGGATGAGCTGTAAGATTGATAGCCTAACACGTTTGAAATGATAGTCTGACGAAATTCCTATTTTTAGAGTCGAATACACTGATTGTTTCGGCCGTAGCAGACAAATAGCTAAGAAAGACTTGCACAAGGTCAAACAGCAAGACGAGGAACTGGCTGACATCGCTGAGTCCCGTGAGGAGCAAGAAAACCCCGGCCGAGCTGTTTCAAGCTCCTCGAGCAGTGCCGGCGAGGTCTCGGACGACGACGAGCCAATGATCGGACCTGATATCGGCCTGCAGTTCATGAAGCAGCGAGAAGACTGGAAGAAACAGGAGGAGTTAAACGCAGAAAGCACCTCGATCCATTACCGAGACATTCTTTTCGACGGTGAGTCGTTTATGACCTCAAATCTTTATTCAAATGGTGGTTTACAAGCTAAACTCTTCATTGTCCGCGTTTGACGTTTGCTGTTCCTTCGATGAACAATTTTTATTTAGACACAAAACTAATCTAACGTTCGCTTAATAATTTCGTGGTTGGAATGATTTTCTTTATTCTCTCTAAAATTTCGATCACAAATGCTTCAGCGCCAATCACAAAGAAAGCTCGAGAGATTCTCATGGTTTCGCAAAGCAACTTAAACTAATCTTTGGTTGGTAAATTCATTTCTCTTCTAATTCTACGACATAAATGCTCAGCACTATCGTTCGATTCTAAAAATACTTGAAGTTCGTTCAATCTCATGTGAGTCGTTGCACTCGGATTACTAATTCTAATGTTTGCTGATAATTGAATAGATGAGTGACGAGATGACCAGAAGGTTTCTACTTAAATTAGAATTGACAGCGTTGCTCTTTGTCGCTTTCGTCGTCGTTGAGTCAGTGACGACGAAGATTTCGTTCTCTTGATATTTCTCCTCTGGCTCCGAAGCTTCTGACGAGTCAAAGTTCCTCGGACTGGAATGGCTAAAGTCTTCGTCGTCGTCGTCACCCGACGCCTCATTTGAATCAACGTCCTCGCTCTCTTCCTCCTCGTCGTTGACGTCGCCTAACTTTTCAATTATGCTCTCAGCATTTTCTCCGTTGCAAAGCGGTCGATGGCAGTAACAGTAATGAACCTTGTTCACCGTCTTGCAGTCGTCGACTCGCAGCTCCGAGCAGCTTCGCATCACGCTCGCTGAAACGAGAGAAAAGTGTAATTAAAACCGACAGCTTCAATGAATATCAATTGAATGCAAGCGATGCAGTTGACACGTCAAAGCTTCGTGTGAATTCGATTTGCAAGTTAGAACGCTTAAGAGTTCTTGGATTGGATTCCACTTACTTCCAACATTCAGCATGCAGCCGACGTGACCCTCGGGGCATTCCATTTCGTATTTGTGCTTCTCTTCCAGTGGAATTCTATCAAACTCCTCGCACGATTTGTGAATCTTCTTGATGATTGTCTCGTTGACATTCCCGTCATAGAACGCTGCATCAGAATTGTGACCGCAGACGTAGCACTTGATGGCATTTGACGTTGATAGAAGCGACAGAAAAACTAAAACTGGAAAAATTCATGTCGTTAATATTATTCGCTGCTTCCGCAGATTTCATTTTCGAGGGGAATTTAATCACAGTCGCTCATTGATGTGGGCGAGAATTTCCCTTGCGGTTTGATGTCGTTTCGTATCAAAATTCACCCTAGCCTCGATTAAAGCGGATAGCCAACTCGGCCATCTGGCGAGATTAAATCGTTATCGCAGTTCAGATCTCTCAATCTAAGTTTGCATCAAAAGCAAATGAGCTAGAAACGACGACGAAACGAATTTGAGAAGACAACATGCTGTAAAATGAAAATTCTCTTCCCGTTTTTGAAAGTTTGTTTAAATATTTATGGCCAATCGATCGAGCGTGGCACAAATAAATTAATGGATTGGATCTTAGATGAAAAGCGAGACAATCTCTGATGAATAATGTGCATAACTTGAGTCGACTTGAAATAGTTTTCGGGATCGCGAGATAACTTTAAACCTCATGGCCAACGATTTACTAAATTCCTTTGTCTTTAGCTGCAATCTTATGACCTTTTTCTTGTTTCAGAGGCTCGAGAACACGGCGTTGGTTTCTACGAGTTCTCAACAGACCACGTAGAGCGAGAAAAGCAGCAGGAAGCCTTGAGTAAGATCCGCGAATCAACACTTGACGCGCAACAGCACCGAGCCGATTTGAAGAAGTCTCGCGACGACATCATAGCCAACCGAGTGAAGGTTGCCAAAGCAAGAGTTCGAGCCAGACTTGGCCTTCCGCCAGAAGAAGATAAACCGGCAACGACTGGTAAGCATTCTGATGCTTTTCTCGACTTCCTTTTCAACTTAATGAGCTTTTCCTCAGATGAAAATCTGTACGACGTGACTGATAAGAAGAAGGAGAAAGAAGAGAAAGCGGCTAAGAAAAAGGCGGAAGTGGAAAAGCAGCGGGAACGTGAGCGTCAGAAGCACGTCCGACCGTGGGATAAGAATAAACTATCATCAAGAAGACATGACTCGAGCTCTGAAAGCGACGACGAAGTCGAGTGGAAGCCACAGAAAGAATATCGACCATTGTCGCAAGGTAATTTTCTTATCGGATGCTGTTTTTTGCTGAATTTATCTATCGATTCACAGACGAGTGGAACACAAGGCAAAGAGCTGAAAGGAAGGCAGAATTCGCTCCATTCGGTACAAACTTCGTGAGATCTGAGGAAGTTTTCAACCCAAACAACTTCGCTGAAGAGGAAGAAGTGCAAGAGAATACTTTGTTCTACAGCACAACGAAGAAGTTCAAACGTCGCAACGAAGCACCGGAAGCTCCTCAAGCCAGAGGCGCTGCCATTCCGCCTCCAGCGACCATGGAATACTTCGGCCCTTCATCCTCAAAGCAACCAAAGACGCGACTGGCTCCAGCCGATCTCGAAGCTTCAATCACCGCAGGCTTGAAATATCTTCGAGAGCAAGTCGACAAAGGCAACAAACACAAATGGTCATCAGCTAACGAGTACACCGATAACAGTTGATTACATTGGAATCATTCCGGGCTTGTTATCGAACGATCCAATACAAAAATAAATCGATTATGAGAAAGCGAAAATATTTTGCGTTTGTTTCAACAGTTCAATGTTTTCAGAGAGATCTTTTTGACTTCGGGTTTGATAAAGTCATTTGTGGTTTTTGCTCAGCACTTTTCGTTGATTTAAATTTCAAATTGACGACCAACATGATTGATAAACTCGACTGACGTGTTTGATAAATATTCATTTCAAGAGCTGATTGCTTATTGAAGCCAAACAGCCAAAGCTCAATGGCGTTTGATAATTTGATGGCCAGATTACTTGAGAAACTTGCAATCCTCGAAAAGACGACGAAAAGAATTTGAGAAGACCAACAAGCATAATGAGAGTTCCTTCAGTTTTCGAAAGTTTGTTTAAATATTTATGGCCAATCGATCGAGCGTGGCACAAATAAATTAATGGATTGGATCGCAGATGAAAAGTGAGACAATCTCTGATGAATAATGTGCATAACTTAAGTCGACTCGAATAGTTTTCGGGATCGCGAGATAACTTTGAACTTAATTGCCAACATTTATATAAATTCAGCTTTTCCCGGCTCAGTTATCACTTGATTTATGGATTTGAAACAATAACACACGCAATCGATTGCGATAAATCTCCAATTCATTTACTAAAGCTGCGAGGAATGGAAAACGAAATGAATTTGGCGCCCAATCGAGCTTCCCATTGATCGAAACAGCAGTTGAGTTCGTTTGCTTCGCTCTCAGAGTCCCGAACGCACGCGTTGCGCTGCGGATGAATTTGTAAAATGCTTTTAATGTCGTCGTTAAGCTGATTGGATGACATTCTTTCTCAGCATCCCAGCTCGTAAAACTTTGGAACTAGTCGAGCGACATGCTCGTTGAAAACTCTCGAGTCTCTGACTTTGATCTTGCGTGTAAACAATCAATTAAACTCTTTGTTGATGATCGATGCGCCATCGAGAATTTTACGACTTTCTTAATGGGTTGAACTTCGGCATCGCTTCGATTGATCGCAGCTCAGAAGCCGCTTCTGGCGCAATTCGTTTCCTTTTACGAGATCGCGTGATGCAACAACTTTTTCTTTGCTTCTGATTTGAAACAATTCATTAATTGCGAAGACTCCCAAAAAGTTGATGAACCTCATTAGTGTAACCAGTTTTGGAAGTCTCAATGATGCGAGTGGTCATCATCAAATATTTCCACAACTTGGAACGATTGAAGCAGCTGAAAGCGATGAGTCAGTGAAAGTACGAAATTGCAATTAAATAACTTAATTGTTCTCATTGCAGAATTTTTTGAAGTCAAACCGGAACTGAGATTCAGGATTATTAACGAGCAGCGAAACGTTTGTGTCTTCTCCACCGCGTGACATTGTGTTTTCACCTTTAAGAAACTTGTTTCGACGCCTTTGAGATTCTCTTCTGCTTAAAAGAAAGATAGACAACGTTTACCCAACAGAATTTCGATAGCGAACAACGTTAATCAATAGTCGAAGCTTGCGAGCTAATAAAATTATCTCGTAAATGTTTACCCGAAGGGTTTTCACTCGTGGAGATTTTGATACTTCATAAAAGTAATCTGAGACGATCGCAGCTAATTTCTCGAAATCTTTTTGAATCTCTTAAGTGGCTTGGCCATGAATCGCTCGGCTTAGTCGCTCATTTCTCATGACAGGCATTAATTTCACGATTCGAGTTGCCAGTGAATTTCAGGCTGGAGGAAATCTCTAAGCTTTACTTCTAGCATGAGAATTGCTTAAGCTTGTTCGACGAACGATTAGCCATCAATTATTTTATTGCTCTCGAGACGAAAACCGCTCGATTGAGCTACCCAATAAATTCCATAATTCGATCAAACGCAAAGTTTTATTGCCGATTAATCATTTTTTGCTCAACTTCTCTCGCAGAGTTTTGTCCGTTGGCTTCTTGTTTGCTCAGGCGCTGATTTCGAACGAGCAATTTACACTTCCACCCATTCATGAACAGAAAAATGTTGTTTATCGAGTCTGCTTTGGGGGAGATTCGAGTTTACGTTCTGCCATAACAATAAAAGTGATCACAAATAAAACAATCCGATCGACGCATCTCACACATGCTGGGAATTCCATTGAGCCAGCGAGAGAGACGAGAACGAATAAATCGTTCAACGAAATGTTTCATTGCGTAATTAATTGAATTGCTTATCAAGCAGCCCGTTGAACTCGAAGTTTACACTTGAAAGCCGCGGCCAATTCCGAGATATTTTTGGAACTTTCTATGAAAATAGATTTCAATCTCGCGACTCTCGTTGTCTAATTCAATTTTCAAAATGATTTTTGATATTAAAACGAAAATTTATTCGCTGTCGGACAACAAAAATTCAACAAGAAATATTAATGGAGCTCAGATCGTGGCTGACACACGAACACAAGCGATTAGCGTCGGGATGAATTCATTTTTAGCGGAGCAAATTGCTTTATGACTCAACTGAGTCGTCTGGTGAACTATCGAAAGCTGCTGTCAACACTCAATTTCTCCTTCATCCTAAGAAGTTGCATCGACGTTTAGAATAAATTGAAACGAGAAACGTCAAAACATTTCATCGCGCATCAATGAGTAGCGAGATCCAAATTGTTTCAACAGCCGCGACTGCGTGGGGAAGAACAAGTAATTGTTTCTAATGCGATGTGATCCCGAGCAGAGAAACTAATCGCTGAACACGTCGAATGCGATCAAATTAAATAGAGAATTTGATTTCTGATTAACAGTTTCTCGTCAATTTATCGCTTTCGAAGCTGTCACATCGCTGCCTTTGAAGCCGAAAGTCTTTGAGTAAACTCACGAGATACCAAAACCGTCGAATGAATTTTCTTTATTCTCATTTCTCCATCGCTCGAGCGTGAAGACTTGAAATGCATGCGAGCTTTGATTCATTTGATAATTAATTAATGGGTTCATTGTGAGTGGCCATCGGCTCGTGGGAAAGCGCGCTTATGCTAATGTTGGAGGCTCAACGTTAATTTAATTTCGTCTTTAGCTCGAATTTTGTGTAAATGCGACAATTAATTAAAGATTTAGCTCGAGTGGATCCGAAAGTTTGCTTGTGATTTCATCTGACGAATTCATTCAAGTCATGGCTGTCGAGTTCTCAAGTTTCCGTCAACGTTATCGACGAGATTCGATCAGAATTCACGAGGCAAGGCAACAATTTCAGCTCCGCAACTCGTTTTGAATTCAATCAACACTTCATGGAATGAGAGGAAAACCGTGGGGAGTTCCGCCCGTTACAATTCCGATTGAGAAACTCGCGCGGCGTCTCAGTGAACGAAGCTTCCATTGCCAATTTGTTTGACGAGATTTTGAAGATTTTAATTTGTTTGTTCAACGAACGAACGAAATTTCCATAATTATTTCACATTGGCCCTCTCGATCACTTCATAAATCGTCATGAATGGTCGCAAAATAAACAACTCGGATGTCAAGTAAGTGGCTGTCGACACATCACGAACTCCGCTGATTGCAGTCCTGTTGACTTCAACGCCGATGCAAACTTATAATTTATTGGAATCGATTTTCTTCAGTTTTCCCACTCGTTGCGTAAACTCGTTTCGATTTCAAAGTGTCGATTAACTCGAAAGCAGTTTGCATTGCATGTGAGTCACTGGTGTTAATTAACGAGAGAAGCAATTAATGCAAATTCCCACTCAGACTTTTGAGTTATTTTTGGCAGATGAACAAACTGAGATGCAGCCAAGTTGTCGATTTACGAGGTTCGAACGATAAAAGCGTTGGAAATAAAAGCAAATCTGGAAGTGGATCAAATAAAACCTTTAAGATCCAACCATTCGCTTTCTCACAATCCAAAAATATCAAGCGATGCTCGTCTAAAAATATCCTCGATAATTGCATCACAGCGCGTTGCACTTCTCGCCAAGATTGAACTTAAACGCGAGAGAAAATCGATAAATTAATTGAAACTAATTGCTGCAGCTCGTCGCTTCCTGCTGGCGTCTAATCAACTCGAGTTGAACGCATGTTTGTAAATCTTTTCGATTGAACTAAATAACGTTTGCGGTTGAGCTAAGGCGCGATCGGAACTCAGAGAATTTTTGAGGGAAAACGAACGAGTTTCTGTTGTAAACTTTGCGACCACACAAGAAATACTTTCGCATCGTTTACATCGAAACGCCAACGGCAAGAGCGTAAATGAAACAACTCGTGGCTCGCCATTGACTCGCTCTTGACATCAACAAGATGCTTCTCGACTTGCGTCCAAATGTTTGGTTCCCGCTGCTCGCAGATGTTTAAGATGAATAATTTCGATGATTTCACTCGAATGTCGCTGCAAGCAATCAACGATGATCATGAAGCTCAAGCTCATCTGCCTTCCGGACGAGACTGATGAAGATTTATCACAACCGCATGAGATAATTGATGCAAACATCTCGAATTGCGATGCTTTCGTGAGAATCATTTTTGTCAGCAGCTCATGAACTTGAAAGCAATCAAAAGTAGGAAAACACTTTCAGTGGCACATGGAAAACGATTCGAAGCGAAACAATTTGCATAAAACATTTTCCTAAACGCCATTCATGATTTGAAGTGAAAAGGAAACGACTCAATCGACTGGCGTCTTTTCCTTACTTGTTTTACTTCAATCTGTGTAATGTCATTTCTTGGTCGCAGCCGAGCGATGCGTTGAAAAATGGATAAGCAAACATATAGATTTGTTGAACTTCGCCACTGACAGTGTCCAGTTGCATGCAAACAAATCGACACGCAAACAGAAAGTGAAGAATTAAATTTCATTAAGAGCATTTGAGCCAGCGAGATTAATTCGATTTCCAGTCGATCAGAAAAGTTTAAATCGTTTCATTTCGTCTGCTCCATTTCGTATTTACCTAAGCAGACGCTTTTCACACTGCACAGCATCTCCGAAATCCTTGACTGAGACTTCGCAAGTCGTTTATCCAGAATCATTTCAACAGCGTTTGGTTGCTTTCGGCGACTTGCAATTTCGTGTTTATCTCGTTTCACTGCTTAAATTGAATTTCCTCTTTTCGTTATTTGCTTTTCAGATCCAAAATTCATGCACGGCATCGCATTAAAGCAGACGAGTAACCCGCAGCATAATTTATTTTCGACTTTGTCTCTTATCACGTCTGGCAAAAACTTGACGAACTCAAACTGTGCACTTTATCCAAGCGGTGTTTGATTACTGTTATCACAACTCTGACTCCAGCCCGGCGAATCACTTCATGCCACAACTTTTCGGCGACACCGAGCAACATTCGTTTGTGTCAGTTCGGCAAAAACAAAAATTCGATATTTTCGTCTGGTGATTTCCGAGATGATTCAACTAAATTGCATGGAAGCAAAACGATTTATTCGAAACGTCACAACGCCAACCGTACGCGAACGATGCCAGAAGCAGACTGAGTAGAGATTTTGTTTTGTTTCGAACAAGATTGCTGTGCGAGAGAGCGAAGAATTTATGCTGCAGTCGATTCGAGAGATTCGAATTTGTTTCATCTCCGCTCTTAACATGAAAACCCCCAAAGGAAAAACCTGTGAGTCTGAACCAGAGACTTTGGGTTGCGTGATTTTTGAAAACAAAGTTGATTAGAGAATTGATATCTTTTTATTATTAGACATTTTCATAAATATTTTATAGCTGCAAAATCGATAATGCTAACTATTTCTAAGTCTTGTTCTTCAGTGATTCTAGAGAAGCAAACAACTTATGCGTTAACTGCCGGTTTTCGAGCGTCGTATTTTTGAACTGTAAAATTTAAGCAGGCTTGCAAAATTGTACAACACATAAACCATTTCTGTTAATAAAGTTAATCTTGCTTTTGGATTCTGATCTGACAAATCATGTTGCATATTTAGGCTGTTGAGCGCAAGAATGTCACGAGCGAGTAGGTAAACTGTAAAATCTTTAAAATATTATTAATTAAGACGAAAGAATTTTGAATTAGATGCTATAACGAACCGTCAGGAAAGTCTCCAAGTTTAATTCGTTGAAGATTCCGTTGTAGCCTTTCATGTTCTGCGCCATCACCAGAATCATTTGGACTTGCTTGCGATGTTTGTTTCCCAATGAAAACCAATCAACGTCATAGATTTTTGCCTCGAAAAGTTCGAATCTTTCGACGACACGAGCGCCAAACCAGCAGTAGACGAAAAGCTGCCAGAGAAATATGAACAAACCCACAGCAACGAGAATCGAGTCAGATGGATCAGTCATGATGCTGTAAGTGCAACAGCCAAGAATGAATGAGAGAACCGAGAAATCAATCAGAAAGATGAACGCCAGGTATCGTTGCGCTTGTTCTTGCCATTCCATGACTTCCAAGCTTTTCTCGATGACAGTTTTCAACTGTTCAGTGATTTGTCGCTCACGAAATTCATTTTTTTGTTCGTGATCCTTGCACAAGTGACGCAATCTCTCGACTGTCAAGATGAGACAGTCCAATGCCCAACAAGTATGATTGATAAGCAACAACGTGATGAGAGAGTAGACAGCAAAAAATGTTGCAACGGAACAAGTAAATACAAGTTGATAGAAGTAATTTAGGATCCAATTGATGGAGAATCCTTCGATTGGTAGAAATAGGATGTGAAAGCCCATCGGCAAATGATTTTTTCTGACGAAGGCTCCACTAACAAGAACTGTTACCACCATGAAAATGAATGCGAGAGTAGAAGCGATCGCCACCCAGAATTCTCTCATGCAATAAGTCAGCGTCTTTGGCCATTCGTCGAAGCTTTTCTGTGACGCTTCTCTATTAAGAGAAATAATTAAATGTCTGCATTATACATAAACTGAACGACTCAAACCTCTCGGCGAGAATTCTGTTGAGCAAAGCTTCTGTTCTTTTGCATTGAACGATTTGATAGATTTGGTTGACGATGATGCGGAAATTGGCCACTTAGGATAAACTTGGTTGAACAATGTTACAAAATTTCCACACTTCTTTAACTTACAAAACACTGCTACGAGCTCCGTGAGCTCTGAAATATTTGTAACTTCTCCACTTTTGATGTTGAACCAAATCACCAACAAGACGCTTATTTCTTGCAACAAACAAAATTTGACACTGCAATTAATAAATTTTGTTATTTACATAAAATATGTCACAATTCCTTTTGATTTACTATTTCGATAGCTTTTGCTTTCCTTCAATTTGTACGTAAGGATTCAGGAAATGTTTCGCTAACCCCATTAAGTGCGAAAAGCGAGCGAAATATATTTCCATTGGAACTGTTCGATGTCCTGCGAGAAACTGAAAAGTTTTCTCTAAGACTCAAGAGAATTTTACCTTAATATTACTTATGTTTCGAATGTGTTTGTTGCATAGCTACTAACAAGAACGACTGTAACTCAAGACGTGGACCTTTGAATTTTTAATGCTTTGAGAAACGCAACACCGGTCAAAATTGCAAGTTGACATTGAAGACATGCGTTTGAATAACTAAACGTTGTCATCGGACAAAGTTGACCCAAATGCGTGTGAATAACGTTTTCTGGAAAGGTTCAGTCCTCAATCAAGTGAACGCAGATCATTTAATTTATTGGATCGCAGATAAAATGCGAGACAATCTCTGATGGTTTGTCTGCATAACTTGAGTCCACTAGAATAATTTTCTGACGGAAAGGGACGATAACTTTGAACTTAATTGCCAACATTTATATAAATTCAGCTTTTCCCGGCTCAGTTGTGACTTGATCATAGATGTTAAAAGTGTTCAAAAACAGCAGAGAGATTGATATGTACATCGTCAGTGAATGAATTTGACGCCCGATCGAGCTTCCCATTGATCGGAGCTTGGTTCGCTCTCAAAGTCACAAACGCACGCGTTGCGCTGCGGATGAATTTGTAAAATGCTTTTAATGTCGTCGTTAAGCTGATTGGATGACATTCTTTCTCAGCATCCCAGCTCGTAACACTTTGGAACTCGTCGAGCGACATGCTCGTTGAAAACTCTCGAGTCTCTGACTTTGATCTTGCGTGTAAACAATCAATTAAACTCTTTGTTGATGATCGATGCGCCATCGAGAATTTTACGAGTTTCTTAATGGGTTGAACTTCGGCATCGCTTCGATTGATCGCAGCTCAGAAGCCGCTTCTGGCGCAATTCGTTTCCTTTTACGAGATCGCGTGATGTAACAACTTTTTCTTTGCTTCTGATTTGAAACAATTCATTAATTGCGAAGACTCCCAAAAAGTTGATGAAGCTCATTAGTGTAACCAGTTTTGGAAGTCTCAATGATGCTTAAGGTAATCATCAAATATTTCCAAAACTTGGAACGATTGAAGCAGCTGAAAGCGACGAGTCAGTGAAAGTACGAAATTGCAATTAAATAACTTAATTGTTCTCATTGCAAAATCTTTAGAAGTCAAACCGGAACTGAGATTCAGGATTATTAACGAGCAGCGAAACGTTTGCGTCTTCTCCACCGCGTGACATTGTGTTTTCACCTTTAAGAAACTTGTTTCGACGCCTTTGAGATTCTCTTCTGCCGTAAAGAAAGATAGACAACGTTTACCCAACAGAATTTCGATAGCGAACAACGTTAATCAATAGTCGAAGCTTGCGAGCTAATAAAATTATCTCGTAAATGTTTACCCGAAGGGTTTTCACTCGTGGAGATTTTGATTCTTCATAAAAGTAATCTGAGACGATCGCAGCTAATTTCTCGAAATCTCTTTGAATCTCTTAAGTGGCTTGGCCATGAATCGCTCGGCTTAGTCGCTCATTTCTCATGACAGGCATTAATTTCACGATTCGAGTTGCCAGGGAGTTTCGAGCTGGAGGAAATCTCTAAGCTTCACTTCTAGCATGAGAATTGCTTAAGCTTGTTCGACGAACGATTAGCCATCAATTATTTTATTGCTCTCGAGACGAAAACCGCTCGATTGAGCTACCCAATAAATTCCATAATTCGATCAAACGCAAAGTTTTATTGCCGATTAATCATTTTTTGCTCAACTTCTCTCGCAGAGTTTTGTCCGTTGGCTTCTTGTTTGCTCAGGCGCTGATTTCGAACGAGCAATTTACACTTCCACCCATTCATGAACAGAAAAATGTTGTTTATCGAGTCTGCTTTGGGGGAGATTCGAGTTTACGTTCTGCCATAACAATAAAAGTGATCACAAATAAAACAATCCGATCGACGCATCTCACACATGCTGGGAATTCCATTGAGCCAGCGAGACAGACGAGAACGAATAAATCGTTCAACAAAATGTTTCATTGCGTAATTAATTGAATTGCTTATCAAGCAGCCCGTTGAACTCGAAGTTTACACTTGAAAGCCGCGGCCAATTCCGAGATATTTTTGAAACTTTCTATGAAAATAGATTTCAATCTCGCGACTCTCGTTGTCTAATTCAATTTTCAAAATGATTTTTGATATTAAAACGAAAATTTATTTGCTGTCGGACAACAAAAATTCAACAAGAAATATTAATGGAGCTCAGATCGTGGCTGACACACGAACACAAGCGATTAGCGTCGGGATGAATTTATTTTTAGCGGAGCAAATTTCTTTATGAACTCAACTAAGTGTTCTGGTTGACTATCGAAAGTTGCTGTCAACACTCAATTTCTCCTTCATCCTAAGAAGTTGCATCGACGTTTAGAATAAATTGAAACGAGAAACGTCAAAACATTTCATCGCGCATCAATGAGTAGCGAGATCCAAATTGTTTCAACAGCCGCGACTGCGTGGGGAAGAACAAGTAATTGTCTCTAATGCGATGTGATCCCGAGCAGAGAAACTAATCGCTGAACACGTCGAATGCGATCAAATTAAAAAGAAAATTTGATTTCTGATTAACAGTTTCTCGTCAATTTATCGCTTTCGAAGCTGTCACATCGCTGCCTTTGAAGCCGAAAGTCTTTGAGTAAACTCACGAGATACCAAAACCGTCGAATGAATTTTCTTTATTCTCATTTCTCCATCGCTCGAGCGTGAAGACTTGAAATGCATGCGAGCTTTGATTCATTTGATAATTAATTAATGGGTTCATTGTGAGTGGCCAACGGCTCGTGGGAAAGCGCGCTTATGCTAATGTTGGAGGCTCAACGTTAATTTAATTTTGTCTTTAGCTCAAATTTTGTGTAAATGCGACAATTAAACAAAGATTTAGTTCGAGTGGATCCGAAAGTTTGCTTGTGATTTTATCTGACGAATTCATTCAAGTCATGGCTGTCGAGTTCTCAAGTTTCCGTCAACGTTATCGACGAGATTCGATCAGAATTCACGAGGCAAGGCAACAATTTCAGCTCCGCAACTCGTTTTGAATTCAATCAACACTTCATGGAATGAGAGGAAAATCGTGGGGAGTTCCGCCCGTTACAATTCCGATTGAGAAACTCGCGCGGCGTCTTAGTGAACGAAACTTCCATTGCCAATTTGTTTGACGAGTTTTTGAAGATTTTAATTTGTTTGTTCAACGAACGAACGAAATTTCCATAATTATTTCACATTGGCCCTCTCGATCACTTCATAAATCGTCATGAATGGTCGCAAAATAAACAACTCGGATGTCAAGTAAGTGGCTGTCGACACATCACGAACTCCGCTGATTGCAGTCCTGTTGACTTTAACGCCGATGCAAACTTATAATTTATTGGAATCGATTTTCTTCAGTTTTTCCACTCGTTGCGTAAACTTGTTTCGATTGCAAAGTGTCGATTAACTCGAAAGCAGTTTGCATTGCATGTGAGTCACTGGTGTTAATTAACGAGAAAAGCAATTAATGCAAATTCCCACTCAGACTTTTGAGTTATTTTTGGCAGATGAACAAACTGAGATGCAGCCAAGTTGTCGATTTACGAGGTTCGAACGATAAACGAGTTGGAAATAAAAGCAAATCTGGAAGTGGATCCAATAAAACCTCTTAGATCCAACCATTCGCTTTCTCACAATCCAAAAATATCAAGCGATGCTCGTCTAAAAATATCCTCGATAATTGCATCACAGCGCGTTGCACTTCTTGCCAAGATTGAACTTAAACGCGAGAGAAAATCGATAAATTAATTGAAACTAATTGCTGCAGCTCGTCGCTTCCTGCTGGCGTCTAATCAACTCGAGTTGAACGCATGTTTGTAAATCTTTTCGATTGAACTAAATAACGTTTGCGGTTGAGCTAAGGCGCGATCGGAACTCAGAGAATTTTTGAGGGAAAACGAACGAGTTTCTGTTGTAAACTTTGCGACCACACAAGAAATACTTTCGCATCGTTTACATCGAAACGCCAACGGCAAGAGCGTAAATGAAACAACTCGTGGCTCGCCATTGACTCGCTCTTGACATCAACAAGATGCTTCTCGACTTGCGTCCAAATGTTTGGTTCCCGCTGCTCGCAGATGTTTAAGATGAATAATTTCGATGATTTCACTCGAATGTCGCTGCAAGCAATCAACGATGATCATGAAGTTCAAGCTCATCTGCCTTCCGGACGAGACTGATGAAGATTTATCACAACCGCATGAGATAATTGATGCAAACATCTCGAATTGCGATGCTTTCGTGAGAATCATTTTTGTCAGCAGCTCATGAACTTGAAAGCAATCAAAAGTAGGAAAACACTTTCAGTGGCACATGGAAAACGATTCGAAGCGAAACAATTTGCATAAAACATTTTCCTAAACGCCATTCATGATTTGAAGTGAAAAGGAAACGACTCAATCGACTGGCGTCTTTTCCTTACTTGTTTTACTTCAATCTGTGTAATGTCATTTCTTGGTCGCAGCCGAGCGATGCGTTGAAAAATGGATAAGCAAACATATAGATTTGTTGAACTTCGCCACTGACAGTGTCCAGTTGCATGCAAACAAAGTGACACGCAAACAGAAAGTGAAGAATTAAATTTCATTAAGAGCATTTGAGCCAGCGAGATTAATTCGATTTCCAGTCGATCAGAAAAGTTTAAATCGTTTCATTTCGTCTGCTCCATTTCGTATTTACCTAAGCAGATGCTTCTCACACTGCACAACATCTCCGAAATCCTTGTCTGAGACTTCGCAAGTCTTTTATCCAGAATCATTTCAACGGCGTTTGGTTGCTTTCGGCGACTTGCAATTTTGTGTTTATCTCGTTTCACTGCTTAAATTGAATTTCCTCTCTTCGTTATTTGCTTTTCAGATCCAAAATTCATGCACGGCATCGCATTAAAGCAGACGAGTTACCCGCAGCATAATTTATTTTCGACTTTGTCTCTTATCACGTCTGGCAAAAACTTGATGAACTCAAACTGTGCACTTTATCCAAGCGGTGTTTGATTACTGTTATCACAACTCTGACTCCAGACCGGCGAATCACTTCGTGCCACAACTTTTCGGCGACACCGAGCAACATTCATTTGTGTCAGTTCGGCAAAAACAAAAATTCGATATTTTCGTCTGGTGATTTCCGAGATGATTCAACTAAATTGCATGGAAGCAAAACGATTTATTCGAAACGTCACAACGCCAACCGAACGCGAACGATGCCAGAAGCAGACTGAGTAGAGATTTTGTTTTGTTTCGAACAAGATTGCCGTGCGAGAGAGCGAGGAATTTATGCTGCAGTCGATTCGAGAGATTCGAATTTGTTTCATCTCCGTTCGTAGTACGAAAACCCCCAAAGGAAAAACCTGTGAGTCTGAACCAGAGGCTTTGGGTTGCGTGATTTTTTATTAGACATTTTCATAAACTTTTGCATTGCATTTTAAAGCTGCGAAATCGATAGTGCCAACGACTTCTGACTCTAGCTCTTCAGTGATTCTAGATAAGCAAACAAGTTATTCACTGTCAAGTTGACAGTGATACATTTGACTTAGAAGGCTTGCAAAATTGTACAACATATAAACCATTTCTGTTCATAAAGTTAATCTTGCTTGTGGGTTCTAATCTGACAAACATAATTATGTGGCATTCACATTCTTGGAAACAATCTTTGCATTTTTAGGCTGTTGAGCGCAAGAATGTGACGAGTGAGTAGGTGAACTGTGAAATCTTTGAACAAATATTAAGTAACAAAGAAATATTAAATAAATGTTATAACGAACCGTCAGGAAAGTCTCCAAGTTTAGTTCGTTGAAGATTCCGTTGTAGCCTTTCATGTTCTGCGCCATCACCAGAATCATTTGGACTTGCTTGCGATGTTTGTTTCCCAATGAGAACCAATCAACGTCGTAGATTTTTGCCTCGAAAAGTTCGAATCTTTCTATGACACGAATGCCAAACCAGCAGTAGACGAAAAGCTGAGAGAGAAATATGAACAAAGCCGCAGCAACCACAGACGAGTCAGATGGATCAGTCATGATGCTGTAAGTGCAACAGCCAAGAATGAAGGAGAGGACCGAGAAATCGACCAGAAAGATGAACGCCAAGTATTGTTGCGTTTGTTCTCGCCAGTCCATGACGTCCAAGCTTTTCTCAACGACAATTTTCAACTGTTCAGTGATTTGTCGCTCACGAAATTCATTTTCTTGTTCGTGATCCTCGCACAAGTGACGCAATCTCTCGACGGCCAAGATGAGACAGTCCAGTGACCAACAAGTATGATTGATGAGCAACAACGTTACGAGACAGTAGACAACAAAGAACGGACAAAGGGAACAAAGCATCATAGTATGATGAAAGTAGTTTAGGAACCAAGCGATAGAAAAATTATCGATTGGGAAAATGTGAAAAGTCATCGGCAAATGATTTTTTCTGACGAAGGCTCCACTAACAAAAATTGTTACCAACATGAAAGCGACTGAGAAAGTCGAACCGATCGCCACCCAGAATTCTCTCATGCAATAAGTCAGCGTCTTTGGCCATTCGTCGAAGCTTTTCTGTGACGCTTCTCTATTGAGAGAAATAATTAGATGTCTGCATTATACACAAACTTAACGACTCAAACCTCTCGGCGAGAATTCGGTTGAGCAAAGCTTCTGTTCTTTTGCATTGAACGATTTGATAGATCTGGTTGACGATGATACGGAAAATGACCACTTAGGAAAAACTTGGTTGAATAAAACTAGGAAATTTCCACACTTCGTTAACATACAAAACTCTGCGACGAGCTCCGTAAGCTCTGAAACCTTTGTCACTTCTCCACTTCTGATGTTATGCCAAATCACCAATAAGATGCTTATTTCATGCAGCAAACAAAATTTGACACTGCAAATGAATAATTTTCGCTTTTAAAAAACTTATACAATTTTACGCATTTACTATTTTGTTAGCTTTTGCTTTCCCTCAATTTCAACGTAAGGATTCAGGTAATCTTTCATCAAGCTCAACAAACGGGAAAAGCGAGCGAGATAAATTTCCATCCTAGCTGTTCGATGTCCTGCGAGAAACTAAAATTGCCGAGGCTTCGACGGTGTTTGTTTCACAGCTCACCGTGTTGCCTGCAGTTAAGAACGACAGGAACTCAATATGTGGACCTTTGAATTTTTAAAGCTTTGAGAAACGCAACACCGGCCGGCGTTTATTATTGCAAGTTGACATCGAAAAATTTTCTATGCCACCAGACAATTTTGACTGCGTGTGAACAATAAAGTTAATCCAAGTCGACGCAATTCTTATTAATTGTTAAAATGCGATTTTGACTGATCATACTTTAAAAGATTGAATAAATCACGTGCAAGCTACTTAGCACGTTTTGGACTTTTGGCAATCGCAGTTTTATCAGCCCCCAACAAACTTTATCATAATCAACTCAGTGACGGCTTCCGAGACTTATCACTCATGAATCAATCTTATCGTCTTCTCGATCCATTTATAGATTGTGTTCACAAAGTATAAAGCCAACCCGTTGGAAATTTTCTCCAGTCACGCAGAGTTCAAAGAGACGAAAATATGAAAAATTGCTTGCTAGTGTTGCTTGTCATTGGAGCGGCCGTCTCAATCGGAGCCAATGATATTCAGGAAGACGCCAGACTGGATACGGTAACTGCGTCGCATCTCGACTCTCTCAGTCCTTACTTGATGAGAATTTAATCGAATATCAGGTCCAACTGCTTCGTAAATATGGATACAACGCCGAGTATCATACGGTGACTACATCGGACGGTTACATTCTTGGTGTTCATCGCTGCACTGGCAGTCCGAGATCCCCTCCTCGGGCGGGAAAGCCAGTTGTCTTTGTGATGCACGGTATGTTGAGCTCGTCAGCTGACTTTGTTCTTATGGGACCTGACACGGCCATGGTTTACATGCTGGCCGACCTTGGATACGACGTCTGGCTGGGTAATTCGAGAGGTAATCGTTACTCGAACACTCACACTCGTCTCAACAACGCAACGCAACAATATTGGGATTTCTCCTGGCACGAAATCGCAGTGTTCGACTTGCCTGCGATGATCGATTACTCGCTTGGTAAGCTCTTGAATTTCTCTTCGAGTGATGGAAATTTATTTACTTGTGCTTTAGCAAGAACCGGACAAAGACGACTCCATTACATTGGTCACTCAATGGGGACGACAGTGTATCTTGTAAGCGACTGAGCATCTTGAATAGTGAAATAATAATACTCATTGCGCTTCATATACATTTCTAAGGTTCTGATGAGCGAGCTGCCAACCTACGGATCAAAGATCATCAGCAGTCAACTGCTCGCCCCAGCTGCGTTCATGCACAACACGAGATCTCCTTATGTTATCTGGCTTTCAATGTTCATGCACACAATGGAACTAGCTATGCAGATAATGGGAACTTTCTACTTCGCTCCGACCAACGAAATGGACATAGCTGCTTCATACAATCAATGCCGCGATGGCGCTCCGTTCCAAGAGATGTGCATGATTAACACTTTCTTGATCGCGGGATTCAACTCGCAGGAAGTGAACCGAACGATGCTGCCGGTCATTCACGCTCATTCTCCAGCTGGAGCCAGCACAATGAACATGTTGCACTACGCTCAGATCACGCGCAGCTGGCAGTTCAGACGTTACGATCATGGCGTCTTGAACTTCTATCGATATGGCCAACTCGTTCCTCCCAGCTATCGTTTCACAACTCACACAGCACCCGTTTCGTTTTATCACAGCATGAATGATTGGATGGCAACACCTAACGATGTGGACCTTCTTTTCGCCAGAATGACTTCGAGCAGAGTTCAATTGAAGTACATTGTCTCTCAGCGAGAGTTCAATCATATGGACTTCGTTTGGGCCATCAACGTTCGCCGACTTGTCTACGACAGAATGGTCCAAGATATGGCGAGATGGGATCGCATCAACAGCTAAACGAACAGCTGTAAACACAAAGTTTGCTTGAAAAACATTAAAAATTATTTTCGTTATTGAGGAAATCAAATTCGTTGAACCTTGTTTTAGTTTTTCTTTAATAAATATTTACGCAATATTTTAAATCTTCGTATTGCGCAATGATATCGAGCGCCGAGTCATAGAGCAACGTTTTTGCATCCTTTGCGTAGATGTAATCAATGTGATTGAACTTCTTCCAAGGAATTTTCCGGGTGCCAGCCAAGTTTCCAAGCTCTTTCGAGAGTCGAATGACATCAATTTCTGAAACCGCCCAGTCATTTTCGGAGTAATGTAAGTAGACGGGAGCTGTGACTTTAGTCAGATTGTATTCTGGCGGTGTTGATCTCCCATACTTGGCGAAGTTGTTCTTGTGATAATCGTAACGTCGGAACTTGCCCGAGGAACCAAACTGAAGGTACTGGACGGACTGTCTCGACGAAGAGCCTGAGAAATGAAGGAGTTTTGATAAAAAAAATGAAGACTTCGATGTGTCGTGATTACCTGCTGGATATGTACGAAATGCTTTTGAAATTATCGACCGATCCAACTGCTCAGAGTCGAAACCGAAGTTTACAAAAACAATGAAAGCACCAAGTTCCGTGAATATTTCATCGATGGTCACGACCTCCTTGAACACTCGAACTATCGCTTCGTCAGCGCTGCCGAACTCGTAGTATCCAATGAAGTCTAAAGCAGTCTGTACCAGCTCAGGAAATTGTTTCAAAAGAAGGAAAAGCGGCGCGATCGAGTGATTCAAATACGCCGACGGAGCTAGAAAAAACATTTAGACATTCATGTGAATTTCAAAAAGCTTGAAATATTCACCAAATGCCTGCATGGTCGCAATTTTCTTGTTGTACTCAGGAAGCTCTGAGGCCAAGATAAAGAAGGTTGTAGTGCCTGAAGAGTGACCAATGTAGTGCAACGTTTTCTGCTCCGTTTTATCTAGCACAAAGTCGATCACCATAGGCAAATCGATTGTTCCTATTGAGTAACAAGGTTGTGAGTTTTTTTATGACAAACGTTTGAATGATTACCAGTTTCATCCCAACAAAATTGCCAAAATTCTCTGCTCTCAGGCGACAGTGTCACGTGCGCTCTCGAGTATGTGTTGCCCCTGGAGTTTCCGAGCCAAACGTCATAGCCTGAATGTAACATATCTTAAGCATTGAAGCATAACGTATCATTACATCTGATTACCTGCATCTGACAAAAGATATGGGAGAGATTTTCCTGGTCCGAGCTGGAACCAGTCATTGGCTGAAGCCGTGTTGCCATGCATTAAGAAAACGACAGTTTTTCCTTCCTTTTTTGGGCAGGTTGGGCTTTCCGCAATTCTGAATAGTTTCAAGATGTAACCGTCGGAAGTTTCAACAAAATACTCTTCAATTGGATAGCCTGGAGCCACATCAAGAGTTTTCTATGTGGCAAAATTTATTCATAAAGTAAAGAAGCTTTATCATTACGAAAAATGTTTGAACAAATTACGTTGACACCTTGCAGCGGAGAAATCTGTGCTGAAGAAACTGCAAGCCACTGAAAGACTACGAGCAAAATAATTCGCTCCATTAATCTCCTCCCGTCCGAACTACGATGGAAACTGATTGTCCCGCTCTTAACATTTTGAAAACTCTACGCTAGCAAAACATTTACACAGTTGTCTCTAGCTTCATCTGTTTTTCAAGTGTATCTGTCGGATTACGGCACAAACATGACTGCGTATATCGCAGGAACACAACCTGAGTAAACTTCAATAACGAATTTTATTTCAGAATGAACATTCTGATCAGAAATTTCTTCAATTTGATGATTTCACTGGCAAATTATCCGAAATGATCTTCAACGCTGAATCGTAGATCAATGTCTTCGCGTCCTTTGCGTAAATGTAATCAATGTGATTGAAGTATTTCCATGGAACTTCTCTGACTCCTGCCAAGTTACCAAGCTCGTCCGCAACTCTAATCACATCTTTCTTCGCAGCAACCCAATCGTTGAGTCCATAATGCAAGAAGACAGGAGCCGTGATCTTCGTCAAATTGAATGCAGGTGTCACGCATGTTCCATACTTGGCCAAGTTTCCTTCGCCATAGTTGAACTTTTGGAATTTTCCGGATACGCCATATTGCAGGTAATGAATGAACTGTTTCATTGAACCGCCTGAGTATAAAGTTCTAAATATTCAATGTGATTGAAACAATTGAAACTGTTTACCCGCTGGACTGATGGCAAAAACTTTCGGCACCAATTCTCGTTCGAACTGAACAGGATCGAAGCCGAACATCAGGAAGAAAATGATTTTGCACAACTCGCTGTTCTGTGGATTAGCGCTGCAGAACTTTCTTATTTTGATAACGAAAGGTTTATCCGCCGAAAGGTTGTCGTATATTCCAAGCAGATCAAACAAAGAATCAAAAACACGAGAAAGTGGTGCGGCAAGTCTGTAAAGTGGGGAAATTGCGTTTTTGATGTAAACAGACGGAGCTGGAATAAGTGAATTCACTGGAAAGCTCGAAGAATAAATGTGAAATGGAGTGACTACCGAATGCCTGCATGGACGCAATCTTCTTGTTGTACTCAGGAAGTTCAGAAGCCATCATGAAGAACGCCGTGTTGCCTTGCGAGTGGCCAATGAAGTGCAATGTCTCCTGCTGAGTTTCTTCAAGCACGAAATCGATCATCATTGGCAAATCAATTATTCCTAATGAATCAAAAGTTATGGTCAAGAAAATAGGATACTTTTTAAGTTGCTACTGACCCGGCTCTGTCAATGTGAACTGCCAAAATTCTTTATTTCCATGTGACAGACTCACGTGCGCTCTTGAGAATGTGTTGCCTCTCAAGTTTCCAAGCCAGACATCGTAGCCTGAAAATTGTTTTTCATATCAGCAAGTATGACATACGCCAAAACTTTTGCTTAACCTGCATCTGCCAAAAGATATGCGAGGGCTTTTTCAGGTCCAAGCACGAGCCAATCACTAGCAGAGCATAAGTTGCCATGTAAAAGGAAAACGATAGTTTTTCCATCCTTTTTCGGGCTTGTTGGGCTTCCAGGAATTCTGAATAATTTCAAGATGTAGCCATCGGAGGTTTCAACAAAATATTCCTCAACTGGATAGCCTGGAGCCACATCAAGAGTTTTCTAAATCAAAAGTTTTGAGTGTTTTAGTTTATGATCTTCCACCCAATCTGCTTGGCAAATGCTTAAACTTGAAGCAAGTTTAAGCGTAACCGGAGTTTTATTGAGACACGTGTCATTTACGACTAGTGAACTTTTCCAAAACAATTTAATTTAATCAGATTTGACAGTAGCAAAAATATTAAATTACATTGACTCCCTGCAAGGCAATTGATGATCTCACAACCCAAGTGAGTGTAATGAGAAGAACCACTTTCCACATTCTTTTTCACTTTGAGTCAAGACTCGCTAATTCCGACTACTGAACGACGAGGCTCTTCGAGTTGGCTATCTATAGCAAATTGAGCCCAACTGTTGGCACAACTTTCTTTGCGTATGACGTCCTTCGCATGTGTTTCTGACTTGATAAGATACATGAATTTAATATGTCTGTCTCGATTTAAAAACAGCCAAGTGTACGACAGTCTCGACTTCAATATTTTTTATTCTGTTTAAAAAAGATATTGAGCTCTCTGTTTTTCAATTTGCAGCGATCATTTCCAGCGCTGCATCACAATTGTTTCGCTTCCGTTGCCCAAATGTAACCAAGATGATCGAATTTATTGTCAGGAACTCTTCTAATGCCGACGACGTTCACGAGGAAGACAACAGGTTTCCCCTCTGCCTTAGGACATTTCTCACTTCCCGAAAGTCTGAACAATTTCAAGATGTAACCATCGGAAGTTTCAACAAAATATTCTCATGTGGATTTGACACGAGAATGTTCTGTTAAGGCTCATGTAATTTGTGTCTACAGGTTCCATAATAGGAAACTTTCAATATCCAAAAAGCTTTAAAAGCTTTCAAAGCTCGTTCAACTTGAGCTTTCACATTTCAGCGGCGACGTCGTTGGCGTTTGACGGCGGACTGAGAAATAATTCAAATCGCGGTTGAAATGTTTTCCGAAAACAACTCAGATGATTCCGATAGAGCTAACAAGATCCGAGAAATCATAAATGTAAACTTCATTGCACTTCGAATCTCTTACAATCTGTAATATCAAATGTCTAACTCTTTTTGCAGCTTAAATTTGATGAAGAGTTGAAGTTGATGGAAAAAGATGCAGTGATGGTCGAAGAGCAGATTGCAAAGACGAAAGACTTGTTAAAGCAACTGAGATATGCAGTTGTATCTGAGTTCTACAAGTCGACGCCTTCGGATCATCACGAGCAGATTCAACGAAACATCCAGAGTAATGCGATCGTGCCAAGTAGCCTCAGTGAGTTAGACCAGCAGGCAATTCATCCAGCTGTTAAGAAGCTGATAGGAAAGAGGCCGAGAACAGACGACCAAGCTCAGAGCAGCAGGCAAACTGACGCCACTGCAGTTCAGCTGACATCATCGAGAGGTCGGAATCAACTCAAACATTCAATCGTCGTCGGAAACACTTCTCAGTTCATTCAGCCTCAGTCAGATGACAGCGAAGAAATGTTCAAATGGATGTGCTACGTGAAATCTAAGTCTCCAGTGCCAATAGAAAGGCTTGTAAAGAAAATTCGCTTCCACTTGGATTCATCATTCAAACCCAACGACGTTGTGGACGTTTCAAGTTCGCCCTTTCAGCTGGTGAGACGAGGGCACAGCGTGTTCTGCATCAAGCTCATCATCTTCTTCCATGACGACGTGGACCTGAAACCAGTTCAAATCTTCCATCAGATCGAGCTCGACAAGCGGCGATCGGGACATCAAGTGCTGGGCAACGAGACGACGACTGAAGTTTTCACGAACAATTTTCTCGACAGCAAATAAATGAAGTTAACTTTAATTCTACTTGAATGTCTCTGCTTTAAGTTAAAGCTAGATTTATTAATCTCGATCCAAGTTACAACTCTTGATTCCTTTCGATCTTAATCAGCTCGACCTCAAAGATGAGAACAGAGTTCTTGGGTATCTTTCCAACTGCGCTGGATCCATAGCCAAGCTCCGGTGGGATCTGAAGCTTTCGGACTTCTCCGACACACATCCCAAGGATTCCTCGATCCCACCCTTTAATCACTTGACCAGCGCCGAGAGTGAACGTCAGCGGATTCTTGCCTTCCGATGAGTCGAAGACCGTGCCGTCCAACAGAGTACCGGTGTAATTGATGTGAAGCAAGTCGCCTTTCCTGCTCTTCTGGTCGCATTCTTGTTCTGGAATCTACAACAGATTCGAAGATTCAAGAGAAATCGCCCAACAAAGTTTCAAGTTAAATTGTTCTCACCCTTTTCTTGATGCCGATCTTCAACTTTCCCTCAGCCTTCTCATCAGCCAGAATCGACTCGAAGCTAATAAAGAGGAGAACGAGGCTCAGACTTGGAATGATTTTCATTGTTCAATTTGCCGGGAAATCGTAAACAAACCGAGACGACGAGAAAATTATCAAATCTGAGAAGACAAAAATCACAATCGAAACTCTCGAAAAATGTCAAAACCAATTCAGGATTTTATACCGAAACTGGAGCCGGAAGCAGATGACGATGGCGTTATCTGTCGAGAGCGCATCCGGCCGAGGAAAATGAAGTCGCAGAACATTGTGCATAGGCTGAGATATCGGGAGCATTTCGGCAACAAGACTTCAGTGAGCCACCACAACTTTTACCAATCCGTTTTCCCAAATTTGACGGTGAGTTCTTGAACTTGGCGAGTCAAATTTCATTGTCAATCGTCGACCGTTTGTTTCAGATTGTAAATATCGAGAAACCGGCTTGTTACCTTAGGAAATTTTCGCCTTGCGGACGACATCTGATCGCCTTCAGTTCAGGTAAGATGAGATCAGTGGGAAGAGCTTTGTTTACCTTTAGGATCTTACAGATCAAGCGTCACTTGAGATTTACGAGTTCAGAGGCTGCGCCGCTGCTTCCGACCTGATCGGCGACTGGAATGAAGAAGTAGTGCCGAACATAAACAAGGATAGATTTTACGATATTCGCAGCAAGATCTTCGACAGATTCTTCAAGGTAAGACACACAGTTTAAGCACAAGAAGTTGAGCTTGGAAACGCAGAGGTGATGGGCCATTTAAGGACAAGAAGTTAAGCCTTGACAAGAGACGCGATAGCTGTTTCTATCAGACGAGTCAGACAAAAATCACAATCGAAACTCTCGAAAAATGTCAAAACCAATTCAGGATTTCATACCGAAACTGGAGCCGGAAGCAGATGACGATGGCGTTATCTGTCGAGAGCGCATCCGGCCGAGGAAAATGAAGTCGCAGAACATTGTGCATAGGCTGAGATATCGGGAGCATTTCGGCAACAAAACTTCAGTGAGCCACCACAACTTTTACCAATCCGTTTTCCCAAATTTGACGGTGAGTTCTTGAACTTGGCGAGTCAAATTTCATTGTCAATCGTCGACCGTTTGTTTCAGATTGTAAATATCGAGAAACCGGCTTGTTACCTTAGGAAATTTTCGCCTTGCGGACGACATCTGATCGCCTTCAGTTCAGGTAAGATGAGATCAGTGGGAAGAGCTTTGTTTACCTTTAGGATCTTACAGATCAAGCGTCACTTGAGATTTACGAGTTCAGAGGCTGCGCCGCTGCTTCCGACCTGATCGGCGACTGGAATGAAGAAGTAGTGCCGAACATAAACAAGGATAGATTTTACGATATTCGCAGCAAGATCTTCGACAGATTCTTCAAGGTAAGACACACAGTTTAAGCACAAGAAGTTGAGCTTGGAAACGCAGAGGTGATGGGCCATTTAAGGACAAGAAGTTAAGCCTTGACAAGAGACGCGATAGCTGTTTCTATCAGACGAGTCAGACAGATCATTCAGTCAACAAAGCTCAATATTTATCCTTCACGCAGCTCAAACATGTAGTGAACATGGACGGGAGCGAAAAGCAGCTAAATCGAGAGTGCAGCCTGTTCTGCAACGACGGACGACATGTGATTGTTGGAGCAGCGATATTCATCTCTGACGACTTACGACCTCATTTCTACGAGCTTTACACTAACAACGAATCAATCACGACAGTGAGTTAAACGTTTGAGTTATTTCGAAAACTTTCAATTAACTGAACAACTTCCACAGACTGCCAGTTGCCCATTAGAAGACTACACGCTCTACATCATTGACCTTATTAACGGACGCATATCAGACTCGCTCGAGTTTCGCGTCGACAAGATTATTCTATCGCACAATCAAGGGCTCTATCTCTACAACGACACCTTGGCAGTTCTTTCGATTCAACATCAGACAATTCACATTTATCAAATTGTGGAGGGATCGTTCCAGTTTCTCAGGTCGATTGGAAGATTCTGCTGCGACGAAGAAGCTTTCTTGTTCAACTCAACACAAACGGCAACGAACAGCAATCGAGCGTTCAGAGAGCCAACAGTGAACAGCTTGAAGCATCGAATCCTTGTCTACTTGTACCATCAGGCAAAGGCGAAGCACGAAATCGACAAAGTCGCTCTCCGCAAGTTCTACCAGAATTTCGATCAATACCGCGACTTGAGAATGTGGAAGATTCAGCTCCTCGATGAGGACAATTTGTTGATTAAGTACGCGAGCGAAGACGTCGTGACGCTCAAAGCTCACGAGCCGAACAGCCACGCTTCCTTCTTTGTGATATTCAACATCTGGGAGAAGAGGATTCTCTCGGTGTACAACAACACGAGCGAGGATCTTCTCTATTTGTTCGAGAACTTTTGTGATTCATTCCGCAATGCGAAACTCGCCTTCCGATCTCAGTGGACTTGTTCGCCGAGCAACAACATCTACGCCAACTTGCTGCATCAGAGGTTCAAGCAGACTATAATATCAGCCAAGGGCGGCGGAGTGGTTGAGGCTCGGAAACGGCTTCTCGCGCAACTACCAATCTCCGCTCAGAGCTACAGCAGCTCGCCTTACCTCGACCTGTCGCTGTTCTCCTTCGACGACAAATGGGTTTCGTTGATGGAACGACCGAAAGCAGCCAGCGAATTCCCCATCAGATTCTTCGCAAGAGACTCCGGACTGTTAAGATTCAGAATCCATGCGGGAGTTCAGAAATCCAGTCTCAATTCTGGCCGTCGTCTCGTCGCCTTCTGCTTCCATCCGTGTGAGCCTTTCGCTATCAGCGTGCAACGAATCAACACCGATTACATCGCCAATTTCCACATCTGGAACTCAAACGTTAGAGTTAAGTAATCGGACAACTTGTGATGGTAGAATAGAAAGAGTAATTATGACTTTTATATACTCGACAAATCAAAGAAAATTAAGATGAAAAATTTGATAATAAAATTTTAGTAAAATTTAACGAACTTTTTTCAAAAAATCTGAGCAGACAAAAAAATATTTTCAACACAAATCTTAAACTTTGTAAATTTATTTGAGTTTTAAAAGTGAATCCGACGGATTGCAGATCTACAAATTACCTCATTTTGTAAAGCGATGTTAGCTAGTTAGTTGTAGAGTGAAGGATCGCGATACTCACCGAGTATTAAGCTCAAAAGCGTGAAAAGAAATTTCGCTTCGAATTTTCTGTTTATTTTGAGAACGAATGAGAAGGCCAGCGATCTAATAATGTGGCACGAAGCGAGAAAGCAAGAGAAGAAGATTCGTGGCATGATTGTCGACTACAGAAAGCGAGCGGATCGACGAAAGGAATTCTACGAGAAAATCGTGAGTTATTTGTTTGCTATTTGCACAACTGGATTGGTCTTATATCTGATGTTTCAGAGAGCTGATCCGACTCAGTTCCTTCAGCTACACGGCCGCAAGTACAAGATAAACTTCGATGCTGATTTGTCCGATGAGTCGCATATGTGAGAAAGTGGAATCGATTTTCGACGTGCCAGACATCGACTATAACTAATTGATTTGCTTTCAGGATGAAATGGCAAGGTCAGAGCGATAATCTCATTGATCGATTCGACGTGCGAGCTCATTTGGATCACATTCCACCCGTGAAAGCCACGAAAGAGGAAGCAGAGGAAGCTTCGTTGGAAGAACGACTTATCAATTACGAGCGCTATCGCATTCTTGCGCAAAACGAATTCCTCGGCGTGACGGAAGAGACTTTCTTGAAGCAGCTACTGCTCGAGGAACAGTTTGGTGTCAACGCGCACCAAGTTGAGAACGACAAGGGCAAAAAGAAAAACAGCCAGGCAACAGCTGCCATCGGCTACAATTACGACGACTCGTCAACGGCGACAGTTCCCTTCTCTCAAACGATAATGAACATTGAATCTGCCTCGACGTCGAACCGGTTCGAAGAGTATTCCAAAGACGTCTCGGATGACTCGGACGTGGACATGGACGTTGCAATTGACATCAATAAAATAGGAACGACAGAGGCGCATGAGTTGAACAACTGTGGGAAACGATACGGAATGAAAACTAACGACTTCTTTTCATATCTAACAAAAGACGAAGACGAGAAGCAATCAATGAAAGCATTGAAGGAACAAGAAGCCGATAAAGTCCTCGGAGGTGGACGCAAAAGTCGGCGGGAAAGACGTTCGCAACGTGAACGAAGAATTCTTGGGAAGCCAATGAGTCCACCAAGCTATGCAGCCAAGGAGGAGAAGCCAAAATCGATCGAAGAGAGCGAAGACGATGACGATAAAAGCTCACGAAACAACTCACGATCTCCGTCGCCGGAAAAAATCACATACATTACAAGCTTTGGAGGCGAAGAAGAGCTCAAGCCGCATTCAAAGATATCAATCACGCTCAACAAACCGAAGCTGGCGCTCGGATCGAGCAGAGTCTTCGGCTCGTCGTCGTATGCCGACAAAGTCCGACAGAATCTTGATAAGCTCAAGAAAATTAATGAAATCGAAAGAGATCGAGAGTCGATTCGACGGCGAAGTCGAAGCATTAGCGACAGAAGACGAAGAAGCTCAAGATCGCGCAGCAGGTATCGCCGTGACTCTTCTCGATCTCGAAGCACATCGCGACGACGTCGCTACAGTTCAAGATCAACGAGTGGCTCACGAAGAAGAAGCTCCAGATCAAGAAGCACGTCCCGACGACGAACGAGATCGTCAAGATCCTACAGTCGGACGTCGTATTCGAGTGACAGCCGTGACCATTCGAGAAGCACGAAGCGAAGAAACTTCTCACCAAAAAAACAACTGTATCGTAAACGCTCATCGGTTTCTTATTCACGTGACACTTCAGCATCGCGGAGACGGTCACCGTCAAGGAAACGTTCCTACTCTCCAAAGAAGTCATCGCGTTCAAGAAGCAGAAAACGAAACTATTCCTCGTCGTCTTCATCGAGCTCCGTGTCGTCGTCATCATCAAGCGTCAAAACTTCACCGGAGAAGCGCCCGCTGTCAAGACCCAAGACGGTTTCACAAGGAAAGAGCCCGAGACCGAAGTCCAAGTCGTTGTCGAGAGAGAAGAAATCATCGAGCCAGACACCAATCGCGTCATCGTCAGAGGCGGCGCCAGTCAAACGATATTACGGAAGACGGAAGGACAATGACAGCAGTTCATCGCTAAGCGTCGACAGTGATGACGACGAAAAGAAAACGACATCAAATCAAAGGTAGAACAACTCTCTCTTCGACTGTTCTCGATCAGCTAATCGCAATTTTTCGATTCCAGTTCGGCAACCGACGTCGCGAAAGTTAAATCTTTTAGATCTACAGAATTCAAAGTCAGTAAGATACTAATTCAAATCGGGAGTTGTTAGACTTGCCAACGACATCGTTAGAAATTGGGATTTCAATCTAGGCTTAGTTGGGTTTATCGGGTCATCAGGGTCGTGGTTATCTCTCCTTCTGATCTCTTTCGAAGAGCTGGTGTAACATTCTCGTTCTCGTATACACAGATTGGCTTATCGAAGTCTACAGTTGGCGGACCAACCGTCAGCAATCCAAGAGAAAAGCTGAAGAAGAAAATGCAGCTTCTTTTAAACAAGCAATGTAAGTGGAACGTCAATCATTTCGGTCCTCGTTAACGCTTATTAATTCACAGACAAAGCTGACAAGAAAGCTGAGACTGAGCGGATTGAGCGCCAGATGCAGCAGCAGCAAGAAAGAGACGAAGAGATGAGAGAGCTCGCCCTGCGGCTGCGAAAGAAGCAGCGCGAATTGCGTCATCATCGCTACGGTGATGCACGCGATTCGAACTCAGAAAGTGAATCTGACGTAAACGGTGGCGAGCCCAGTCGCAGAAGAAGCTCGAGCTCTTCATCGAGTAGCTCGAGTTCGTCGAGTTCTGGTTCGCGAAACAGAAGACAGCGCCAGAGGAAAGAACCAACGAGCATCGCACGATCGCCGGTTCGATACAGCAGACGGTCAAGGAGCAGAAGTTCAGGTAGGAATTATGGCCGTCGTTACTCAAGGTCCCGCTCGAGGGATTACCGTCGTTAACCGAAACCCTTTTCCCCCGCAAACTTTTGTCTCCAATCGCAACGATTTCAGGGTTGTCCTCACTACGAAGTTATAAAGGAATTTGTTGAATTTTTCTCTCAATCTGTCAAACACGATTTTACAAAAGTCAATTGAATAAAATATCGAAATGAAAGACGAAACTGTTTCACTCCAAATGAAAGCTGGTCTGATCGTCGACGAAGATTGTCGTGTGATTTAATGAATCGATTCCGCATTTGAATAATGAATGCACCCATTGCGACACCATATAACATGACACGGCTTAATCGAACGAGCAGAGATCATCGATTGTTATGCAAAGTGGAAGGCGATCGCTCTTGTCAAATCAAAATGCAGATGAGATCGCGTTCGAGGCTTTTTGGAGCAAACATTTCGCCTGAAACTCCCGACCGCAGCCTCCGGGAGTTTTCAATGCAGTGATTCGCTTGACACATCGCGCCATTCAAATAGCCGGCAATTTGTTCAACTGACCACCGCCTTCGTGGCTGACCGTGAAACTTTTTCCCATTCGGCGTTTCAACGAAGAGGAAAGACAACATGTGAAGAGCCAATTGAGAGATAATTTAAAATAAATGTGCAATGACATTTACGATTAGGATTATTTTTGTTGGTTGCGTAAGACGCTCGTAAAAGGAGTGCGGAAGATTTGATTCGCTGCAGGCCAACCAAGAAATTTGTAAATTAGGAAGAATTGAAGTTGCAAGCGTTGAGTTGCTAGAAATTCTCTTAAGGTTGATGAATCCTGACATAAATTTTATGTTCGCGTACGTCTCTTCCACGGTTTCTTTTTTCTTAATTTAATTTTCTCAATCATTGCTATTATAAAATTTAAATCGATTACCCGCGCTATCTGTCAACGACTCACTCGAATCTCCTCGTCTTGCGTTATTTAAAATTAATTGAATGTCACATCATTAAAATGATTGACCAGTTTCGCAAGAACCGCGTAATTGTGGACACTGAGTACGTGCTTTCATTGATGATACATGAGGGTTTGAGAGCTGGAGCCTTCACGGCGCTGATAAATTTCTTTCCGCGCTCAATGCTGTAACCGATTATGTAAGCAGACACGCCGAATTGTTGTTTCCTCTGCAACAATTATGTTGTTGTCGCTCTCACTCTCTATCTACCTTTTCTTGCTGATCTTGCGGGGGTTTAGCATCTTCAATGGAACTTCAGTGTCTAGCGAGGAGGTTCGACTAGCTTTGGAGGTAATGAAAGACTGCTAGAGGAGGTGACGGACGGATCTATTACAGGTCAGCTAATAAATTTGTCCCTCGTGATCATAAATCAAACAAAACTTTAAGTAGAAAAGCATTCAATAATGTCACTCATGTTTTATTTGATATTTCAGCTACGAGGTTTTCGTAGTTTTTATGAGGTTTCCAGTACTTAATGTTGCGACTTTTAATGATTTTTTAACAGAGACATTTTCCCATTTGTAATTCCCTAACCTTTTCTCACTGATCTCGCACTCATTGAAGTCTTTCGTCTCAAGCGGCTCGCACAAATTCGGAATAAGCTTGATAATGAACGTGTTGAATGCTGAAGATCAAATTAAATCATGTCGAAACAATGAGTCCATTGTCACGATCTTTTTTGTATTCGCTCGTCGATTTGAAGATCAATCGATGCTGTGAGTGGAGCGTTTTGTACTGCAACGCTAATTAAACTACAGAAATATTTACCATTCGGATTAAGGCGCGCACGAAGATCAAAGGGAACGCATAGACGAGATCGAGGCTAGTCGAGCGACATTGGTGGCTTATCGCGACGCATTCCGAGAGAAATGTCTCGACCTGTCACAACCGCTGACAGAAATCAATTGACCTGAAAGCGGGAAACTCAATCTGATCGAACTAGATCTCCCTCGGAGGTTGTGAAAAGCGACAGCTCATCGAGCATTTGTTTTCGACTTGTAGATCGAGCGCTTTATGAATTCATAACTCAATTAAATTCCCATCAAAGCTCATAATCTCCGCGCCGAAAAAACTGTTTACCATCTTCTCTTTCACCTCTTTCTCAACGGCCGGTGACTCTGTCTTTCGCCGAAGCACACTGACCCACTGTTTCAGAAATTACGAATGCGTGCTCGTCTTCGTCTATGCTCGCTCGCTACCGACACCCTCGGAGCTTGTCTCATGACGCTGCTTGTCTCAACTGGAATTATCTCATCGTTTACATGACAGCAAAGTTGGTTCGTAAAAAATCTCTGACAACTTTCGCTCTCGATCAGAATTACAAATTCGATGGGATCGCCGGTAAATCATCGTGCGATGATCTGACGGAAACTTGTGAAAAGTTTACGATGGCGTTAAGCGACATTTCGCGAACACATTTTTTTTTGAAAGTCGGGTTGATGACCCGCAGTCGAAGAGCCTAATTTTCGATGATTTTGCATGACTCAAAATTAGTCTTCAATGGTTTTGGCGGCTGTGCAACAAAGATGCTCAATTTTGTAACTTCAATGGAAGATAATTTCGCCGCATCCATCATGTTTTCGTCATTCGAGTGACATCGAGTGAATCTCCGTCTATCTTGACGGTTTCGTCTTCTATCGTGACCAGCGGATTATTCAGCAAAGTTTTTGATCGTCGTGCTGCTGCTCTTCAGGTCGACTCAAAGTGTTATCCTGTCGTAACATGGTAAAGTTGGCAGCTTCTTGTGGGAAATTCAGAGGCTTAGAAATAATCGCTGAATCAGCAACGCTGACGTTTTCAGCGAGTCCGTGTGGTGGTTGAACTTGTTGAAAGCGTTGAGCTCTCAGAACTCGAGCTTATCTTTTGAGCTGAGCTTGATATCCCTGGTGGTCTTACGTGTTTGAGCTCAAACGACTCGCTAAAATCTGCACATTCGTGTTAGATCAAGGTTGAAGATGACCAAATGAATTCTCGAACTCACCAAAATAAAGTGTTTATTAAAATCTCATACGTAGAATACTTGTTGCTTCCATCGCTCAACACGTTTTCACTCGCTAATCAAACTGTTTGTTCAGGTTTTTCATCCGGCTGGACCCTTGCATCTCGTCATCATTGTCTCGTCCCCTTGCTCTACTTTTGATCTTTCAACGCTCATTTATGGTCAGCATCCCTCCTGTTGACCTCTGTTAGCCTTTTCTTCACATGATTATCCCTTGCATCTCTCGCGAGGGTCAAGAATGACAGCAAACGAGTTTCGGGAATTCCATTGCGCAAGCAATTTGCTCTGCAAGTGCGTCTTGACCTACTCAGCTAGTAATTAAAACTAATCGTTTCGACTAATCGGCGTGCGTTAAGTTCCACAAAAGGCTTCCCAAACTGTCGGAGGTGGTTCGGTTTGATCTTCATTTGATTTAATCCACTCGAGAGAGATGAAGATTAACGTCTGCGAAGAGGTAAACACATAACGGTCCATGCTCGAGTCAGGTGTGATTTATGATCGTCTATGGCGCTCGGAACCTTTTGTCCATCTCGTGATTTCAATTACCTGCTCGGTCGAAGAGCCTCGACGAGATGTTAGCGAAAAATTGGCTTTTCTCGTTGGCTCTTGAAATCAATTGAGCCGATGTTAATTTAAGATGCAGGCCGAGGCAATCAGGCGAGGAAATGTCGTTCAGGCTTGATTCCCTCGCACTTAATAAAAAACTTTTTGTTTCTGGGACCATTACATGATGAAGTTTGTGTTAGCTTTCAGCTCTTAATGACTCTTCACTTTTTTCGGGTGAATTAATCAGCGGTTCAGCGAAGACGTTTTGCAAGACCCCAGCGACACTTTCAATTGGTACTTTTATGGGCAATTGCTCTCTCCACGCCTCCAAGTTGCGTTCGCGCGACGATTGCAGCACAATATTTTCGCACAGTTGTTTGACGTGACTTTGTGACGCTTCCTGCTCCATTCACAAGAGGATTGTAGTTTATGAAGCGCGCTCGCGACTTAGTTGTTCAATGAGTCGTTCGACTGTTCTCGCCGTCTCGCTCTCCCGATGCTCGCGACCGTTTTCGGCTACGCGACTCTGCCGAAAAAAAACGTGATATTATTCAACATGCTTTCTGCGGTGGCTCGCAGCATCATCTCTCTCCATATTTTGGGGATTTACTACGTCGGTGATCTGCCCGAGATGCATAAAAGCGGTGAATCCGCCGAGTTTAAGTCAGTTGATCATTGTCAGTTAACAGTGCACAGTCAGAGAGCTTCGAAGCCAAAATGAAACTTTTACTCCTCGTCGGTTGCGCTCTCATATCGAGCGTTTTATCAGCGCCACAGAGTAGTGGTTTAGATGACGATAGCCTAAGCGACCCGCCACAGAGTGTGCTGCAAGAGCCATCAGGATTTGTAGCTTCGGGCTTCAGCAGTGGAAGCAGTGGAAGTAGTCAGCAATCATCATCAAGCTTCAGTTCAAGCAGCCAAAGCTCAAGCAGCCAGAGCTCAGGTGGCAACAGTTTCACCAGCTTCAGCAGTCCAGGAGGCAGCAACGGAGTGTCGATCGTCAGATACGTTTACGACTTCCGAGGATTAGACGGATACAAATTCACGTAAGTGTCAAGTTTCAATTGCGATAAACATCCGTTGCTTAACGCGAATATCCCCGGAGATTTACGATGACAATAAAAGTTGATCATGTAACAACTGTGTCAATGAGACCGAAGAACGGATAAAATATGCGAGCGCGTTAGATAATTTTACGTTTGATGATCGATGACGAATCGGAGTGTGAATAGCCTCGCTGTTTGGTCACGGGCGACAGAAGTTTCCAGTTTAGTGTGAGCGATTAATCAATGATTTCTCTTCCGCATTACAGTTACGAACTATCGGATGGTCAGATTAGATCAGAGGAAGGTGCTTACAAGGACGGAACTGACGAAGAAGGCAACCCAGCCAAGATTCTCGTCGTACAGGGCGCTTACTCGTTCGTAGCTCCAGGTAAGATTAATCGGCTCGTTGGTTGTCGAAACGTTTTCTGATTTCTTCCTTCCTGATCATCGAAGATGGTGAGACTTACTGGACGAACTACCAAGCTGACGAGAAGGGCTACCGCCCCAAGCACGGCAAGGGAGTCGGAGGAATCAAGCCTGGAGAGGATGCTGGTATCGATCCAAATCTTCTGAAGTCACTCGTTGGTTAATTTCATCGAATCTCATCTCCATCATTTAGTCGTAGCATAAAGTTTAATTTAAACTCAGAGGAAAAAATAAAAAGCTTTAAGTCAAGTGTATCTGCGTTTTGCGATCATCCATTGACCTTCTTTCGGTCATCAAGTTCCATTAGCGATGCGTCAGGTGATGGAAGACCGTTGCGTGGAAAAATTACTCTCAGCGGTTGCGCAACGCGCTATCAATCGTTCGATAGCTTTAACGACGAAAAAACACTTTGATAGCTCAATTAAAAGACCGTTCAGCCAAGCTCTTATCTTATCACGGATAAGTCAAATGAGGAACGACAACTTGGATATACTTGAATGAGGTATTAACGCTGATTCGAATACGTTCGCCACTCTGATGACTTTGGATTTTTTTATGGAAACTGGAACAGAGGAAACGAAGCTGGGAATGTACAGACGGAGGTCGACTTGACATCTCTTTGTCCCTTGTTGACCTCTCAGGGCATTGCGAGCGATTATGATCCAGTTTTAATCTTATTCATTGCTGGTCATTCAGCATCCTCAACGCTCAACCCTCGACGAAAACAAATCGAAGCAAACTGGTTTTGTGATTTTTCCCTTCTCGTTCTCTTAGCAATCATTCTCAATTTGTTAATCAACCTTGTTAGAAGTCGATCAGGTTTCAGAATTATATTTAAAATGCCGCCGAAGGTGAGAGATTCCCCAATTTGAGGGCCGTTGTTTTAATTAACACTGCACGTTTCTTTAGAGATCGTTGAAGGATGAAATCGCAGCAGAAAAGTGAGACTGATTGTAAATCTCATGACGAGACAAAGTTCTGACTTTTGGTTTGGCAGGAAACGAGTTGAGTTGGAAAAGCGATTGAAGGAGCAGCGGGAACGGAACATTGAACGTATCAGCGAAGAGTCAAAGCAAAGCTCGCTTCGAGCTGCGATTCTCGAGGAGTCCCAAAGCATTTTTGAAGGTAAAGATCACTTGGTGTCAACGTTTTGTTGACGAATTTGCGTTCCAGAACTTTTGACAAAAGTCAGATCATGGAAGAAATCTTTGAAGCAAGAAGCGGAGATGAAGAAAATGGTGAAAATTCCGAAGCTTTGCAACACGAGCGTTCCGGCAGAAGTTCGAGGATTCCTTTACTATTGGCGTGAACGCTTGACGGAGCACAGAGAGCAGCAGATAAATTGGTGGCTGCAGTGCAACGATCGCAGTTTGCTTACGCAAGATCCATCAGTCGAAGATACGCGACGCGTTCAAATGAAAAAGCTTCGTAAGAAGACGGGAAAGTTTTACGATGTGGAGCTTCGACGGCTGTTGAAGCTTTATAACAGTTTGATGGACTCGCTGAGACGGAGAAAGATGTCAGTGGCGTACTATGAAGATCTCTTAGCGGTTGAGCTTTATCATCTTCGCTTTGGACTTTTGTGATTTTCCTTTGTGTTTGTGCTTTAGGTTCGCAACGAGATTCGAGAAACAGCTTTCAAGTTTTTGGATGTTTTGACGCTTCAGGTGACCATGCACATTGACCGTGAAATGAACTCGATGAGTCCTTGGACGTCTTCGTATTCACTCGCCACACCCGATTTCGTTAAATATATTTGGACGTTTAAGGATGTTCCGCTGCCGCCAGATATGTGAGAAAATATTTAAATACCTGGTGATTTACGTTGATAAGTTAACTGCTTCTCAGGAGATTCAAGTTGATCAAGATGGATCCATTGAACTTGACTGTGACGGTTTCAGATAAAGCTGATCTAAGCAACAGCTGTCTCCGAGGCTTGTGGTTCAAGAAAGATTTTCTCAGCGATTTGTGCCCTTCGTACTTTGCACCGCTCGAGACGAAATTTGAGACGTTGAAAGATTCGGTAGCCTATGAACGGTTACAGCGTAACTTAATGACGGAGCAACACTTGAATGACATGAGGGCTGAACGTCGAGCTTGGGAAGAAAAAATGGAGCAGATTAGACTGGAGACAGAGAAGACTAAAGGAGCAAAAGGCAAAGCTCCTGTCGTCGAACAGCCAAAGCCGGTGCTGAAGAAATCGTCAAGCACTAAAGTTAAAGTTGATGTAGAACCACCGGTCGTCGATGAAGGAACATACGTTGATGTTGAAGAAGAGTATTGCGCTTTCGAGCTCGAAGAGCTTAACCGGGAGAGGAAAAGTTTGTTCCCAGAAAATTTAGGATTGCGACAGAACGAAGTAAGAATTCCAATTGGAAGTTTAACATGAAGTGACCAAACATTTTTCCTCAAGCTCAACTTGAGAGAGTATCAGATCACCAACGGAGTCTTGAAGTTAGAAATTTTCCAACGTCCATCGCAAACGAAAGAAATCAGTCCGCAGATCTTCATTGAGTTACGTAAGCTATCATCCGTCAATCTTTAGACCTCTTCCTTCAACCATTTCGTTGTTACCAGACGAGTATCCTTACGTTCTCAAGCCTGAAGAATTCAAAGTCGACATCAAGCTTCCAAAGTCTATCCCAGTTTCAAATACAAGGCAATCACAGTATGACAAAATTCAAATTGATCCACGAAAGAAAGCTCTGGACAGTTTGATGAAAGTTGAGCTGAAAGTGGACGAGAAATTGTTCTGGCTCGAAGCTCCGACTGTTTGTCGATTCGAGCCTTGGGAAGAGAGCGAAGACTTCAACGAGCTAGATGACGAAACTAAGGATTACAACTTACGTTATGAAGTTTATGCTAGGAGGGATGCGGAAAGTCTCTTTGCAGCCCGCGGACCTTGCCACTTCAAGACACGTATTCAACTGGAAGACTTTGATCTGAACTCCGAAGAGCGACCGATAAAGCTTGGAATATTGTTTGAGAAATACATCGTTCCAATGATGCCAGAAGAATACAATTTTTTTGCCGAACAGATGGAGAAACTCGAGCAGAAGCACCACGAGTGGCGAATGATCATGGACGCGAAGGAAGGAAAGAAGTCATCTAGCGATCTAAAAGCACTTTACGAAGAAATGAAGTTCAATTTCGATGTGAATGCGATCACCGCTGAGCAGTTCGATCGACTATTTGACGAGAGAATGACCGACGCCAGATTGCTGTTCCCTCGAGAATATCGAAACCTAATTGAAATCCTTAAAGGATCCGAAGTTTCTCTATCAACATCGAGCCGAATTAATGAAGAACAGTCCCCATTTGAATGTGCCAAGCCTGATAAGTTCGCTACATTTCTTCTATCCGAGCTTATCCAAGAAATCGAGAAAGTTCAAGAAAGCTTAAAGCCGTTTTTCCGTGAAATTCCTGAGGAGATCGCAGCCCAAGTTGAAACCGAGCCAAGAAGTTTCCGAGTGCCTCAACACATTTCATGGAGAGAAAATAGAGCGTCGCGACTTTCAAAGCGTTTTCGAGAACTTGAACGATCTCGCAAGCCGTCGCGGTCACGGTCGAGGACAAGAAATCAGTCCCAGACTGCGCCTCAACCTGTGCAAAGTCTCACAAGCTCAACCGCATCTTCCACTGACATTGAAATTCCACAGCCGACAAAGGTTCATCCAAAACTTATTTCGCACTTCAAAGGCAAGTGGAGCTCGAAAAATATTTATGATCAATCTTACGATAAGCACACGAAGACGTTGACATTCTGCACCGGTCGCTTGGGCACTTTTGGACTTGTAATTCGAAAATATGCAAACTTGCCATTCAAGTCATGGGAGATATTCCCAGTGGTTCAAGACACCAAACGCTTTGTGAAAATGAAGATTGAGACACAACACATCACTATCGAGTTTGAGATCACACACGAGGGCTTCACGTTTCAAATCACAAACCCAGGGAAAGTCCCGTTCTCAGGGATCGAAGCTCCCGTCAAAATCTTCGAGCTTAAAAAGCTTCTGTCTTCACTGAACTTGAATTTGTTCCCGGAGATTGACGCAAGCTTTTACGTTAAAGACATTAGCGAGAAGCACAAAGCAATGGAACTTCACACGTACAAGTCGATGGCTGTCTATTGTCTGTCGCACCATTTCAAGTGGAGCGTTTGGAACAAATTCGCTGATCGTCGCGTCGCAGTCTTTGAATCGAGAATGATAACGAAATCAGATTTCAAGCTCATGATGGTGACTCCGTTGAAAGCGGCAAGCGTGAGCATTCGCGAGAAATGCACGCCGTTGGAAGTCGTCGAACTGGATTACGAGATGACACCGCCGGATCAAGAGGTAAGTCATTGAAAGCGATGTCTTTAGCAAAGTCATTCACCGACGTTCGCTCTTTCAGTTTCATCCTGATTTACTTGATTTCCTCAAAGACGAAGTCGACAAGAAAGAGCACAGACGCAACGTCGAAAACTTCACGACGACTTGGTTTGTTCAAGCGCTGCTGATGAACGTGCAGCCGCTCAGCTTCTCGTTATGAATAAATTATCAGTTTGATTCACCGCTGTCAATGAGCTTTGATCATCTGCGAGAAACTTGATATCCTCCCTCAAATGGGAATCTCGGAAGTTCCGATGGAATTTCGGTTTGCTGGCATCCAAACACGGCGAGGCAACACCATTAAAGTAGCTCAGAGCGTTTAGCAGGATTGTCTCGTTTATGGCGTTCTTCACACCATTTCAGATATCTCTGTTTGTCTCATGCCACTGGGACGGTCTTGTGCCGTCTAAGGCTGCCGGCTGTTGTTGTCTCAACTCCTGTGTGGATCGCCTTGACCGTGTAGAGCTTTTAAAAGCTGTGAAGGTTTAGAATGGGCGATCCATCTGAAGAATCGATCTTTCTCACTCTGGCGGGTGTCAAATTATTTTCTCTAAGATTAAACAACTTAGATATCCAACGATTTGCGTCAAAAACAGTTAGAAATAAAACAGAAGCGTTTGCCATCTCGATCAAGAAGGAGCTTAAAGAACAGTTTCATAGACCTAAACTTGGCAGAGCCTTTGAAAGAAATTGTTTAGTGAAAAGTTTGATATTTGTGCGCGCAAAACGTTACCATTGAGTTCGTGAAATGAAACAATTTGTTAACATTGAAATTGCTGCGAGATTGAAATGACGAACAGTGCAAAGACAATGTGAAGTTATCAATCGATTTATGCCGGTTGAACTTGAAAGCACATAAAAGGGTTTCTGACTGTGAAAGCTCAGGAAGTTAGTCGAGAAGATCTTGAGCTTGCAATTGTTTTCGATGGTTGAAAAACTTACTTTAATAAAATAATTAAACAAAAAGTCTTTTAGTTTTTAAAACAAAATTCGTCTCTGCTGTTGCCTCGACGATTCATCGAATGGAATGAAGCGGCGGCATCGAGCGTTTGTGATATTTTTGCGTTGATTCAAAACCTGCTGTGATTTAGCGACTCAAGGAGATGCAGTCGGAACCGCGAAGGTGTGAAAACGATGCGTGTAACGACACATGGAGGAAGCTGCGAGAATGGATTTATGGATTCGTACGCTGGTTCTTTATTGTGTTGTAAGTTTCAACTAAGGGCCATCGTCGATGACCGAACTGCTTGTGTTCGTGACCGTTTGGCATCGAGAAAATGTTTAAATATTCGACGCGACACGGTTCGATAGTTCATTGATATTCAGGAACCCGAAAGGCAAAAAACTCCTCAGCGAAATGCAACTTAGACTTTTAACTTCAATTGTTTTGTGCAGTGTGCTTGGCATCGACGCAGTTATCAATCAACAGCAAAACGAAGTCGGTCAGAAACCTGATTTCAACGATGTATTCAGTTCGCTTTTCGGATTGAAAACAACTTTCCTTGGAGCAAAAAGGAATCACGTGAACAAGAAACTAGATCGAGTCTCAGGTGGATTTGGCGGCATTGGAAACATTGGAAACATATTCGGATCGCTGGGGTCATCGTCATCAGAAGGTGACGCGCATGGCTCTGGTCACTCATCAGGCGCTCATGAAAATGGATATAGCTACGAGAGTCCGCCGCCTGCATCTTATGGACCTCCTAGCAACAACTACTTGCCTCCAGCACCCCAAACGACTTATGGGCAACCGCAGCAACACGATGGTTATCACTACGAGACACCAGCGCCTGTTAGCAACAACTACTTGCCTCCACCCCCTCAGCCACAACATGACGGTTACCACTACGAAAAGCCAGCAGTTGGTTTCAGTTCAGGATTTGCAAGCGGATCGTCTCATGCTTCACACGGCTCAAATTCGCATGGTTCGTCGCTTGGCAGCTTGAACTCGATTGGTTCATTTGGCGGCTCGCAAGGGCTTGGAGGACTCAAAGATCTTACAAGTATTGGCGGCTTTGGAGGTGGACACGGCAAGGGCAAGGGAAAAGGTTCCGGAGGTCAAGGCCTTGGTGGATTTGGAGGCTTCGGAAACATTTTCTCGTCAATCGGGTGAGTTATCGTAAACATTTGTTGTCTTCTCCGATTCGAAAGCGTCAAGGCCGAGCTTTTAATAACTTTCAAGTTCAAGTTTGACACAAATCAATTTGTATTTTTAGACAACTGCCAAAGCAAGCGATCGGGGCAAAGAAAAACGCAGTCAACTCAGTGTTTGACGGCAAAATTTCGCTGCTCGAGAGATTCGCGCAACTCTCATCAAGAGGCTCCAACTCAGACTCTTACTCATCAGCAAGTGGCGGTTCAGCAAACAACGAAAGCGGCGGGCCATACGCGTAAAGATACTCCCGCTGATTTAGGGTGCAAGAGGCTCCATGACACTTATCTTAACTAATTTTAGTCTTGTTATGTTTTGCGTTGAATCGAAATGATCGTGGGAAAAGAAATAAAATATGCCGACGAAATTCCTCGAGATAAAAAACTTTTGATTACTCACGACGGAAGAAAATGCGAACGAAAACGAAATTCGGAGAAACGAATTATGCAAATCGTCGAGGAAATAGTCTTGAAGAAATGATGTAATCTCTCTCCACATTTTATTTCTTTCGCTTTGGATGCGCAAGGTTAAGGTCAATGAAAACTCGTTCACTCGGTCGCGGTAATTTCACCGTGGGCCGCTTTCCATGCTCACGCATAAAGTCTCATGTTTTATGTATGAAACCGTCGGACGAGCGAAAGCATTTGCAGCGATCGGAAGCTCAACACAACGAAAACGTTTTATGATTTCGTCGACTTTTATCGGCTGTAGTTGTACGATGATGAAGATCGAATGAAATTTTTTCTCCTTCGACGTCGGATAACGCATGGCTCGGTTGGAAAGGCAATGATAATATAAATAAGCGATGTTTGCCCGAATCTTCAGTCATTCTTGAGCTTCGATCGAGTGTGAAGAGACAGAGTCAAAAATAAAGATGAAAGTGCTTTTAGTTGCGTGTATAGTTTTCGGAATTGCACAAGCCTCGCTGCCTGGTTTTGGCGGTGAAGAAGGAGGCGGCGGCGGTGGCGTCGGCAATGTGCTCGCACAAGTGTTTGGAGTGAAAGCAAGCGTGTTCCGTTCCCTTGAAGAGCAGTTCACCAGATTCAACGGCGGCGGCGAAGTCGATCTCTCAACAAATGGCCAAGCCGTTGATGGACACGGATCAGGAGTTTCAGGATCGAGCAGTTCGTATGAAGCACCAGCTCCATCATCAAGCGGTGGCCCATATGCCGCTTCAGCAGTCGCACCAGCAGAACAAGGATACAACTATGAGCCGCCAAGACAAGCTCAAGCTGTAGCACCAGCAAGCAATTACGGTCCACCACCTCAGAACTCCTATGGACCTCCTCCACAGCAAGCTCAAGCCGTTGCACCAGCAAGCAATTACGGTCCACCACCTCAGAACTCCTATGGACCTCCTCCACAGCAAGCTCAAGCCGTTGCACCAGCAAGCAATTACGGTCCACCACCTCAGAACTCCTACGGACCTCCCCCACAGCAAGCTCAAGCCGTTGCACCAGCAAGCAATTACGGTCCACCACCTCAGAACTCCTACGGTCCTCCCCCACAGCAAGCTCAAGCCGTTGCACCAGCAAGCAATTACGGTCCACCACCTCAAAACTCCTATGGTCCTCCCCCACAACAAGCTCAAGCAGTTGCACCCGCAAGTAATTACGGACCGCCCCCTCAAAGCTCTTACGGTGCACCAGCTCCACCCCAAAGCTCATATGGAGCACCAGAGCAAGCAGGAGGATATAACGGAGCGTCGTCAGGCTCAGGTCACGCTGGTTCAGAAGCATCTTCTGGCTCAGGTTCAGAGTCGGGTAGCGGTGGACTAGGAGGAGGGTTCGATATTGGACAAATCTTCCAGTGAGATTTTATCCTAAAGCGATGAAGCAAAATTATTAAACTCTTCAATCTTTTAGGTTCAAGCAAGGAATTCTCGGTCAAGCCAGATCGGCAAGTGACAGACACTGGGATAGAAAAGAGAGTGGACTGAACAGCCTAAGTGAGTTGTTCGGAGGCTTACTTGGAGGACTCGGCGGAGGCGGAGGCGAAAGTGAAAGCTCGAGCTCGTCGGGATCAAGTTCAGGCTCAAGTTACAGCGCCGGAGGCGGCGCCGAGAGCTCGGGAGGGCCTTACTAAACCAATGCTAGATGCTATCAAATGTCCGAATGGGAAAAGAGTCTAAACTTAGTCATATTTAAGTAATCATAAGCGCTATTAATGTAAAAGCTCAAAATTTCCAAGTAATAAATTTCCATTTAATGAATGGCAAGACAAAACAGCATTGAGCGGTTGAAATAATCTGCTGGGAAGGCACGACCGTCAATATCTCAAGACTGACAGAAGAAAAACTCTCGGACAAGTTTAAATCGGCTTGTTCCGAGATAAGCTCAACCTTTTGGTGTGGCGGTCCATCATGTCTAAGACGATAAACATTTATGCAGCACGAGCGGAAGACAATGGCACGTCGAAACCATTAAGTCAGTTGGCGCTTGAGTTTATAAAGTAGATCACCGCAATGAAACTCTTCCAGTTGTTACGAGCTTTCAGTCGTGATAGAAGCTTCTCTTGTGCATTAACAGAATGAGAACTTTTATGGTTATTGTGTCGGGAATCTTCATCGCTGTCGATCTCAGAGGAACTGAAGCTTTCTTCTTCGGAAGTACACAAAACAGTGCGGGCGGTTTTGCTGGTGGACTTTCGCAGCACTCTGGCTCGTCGTTCCTGGGAACTCTCAGAAGTGGTTTCACTGGCCTCACCAACGGTTTTAATAGTTTAACCAGTAGCTTTAGCCAAGGACAACAAAAAGACAAATCGCTCTTCACTCCACTCTCTGGTGGCTACAACTACGATCCTCCCAGCCAGCCTTTCGTGACGGGAATCGGCCAAGGACAGCATTCGTTAAACAGCGGCTTTAATCAAGGACATCAAGGTTCATTTTCGAGTGGCTTCAGCCCCGGTCATCAAAGTCAAAACTCATTCACAGGCTCGCTATCGTGAGAAACTCGAAGCCTTTCCTAAGACATTTGTTTGACGATCTATTCACTCCACAGGAGCATTTTCGGATTGAAGATGAACTTCTTCCAATCACTAAAACGAACATTCACATCACACTTCAGCAACAAGAGCAAAATGCTGATGGCACTGACGGGGAGCATAAGACGATGGTAGCAGAGTCATCGCCAAAAGTTAATTTGTAGCTACGATGAATGAAACTGTTGATGAGTTACGACTGGTCAACTGATGCTTGAGAAGGTCAAGTTGAACCGAAATAAAGTAAACCAAGCGAAGGCATGTTGCAAGTTTCATTTTCGTCTCATTCACGCTTTGTCTTTTGAAAACGAAAGTGATCATGAAACATCTCCGCGGTGTTGTATTAATTTTGTTGTTTGTTGTTAAACTTATCGGAACCGCGCCGGCTCTCGATGGCGTGCGAATTGAATCGGAGTACAACAACGTGTCAGATGATTCCTACGAGTTTTCGTAAGTCGACACCGTTCAGACTTGTAGTCTCCTAATTGAATTCAACTTCAAGTTATTTACTGAGCGACAAGCAAAGTCGATCTGAGAAAGGTGTTTTAAGAACAGTTGGCGACGCTAAGGTATTTGAAGTCACCGGCTCTTACTCGTATGAAGGAACTGATGGAAAGATCTACACTGTCAATTACACTGCCGGAGTCAATGGATATCGAGCGACAGTCAGTGCGAGAGGTGAAGAGTTGTTGATTGTTTTCTTAACTTTTGCTCAAGTTATCTGATTTTTTTAGAGCCCCCGAAAGGTGGATTCAACGTGTCTTTAAGCCCCGATGTCATAAAGACACTCGTCGGATAAACAATCCGTGACGAAGACCATAAAAATACACCAAAGTTGAAGGATGCAGACGATCAAGTTTTTAATCACGACGAGCCCAATCACTTTTTTGTGCTCAAACAAGAAGTGAAGATGAATCTAATGAAAATCGTCTTAAGTGTCGGAATTGCTACGAATTATTTATGTAATTGGCCGATGAACATGAGCACTCAAGGTCTCTACGAATGAAACAGGTCGGGTGTGTAATTCTTGTCAGTTTAAGTATCACGGAAGAAATGATAAAAATAAATAATAAACGAACTCATTAGCAAGCCAATTATTTTACCTTTGTCTTAGTTTAAAAATAACAAACAGTTTTGATGGCTTGGACATTCCCAGTAATTGTAGATCTTCTTCTCATTACAACTCGCAGCTCATTGTTAATGTGTGCATGACCGTCATGTCTCGAAACGCAAGAAGTCACCAGACAGCAGCAAATATTATCAAATTATCACAACAAAGCTTAAGCATCTACAAACTACGGTAATCTGAAAGCTTTCAGCTATCAATGAGCTTTCGAAAGCTCTCAACAACCTTTTCCAAAAATCGATTTAAAAGCTCGCGAATCGAGTTTTCAAAATTCGTCTCGTATCAACGACTTGCCACCTGTTATCATAAAGTTGTTGCACGTGTTTGGAAGGAACATTCTTTCCTCTTCTTAATTCTTTTTAGCCAAATGAAGAAAATCTGTTAGTATACTACACATAGAAACCGGTAATGAGCTAATGGTATTTAGTTAAACAAGCGTGTGAATCGACGGATTCTGATCAAGCTAATCGAGTTTCAGTTTGACGAGGAGTCTTTAAGGAAACAGTTGTTAAAATGAAGATTCGCTTCCAAATTATTGTGATCGTCGTTCTGGCTGTTGCCAGCTGTGTCAGCTCGCTGTTTACCCACGGACGATCAAAAAAGACGTCGAGTTCGTCGAATTCAACTTCAGCGGACAATCAACAATTGCACGCGCTGCTTGGGTAAAAATTTAATGTCAGGGTTCATACTTGAACTTAGTGAGCTCTTTTGTAGAACGATACTCACCGTGAAGATTGGACTTCTGACCGCTCTACGAGATGGACTAACGAGAAAGCAGTCGGGAGGCTCAGGAAGTGACTCGAAATCGTCAGGAGGCTTAGGAGGTCTTGGCAGTCTTCTTGGAGGCGGAGGCAGCGGTGGCTTCAACCCACTCTCATTGCTAGGAGGAGCGTTGCTCGGAGGGTCTTCCAGCTCCGCATCTGCAAAATCTGACACATCTTTTGATGATTTCGATGAAGAAGTCGAGGACGGTGACAGTGTATTTACTGCAGACGAAAGCTAGACAGTTCCTCATTGCATATGATGACGTGATTTGAATAGCGGAAAAAACCGTGACGTTTCATGATATAAATATGATGCGAAGAGCTTTAAAGTTTAAAGATAGTTTTCATGCTCCCAGAAGCTTTGAAGCTCTCGCAAAGCTTTAAATTATAATTTGAATAAAACGGTCATCACTCAAATCAAATTATTCTTTCTGAGATTACGATGAATGTAAGAATCAACAAAATGAATTCCGGCTGATCGAAACTTTTGCTAGAAAACTTCTTTTACATAGCGAGAACACGTCAAGCTAGACTTATATCCTAAGAAATAAAGAGCTGTCATTGTCCCATCGTTTGAACGTGATAATTGAACATTCGCAACTGAGAGCAGAGGCTGATCTGATTATCGAGTAGCAAGGAACTCAAAGTGTTTGCAAATTCAAGATCAATGAACATCACGAGACAATTCTTCCATCATAGAACAGTAAAGTTTCGAGTTTTGTCTGTAAAGCGTGAAAATATTTGCAAACGCATTAAATCATCTAATCAAACACTCTTGAATATAGCAGAACCAACAGAGGAGCGAAATGAAAACGAAACTGATCGTTGATGTATAATTTTAGCGGATCCGTTAATTTACGTGTTCTTATGCCATCGAGTGTTAATTGCGTTAACATCCAGTCAACATTCGGGGAAAAACTTGAAAAAAGTGAATTTATCTTGGGCGTACAAGTCCGAGAAGAATTTAGTTGGACGTCGGCTTTTGAACGGATAACATCGCTCTGGAGAAGATAAAAGTGAAGTTAGAACTTGTGAAAGAATTATGAAGATTTTACTTGTGTTCAGTGTAGTGGCTTTAAGCGCCCTTAGTGGCGACGCTTTCCTTACAAGCCTTTTGGGCGGTGGATCTTCATCGTCTGCTGGAGCATCTGGGTCTGCTTTCTCAGGCCACGGTGGCGGAGGTGGCGGGGACGCTGGCCTTGGCAGTCTTCTCGCGTACGTGGATTGAATTAACATCTTTGAGTGACTCCCATGGTGACAATTTCATTTTTTAAAACAGAATTCCAACGCAGCTTATTGAAGCGAAAAAAAATAAACTTCAAAAATTCTTGCGGTCGATTAGTGGAGGTTTAGGAGGTGGACATTCATCAGGTGGAATATTGGGAGGAAGTGGAGCTTCGTCTGGAGCAATTTCCGGATCATCATCAGGCGGTGGTGGAGGAGGTTACACTTACAACCGTCCTCGCTCAGACAGTTTCTCAACTGGTCAAGCCCTAAGTGCCGAACAAGCTCCAGCGCCTAGTTATCAGCCCCAACAGAGCTTCCAACCGCAACAAAGCTATCAGCCTCAACAAAGCTTCCAACCTCAGCCAAGCTATCAAGCGCCACAGCAGCCAGTCATTGTTCAAGTTTACAAAATCCAAGTGCCCGCAGAACAGGAGCAATCGTACTCGAATTCTCAAGCACAGAGCCAAGCTCAATCGTTTGCGGCGCCACCACCTCGTCAATACTCACCTCCAGTTGAATACCATCAACCCGAGCCAGTGTATCAGCAACCGCAGCCAGCTTATCAACCTCCACAGCCCGTTTACCAGGCACCACAGCCAGCCTATCAACCTCCACAGCCCGTTTACCAGGCACCACAGCCAGCCTACCAACCTCCACAGCCCGTTTATCAGCAACCTGAGCCTGTTCACCAGCAGCCTCAACCAGTTTATCAGCAACCACAGCCAGTTTATCAACAGGCTGAGCCTTATCATCAGCATCAAGCCGATTGTGGTCACCAACAGATCCAACCACTGCCATATAAACCAAGTTATCAATCGCAGAGACCAGTGCAAGTTCAAGCTCAAGCTTACGCACAAGCAGATCAGCAATCGTCACCAGTGATCGAACAAGCTCAAATGGTTGAGGTTCAGCCTCAGTCATACGATCAGGTCGCCGCTCCAGGCAATTCATATTTGCCACCCTCTTATTAACGAAACGGTCGATGAACTCAACTGCCACCTTTCTAAATTTTGTATAAAAATGTTATCAAATATAATCCCTTAGATGGCTAAGCTCCAAGCTCAGTGTTCATGAAGATAAGGAAATGAATAAGTCGAAATCAGAATAAAAGGAACCGAAGAAAAAAAAGTTTGAAACATTTTTGGTCACACAGTCGACGGCGATTTTCCCGAACATATTTTCAGAGTTCCTGATCAAGTTAATCGAGTTCTTGATCTTGAGAACGATTCTTTCAGCATAGCTCAATGCTTTGATGTGAAAATGTTTGTTCTGAGCATTGTGGCTCGACAATCGCGATCGAAGACGATTTGTGGTTTTCGGAACGATGAGAATCCGGTTAGAACGCCGAAGTGAAGCCGGTTTGTGTTTGCCAAATGTTCTTAAGAGTGATGTTCTTTCTCGCTGCTTTTGGACACATTAGTATCTGCACGAGTTTGTTACAAAACGTGTTTACGACAGAGGTTCCGGCTGAATAGAACGAAATCGTTGGCAGCTTTTCTCACTCAGTCTCGCGACCAATTAAAAGTTGAAGATTCTTGCGACGAGTCCCTGGAAATGACGAAAGCTCCCTAATTTATTTTAATATTCTTTTAATGTCCTACGTTTGTATGCAAGTTCGAATGCTTCACGAGACCGGATGGTGGAAACAATCAGCGGACACCCGAACGAAACGGTCCACTTATTTATCAAGGCTCGCATTTTCCTTTAGAACTCAGTTGCACGTCGGTTCTTGAAACAGTCACATCGCTTAGAAAACAATTTGGGATAAGATAAAGTGAAAAATATTTGAGATGAAACTTTTAATTGTGTTCGCGGTGTTGGCACTTTGTGCTTTCAGTGGCGAAGCTTCGCCTTTCTTCTTGAACCACTTCGGAGGTGGCGGTAAATCATCGTCGAAGACCGAAGAGTCTCATGGATCAAACGGCGGTGGATCCTCGCATGGATCAAGTGGCGGCGGATCCTCGCATGGATCAAGTGGCGGTGGATCGTCGCACGGATCAAGTGGAGCATCGTCAGGTAGCTCATCTGGTGGTTCGTCCGGCGGTGGATTCGGCGGAAAATTGAAAGGAATTTTGAGGTAAATTTCAGTTTTTAATTTCCCCGAGGTTTTTCCTAAATCAACATAAATTTAATTTCGAATAAAGCAAATTCCACGGCGGCGGAAAGTCTGGAGGTGGATCATCTTCATCAGCATCGTCTGGCTCAAGTTCTCAGGGACATTCAAGCGGAGGCGGTCATTCAGGCGGAGGCTCGCAAGGTGGATATGGAGGCGGCCCACAAGTTCCTCAACAAAACTACCAAGCACCCCCACAACATTCTCCACCACAGCAAAACTTCCAGCCTCAACAACAACAACAGCAGCAGCCACAAATTCAAGTCCACGTTATTGAATTGAAACCTCAAGAGTCGCATTCGCAAGGCCACGCTCAGTCGCAGTCGTTTGGCTCAGGACCTCAAATTCCACAAGATTCGTACCAATCACCACCAGTTCAACATTCGCCTCCTCAACAGAGCTACCAGCCTCCTCAACAGAGCTACCAGCCCCCTCAACAGCAACATCAACAACAGCCTCAACAGCAGCAGCAACAAGTCCAAGTTCACGTTATTGAATTGAAGCCACAGCAATCGCAAAGCCAATCGTTCGGCCAATCTCAATCACAATCGTTTGCTTCACCACCACAAATCCCTCAACAGAATTACCAACAACCCCAGCAAAGCTACCAGCCACCTCAGCAAAGCTATCAGCCACCCCAGCAAAGCTACCAGCCACCTCAACAGCAACAACAACCTCAAGCTGACATCCAGGTTTTCAGAATTGAATTCCCATCTGAGTAAGTTCATCTCAGTCTCACTAGTAAGTTAGCAATAATTTTAAAATCAACCCCAACTCAACCAAAATCACACAGAAAACCGCAACAGGCCCCACAAATTCCTCAATCGAACTACCAGCCAGCAGCACCAGTACAACATCACGCCCCTGCCCCACAACAATCTTACAGCCCTCCAGCTCCACAGCCGCAGCAGTCGTATCGTCCACCAGCGCCTGCTCCAGTTCAACAACAACCATACCAACAGCCTGCTCCACAGCCACAAAGATCTTACGTTCCCCCAGCACCGCAGCCACAATATCAACCACCACAACAGCAATCTTACCGCCCATCGGCACCAGCACCTCAGCAAAGAGCTTATAGCCCTCCAGCTCCACAGCCCCAATACCACGCTCCAGCTCCACAGCCGCAGCAATCGTATCGTCCACCAGCGCCTGCTCCAGTTCAACAACAACCATATCAACAGCCTGCTGCACAGCCACAAAGATCTTATGTTCCCCCAGCACCGCAGCCACAGTACCAACAACCACAACAGCAATCTTACCGCCCATCGGCACCAGCACCACAACCTCAACAAAGATTTGATGCTCCAGCCCCACCACGTCAAAACTATCAAGCACCCCAGCAGCAACAACAACATCAAGCTGCTCCCCAGCAATTGCAAGACATTCAAGTCTTCACAATTGAAATTCCAACAATCGAGATACCATCCAGACCTCAAGGTCATAGCCAAGGCCCACAAAGACAACTGCAAGCCCCCGTTCAAGCCCCACCAACTGATTATTTGCCTCCAGTTCAAGCTCCATCGAACGACTACTTGCCTCCATTCTAATCAATGGACCAGCAGCCGAGAGTCAGTTAACGCAAGTTTCTAAAATTTCCAGTGATAGCTTCGAAAGTTATCGTCTCGAATCTCCAGCTTGTGTTCACTGTAAGAAGACTTCAGTTGAGTTCAAGCTCACGCAATCTTCGAATAAGTTTTTTGAAAACGATTTCTACATTAATTTCAAGTTTTCCTCGCTAATCTTCTTTTAAATATTTTATCATTTCAAAATATTTGTTCGTCCGACAAGGCCAAGCTACATTGCTTGGTTCTGGTCTTAATCTTCTTCCCTCGACGAAAACAGCAAAGACGAAAAATAAAAAATGAATTTAAATTCACAAAACGTGTTTGACGCTCTCGTGTCGTGAGGGAAGCTGAGACGACCGGCGAGAATGGTCAAGTTTAAGTTCAAAGACCATTAAATGAAAAACTGAATTTGATGATCGAAGCGACCGAGACGAGTTTAGAAGACTTTACTTGAATAACTTACTGGAAAGGAAGAGAAGCGTGTCGCGTTCAAATTTCGAGTTCAGCCTCGTCTTGCACACACGCTTCGACCTTCGGGAGAGACTCTTCAGTTTATTGACCAAAGTGACAATTGCATAACGCGTCAATACAATGCGCGCCTCCTAAAGCTACCAACACGTGTTCATCGATACGTGATCGGACATTAAGTGATCGGGCAAAGTGAACAGTTTGTGTTAGCTAAACAAGATAAGGAACAAGTTATTTCGTTGCGAGTCTAAAGCTCTTCAACTTTGTGTCTAACGATGGGCGTGAGAAGCATCAATGAATCGGAAGTTGAGCTTCGACTTGAGCTTATCCGGAAACAAACCAATTTCTTGATGCTCAACGATGATGTTCTTTGGTTGATTCTTGTTCTTGGATCAACAACCTCCAAGCGGAAGCAAACCCTTTCCTCAAATATGCAAACTGTCTCTCGCTGGTTAGTGTTGCTTGGCGCGGCTCAATCGACACCGAACAAACTAATGTTTGAACAATAAATATCGACGAAAATAAATATCATCTCGCACACATCTCGATCGCTGATGATCATCTCATTGAAGCTGGTTTCTCTACCACCAAGTGTTAATTGTATTAACATTCTGCTAGGGATCGTGGCAAACTTGAAACGGTTAACACGGCACAGCAGAACGAAGCGGCATTTATCACGGCGCGCACGCGATATGCAGAATTAGTTGAACGTCGATTCTTGAACGAGTCACATCGTCTGATAATAATTCCAAAGACAATAAGAGACTTAATCAAAGAAACATGAAAGTTTTCGTTGTGCTTAGTGTGCTGGCACTTTGTGCCTTAAGCAACGCGACTCCGTTCTTCGGCGGACATGGTGGCGGATCGAAAGGAGGTTCATCGTCTGGATCATCATCGGGTTCTTCATCAGGAGTTTCTGATTCATATGGAGCTCCACCACCCTCGTCTGGCGGGCCTTATGGCGGTGGTTCCTCAGGAGGAGGATCGTCATCAGGAGGTCACGGAGGCGGTTCGTCTGGCGGACATGGAGGAGGCGGCGGTGGAATTGGAAACATTCTCGCGTAAGTTGTCAATGTGAAATCGATCAGTGACTATCAGTGACATTATATCTGTTCATCACAGCATTCCGATCGGAATCAAAACGAAAATCATTCAAGCTAAGAGAAAGGGAATCAACCAAGCATTCGATCAGATTGAAAGTGCATTATCGTCGTTCGGAAACATCGGAGGGGGAGGCGGAGGTGGACATGGAGGAAGCTCAGGAGGTGGCTTTGGAGGCTTCGGTGATATCCACAAGAAACTTGGAGGATTTGGCGGAGGTCACGGCGGAGGTTCTTCGTCATCAGGAAGCTCAAGCAGTGGTCATTCGAGCGGTGGACATTCGCAAGGCGGAAGTTCTTCATACTCAGGCGGATCAGCACAGTCATATCAGCAGCCGCCTCAACAAAGCTACGGAGCGCCACCCCCTCAAAGCTACGGCCCTCCACCTCAGCAATCTTACGGTCCACCCCAACAGTCTTATGGACCTCCAGCTCAACCTCCATCACAGTCATACGGAGCCCCAGAGAACTCATATTTGCCTCCCCATCATTAAGTAAGACTAGGTTTTAATTTAAATGTTGAGATGAATCGAATTTCACGAACCAGAAGACGTCGCTGAACGAGCCAGTCATACGTAATATACTCCAATTAACCCGCCATTAAGTGTAGACACGCATCCAATTAAACCCTCCATCGCCCAACAACAAATGTACAATGACCTCCCGCCCCTCCTTCCCACACACCAAATGTCCTCGAAAGTCTTTTATAAAAACAAATAAAAATTTGTAAAACTAATCGATGAAGTTGATTGAGAGCTCGCCGCGATATCCGCGCCCAGATGTGTGCTCGTCCATTCGTTGATCGGCACAACTGTTTGCCTCGAATGAAAAGAAGAGTTTAGCACATTATCGCAAGGCTCTTGTCGTTTCCACCAGAATGTTAACGCTTTGTTAGGAATCTGTGATAATTTTCATTACTTTTCGTTACGAAAAAAAAATGTGGTTGGCCTTGGGGCCGATGAGAGACTTGACAAAAGCTCGAATATTAAAAATTCAAATAAAACGAAATTCTTCGAGCCGTGTCTCGTCTCGAACGTTGAGAGAATCGCTGATCACCGCCGCCCAAGCAGAGTGAAAATAAAAGTCAAAAGCAAATGGGCCAATATTGACACGAAGCATAAGTCAACACAACAACTAGCGTTTTATGATCGGTAATTGGCGTTTTGAGTTGGTCTCGTCCGTGATTGGCGTCGAGACGACTCGCGAATTGTTGAGTTCGACATTGTCGCATGGCTTGCTAAATATTTCCATCGATCTCGACCGGCGAACGCTTTTTGAAGCGTCGAGCTCAACCAATTGACACACTAAGCCGCCGACGACATTGGCTCATCGTTGTCTGCTTACCCATAAACTTGAGAGCTGTGTCACAATTGGAAGCTCATCAGCCCCAACTTCCTGAAATAAACTTGTTTGCAAGAATTCTGAGACTTGAGCGCTTGACGTTGGTTTCCAGTTTCTGTATTTTTCTTATTTAGTATTTCATAATCTTGATCACATGCTATTCAGTCTTGACAAATGTTGCGATAGGAACAAAGAAAAAGAACAAAATTAATTCAAAGCAGGAAGTTCGTAACTGAACTAGGAAGTTCATAGGCTTAATCAACTAATCAGCGGCTACGAGAGCGAGTGTGACGGTATGAGTCGCGACGCGAGCTGCGATGACGACTGCGGTAGCGACTTCCGGAACGTTGGGAGCGACGGCGACGTGATCGAGTTGGCCTATCGTGCGGCGATCCCATGTAAACTCCGGGAGTCGGAGTGTGAGCGCGTTTTGTGATCGAGTAGTCAACGCGAATTCGTTTGCCGTCGAGTGTCATTCCATTGCATTCGGTGCGAGCGTTCGTTGCCTGCTGGATTTCGGCGTAGTAGATGAACCCGAAGCCTCGTGAGTTGCCCGTCTTGGCGTCATAGATTACTGAGACTCGTTCAATCGCTCCGAAAGATGAGAACACATCCAGCAACCTGTCTTCCTTCGTATCCGGATGTAAGCCAAAGATTCCAATGACTCGAGACTTGTCGGGATTCTCGCGAGTTCCGTAGTAGCGTGTACGACGGAAGGAGCTTGGGCTTCGATCGAACGAGCGATGGCGAGAGAAACTTCGGGATCGTGAGTGACTTCGGGAATAATCTTGTCGCGAGCGACGATGGTGACGTCTTGAACGTCTGTCTCGAGATCGACTGCGAGAACGCGACGAAGAGCTGACCGACGAAGTGTGACGGCGCTTGGTGTCTACCGAATTTCTCCCCATTTTCGATTGAAATTTACCTTCGATGTTGACTCTCGGACAATTCGCTTGGAAATGACTTTGCCAAACAGGATCAAAGGGAATTCCACGAATCGCGAAGTTCAAGTTCAACACGCTCGAAATTCCGCGCCGTTTTCGGTTGCAAAATTTGTTCACGCATCGCGAGAAAATATCGTGAAATCCGAAGCGCTCAATTAAACACGGAAGAAAAAATCGTCGCGGTGTTTGCGAAGCTTCTCTAAACAGAGGAATCTTCACGTTGCATGGCTGTGTAAGTTTCATGAATGAAAATCAGCGGCTCGGCTCGATGATGTCTGCTGCGGATGATCACACGTGTGTTGGTCGATGATGGTTTTAACAAGAAGACGATGTTTGCACGCTCATAAATATTCATGAGGTTTCTGTTCGCCTCGCGGAGTTAGCGACGATCGATTTTCATCGTCGATGATGCGTTAAACGTTTCGCAATTTGAAAACGACGAATGTTAATCGAGTGACGTGGAAGAAGAATTATGTGAGCTTAGCTTGAGTCTGTTCAGGTGAACAGATTGATCAACTAGAGATTGGAGACAGATGGATTGTGGGGGAGGACCACGACCAAGATGTTGGGCATTAAATTCTCAATTTTCATCGTAGATGTTCATCGATCTTCTCGACTTTTTCTCAAGTCCAATCACTACTTAAAATTTCCCAATAAAATTCACCGCTGTATCGCACCCACTTCAACGACTCGAGCTTGCGGTTCATCCAATTTTGCATGATGAACTTTCACTTGTGAGTGTTTCTCTTGCAATCTTCCCTCGAGTTCTTCCTAGGAAATCAACTTGGGTCAGAATTTACAGCTTCGAACGTGCGTCCATTCAACAAGAATGTCGAATTCCATGTTCCATCTCGGCTTCTGTTTATTCTGTAAATTTCTAAGCAAATTCCTGAGCTTCGATGGGGTGAAGAGCGGATCCCGAATCAACCCTCATTTGCATATCAATGCTCAGACTAATGGCCATGGTTTCTTGATATTTAAGAAAAGGAAAACTTTCCCTCCCTTCTAGTCGTTTAGATCTTGATTTATTAAAGGTTCACAGCGACTGGACATTTTAAGTTACATTTTGCGTAACCCCAAAGAATGTGAGTCGTCGTCTCTAACCTAATAGAAATAGATTGGGTTTGCCCTGTGAATGAGAAACTAGTTTGCTTTCAATTCGACGTCGTTTCTTTTATTTTCTTCGGCTCTCCGGGTCTCCTGTGCGATATTAAAACGCCCAAAATGTCAAGTTTTTACTGACATGGAGTGATAAAGGTTTTTCTCATTTCACATTGAACGGAATTAACCTTTTCCTTGGCTCTTTCCTCGTTCACACACAACGCAACCGGTCTCGAGTCAATTGACGTGAATGCCGTTGGAGCTGAATGGAAATTGAAGTTTCGGGAAATGTTCATTAATCAATAGCGGACGAGTTGCCTTGTCAATGAAAATATTTTGATCGAAAGGTGCCAAGTCGAGCTAAGCGTTGCGTAACAATTAGCGGCGCGGCATTCTCGATTACTTAAACAATCAACAGCACTGCAAGCTGTGTGCTCAATCAATTATCGTTTGTGTTTCAATGAGATTATGTCGTTTAATTTAGCTGTCAAGTGAATGAGTCGAAGGCTTTTGTGCTCTCGAGAAAGGTTGACAAATTTCGTTAGACGGATTCGCGAGGCTCTTTAGAATTCCCACGACGATAGAACAAACAGCAAGAAAGCGGAACTGAGACTTGAGATGTCGAAATATTTCAGACGCGTCGCTTGTTTAAACAAAAGTTTTTATTTTGTCTCCCGCTGGCTCGAACAGCCTGTTTGTTCTCCGCGCTATATGACGACGACGACAGTTGCAAAAGATCCAAACAGCCGCTGCGTTGTCTCTAACGCTCGTGACTCTGACCTCGAAGTCTGAGCACGGCCAACCCTTTTCCAATCGCTGTAATTATTTATCAATAGCGTTTACACATCTGGCTTGGAACTTCACGCTGCATCTCAATGCGCCTCATGCATATTCATATTTATCCCCGATCGGAATTCCCTTGAGGTTTCTAATACGATCGCATTAGAGCGAGCGAGAGCGCGTCAGGACTTTCGTTACGCAAACAAAAGAAAGGATTAAACTATTGATGGAATTCGTGATCGATGCGTGCTTGCATATGTTAATGAAATGAAAACCTTTTGCCACATGCTCGGCGCTTAAAAAACTCATCAGGGTCGAAGGGAATCTTCACCGACCCTTTCAAATTTGTGGACGAGTTTAATTTGCCTGCAAGCCTTGCGCAGGACTCGTCTGTAAATAGGAAAATTACTTTTTCAAGATCAGAGATAATGACGTGAAATGGTTTTGAAACTGTCAATCTAACCCTTTCCTTGACAAGATTGAAATCTTTTCAGACACGTTCACCTTTCGAGAGGATGCGTAATTGCTAATACGACTGTTCACTACATTCAATTTGCTAATTGTGCAAGTCTTAGATCAGATAAGCGCAGACAATGGAATGTTTTAGGGAAGTTGTTCAAAGTACGAATGGAATTTCAAGATGAGAAGAAACGCTTGGAAATCTTTTAAGAGGAAACTGCTCAATTTATAAATTAAAGATTTAGTCTTATGGCCTTCCGAATGAAACTTACCGTTTTTAGATTAAAATCTTTTCTATTAGATTTACTAATCAAAATAAAGCAACAAATCTTTCAAGGGTAGGTCACGTTGATCGTCATTAAATAATGGAATGTATGGTAAGCACTAAACTGCTAAAATTTCACATAAGATCTGACGGTAAACCCTTCAGACTCGCGCTAAACATGACGCTAATCAGGTTCCACTAGCCAACGCTAATCAAAAGTCACTCAACAGCCAGATGATTCCCTGAGATGAACAAACTAACTTGCACATACCAAACTCACTTCACGTCGAGTATCTCAAACCGCAAGTTAAATGAAAATTTTACGACGGGATAGCAAAATGTGTTGGAACTTTAATGGAATACATGATAAGGTGGAGGCGAGAGAGGAAGGCACACAAAAGGTTGAATTTATTTAGTTTGTTTTTCTTTCTCTCGTCGACCACCCGACGAACTCCCGTGAGCTTAGAGAAGTGTGTTTGATATTATTCTTCCCCACATCGCCCGCCCTTAGACCTTTCCTCAACTCGTTTCGTTTTTAAATTGGAAAAATAATAATGTTCCGTCGTCCCCAGCGGTTTTCTGTGTGTGTGGCAAACGAGAAAGATTAAAATTTCATTTGATATATCGATATTCCACCCACGCAAGCTTGTCCATTTTGCAACTCGTCCCTTCACATGAGGAGGCTTTCTCTGAACACATTTTTCGGATCTCGTAGAAATTCCATTAGCCCAAAGTCGATCCCTTATCAAAACAACAATAAATGGGAAAAGTTTGCAAAGTGAAAAGAGAATAAACTTCTCAAAGTGGGGATTAGGCAGCATCCACCCGAAAGAAAGTTACCCGAAACCTATTTCATCCTCTGACCAATCAGAGATAACGGTCAAACCTTATTGATTTCGTTCCCTTCCAACCCAAGCTCGAAGCCAAGGGAAATGGTGAACTACGAACACATCCGCTTTGCGCACATGTTGCCCGAAATCCTTTCTAATCTCATGTGAAAAAGTTTGTCCTCCACTCCATCTTCGGCCCCAGGAAAAAGTTGCTGTTACCTTACTGCCACCCCAACTTTGTGGGAAATGAAATGAAAACATTTTTCAGGTCCTTTTTCTGACAGTCGCCTTCCTTCGTCTCTCTCTCTCTCTCTTTTGCTACATGTAGCCTTTGGTTATCCAAATTGATAAATTTTTCATAAAACGGATCTTGGGGTAAATGTGCTTGCCTGTTTGGTTGTGTGCTTGGGTCGGCTGTCAGTATAATTTAATAAACTATATAGCTGAGGGTAGACCCGGAAAACCAGAATATTATTAAAGGATATTCCATTTAGATGAATAATAAATGTTTTGCATGTTGGATATTAGAAAAGTTTCGGTTTTTCGGCCTTGCTCCGAGTTGAATGGGCTCGGCTTCCATATGCTTGCGAGAAGTTGGACGAGACCTCGGCCTGAATCGATTTCCAAGAAGCTTTTCAACCTTTCACAGTGCGGACTCGAAAAAAGGGATCAGAATTTACATGTTCGTTAAATCCTTTCTCTCCGCTCGACCCACAAAGTAAACTTCTCAAACTAACTAATTTAGGAACGTGTGGAACGAGCACACGGAGCGAGCAGAGGAAACGAATGGTTGATTGAAGGAAAAATCATCTAAAGTTGATGGAAAAGTTTCTGATGTTTTTGGTGAATTTATGTAGAAAGAGGAGAATGGAGAAGTTTCATGAGACCAGATTTCGAACGAGAAGCCTTATGGACGTTTATAGTTAACTAGTAAGGCAGTTGGTTGTTCAGAATCGAATACGAACGGATTGAAGTTGATTCGCCAGAAGATTTCGATCGTAGTTGGTCGAGAGCGTTGTCACACTAACGAGTTTACTTTCCTCAACGCATTACAAAGCTTAGCAGTTTGCTATTATTCGACGAGCCTTTTTCGTTACTAATTTCCTCCGCTGTCAAACTATTTCGCTTTCATCATTTTCTTTTCGTTTCTCCTCGACATCTGTTTGAAAGGAAAACTCGAAGTCACTAATGGAACGTGTGGATGCGAATAAAAAAGGTCTGCGAAACGGATTTTCTGCCCAAATCTCGTCCCACAAATAAATAAAGTCGCCCCTTTTAGGTAAATTGTGGTGAATCAAGCTGCTTGCTGTTTCCTCATTTCGGCATTTTTCTTCGGGAAAAAGAGAAAAGTTCGTTGTGTGTTTGGCTTGAGACATAAATTTGAGAGTGGAGTCGGCAGATTGGGGTACCTTTTATCTGAAAGGAGTGAAAATGGAGGGAAAAATAATCAGAAACACAAATAGTCCTAACCAAAGAGCATGATTCAGAATTAATGTTGTGTGGCAGTGCCGGCCATTTGTGAGAAGTTTCGGGAAGCAAACAATCTCGAGTGTGGTTGCTCACTCTTCACTGTAGAGCTCAAAGGGTTCGCCAAGTAAAAATATCAGATATGATGGATGTTAGAACTTGCAAGTGTCGAGAGTCGGGGGTGGAAATTCCATAAACTTTCCCATTTCCCTCCGCAGAGCCAAGCAAGAGTTTTGCACTCAATTTCTTTCTCGCTCTCGAGCCGTTTCATTGTCCGAGGAATGTTTTATCGGAGATTTTGCAGGCAATCACCCTCCGGATACTTCGCTGCAGTAGCTCGTCGTGTGTGTTCAAGAGTCCTCGCCAACCCTTTTCGCAATCCAGAGAGAAATATAAATAATAAAAAACAATAAAAAACAGACATTTTTGAAATTTTCATAATTGCGAAATCTCTCGAACGAAATCTCAAAATGGGAATTTCGAAGGAGCAAGCCACTGCACGAAGATTATTTATGCCGGCGAGAAGAAATGTATTGCTGCGAGCATTCTTCATCGCCATAATTTAGTCTGCTAGTTTCCCATTTCTTTCCGCTTTGTGGGAGAAGTGCCATAAAAATTCAAAATTGGGGCCATTATGGTGTCTTCCATTAGCCAGCAGCCGATACAACTCGAACATGACAGTAATGTGACTAATTTTATTACAAATATATCGCGCGCAGTTCTCTTCAAGAGAAAAGCGGCAGCGAATAACGGTCGGGCTATAACAAAACATATGCAATAAATGTAAGAAATATAATAATAAATATCCCATCATTGGATAAATAAAAGGGAATATTTCGCATTTTGCTCTTCATTTTTTATGCTTCATGAGTGCATAGTAAGCTGGAACATAGATCACTCAAATCTAGGGTGATTGATGATCAAAGTTGTGGCCTGCAATCCAAAGCTGCTAATGACGAAAATTGTTGCTTTCGATTGTAGCCTGCAATGAGTTTGCTTGAAGTTGAATCGTCTCGTTCTGTCTGACTGTTAAGCAGATTGCAATCTAGTCAAAGCTTCGTCTATGCTCCAAATGTCGTTGTCCCATCTATAAAAGATTCAAAATATTTTTCAAATCAGCCAATAAATTTCGGCAGCTTAGCCGAACGTCGAAGTCCTTGACGAAAAATGAAAATCTCCTCGTCCATGCTAACCAAAATGTAATCAAATCAAAACGTTGTCACTTTCGCTAGAATCTGGAGCGACATGGAATATTATCATTTCGGACTCACATCACGTAGATTGCGCTGATGCATGCAGAAAATGTTATTTATATTTATCGCCTTCTCCTCGTCGTCGCTCATCCATTCGATGTTTTTATTTTGCAACCATAAAAAAATCAAAATCGTTCGCTCGAAATTTATTCTAAACCAGAAATGGAGTTGTAAAGTGTATGAAGTACCTTCAAAGTTATGAAATTGTATTAATTTCGAGACGACATTCTGTCATCCTGCGAAGGCTTTCGATTTTTTGATTGGACATCAACGACGAGAGGAATGAAATCGACGTGACGTAAAATGGAATTACCGCTGAATATTTCAGAGCACTTCTAAGCTCTTGCAGCGATATGGTGACGAGTGGAATTTATTCGCCAACTGGAGTGGAAGTATTTGATGACATGAGCAAGATCTCCGCTCCGCCACCGGTGGATGGAAATTCAATAATTTACGCTCAAACTATTTTAGGATTTTTTCGCTACAATTTTTCCTCGTTCATGGAATTTAATAAATGTCGTCAGTCTTCCTCTGACAAAAAAGAAAGTCCTCTGTGCCGTGCAAAGACGAGGATCTCCTGTAGCACTCTCGTTACCATAGCGCGGACCTTTCGAGCCGAAACTTTTCCATTTCCATGAATATTCATGCCAGTGCGGAGACATCGTGTATGTTGTTTTATTAGATATCCTTTCAGGATACCATCACCATAACTTCCTTTTACGTTTTCCTCTCCACTCGACTCACCCTCCTCGTGTGTATCTTTCAGATATCGCTGACGTTATTATTGAATTTTTTCCCATTCAATTCCTCTCTCTCCTTGTCGTCGTCCACCTCTTCGCCCTTCCTCGAGATTGGATATTTTCATTTCTCTTGCTTCGCCTTATGAAAATATTATAAAACATATTTCACAACGGAATGAAATAAAAACGGATTTTTCATGGTCCATCGACGGTGTGGATAAAGACGAAGCAAATTGGTTGAGATCGCTTGTGCAGAAGATTCGATTCCAATCCAATTCGAGGGAAATTGTCTGTTGCAATCTTGAATTAAACTGCGAGAGTGCATCTGGGGGAACGAGACTATTAAGCAATGATTTAGTTTCATTAGAAGGTAAAGTCTCTTAGTAACTCCAACGCGCGACGACGACAATAAACACGAGAGATCACGATATGCGAATAAGTTTTTATTATGCATCTTCTATCAAGATTTTCGGTTGGAGTTCATGTGAATAAGCAGAAAGCTTCTTCGGCAAATCCCTTTGCTTGATCCCTTCGCAAACCCCCAACTCGACTTGACGGCGAACAAAAATCCGATATCGAATATATTTCACCTCTTGATATTGGATCTGCTCACTATCCCCCATTCATTCGTTCTCCTCGAGTCGCTTTTACATGAAGCGGAGAAGAAAAGCCAATAATACAATCCGAATGGCTCGCTGTACAAAGACTGATAGAGCATGAAAGAACCTTTGAAATAGTAACTGACAAAAAAGTATCATGGGGAATCGAAGGAAATTGGAAAATTCGACGCTGAGACGGCGAACGAAGTCCGCAAGGTTCATTTTTCAAAAGTGGCGTTATCATCGGTTGGGGGAAGAATTTCTTTGATTAATTGTATTGATTGACATCATGGATCAGGCTTACCTTGCTACAGCCATTGCAAACTCTCCCATTCCACGCTGAGGAAGTTCTCAAATTATGGTCGAGTGCGGCGAGGGTTTTTTATGAAATCATCCAGATTTAATCCAACACAAGTAAACATTGCGTCATATGAACACAAAATGACAATTTACAACGAACATGGGGGTGACGTTCCCAGTCCGCATGTATTCTTTCCGTCGTCCGTTGTCTCGTCTTTGTGTGTGGGACGATTTTTCCGTGCACATGTGTGGACGAGGATATTGGTTAAGGATGATACAGCAGTAGAATTTCCCTCGAGTTAGCCATTAACCGACGTGATGTGGGCAGGAGCGTAGTTGGATAAAGACGATGAAGTTCGACAGAGATTGTGAGATGCGAAGATTGCTGGAGGTATCTTAGATACAAGTGAAGGGTATCGACTGGAATTTAATTTTTCAAATGTATATTGCAAGGTGAAATGTCTCTCAAGATTTACAGACTTCTAAACCTTTGATACATTCCAGACTTTGTCGGTCTCTTAACCATCGCTAGGCGCTCTTCTTCATGCCTTAAACAGCTCTGTTCCTCTGCTTTAAATTCCTAACTTAAATCTTTAAACCTTCCACACTGTCGCAATATCAGAAATTCTTCAAATGGCTCACACAAAAAATAGATGGATTGTCCCTTTCATATCTGTCGCATTGTAATCGAGGAAAACGAGAGGAAGAAAAATTGTTTGCTCCTTGATACGGAAAATTTTCGACGTCCGCCGGTGGGATGAGGAAAGGGATTTTCCAAGGGATTTGTGAAACGTTGGCAACTAGTAATAATGGTGGACATAATAATGGGAAATGTATCAGACTGAAGCCCCGTAGGATAAGTGAAGTATTAAGAATGAAAAATGTTTCTTTCATGCAATCGTCGTCGGTCTTCTCCCCAAAATCTCATGCGTTGGGAGATAAAGCGGACAATTTTTATGATGAATTTCTTTCGTGAGGAATCAGCAAATCTGTATTGAAACGATATTAAAGGTTTGGCGAGGGCTAGATAGAGCGAACCATCCCAGCACTGCCTGCAATTTTTCATCAACCCTTCTCTCGAAACGGGCTAATGGAAGCTTCTGCTTTTTGCAACTGGCACATTTATAATTTCCTCGACTAACTTTCGTCTACCTGCGACCCAGCAGAAGGTATTAGCATAGTTTTCGGCTGCTACGACCCTTGTCACACAAACTACGATCCTTTTATGAAAAATATTATGCAGATTGCGTTACAAGCATTGTCTGCTGGCGCTTTTAATTCCTCTCGATGCTCGATAGTTACAGGAACTGATTGCCAAAGCCGCTGCAGGTAAGCGCAAATTTAATATAAAACCGAATTTGAATGAGGGTTGAGCGTTCGGGCGCTGGTTCATCCTTCAGGCTGTTTCATTCCAACGACACCCCAATCCGCAAACATCAGAAATTTCTCAATTTTGCATTTCGAGGTCGCTTTATTTGCATTCAACCAACACAAACGCAAGGCGACGAAAATCAATTTTGATTAAATTTGAATTTACGCTTGATGTCGCAACGATTGCGCAACATTCATTAACGAACAGCTGTCTCCAGACAGTCGGGATATCAGCTGTGCGAATCGAGAGGAAAAGTGTCACGCACACATTCCATAACTCTTTCCATCTCGCTGAAGATATCGAATTACGGATCAGGAAACTTTTACCTGGCGGATTGATTTACGAAAGGTGAAAGTTCCACGAGAAAGGAAAAACCAAAATCAGATAAAGTTTCAATGCTATTCGAGTGCTGGCTTTTTGATTTATTCCATTATCGAGTATCACTTTCAATGAAAGTCTTTGAAACACTTTGCAAGACCAACAAGCGAAGGCATCGACTGCTGAATATCTCAAGAATGTTCCAGAAACTTCAAGCTGAAGCTGAATAACTGCAAGTGATCACAACCATCGCAGTTTCTCTATCAAGTATCACTTAACAACTCAATTTATCTAATTGCTTTGACATATCGCCAATCAAAACACGCCGTCCCTCGTAGCATTCTCATCAGAAGCTATTTATTAAGTAAGTAACCATCAATTTTTTATGTATCGAGCAATAAATTTATCACTCGTTTCCGGCGAATAACAGATCACACAAAAGTTTCACCCCAAAAAATTGATTCCTTCCACATAAAAAAGCAGTCAACGAAGAGTCAGAGCGATTCATTCTTTTCACAGATTTTTGGAAAATAATTTTAGGGGCAAAATTTCATCCCAAAAACGGCTTTGTCGAGAGGATAATCGATACATGCACTTCACAGCTCATTGTTGATGAGGTTCAAGAAGCAACAGATTAGTGCTTTGTGAGTTCAGTTAATGATCTGTTGTGATGAGATTCGTTACCTTCCGATCTCAATCCTTTCGTGTTGGGCTAAGAAGATTTCGAACTCAGATGACCGTAAACCTCTCGAGAATCAAATCTCTTCAATGCGAGCACACGGATCAATTTGGATAATCCTCGAAACGGTCTCGGCATGGAAGCTGCCGCTCGTTTCATTTACACTTTGGAATGATCACGTATTTAGAGATTTGCGAGTTTATGGTTTAGATTTGCTTTAGTTATCGGATGGAAAATTGAAATCGTTACCTGGCGCTTACTGAAAATCTCTGAATGCGTTGAACGGGCTTGAAACGTTTCGATGTGTTTTCAAAGTAGTGGAGATTGGACGAGGAGCGTGATAAGAAACACAAGATTTCGTCTTCCTAATTAGGGACTTAAATCATCGTTGCTTAACTCCTTTCACTCCAAAAACTAATCCGTTTCGTTTCGGATCATGAGAACTTTTAACCCCATCCGAGAATCTCAAGCTGGTGTTTCATCCTCAACCCTCGGCGCTACTTCCTCGCATCGGAAAGGAGACAATGACTAAATCCGTTAGGACGTTTGAGATGGGAAAAAGGCGAAACAGTTGCGCAACGGAACATCCTCAGGTAGAAATTACGTTTTCTTGAGGTGAAGGTTACATGGGAGAGTAAGCAGCGAGCAGAATAAATCATCTGTTGAGAAAATATTGACAATAGCAATGGGTTAGAAAGCAGCAGAGACTTCGCCTAATTCAATTGCAATTCCTTTGTTGTGCTGAATTAAAAGGAGTTCCAAAGAAATCAATAAATTGTGCAACCCTTTGACAGTCGCAAAATCAAATTTTTCTCACGACGACGATGAGAAGATGAACTCGGTATGCAGTTGCTGAATCGATGCTTCAGTTCACGCTAGCAATTCGCAGAATTCTCTCACTTTTGATTTGAAAACTTCCTCACTTTTCCCTAGCGACGTCGCTGCAAATCCCACCAACGCTAAATATTCACGCGATGGCGAAATAAATCTCTTCGAATGTGTGCAGGGGTTGCTGGCGTTCTCCCGCTCTGAGGTTGTTATCTGGACGCAACCAGGCGCCATAAGAACATCAATCAAGTGCTTAATGTTGGTAGAAGCCCGGCGTATATCAAGGCCTTAAGACACTCGCCATTCGGCTCGTGAAACAGTTGAGCTGCCGTTGGAATCTCCGAACATGCAGAAAAATGAAAACAAATTACGTTTTGCCGGGAAATTTATGACATTATTGCGCAGCGAACGAGTTGTGTAGCCAGGGCCATCGTATCACTGCCGGCATGTGGGGACGAAAGTAAATAAACGTCGAGATGTAGTCGAGCGAGAAGCAATTGATTTGATATTTACAGCGAGCGCGAATAAATTTATTTTGCTATTTTCGCTCGGAACGATGTTTTCCTTTCTACCCTCTGGCACAGTTCAGCGAGCACTGGCTGGCAATTGGAGAGAACATTGATAACGCATGGCCATCTTGCTTGATGTTTATTCGGAACTCCGACGATATTTCTTTGGGTTTATGGATAAACTTTGTTAAAATCCTCGCCGGCTCGCTTGCATAAATGAACATAAATTAGAATCAAGTCGCAGTTCACCTGGCTGCGCTTCTTAAGCCTAAGATATTCAAATTCCACCGATCGAGACGAGTTGCTTTTGTTTACGATTCCGAAGTATTAAATTACTGCATCGAGTGAGTGTCTGATGACGTTGTTGTTTCGGATGATGTCGAGGAAGAAGCAGAAGGGTTAAATGCGTTTGCTTTCTGCTCTCCGTCTCCGTGAACATTATTAATGGAAAAATTCATTACGAGTACAATGATGATGTTTAAAAAACATGAAGGGGAAAAGGTACATGTGAGATGAGAACGCGAATGATTCGACCTTTTTGCCCCTTCTCGTGAACTCCGATGATTTTTTTACGTTCAGGTAGCTAAACGACAATCGAGAATTAATTTCTAAACGTTAATGGTTCGAGCTCAGTCAACATTTCCTGGTACATCGGAATTATTCCGTTCGCTGCCTTTACATTGAGTGGAACACGAGGATTTGTGGAAGTTTAATTTCTAAACAAAGCGATGAAGTGCCGATGTGGCGATAAAGTTGATAATCTCGAGTGGATTCCGAATCAAGAGTTCTCAATTCGACTGCTCACTTCGAAGCTGATCGAATTTGTCAGATAAGCGAAGCAATGCAGAGAGCGACAACTCAATTGGATAACTGCTGGGATCATTGACGACGGTTGAGCGCAGAGTGAGTGTTAAACTTTAAAGTGAACTTGAAGCAAGCGAAAGTGAGATGAAGATTGTAAAAGCTCAAGATTGTTAACAGAAAATTAAGCGTCAAGTCATTAAACTACTGTGAAAGCTCGACGAAATTATAAAAGGAACTGCAAGCTCGAAAGCGACTCAACACTTTGATAGAAAACTCTTAAAATTTACAAAACTCAAACTCAATTTCACATCAAAGCTGTTCTAACCATCGCCACATGCTCCACATAAAAATTACAAAATATTCCGAACGAATATGCTAATTTTAATTCACGTAATAAATTTTTAATGCTCGAAGGAAAATGTTTGCTTTCGTAGATGTTGGAATGAACCCGAAAGGAACATAACAGACCCGAGCACAATGGCCGCAAACGTCCGCAAATAAATAAACATGAATTTCATTTTTTCCTCCGTTGCCTTGCTATGCTCGTATCTGCCCTCGCATTGTTGGGTTCTTGTCGTTGGGCGGCAGCCTCATGAATAAATATTTTCGGCCGTGGAATGGGATTGGAAAATATGTTTCCATCCCCGTATGGGACGGAGAAAACACATTCGGAAAATTAGACGGATGAAAAGTTCCGAGCTGGGGCCAACTGACATGATTCGTATCATAAAAAATAATTTCCTCGAAGCAATATCTTTCATAACAATGAAACTTTATTGGACGAACTTCTCTTCTGTCTGACTGGCCTCGGAAGCAGGGCAGGATGTTCACAAGGAAGTTCGGTCCATTTGAGTCGAGGAGACTTCTTAAGCTCGATAAAAATCGTTGATCTGTGAAAGTCGGAAGAAACTTTTCCGATGTGTACGACTTCCGTGAGCAACGGCGAGAAGCGTCGCAACGAAGTGAATTTGGCATAATTTCTCGTCTCGCTCGCGAGCGTCACTAACCTACCGCAAACACCGCCGAAATGCGTTACATTTTAATATCATCCAGACAGACTCCTAATGTGTGTCTGTGAGAGCACACAAAAGCGGAGACTCAACAATATGCTTCGCGTAACCTACAGAATCTCTTGTTTATAATCAAATTTTCACCCCGCTGTCGAAAGCGAGTGTCGTCGCCGCCAAGCCTCCATCCAACACTCTCTGCGTAGGATTCCCAGCGTTTAAATGTCAATTAAAGCCGCTCTCACTTCCTCGACATCTCGAGGAATTAAAGTTTCGCCCGTGGCTCGAGAGCGTTGTCTTGTGTGTGAAGAGCATAAAGCAAGTAATAATTATGTCAGCCATTATTGAGCATTATTTCGTCGTCGACGGGAAACCCTTTCGGCTTACGTTCTATTTACATTTATGTACTCGCTAGCATATTTCATGCAAGAACATAAACGAGGCGAGTAAACAAGAGTTTTAGACGGCAAGAAACTTCATGAGTTTTGTCTTCCTTTAATGACCTGAGAACATTTCGACTCGATCCAAGCGTCTTCCTGAGTGCAATGATTCCTGTTCTGCTTTTAAAGTCGTTGACGACAGCGAAGGAATTCGCTCTGATAGGATTACGACTAGTTGCATGAAAGAAAACTAATTTCTGCGGAGAGGGAGGACTCATGTTGAAATGAAAAATGGTTCAAAAGATGTCAGTGAACGGAATGTATCATTCTTTATAATTCATAGGCAAACGCATTCAGGTTCCGCCCTCACGACTTTCAATTCCCCGGCTTTTTACCATTCAGCCATGCCATCGTTTGGGCCTTATTATGTTATTCATTGAAAAGATATTTTATTCATTGATATTTGCTGGGATGGCGAAAGAATCCCAAGCGACGTGGGTGAGCGCCAATATTGCAATTCTTCCTCTGTACTTCTATAGAAAAGAGTTGCGTGGCATCCGAAGATATGCATTTTTCCTATAGACAACTTTAACGTATTTGTTGTGCTTTTCTATGGAGCTCGAACTAAGCTTGCTTCAGATACAATAACGACTCATTAGCTGCTTGATATAAACCGTTGAGGAGTTGTTAAGTTGAAGTTTTAAAATCTTTCCAACTCGCTCCTCCACTGGGCGTCCAAGAGTTCGATGACAGCGTTCCCTCCCACTCAATCTAGCTCTGTATCCGCCGTTTTCGACCGATCGATACTCATTCCCATTCAGCATACATTCTCCGAGATGGCAACATGTGTATTTGCCATCCATTTCCATCTCTAAACCGACCAAAATGTTTATTTTTCAGTAATGCCTTTTTATTTTCATATAATAAATGAATTTATTTCTAATGTAATTTTTTTGTTAGTGCTAGAGCGACTGTCGAGTTCCACGTTCACCATTTCCTGACGATGACTCGTTCACCCTCATACTCTCATTTTATGTTTTTCCATTCAGCAATTCCCTTGGCCTGTGTTTGGTCCTGTCGTTTGTGAAAAAACGGGAATGAGGGAAGGCGAGGAATGAAGGTTTCGACCATTTGGGTTGAGTGGGTGGAGTGAAGGGAAACTTAAATTTTATGAAAATAGCCAAAATCCACCCTCATCGAGAATTCAGACGATGTTCGGATAGTTACGACGAAGAAAGAAACTCTGTTGTCGCTTGGACCTGGCGGAAATCTTTTATGGCGAAGACATGACTGAATCGAAGCGATTTACTTGAAGAAATTTCTCCCCTCGCTTCGACCGTTTGATGACCGTCAGCACAAAAAAGTTAATGGCACAGAACAAGGGAGAGAACATTAGGACATTGAAGCGGAGAGTTTCAATCTCGATCCGATGAATTTGCATAACTTTTTGCTTCTCGAGTGCTCGTTACAAGTTTACAAAGTTCCTCCTACCGGGTTCCTGTGGAAATTCTATCTAAAAAACGAAAATTTTGCTTAATTTTCTTTCGATGGCTCTCACTGGATGCAGACTTGAGAGGTTTTTGTGTGGCGGAGCGATGGAAACTTGCAACGTTTTTCATTTTTGTTTGGCATTGCGAAGAAGTTTATTCTTGATAGTTTGAATTATAAGGCTGGGGGAGTTCGTAAATGATGTTGTCTTTACAACATGACTTTAATCTTGTAGGTTTTTTACCTCAAAACTGTCCGTGTTGAGTCTGAAGTCTTATGAACTTCCTTAAGCCTTCAACTGCCATTGACGGAGCTTTGTACAAACCCTATTGGTTTTCACTGCAGAATAAGGAACCCGAGAGTTATTTCTGATGATGCTGTTGTTTGAAGGACTTTAACGAACTATTGTGTTCATTCAAACTTTCTTCGTCATCTTTCCTCCCTTTCGCCTTCGTCTTGAGGTCATTTGAGAATTTATTCACGTGGAAGGAATTTTTTGATCGAACAACGAGCTCATCATGAATCGATGCATAAATTTAATGATATTCCTGAATAATAAATTTTCTCTTCCGTCAATAAAGCCAATTCACCATGGCAATCAATCTAATATGGGGTTCGACCAGAAGATTTATTTTTCTTCTCCTCTTGAGCCATTAAAATTTTCATGTTTGCGCTCAATAAAAGAGAAAACTCTGAATGGAAAATTGGTTATTTTTCTGTCGAATCATTCGCTTGCCTCTTGCTTTGCATTAAAAAGAGAACAACAACAGCTAGAAACATATCATAAACATACAATTGGCGGTGGAAGCAGAAATCCTTTTCTCCGTTTGCATGATGGAAGAGATTTCTGTGAAATAATTTCACAACATCACTGCAAAGTAAACAAACAGCCCAGCGGAAAATGGAGGAAAGGCCTCGACTGCTAACGATTACATGGGGAGAATATTTTCCGTGGAGAAAGAGAATCCATTTGTTGTCTATTTGCGAACACATTTGTGGTCGTATTGTTAGATTTCCGCGAGCTCTTCGTGCATAACAAGGGAAAATATGAGATCCACATTACGGCTGTCAGTTTCAGATTTCTCCGAGATTTGTTGGACAGAGAAATTCGTTGGTTAACATGACATTTTGTGTCGCTTTGCGTAACTTTGTAGTAACTTCACTTGCTACTTCTCTTTAACCAACGAAGGCAAACGCGTGTATTGAGATGGAAAATCCCATTCTCGTGATTAATTTATTTCGCAGCCAGCAACTGTCTCTCGCTTCCTCGTAATTTCGATGAGTCCGCACAAACAAATCAAATTGTGCGCCTCCAATCAATCTAAACGCTTGGTGCCTCGTTCTCCCCAGCATCGTAAATCAAAGTTTGATAGTTCACTAGACTTTCCCTCAACGCGAGCAGTTTCCCTTTCATCCACCTCCGGGAGCAGGCGGGAGTTTTATAATGGATTGCAATTTAGAAATGGAAAGTAATCTGTGTCAGCGATTTGTGTGCTTTGCCGAGCTATTCGCGGCACGTTCAAGTCACATTCCGCCTAGATCGAGATGGAAACTCCCGTCTCTGCCGCCGTCTGAGCGTGTCACAAACTCGAGATCAACAAACGAGAATCAAATCCATCATTTTGATTTGAGGCAATAAATTGCTGCTTCGGGGAATGTCGCAAGAGATAATGCGGTGACAAAGACCCACGGACACTCTCGGTTTCGATTTTTGGTTTATCGACAACGATTTTTTAACTTCGACAAAGGCTAAAGTCTCTTAATCCTCTCCGTCTATTGACTCGGCACACACCAACATCCCAAAACACTCGATCGGGATCACAAAAAAAATCCTTAATGCTGCGAAAGGTGTCAGGAAATATATTCTCAGCAGCACCAGGAGAGAAAAATTGAAATAAATCGAAAAAGCTACCGCAGTGCAAACACATTTGACATCACTTTCTGATCAAACAAACAAACAAGCATGTGAGTGCATGGTTCCTTTCAGCCTTTGAATTGGAACAGCATGTGTGGGTTGTAAAATGAAAATTGATTTATCGAGTTCAAAGGATCGAAAGGGTCAATTTTTCAATTGAAACTTGAAATGAGTTTTGGGGAAAGTTTGCTTAAGTGTCTAAGGAAAGTTTTGTCAGTGGAATTGCTTGTGATTCAAGCCCACAACGGAAACGAAGCCTCGTGCATTCGATGATCCTTGTAATCCTTAATCGATGAACTTTAACTTTCCATCCCATCGGAAATCAATCCTTTTCTCCCTTCGACCAGACAACAAAGCGAAATCAGCTCTTGGTGTCCCTCTAGTCAATCTAGAACAAAGAAACTTTTTGAAAATGCCAGATAATGGCTGTAAAATTGCGAAATTTTGATTTTGCGACATTCGACAAAGGATTAAATGGATTTCGACTCGATTCGCTCCCGAGACAATAAATAATACTTCGATAGCTGCCGCTACATCACACGAAATAAACCGTGACAAGTCATTTTAAAGTTTTCGTTCTCCGCTCACCCCGAGTTCATCGAAGTCTCGAGGTGAAGTCCAAAATAAAACTGTAGCAGAACGAAAACGTAGTGAAGAGTAAAAAAATAAATAAATTTAAAAGTAATAAAATATAAAACATTGAAAGGGTTCAATATGAATCTATTGATTAATGTCAGTGTCATAAAAGCGATACCAGCAGCAGACGAGAACTGTTTCCATCGAGATGTGAGAGCGAGAGTTCCCATGACACGAAGGAACATCAGGGAAGATCGAAGGGGAAACGGGAGTTTTGTTTATTATTTGTTGATTTCAAAGAAAGTTTCTAGAAAACTGTAGGAACTCTTTTGTATGAATTTTGTTTAGTTTTAAGAGACGGCGAGTTAAGAGACGGATGAAACTGTGAGTTACGTTAGAAACTTTAAAGGAATCGAGCGACAAGGCTCAAATGAACATGTTCAATCAAAAAATTATTCGTCTGGTAAACATTTGCTACAAAATTCAGCAATGAATTTTAAAAAAAATTACAAATGAAGACCTGTAAGTACCATGTCTATAATAAACTGACAGGATTTGAACCCAACTAATTGGTAACTTGCATCTTAGCTGCGAGCATTTCAATGTAACTTACATTATAATATCTGACTTGCTTTAACTACGGCAATCTTCACATTTAGTATCAAAGAGTTCGGTTAAAAAATTTCAAATACTTATCTGACGCAACTTTCTGCCGACCCCATTTTAGGAGAACTGTTTTCACACTTTCAATAAATTTCATTCGATAAATTGCCGGCTTTCATTCGCTTGAATAGTTTTCACGCGACATCAATTTCCAGACGGAAAGCGAAAATGGTTTTTTTACTGGCGGGAATGAAATTTAAAATGTGAAAAATTGCAGCTCATTATAGGCGATTCATTACTCTTGGAAAAGGCCGTGAATGAATTTAATACGAAAGCATCAACTGCACAATCCTTTTTGCTGTTTGCTTAATCTTGGGGTGATCATTTGGGAACATCAAAGACATGTTTTATTCATTCAAACTTTATGTCCAATTTGTTTCAATTTCCAGCTGGACCCTCACATGACGTGCGTCAGAGTCGAGAAAAGTATTGAGTTTCATCGCCGATTTCTACAACACTTTTCACTTTTTCCTCGAATATCGTTTGCAAATGGGGTCGACAATGCGACCCGAGAGACTACTTTGCATTTTCATTCCGCTGCAGTTTGAGGGTTTTTCGTCCTCGCTCACAACTTTTCTGGCCATAAATTTCCTTCGTAATCCTGGAAAAAGAGTAAAGATGGTCATTTAACGATGCGGGTCGATGGGATTTTCTTGAAAGATCCTAAACAACTCTCGCAGGGACAGCGGACTGCGGGACGACGAAACTGAGAGTAATAAAGAGTAATGTTCACGTTAAGCTTTACATTATGCAAAGGAGATCCATACATTCTGGACGTTTCTGCCTTGCTCTGGTCTTTTTTCTTTAACCATTTAACCCAGTTGGGGTTCTCTGGTCTTGACTTACAAAGCTTCCGATGAGAATCCCTCGAAGCTTCCATTTCTTTCTGGTCAAACTGGCAGGTTTATTTTGCTCGTGGGCGATAGGAATCTTGATAGCTTAGGGGAGAGCAAACCTCCTCAACACATCACAAACGAAATGGTTGTCCTTTTCCGTTTTATGCTCGGAACGAGACTATAATCATGCATAAAAAATAACATAAAATACCATTTGGAGTTGGTGGAGTGGGAAAGGTTCTCGGGCTTTTTATGCTTTCTGCTGCACGTCGGTCGTGTGTGGATATTTTCTGAAACAAAAAAGACAACACGAGAGAGTTCCAGGATATAAAATAGCTCGTTAAAACGGTCTGCATCGAAGGAGAAAAGGACCGAGAGGTTGTGGATGTGTGTTTGTGCTTCGGGGAGCTGCTTCGCCCTTGAGGATGAGATAAACTAACCGACCGACCAAGCCTTAGTAAAAAAGATATCATCGTCCCTTTCCTTCCGAATGGTCGGATGGCGAAGGAAGATGCCAACTTAATCGGGCAGAATTGTATTAGCAAATGGATCTGAATTCGCTTCGGTTTTATGGGTTCCGAAAAGGCAAAAACTGTCGCTCGCTTCAGCGTCATCTCCTCGGGCTCTCCACTCCGATAACGTTTTTAAGAAAATTGAATATTTATGACCATCGACATGCATCGTTGTCATAAAAAGAAATTACTTCTGCCACTTAGCTCGCCCGACTTTCCATCCACTCGGAGATCGTCTTGACGCATGCATTGAGGACAGGCCGAGAAAACATGAAACGAAGATTAATTGAATTCAGAAAAATCGATTTTTCTCTCGTTCGCAGGGCGACGTCTCCATCTCAATGATGGATGGGCAGCTCTTGAACATCACAAGTGGCTTCTCCATTCTGCCTTTCCCGCTCTTTGTAGTTTTTCATATTGAAGAAGGACTTTGGTCTCGAATAGATTTTCCATTAGCGCACGTCTCGTTGCCCAGCTGAGATAAACCAACAAGAAGCGAATCTTACATCAAGAAGCTCTCACACTCTTCTGCACCTCAAGCTAGCTATTCACTCATGGACAGTTTGAATAGAAAAGTTTCCACGTTGGAAACTCTCAACGAGCGGAAAAACTTTTCGTCCCAGCTTACCAATAACTTGCTTATCGCTGTGTGAGATTCCAACAAAGTCCGAGAAGCATTTTCCATTCAGACGAACAACTTTCTCGAGCCCGTCCATGGCTTCATTTAAAGTTTTCCTTTCTCGACGTCCCCAATGTGCATTCAATCAATTACTCGATTCTTCTCTCGATAAAAGTTTGCTCGCCCTTTCTATCTCAGACGTTAGCTCGCAAAATTCAATCCAGGGATAAATGCAAATTTTGGTTTTCCGATGTGGCGATGGAAATTTTTCCAAGCTCAGCCTGTCGCATTTGATTAAAACTTTTAATTGATAAACGATTTGGCCAGCCGAAGATTTATTTTCCGCTTGAGAGCCAAGACAGCAGCATTGGCTTGAGAAAATCTGATTAAGTTGCGGCTGATTTTGTGATGTGAAAAGTTATTGCTTAATTAATTGAATTCTCCCCGTAAATTGGAAACTAATTGACTTCAATCGAGAAGATTGAGAGTTTCTTTATGGAAAGTTCTTCATGCATGAAACCCGTTGGATCGTAGACGATGAATCCCGTTTGAGCACGGCATATGCAACTGTTGACCCAAGCACGCAATTGTGACAATAAAATTATTAAAATTCTTCAATTTTTCATGCTTCAACCGGGCCGAGTCCGGTTCCGAAACGGTCACCGCAATTTATATTGCGATAAACGGGACGGCAATGCGAGAGCTCAGCTGGATAACTTGAATGGCGCAAGTCAATTAAAAACTTGTTTGCTTGATTTATAATGGAAATTTCAAAGACTTTCGATCGCTAACAAGTTCTTGAATTGTTTTCTTATAAGACTCGATTGCTGTTCGGTGACCAATCCCATATTTCTCACCCTCGGCGATGCTTGCACGAACCTTTTTCCATTTACAGTTTTTATGTGCGAGCATTATGTGCTAATGTTCTCATCCCCTTGCTTATGTACGACGTTGTATGTTTGTTTACGGCATAGAAATAGTTTCGTCCCCTGAACCTCTTTTATCCCTTTTAATTTCCAATGTCTTTTCATCTCGGGCATTCGAGTTATTTTTTATGTGAAAAGGTAATTCATTGCCCGGACGACGACATATGTGTTCGTGCCGAGCATTGAAAGCGAAAACTTTGACGACGTTTGTTGGTAGGAGACGAGAGATTTTAAAATAATTAAAATTCTGCAAATGCATGAGACAAGCTGAATTTCGACGGCAAAGCATTCTTGCTTAATTAATTGTCGTATGTACAAGACGCAGTGGAGAGGAGAACGAAATGTTTTTCTATTTAACATCATGTTTACATGCTTGAGACATGTCCTGTTTATTCATTCGATTGGATGACGATGTGGATGAGTGAGAAATAAATTTGGAAGTCCCAGGTGGACTAGGAGAATATTTGTTGAATAAATTTTGCTATCGAATTCTCATTGGAGGGCAAAGAAATTGTAGAAGATTATTTTTAATTTTGCTGTAATTCTAAAACCTATAAAAAAGATTTTTCAAACTCTTGAAAAATAAAAATTTGAAGTTTGTTCAGCAGAAATGAATTTTTATATTTTTAAAATTAGAAACCCAAACTTCATCGCTCAAATAGTTACGAAAGCGCCTTCATCAACAACGCAAACTTTCCATATTAAGTTTCTACACAACATTACAACATATCGAGCGCTACTCACTGTTGAAAAATCAGTGAACTATAGTTCTTACGTTTCGAATCGAATAAACAAACATACGAAAAGTCTTTCGCCTTTTCAGTTAAAGGCAAATGAAGAAAACCAATTTTTCCGAGCGCGTGTGTGCTTAGTCCTCTCGATTCACTCCAGTTAACTTTCCGCCTTCCTGGTTTCCTTACGCAGTTTCCCTTGTTGCCAAAATACTTTCCCTCGACCGCCTGACTACCTCGTGTCTTAAACTACCTTGCTTTGTCTGCGTCGTTCGTCTCAAACAACGTTTGTTTCTTTCTTACTCTCGTTCTGCCCGGAAAACTCAATCGATTAACTCTGCTCGCTTCCCGCGAGCCAGTGGAGTGAGTCGAAAACATCTCGAGATAATTTTCAAAGGCACAATTAATTTTAGTTTCGTTTCGCGCCAGAGTAATTTGACGATTAAGAAAGAGCGTTCGCTCGGTCCAGGCATTTCAGTCGAGTATCGATTTTCTGAAAAAGTTTGTGAACGTGCCACGACTAAGAAAAGCTTGAAGGTCATTAGACTTTGCTAAAATTGTTCGAGAGGTTTACAAAAGTTCGCAGAAATTCCGAAATACATAAATATTTCCGTCGATAACATTTAAGGAAAATCGCCGTCGGCACCATTTTCTCGAAAAATGACCAACCCATTTGTCCATTTTGTTCACCTACACTCGACGTTCTCTCTCAGCGCTCGAGCGTCTTTGCAGCGAAACTTCACCCCGAAGAAAATTGTTTTAAAGCTTTAAAGACGCCGAAGGAGAAAATACAACCGCGAAAGAAAAAATCGATAAAAATGTTTCGCGAGAAAAAATGAAAACAAAGACGTTGAGCTTTAAAACATAATTTAAATATTTAAAGAACACTTTTTCGTGTTGGAGTAAAATGGTGTTGATAGAACCGGAGATGTTTGAATGAATGAAAATCTTCTGCAACTTTTCTCTCATCTCCAACACCCTCAAAGAATTCTCTCTGTTTTCCCCTTGCACTAACACAAAAGGAAAAGCTCGGAAAATTCGTTCAGTCTCTCTGAGAGCCTCGAGAGTTTCCCCTTTGTTTGAATTGTCTCGCGCTCTGCTGCCACGTTAACCCTTCCGACGCTAGCTGTCGAGAGATGGCAGAAGAGTTCGAACTGCTGGAAATGCATCGTGCGTAGACAGTTCAATTCAACTTATCAATATTAGCTTGATAAACATTCAAACGCGATGAACAATTAAAAAGTTCAAAAGAATATTTTCCTCTGATTTTCTTAGCAAAACTTCATCACATTTTCCACCAGATATCTTCAACCCCACATCATACACACACGTCATAAAATATTCTCGAGAGTTTCCAAAGCAGACGGGATGATGGCGTCCGGTTTAAAGAGCTCCTCGTCCCTATTGTTCTCATCTCGATGTTTATGTGGAAAAGCAATTTATAAATGAGAAGAAATTTTATGTTCTTTCTTACATTATTCATGGATGCTTTTTATGCTCATGGAGCTCGTATTTGTTCTTCTTTGTGCTTTGAGCGAGACTCTTCATCATAATGGACTTTCATACATGCATGGAAATTAGTCATAAACCGTCTCCGCTTTGCTTCATGCACTGGAGCCCTTTGAGTCGCTTGACAATCGAAAGTTTAAATGGAAAGAGTTTTATCTGTGCGATAAAGGAAAATTACGAAAAATTGGAAATAAATTGACGGAAATCTTTCAGTCGCTAATTGTTCGTCTGCCTCCATATTCACATCGGCACTTCGAGTGCAAGCCATTTGATTATGTCCTGAGGGCGTGTATTAATTTCATGGATTTAAATTGAAAAATATGAATGTTCCCAATTTCTAATCGCAACTGCTGGCGGTAGATTGCTCGGCGTTTTCCAATCTATTCGAAAACTTCTGTGCGGTATTTCAATTTCCTTCTCGAGAATTATCGGGTGTTACAATGTGAAATTCACGGAGGACGAAGGCGCTGAGAGATCGTGTGTGAGGCTTAAATTATCCCTTTTCTGATCGAAAATTAATTGGCAGTGAAAAAGGATACTCCGATGCTTATGATGGCAGGGACTTTCGTGTGATAATTTCTCATGACATTGAAGAATATGTTGAGATGTGAACGTCTGAACCGGTTGGAAGGAAATCTTTCACAGGCTAAACAGAGTAAAAGGAACCCAGTGAATCGACATCTGTGGAAGTCAAAGCTTTTAATTCGTCATTGAATCAACTCAGCAGACTGGCGCAGAGCTGCTTAACCTAGTGTAAGTTGATGGGTGTGCAAAAAGACACAGAATAGTCAGCTTAACTTATTGAGCTTTTCCGTTGAGAAAGTTACAAATCCAGGTTGGAATTCTGGCACTTTAGTTCACTTGAGTGTTTCACCCTCTGTGATCTTAATCTGAGTGTGCAAAAGAAGTTCTCAGTTTCCGTCGTCTTTATTCAACCCTCTACTGATTTAAATATGTATTTAAAGTCCATCCCAAATCCATCATAACTCGACACTCGCAGTTTGTGCAACTCTGAGTTAGCTGAAGTTTTCATCTTTCAACCCAGGCCGAACAGAAAGAAGAAACCTTTCCGTCATCCTTTCCAACAGCTCTCTATCTCCCGCACACAACTTTTAATTATTAGTTGACAGAAAAACTATGAGATCTTCGTCATAATCCCTTTTTGCTCACATTGAACGCATGATAAAAACGTGAAGGGACGGAAAACCCATCTGAACATATTTCATCGTCCCCAAGACGAGCGAACAAAAGGCACTTTTAATGTCATTATCAGAACACATTGAGTGTTGTGACGAACAAATTGTTTTATTATCAGTTGACGAAATCCAACTCCGACCCCATCAATGCGTGCAAACAAAAGTCAAGTCGTTCATGTCCAACAGAAGGTTTTTCATTACGAAAATGTTAGCAATATGGCGGAGCCGTCAAGGGATTGCGAAGGATGCCGAGAGTGAAGGGATATTTTAGTTTTCTCGTTCGGTCCTTTTTGCCATTTTGCCTTTTGTGTATTTTACTCATTAAATTTTATGTGTTTTTAAGGCACAGAAATGTTTTTCCGAAAGGGACGAAGGGATGATAGTGGCAAGCCGAAGATAGCGACGGAGAAGTTTTGTCGAATACATTTTTAGGGATTTTGTGAATGTGAAAATCCTCCAAAGCACCAATTACATTACTTGAACCGAGCATTAATTTGCTACATTGGAGTATCTCTCGTTCATGTTGTAGATAGTCCGAGTGGGGTGTCGAGTCGACGCTTTGGTGAGAAAAGTTTGTAAGGATTTTGTTTGTAGAATGGTTGAGATGATGGCGACGAGGCATTGGATGGAAATGTTCTGAGATATATTTTTTCGGTAGAGAGACTTCATAGTTCAACGCTCAACAAACATAGTTCTGGCCTGAGCTAAGCCTTGACTAGTTGAGCTAGTTGCAAGGACTAGCTGCTCTAAGTGGATCATTTTACCAGCTTGTTGCAGGAGATTGTTCCGCATGGCTCATCAGCTTGATGTTTCTCTCAACCAAATCCCATCCAAGATTTTTCTTTAGAAATGAAATCGTGATTAAGGCCAATGAAAAATGCAAATGCATTCGCAGTCTCGTCCATGTTGCTAAGGGTGAACGTGAAGTGTGTTTATTCACCTCATAGCGACGGGACGGAGAGGGCGACCTTTTCATGAAGGAATAGCATTTCAATGTTTGATGTGAAGGCACAAAGGCTACGATACTCTCACATCTGAAAAAACTCTTCAAGTATCCGTGTGTTGCATTCAGAAATTCTTTGAAGATTTTTTCCAAAAGGGTTTGACATTGCAGTTGATTTGAATGGCTGTTTGTCAAGTGGCACTGAAACAGAGGACAAGCCGAGCTGAATGGCTGAAAGAGAATTTCATGAATCCGCCATTAGCATGCTTAACGCAGCAGGTTCCATGATTTTTAATTAGCTGTCGCGAGATCCAAGCATTCTCCCGAAATTCCTCCAAAATCTCAAATGAAAAAGCTTGCAAAAGGCCATCAATCTCGAGACTAATTTGTTTTCCTTTCCTTTGAATGATATTTCCAGGTTGCGCAACAAATCCAGTTCGCCGTCTCGCCTGCTTCGAGCATCAACAGAAAACTTTCTCGCTGCTACTCTCGTCAACACGGCCAAAATATGCAAATGAATGGGACTCGAGAGCCGCCGACGACGACGAGGAAGAAGGAAAAGAAAGAAAATTCCTCGAAACGGGGAGAAAAGTGTAAGTTGAAGAACTTGTTGCATCTTTCTTTTGTTTCCTCTCGACTTTTTTCCCGTCTCGGCGAAACAAGTGAAAATAAAAAGTCCTCGTGCTTGTTAAAGTCGAGGGAACCCCGGTGTTTATCTCCGTCCCTCGATTCCGCTTGACATTTGCAACACAATGATCTCTGATGTGTGTAAATCACTCTCGAATCGCTTTACAGATGAACTCAGAACTGGATTTGCTCGACTTCCCCTCCGAGGCGCGGCCGAAACTGGTTGGTCCAGTGAGCTGTTTGTTTGATGCTGCACCATCCATGAAATGAGATGCCATACGAGTCGTGACTGCTTGAACTTTGATGCTCGTAAAATCATGACAAATTTGACACCATCAATCCCATCTCCGCTTTTTTCGTCGCCCCTCAATGCAAATAGAGTTTCTCATATAGAATGATACATGTTGGCATCTCATTAGCAAGATTAATTGTATCGCTCGACGCCGCAAGATTGTGTAGGATCGAAGGGAGAAAGCGACTTAAGGAGAAGGGTTGACGAAGATTATTCTCGTCAGTGGCTGAAGTTAAATCTATCGGCGAACGATTGCTGTTAAACGATTGTAAAATAATTCCGAATAAAGTTGAAAAGTTTTCAGTTAATAACGAACATCAACGAGGCAGAATAAATACATTGAGCATGCAGCATCCTGTCCCAACCTTCCTTCGACCGATTCGACGAAGAACTTCTTCCTTAAATGAAGCTCCTTCTCGTAAGGCCCCAAAATATTTTTTCCAGTGAAAAACTAAACGAGTAAATTTACCCATCCGCACCAACTTTGTAGTTTCGTATTCGAGGGAAGCAAGGCGAGCAAGAGAAACTAACTTCCTTCACTAAACCACTTTTCATTAAAATATCCCTTTTCTGGTCTTCTGCCACCCTCCACACACCCCAAGCAGCAGCCTCCTCCTTCAGAAATTGGCCCTCGACTCGATCCCATCTTTTTGTCATTCTGCCAATTTATCAAGAGTTTGAGGTTTTTCTATTTGTGCGCCCGGAACATTTTATTTTCATCTGGGGCGAAAGTCGTTGGAGACTTTCACGAGAAGAAACTTTTTGTCGAAACGGAAACACAACTATTGGCTCCTCAGGGCGGCGAAGAGTAAGAAGACTTTACTGTGTAATGGTGAAGGTCTTGTTCCCAGTGAAAATCAATTTACTCGAGAGATTCTCTCGACCAGGACGGAAACTTTAAAGATTTTCCGAAATATCAGCTTCCATTTTTCATCACAAAGCATTTGAATTATTTATATTTGAGCTAGTCGTTATCGTCTTAGATTCTAAGACTACAAGGAAGCGGAGTCGCCTCGCTGTTGGCAGCATCCACAAGACGAGGGAAGTTTAAAAATCCTGACTATTTATTATGGCGTAAAATGGGTTGAGAGGAGATTTTGAGTTTCTAAACTTTCAATTATATATTTTCAAAGCGCCTGATGGGTGGTTGTGGGCGAGAGGACGAATACCTTTCCACCCATGTACATTCCTCAACCTCTACTCAGATACGAGAAAGAAAAGTTTCTGAGACTTTCGAGAGTGGAAAATTGATCGTGGAGATTTCGCAAACGACTAGAACGAAAGTTCGACGTTTGACGGGTTCTCGCCTTCGTAAATGTCTCGTGAGTTGACAATAGTGAAACTTCTCCGTCCATAGTTGCCCTGATTAACCCAGCTATGAAATCGCTTCGCAAGTCTCATCAATCGATTTACATTTCTAATTGGAAACTCGAGCGTGCTCGTTAACAGTTTGACAACTAGAGAAGAATTTTCAAACTTTTTACATTTCCACTCGAATGGAAATTAAGTTCTCTCGTCCCTCGCTAAGTTTTCCTTGTTGCTTCCATCATGAAAACATAGCGATGAGTATTGACAGCAGTTTTAAATTGTAATCCCTTTAACAATATTTTAAAAGTTTCCACCACATTGGTTAGGTAAAGGACTGGTTGCTAGAAAGATGTTATGCGCCAGTTGCGTAACGTGAGTTTGAAGGGGCAAATGAGGCAGTCACATCAAGCTCATCGTCTCTTGATAGTCATCACAGTTGTGGTCTAACGTTCGACTCATAAAAAAGGAATCTGTAGGTGTCAAAATATTCTCTGGTCCCCAAAAATCCTCAGAATTTCCTTCTCCCGCTAACAAAACATTTCGCTGTCCTCCCAAAAATCTCTCAAAATTTCCCTCACCATTTCTTGAAGAGAAAAAACTATTCAATTGTTTACAAAATGGGAAATTATTTATTTTCACTCGGAATTGTTTTTCCAGAGGGCCTGCTCGTTGTCGAGAGCACACAAACCCGAAAAACCAAACAAGACAAACAACAAAAGAAAAGTAATTTCAAATAAACTGAAAGATGCTACAAGACGGAACATAACTTTTTATTAATGTGGATGGAATGAATTGTCCTTTTGTGAGTTTGCCTCGCCCCCGCCCACGCGTCGGAGAGCTGAAAATTTTCGGAAAACGTTATCTCGAGCGGGGAGAAACAAACACCCGAGCCTGAAGACAAGGAACCCTTTCGGGAAGGAGTCTCTGGTTGAGAGGGAAAAATGAAAAAGCACATTTTTGAGTTTCACCAGCCCAGGGCTGCGGAAGCTCGAAGGGGTTGAAATGGAAATTTATGAGTCGAGGAGCTCGAGCGTTTATTAATCCCTGGTCAACGGTTTAGGATGTTAAAAAGGGTTTCTGAAATTCCAAACCTAACAGATCCCTTCTCACATACAAGCAGCGGGCGATGCTCGGGCCACTTCTCACTCATATTCCATTTTGTCCATGCCATTGTCATCGGCCCGAGCATGTTCGGTAGTTGCCAAGCAAGGCCTTCCCTCCTTCAACCAAGGAAAATATCTTCGTCATCACCGCTTGCCATCTTTCTCAACCCAAACTGATAGAAAATAACTTTCCTGGCCATGGAAAGTTTCTTAGCCATCGCAGGGGAGGCAAAAGATGAACGGGTTGGATGGGAAGGGAGAAATTTGAACATAAATATTTTTAATTTATTTCATTTCGAGTATTTCTCGGGTTCGTTGGTAGTTTCGACCACCCACGCCCGTTCGCGCCGTCCATAAAAGAGCCATTCGACAAAATGGAAGGCGAGAAAGATATTCGCCTAATTGTGAGTTTTCCGATTATTTCTCGAGAAAGTTGCGCGAGTTAATTAAATCAACGAGAGCGTCCGAATGCGCCGGAATTTCGCCCGAGGCGCTTCTCTCATTAAGCGACAATGGCAATCATTACTTTTCTAATTTGTTTTTAATTCGCTTCATGATGCAATTCATAATAGAGCCGTGTTAGAATGTGCCAGCGGCAGAGAAGTGCAGCATCGACTACGACGACGATGAGATGAAAACTTTCTCTCTCGCCCGCCATTCGCACGAGACTAAGTGAAAAACTAATGAATTGGAAAAGTTGTCGACTGAATGTTTGTCACGTAATTTTCTCGGGACTCTCCTTCGAGCTTCTTCCACTGTTGTGCAATTTATAGTTTTCCAATTAAAACAATTTTGAATGCCAATTGAAGGATTTTCAAGTTGATCGCCGGGAATTTTCTAAAGCGTCTGCTAATGGGTAAGTCGAAACCGTGAAGTGTTAACGTGTTATGTAATTAATAATTAGCTGTTGTATCATCGTCAGAGCGTGAATAAGAAAGTCATAGTGAAGTGGAAGTTGTAATGAGAAGGGTTGAGAGAAATGTTTGATTTATGGTTCTTGTGTGACGCGACACATGACGGCAAAGGAAAAGGAGACGACGAGCGTCGCTATTAATTACTCATAAAGGTCGTCGAAGGAAAGCGAAAGCAGATTTTCCTCGTCGCGGAAATGCCCAACAAGTTGGAGCGCCGATGTTGATTTTCCATTTTCCCTCTCTCGAAGACATAAATTTTTTCTGTTCACTTTCAGCTCGTCCCCATCGCCGAGTGAAATTTTAATTAAACTATAAATATCTGCTGGATGGAGAGCGACCGAGTGGAGAAGGATGTATAAACATTCCGTTTTCAATTTCTGCTCGAAAGATAAGGATTTCTCACTCTGTTGCGAATTTTCTCCTCTCGCCTTGGCTGCTAAAATAAATTTTCTCGGTTGGTTTTCCGATTCGGATTCTTTTCCCGTTCACTTCGGTGTTGCTGTTACGTCTAATGGAGCTCTCTTCGCTTTATAGTTTCGCTACAAGTTTCCCGATTCGGCCATCTGACAACACCGCTAGTCGAAATCCAAAAACATAAAGTTGTTGTGCGGAGAGAATTCCCAAGAATGCTCTGGGCATTTATTTTTCACCCATTTCTCCGTCGAATAAATACACAATCCGTAACTCAACCATTATCGTCAGCCACCGTACACTTTACAATTCTCCTAGCGCCTCGAATGGAAAACTGTTTTCTCGCTTTCAGATTTCCCAGAAATTTCCATCTCGCCAAGTGAAAAATCTTCTCATAAATTTTTAATTTCTTCCACATCATTCCAAGCGTTCGGTTTGCAGTCGACGGAGATTCAGTGACAAACGACGCCATAAGCTTCCACTTTGCGTGAATTCTACAATTGACGGAGCAGTCGGTGACGAGCAAAGGGATGAGCTGTCTTAATCGGAAACAAATTGGCGCAAATAGAGACACGAAGCTCCATCCTGTCTCGACAAAGGAAATTTTCCAATCTTCGTTAACACATGGGGATCGTCGTGAAAATATTTTCATTAGACAGCCGAACGAAACATCCTGAGTCATGTTCAATTCACAATATTGATAAACAGAATCAACTCGAATTGTCATTGTCTCGCAACCGGTTCCGCTCAAAATGTTGTTAATCGCTCGAACAAGCCACCGAGACATGAGAGCGCTCGCTGTAAATATTTACGGATTTTACCGCGCATTACTTTTTATCAGGCGTAATTATGCAACAAAAGCCGTCGAGCAATAGAATGTTGATGAAATAACAATAAATTTACAACGTTTCTCGGTGAACCCTTCGACGTGAAAACTTGTGGAACTGGAAGTGGACGGAGCGAAGCGTCTCCTGAAGCGATTTGTCGCTCATCCATAATGCGAAGTCTTCGCTTCCGAACGGTGACGGTAGAATTCGTCGATTTGAGGAGAATTTGTCATCGCTCGGCCCGAAACGTGTTTTTCACGGTCTAGTTTTTCTCGTGAAGAATGACAATTCATGTTTCTCGGGAGCACTCTCGATGTAGTTTCGGGTAGAAAGGTTAAATTTGCTTAAGCAACTGAGGTCACCGGCATACGACATGCGTCTTGAGGACAAGAAGCAATTTCGACGAGGAAATAAAACTGTCAAATCACTCGGTGAAAGTGAAAGCGATGTTGATGGAATATCGATTGGAAAATTAGTTTGATTTATGAGTTGATGCGAATGGAGATTGCCAGTTGGATGAGTGGCGGAGATAGGCAAGAAGGCTGAACGGGGCTTTGCTTCTCATGCTCGTCACTATTTCGAGTCAGCTTCGTCTTGAAAATTCATCGATCTCGAGCCTATTAAAGATGTTTACTTGAACGAAGAGGTCGCTCATCATCCAACCGGTTCTGATGAGTCAAACATTTCAAGGCGTAAGAAGCTCGCTGCAACCTTCTCATTCTGTTTACTTCCAGTTGTGCTTTGAACGGAATTGAACGTAACTGTTGATTAAAAAGATGAAAGTTATTTTGTTCCTTGTGCTTCTTCCTCTGCTAGCCGTGAAAGCTAAAGATCTTGATAGCAGTGAATTTGAATGTTTGGTGAACTATCTCAGATCCGCAAACTACGACGATCAAGTGTTCAACTCGGTGAAGAATTCTTCGACGCCTGAGTCATGCCAGAAGCAAATGAACGATGTGACGAAGAATATTGTCTGGGAAGCTCTCGATGAGTACAAGAAAGACCCTGAGATCGACCTTGAAATCGAGTGCTTCGCGAATGTCTTCGACAATAAACACTTTGTACATTTGTTACTCAAGAGGAAAGCAATCAACTCAACAGAGCCAAGCTGGCTAGCGAAACTTAACCCAGCAAATTGGTTTTCCGGAAAGAAAAGTCATTCGTTGATTGCAGTCCAAGCGAACCTCACAGCGATCGAGTACGAGAGCTTGTTCAGCTGCCAGTATAGCAAGAAATTCGAAAACTACTTCAACTCAATTTGGGAGGCACAAAAGTTTAGTCCGAAACGAAAAGAAGTGGCGAACTGCACAAAAAACTTCTTGGTGGACTGGAACGAGAACAAATTGGGAATCAACGCTTCGAGTTCCAGCGCACTTTGCAAAGCAGTTATGAACCAAATGACTGCAATGATATTCAAGAACATTCAAATCTTCTACGCACAACAGCCAACGAAGGTCATGAGTTGCATAGACGACCTTTTGCACGAGACGTTTTACTTCCTTCCCGAGTTCAGGATAAAAAGTTTCTCTGAAGATCTCAGCGTCGCAGAGACAATTGCTTTAAGAAGAGCCTACGTTAAGGAGATGAAGGAGATTTTTCGGGATGTCGTTTGGCGGTGTAATTACATGAAATATAAAGAGAAATAAACACGAAACCTGAATAAAATTGGACGAGAGTGTTGAATTTTTAAAAATGAATTTAAAGTGCAATGGGCGTTCATTCATAATTCTTATTCTTTAGCCTCCCAGCTTTAGACTCACAATCCGATTCTAAATCAAGCACATCCCGAGTTTGTGTATGCAAAAACTTTAAGCTTCGTAGTGGCGATCGTCTAACCAACCGGTTCTGTGATGCGTCAATCATTCACACAACTTGAGAGAAGATCGTTCCGACTCGTTTACTTTCAGTTGTTCTTCCAGCCGAGTGACACGTTTATCTTAAATTGTCTGTGAAACAAAGTGACGATGAAAGTCATTTTGGTTTTAGCGTTGCTGTCTGTGGTGACCGTGAACGCACAGGAGATCGACGAAGGTCTCCTGGAATGTATGGTCAACTATTTGCGATCCGTCCATCTCGACGAAAAAGTTTTCGAAAGTTTTGAAAAGCTTTCGGTGTCGGAGACGTGCGAGAGCCGAATCGACACTGTGATGGAACAAGTTCACAAAGAAGTTCTTTTGAAATATCAGAAAGACTCGGAGGTCCAGCTAGAGTACGATTGCTTTGTGGATTTGATTGATCGCAATAGTCACTACAAGAATTTGCTGCTGAAACAAAAAGCGATTAACTCAATCGAGCCCAACTGGCTGTCAAAACTGAATCCAGCCAACTGGTTTGCCGGAAAGAGAAGCCAAGCTTTGAACACAGTTGAATCCGACATCGTTGCTATAGAGTTCGAGAGCTTGTTCACCTGTGAATACGGAAGAAAGTTTGGCCATTACTTCGACTCAATTTGGGAAGCTCAAAACTTCAGCCCAAAACGAAAAGAAGTAGCAAACTGTACAACGAAATTCCTAGCCGACTGGAACGAGAACAAAGTAGGAATCAACGCTTCTAGTTCTAGCGCATATTGCAAAGCAGTTATGAACCAAATGGTGAAGATGATCTTCATCAACAATCAAAGCTTTTACTCTAACAAGCCAGCAAAGATCTACAACTGCATCAACGATTTTATGATCGGCTCGTTCTTCTTCCTTCCAGAGTTTAGACTGAAAAGTCTATCGGAAGATCCCAGCGATGATGAAGTAGTAGCATTGAGACACGCTTACGTCAGAGAAATGAAGCAAGTGTTCCGAGATGCAGCGTGGAAATGCAATTGAACCGTCAAGACAAAAAAAAATAAAGAAAAAATTGAACAAGAATTCAACGGCCGAGGCCGAAGCGATTCTGCTGCCATTAAGAACGTTTTCATTCCAGCCTACCGATGATAAATCAAAACCGACGTGTCCCTGTTCGCCATCGCAATTCGAGAGTCTGAGGATTGTCGTCGACGATTTTTCATATTTTTCCTTTCCATCTCGCATTGTGTTGACTCGAGAAAGGAAAATAAATTCAATTATTCGCCTTTTGTCACACGCTCGTAACCCGTCGCCAAGCTCTCGCAACGAAAATAGTTTCGTTATGATTGATTGCATGTTGACAACAATACCCCGAGTCCTATGTGAAGGACATGACAAAAGATGATGGAAATTTTCCACACCTACGGTTCAGCACAATGGAAAGACGAAGCGAACGAAAACATTTCGTTTTTAATTAATTTTAAACCTCTCTGTCTTTCGCTCCTTACATGCTGAAAATGGGCCTCATTTGTTCGTCGCTGTCTTGATGGAGATGGCAAGCAGGAAGGATTATTGTGTGATGTGAGTGATGAGAAGATGGGGTTTTTAAATTTTGATTCAAGTTGAGCCTCGCAAAAATCATAAGTTGAGGGTTCCCGAATATGCTTCAGGGGTAACGAACAAGACTTGTTAAGCGAATAAAACCCGGTCACTTCTGAATGGAAAGGAGAACCTGTAAAGAAACAGAAATCCTGACGAAAAATGTTTTGTTCCGAACAATCAAATTCAATTCGTGACTAGAGATTCACTGGGAAGCTCTCAAGTTGAGATTGCCGAGGCAGCGCCCAACAGACGAAGTCATTAGTTAGCAACACACAAGAACTTTCCAGCATCCATCTTTCTCGCTTTCATCCACCCACCGAAAATCTCAACCACCGTCACATACAGAGAGCGTGCAAATAATAACGGAGCACCGACCAAAAACTACTCGGGTGGAGTAGAGAGAGAAGGAGCGACCAGAAAAACCCGAAGAACATTTATTTTCGGATACTAAATAGATCCTTTTTCCTGTTAAATGACTTCACTTGCCTTCCACCACCGACTCCCTTCATTCGCCGCTCGTGCTGCTGAGGCATTAGAGACCATTTCCATCGTGTAGAAAGTTAATGTTAATTAATAGTCAAGTTCTTCCTGAGCCATTCACAAGACGAATGAGGAGGTTGGCGAGAGAGAAGGAGATTTTAAAACTGCGTTATCAAAGCATGACTCGATGGAAACACATTTTCCTTTTGAAAACTGATTCCATGCTGGCTTTCTTACACACTTCGCTGAATGAAAGCGGTTTAATGTTAGTTTTTCTTTCACAACCGAAAACTTTTCTCCTTCTCACAAGGCAAATGAGAATTTTTCATATCTCCGTTCATTATTTCTTCGAGGGTTGAATGCGGGGGAGAAGGTAGAAGGGCGAGGAAAAGGAAAAGTCATTTACCATACATAGTCGCTCATACACAAAAATCTCGGCTCGTTTCAATTCATTCTCGAGGAGAACTTCTTAATAGCTCGGGAGGATGGAGAACAGCGAACCATCGCAGTTTTAATGGCAAGACAAAAGGAGTTAAAGTGATATTTCATAATTCTGCCTCATCTTTTTATTGTTCAGACACGATGAATGTGTAAGAAGCACCATCATCCTCTCCAATCTCATTTCCTTTCGGTTTGCTCGCTTCCCCAAATGTGAATATATGTAAATAAAGCTCTCCCGAAAATTTTTAACTGATTACCGAGCATTTAACATTTGTGCGAGAAGAATGAATGAATGAAAAGCGGCTTAGCAAATGTGGAAATTTCGAAAAGTTTTCTGGGGTTTGTGAGGCAGTTTTTACAGAAAATCTGGGCATCTTGAACATTGCTAACTAAATAAAGCCTAAAGGCCATGCCAGAAGTTGCGTTGACAAGTTTCTTAGAACTAACGCTTAGTTATGAAGTTATTGATCATCACTAACTTGGCAAAATTCTTAGCGTTGGATTGAAGGACCTTCTCTCCAGCTGTCCGTTAGAATAACTTTAAACATTCATGTTAAAACAACCTAAACAATAATCTTGGATATCAGTGATCCATGATTTAAAGATCACGCATTAATCAGGTTGAACCCCTTCGATCTTGGCTCAAAGTTTGAGTCTCAAACACATTCTTACTCCAATAAAACAAATTGCTCGTTACTGAGTTCACAAACTCTCCCCTCAGGGCGAAAGGGACATTGTTGTTCTGTATGAAATATGTTTTGGTTTGCTGCTATCATTTGTTTGGCATTCTCCACTGCTTGTGTGTTTGTATTTTCACCATTCCTTCCGCGAAGCACAAAAATTCTCGTCGAGTCTCACTCCGGAAGCGAGGAGGAAATTCTAATGGCGAACATTGGAATGACGATCATTTATAACGGGAAAATTATATTTCCATTCTATCGAAAGCATAATAAAAGCAGACACAGAACAGAAAATAATCATAAAGGGGCTTTGTGAAAAATCATGCTGCATTTGTGGAGTCGGAGGCCACTCATTCTCTTCGCCATCGCCGCTACCGCTGTGTGTATATTTAAGAGCGCAGTTCCATTTACTTATTGTAGTCATGCATGCCAGGAAAGGATTAATAATCCTAGAAAATTTATATCTCTTAATAGGCAGCGAGCGAGCGAAATTTTTCTGTGACTATGCAAATAAAGGAAAACTCAACTCCCCGACTTTATTTCCGTTTCGTGGATCGCGTACACATCGTCTGGCTGGAGTTTCTGCAGGACGGGAGACTTTCATGAAGACTCGATGGTGTCACCGTAATTATTCCATGCATCATGTGCGCGAACGAGACTGAAACTCGTAATGGCTGGCGAGTTTTAATGGCATACGAAAGTGCATGTCGAGTGTTTTGCGTTCGGTGAGTAAGAAGAGGCACTTTGCTTTTTCATGCGAGCGACAATTACGACGACTCGGGAGATTTTTTGTCTGAACGACCCGCTTCTGTTTAATTACTCCGACAGCTCAAATACCTCGGCGTTTGCTTTGTGTTTTTCGTGCACCCCTTTGATAATTTATTCGTCAAATTTATTCACCAGACGTTGACATCGAGTGGCTCCGAGAAAAGTCGAGGATATCGCCTCGTGGTTTTCGGGAATTGAGTGGCCGCGGTGACAAGTTCTTGACTGCAACGAACATGGTTGGCTCTTTCTGTTGAAGCTTGTCGTTTTATAAATTGAACTCTCTCACGTCTATGACAAACCCAACGCTCCAGTTTCAAGTAAATACAGGATGGTGGGCGGAAAGCCGAGTAGAACTTGGAAAAACTCCGAAATTAATGACATCACAATGAGTTTCAAAAAGCCGTCACGAAAAATCGCTCGAAACATTTCCAATTTCGTGAAACGGGAAACCAGAGCATGAAGGAAGTAGAGCCGAGAAGTCGTCCCAACTGCCTTTCCATTCATCATCCTTGTCAGGATCGGGGCGAGAGAAAACCAAATGAAATTGGAAACGCTCTCGGACTGGTTCCGCTCCAAGCTGACGAGTAACTCTTTCTACCTGAAGCTGTCAATTATTTTTATTTTGCGTAACGGAAGCATATGGACAGCTTTCCACATCGCAGCAGTTTCCAGGTAGCTGGCGAATCTTGCAGCACCCGGAAAACGTCTGTGGATGAAGGCCCGAGCGACATTTTGTGGAAACTATGTACATGGCACTAAAGGATGATATTATAATATCACAAAGCGCACGATGTTCGAGGCTGTCGTGAAAAGGGTCAAACAATATTTTATGTTTAACACAATGCAGGAAGAAGAAGAGAGGGGTCGAAGGGTTTAATTATTCTTGCTCGGGACGGTCAGCATTGCTTGCAAACCCTTTTACGGTTATTGCCATGTAGTTTAAGCAAGAGCGCGTGTGCTTCAAAATCCTTCGTAGCTCGCACATGTGTCGAGAGATGTTTCGATTAAGCTCGAAACATTTTTAATCTCATGTGTCCTGCGATCTTCCATCTTCTGTTTCTGCTTGCTCATCGATTATGCATAATACTTTGGCGACTTTTTATTTGTTTGAGTAGGCAGGAATCTGTTATCGATGATGACACGACAGATCATTCTCGTCATTGCGTTTCCTTCTGGGACCAAAGGACAAAGATGTCGAGCATGTGAGAGCGACAGATAGAATTGCTGATAGCATCCATTCAATGGCTTCCATTTCGCAGAGCTTCGCATTCACTGACATGCGATGGAGGAAAATGCAGTTCGAGGAAATTTGTCATTCAATAGAAAGGTTCGAAATAAAGGCAGAAAAGATGAAAAGAATCTTTGTCATGTATTCATGCGTTTAATTTTCACCCATAAAGGAATATCAGGAAGAATGTTATAGCTTTCAGATGGGAGATGGTTTGTAGGTTGGGAGGTAACTTCAGCAATTAATTGACAGAAAAGCTTGAGTCAAAATCTTCAACAAACAGAAGCAAAGCTGAAGCCGCGGATTGAACGCATTCAGTCTCCAAGCAGCCTCTGATATCTTACTAACCCGAAACTTCTAAATGCGAGCTAGTTATTGAGCTATTGATGGAGATGAGTACAATAAAACTCACGTCGTCTTTACTTTCAATTTGTCTTTCCCTCACTAAGCCTCATCGCCAAGCAAATGTCGGAAAATGCGACGAACAAAAACTCGACGGATTTATGAAGTAAGAAATCTTTTTGTTTCGACGATGAGACAATGAAGATGGAAATTCAATACCGTTCACCATTGAGACGGTAAATAGTTTAGGTTTTTATTCTCGCTGGCAGATTTCGGCTCCATATGAGCTCAGTTTAATGAATACCAATTCGAGATAATCGAATGGATTTTCTGCTCGAATAACGCGAGACGAAGAAAAGTTTTTCCCATTTATTTTTCCGATGATGAATTGATGGAATCTTTATTTGATGTCGAACGAACTGGAAGCTTCTTATTATATCTCCACATTTCTTTGATTTTCCTTCGACGACATCATTACGACGACAAGCGGCTTCTTCCACTGAAACATAATAGCGCGATGTAGTTTAACCATGTGGAGGAAGACAAGGAATGCGAGGCAAATTGGAACATGAAAATTATATTAAACTAATAAAAGTTTTTCGAGTTGACAACAATGCATTCAATCGAGAACTTAACTATGTAAGAACTGAGTTGAGTTTCTAATTCAATACTTTTTGATAAATGTGTGGAATTATTAAAATACAGTTCATGTAATTTTGAATTATTTATTCGATCTTAAAAAATCAAAAAGATATTTCCAGTTGTTCAAATTATTTTCCAACATAATTTGTGACATAATTTATGATTTTTTTCTTTGTTTGAAACTGTTCCAATTTGCCAAGAAGATGCACCTGCATAGATCTCTGAATGTTGTTCACAAGACCTTCCCTAACGAGACAGCGACTTGAAAACAATTTTCTTGAAACTGTTCCAACGGTTCCATGCAACTTTCAAGCGAAATTGATTCTTTTAAAAGATCGCGACCTCGTTAGACTTCAGTAAAGTCCTTGAACTCAGTTTCGTTACGAAACAGTTTGTTCAAGAGCAGCCGTCGAATGCTTTTGTCGCGGTGACATGAAAGAAATAAAAAGTTTTATTTCGCGGCAAATATCAAACGAAATCGCGTCGTGTAAAATGTGACGCTCATTAAAAAATTATGAGGGAAAAACACCCTCACGTATGTTGAATTAGCCATTTTGTTCGCCCACATCCAACTCGAAAATGGACACAATGAGATCTCTGTATGTTAGTCGGACTTCGTCCTTTCTTTGTTGTTCTCTATGTACTTTCCTCCCCACATCATCACGTATGTTGTTGCCGAGCACACATCGACGGAGTCAATTCTCCTCGCCGCTTCACTCTCTGCTAGAAAACTAAAACATTTCCCCTGTGCTAGAATTCGTTATGCAACCGAGGAGAGAGAAGCAGCCGAAAGGAGAACTGACGATGAAATGTAGTAGATTTCTTCGCCGAACATGAGGCGAACATGTGTGTGCTGATTGGATTCTTATGCGCTGGAATTTTACTTGCGAAAGGAGAAAAGATTTAAGATTTTCAGAAAATGATGGCGAGAGAAAAATCTTTAGGAAACTTTCGGTCAAGACAAAAACAATTTTCAGAAATTTGGAATATTTTTACCTGCAATTTTACCTTCCAATTCTCACCTGGATGCGTCTCACCTTTTGCATAACTATCAGTCCTTCAACGTTCGCTTGTCAATCTCCAGCAGTTGATACAGTGAAGACTACAACAACGAATCCAACTGAAGATAGTTAGATTGAAAGATGTGGCTCCGCTCAGTTGCCTAAGTTTTGTCCCAAGTCCTTGTGATGCATTGTCAATGCATCAGGAGGTCTTGACCCACAGCTCTTGCAGAGAATCCAGCTGAAACAAACTTGGCTCTTAGCTTGGAAGGGCCTCCCAAGTGATACTGGATGATGACACAGATTGAAACACTCGACGTTCATATTTTGAAATTAAACAATTATTCTTCTTTATTGATTGATTTTGTCTTTCATAATCATCGTTTCAAACGTACATGTCTATCGTCTTATCTACAAATGTCCATTAAATATGCAATATTACGTCAAATTTCCACAACTTATCGGCGAACTTTCAAGAATTTCCAAGTGAAATCATAAGTACGTTTCTTTGTATGAGAAGAATGTTTAATTTGTGTGGTTGCGCCATGCAACTTGCATGTTGGTTCAATTGATTTAAACTGAGACAATCAATGGATTGATAAATTTACAACTTGATTTACAAAAAACTTAAAAGTTAAGTAGATTTTTCGTCTAATTTCAATGCCTTACGATTATTTAATTGATTTCTCATTTCTGCATGTCACATTTACAATTAAGATATTCTACAAAACTCTTCCGTCTAAGTGTGAAGTTCTAGTCTAGCTTTTAAGTAGATTTCCTTCATATTTTACCGTCTAATTTAAGTTTTTTAGGAATATAATTTCATTCGTCATTCGAATCGAACCGAAGGTGTCTTCACATCTTTAAAACATCTTATCGCTTAGTGTCTAATTTTAAATATTGCAATTGGTTTTCTCTTCATCCCATCAAGTTGCATCGAACTGGCTCTCGAATTGAACGATAAACGGCGACGAGTTTTCATTTTTGTGTGCATGGTTTTCATGTTTTTAAAATACCCTGTTTCTTAAGTTGTCTTTGAAGTTGGAGTTGGAAATGGCTGAGTGCTAAGCCGAGGTTGGTTGAAGCCGATGGGGAGGCCGAGATCTTCATTTTACTGCACGTTTCACTAATCAGCTGGGCTAACTTTTCCAGCAAACTAGTGAGATTTTGAGATTTTCTAAGCTTCAAACTATCTCGTCATAACTTCCAACCACTCCACAACTTTTTGCTTTGTTATTTGGTGAGATTTTTAATTTATTAATTTCAAAACTTTTCATAAACTTTTAAGTAGGAATTTTGACTTTTTTTGTACATTTTTCTTAACTTCAAAAGAAAGTTGAGGAATTTTTAACTTTTTTGTCTTTTGTCGTGTTGCGTAAATGTAAAGTGGAAATAATTTATTAAGTGTTTAGGTCGTTTAATACTCGTCGAGTTGCTAATCAAATTTAAGTTAACAGAATCGTCAATTAGTCAATAAAAAATCAGTCTCAAATAAGTTTGAATGCGGGTCTTCTCTTGATGTGTGAAAATCGAAGCGCGAAAAAAGATTTTTGTTTATGTCTCGAAACAAGAAACAACTAAAAACGTAACAAAGGAAACGATGGCGACGACCACCCCTAAAGTAAAGTTTAATGCGACTAAAAGGCAACCGAAAAAATAATTTTCCTTGAACTAAACTCATCAATTTCTCAGTGTAAAACATCAACTTAAAATTGAACTTTTATTCAAAAACATTTTCCTCTCTTAAAAAGACTTTTCCTTATGCAATTTACAATTAGTTCGAGTTCACATTTTTACAACTTTCCTTTGGTTTCTTTCGAATGCCTCAAAAATACAAATTTTACGTGAAAAAATCTTTGAACGGATTTCGAGGGAAATTCCGGGCGAGTCGAAGCCGTGAAACTTCCGGAAACTTGATCGGGGAAATTTCACGGCTTCCAGTTCTGTCGGAATTTTCCTGAAGATTTTCAATTTGAGAATCAATTGGTGGAATGAGAGATTTTCTCACTTCGACGTTACTGCTAAATTCGACAGCTGGACTAGCGAGTGGCGACGTGGGTTCATTAGAAAATTCGTGACATGAGTCTATTCGGCGGAATCTCATAGGCCCATGGGGCAAAAAGTCATGCATTCTGTTCGTCTTTCATACTCTGTGATTGGTTTGAGTTCTCATCCATGCTTCGGCTAAGACCGTTGGGCGCTCCCATGCTGAGACTGCTGATTGAACTTCCGTTGCTGTTGCAGTTGAGGTTGAGAGCGGCGGCTGATAGATTTCCTGGATTGCTTCCCGGAACACCGAGCTGTAGTCCAAGCTGTTGCATGTTTGGTGGCAACAGAAGATTATGCTGAGCTTGTTGGTGTTGATGTTGAGCTGCGTTTTTGCCTTGGTTAACTACGCACTTTCTCATGTGCTTCTCGAGGGTCGACGGTACGCTGAATGGCATTTCACAAAAGCGACAACGGTAAACGTCCTTTCCCAACCGACCGTGCGTCTTCATGTGTCGCGTCAGCTTCGAGCTTTGAGCGCAAGCATACGAGCAAAGCTCACATTTGTAGGGCTTCTCGCCGGTATGCGATCGCCTGTGAACCGTCAAGTTCGAGCAGTTCTTGAAGACTTTTCCGCAGAACTCGCACGTGTCGTTGCGTCTCGATTCCTTCTTTGGTGGTGCTTGCAGCATATTTTGGCCGCCTGACATGCCTGGTGGCAGTTTTGACTTCAGATTCTCGAGCAGCGCTTCGTTGCGGTGAAAGTTCGTGAGATTCCACCAACTATCGTTGTTTTCCATCTTCAATCTTTTCGATGCCTCGAAAGGATTCTCAAAAGGGTTGAACATTGGAACTTGCGGCATTTGCGCGTTCTGATGATGTTGCATCATATTCTTCGCCATCAACTCTTCTTTTAAACGAAGCGCTGATGGAAATCCGTTGAGCTTCTCAGCGAGTCCAGGAATGGACAACGACGTGTTGTTGTTATCTCGATCTTTGCTGGTTAGCTGAAGCGCTTGCTTGTAAGCTTCCGAGTACTGAGCGATGTTCGACAAACCAAACTTGTCCATTAGCTCGCCGACAAGTGAAGCTGCGGCGTTTGCATGACGCGGGTCCATCATGTCTTTGTTTCTGTTGTTATTGTTGTTATTCTGAACGCTTGACAAGCTCAAGTCTTCAGCTTCTTCCTCGTTGTCTTCATCCATGTCAGAGTTGTCAATCATCTCTTCTGCCTCAGCTTCTTCTTCGTCCATATCATCAGGCGAATCTTCATTCTCCGTCTCAACTGATCCAGAGTTGCTGGCGCGATCTTCTGGCGTTCGATGAAGTCTCATGTGACGACGGAGCTTCGATGCCTGAACACAGGTGAAATCACAGTTGGTGCATTTGTATTGATCCTCGCCGGTATGCGTTCGACGGTGCACGATGAGATTGCTTTGGAACTTGAAGCGCTTGTCGCAGAAGTCGCAAGCGTGATAAGTGTCTGCGCACTGTGATGACTTTGGTGGGGTCGATGCTGAGCGTGGCGTTACTGTGATGTTTCCGTTCTCCGACTTCATCTCGTTGTGCTTCTCTGGCGGCGTCAAGCTTTGAGGTCTCGAGTTGTTAGTCAAAGGAGTTGGCGGCAGCTGAGACGGAGACGGACTTGCGAAGTTTGGGGAGTGTTGTTTGCGTGGACTTGGCGAGCTTGGTGTCACTCCAGTTGCACTCGCTCCAGGACTTGTGGTGCCTGCTAATTGACGCAACCTCTGTGAGTAGAAGTCCAAGTGAGGTTCCATGGGTGGGATTGTTGGAATGTTCATCTTGTTGGTTGAAGGTGGACGTTCAGGAGCAGGGCTCTGGCCAAACGAAGCCTGATTGTGATTCAGTTGGTTCGCGGCAGCGACAGCAGCAGCTGCGAGGTTGAGACCATGGTGACGAAATTGTTCAAACTGCTGTTCCAGTCTGAAGTCATGGTGAGGTCGCGAGAAGAGCGGACCGTGTGGAACTAATTGACTTTGAGACAAAGACGGTGGAAGTGGCATTCGCAGCAATCCAAACGGGTTGGCGTGTAAATCTGGTGGCGGTAACAATGGATGATGACGCAAGCCGGGTGGCGGAAGGTTTTGCTGTTGCTGCTGCTGCATTGATTGGCCGGAACCGTTTGAGGAACTTGTTGAACACGTTGAGCTGCCGCTGAGATTGTTGCTTGACGATGACGACGAAGTTGACGATTTGGTTTGGTTCTGTTGCTGGTTCGACGACTCAACGTAGATCTTTACGCCATGCGAATGTTGAACATGCTGAACCAAGCGCCAGGCTGATCCATATTTGGTTTTGCATGTCGAGCAGACATAGTTGTTGGGCTCTGCAAATAGAAAATTGGAAAAGTCTGCGATAAGATTTTTTGTTGCAAGCTGATAAATTCAACGAGCGACACATCCAGCATAAAAAATTCTTTTCAAACTCTCTGCAGTTGCAGTGGAGAATAAAAAATCTGTCGGCACTGCGTTGGTCATAAAAAGCGATGATGGTTTATGCTTCATATTTCTCATTGTCGATTGTCCCAGGGACGCTTTTTAATAAAAAAAATCTCGAGGCATAAACAAAGCATAAAGTTTTTTCCCGCCGTTGTGAAACATGCGGAGCGTCGCAGGAGGAAAAAACTCGTCGAGTATCAGTTACATGACAGCAATAAACATTGAAGAATAAACAAACACACAATTACAACTTCGGCTCGGGCGTTGTTTAACTCTGTCCGACATCATCGGCAAAAATCAGTCGCTGGTTTTAATTAAAAATGAAAAACCCTCCGCCAATTATAAATTAAACTTTCAACGTCATTTGTTGCGTCTATTGCAACACTTTCTCACAAAGCCTCGGCCAACATTCTATCGCAGCAATTTCCACCATCGATCCCGTATTTTTATTATTAAAATTGATGTCGTGAAATTATGCTTCGCCGTTCGGTGATGTGCGTATCGATGCACCAATTTTTATGTGCGCTCGCATTTAATTTTAATTAATTTTGATTAAATGTGATTGCTGCGAGTTATTAAATTGCTGGTCGTCCGACGACTTTAAAGAGCGAGGCGAATGCGTCGAATGATGGTAGCCAAGCATCTGATCCGACAGATCCGTCAATCAATAAAATCATTTTGATTTGTCGCAACTTTATGTAATCAACGTCGATTGAATGGCTCGAGCGATCCGTTTGATGTTCGCTGCCCACGACATTTTCACTTTCTTCGTCTTCTTCACGAGACAATTGTATGCAAATTACGGTTTTGATAATTTGCATTGTGCGTTGGCGATCAGCTTGACGACCATTTTTCTTCAAACGTGACTTAATCAAACACGTTTGGACATTCCCTCAAAAAAAGCGAGAGAGATTTCTCGGGACGCAACTGAGTTCCATGCAATTATGCGACGACAATCAAGTTCATCAATAAATTATATTTAAAATATGGCAAGCTGGAATAAATTTGCGGCCGACAGTGACAAATTGCTGATGAATTCACCGTCGACAATCATTTGATTTGCAAATTCTGGTCGTAACGAGTCTGCGGATGAAGACATTCGCGTGCGCGGGCAGAGCGCTCGAATAAGATTCGATAACCATCAAGCTGCGCTTCAGGTGTGTTCAACCCTTTCGACTGTCTTGGCTCGTGGTCGGTTCAAATGTCACGTGCGCTCGCTTCTTCCTTTCGTCCCTTTCAACTGCATTCGCAGACAATTGTCTTATGCCACTCGCCGATCCCTTTTTAAAAGCCAACGGATGAATAAGACATCATAAACATTTGCACAACCTTCTCTCAACCCATTTTCTTTTTGTTTCGTCGTCGTGGCGAGACCCAACAAATAAAAGAGATTCATTTCCAATTGTATTCATAAGCAGATAGCGCGCGCAAGCCGTGATGGATCGTCGTCGGATTGCGACGCTTCCTTCGTAATATTTTTCAACTGCGAGTGCATCATCATAAGGGTGAAGCAGCTCATGTTTGTGTGATTGTCAGCGATGATGAGGGCAACGACGATAACAAAAGACTTGAACTCAATGCTGATCAGTTTGTTTGCCACCCTGAATCATAAAAAATTGCTCGACGGGAACAAAAAGTTCCTGACCCACATTATCTAGTGTCGCGAAGCAATCGTGAACTTGCGACGAGCTCGATGATTTACAGCCTCAGCAGAGTCTCTCGAATTGCTAATTGACCATCATAATTCACTTCGTTCGGCGAAGAACGTCGATGGATAATTGATTGGAAATTTACTGCAATTATCTCTCGTCCCTTCCGACCTCGGTTACCTTTTCAGTTAAATCTTTTGGAAAATTGCTGAGCGAGATTTCGAGTAATTAACATCCGAAGCTCTCGAGAATGAAACTAAACTGCGGAATGGAAAATGCTTCGCATGAGAGACCTCGCTCGTCGTCGGTTTACGAGTGACAAGGAAACGATTTTCCATTTCCCGTCGAGACTCGACCAAAGCCAGAAGAGTTTTCCTCAAAACTTCAAATCTGGCTGCGCTTTGTTCGCCCGGCAGTCTTTTATGTGTCGTCTTCGCTCCCACACACGGCTTGCTCTCCATTGTTGGCGCATAAAAATAAAATAAATATCTTGCGGTCGTTAAAGTTTTTCACTCGCTTCCGTTCCGGGGGCGAAGAAAGTCGAATTTCCCATCATAAAAATTCCTTTCACAGCAAACAAATTTTCTAATTTATGGCAGCGCGAAGTCTTCAACCCTTCGTCGTCATCGTCTGACGCAATTGCGAGCAGCATTGGAGACACGCTTGACGTGGAAGCCCAGCTGGTATGTCTTAAGCCTTTCGCAATAATCCAATTCTAATGCGAACTGGCTTTGATTGACGTTCGTGTGTCACTCGCACGCATTCAAAGTTTTATTTGCCAGCTCAAGCCTTCTTCTCGACTTACGCAAAAAACATTTTACTCCTTCGGAACGGACTTTCAAACCCCCGGGACTCGACGAGGCAACAGCAGCAACGTTGCAGTGATAACGTGATGTCTTCAACGTAACGAGAGAGAGAGCGAGACTCGAGTCGCTGTCAGAAAAACGGACTCGAGAAATTTAATATTTTCTCGCTTTGTTGCCGTCAACAATTGAAACATATTTTCATGAGTTATGTGTCGAGGGAGAATTGCGGTGTCGTTAAAGCTTGTGTTGGATGGAGCGGCGCAGCAGGACGAGAGATCTTGATGGCTTTTTATGGCCCGAAGAATAAAAGCCAACCGAGAGTCCAACATTGAATTTTATGATTTGCGACAATTTCATTCCGCCGTTTTCTTATTTGCCCACTGATAACCATCTTAACGTCCTCTTTCTCCATTCGACTTTCCATTAAAAGTGGACCGTACAATTTACATTTTTTTATGATTTTCCGTTGCCGATAACAAACAAAATAATCACAAAAGTACATTTTCGAGTTCGCGAGTGCTCTGTTGGCAGTTGATTTTCCATCTCAGCTCCCGGATCAATGGAATTAATCTCCGATAATTGTGCCATAAAAAGTTCGCATTCATCCTGTCGAGAGGTCGGAGAGGGAAGCAGCGGAGTCACATACATGATGCGATTATTAATGCTCTGGCGTTCCCGTTCCACCGCTCACAAATATGTCCAGATAAAGGATTTCTTCCCCTTCTCCTAGCTCGCGTCTCGCATTGTTGTTTTCATGTTTTATTTACATGCAGATTTGCTCCGATGCCATTCAACAATGTTGATGATATTTTTATGTTTGTCCCGTCAGATGGAAAAAACTTTTTCCTCTTTCACTCTCGAACTAGCCCCGAGTGCCCGACGAAAAGAATCCGCAATAACAATAAAGCGTGGGTGCAAACAACTCTCGAGTGCTATTTAATGCTGTGTGAAAGAGGTCGATGATTTTTCTCGACTTCCCTTTCAGCCGGGCGATGAGAGAATGAACGAAGCAAAAGAACAAGAGCTCCTGTTTGAGCCCGGAAAGGGTCGATTTCTATTCATATTTTTATAGACACTTAGCATCGCACGGATACAATAACTTTTTTATTATCCTTTTTCTCACAAACAGATTCTTAAAGGAGGGACGAGACTTCGATTATTTGTGGGCAAGTCGTGGCCGTAAAGAGTTAATAACAATAAGAGGATGAGGTGACGAGGGAAGGGACAGCTAAATGGGCTTTGCTAAGACAATTTTCTTGTGATGGTTTTGTAAGACGGCTGACCATAAGATTAAGTGTCAGTTTAAGGAGCAATCAGAGTTAGTGAAATTTAGTGCTAAGCCTAAACTGAACTTGCGATAGAAAAAGTCTCCCAAGCCTTCTTGCTCTCTGGCCACCCTCTGAACCTTTGAACTGACGGACATAAGTTGATCACTTTTTGACTTGCTTCATTATGCGCAACGCGTGTCACTATCTCCAAAATAAAAACACTCGCTTCCTCTCACTCAACCCTTCCTTCGTCTTCTTCCTTCTATCAAAAGTCCCATCCGGCAATTTCCGACCATCCACACGTCTTGACACTTTCAGTTTTTCCCGGAACGTTGCCTTGCCTTTAATGAAACCTCCGAGGAAGGAGAGACGAAGACGGAGAAGGTAATTTATAACCTCTTTCAATTAAACAAATCTTTCGGCTTTTGTCTCTGCGTGTCTACGTCGATGGGCTGTTTCAAACGAAGAAGGGACGCGATGCATCTAATTAACATAAGTACGATGAACACGAGCTAAATGATAATGGAAATCCCTTTCTTGTTGTGACACAAAAACTCCGTTTCTGACCCTTTCGCTTCCACTTCACAACTGGCTGGAAGAAGAAGCGTTTTTTGCTGAGCCGATGCATCCAGCCTTTTGATGAAATTTGATGGCCAACAACAGAACCTTTCGGGTTTTTAATCAGATAAAGGAAGCTCGCCGCATACGAGAGCGAGTAAAAAATCTCTTTTGTGATGTCCTGAGATCCATGAGGGTTTCCATGCGCCGCAAACATTCTCGTCGATCTTTCGATTGTTTTCCCATCCCATGCACTGAGGCCGCAGTGAACGGATTTTTTGCCGTTCAGCGCGCGCGAGAGAGCCTTTCATATTATTTTTTATCCCCGGTGCATCCGGTCATGCGTGATAAATGAAGTAAATTATTTTGAACTTCCCGCCCGGCATCGATCGCTTACACAATGAGCAAGAGTGAAAGGATGTAAGAAATCCGTTGTGAGCGAGTCGTTTAATTAATAAATTTCACAGGATGGATCTGCCCCGGTCCGTCATTCATCGTGGTAGCTCTGCTATGTAGCAGATTTAATTGCAATTAAAACGGTTTTTTAGAAAGCTGAGGGTTGCCGCTTGGCCTAGCCAGAGTGAAAGGGAATTTTCAAAATATTATTTTTAATAAAAAATGTTCGAGTGAAATGCGAAGGGATGAGAGGAAATTACAAGGTTGATGAAATCGTTTTTCCGCCAGTTGCGAATTGCTTGGCTCGAGAGTTCGTTGCAGGGCTGAACAGAGTCGGGTTTGAGCGTACAAAAGTGAGAGAAACAAATTCCCAAACGCCCTCGATTATGATCAACTCCCACCCGATCTCCTCCCAATCCATCTCTGACTAAAATGTCGAGTGGACTGAACCAGATTCGCCATCGCCTGCTCACTCCCTTGTTCAACACATCGAATAAATGTAATCTGGCGAATTTGTATCAATTGTGTTGCGGTTTAATGATTTTAAATCGGCATCACAAGCACGTTTTCCACCGAGACGATGAAAGATTCACATATTGTCGGACGATTAGCACCCCAAGCAGGCCCTAAAGCCAATTACGGTCAGGGATGTTTGAGTTTAAAGCGGTGATGGTGATAGAGAGAAAGCGAGAAGATGCTTGCGAAATGTAATAAGTCGTGTTCCTCGTGCAATAAAGAAAACGATGCAAGATATTGACAATATTTCATCCGCTTCGTTCCCGAATGCCGTTGCCAGATGATGGCGAATGTGTTTCTGCTCCTTCTCAAGACTCTTGCAGCTCGAATTTCGTATAAAAATCTCGTCGGAGGAGGACAATAAATGCTACACACTGATAGCCCCATAATCTGCACATGGTCGCTTGCCTTCGAGGACAGTGTGTGTCTTCCATCCGATGATGAACGTTTCGTTGAATACAAATGAATACGAAAAGCAGCGAAGACGTCGGAGCAGTGGAAAAATAAACGGCAGCAGATGGTGGCTCCATATTTATAAATTTTCATATTTGCATTTTATTGTATTACATATTTACATTGGCTCGAAGACTGTGTGCGCTTCTTCTCCTTTTTTTCGCTACTCCACCGACTCTTTGTGCCCTGTTATCATTTTTTATTTTCCTCATAACAGACATGAGACGTTATGGAAATCTCGAAAACACACAAGAGCTGCTTGCGTCTTGCAAGAAATGGAACGTTCTTGGTCATTCACTTCAAACTCCGAATCTCTCTCGCTCATTGTCGGGTGGAATGACTTTCATGAATATTTAATCAACTGATACATGAGTGAATGTTTTCTGCTGCTGTCCGTCCATTCACCGGAAAATTCTTCTTTTCATTCGAAGCGAACAAAGCTTTGAAAGGACGAGATAATGAGCAAGGACATGGGACATTCAATTCGCTGATTGTATCTCTTCCTTCTGGACATCCAACATCATTCAGTCCGAGGACGCAATTAATAATGGAAATCTGATGAATTTTTCATCTGCTGGACATGCAGAGACGCTTTCGATTTGAATAAAACTGTCACTCACCGCTATTTGTTGTGTTGGATTCTGCATCGACGACATCAGTACGAAGCTTTTTGAGTGGCGGTTGAGCGTTGGACAGCGCGTTGAATTCGTCGTCCGGACACAAGCTGCTGGCATCGTTGAGACGCTCCTGTTTGATTTCGACGCTGTCGCGATGCTTATTGTCTAAGTCGTTCTCCTTACAGTCTAGAGATAGTGTTACGCTGTCAGGTCGCTTGTCATTGTCTGTCGAGAGGGGAGAAGAATTTGATTAGTTTCAAGCTCGCCAAAGAAACATCTGATTGTGTACGAACCTTCAGATAGTCTTTTTGGTGTGCTTGTAGAACCATCTTCGAGGAGATGGCTCGACGGACTTGTTAATGGTGGCGAGTGAACGCGCGAAAGGCTCGATTTACGCGAAATCGGAGCGGATATTGACGGTCTACGTGAATTAGCTAAACTTAAAGGACGTCCATCGTCCGAATCTCTATCACCCGAAGTGCCTGAAAGTGTGCCACCATTATATGCCTCGATCAGCGACAGAATCATCTGCTTTAATTTACCTTGCGTGAAACACTGTCCGTAGTTTTCTTTATTGCATTGTAACACTTTGTGCTGAATGAATTTGACAATTTCGGCGAGGGCAAAAGTCTTTTGGCATGTGCCGCAGGTAAGAATATCGTGAGATGTCGTTTCGCCTTCTCCTGTATCGGAGTCTGCTATAATGAAAGAAAAAGAGAAGCTTGATTAGTTAACTGCTGGATCAAAAAAGCTTTTCGCAAAGAGAAAAATGATTTTTCGCTGTAATTAACTCGCTGAAGAGTTTCGAGATTCAGGCGGGCGCAATAAATTCCTGCTTGACTCCCCAACATTGTCGCACGAAGCCACTTTAATCTGACACTTTTATTGGCCTTCCATAACTCTCTCAAGTGCTCCGAACATCCTCAAGCCTCCAATGCACGAGAACAAATTGCTTTTAATTATACGGAATGTGTCGGAATTGACCGTTAAAGCGCTCGTGCGACTCTTGTGGATGGTATTGGATTCTGGTGCAGATTAAGTTCATGCTTCGTCTGCTTGCCATTCGAGTGGATAATAAAAATTACAATTTTTGCGCTCGGGCAATAAAAGCCACTGTCTTTCTTTCCCTCCCTGCAGTCTTCGATGAGGTTCATGCATATTTATAGCTCGAAGAAATCTTTAAGGAATCGAAGTTTATTGGGTGAAGTCGATTGATAGGCTGACTAGGGAGAGATCGAATGATTTGTCAATCGCGATCGAGTTATTCTGGGAATTAGGATCAGCTTGACCCATTCTTGATTCTCTCAACAACAGCTCGACATCTAGCCAACCTACTAATTGATGGTTCACGGAACGGCATTGGATTTGTGTAAGTTATTACTGATTTATGCAAATTACCCTCAGAATTATGGGAGGAAAAATCAATAAGATAATCTTCGAACGGTCGAGCGACGCGAAGGAAAGGAGGATGAAAGAGAAGCCGAGAAAGTTTTTCTTTCCTTTCCACGAAAAACGTGACCTTTTGAATGAGCGTCCTCGGATGGAACACAATCACATAATAAACACGGTTAATTTGATTTTCCGATCGCTCTTCAGCCTTCCGGGACATTGATGAATTTCGCTCGATGGTCTAGAGAGGAGGAAGCGAGACACAAAAACCGTCCCGTGTAATCAAGAATTATGTCACCCATTCCAGGCCGCTGCCTTCGAGGAAACTTTTTTGTTGACTCAAAGTTCCTTCCGTCCTCTCGATGTATGACATCATCAACAAGAACAGGAAACTTTCTCCCGGGGTCTTATCGACGCTGAAACTATCGGGCGTAATTTGATAAATGAGAAACAATTGGGAATTTCCATTGTTCGTGCTTCTCCACAAATTCAAACATCAACTGAGCTCACTCGTCTCTCCTGGGCTCGCCGTTCGATGTTTATCGACGCTATTAGTTTTCTAGTTTCCACCCCGTCCAACGAGAACAATCATATCTTGTCTCAGGGATTTTTTTCGCCTGCCGATTCGGTTCAATAAATGAACCACAAAAAAATCTTTTGTGTCCTTCCACCCCAGTTGCTGCTGCTGCTTTTTGTTTCAAAGGGATTATTGAGCATTGCGTCAAGCGTTATTGAATTAATAAATTAGTCGGAACCTTCTTTAATCCCTCCGGCAACGGTTGGGGCGAATTCCGTTTCTTTCCCTCGTCAACTCTCGAGAGCTCCGTTGACCAAATGCTCTCTGGCAATCGGAGAAAGGATTAATGGATTGCATAATAACCGCCGGCTTCCCAAATCGCCCTTCGTCAACGGCGACTTTCCCATGATCGTTCTCGCTCCGTGTCACTTCAATCAAACGACAAACGCCAAATTTTTCGCATTTTCTGGACCATTCTAGATTGAATTGAAAACTCGCGGTGCGTCAAAGCGAGCACGGAATTCCAAAGCGCAACTTCACCCTAAACTGCAGTTTCGAGTGGCAGCGAGCAGAGAAAAATGTCAAAGCACTTGAGAAACGAAGTAATTGAAATTGTGAATAGCGGAGATTAATTTTTATTTGCGCTGTTTCGTGGGACATTCGACTGGCTGCTTTTGTTCGACTTTGCATAAAGTTTCATGTTCAACAGCTGTGCTTGAGTCTCGCTGTTTCCCTCGCTTTTGATTGATCCGCAAAGTCATTTGTAGAGTCATTACAGTTATGAGTTGTTGACGTTTCATTCTCGCGGACTTGCGGCGCACTAAGCTAAGATTAATCAGTACAATTCCGGGGAAACAACGATTCCAAGCCTTCGTGATGTCACCGCGGGAAGGGAAAATTGTTTCGACACATTTCATAAGCAACAACTCAATAAATGCGATTTATCGCTGTAGTCGAGCGCTTAACGGCATTCGAGGAAAATACTAAATTTATGACAATCTAATTGCCACTGTTGGTTTTGCTCCGAGAGGGCGGACGGAATAGTTTTTCGGCAGTAAATTACTATCGATTGAGAAAGGAAGATTAGCCTCGGGATGAGGCAGATTTCAGATGTCGACGGCATCAGAGATTTATGCGAGCCGGCAAGTCCTTAAAGAGGCGCTGTCAATAAGGGTTGAAATGGCCTTTATTGCTCAAAATCTTTCGGCCATTCCGGTCCATGCATCTGTCGGAACGAGACCAAGGCTTGATTGTTTGTTGAATTGGAAATGAATGAAACATCTGGTTCAACTGTCCCGACAGTTCACCATTGCTAGAATGATAAATTGAAGTCTGTGGTTCACCATCTGAATGTGAAATCCGTTAGAATAGAACAAACCGCATCGAATTCAAAACTGACGACAGATTGGTTAAAGGGATGCAAGGCAACGAGCTCCGCCAGTGGTCAGCTTCGATTCTCCTCCCATCGAGAATCGAAAGCGAAACATTGACCATTGGTCAAGGCATGCGCCACACGACGAACGTGAAGGACATTCGTCCATGTGTGGAAAAGGAAAACGCCCTTTTTCCTTTTCCCTCGCATCACTCACGTGCAGGACGAAAGGAAAACGAAAGAAAGCCAACGATAACTAACGACTACCTCTACGTGTATCGATTTTTTATCTCCGCTCGCTCCGAGCGCTCGTCCCATGTGTGTCGACGCCAAATTCCAATCTCGAAGTAGCACTTAACATATTAATTTGTCGCAATTTTACGATTCCGATCATATTCGCGGAGGCATCAGCAAAGCTCTGCTTTTATGGCTTTGTTTTTTGCACTCGCAAAAGCGATTTGCACATAAATTGAACGAGGCTAGAAATTGGCTCCGTTAAAAGATGATGTGATGTGTGGGTGACGAGCTCGCTGCCTTGCCAATCACGAAATCTTCGATTTGTGGCGAAAGGGAAAAGCAATTTCCAGTCTGTTTACGAACCAATTCCTAAAAGTATCTCATACACAATTACTATCGAGCGGAATGTTTCCCTTCGCCGCTCTCTCACTCGCAATGCGAGCGCGATAAGCATCAAATCAGTCGCGTAATGGAGCCACTGAAATTGATGGTAATCAGCCGAAAAGCGACAGCGGAGTGCGCTTGGCTTTTATGGCGACCTCTTTGGAAAAATTAACGGGAAAACGCTCGAAAACAAAAAATAAAGTTCGTCGTTAATATTTTCCATTTGCGGGGCGCGCGCTCTTCAATTTATGTTTGCCGATGTAATTGGGAAATTATGTCGTTGTTTGTCATCGATATCTCGTGGGCGAAATTGCAATCCGTAAAATGTTATTTCGGTAATAACGCCTCCGTCATTTAATTATGAAGCAATTTGCATAAATTTTGCTGCCATTCAACATTTCCACTCTTCTCCCCAATCATGCATTTCAATTACGAGCTTGATAAACTACTGCTCTCCCTGGGTTGATCAAACATATCACAAACAATTCCATCTGTAAATGATAATAATTCATTCGATTTGTTCGACGAATTCCCAACATCCAATCTCGTTCGGAATAAATTTATCTGCTTCGGAGACTTCGCATGTTTGACTACGGAAGGGATCGAAGTGTATCGAATTCATGACCACAAATAAATTTGATTAGGATGTGTAAATGATCCTGTTTATTTATTTATTCGTCTCCGAGTGTCGTCCAGGCAGACCGCTCGAGTTTTTTATGCTGTTGCTGGCAGCGAAGTTGTTATGTTTTTTATTATTGAATCATTGAATGAAGTGGGAGAGAGCAGAGTTATTGAAACTTGACATGTTCGGATTATTGGGTTGATTTATTCTCACAATCGGATGAAGCAGAATGGAACCGAAGCTGTTAAGTGACCGAGCAACTTTTGGAGGAGAAAACTTTTGCAATCATCTCTAACGAATCGAATTGATTGTCCGACGAGATGCTGGCGGCGACAGTAAGTTTTCAGTTTAACCTCACGATCAACAGCAGCCGAATGAATTGTTTGTGTCGGAAAATCCACAATTGTGTTTCATCAGTCAAAGCAAACTTTCGTTCACCTTTCGTTATCAGGCGAGAGAGGAGTGAAACAGTGTCGCAACGCTTGTCGTGGCGTTTTTAACGTTCGTTTCATGAGAAATTACTGAGTTTTATTGTATTAAAAGAAAATGAAATATTTCTCGCCTTTAATCATAATGCAAATATTTGATTTCCACACATAAACCACAGAACATTCATTTCAGTTCGAAGCGAAGTTCGTGTTATCAAACAGAGTCAAGCGGACATCGCTGTACAGTGGAAGTTCCACGAAAACTCGTGCACTGATTTCACCTTTTTCCCTCGAGCTTATCGCTGAGTAATCAGCGCGGGCAGGAAATTCCACTGTCACAACGTGTCGCATATCAAACCGAAGTTAACCAAGCTGTTATCATTCGAGGGCGACACACAAATTATTAAGCAAACAGCGAGAAAAATATTTTTGGTCACAAAGCAAACAAAGACTGTTTCGACGTGGAAATGACTGCATGGAGAGATGTTTTTCATATTCACAAGATAGTTCATCATCCGCGAGTGAATTATCCAAAACAAAACGCGCTATTTGAGGCGTGTGCACGGGGTTGAATGTCTAGGAAGACATTTTTTAATTAAAAACTGGAACAAGGTAAACAACCGTCTGACTCGCGCAATTGTTTTATGAAACGTGTGTTTATCGTCGCTGACATTAACGCAGTTTCGTCACTTCGAATAATAAGCGGAGTCTCTGCCGTTCGAAGGACAATTGTGGTTGGAGGAAAACAATTTGGCTCGGTAAAGAACTTACGATTCAATGAACTAAATCCAGCATCTTCACTTGTCGATAACATCATTAAAGCGATTGCAATCTACTGACCGCAAAACCGAGTCTCTTCACACGAAAATTTAATTAAATCGATTTTCATTAAACTCCTCCGTTCAACTTCACTTCGTCTTTTGTCCACAAATAAACCACAAATTCTATTCTAGATTTTCTCAAGCGATTCAGAGCGTTGATGTTGATCCTTCGATCGGCCGAATTGCACTGAGCGAATGTTTCCCAATAACTTTTTGTTCCTCTCGTCCTGAAAGCCCTCACGGAGATCGTTTGAGTAAAAAATTACAACAGAAAAAGAAGTGAGGGGTGACATAAAACTATTTCGACCCTCCGTTTGCAACATGAGAGAACGAGAAAGATGCAAAGCGAAACTGGCCAGGTAGAAATCAAGGCTCGATCATCACGGAGGAAATTTATTTGCAGGTAGAATTCGAGTCTCGCCGAGATGATCCTTTAGCTGACTATCTCTGATGCTACTCTTTATATTAAAAAACCTTCCACGGACCCGATTCGGAGGAAAAAGGGGACGTAGATGATTTTTTATGGGGTGCGTGATTATTTTTCATTATAAGAAGTTTTTCAGTTCGCAGCGCAACATTTGATACCCCTAAGACTTTTTTCTTTCCCTCCGTTGGTTTCTTCTTTCCACCTTTTGTTTCGATAGAATCTTCTGGTGGCATAAAAAATCTCTCGCATCTAACGGCAGTTTCTTATGCATAAAACACAATCGGAGATTTTTTTCTCATCGCCGAGAGTTTTAATTTTATGGGATACGAAAGATGTTTTTGCTGCGTTCATGCATAAAAAATATCAAAGCTTGAGGTGCGTAAGAGACTTGCATGGGTCGCAGTTGAATTAAAATTTATTCATGTATGCAATTTCTGTAAATTAACAATGAGAAACTTCTTCTTCGACTTGACGAGGATGCAACGTGATGTAATTAGAATTATTTATATGGAAATTGAGCCCGAGTTAAATTAATATTTATTAAGATTGGAATTTTTTGCTGTAGAGTCTCAAGTTACGGAAAACAACAGATAGGAAGATTCAAACTGCCACAAACATTTGGCGGAAATATTTAGTCAAACTGTTCAATTTTAGTCCGGAGCTAAAATATTTTTCCTACCGAAAACATTTTTAAAAAATGCCTCAAATAGTTTGATGGTCTTCAAGTTGAAGACTTCAACCATTGATTAAACGTTCCATTGATTCTAAGTCTCTGACCATTCAGTTTAATAATTCCATTCAAAGTCTCTTCAAGTTCATTAATCTCCCTCAACGACTGAGTAATCCCGCCAACTTCCCAGAAATCTCTGAAGATTCCTTCGAAAGCTTTCTCATAAAATCACTTACGTAGTTACACGTAGGAAGCAATTCTCGTCTCATTATCAAAGTAATTCAAAGCGCTTTCCATTCATGATAAATAATTCAATCACAGCATGAAGCTATTACAACTTTATGATCGCTTAATCATTCAAAGTATAAACAGAAAGCCTTAGCGTTCTCCCTCCTCATCGATGTCTGAAACAATGTAGATATTTATGGCGGCTCAGCCATAATTAACAAGACTTTAGAGACCTAGCTAGATGGCACCTCGATCGCTCTAATTATTCCATTAAAGCTGAAGGAAAATATCGGCGATTGTTTTGTTTAAGAATAAAAAATCTATGACAGGCAATAAAGACAGGAAAAAAACTTCAAAGACCTCCGAGACCGAAAAGGCATTTTCCATGTCGCTTTTATTGCTGGCAATTTTTTATTTCGCTTCGCCATCGTCGATCGGAATAGTTCCAGCTTTTATTATTGAGCGAGAGGTTCAAGGGACACTTTCTCATACTTAGCAACAACGCCTACAGCGACTGACGGACATTTGAATTGCCGAACAAAGATGGTTTTATGACTTTATTGTTTATTTTCGTTTCTCATAATTGTGGGTCTCGGTAATTGGCCGAGAGAAGGAGCAAGCAAAGGACAAAAGAAAGTCCGAAGATCCTTTTGGAACAATTAGCAGCAAACAGCTTTACGATCTGTTTATGAAAACGTTTACGTTTGTTTTGAAACATTGTGGTTTATGCTGAATGGGAGTTGGAGTCCCACTGATTTTGCTTGCTTTTCGGAGGCATCTTGCAATAAATTCTTGTGCTGTCTCCTTCGCTCGGTCTCTTCGTGATGAGTTTATTTGCCAAAAGCACAACTTCTTCTCCGTTGCGTGTTATCTTTACGTAACTTTATGGGGTCACAATGAGATCATCGCCAGCATGTGCGACACGGAGCGCAGCCGAGGAATCAAAGGGAATTTCTCCGAATTCGTCATCAATCATCTCTCGCTCTCGAGAATGAAAGAAGCCGTTGCGACATGCAGAATTGAATAATCTTGCGAAACGTTCGTCTGACCACTCGCTTTGTTCGTCTCGGAAAATATTCAAAAATACCAGACTCTCGAGATGAGAAATGAAAAGGCATGGAAAGTCGTTATTCTTTCCAGTTTATGCCATTCAGATGGCTCTTTGTCGGCTGCTCTTCTTTCTTCTTCCCTCTCGTCGCTTGACTTGACTCAGCGACGACTGTCGTCATGAAGAACTTCTTTATGCAAATCTCCTTCCTCTGGCTTGACTTGGAAAATTGCACTCATTATAAATGGCTTAGCCACAGCTTTCGTGCATCTTGAGAGAACTGCTTGCCTCGTTTTTCTTCTAAGCGCGGACTCCGCTGTAGTTTGAATGCTAAAAAGCGCATTGATAGCAGTCAAAGGTAAGTTTCATGATTGCTGGCAGTTCGTTTTATCTTCGAAGGAAGCCAGCTGTTCACTGATTTGCCTAGGCTTGTGAACGGCTCTTCTCAGTCACCCGACCAAAGAAAAACAATTTAAGAAGGCAGACGACACATTAAGCTGGATTTATAACTTAATTAAATGGCTTCGATGTCACCAAGCGAATTTATACAATTCGAACGCGAGAAGAGCGAATGGCAATCGATAAATTATAAGCGCGCAGGTTTCGTTATCTATCCATCACTGCGATTAAAGATGCATGCTTAAGCGCACACACGGCAACTGGAGAAGAGGAGTAGATATTAAATCATTTTTCCTCGCTCCACTCGCTTACACGACATTAAGCGGAGAAACAGAAGCGCAATCAGATGCCATAACTGCATGTAATCATTCACCATGTGAAACCGAAAAAAAGAACTTATAACAACAGCGAGCTGAGACGATAAATATATCGCGATTTCTTAATCTCGCAGTGCGGAAAAAACGACGACAATGTCAGATGAGTGCATGAAGGAGCCACGGACTGAAGATTGCGCAAAGCGAAAGAAACATTCATACGGCTTGCGGTCAACGCTGCACAAAAGCGGAGAGCAGAAAACTCAAGCGCTGATCGTAATCTCTGTCCCGGCTCTTTGCTCGAGCGAAAGATGCAGATTAAATTCAATGAAGAATAGCGTCGAGATGGAAACATAATTCTCAATGACCATCAAATGCCGCAAAAATGCAGTGACATGCAAGAGAAGAAGAGGCTGAAGGGCCGGCGGCGAGTCGCTTTGGGGTTGCCGAACTGAAGCGTGGGAGCTCGAGTCTCTTTCTGCTTTGATGCCGTGTAATTGATGCATAAATCGTTCATAGTTAGTCGAATGTTCGAACGTGGGTTCTGACACTTGATCTCTCTCTTGGGCAAAGGAAATCGATTCATTTCAATTGCCTTGTGGACAACCAAGAAATAATGAGAAACTTGACAATTGTTTATGCAATTGCAAAACGCCGCCGCCGCTCGATCCGCTCGATATTTAATAATTTTACATGTTTCTCTCTCTCTCCTCCGCTTCATTTTCTTCATCTCGTAATGACAGTCGATGCGGTCAATTAGGAAACAAAATATCTCGGGCGCTCGATCTCTCTTTATGGCTGTCATGAGATTTTTCCGAGCAGATATAAGTTTATGCAATCGCCAATGTGACGCGCGGATTTCATGTAACAATCTTCTCGATGTAAGGTTGCGCCTTCAACATTCTCAATTACCAACAATTGCAAGCAACTTCGGCGCTCTAGAATCTCAGAGCGTTAGCATAAGGCAACGATGTCAATAAACTAGACGTGGAACTTGATCAAGATTAGATCAATTTACTGTCAGCTTGATCAAAACAATCAATTCGATCGGATCATCGAAGCTCTCATCTAGGTTAGAGACTTCACTGGCTTCCTAAACATATTCACATTAATAATCGCATTGATTCCATTTCTTGTGGCAAATAAAATTTGCTTAGGATCATCGAGGTTTCTCTGATTCATGTTCGTGCGCCACTGAGTTCAGAACGGAGCTTGGGCAATAAATAAAAGATTTAATGTTAAAACAAACAAAAAGTAACCGTCAAACAGCTTTACTACTTCACTATCCATTAAATCTTCAAAGCTGCTGGTAATTGCTGGCAACGATTGGCGGCGCTCGCTGGTGTTGTCTGATGTTTCAGCGGAAAGTCTTCGCTTTCTAGAGCAAATCTTATGCAAATTTGCTTGCATTTTGGCGCTGGTAATTGGGCGCTCACCTCAAAACCTGAGAAGCAGCGCCGAGGGAATGTGAGAAGATCGACTTCGCCACAATGTGGAATGATTTGAGCAATTGCAAGCCTAACAGACAGAATCTCTCGTATTAAGCCTCCTCTACCTTCTTATGGCTTTCGCTTTGGATTAAATGCTTCCTATTAGTTAATAAATCATCTAATTGTAAACGTTTATGCTGCAGAGTCGAAGCGATCTCGTTGCAGCCTTTGCAACAAACCTCGGAAATAGAGAAATAAATTTCTCACGATATACTTTCGGGAAAGTGCTTCGTTTTCCTCTTCTTCGTACAATTGCATCTTTCAATTAATGAATTGATTCAGCTGGCTTTGGCAATAAACGTTTATGCTTCTTGCGCCAATGTGGCGGAGTCGTCATCGACAGTCGTCAGAGTTAATAATGTTGCGCGAGTCGAGGTGAAAGATTTACATAATAAAGAAAGGATTTGTCAGTTGCGAGCAGACGACGGAAGCTGATGAAAGGAGATGACAGGCGGCGAAGTAGTTTGATAACTAATTAAGCAGCTAATTGAAGAGTTCGCCTTATTTGGTCAATGAAGCGATTGTGCTTGTGCAACATCGTTAGGCTGCTTATCATTAAAATTCCGCTGCATCTTAAGTGGCTTTTGTTGCAACTCATCATAATTATTCTAGGGCGTCGTGAGGCTTTCGCAAGCCCCGCTGCATAAACCTCCATCTAACACGACATTTAAAGATCGCGCGAGCATCATAAAAATGCACAAAAGTGCAAAGTGTACTAGGCAATTTCGATAAGTTTTTTCTTCTGCTTAATTAATGAGAACTTTCTCACCATTTACCAAGCCAACGTCGCTTTATTGTTGCCGTCCAAATGGATCGCGCAAAGTCGCATGCACATGGTGCACGCTGGTGATTCTTCCGAAAACGGAACAATATAAAGCGAAGCTCCATTCACATCTGGAACGAGGCCTTTCTTTCTCCTCCTCGCGGTTAATTAATTAAGACGATAGCTGGAGAGATGGCAGCAAATATAACAGCGAATGGAAACAATAATAAAGATTAGCTGGCGATAATCGTCTTTCCCTCTCAACTGCGCCTTCTCATCTTCTCTTGTTTCCCCAGTCCGACGTTCCCTACAAAACTCATTAGCGTAATCGAAAGAGTTCGGAATGACAAAACGCAACATCTTCCTACTCGCTGGGCTCTCCGCTCGCCTCTTTTATCTCGAAGATGTTACGAGTGATTTCTTCTTTCAGCTTTTTGCTTCGGACGCTTGTTCAGTCGCTTGTAAGTCGCAGCGATTACAATTTTTCCGCCTGCTTTCGCCTTGTCTTCGTTGGAACAACAAACAAACAATTAGAATTAGATGGATACATGCGATGGACGGGCATGAATGAACAGCGTGCCCGCTTACGCATGGCAGCTTACTTCTTCTCTCTCTCCGCCTTTTTGTTCTACGCGACTCGCGGTGTGTGAAGCCAATGCGAGTTGATGTGTTTATAACTATGCGGTCATTAAATTAATTTATGATGAGAAGACACGCGATGAAGTAGCGGATAACTTTATCGCCTTTTGAGGTGATTCCGATGGTGGAAAATCAAATCGGAAGCGACGTGAATATTAATCAGACGAGCGCGCATCAGACTTGACGTCGTGCATTCAAAGCATCTCGCTAATTGAATGGGAGATTTGCGAAGCGGGTAGAGGGAAAGAAAAGAGATTGGTTCACACATGCGGTTATTGTCTCTGGTCAGGGAAACGAGCCGCTTCATGTGAATGCATCGAACCTGAGAAGAGTTTGCCTCGTAACAGAATGGACCGAGGCAAATTTAGTTTCATTGAAACCGCAAGAATATCGAAAGATATTCATGTGACTTTTCTCCTTCTCTATGTCGTCTCCGAAACCAACGAAAATTGTCAGCCTTTAGTCCATTGTCAGGTCCACCTTGTGATCGTCTCCGCAAGCGTTTGAAAAGGCAAAGAGTTGTTGATTCCATAAATCATCTTGGACTGAAGAATCGAGAGCATTAAAGTCGGGGAATTTGTCACTCTTGAGCTCATTTTTAGTCCATTTACTTCACAAAAGCCAAACGACGACCATCATTAGGAGACAAACGGACCGTTTTGATAAACAGAAGAGAAAATCCATGCCGCACATGACATCAAAGGCCACAACGACGCTCGCATCGCTTTTGGCGAAAAGGAAAAGACAGAAAATTACCATAGAATTTCTCACGGTCGATTTGCGCCAAGTTTGGGTAAAGGAATGAAACATGTGCACCATTGTGAAGGTTTCGCCGTCGCTCGGGTCCAACTCGACTGATTCCATATTCGACCGGAGTGAAACAATTGATGCACTGCACTGATTTCTCCCCAGTGAACGTCGCAATCCCATTTAAATCCATTTTCCGCCCAATTTAGATTCTTTCCATGTTGAACAGAAAACTTTGTCTATTCGAGCTTCGAGATGTTAATTATTTGATAGCCGCGCATGACCTCATAATGCTTTCTTGCTGTAAACGATCGCGAGCTTCGCCAGAACTTCTTACAATTGCAGCGAATCATAAAATTAAGTCATAAAGCTGTTAATGAATATATTTCAACGTGTCTGAATCCAGACTTACAGGGTCGGAATCTGACTTGCTCTGGAACCTTCAAGCTTACTCAGAGGATGCTTAGTGATGGAGCAAGTCACTGTGTCATTAGCTAGTTTAATGATAATCTCAGTCGCCTTAATATAGAGCCCGTACCTGCCTCATTGGATTGGCAACATTGTCTCCGAAAAAAGAAAAGCAAGAGGCGTCACTGGAGCGGAGCCCCAGCATCAGTTGCCTTGTAAATTTTTCATGTTTTTGCTCGCTACGAAATAGTTCGTTTGTTTTCTTGCAGGAAAAGTTCTTGCTGCCGTTGTCGAATTGCTTGAAACACAATAATTTATTTCTTTATTTATTGACTTCGCGAGCACTCGCGGGAAACGTAGGTAAGGAGGAAAAAAACGTCGTTAATCTTTTTTTGTTGGCGAGCCAACAAAGGCATTTAAAAAGCCATCGGGCGGCTGATAGAGAAGTCAAGTCGTCGAGTGCATGCGGCTTAAACAAATTAAGGAGATTTAAATTGATTTTAAATAATAAATTTAATCTTGATTACGTTATTAACTTTATTATTGTACTTATATGCAAAATAGTTTTGTCAGCGTTGCTGATTCAATGGCTTATTTATGGCGCTTGTTTACATGTTCTCTGCCCGACTCGGCCTCTGATTAGCTGCCGTTTTTGCCCATAACTCCGCTGCCTTCTTCTCCTCTTTTTGCCTTCTTAAGATCGATAATTAATTTGTTTCGCCGATGTTTTCAACATAAATGTCTGGCTGCCATGCCACATAATTTTTTGTGTGTGCTTAGCTCGAGAGCCATAAATTTTAATATCTTTGAGCTCCCAATGCACTTCTAGCTCTGCTCGTTGATCGAGTACACTTTTTTCTGCCGTTTTCAATTTAATTTTAATAAAAATTAATCTCGCCGGGGCAAAGCGCGTCTCACTATGCTTTGACTGCATTTGAACGCTTTGCATTTTTTTTAATAAGCGACTCGAGTGTGTTTTCTCCATCGCGATGATTTATAGCGAGAAGTTAATGACTTTAACGTTTCGGCGAACAGGAGCCTCGGCGAAGGTGAAGGGCTTTAAAGGGCTCTCGATTTACGACGTCATTAAAGTCCAATTACTTCATCGATTTGCATAAGGAATGATTCATGAGCCTGTCGGTCTTGTTTAGCTCGAGACCGTTTCTCCGAAAATGTTTCATGTCTGACCAGGAACACTTGTTTCCCGGTCCTTTGTTGATCTAGGATGAAATTTCTGTGTAACATTATACGAGCCAACGCCAAACAAAACACGAACCCGAGGATAATCTGAAGGAAACATCGACGGGCATGCAAGAAACTTAAATCCATTTCGACTATCAAAGAAACTTTATTGTCCAATTTGATCGCATGATGTTTGAAAACAGAGACTCAGGTCAGAAAAGGACTCGACAGTGACCCACAAAATTCCGCAGCGAAGCCACATGTTGATCGTTCAAGGAGCGGATAAAGAAATGTTTACGAAAATATCCTTTTTCAAGTTAATAGCCATGAGATTGAACAGATTTCTGCGTTTGATGGCCGCATCGAAGACAGTAAAACAGAAATTAATTTGGGCAGACAAGGGAAAGGGCTTCGATCACGTTGGCAATGCAGAGAAAGAGACTTAACGATGAGACGGAGGAGAGCACAAATCATGGGAAAATGTTGCAGGTGTAAAGTGCAGAAGACGAATTTGTGCCAATCACCCGCCTGACCTTCTCTTCTCAATCTTATTTACCGTTCGTTCGGATTTTTATTCGAATCGCTTTTCTAATGAAATTAAGTCCTTTGTCGTTGGACTGTGAGAAAGTTTGCTCGATCGAACGGAGGCAAAAGGGTGGAAGAGTCAGGTCCGGGAAACTACCGTAAAGTGCAGTTTCTCTTTCTTCCTTTTGACCATTCAGGTCCATTCAGCAAACCCAAATCCATTGTTGCAAGATATTTGCCTTTCAATCGAACAAAAGCGACAACGAAGAAATCGTCTCGTAAATAGTTTTGTGCAAGCAGCAGAGGCAAAAAAGAGTTATGAACTCATGTGAAAAAGTGAAGCCCACAAATGAAGTGGAGCTGTGGAAATGAAAGAAAAAAGTTTACCGTGGCACATCGCGACTCTCGGATGATTATCATCGGGTTCTCACGAACTTTTTACATAAAAATGCATTAAATTGGCTGCTTTCTGTAGCGAGCGCAAAAAAATAGAGAAATGGAGAGGAGCCCAGATGGTAAGCCAGGCGCGAGCGCGATCAATTCAATTAGAAAGTTCACTTGACGCGCATTTTCTCACTGGGTAAGCTGCTCGCTCATCTGGGCTCAGTTTCCACCGTTCGTTGGTCCATTGTGTAACTCAACTTTTTAGTGTCTTCTCCCTTTCCCCCTACTCTTGCCTGCCTTAGAATTAAAACTTTAATTATTCAGATGCAATTTTCATCAAGTTCTCCGCTGCGGTGTACAAAGCCTTTCGCTGATGCAGTGAGAATTGGCATAAAGATCTCAATTAATTATTTAAATTGTCTAATACAACAATTGTTCGTTGCCATGCACACAGTCACTTTGACCGTTATTTAGCAGCAGTCGGAGCGAGTGAAACGGTATAATTAACCGAATGGCAAGAGCTTAATTGGAGCTGCAACTCCTCGTCGGTTGAAGCACGAAGCGAAAATTAGTGATTTGTTAATTATTCGATTAATCAAAATTATCGATTCATTCTGCCGCGGGCTCGAGGTTGTCATGAGATTCGCTCGGCTCGTCTCGCTTGGGAAAATCCAAGCTCGAGTTTTGTTGGATAATTCGATAGCTTGATAAGCCCACAAACTGAAGCCACAAACAGTTTGCCTCATCACTGTTGCTGCGTCGCCACTCAGGCCGCTGATCGCAGTTTGATAAATGAAGTCGACTCTGGACATTTTTTCGTGTATTTAAACAATTGTTTTTCTCATCTTCTTGGATTTGCGTCGCTTATCAGTCGCTGGTGTCCACACACATGGAGAGCAATTAATCATCAATGGTGACGTCGTCTGTCAGATAAAACCAGACGAGCTCTGTTCGCGACCACCATCGCGCCGTTTTGCTTTGTGTTAACAACTCTTAATTTCGGGAACATGAAATTCGACAGCGCGAGAAAAGAAACTGGTTGTGTGTCACACACAAAATGAAGGCGATTCGGCTTCTTTTGGCAGCGGAATAAAATTCAACTTTTTTGTGAATGCGAATCAACGAGCGCGACGTGAGTCTTGGCCCATGTATGGCGATGTCGGATTTCGGCCAATGATTTTCATTTCGGGGATTGTGTTTGGGCACTCGCAGTCACAACTTGCGTGTGTGTTTGATGAATGGCTTTACGCGATTCGATTCTGAATGCCTAATGCCCGCCGCGCGAAAATAGCCTTGAAGCCCCGTCGTCGACGCTTTACTCATTCGACAACAATTCGTAAGTCCATGTATTGCAAAGGAAGGTGTGACTCTTGATTCATACGGACTGAAATTATAGAGAGAAACTAAAGAGGCGAATTCATTTTTTCTTTCGAATCAATTCATTTGCATAAACAAACTTCGAGTTGCTCGATCGTAGGCAAGCGAGAAGAAAAACAACTCGAGAGCTTCGCCATGCGTCTGCGGGGCAGAAACCGAGAAGCGAATCGCCGAAAGACCCAAGTCGATCACGATTCTCAGCACCGCGTTGTGATTAAGCTAATAATTTAATTAGCCGCGCTAAACCATCACTTGGAGCGTCGACTTTGATGCTTTAATTGGAAGGAACGATTTCATTTCGTGCTGCCAACACTTTAGCAACGCTTTGACATCATTTCAGCTTGTTGATCATCCGCACGTCGATAATTTGAGGTAATTTGTTCAAGAATGCATCGATGAATCAACGAGAAACGACACAGCAGCGCACTCTGGCATGGGATGGCGAACGAGAGCATCCCGTCGTCATCACAGAGAGAAGTTTTCCTCCGAACCCGAATTGCGAATCAAGTCGGAAAAGGAGAGGAAATCTTCTCCGGTTTCGCTGTGTTCGTGCCGATGATTATGTAAAGCATAAATCTTCCAACACTCCCATCGACCGCTGTACACGCAGAAAAATAAGGGAAAGATGTTTATTAAGGCGAAAGGCTGGGCGAGGGCGAAGGAAAATAAAACACAAACTCACTCCACCGCGATCCGCGGAGTTTTAAAATCAGCTGAGTTCCTTTTTTCCTCCTCGACACCGGAAAGTCGCAGTGAAACAAAAGGCAAAGTGCTTAGACACGAAGAAAAACAGCGGAAAAGTTTTGCCGGCTTTAAACGCAATATTTTCTTATTATGCTTGGCTTTAAGTTGTGCAAATTAGGAGCTGTTGATGCTAAGAGCTGATAATGATTCCTGAATTGCGCTCCTCCGGTTGCCTCGCGGCAAAAGTCGGGAGAGAAAATGTTCAACGACGTCGTGTCGCGTGCTATTAAAACTTTATCCTCTCGCTTTCTGTGTTTCCGGTTAGTTCGCGACTCACACGAACTCGTCAATCCTCGTGCAGTCTTTCTCGCGCCGGACCCAAAACTTCTTAAAAATTTACCTTGGCGATGTTAAGACACGTTTTTCAAATCGCGCGAGGTATAAATTTCAGCTTTGACGACAGAACAACCCTTCTGACGTTCTCAGGTAGCGGAGAAAGATGCTGGCTGCTGGTTTCTTTTCGGGGTTGCGATCGCAACTCATAACAGAAATTCACGTGCGAGCGATGTTGACGTCAACGGAGAAGACTCGCAGATATTTTGTTCATGAAAAGAAGTCGCAATCGAATTTGTTGGAATTTATTTTTACATTAAAACTGCAGTGAATTTCCGAAAAAACAGTTTTATGATCCAAAAATATAGCAAAATTGTCTCATAAAGTTTCGAGTCATATCTGATTGGATTAACAGTTGCTACCCACGATAGTTGTTGGTTTGCTGATTCAGCTAGCCTTCGATCATCGCAATAATGAAATAATTTTTCTTTCTCATCGATTGTCAACTCGAAGCCAGATTGACAAAGCGGTAATAAAGAATTGAATTTATTTTTAACGGGAGAATATCAGAAATACTTAATGAAGCATAAAACACAACAAAGAGGCTAGTTTTGTTTGTTTCTTTTGCTGTAATTTTCTTTCAAACGAGAGATTGAAGTTGCGAGCTTCGCCTCGAGTTGTTATTTTCCCGGAACGTCTGAAAATTTCTCGCTGGGACTCGCGAAGATTCTGACTGTAATAAAAGTCCATTCGAATATCATTTATGCTTCTCTTCGCTTCTCTGCCGATTGAGTGACTTCCAAGCAGAACAAGTAAACTTATAATTAGAGCAGAAAGAAGATATTTCCCGCATTGATTTCTTCTCTTCGATTCTCCTTCTCATTATTTAATTTAAATTCCAATATTCCACTTCTCTCAACTATTACATTGTCAACGTTGCGCTTTTTATTTTGGGTTGGAGCTTCGACTGCATCTCGCGAAGGGCCGAGAGTTGACTTCCGTTCCATGCGAGTGCACTGGAGATGCCGTAAGTTGCATCAGCAGCGACTTTACATAAGATCGCATCCTCTCGCTGCGCTCGGCCCGAGCTACAATGCCACGTCTTGAGCATTGTTTCTGCTCAGAAGGAACGTTTATTCCAATAAATCAAGCATTAAGAAATCTGAATGAATGAGTTCGCTGTTTGTTTCACTCTCGGCTGGCCGCTCTTTGTGCATTTCGACCACACGACACGAAGCAAATTTTTATGTTCAACTTGCTTCTTCTTCCCGTGTCGCGTTTAATGCGTCGAAGTCGAAGGGACAGAATGGCTAACCTTTGACATCGCGAGTTGTTCGACTGAGCTCCTTGGCTCTTATTTCTTCTCGCTCTCTTGCTTACCATTAGATTTAACGATTACAACATGTTCAACTCTCGCTAAAAGGGTTCAAAGTTCCACTAATAATTCCGAATATCGTTTCATGAGCGAATAAAAGTTGTTCAACTTAGGACATTGTCTTTGCTTTTCGTTGATTTTATTGTTATTTTACAGCATGACATTAATAATTGTTTGCCATGCAATTGTCCTCGAAACAACGTTTTATTTGTTTATTGGTGGAAGGGGCGCAACGCGAGACCTCAGCGCTTCCACGACCTCTAAGAGAGTTTAAAAGTCATGTTTGGACTCTTTTCGGGCTCGTCTTGCCTCGCCAGCGCAACTCAGCGCGACATTGCTGCAACTAGTTTGCATAAAAGAATGTTGAACACAAGAATCGAGCTGTTCTCTATGGAAGATTTCTGTTAAGTCCTCAAGATCGTTTTGTTTTATCGTGCAAAGATGATCTCGAATATCAACGAGACTCGATGACCTGAAGAATCTCGTGGATCGCATAAATCACCGAGAAGAGTTCCGCTCATAAAATAGAAGAAGCCGTGTCGTGGCTAATCTCAGTGAACCGTAAAAAGTTTAGTTGATTGTTCTCTAGTTTGGATTTTTCGGCAAAAAGCTAGATAAACTACCGAAGCCAATTTACGTCCAGCGCTCAAAGTGGAAAAGTTCCGCTAAATGCCAATAAAAGATAAAACTTTTCCCATCCTGTTACCAGAGATATGAATGATGGTTCGGTCTTTATGCCTGCGGGCCCGTTCGCCCCGTCAAATATTGAATAAATTTGCGACGAACGAAAACGTTTTCCGTCTTCGACTGCGCGACCATAAGACAAAAGAAAAATGTGTTCCTTCGCTTTGAAATATTTTCCTTGGTTGGTTGGCGGTGAGAGAGAGGAAACTTTCCCAATTCGGAAGCACATAAAACATCAGTTTCTGTCTTTTTTACGGGGCACGGAAAGTTTGATCGATTCCCGACGAGAAACGGCTGCCCCGCTTTTGTTTTCTTTCGTAAGACAACGCAGGCCAACACCAGCTTATACGAAATCATAAATCAGCATAACTTTTCCATCGGCTGGGGAATCAATAAATGTATGCAGCTTTTATGACCAGCGGAGGTGAGCTCTGACGATATCACACGATGGGCATGGAAATCGCTTCGATATTGATTAAATAAGCGACGTCAAACCGAACGCCCAACCAAGCTTTTTTTACTGTCTCTGCTCGCGCTTATCAACAACACTAAAACTAGAAATAAAAGTATTGATTTATTTTTACTCGCTGTTCTCTGTACTTTGATATTAAATGCAATTGGCTGTGATGTGTTCGCTCTTATCTCGTACACGAACGACAAAAAAAAGCGCTACGCCAGACCACATTAAACGACGGGCACATTTTTTTTCAGTTCGACTGAGTCACACTCGAAACTAGAGCAGGTGATAAAAAAATTTAAATTTTCTTTTGAGTCACAATGCGACAATCTGCGAAGGTGCATCAAAAGTCTTAAGGAGAGTTGAAGGAACTCGAGAAGATTTACCTCGTCGTCAAGCGACGATTTCGGAACTTCTCCAGTCTGAGTCGTCTCGGAGGAAAGCTGCGCGTACAAATTGTTTACCTTTCAGTCAGCACTTTGATGGTGGTGAAACGGCTGTTCTTATCAATTGTTTGCCTCCATGTAGACAACAAAATGAAATATAAACCAAGCTCATTGTATGCGTCGAAAAGTGTTTTAATTTTAATTTTTTGTCCTCTTATCAAAGGTGCGGGTGAACCTTTAAATGGTGGGCAAGCGAAGTGGAAACTACGACGAAACGGTCGAGTCATGTTATGAAATGCTATCACGAGGCTTATCAGGAAAGGAAAGAGTCTAATCATCGAGCAAATAACACGCCGCGACGCAGCAGGCGACGCGTCTTAATTATCAACGTTTCCACGTACATTTCAATGAGTCGTCGCGTTATCGATGATTGTTTTCTAGCCCGGCAAATGGACTTTTGCGCTAAATCTAATTGACCAAGAAGAAAATTGCCAGTTAACCCACGGAAAAAAATTAGTAATCGAAGACTAACGCGATAACGACTCACGCGCATCTTATCACGCCGCCTATTTCCTCGCATGGCTAAAGGTGCAGTGTTGAAATCGCTTACACAAGGCTGAAGATTAATGCGAAACTCGATGCGAAATCGCGGAAAATCCGCGTGGAAAATTCGCCTACAGCGAGCCGGCGACGACATTGAAAACGGCATCGCGGGAGAGAGAGACGAAGAAGGAAATCCCTTAAAGACTTTCATTCACGAAGATGAAAATTAATTAAAATCGCATCGGTGAAAATGAGAGGAAAATCCTTGTTGAATGAAAAAAAGAAGGAAAGAAAAAAGTTTTCATTGTCTGCGACATTTACGATTTTTTGTTGATATTTTTTTCACTTCTCGTCATGAGAAACAGAGGGAAAAGCGCGGAAGGAGAGAAAATCCTTGTTACGGGGCGAGAAGAGTACATAAGAATCACATTTTTTCACCATCGTCCTTGACTATATAAGGAAAAAAGCGCGGCGAGTAAAAAATACATAAGCGAGGCAACAAGAAATAATTACAATTAGGACGACAGAACATTTCGCGCCGTAAATATTCGCAGTCAACGACTCTCGCCCTAATTGAAAACATGAATAAATTAACGAAATTTCACTCTCTCTTTCGGGTGCGAAAGGAGAAGAATTCCCTAAGCCCGGTAAATCGCGGGTGGATTAAAAGTAACGCACGTAAAGTAGTTTTATTAAATTACACAATTTTCAGAGAGAAATTATTTTCCACATCTCGAAGTCCCACAGCGAGTAAATCACAAACTTTGGTTGCAGATTTGGGATTGAACTAAAAGGCTCATAATTACCTTGTGCAATGCGAACAGCTGGCATTTTAATTCTCATTTTGGATGATATTTTTTTCTCACTCGCAGAAGTTTATTTATCAGACACAAAGCACCGTGTTTCACCCAACTTCCGTTCTTATGAATTTCTCTCGAGTCACAGCCGAACTTCACCGAAAAATTTTATATTTTCCTCCTCTTCTTTATGCTTCCTTTTGATTATTTAAATTATTCATGGGACGATTGTGCAAAATATCCTTGGACAAGCTCTCTTGTTCACTGAGGTCCTGCTTCACGACACTGTCAATGGACCGAGAAAGGTTCCGCTATTATTCATCACGAGCACTGCGGCGAACCGAACGAAATTAAACGAAAAATATTTTTATTTTTTTGTTCAAAAATGTTTTCCAGAATTTTCCCAGGAAAATTGTTTTTAAAAAAAATCACTAAAAATCCTTTTGTTCACTTTCGAGTTTTTTTTTGAATAATCCAAAAAATATTTTTTATCGCGTAAATTAAAATCCACAATTTTCCACTTGCTCAGCTTTCTTGTTCACCAGCAGAAAAAAATCCTCAGAATATTTTTTATCAATAGATTTGCGTCTTCACTCGACGACAGTCCGTTTACATCTAATGCATCGATGGACGACGAAACGTTAACTCACCGGCCAAACGATATAAAAAATATTGTGTGTTCACCATACATAAATGTCCCCATCCACAGAAAAAACATATTTATATCTCATGGCACATGTACATAGGAGATTTTAATAGTCATCCGAGTGTATCTCTTCTTCTCTCACTGAACCACTGCTTGTGTGTATCAACCACTAAAATTGGTAACCCCCCGAACAACGAGCGAAGAACGGGGCGACACAAGAAGGCGAAGACTTGCTATTTTGGAAAATTCCTTTTCTCCCGAATTTCTCTTCCTCCTTGAAAGATCAACACGAGGCTCGCGAGACAAATGTTTCGTTACGAGAAAATCACTACGAGAGATGGTAAAATCCTCCGCATCACACGTCGTGCGTCTATCGTGCAGCTAATGTGAAGGAAAACTAAACAGCGAAGTAAGAATGAAAGAAAATAAAGGCGAGCGCGATACACAGCGACAACACAACTCTTGAAAACTTTACTACATCATTTCGTGTCGTTCTTTTCTTTTTCGAAAAACGGAAAATCAGTTGTATCGAGTGCTCGATTTGTTGTTGTTCGCTCTCACTTACTCTCCCGCCGCGCGCACAATACTACACTCCACCGCTTTATCTAATTTTCTTTGCTGTCTTTCGCTGCTTTTTGCTGGCCGCCGAAGACTCTCGGCTCTCGAATGTTGGCTGTATGTGTTCATGCAGCATTCATACATATGGTCGAAGATTTTATTAAGTTTCCCTTTTCTTCTACTTTGCTGTCTCTCTTCACTTGTGTGTATATAGAGTCGCTTGTTTGGTCCAGAGAGCGAG